>OY288268.1:3074270-5574270 GCA_958450335.1 Hibiscus tridactylites
CTCAGATCTGGAACCCTACCTTAACACGCCCGACATATTTGTTAATTTTATAAAATCAAGGAGGATTGTAGTATGAAATTAGCAATTATATATCAATTATAACTTCTTAGTAAAAATAAGATTTTTTTTAAAGAAAAAGCTTATCACACCGCACCACAAGTCCACAACATTTTAAAACAAATAAATTTTATATCTATTTTTTTAATATAACAATCAGTATTCAACTCATTAATTGAATAATATGAATTAGATACTGCATATATTTGTTATGGGTACGATATATTTTATGAAAAATTCTACAACGGGCGACGAACATTGATGAACACCACTAACGATGAACACTATTAATTTTTTTAAAAAATAAAAATCTAAAGGACTAAAATTATAATTAAAAGTATCTCTTAAAAAATAAAAATCAAATTTAATAGTTACTTTATAATATTTTTTAATAGATTAAAATCAAATATACTCAATTCTCCTAAACCCTAATAAAATCAATCTCTTAAAAAATAGAAATCAATTTATAAGTTTTTAATAGATTAGAATCAAATATACCCAAATCTCCTAAACCTAAACCCTAACAAATTCTAATCTATTAAAAAATTATAAACTGATTTCAAATTTTTAAGAGATTGATTTTGTTAGGGTTTAGGAGAATTGGGTATATTTGATTCTAACCTATTAAAAAATATTATAAAGTAACTATTAAATTTGATTTTTATTTTTTAAGAGATAATTTTAATTATAATTTTAGTCCTTTAGATTTTTAATTTTTTTTAAAATGGTGTTCATCGTTAGTGGTGTTCATCAATGTTCGTCGCACGTGGTAGACTCATCCTATATTTTATGGATGATTCTCTCAATCCAATTTTCTTAGTTTACAATGCCAAGATTCGAACATCTTGCCTTACTTCTTGCTAAACTAAATGAGTGTTAATCCAAGTGGTAAGAATTTGATATCGCTTAAGCATGTCCCGAGTTCGAGGCTTTGTGTATGCAAAAAAATCTTCGTTTGGAGACTAACCCACAAAAGTCAGGTGTGTGACGCAAGTCAGTCCGAATTAGTCAAGCTAAAGGTATGTAAAACCGGGAGGGCAAAAAAACATACTTGATTTGGACCAAAAATCTTTAAGGACTAAAGTGAAAAATGATATACTTTAAGAACCAATTCATATATTAAGCCAAAATATAAAGATTATAGAGAGAAAAACAAACACAAGAAATCAAACAAAAGTTTGCATTTGCTTTTAGTTTTAGTTTTGTAGTAATTTGTTTTCCATTCTACTTCAGTGTCCACTATGATTTTCCCAGTATAATTTTAATAAAAAAACCTGGAAATTTTTTATAAGACAATTATGTTTCGTCTATAAATAATCGTTTCCCTTTGTTCACCTTCTCATAACTCTCTCTTCACTGATTCTATCTTTTTCTCTCTCTTTTCTGATACAAAATCTGGGCTCTCTGTTTTCCAGATTCAGGTACTGCTTTATCCATGTCGTTACTTGAATAACCAAAATCTGGGTGTTTCTAAAAAACACTACTTTTACAGTTTTTTTAGTTATTTTTCTTTGCTTTCATTGCTCTGTTTTCCCCTTCTTTTTTGGCGGCAAATATCTAAATTCTCTCCTCAAAATGTGGCTTGTGTAGAAATCTATTGTTTTTGTAGCTTCTGTTTTTCTGGGTCTTGGTCAGTTTTGTGGCTGGTTTTGCATCCAATCGTTGAGTTTTGGTTTTTGATTATTTTTTCTTCCCACAGGGAAAAGTGGAATAAAAAGCTAAGCTTTATTTTCGGGTGTGGCAATGGCGACTCATACCAACAGTAGCAAGATAGAGAAGTTGGCTTCCATTGATGCACAGCTACGAGCTTTGGTTCCTGCTAAAGTAAGTGAAGATGATAAATTGGTGGAGTATGATGCTTTGCTTTTGGATCGGTTTCTCGATATTCTTCAGGATTTACACGGCGAGGATCTTAGGGAAACGGTACGCCATTCTTCAGTTTTCGCTTTGTTTTTGATGTTTGGCTTTAGATCGTTTGATCCCATGGCTTTGTTTCAAGCTTTAATGGCGATGGACTGACAATTTGTTTCGGATAATTATATTTTGATGTTGAAAACTAATGCTTAAAAGACATTGACTTGTGGGGCTGAAGATTCTAAATAAATTGATTTGATCTTGCAATTTTGTGTTGTGATTTAAATTGTATTGTTTTTTCTCTTTTTGTGTTTGATTTGTTTAGGTTCAAGAATGTTATGAACTTTCTGCTGAGTATGAAGGGGAGAATAACCCCAAGAAACTCGAGGAGCTCGGAAATGTTTTGACGAGTTTGGATCCGGGTGACTCAATTGTTATAGCCAAGGCTTTCTCCCACATGCTTAACTTGGCTAACCTGGCTGAGGAAGTTCAGATCGCTCACCGTCGAAGGATCAAGTTGAAGAAAGGTGATTTTGTTGACGAGAACTCTGCAACAACCGAATCCGACATCGAAGAAACTCTCAAGAGACTTGTGTATGATCTCAAGAAGTCTCCTGAGGAAGTTTTTGATGCACTTAAGAACCAGACTGTGGATCTGGTCTTCACTGCTCATCCTACTCAATCGGTTCGTCGATCTTTACTTCAGAAGCATGGAAGGTTTGTTCTTCGATTCTTGCAGCTTTATGTCCTTTTCACTACTTATCAATAAGTGCAGCAATGAAGTGGTTTCAAATTTAAAACCTGTGTTTTTTCATTGCATCCAGGATAAGGGATTGTTTAGCTCAGCTGTATGCTAAAGATATTACTCCAGATGATAAGCAGGAGCTTGATGAAGCACTACAGCGTGAGGTATATCACCGTGACATGAACTTGGTATTCGTCTCGCAAGGGAAAAGCTTGTACTCATTGATTTGTTTCGATTCCTTTTCCATGTAGATTCAAGCTGCATTTCGTACGGATGAGATCCGGAGGACCCCTCCAACTCCCCAAGATGAGATGAGGGCAGGAATGAGCTACTTCCATGAAACAGTATGGAAGGGTGTCCCGAAATTCTTGCGGCGAGTTGACACAGCTTTGAAGAACATTGGAATCAATGAGCGTGTTCCCTATAATGCGCCACTTATTCAGTTTTCTTCATGGATGGGCGGTGATCGTGATGGTACATCCCTACTTGAATAACAGAATATAAAATGACTGTACCTTGTAGTGCAGAAGTTCTTTTTGTTAATCATTTAAAATGACTGAATTTTTTCTTGATTCGTAATGCAGGCAATCCAAGGGTAACTCCTGAGGTCACAAGGGATGTTTGCTTGTTGGCTAGAATGATGGCTGCCAATCTGTACTATTCCCGAATCGAGGATCTGATGTTTGAGGTATTTAGCTTGTATTATCTAACACATTCTAAGGAGCTTTATTTAAAGGATCCATTTAGGCTAATCCTTATTGATGTCTCTTTTCAGTTGTCCATGTGGCGATGCACTGATGAGCTTCGTGTTCGTGCAGAGGAACTTCATAGATCCTCAAGGAGAGATGCTAAACACTACATAGGTATACTTTGGACATTTTTAAAGCATGCTCAAAGAATGTATTTAGACTTAAGGGAAACAAAAACTCTATACGCTTCTCTGGATAGATTTCCAATGCCATGTGTTGATCTATGTGACTCGGAAATTATGGTTTATACAGCATATTGTTCGGTTCTCATTGATGCTACTTACAATGCAGAGTTCTGGAAGAAAGTTCCTCCGAATGAACCCTACCGTGTTATTCTTGGTGATGTTAGGGACAAGCTGTATCAGACACGTGAAAGGTCTCGCCAAATGTTATCTCATGGTATCTCTGACATTCCTGAGGAAGAAACTTTCACCAACATTGAGCAGGTCGATCTCGGTTTACTTATATCATAGTCTTATTTTTAGTTTAGACTCCACCTACCCTGCCCCTTGACTAATATCTAGCCTTGTTAGAAAATTGACAACAGCCAGAAAATCCGATTTCGTAGTTCTGCACTTTCTTTTGCTTTATGTACCAGGACAGTGATGTCTTGAAAACTTCCATTTCACTTTCTCAGCTTCTTAGCTCTTTTTTTTTCAGTTTCTGGAACCTCTTGAGCTATGTTATAGATCACTTTGCTCTTGTGGTGACCGACCAATTGCTGATGGAAGTCTTCTTGATTTCTTGAGGCAAGTGTCAACTTTTGGCCTCTCACTTGTTAGACTTGACATTCGGCAAGAGTCTGACCGCCACACCGATGTCTTGGATGCCATTACCAATCACTTGGAAATCGGTTCCTACCGTGAGTGGTCTGAAGAACAAAAGCAGGAATGGTTACTATCTGAACTAAGTGGAAAGCGTCCGTTGTTTGGTCCCGATCTTCCTAAAACAGAAGAAATTGCTGATGTTTTGGATACATTCAGTGTCCTGGCAGAGCTTCCAGCGGACAACTTTGGAGCATACATCATTTCAATGGCAACTGCCCCTTCTGATGTTCTTGCTGTTGAGCTCCTGCAGCGTGAATGCCATGTGAAGCAACCATTAAGAGTTGTTCCACTGTTTGAGAAGCTAGCAGATCTGGAGGCTGCACCTGCTGCTTTGGCTCGGCTCTTCTCGGTTGATTGGTACAGGAATCGGATCAATGGCAAGCAAGAAGTTATGATTGGGTATTCAGATTCGGGTAAAGATGCTGGACGTCTCTCTGCTGCCTGGCAGTTATACAAAGCTCAAGAGGAGCTCATCAAGGTTGCTAAGCAATTTGGTGTGAAGCTAACGATGTTCCACGGTCGTGGTGGAACTGTTGGAAGAGGAGGTGGTCCCACCCATCTTGCTATATTATCTCAGCCTCCAGAAACAATCCATGGGTCACTTCGGGTTACGGTTCAAGGTGAAGTTATCGAGCAATCATTTGGAGAAGAACACTTGTGCTTTAGAACACTCCAGCGGTTTACTGCTGCCACACTTGAGCATGGTATGCACCCACCAGTTTCACCAAAACCGGAATGGCGTGCACTGCTGGATGAAATGGCTGTTGTTGCCACGGAGAAGTACCGTTCCATCGTCTTCAAAGAACCTCGATTTGTTGAATATTTCCGCCTTGTAAGTGAACTTGCATGTTCTTAACACCATCTGATCTAAGTTTATTAAAGCAGTTTTGGATTGAATAATTTATACCTTTTCTTTTGGTTGTAGGCTACACCAGAGCTGGAGTATGGTAGAATGAATATTGGTAGCCGACCGTCAAAGCGAAAGCCAAGCGGAGGCATCGAATCTCTCCGTGCAATCCCATGGATCTTTGCATGGACACAAACAAGATTTCATCTCCCTGTTTGGCTCGGCTTTGGAGCGGCATTTAAACATGTCATTCAGAAGGACATTAAGAATCTCCATATGCTGCAGGAGATGTACAATGCATGGCCTTTCTTCAGGGTGACAATTGATTTAGTTGAAATGGTCTTCGCAAAAGGAGATCCCGGCATTGCAGCCTTATACGATAAGCTCCTTGTGTCTGAAGAACTCTGGTCCTTCGGAGAGCGGTTGAGAACTGACTATGAAGAAACTAAAAGCCTTCTCCTCCAGGTAAACTCCATGGGCCTTGAGCACATATAAGATGTCCCCCTTTAGCAAAAACTCGAGCAGCTGAACTCTTTTTTCCTTTGGTTTTCAGATTGCTGGGCACAGGGATCTTCTTGAAGGGGACCCCTACCTGAAGCAACGACTCCGGCTACGCGATTCATACATCACCACACTAAACGTCTGCCAGGCCTACACACTCAAACGAATCCGTGATCCGAACTACAATGTCAAGTTGCGTCCACATATCTCCAAAGAGATTATGGAATCAAGCAAACCTGCCGATGAACTAGTGAAACTGAACCCAACAAGCGAATATGCCCCAGGTTTGGAGGATACCCTCATCTTGACCATGAAGGGTATTGCTGCCGGCATGCAAAACACCGGTTAAACCGACTTGTTTCACGGTGCATGCTTCTAATTTTAAGTCAAGAGGAGATGAATAACTCATCAAAGACATGTTATTTCGGCCTAATCCTTTCCGATAGGGAAAGAAAAGAAGTTGTTATATATATATATAGTGGCAGGTGTTTATCACTGCCACAAAATGGATTGGAGTTGAACTCCATTGAATCTGATGAAATAATTTATGCTTTGAATACAAGTAATGCCCTTGAGGGTTCTGGTTTTTGTTTACATGCATAATCTGCAGCTTCTTTATGTAGGTTTCATATCGATAAATAAGTTTATATTTTGATATACAACGTGTGTAAAAGAAATTACACAACATTTCCTTAAAATCTAAAATTTAAATCCCAACCTTGTTAAATTACGCAACCCTTCATTTGATATGCAATATAATGTTGGCTTCATCTGAAAATATTACATATACGGTTTTAATATGAGTTAGGGATACAATCTATATTTTAGCTTGTTTAAATTCGCTCTACCTTCGTATAAGGTTCGTTTATTCAACTAAATATTAGGCAAATTAGCTCCGCCCCTGTTCACTTGTTAAATTGTTTGTTAATCAGCATTGCAGCAAACTCTGCATCATAGTTTTTTCTGAGATGTAACCCTGTTGTTGTAAATTACAATGTAGGTTATATGGAAAATTTATAACATATTGCATGTAATCATAAAATTGTCTGGAAAATTACAATGTAAGTTATTACAGAATCTTAAAAATTTTAGGTTAATACTGACATTATTATCTTTATTGCTGGCATTCAAGCCAGAAATTACATATTGTCTTAAACAGAGAGAGACCAAACTGAAGTTACAAAAATAAGGTAAAATGGGGTAAGAGGGGAAAATGTCAGAAGCGGGATTTGAACCCACGCCCTCTCACGAGGACCAGAACTTGAGTCTGGCGCCTTAGACCACTCGGCCACCCTGACATGTGATGTAAAAATAAAACAACAGCTATATGAATGTAACTTTGTGTATGAATATAGATTAAAGATGTGTATTCTTATTATCTACGAACCAAAACCTTATATCTAACTCCTTAACTGGTTCCTTTTAATTTCAGTAAACATTACCAAAATGTGAACAGCGACTTAGTCGGTCTTTTTTCTTTTTGACATTCAGTGTAAATGTTTGTATTATCTATGCCCCTCCTCACTGATAAATAGTAAGATATTGAACGTTTAAGCAAATTTAATTTTATATTTTTCTGTATATTGTATCAACAAACTATACTTGATCAAGTAATCAATCTTTACTTATAATTGATGAATTATGTTAATAGTCGTCTAATTTTACCCTCGTGTAACATTAGATATTTGTTTGACTTGAACCTTAACGAGCCACATAGCTCATGGGCTAATATGATAAATGTTACCACAATTAGTTGGTCTAATGAGATAGGATACTAAATTTTTTAAATAAAGTGAAGGGTTCGAATTTTAACATTATAAATGGAACAAATTAGATTGAAAGGGTTGATCCATTATAAGTCTCTATAGTACTCGATTCAGATTAGTCAATCAATGGATTAAATACGATTGATTAAACAAAAAATATAGATTGGTGTTACAATTAATGGTGCGAAGTGGTCAAATGAATCAAAGCCGTTGATGTTACAATTAATGGTGCAAATGGTCAAATGAATCAAACCACAACGGCTATATTCCCCCTGCCATTAATGGTTAAAAACCATATACTATGGGGGATAAGTATAGACCTGGCAAACTTGACCCGAGAACCGAAATCTGAACCGAATTACCCGAACTCAGACCCGAACCGAAACCGAAAATCAACCCGAAATTTGATCCGAAATTTGATCCGAAACCCGAAATAAACCGAACCGAAACTGAACCGAATTTAGTTGAACCGAATGGACCCGAACCGAATGGACCCGAACCGAATGAACCCGATTAATAGAAATAAAGAAAGATAAAATAGGAACAACCGCACAAATCACTAAAATGTCAAATATATTGACTTTATAAAGTCATATATAGGGTGTAAAAATCTAAAAAACCTAAAAATTTGATTAAAACGACTGATTTTTTATTGAACCGAAAATAACCGAACCGAAATCAACCGAACCGAACTTAACCGAACCGAAAATAACCGAACCGAAATCAACCGACCCGAAATGACCCGAAACACAATAGACCCGAACTAAAACCGAACCGAAACCGAACCGAAACTGAATCTAAACCGAAAATATCAGACCCGAAATAACCGAAACCGAAATGACCCGAACCGAACCCGAACCGATTGACCCGTTTGCCACCTCTAGATAAGTAGAGCTGGTAAATTTGACCCGAGACATGAGAATCGAACTGATTTACTTGAATTGAGATCTAAAATCGACCCGAATATGATGACCCAAAATTTGATCTGAAAAGAAATATTTTTTAGTTAAACTAAAATGGACCCGAATCGAATAGACTCGAATCGAATGGACCCAAACTGAATGGACTCGAACCGAAGACAACCTGAAATAAATAAAAATATATTAATAAAAAAAGATGAGATATGAACAACAGCACAACTTACCAAAAAGTCAAATATATTGGTTTTATAAAGTTATATATAGAGTGTAAAAAACTGACCAACCTAAAAACTGACCAACCGAATTCAGTTCAAATTTACTGTTAGAGTGAATTTAAGATTTCGAGTATTGCATTGAACATAATAGGATTCTAAGATCCTATTTTTGCCCTTATCCCACAATGGAGCATTACAATATATTTTAAAAAAAATCACCGTACGCCGTACAAACGGTAAATTCTACCGTACCTTTGTGGATCCTTTTCCTCTGCCTTTCAATGTCTGACTGAAAAGACAGGCTTTTCACTACGTAGGCCCATTTCAACACGTGCTGCCCTATACTACAAAACTCTCACACGTGCCAACATCTTTGTTTTCTCTAATTAATTTACAAAAAGATGAAATTGATATGTATTATTTGTTCACGTCAAATTAATTTTGATAGATTTGTTTTTGTTCAAATAATTGTCAAAATTATCATGGCTTTTCCTTCCCTAATGGACAAGTAAACTGTTGGTTTTAGGCCACAGAAGTCTATTAAAATGGACATCCGTGTCTTTGTTTCACATCATAAATCATAATCATAATCATAATCATGTACAATTTCAATGCAATTATTATCATTCCTAACATTCCTTTTACATAAAATGACATTTTTTTATGAAACCATGATTGAACACAAAACTGACATTATCCCATTTTGATTTAACATGCTTAATTTCTTTTAATTGTTTTTCATATATATATGGTCTAATTATGCCCCAAGTCCCCTCACCCTTTGAATCTTCACAATTCAATCCTCTAAACAAGAGTAAATAAAAAGAGTAAATTCTTAAAACATGTGAAAGATTAAACTCGTTAAACAAGATTAAAGATTTAAATCATAAAAATATAAATAGAACAAACTAGATTCGAAAGAACGTCTTTGTGTTAAAAACATCCTTGTCGATAAGATGATGGTGGTGATGATGTTAGTATGATGGGGATGGCTTCAATAATTGCTTATGTAAATAGGAAAAGACAATGTATGGTGAAAGTCTAGAAACCAAATCCATCATACATTGCAAAGGTTTATGAATTGGGGAATCTTTGAACAACCTGTAAAATTTTGGAACTAGCCTAGGGCTTACCTTTTTGATAGCTCCTTTTCCTCACTCCCAAAACTAATATATACCCACAAAAATTAATTAACAAATCTTTTCTTGTTTATTGTCTTTTAGCAAATCAAAACCCAAGTTTTTCCACTTTCTTCCTCCCCCACCCTCCAAAGGAAGGGCTGTGATGGTTTTGTTTAAGCACCCACCATTTGCACTTTAGGACCCCCCCCCCCCCCCCCCTATTGGTTTAGGTGTTTGAAACTCAACAAAAACAACACTTAAATGCCCACATGTGAAAGGTTCCCCACAACAAATTAAAAAAAAAAAGATAAACCCTTTTCAGTCCCTCACATGACAGTGCCATTCAACAACTTCACTTCCAATTGCAAACAAATCCAAAAAATCAAATCAAAATCACACCCTATAATGGAATTAGCTAGCTAACATGCATTAATGACTTAAGAAACAAGTAATGGAGGCCTTGGGGGGGCATGTTTTAGTTCTTAGGCCAATCCCCTACCCTATAGGGCAGAAGTTCATGTGTGTGTATAGCAATAAATGGTGTCAACTACCCACCCCCACTATTTAATAAGGGAAAACCAACCATGACCAAGTCTAAAAGATTCATGGCAAATCAGATGAATGAAACAGTTAAGTAAAATTAATAATGGAGTTGCAGAGAGAAATAGATGGAAAAAATGGGAATTTTTTTATTGATGAAATGGTTGAGAGAGAAGGAAAAGGAAACAACAACATTAAAGACAACATATTTCATCCTTCTTTCACTAACCCAATAAACTAAGTACCCACCAGACATCCAATCTCCCTCATGGTCATGGCTTCAGATGATTTGTATATATCATCACATATATACATGTACAGATTCTCCTCTACTACCAGCCTACCTGCCTGCCTGTTCTCTCACTGTATCTCTCTAAAATGTAACTAAGTATCCAAATTGTACACATATTTCTCAATTCTTGTTTTTTTTTTTTCACTGAATGAAAGTAGTGATACAAGAACCAGGCTGGCCTACTTGAAAATGGAAAATAAGGAAAAGGGTGAAGGGAGGAAAGAAAGGGGAACCCTAGAGCAATGAGGAATGAATGAAAAAATAAAAACTGCAAAAGGGAAACTAAAAGCTACTTTTATCTGGGGTTCCTCTGGCATTGGCTGCTAATGGGATTATTATGTAGCTCTCTGGTTTTATGTCACAGGTACCTGGTAATCCTTATGTGGTGGGGAGGAAAGACTGGAAGGGTAGTGGAAGAGTTCCCGACGAGATGGACGTTTGGGTAGCGAGAAGTGAACACAAAAAAGGGTGGACCGGGAGTACAGTACAGTCCTTAGTTCTAAAAGCTGTAATGCCTCACCGAGTGCTCCAGCATTTCCCGAGTTGGGCACACAAGTTCCTTCACCCGGCTACCGTTTTTGTATATCTTGAATGTTGGTATGATCCTCACATTCTCAGCATTTGCAATAGCTGGACTCTCGTTGATGTCCACCTTTATTCCAAAGAAAGGATAAAAAAGTAGAGAACAAATTGTTACTCTTGCTGCATTGCATTTAGTCTACCTTTAAATCGAGGATGAAAAAACAAATAAACCATGGAGAAAGAAAAATGGACCATTTACCTTGAGAAAATTTATGGAGGGGTAACGACCACATAGGGCATCCACGAATGGAGATATCTGTTTGCATTGCAGGTTGGAAGCCATCTTAAAATGGACAACAGAGATCCCTGTGGATCAAAATTAACTCTCAAGAGGATTGCAAGATAGTAAAATGGGCAGAGAGAGCAACTGAAGTACTGGAGACGGTTTAAAATGCAAGGTCAACCCCTACCTGGCAGAGATATTGCAGCTCTGAACTGCTCAAGACTGGATACTTCTTCTACTTCACCACCGAACTTCATGTTATAAACCTCTTCGCCGCGAGATTTCTTCAATGCAACTTGTGCATGAAAAAGGGACTCAGCAACGTCATTATCATCTGGAAGTTCCCTTCTCAAAACTTCATAATCTTGAACAGCCTCAGCCCATCTTTCAAGCTGTAGTTCACAATGATTAATGGTTAGTATGAAGCACCCAAATTTGTGTATACCTATACACTGATGTTTATCTTTATAACGAAGGAAAGCTTTAAAGAATTGTTTACCTTGCTATTAGATGCTGCCCTTCGAAGAAGGGCTTTTGTGTAGTTTGGTTGGATACTTAAAGCTTGGTCGCAGTCTTCAACAGATGACTCCCACCGTCCAAGCTTAAACCAACATGCTGCTCTGTTACAATAAAGAACAGAATTCGATGGATCAAGTCTTAGCCCATCCCCATATGCTGAACAGGCCTCAGTGAACCTTTCGGATTTGAAAAGATCATTCCCACGTGCTCGTGCTCTGGCAACCAACCTCACATTGCTAAGCAGCACAGAAACTTCAACATTTCGAGGATCAACCTGCCCAGCCTTCTCAGCAGCTGTAACTGCATTGTCGAACCTGCAATATATACATCATCAAATTTCAAAGTCCAGTCCCATAGTCTATCATCCTACATCCGATGAAGCTTAGCAGAGTTTTAAAACTAACCTCCCAAGTGCCATCTCCATTTGTGCTTGGACAAAAAAGAGATAAGCTTCGGCAAGCATCCCAAAGAACTTAATCTGTGAGGAGTTGGTGCATTGTTCTAATTTAGGAACAACCGAAAGGCTTGATTCAGCATCATCAAGTTGATGCAGTTTTAAAAGGGCTTCCACTCTACACATAAAAAGCTGTAAATTCAATGTGAAACAGTTCAGCCATTTTCAATGTCTGTTAACTGCACAAATTCTTCAGAATTTAAAGGTGGGAAGTTTTACACAAGATTTTCACCTGAGGAGAAAAGTCTGCACCTGCAGCAATAGCAGCATCAGCTTCCCTTAATGCACTTCTCCAATCCCTAATTCTCCTGGCATCTGTACACTTGCTAAGATGCCTTTCAACTGCCTGCAACTTCTGCAATTCTGTCGGATCCGGTGGTTGCCCGGGAAAACATAAGTGCATCCTAGCATTCTCAACATGCCCTACCCTGAAATTGAATGGAGTTAAATTGGAGCAACCAAAACATTATACCAACATTTGAATCAAATTGGTGTAACTTAAAATGTAAGCATTTGACTATTATTGGGAAAAATAAGAAGTGATTCCGAAATGCCTACAATCATTAAATGAGAAAAGGCGAGCATCATCAAAAGTAAACACTGAAACACATGGATATCAAATTTTCATAGAATATAGAGACATAGCAGAAAAGTTCATGAGCTGCCTAATAGCTTTGGCAATGGATCCTTCTAAAATAACTTACAAGAACTCAATCATTTGGAGCAAAGTATTGACAACATTTCACCGGATTGCTCCGAGGAAACCCAACATCTAAACTCAACAAAGAACTAAAGAGATATTCAAAAGCATATGAGTAATCCTACCCAACCTAATCTTACAAAAACAATCAACCATTAAAATGAAACATTAAGAAACACAGATCATAAAGGAAAAGATTTGAGAAATATTTCTGCAACCATCAAGTCAAAAACATAAGAAAAAAGGAACCCAATAAAAAACACTATTCACTCCTTTCAAAGACAGAATCCATGTCATCATTGTAGATCAAAAACATCAACAAAATTAACCAAAAATATTTCCACCGACACTCTTTCCATCGCCAATGTAGATAGAAATATAACATCAAATGTGTATATGTGTGAGTGTAATCATATTCATAGCTCTTTTCACCTTAACAATAATGAAGCCAGTCTCTGATGAGCCCTCCCATAATTAGGATCCAATCTAACAGCTTCTTCACATTCCTTCACTGCCTCACCTACTCTCCCTAAAGCCGTCAATGCGGCGGCTCTGTTACTCCGGTAAGCCGCGTTTGCAGGTGACAAAGCTATAGCCTTATCATACAAACTCAAAGCCTCTAAAAATTGTCCCTTTTTGTACATCTCATTCGCAACTCTCTTAACTTCCTCAGGTTCTGAGTTCCCCATTGCTTTCCTCATTAAATCACTCGCATTCCCGCGGTTTCCGGAGGTGTTACTGGGTTCAAAGGCGCCGCTTTTAAAAGCGGTAACGGGTCCAGTTCCCACTCCCCCGCCCCGCATTATGCTGCCATGGCCGTAATTACCCGACCCAGAGCCCAAAACGTCGGTTCTGGAGCTCCGGTTCACCGACATGCCTGTTTTAATGACTTTCCCCGAAGGGCATATATTTCCCGTCGGAAGAACGTTGACTGGTGGCGAGTTTACGGCACTTTGACCCGAATAGATCAATGGGTGGGTTGCAGCAGTGTTGGATTTGGATCTGATCTGACCCGGTTTCATATTCCCGGTCGAAGCAGTCGGACTCGTTTCACTAGAACCGGAAAGCTCGCCCGAGTGGTTATTCGGACCCGATTCAGATCTCCTAGCGGTCGTGTTAGACGAGTTCCGACCCGTAACGGATCTGGACGAACTGGAACTGGAACTCGTCGTCGTCGTCGTCGTCGTGAGACCCTGTTGCCCGGTTCGGAGCGGAGACACAGGTGAACCCAGATCGAGTTCCCGGAAATCAGGCTTGTTATCATCGTAACAAAGTGAGTCACGGAGTTGATCGGCGAGTTTATCAAAATCCCGGCCTAACTCCGGCACGGTCTTTCCACCAAGATGCGACATTTCACTAAAAAAACAAATGGGGTTAGCCCAATCTGCTTCCCCTTTCTCTTCCCTTTCCCCTCAATCTTCCCTCCTTGGAGTGGATTTTATGGGTAATGTGAGTGGAAAAAAGGAAGAGCTTGTTGAAGTGAATGTGGGAAAGGACAGTTCTTGGAGAAGAAAGAAGAGAACTTGGAAGAAGAGAGAGATGGAGAGGAAAGGAAAGAAAGGGATGGGGATCTCGTGATATTAAAAGTAAGAAGCAAAGAATGAATGTGAATTTTTCTGAGAGCGAAAAAGAAAGGGTTTTTACAGAGAGAAAAAGAAAGAAATGGAAGAGAAAGAGCTTTTATTTTATTCACTTTTTTTTGTTGCTTAATTAATATTTTTTTAATCATAATATGTAACGTAGGGTTCGTTTATCTCATTTACGGAGTTGCGGATTTGATCTTATCTATGAAAATTAAAGTAAATTTTACAGTCAACGAAATTAAAATCAAATATGAGGAGAATTAATTTATTTTACTTTTAAAAAATAAATCTAACTAATATTTAAATTTAAAAATTAAAAGAGATTAATTTTTATTTGATCAATTTTAAAATAAAAATAACTATTTTTTTAAAAGTTATGATGATTACAAGTAGTATTTGTTATGAATATATCTCTCAACCATTTGTGAATACATGGTCAATCACTATGTTGTAGTTGTTGGTGCTCAAACGCGAGATCTTTAAGAGAAACAACAAATCTCTTAACTACTGAGACAAGTTGGTTCGTACTTAAATAAAAATAACTTAAAATGATATTTATATATATATATATATATATATATAATATAGGTTACAACTTCTACTAATCATTCAATATCTTCGTCCCAAAGATAGACCGTAAGGGTATTCGGGACAGTCGTATCTCCTAAAAATTTTAAATTGTCGTATAATTTATATAATTTTTTATATTTTTATTAATAAATTAATTTTACACATCGTGAAGTTTTGTGATTTTACAACCTTAAATTTATAATGTAAAATTTTAAAAATTTATGTATGTAACATAAAACCTTAAGTCTATTCTTATTAGTTTCTGCTCACACTGAAGTATTAATTGCTGCTATTAATTGTGAATACTTTGATTATTATTATTATTATTATTATTATTATTATTATTATTATTATTATTATTATTATCTACTCCTTCACGAGACATGTTTTTCATTCTTGGGTTTGTTACAAAATCAAAGAATCTGACGATCAATTTAGAATAAGAGTCATAATTTAAAGATATAATTAGAATATTCAAAAATTTAAGAATCAATTTAGAATAAAAGTCATATTTTGACAGTTTTGGGTATAAAATTAAAGTGTTTAAAAATACGGGCCAATTAAAATGAGAATCATTTGATAATAAAATAAAAATCATAATATTGGGACGTGTACAATAAGCTCTAAATATAAATATGTAATTAACAATTTAACATCCTAACCATCCAATTGCTTCAAACATAAGAAACTAATTAATTTCTCACAATTAAAATCATTTATCAACTATATAGTCCACGAGGATAAATGACATACAATTTCTTCAAAAAAAACATTTAATTCCTTTTTCAATGCCCAAGCAATGTAAACTTAAAAAAAATATTATTATGCGTGAATTATATTGTAAATTGAAATATAGCGCGTGAAGTACACTAAATGAAACAGCGAGTGGGAAAAACCAAAACTAAAGTTGCATGAAAATAATTAAGAAGGAAGAGGTAATTTTCTTACTAATTTTCCAACACTGCCACAGTCAAATTTTACAGCTGAAAATTTTTAACTGCGGTAAATTAAGTACCTAACTAAATTTTACTGAACTCGAGTGACGAGTCTTTTCTTCCGAACAAAGCCTACACCTCAACCACGTGGCATATATGCTGATGCTTGTGGCCCCCACATTAGAAGCACAGCAAACATCAATATCAAACTGCCAGCATCCAGTTTGTTTTCCCTTTTACACTCTAAAAAAATATTTCTAAAAATAGATTAATTAAATTAATTATAAAAAATCTAGCTTATAATTAAAAGTGTATATTTTCGTAAATAATGATCAATTCATGTCGTTTTGATAAATAATGAAAAATTATTTAAATAAAAATGTTAATTTCTTCTTTTAGTTTAATGAACAGCTAATTTCAATTTTTCACCCCCTAGATTCTTGTACTTTCTGGTTTCTACTAGATTTTTTAATTAGCTTACGCAACCAAGAAAAAAAAGGATTAGAACGCCGAATTACCCCAAATACCCTCGAATTTCCCATTAATTACGAAATCACTTCAAGCCATGTAAATCCTCCACCTGTCCACTCCCTTCGATAGACTCGAGAAGGTGAGAGATTAATGTCAACTTCACATAAAAGAAGGGACCCCTCCTTCCCTCAAAAAGCCGAAAAAATGCCAGCAATGGCATTCCTCGTAAAAATAGGGGTTTAAGGAAGGGTAATATGGGGATTTTCAAGACGCGGGTCCACAGTCCACTGCGACAGAAGTAGTTGGCCATGTGCAGCAGAGAGCGGCGTGCCAGCTGGCCCATTGAGGGGAAATACCTTAGTTTGGAGTGGGCTAAGAGTGGCATCCAGCTAAGCAGATAACGGAGTGGGGAATCGGCGTTAGTATGATTCTCGGGGATATTCTGTTTAGAAAAGTTTGAAATGTTTTGTATGGTAGGGGATTTAACGGACGTTAAAACGGGAGGGATGATGACACCAGAGCAGGCCATATTTATTAGTGGTGGCATGGAAGGGGAATGATGAGCGGGCGATCTAATTCATGCCAGGTAAGCATTTTGCCTTCTTCTCATCAATATTCGATTTATTAACTAATTAATCTCGATCGAATTTTGTAGAAGTCTAATATAAAAACTCTCTTAACCGAGTTTTCTCCATTTAAAATACTAATATTTACACTTTAAATTTAAAGTCTCATCCCATTAGACGAGTTCGTTATTTCTTAGTTTTTTTCTTTTTAATTCAATACTTAAATGGTCTACATTATGCCCTATGAAATATAGGATTTCTATTTAAAATACAATTTTATATAGGCTAAAAGCAATAATGACTCATGAATTATAAGTTTGGGCAAAGAATTTTGTATTGAGAATATTTATTATTTTTGAAAGAATAAAAAAATGTGTTCTCTCTGTTTTAACAGGTGGTAATGTGTCTATAAAGAGTTTTTTTTTTATTATCAATTTATTTGAATATATAAAGGAATATTTGTGTCTGGTTTTAAATATGAATAAACTCATATATTCACAAATTAAATTGTTCAAACTCAAATTATCTAAGTTAAATGCGACATCTTTTTATCACTACAACCACTCTTTCGATTCAAACTAAGCACCATAGTATTTGAAAAAAAAAGTGAAAATCAAACAACACTCTCGTATTTGGAAATTTAAAGAATTATGGTTGTCTCAACCAAACTGAATTAAATTTTATTTTCTATCTTAAAATAAATATTTTTATTTCAAATAGTGAACACAACTCTAAAATGTTGTATAATAACTATGCTTTATATACTTAAAAAATATGAAATACTTCAAAACTTTTACAAAATAAATTAAACAAAAAATAATAAAAAATTTGTAATAAAAAATAAAAAAACTCAATAGAAACATTAAGAACCAAAACAAACTAGATTACCAAACGGTTAAAAACACTTATCGAACTGAATTGTTGGATTAAAATATGCAACTAAAGGTAGTACATATGTTTAATGTATAATAATATTATAAAATATGACATAAAATTAAGTGATCAATTATATTAGACGTGTTATATATATTACGGTATCATGGGGAAAATGTAAATATCATAAAATTTATTTATAATTTGATAAGAGGTTGAGTTATAAAAACTTGATAGTTGATTCAATAATCAACTATATAAAGAGAGAGTACTCTTCAAGAAATAAGTTAACTTTGAGTTTTCTCCTTCCACATCAAAGAATTTTACGTCAATAGAAAATCTATCTTCTTGAAAGAACAACACCATAAGTTTAGGCTTTCAACATCAAGATTTAAGGTTTTCACTTTACAGACATAATCAAATATGGGCGGAGCCATCCTAGCTAAAGAGGTGTCATGTGACACCAAATTTTTTTGAAGAAATTTCTTCTTATATAAATTTAGTATAAAATAATGTTAAAAACAAAATTAACACCCTAAAAAATTGACACCTATTATTGGTTATCAACAACTTAAAGAATTTTTTATAAAAAATTTAAATTTTGACACTACGAACTAAATTTTCTGACTCTAATCCAATAATCATGTACACTTCTGCATTCAGTATATTATTTTTGATGATTTTGCATGATAGATCAAGAGTTAAATATCATGTCAACTATGATTTGGTTCTGACAAGCTAGATTATTATCAATGGTTGAAAAACTTATCAAATTGAGCTTGAATATCATCGACATCTAAAAAATTCAAACAAAAATAGAACTAGACCGAACTAATCTTACTTTACTAGATTATCATCACAGTGTAGATGTGATATGTCACATTCTTACATTCAAGAGTCTTGCATAGATTTAGTGTGGACAGGGAGTGTACTCGTAATGGTTCGTACACGTGACTATTATGAAGCAAAATCTAACATCACACTATTTAAATCACTGGTTAATTAATGTATATTTTACTTAAAAAAATAGTTTTTCTACATTATCTTATTCTCAATTAAACATACATTATTGGTACGAGAAGCTCGAAATAGACAAATTATTCGATTTCTAGATTAAGGTAGGGAATTGATATTTTTATGTACAAAATGAATAAATGAAATCAGTGCAGACATTTCTATACTTATTTTCATTCTTTTAGACACATCCAAGTGCTACAATAATTCAATGATTTAGTTATAAAGAGTTTTTTTTTTTAATTTTTAACGTTTGTGTTTTTCTTCTTCTAATTTTATGTTATGAATTCAATCTACACAAATCATTAATTTTTGTATAATCAATTTAATTGATCCGTCTGATAAATAATATAGAAAATGACAACTAATGAAATTCTTTAATTAATTGAGTGACAAGAATGCTTATTCATTTCCGTTTTATATAAATTTGAATTTTAATATTTAAAGTTTTGATAAAAGGTTTTAATATTTAATTTGAAAATTTAAATATCACTCTATTGTAAAAAGGGTAAATTATGTAAATCATCACAAAACTTTACTCTGAAACCTATTTTTGTCACTAAAATTTCAAAATGTTCAATTTACTAACTGAAGTTTAGACATTGAACATTTTTATCACTCCTCCGTTAGTTTTTTGACGATGTCCATTTAAAAAACGAATGAGCTTTTACAAGATTCAAACGGTGCAAAACTTCATCGGCGTGAGAGAAACAATATAATAAAAAAATGAGCTTCATTTGGCGGCAGAGAAGTGAGATTGAAGAGAGATAAACTAAATTTTTTTTGGCCGATTCATGAACTCCGGAGCATTTTCAGATAAAGTGGAGGTCAAATTCAAACTTAGGGGCTGAGACGAAGTGATTGGTGAAAATTGAAACTAAATGACCACCATGATTGTTTGGGGTTTAAGAGTGATAAAAAACGTTCAATGTCTAAACTTTAGTTACCAAAAAATATTTAATGTCTAAACTTCAATGAGTAAATTGAATGTTTTAAAATTTTAGTGACCAAAATAAGTTTAAAAACAAAGTTTAGTGATGATTTATATAATTTACCATGGTAAAAAATAAACTAGACGGCATGCATGAATTACGTCAAAGCTTAGGTCGGGGGGATAGACATTTTCATGCAAAAATAATAAGTTGACACGTGGAAAGCACGTGGCAGTTGTTGTATATTTACTATTGAGGTCATCATTTTCTTTTGGTTTTTTTGTTTTTGGAATTTTCTTTTGCTCTTCCCATGTTCATTAATTGTAACGGCGATCCGGTAATTTCACCCCTTTTTCTCCCCCCTTGTTTTCTTACCTTTTTGATTGACTTTCGTACAGCCCACGAGTTATGTCGGTAGAAAATTACCATTCTCGTTTTTCTTACAATTCCACCATTTTTTTATTTTATTAATGAATAAAGAAAGGAATGTTTACCTAATCTTGTGAGAGGAAATTAATTTATTATGTTAATAATTAAAATACATTTGAATCTAAATTAAACTAAATTCGTGTACAATAAAAGTAATTGTTAAAATTGAATTAATCGACTAACTACGAAATTGAATTACAAAGGGACATAGTTTAATGTTGGTACACAAAGCATCCCTTCGAATTTTAAAATAATAAGATAATGGTGATGGTTTAACCTAAATATTGGCAATTTTGGGTGAAAAACCATTTTTTAATTATTATCTTTAAAAATGGCTCTCAAAAATTTTTATTTGGCAAAATGACCCCCTTTCTTGCCAGGTCGGCAGACCTCGCGTTTTGTAGGACGCGAGGTACGATATCGCGTTCTACAGAACGCGATTTTCGTCGACGTGGTGTTGCAGTCCGTGTTAACGGTTTAACAGTACCTCGCGTTCTGCAGAACGCGAGGTCCACGAGAAATTGAAAAGGCGGCTGGAATATATCGCACGGACCTCGCGTACTGTAGGACGCGAGGTCTGTGCATTTCCAGCCAGATCCACAAGCAAAAACATGCGTAAGTAGGTCTGTTCGAACCCAATTTCGAGCGTGTAAATGGTATATTTTTAGCGATCATCGAGTTTGGGGTTGTAGTACTGAAAATTGTTTATTGTATGATACCAACATGGTTAATTTCCGTCCATTCTACAATAGTTTAAAATGACTTCGAAAACCCTATGCTAGCATACTTTTATTGATTGAAGTTGTATTTCAACTAATGTCGATTTTCTGTTTTTTAATCCTATTAAATTTAGTAAAAACAAAAATTAAATAAACATTATAAAGTTTAATTATAATATGCAAACAAAATTATAATTCATAAACAAAATTAGAATACGACGTTATAAAATTTAAAAGTGTTTTACATAAATATTAAAAACATAAATAGAAAACAAAAAAAAAACTAAAAATGCCTATGTCCACCGGTTCCGTAGTCGGGTGGATGACGCTGGCGATCCGGATTCCTCCTCGGTCCATCGTGTGGTGGTCCCTGGTCCCTATCATCCTGACCATCGTGCGCGATCTGCGGATCTGTGCTGGGCCTAGGCGGGGAGTAAAACAAACTACCTATCGGCGTATTCTCCACCATCTGAAACTCATACTGAGGTGGATAATCGATAAGTAGAAGGTCAGTCGTGGGCGTCTGGGGGCGATAGGCATCAGTGGAGCCGAACTGGGGTGGAGGCATCGTCTGCTCGAAAGTCGATGGACCGCTATGCAATGGTGGGACAGAAGATGATGCCCCTGGAGTGTCATATCGTGGTCTCGGACCGCTATGCAATGGTGGGGCAGAAGATGATGCCCCTAGAGTGTCATATTGTGGTCTCGGACCGCGCTGCGTCGACTGCCTCTGGGTCTGCCTCTGGGTCTGGGACTGGCTCTGGGTCTGGCTCGCTCGCCCGCTCCCGCGTGGGCGGTTTTGGGGTCGCTGGGGAAGCCCTTCTTCGAGCTCGGCCGGAGTAAGGATATGTGGCATCCCATTGTCCCTATACCACTGGTCATAATTGAAAGTGACCAAAGGACCCCCTTCTATAATTGGTTGGAGAAACTCTGGGCGTCTGAGAAATCGTTGACCCCAAAGCGCTATCCAGATTTTGCGTCTTCCCCTGACGATGTAAGATTGTGGAACTCGTCCATATTTTGCGGAGGGCGTGGAACATTTTGGACGTACCCGAACTGTCGGAGTACCCGATCCGCAGAATTCCACACGCAAATTTCGTAGTTCAGCAGCGGAACTACGGAAATCCAGAGGTCTCGCTCTTGCACAATATCTGCTGGAGTAATGTGGCGAATCTGCTTTGAATCGTAGGGCGTCCACACGAACTAAAAAGAATGAAAAAAGTTAGTAAAATTTCTATATGAAATATTATTGGAAAAAATAGTATGGAAAAAATCAAAATAATTGTTGAATTACCTCGTCCTCCTTCAAGGCATCGAATATATATCTGTATGCTTTCTGGGAGTCCGGTAGGCCGGCGTGGGATAGGTTGGCGGTCCACCTTTAAATAATGAAAAAGATCGTTAAATAAAATAATTTAATAAAAAAATATAGTAGATTATGTAGTACCTCCGTATAAGCGAAAATGACAGAGGACTGGGAATCCTAAGCTGTGGTGCCAAAGTAGGGATCCGAAGCCAAACCCAAGCCTGTAGGAATAAACAGCATCCTCTCATTGATGCTTTGGAGGCGTCAACGTTTCTGCAAAGGTCTCTGATAAGAAACGCCAAGACAGCTGACCCCCAAGATTTTTGTCCAGACTCGTCTAAATTTGTGAGATGATGAAGCCACATAACGTGCACTTTGTTGCGAGTTTTGTCGGGCATTAATATCCCGCCAATAATGCGCAAGATGTGGGCTCGCGCATACCGCTGTGAAAATATAAATTAATAAAGGCATCCTAATTAAAAAAATTGTAAGTTCATCCTAAATAATAAAATTGTAAGTATCCTAAATATTTAATGTAGGCAACCTAAATATTTAATAAAGTATCCTAAATAGTTACTGAATTCATCCTAAAAATTTATCATACATATTTATAATTCATCCTAAATATTTATTAAAAAGATCCTAAATATTGTCCCTATTCATCATAAAAAATTCCCTAAACGCTAATGTGCAAATAAATAATTTTAATTTAATAATAAATGTAATAAAAGCATACTAAATATAATAAAAAAATACCTCAAGTGTAACATCATCCGCATCGGGGGAGGGGTTCCAAAGTTGTCCTCCAAGTACGGTAGAGAAATTTTCCCTCCGTCCCACGCTCTATCAGGGGGCATCACGCCAATTTATTCAGCAAATAGGAGTGGCCAATGTCCCATCGCTACACCAGTAATAACGCTGCCATTTATAGGCAACCCGAGAATGTAGGCAACATCCTGCAATGTAATTGTTGCCTCGCCAAATGGAAGATGGAATGTGTGCGTCTCGGGTCTCCACCGTTCTATCAGCGCGCTGATCAACGACGGTCTAACCTTCACCCCCCTATATAGCGAGCTATGTGCCCAAAACCAGCCCGCTCAATCAATCGCCTAACAGCAGGAATGGGTGCGACGGTGATACGGTTAACGTAACATTGTAAGTTACGTTCGTATCCCTGAAAAAAACAAAATAAAATAGTTAGTAAAAATAAAAGAATAAAATTTAATTAAATAATTTTTTTTAGAAATTAATAGGGGGAAAAATAATACCTCTGGAGTGGTTCGCCAATATTCACTGCAGTGACTCGCTCGGTTGCGTAGCAAGGGCTCCATGTGATCAAACGATATATAAAAATTGCTGACAAAATTTTGTGAAACTTCTATAGAAATCGCGTTCTGTGGAGGTTTTTAGGAAAAAAACCTCCAATTTATAGAGGACCTCGCGGCGCTTGGGATGCGACGTTAATGAACCTCGCGTTCTATAGACCGCGATATTCACGTACCTCGCGTCCTATAGAACGTGAGGTTCACTGAAAAGGCGCGTCAGTGATCAGACGCGTGAACTGAACGGTCAGAAAGGAACCTCGCGTTCTATATAACGCGAGGTTCTAAAGACATCACGTTCTACAGAACGCGAGGTCGTGGGGTTTTTTAAATTTGAGTTTTTAAAGCGGGAAACTCATTTAATATACAATAATAACAAATTTTATTTACAATAACAATAAAAATAAAAATTATAATTAAAATAATAATAATAATATTAATAATAATAATAATAACAACTGTTGCGTGTAAAATAGACTATCGCAATTGTAGTGCAAGTGTACACGACGCAAGTAGTAAAGTGATACGAAGTATCGGATATCGTCTCCACAGGAATTGGGCTAATGACTTCACCTTGATTTACTGCACGAAGTAAAGAAAATATTTTAGAAAGTTGTCACGAATAATAAAGTAAAAACGTAAATAAAAGGATTGAATTATCAAGAGAGAGAGAATGGGCTGGTATTGAATTGCTCGGTAGTGCAGGTATTGAATTGCTCAGGATCTCCAGTTCTGTCGTCGTTCCCGTCGCCGACAGCACCTGTCGCGGCGTCTGTCCGTTAGTTGTCGCGGCAGCAGACACTAACTCAGTACTTCAAGCTTGGCAAGAATCCCAGATTTGCCTTGCCCTATCCCTAGGCACAAGTCTGTCGATGCACACGTCTTTGATGATACCTCCCGGCGTGAATCGAAGGATGAACACCGATGTGTATGAATTCTTCCTTAGCCACTTAACCTCGCCTTATCCCTAAGCACGAGATGGTTCAACTATAAACTAGAGAACGCGCTTTTATCTCTTTCGTATACTTAACTCTCCCGATGCTAAGTAAATAGATAACCTCACAATGCTCTCCCGATGCTCTTGCAAGATATTAAAACCAAGATAAAAGAACTTGAAGTTTATTTTATTGAACTTGAAAAATCCTAAAACAAAGCAACCCTTGCAACTACTTTACAAAACAACCCGTGGCCCTAGGGGGAATTTAGAACATGTTGGTGATGGGTGGACGACAGGGTTTTGGTTTCGGTTATGGGGTAAGCGGTTATGCCCTAGGTTTAATCTATGCCCTTTATATAAGCTTTGGGCTCAAGTTATCTAAGGTAATAAGGATTACAACTTTAATTAAAAGTAAGATTCTAATAAAGACTAAATCTCTAAAGTATCCTACTTTTCAGCCGCATCCCTATCTTGTGGGAATTCCTTTCCTTGATCTTTGGCTTGACATATCTTTTGATCCGGGGCTTGGAAAATTATTTGGCTTCCACACGACAGACGAGCAGATTTTTCTCTATCTATCGATGTCCACTTCATTTTTCCTCTTCAATAATCTGCTGTCACCATGCTGTCACGACAGGTCCATGACAGGTTCGTCTTCTTCAGCTGCTTGTTCAGTTCAGCTTTCCTGCTTATCTGCCCTGCGCCTGCCTTCATCGTCAACCTTGGCAGTTACCTGCAAAATACACCATCTTTTAGTAGAATCCGTGCCTTTTATATAATTGTGATGTTTAATTGAAAACTATCCTAAATGCAATGCAATGATGCTTGAATGCAGCAGAAATATGGGTTAAAAAGGGTGTAAATAATAGAACTTTTACACACTCAACAACAACAATAATATTAAGAACAATAATATTAGAGTTTTTAAAGCGAGAAACTCATTTAATAATATTTAATTTTACAATTTTGATTTATAATAATAACAATAAAAATAAAAAGAAAAAATATAATAAAAATAATAATAATAATAATAATAACAACAACAATAATAATAAATGATACTAACAATAAAAATTATTAGTATGATAGTAATAATAATAACAATAATAATAAGAACAATAATAATAACAACAACAATGAATCATACTAAATACGCGTTATATTTTCAGTAGTAACTAAAAATAACGACATAGCGCAATATTTTGGAAGTTAAATTAAAACAAAACTTCCAAAATATGCGCTATGTTGCCATTAGTAGCTTCAAGTGAAAACTGCGTACGTGAATACAGAAAAAAATCTATCTCGATGCTCCTTGCCACTCCAAGAGTTTGCTATTTATAGAGGTGAATATGATGACGTGGCAACCTCGCGTTCTGTAGGACGCGAGGTCACCCTTACATCGCGTTGTACAGAACGCGAGGTCTATGTGTTTATATATATATATATATATATATATGCAGGGAGATGGATTTTTGTAAGCAGTTAAGTTTAGTTTAGGTCAGTTGAATATGAGTTCGTGTAATGCTGAGTTTTTTTCCGTTGCAATTTTTATATCCGAAATATTGTTCCTTTATGATAGTTGGAGTTCACTTAAAGATTTGTGTTCATCGGGGGTACATACCTTAATATTTACCGACATATCGCAATATTTTGGAGGTTGTATGCTGCAGTAGTGGCTTCGATGGCTGCTTTTGTAGCCGCCGTCGAGAGGATCCCCGGCTACAGTTTTGAAAAGAAAGGACTTTTAGGAAGCGGGGGCGGATTCAGATCGACATTTTCAGATGTGGCGGGTGCCGATTACATTTGTTAATGTGAATCAAAGCTGCTACCATTTACTCATTTCAGATGTGGCGTGGCAGTCAACATTTACATCTGGATTTCGCTCTCTGCTTCTTTTAGTCGGGACCTCCGATCAAATTTGCCCGCCGGAGCTACTGAATTTATTGTTTCGAATTTTATAGATAATTTATGTAGTTGTCTCAATTTACTTATTAAAGAATACATGTTGAAAGTTTTGTTAAATGAAATTCGACTTAAATTTATTTATGTGGTGTTTTTCCTTTCCTATAAATACCCACGAATTCCACCATCATTTACTCATTCCAAATTCTCTCTAAACACCCAATCCTTGCTCACCTTATGGCAAAATTTAAGGCAACATTTTATTTTCTCGATACTTATTTTGAGTCAACAATCACCGGCAAAATGTCACTGAAAGATTTAATACAGTTGACAACAATCGAGGTTTGTAAAAACACTGACAAACAAATTGCGGCCATGGAATGTCGAATCCCATCACCGTCAGCTAATGAAACGCACTACGTTATGAAGCTTACGAACGAAACAGACGTTCGTAACATGTATGACCGGCTCAATGCCGTCGGAGCTAGAGACGTCGATTTCAATGTTAAGTTTGTCAACGCCGGCGAAGGTAGTACGTCTGCACCCGTAGAACCTGCTCCGAACACTGAACACGCACCGTCTTCACCGAATGTTGATGCGGCTGTGGAGGAGCTGCAACTTTTTATGTACAGGCGTAGACAAAGAAAACAACAGATGATCGAAGAACTAAACCTAAGTTCAGACGTGTCCACTGACTACGATGATTCAGATTAACCATTAACTTATGAAATGATCTTCCAATTATGTTATATGACGTCTTATTTCATCCTTTATGAATGTTAAACGGACTTCAAGTTATGTAAAATTACTAGTACTCAATTACATTATAGGCACCAGTAGTAGTATTCAATTACAATACTACAATTGTCTCAAATTCTCGAACATGTTCTCAATTACACAAACAAACAAATAGTGAATAGTACGGTTATTATAACTTCTGACGGAATGTCTAAAACAAAGCGTTTAAAGTGACATCGCGTTCTATAGAACGCGATATCTTTAGAACATCGCGTTCTATAGAACGCGAGGTACGAATATCGCGTTCTATAGAACGCGAGGTACTGGTTTACCCTGCTTCCCATCAAATCTATCCCTTACTTGTCGAAAGTAAGGGGACTGCCTCCCAGGCACACACACGCCATTCCTGCCTCCCATCAAATCTATCCCTTACCTGCTTATCGGTTTTAGGTAATGGACAAGCAAAGTAACGTCTCTGAACCATTATTTGCTTTACACAACCAGATTCTCCTGGATTGCAAGGGCCAATAATTTTGCCTATATATGAACCCTAACCATAAAACGAAAATATAAGTTTCAATTGGCAATCAATTCCTAGAATTTTCTAAGTATCAAAATTTCAAAAGTCTTTCAAAATATTCAAATGGCCGGACGAGGCGTTACTACGAAAGTTTACTACGATGGGCAGATATTCGAGGGTACTGAACAGGGGGTCCTTTTTTACTGCGAAGATCCGGTAACGATAAAGCTTCCGAGGATATTATCATTCAAGAAGTTGGTCAAGGAACTGGAGGCAAAAGTTCCTCATTTCAATAATCATCGTTTGTCCGACGTGAAGTATCGGGTGCCAATATCTATAGACCCTTTACGGTACACTGTATGCCAAATTGCGGCAAATGCTGATGTGCAAATGATGATGGAAGCCCACTTCGAGTATTCAATCGGGGGGCCCCTCGAGCTGTATGTATCGTTCTCCGAGTCTCATCCAGTTGTCGAAATACCAAGTTGGGGCCGGGCGAATTTCGACTTCGATCCGAATGCCAACGTTGATAGCCCGACCGCAGGTCTACGACGTGATTTTGGCCTACTCTGTCGAGACAACGAAGTTGGTGCATCGTCATCTGCTCCTCCAAGGCAGTCCTGCGTAGCTAGTATCGGGTTCGACCTCAACCAACCCCCAAACGATGAATTCGATGCACCAACAAATGCATCGTACAGTCCATACGATCCATACAATCCTTATAGTTTTGGGGGGAAGGAACGTCGGCTCCTTACGTTACGCACGACCATGAAGCATCATATGGCCGGCACTCAATGTATGTCTCTGGCACCGACTACGGTCAACCATCTATGGGGAGACATTCTTCTTTTGGGGGTGAGGGAGCGTCGTCTTCTTACGCTATGCACGACCATGATTCATCATATGGACGACACTCAACGTATGTCCCTAGCACGGAGTACGTTCAACCATCAATGGGAATACATTCTTCTTATGGTGATCTTGATTTTGGTCTTGGAAATGAGGTTCCTGAGCGATCTCGTGAGAGGTCTCCCGCTCATCGACCCCAATTCCCGCCTCGAAGGGTAGTGATTCCAGAAGCTCTACTATTCCAGCTCCCGGAGGATGCTTCTGACGAAGAACCGATTAGAGAACCCGGGCCAGACGGAGACGAGCTGGGGCCATTCTATCCCGAACCAGAAGACTTGACAGAGTTACCAGAAGACCCAGAAGACACTGCCGTTCCACCACCAGATTTGGACGAAGAACCGACTGCCACCAACTTTCCTGTAGACGCAAGACTAATTTCTATGTTCCAGCCACCATCCCACTTCACAACGGTTGATATGGATGCAATGGACGTCCTTGATTTTCCCCATGACGACACAATAGATGGCCGAGTCCACCGTTCTGATGGTGAACTAAGAATTGGTATGGCGTTCGCGAACAAGGAAATTGCGGTGGCGGCAGTTAAGCAGTACAACCTTTGTCATAATGTTGAGACGACGGTTAAGAAAACCCAAGCCAAATACTACAAGGCTCACTGCGTCCAAAAGGATCAAGGCTGTAAATGGAAAATCCGTATATCAGAGTTGAAGAGGGCAGGCAACCGTTGGAAAATAACAAAACTTGAGGGGCCCCATACATGCACCGTTGCTAGCCTCAACCAGGATCACAAGAACCTGGATGCAAAGTACCTCGCGGACATCTTTTCCACACTAGTGAAAACAAATCCCACTGTGTCGGTCCCCACATGTCAGGCTGCAGCTCTAGCTGTCACCGGCTTCCGTCCAGGTTATTCGAAAGCATGGTATGCAAGGAAAAAGGCCAAAGAGGAATTGTATGGCCGATGGGAGGAATCTTACATAGAGTTGCGCCCGTGGCTTAATCTCCTGCAGAAACACATCCCCAGAATGGTTGTCAAACTTGATACGGTTCTGGCATATGAAAATGATCGTGTCGTCCGAGGTGTTTTTCAATTCCACCGGTTCTTTTGGACTTTCCCCCAGTGCATCAACGCATTCAAGCACTGCAAACCGATGGTCCAAATCGACGGCACATGGTTGTACGGAAAATATACACAGATCCTACTTCTAGCTATAGCACAGGACGACAATCGCAAATGCGTTCCTGTTTCATTCGCAATCGTCCCGAAGGAGGATTTGGAGTCTTGGACGTTCTTCCTTACGAACCTACGAAAATATGTCCTTGATCCTGTAATACGAAGAAGAAGTGATGAAGGGGTGTGTGTTATTTCTGACAGAGGCACAGCGCTGCTGTGGGCGATACAAAATTTGGGTGATTATTGGAAGCCTCCATACATTCACCACCGTTTTTGCTTGCGGCACATAGCCGCAAACTACCTGCTGAAATACAAGAATCGTGATGAACGTCAAATGGTGCTCGATATGGGTACGTCATTTATGTCATTTTCATTTACTATATTACTTGTTACTCGCTTTAATTTACGACCTTTTTTCATGTGTTTTTCGACCATAACTATTCAACTGTCATCTCGTAGGCAACTCGCACTACAAACAAGAGGTGGCTGAACTGCTCGAGGAACTGAGAGCGAGAAACAAAAAGGGCGCTGAATACCTTGAAAAAATCCCAAAGGAAAAATGGCTTCGATCGTATGACGAGGGTAAACGTTATGGTCACATGACAACGAACTTGGCTGAGGCAGTGAACTCATCACTGAAGGGAGTTCGGCAGTTGCCTATCACTTCCATTGTCAAAGCGACCTATTATCGTTTAGCTACCCTTTTTGCAACCTTGGGCAAGCAAGCAACTGAGTACATGGCAGGTGGACACAAAGTCCATCCAGATTTCCGCTCAAGACTGCATATTCAAGTGGCCCAATCAAGACAGGTGCAAGCAACCCTCTTCTCGCGACAAGGACACTTGTTTCGTGTTGCGGAATTTTCCAGGCGGTTAGAAGGCATTCAGCACAACGCTTATGTTGTAGATCTGAGGGAAAAAACCTGCGAGTGCGGAATATTCCAAATTTTCAAATACCCGTGCGCACACGCCATTGCTGCTTGCACTAACCAACGAATAGAATACATGCATATGGTTGATCCGGTATACTTACTCAAAACGGTGCTTAAAGTTTACGAAAAAGAGTTTCCTCCAATCGGAAATGAGGTTGATCCAAATGCTGTGGACACTGAACCGATCATACGCCCAGATCCAGCACTACTACGAGCCAAAGGACGTCCACCTTCTACAAGAATATATTGTGCCGAGGATTTGGTCGAACATCGAGAGAAAACCGGACAAAAGAAGCATTGTTCTATATGTCGAAATACTGGGCACACAGCTCCTAAGTGTCCTAATCGCTCATCCCCTCGTATTAATTAATTATTTTTAATTTGTATATGCGAGTTCGCACATGACAATCTAATCAATAAAGTCAGTTTACTTCTATTTATACAGTACGCCATCTTATATTTTCAATCATTCAAAAAAATATGTTATGATAGTGTTTTCGAAGCAACTATAAGTCAGTGTACAATGGACGAAAATTGACCGTGTCAGTGTCATACGATAGAGAATTTCCAGTACTACAACCCCATACTCGATGTTACCTAAAAATTTAAAATTTATACGTATGAAATTCTGCTCGAACATGCCTATCGACATTAGTTGAAATACAACTTCAATAAAAAAAGTATGCTAGCATAGGGTTTTCGAAGCCATTTTAAACCATTGTAGAATGGACGGAAATTAACCATGTTGGTATCATACGATAGACAATTTTCAGTACTACGACCCCAAACTCGATGATCGCTAAAAATATACCATTTACACGCTCGAAATTGGGTTCGAACAGGCCTACTTACGCATGTTTTTGCTTGTCGTTTAGGCTGGAATTGCACAGACATCGCGTCCTACAGAACGCGAGGTCCGTGCGATATATTCCAGCCGCCTTTTCAATTTCTCGGGGACCTCGCGTTCTGCAGAACGCGGTGTACTGTTAAACCGTTAACACGGACTGCAACGCCACGTCGACTGAAATCGCGTTCTGTAGAACGCGATATCGTACCTCGCGTCCTATACAACGCGAGGTCTGTCGACCTGGCAAGAAAGGGGGTCATTTTGCCAAATAAAAGTTTTTGGGAGCCATTTTTAAAGATAATAATTTAAAAGGGGTTTTTCACCCAAAATTGCCCTAAATATTTTAAAAATGGTAGGACCAGAATTATGGAAATTCGTGTTATTATACTTTAATGGCTTTATTGTGATTAACCTTTATTATATAAGGGTGAAAAATATGAATCTTTTACTAGAAAATGTTAATCAATATCTAATACAATATTTTAAAAAAAATTAAAATTTCATTTATAATAAAAATCAATAGGACAATAATCGAAACTTCAAAGAATGCTATTTTTAAGTCAATAAGTTTATCCAATACACTCAAACTCAAATTATTGTGAAGATTTGATGTTATCCAAATGATTATCATCGTTAATAATAACCAAAATATTAGGAGCGGAATTAGAAATTTATAAAAGGACCCTTATAAAATTAAATTTTGAGAGGATCATAATAAAATTTTGAAAAAATTGAAAGAGTTATAAAACTAATTTTATCCTTGTTTTCCCTGAGAAACTATTTTATTACTATTATAGAGAAAAAAAAATTAGCACAAGCCCACGTCGCACAAAACCCCTATGTTCTGCCCCTATAAAATATTATGAGAATAACTTTTTAATTAAAGTAATCTAGTTGAGATAAGACGGCCTAATAAGGCAATAAGTTGTTTTATTAGTATTTCGTTAGATTCAACGAAAAAAAATATTTTAGAAAAAAATTGAGTATCTATTAATTAGAGAGGTGATGACAAAACCAATTCTCTGAATAAAAAAAAAGCTTATAAAAATAAAACCAAAACTTGTATGCAATAATATAATCGATTGTAACAATTTGTTATTACACGTCATTAGAATGATAATTAAAATATATTTAAATTTATATCGGAATAAATTTAAACAAGGTTTATAGAATGTAAAATTTAAATCAACAAGAATTGATCTCAAACTTGTACATAATATTTACGCATGACGAGTCCCCGATAAAAAAAAGTTGGTATTTTTTGAATTTAGTAAAAGTGATGAAATTGAATATAAAAATATAAAAAAAATTACCGACCAAAAATGACAATTAGCACTATTTGGATTAAGCCCACTTTTGCCTCGACTAAGTTATTATGGGCTAAAAATTCCTTAACCTATTGGGATTAGGTGCCCTTTGGGTCCCCCCTTAAAACGTGTTATATATATATATATATATATATATATATATATATGGTGATTTGGCTGAATATTCCCTTCAGAAATTTTATTGAGAAAAATACCTTTCTTTAAATAACATTTGAAAAAAAGACCCCATTCAAGGCACGTAGAGAAAATTCTCGTTTTGCAAAACGCGAGTTTCGTGTTGAGTTGATAGGTAAGAAAAAAAGTTAATTCATCAAGTTTTTATTACACAGAACTCTCGTTTTGCAAAACGTGAGGTTGTCCTACATAGCCTGAATGAGGGTATTTTTTTCAAATGTTATTTAGAGGGGTTGTTTTCCCAATAAAATCTCATTCATCCATCCAACGATCTAAAAAACATGTAAAACTTAAAGAGTTTTACATTGTATAGTTATATCTAACCATATATATACTTGTTGAATTTGAGGTGACTTTTTGAGTTGGAATTTGAAAAATATTGTGGTCTAGCTCTTTAGTATGTGAGCTTCACTACCCCACCAATTTAAGTGGAATTAGTAATTTAACTTGGTTGACATCTAATGCTATATTTTACAAGCAATTGAATTGAATGAGAAAAAATAAAAAGAGAAAATCTTGTTCTAAAAGTTTTTATTATTCTTATTGGTTACGACTCTATTTTAGGATAAATATTTAAATAGATCTGATTCACCACGCCATTCGTGGTCCTAACTAATAAAACTCATTCACCTCATTTTAATTTTTAAATAACTACCTATTTTTTACATGTTGAATAAATGTGAAAATTCACCTTTAAATAATGACATGAAAAAATAGTAGATGAGACTTTAGATAACGTGGTAAACTAAGTCTATCTAATAATTTTTTTAACTTTTTTTTTAACTTTTGTAATCAAGGTAGTTAGGTTTTGAAATTTGTTCCTTGACGTTAGTTAAAAATACTCATGCTTTTGTCACAAGTAATGTAATTTCCTTGACTTTGGATGCATTCCCATTGTACATCATTACAACATTCTTGGATAATGTTATGTAATTTTTTTTTATTGAAAATCATATCCTACTTCTAATAAAAGGAATAGAAAAATTCAGGTGAAAGCAACGCTCCTGGGGGATGTTATGTAATCTTATTATCAAGGCTATTTGAGATTATATATAAGCAAAGTTTGTTTGGACAAAAAATAAAAAGTTTGATGTTCTTCACATAATATTTATAGTTTTGAGTTTTGTAAATAAAAAAATATTTTTTTTTGAAAAAATCTCGTTTAAGGGCTTTATTACAACTCAATTCTATATATAATTTAAGCCTATATAACTACCGGACACTAAAAATCTCAATTCAAATATGATTTTATGGTTACATTAATTTATTTTGTTGGGTTGATCTAAAATTGTACATCTAGAACAACCGGTGGAAGTTGAGGGAGATAATAAAGGTGATGGTATTTATTACAATTTATTTATTTATTAAAAAGAGTAATATTATTGTACACATTATGTACTTTTTATTAATTCATGTATGGTCGGTCCAATTTTCCAAAAGGCAAAAAATGAAAGAAAAAAAAGCTGTGGGTTCTTATTGAAAATGTGCACTTCCAATCAATTATATTTTCTATTGACTTGACTAAAAAGTCAAAACTTATTTTATTTTATTTATTTATCCCTTATATATACATTTATTATCTGATATATTGTAGGCGGATTTTTTTACTTTACGAATAACTTTAATATATCGCCATATATCTTTAATTAATATGTAAACAAATAAAGAAATAAAGATTAATGGGTCAATTACCATTGACTAACAAAGAAAAAAACCCTTAAAAGATCATTTTTTTTAATAAGAATGTTTATTTATTTATATTTTTTTATTTATATTTTTTGAATAATTTCTATTTAGGAGAGAGTAAGGAAAATTTTACTCATAATAAGTTTTGAACCCATAACCTAAGAAAATGTGAAAGTTTCAACCGAGAGTTTTAACCACAAGAGAAAATGTCAATTGAAATCTAAATATGTTGGTCTTGTTTGGTAAAGAGCGGTTTTGACAAAAATTAGAGGTTTGACCAATCAAATTCGCTAATATTGTTGTTTGGTGAACAATGGATTGAAAGAGCGGATTGTGGTGAAACTACTAATTTTGAAAAAACTCCTAATAGCAGCCTTTTGAGATTAGAGGTTTGATATTAGAGTTGTAAGACTCTTTTACCCTTACCAATTACAAAAAATCTCCAAATAACCTAAATTAAATATTATCTCATCCTATTTATAAGCTAATTCTATTTATTTTTTCTTTTTATTATCACATATTTATATGTTTATTTAAATTTATTAATTAATTAAATTATATTAAAATAATTATATAAATAATAAATTAATATAAATCATTCAAATATGTTTAAAAATTTATATTAAAAGTAATTTTTATAAATCTAATTAATATTAATTAGATACAAAATATCGATAACTAATAAACTATTCAAACAAGTATTGCATATAACCATGTCCTTATATGTCATTTTGTTTGTTTAAATAATCTAACAGCTATCAGTTATCAGTTAATTTTACCAAACACTTTTATACAATAAGCTAATACAATCTGCTAGTCAAATCAGCTAATGCAATAAGCTATCAGCTATCAGTTAATGTAATCCGCTATCCTCTATCAGCTATCCGCTAATTGTCAAACAGGGCCGTAATATATATATATATATATATATATGTGAAATATTTTTTTTATAAAATAGAGAGCACGGATAATATGAATTCTAGTACATGACAAACTCATTAACACAACAATTACTTCCATCAACTTGTGCATTCTTCAATACATTAATAATTTATTTATATATTCTGTACCCCAAATCTGAAGCTAAATATTTAAAATCTAAAAAGACAGAATTTAAATATAATTTCTGCAATTTGAAGTTATTTGTGCTGCCTGCCAAAGTAGTTAACTACAATAATATATATTTAAAGCTCGCAGAACAAGCTTTTACAAATTAACCAGACAGCTTCCGCAAGTACTTGGATTTATTGTAGTTAACTACAATAGTTAACTACAATAGTGTTTGATTTATTATAAAAAAAATTGCTTTACTTCTTTTACAAGTCATAAGTTTTATTTTATATACTCTAGTTGCATTCTATGAAATTAACCAGATTTTATTTACAATTTTCACTAAAAAATATAATGGAGTTTTTATCTATTTGGATCCCGATTTTCAATTCATTTGAACTTTACTTCCATTTATATAATTAATTATACTTTACCACATGATATTAATTCATGACTTCGTCACTTTTTTAGTATTCTAATTCAATTACAAGGTATTATTGTAGTCGAATTTCAAATTTATAAAGTCATACACATTATAAACTACGCTGCTCGAACTTGAGTCACCTAAAAGGAACAACATCATCTTTTACCACGGGAACCACTTAATGGTTCTACGCAGGGGCGGATCTAGAATTTTAATCTTGGTAGTTCACCAACTAGTGTAATAATCTAAAATCATTTTACATCGATGTAATAATGTATTAATAAGGAATAATTGTTGTGCAAACAAACATGCTTTATAGTCAGAGACATATTAACATTGAAAAATAAATTTATATTGTGTAAATATGTTTGAGAAATAAAAACTATCTAGCATTAGTGTAATTGTGTTTTAGAGAGAACCCGCAACGGTGTTGGGCATCACCATTGGCCATGGTGAACGCTCAGATGGGTATCGAATGGTTGCCTCCTTCGCCGGGGATGTGGAAGTTCAACGTGGATGGAGCGGCTCGTGGAAAGCCGGGTTTGGCAGGCTGCGGGGGTGTCCTACGAGATTGGAACAGTAGGATCGTGGCCTTTTTCTCGGGGTCGATTGGTGTGATTGAGTCAAACGAAGCAGAACTTCAGGCCATTGCTTATGCGTTGCGGATGCTCCTAGAACTTAATTGGAATGGTGTGTCGTCGGTGGTGCTGGAGTCGGATTCGAAAGTAACCGTTTCTTGGGTACTTTGTTCTGAACGAATGCCTTGGTGATTTTGGCGTTGGTTTCACCACATTGATGAGGCATGTGATATACTGCCGAGTGTGTGTTTCACAAATGTTTATCGAGAAGCTAATTGTGTCGCTGACGCCTTGGCAAAGAGTGGCGTAGATCGACCCAAGTGGGTGTGGATGAGTATTGGATGATCGTTGTTTGTGTGCTTTTGGCGTTGTTTTTCTTGTCACACTCATCGACATTCTTTTCCTCCATTTAGGATTAGGGAGGGTTTTAATGAGGCCGGTGTTGTGTATGGTTATGTATGATTGCGCTTAATAAAATCATGCATTTGGCCTTAAAAAAATTATGTTTTAGATAGTAAAAAAACTTTTTTTTTGAAAAGGTAATAAATTTTATTGCGAATAATAGCTAGCACCATCGGCCTCATTAAAAAATCTTCCTAAAGCCTATGAAGGAAAAAGAGTGCTCGATAGTGCTGCTAGCTTTTACACAATACACACATGTCTGAGAGTTATAAACTTCACCCCTATAGAACCCGCACCCAAATTACATTAAGTGCGAATGAAATTTCAATATTGATCTGTTCTAAAAGGCCTAACTCAACTACTCTTCACATCCCTGCCACCCCCAACTACACTTTGCCTTACAAAAGTAATGATACTGCAGCATTGACTCCTTGATTTTGCACCCACCCAAACTATGAAATCAACACAAGCCACGATCTGATAGCTTGCATCACCCATGTCCCTGCAGAATTTTAGACCCTGCAACCATAGTGAGCGAGACCTGCTATCTGTCTGAAAAAATTTCCAGCAGTTCCACTTGTCTCTCAACTTCCTCTTTTGCTAATTTGTGAGCTTCACCATTGTTATCTCTATATTCAAACCTACATTTCCACTCATTTTCAGACAAAACCTATTTCCTTTTAATGCCATTTCAGCGAAACACGCATGGGAACATTTCGGATTATTAATCCAATTCACAACATTCAGACAATCTGATTCTATTATCAATTTGCTCTTATTAAACCAGCAAGAGTTAGAGAAAACCTGGCAAGCTTCTAAAATAGCACTAAGTTCTGCTCCACTTGAATCTGATTTTCTGATGGACTTTGAGAACCGAGCCAGAATTTTTCTGTCATGATCTCGGAGAATTCCACCAATACCTGCCTCTCTAAAGCTACCTTTTACCGCCGCATCAGTATTAAATTTCAACCAGCCCTCTACTGGGCTTGAAGTCTTTTGAGGTTTACAAACAGAACTATGTTGAACAGAAAACAATGATGGACACCCGATAAAAGCATTGACAGACGCGATAGATTCTGACCACTTATATTTGCACCAATGTCCGATACTAAGAACGGCCGTGCCAAATAAACTCTCCACATTGAACACTCTTTTGTTAAAAATAACGTCGTTACGTGTAAGCCAAATCGACCAACAGATGCCATAGAATGCCATAAGCCAAATTAGTTTTGAACCATTTTTCACTGCTACACTCGCCCATGTTATAAATAACGATTTCAAGTTACTAGGCATCACCAAATTGACCTCCCACTCCCTGCACCACTTCTGCCAGACTGACCATGCGACTCTACAATGACAGAGCAAATGATCAGGAGTTTCATGTTCTTCCTCGCACATCACGCATATCGATTGCTGTAGGGATTGACAGCCCCTTTTTGCTAGCTCGGATTTCGTTGGTATTTTTCCTAACACTGCCTTCCAAATAAAACCTTCCACCTTCGGAGGAGCCAATTTCGACCACAACCGCTTCCAAAAATTGTCTGTTGGAACATTATCCTGCGAAATTATTTCACAGTATCGTTTAGGTTGATAGCATCCAGAAGAAGAACCTGTCCACCTAACCCCGTCAACGTTCAAAGAATTGCGCGACGCAGTGCTTAGAGCAGCCATGAAATTGTTCCAGACCTCACATTCCCATTCGAATAACCTTCTGCGAAGAGCTACATACCACTGCCATTTCCCATTTTCTTTCTTTCCAAATTCAGCCACCATCCCATCTTTTTTCAGCGCCACTGCAAAAATTCTTGGATACGCAATTTTTAACGGATAATCACCTGCCCAAATGTCATCCCAAAACGCGATGGAGTTACCATCACCTAGAATGAATCTAACATATTTAGTGTAACAATCATCTGGAGCACTGATTGGTCTAGTGATGTTTTTCCACACCCATGACATGTTTCTGTTATTTGGATTCCCTAGCGCCAATCTGGTCAAATCGACTCCCATTCTTGCGTCAATTACTTGTCTCCACAAGCTATTTTGCTCGGTTCCGTACCTCCAGAGCCATTTGTTCAGAAGGGATCTGTTGCGACTTCTCATGTAACCCCCTCGCCCCGGTCCGGACGCTTGACCGGTCCGAGCGGGCCACACGGGGAAAACCGAAACGAAACCCGTTAAGGTTCCTCCTCGGTTGACAACCCAGAAAATTTCTTTTTAATTTACTCTTCTCTAAATGCACACTTAAATCCTATGTGATCACAGCAGCGGAAGACGAGCATTCGCAAAACAGTAACTCGACCTAAGAAAAACAACTCATTTTTATGTAATTTAACAGGCCGTTTCGAAACACCCTCAAGGTGTATCGAAACGCCTTGACCTGGTCAACCCAACTAAGCCTTCACCAGGAAGCCGTTTCGGAACGGGGGTCAACCGTTCCGAAACACCCTCCCTGGTCAACTTCTCGTGGTCAACGAGATTTGACCGTTTCGAAACACCAAGGACCCGTTTCGGTACGCCTATATCTCGTTAATTTCTCAAAATTCCAGTAGCAAAAACGTACCGAAAAAGCCCCTATCCGTTCCGAAACGGCTGGCCAAAAGCAAAGGGACCGTATCGAAACAGGGTGGCCCGTTTCGAAACGCCCCCTGCCTGCAGACTCCATTTGACTGTTTTAAGACACAAGGATGCCCCAAAACACCGACAAAACACTCAACAACACTCCAACAACATACTGGCAATTAATCCTATGGCAAACCATCTTACAAGCATGCTTTAACATCATTTAAACGAGACTAAACTCCAAGGTTTAACATCACAAACCATGCATTCATACATATCATAAAAGGAGCAAGCATTCACGTAGCCCACACTTAGACAAATTCAAGATAGCAAAACTAACAAGGTTTCAAGAAAGGCATACATCTCAAGCCAAATAACAAACACATACGAGGCATGGATTTAGACAATCACTCAAGCATTTGGCAAGTCATCATAATTACAATCCAAGTCAAATCATAAACATGAAACACGTATAGGAGTCTAACATGCTCCTAAACATCAACATCATACTTCAAAAGCATTACGACACGACACCTATTCCATTGCTTTACTATTACAATCTTTAAATTTAACTATCATACTTGAGCTAACCGTAAGCAACACTTGGAGGCCTTTTCTTGCCCTTGCCACCCACAAGCATTTGATCTGCATTGTCGAACAATAGAGAGCGTAAACATAAAAGCTTAGTGAGGGTAAGCCCATAAAACAAACCTTCGACAATGCAGGGTCCAAGCACGAGCTACAACCAAGATAAAATGCATGATCTTACCTCCAATCCACGCGAGCCATAAATATAGATGATGCATGAACATATATTCAATATCATGTCATGCTCAACATGTTTAAATCCATAACATATGAGATCAGATATATAAACCATGTTAGCAACACATCCCAATCACATTGGCTCACAATTAACCACAAGTTGGCAACATAAACTACAATTCGTATTGGCACCTAGCTATGACTCGAATACGCGGATAACCGTTGGAACTCACATCCAACAACTCTACCATTACCTGACGGTGGGATTACACTCATTACCGTTCACGCGGAGGGGATTCTACTCATCCTCACGCCTCATTTCACGCGGAGGGGATTCCACTCATCCTCACGCCCGTCGGTGGGATTCCACCCATCACCGACTAATATATATATAAGAAGACTTCCGGGCAAACCCGTACTCCATCTTGATGACTACCATCATCAAGACCACGCGCGCATTTTGACTCACGTGTGCACACTAAACATCCTAATGATCGATCATTTGTATTCAAGCATACTAGTGCCAATACTACACATTTCATTAATTTATCACAATATCAATCCATAACAACTTCCGTGCTTAGCACGTACTCACCATGACTCACCGTCATGCACAAACCACATTTCCATGCCTAGCATGTACTCACCATGATCCTCGGATCATACAACCACCTCATAACATCATTACACATGTCAACACTACATGCACCTCAATAACACAAGTATCACATCATATTTCATACATATGTATATCTCTATCACATTTATCATCAACATGCATGTAACAATGCATTAAGCCATGCCTCCACATACATGTATACAACATATATATAATCAACACCATCACAATTTAACATGTGGCATATACAACCATTAAAGAGTGCAACCAAAGTCTCTAATCAAAGCTTGGGATTAGGCTACCACTCTAATCCCAACTCTAGGTGGGTTTACCAAGCCCATCCTAGGTTCACATGCTTGAACCAAATACTCAAACCATTTTAAAAACATTTAACCACTCACCTAAGCTTCCAAGCTCCAAGCCAAGCAAGCAACCTCCCTCAAATTTTCGGATTTCTTCCCGAAGCTTCCCCAACACAAATTCCCGCTTCTAAACAACCCCAAACACATTTCAAACAATTCCAAATCAGCCCAACATCAAAATACCAACCCGGAATACAATTCAAATGCAATTTATCATGTTGCAAACCATGAACAAATCCCATTTTTAGCAAATTCGGGCAGCCCCTAAACCATGTCCAAAAACCATGTTTCCAACATCCATAGCACCCAAAAACAATCACAAATCAACCCTTAACCATAGCACTACCATTGGGCTATCAATTTCCACCTAAAACAACCCCCAAAACTCACCCAAAACCCTCCAAAAAACCCATTTTTATCCAATTTCGGGAATTCATTTAAAATACTCTAAAAATTATATATGTTGGACTATTTGATTCACAAACAACATATCTAACATAAATAAACCAAAAGCCTTGATAAAAACTCATAAAGTCACAACCTTTAACCAAAACTTTGAAAAACCCAAATTCTAAAACATTGATGAAAATGAAATCTATTTGTACTTCCAAGTAGAGGAAGATGAGAGCAAGTCGGAAATGTAATTACCTTTCAAAAAGCTCTAAAGATGAAGATGCTAGGTGATAGAATAGTGTAAAGGAGAGAAGAGCTCTCTAATGTCGTTGGAATGAAAATGGATGGGTAAAGAAGATGACAAAAGGGATATTTTAATAAAAAGGTGGGGGATTTAAATTAGAAGTCCATTATTTACCCTTTTGCCATTAATGAAGATAGCCATTTAAGTTTTTCCAATTCCATGGAATTGGGCTTTAAAACCAAAACATGCCCAACATAATTTATTTGTTTGAAAACCCGGGCCCAAAATAGTATTTTATTATTTTAAATTGTAAAATTAAAACCCGAACCATTATTTAAATATTATTTTCTTCCGGTCCCCAAACCCGGGTGTTACATCTCATATCAATTAAACCGAGGCCACCTACCTCTTTAGGCCTACATACCTCCCTCCATTTCACCCAATGGATGGTTCGATTGCTCGTTGATCCTCATAGAAACCTTGCAAACATCATATTAATTTTATTAGATATCGTCACAGGCATCTCAAACATAGACATGAAATATACCGGTAAACAAGATAAGGTGGATTTTATCAACATAAGCCGACCAGCAAAGGATAGTAACTTCCCGAACCACCCTTCAAGTCTTGATTGAATATTGTCGATAATTGGCTGCCATAGTGATGAAGAGTTTCGGCTGTAACCAATGGGGAGTCCGAGGTATTTAGTTGGCAGTGAATCTATTACACATTTAATTCTTTCGGCCCAAGATTTCAGCTTGTTAGCTTCTACGTTCATCCCGTACAACCTAGTCTTGCTCATGTTTAGCTTAAGACCCGAAGACACTTCAAATATCCTTAGGACTCGCTTGACATTGCAAATGTTTTCTTCATTAGCCTCTATAAACAGTACCAAGTCGTCAGCGAATTGTAAGTGTGAGACCGTGGGACCATCTTGTCCAACCTTCACACCTTTTATGTACCCTTTTCCAATCGCAACAGTAATCAGAATATTTAGAGCCTCCCCCACAAAATTAAAGAGAAAAGGGGAGAGGGGGCAGCCTTGACGTAAGCCCCTGGAAATGCTAAATCTTGTTGTTGGAGAGCCATTTATAAGGATTGAGATCATCGTTGTTGATAAACAGAATCGAATCCAACTTCGCCACAAATCACCGAATCCCATCTCCTTCATAACTACATCAAGAAACCTCCAATCAATTGTGTCAAATGCCTTTTTGAAGTCAGCTTTGAACATAATTGCTTCTCTACCACTTCGACTCATATGCTCAATTACTTCATTAGCGATGAGGGCACAATCTGTAATCTGTCTCCCCGCAATGAATGCAAATTGATTTTCGCTTATTACCTCTTTTATACTGTTCGCCAGTCTTCTTGATAGCACACGGGAAAGTATTTTATAGAGGCTGTTCACTAAGCTGATAGGTCTGTAGTCTTCCACTTCCATAGGGCTTGAAATTTTAGGAATTAGAGCTATAAAGGAATGGTTAAAAGAATCATCCTTTATTTCTCCTTTATGAAACCGATCGAAGAAATCCATCACTTCGAGCTTCACATATGGCCAATTTTTTTTTATAAAAATCTAGATTGAATCCGTCCGGGCCGGGCGCTCGCGATCCATCAGCCGAGGATATCGCATCCCATACTTCCTCGATCGAAAAGGGGGACTCTAACGCTTTGCTCGATGCCTCGCTTAGTTTTTTGAAACTGCCTACAAAATGTTTTATTGGTATTGTGGAAGACTTATTATAATTATCTTTGAAATAATCCAGGAACACTTTGGCAATACCTCCCCTCGGTGTAAATCGAGTATGACCCTTTCTCACACTTGTTATCAGATTATTTCTTCCTCTCATCGAAGCTACCGCGTGAAAAAATTTTGTGTTTATATCCCCATTCGCAAACCACTTTAGACGCGATTTCTAAAGCCAATCCCTTTCTTCCTTCCTATATGCTGCCTAGAGAGTCGATTTCAGTCTGGTGATTTCCATAATAATTGTTTGCTTCTCTACTGCCCCTTCTACATCTCATTCTAGGCTTGCAATTTTTGTCTCCAAATCACCGATTTGATCAGCTTCTTTTTCTCTCATCTCCTTCGCCCAATCCTTGGAGGTTTGCTTCAGAGCTCTTAGTAATTTTGTTGCACCCATACCAGCATTAGATTTTGCTGCCATCTTGATACGATCTACATAAGAAGGACTTGATAGCCAGCTTGAAAAGAATTTAAACGGTTTAGGCCCTCCTGCTTCTTTAGCATCCTTTAGTTGAATGGGATTATGATCAGACAATCCTCTAGGTAGAGCTGACTGTTTGATGTTCGAGAAGGAGTCCAGAACTTCAATTGAAACCAAGAATCTGTCAAGTCTGCTGGCCGAGAGATTTAAACCGCCTCGGACCCATGTGTATCTGTTGTCCGACAGAGGCAAATCCACCAATTTATTTTCCTGAATGAATGAATTGAAATCCCTGATTGCTTGCATATTTACTGCTGCTCCAATGTGCTCCTCCGGTTCTTTGACGCAGTTGAAATCACCTCCCACAATGACGGGCACTTTCACTGATTCAATAACAGCAGACAGCAAATTAAAATACTCTTTCCTTTCTCCTGGATTATTAGGCGCATAAATTAAAAAAATTTGCTCTAGTAAAATTAAGTATTGATGGTGACAATTGTTGTACAAGCAAGCATAAATTTTATATTTCAAAATCGATTTGTAGTTCTAGAATTTTTCAAAACAATTACAAAAATTAAAATCGTTTTAAGTGTCAAATACTCGAATTGATTAGAACTTATCGAACAAAAAAAAGGCAAAAAATGAATTTTGGTTTCAAAAATGGTTTGAACCATAAGTGCTTTTCTAAATGAAGATGATTATAAGATTATAAAAAAATGTTCTTGGAGGTAAACATGTTTATTTGAGAACTAAAAATATTTTACTCGTTTTTAATTTTATTTAAATTAAATTATAATTATTTAAAAATTTTCAAATCAAAATTTTAGTTAACTCATTTCACATGAATGCCAATGTATTTAACCAATTTTTTTATAATGAGATTAACAAATATACTTAAAATAATTATAAAATAATAGTTTGGACACTTGACAAAAAATATTTTATGAGCTCAAAGTAAAATTTAAATAATTTAAGGGTTAATTTTTCATTTAAACAAAAAATACTTAATATTTTGGGGTAAACTACATTGGTAGTTATTGAACTTTTAGGGTGTCTTCACTCTGGTCATTGAAATCGAAAAGCTCTCATTACAACTAGTAAACTTTTAATTGGATTTTACTACAACCACTGCCATTAAAAATACTGATATGAAACGATAAACTATTTTTTTCTAAAAAGAACCCCAATATTTCAAAATTTCCACCAAGTCCAGAATTCTGATAAATGGAGACGTTGTCGATCAATCCCAATGGTGAGAATGATTCGTTTGGCCAAATTGTTAATATAGTTTAGTTTCAAACTGACCTGACGATTAACAATGACATATTAAAAAGTTAACTTTTAATTTAAATTGAGATTTAATGTATTATTGGCATGATTATCAAATGTATTATTTGATTAAAAAAATTAAAGTTTAAAATAAAAAATTAAAATTTATTGACTGAATTTTAATTTAAACAAAAAATAGGATAAACTACACTTATGATCACTAACCTATATCTCTTTTCATATTTTGGTCATTGAATTTTTTTGACAAAATCGTCGCTAACATTATGTTTTTCTTTTCAGTTTTGGCCATCCGTCGTTAAAAAACTAACGAAAAAATAATATTTTTATGACAAAATATAGAAAAGAAATAATAGCTTGGTGATCAAAATAAGAAAAAATGTAACATTAGTGACTAAAATAAAAAAAATTAATATAAATTTAGTAAAATTTTACCAAAAAATAATAGTTCGATGATCAAAACAGAAAAATAACAATAGATTGATGACCGCAAATGTAATTTATTCAAAAAATAATGGTAGGTCACCGGATTTACCTTGTACCACTATGATCAACTAAACATGTTACTTGAGAATATAAATCTTCTACTTTTACAATGTTACCATTTATGCTCTCATACAAAAAATTAGACTTATAATTTAGGGTTTAGGTTTTAAGATTATGTTTTAGGGAATTTGAGGTATGAGGTAGGGTTAAGGATTTAAAATTTAAGGTTAGATAAAATTTATTTTTTTTAATGTTTTTTAGTGTTAGGACATAGAAAATGATATCGAAAAAGGGTAGATGATTTTTATCATGTTACTTGGGATGCCAAATTCGCAAACTTTGGATCGAACTTTGAGAATAAAAACCCCTAATCTGACTTTTGCCCACAGAATCAAGACTCCCAATTGAATCCAGGGAATGGTATAAGTAAATGAATATATATTAGGGTTGAAAATTTCAATAATGGTGCCATGTGAAGGACATGAAGAAATGCTGCAAAAAAAAATTAAGAATGTCTTGAACTTGGCAACCTCATCAGAAATGTAAGGCGTACGGGCACATTCAGGGATGAATTCAAAGAAGGTTGGAGGGACAGCCTCTCTAAAAATTTAAAATTCATATATAATTTAATTTTTTAAATATTTTTTATTAAAATTTTATTTTTGCCACTTTTAAAATTTTAAAGATTCACTCCCCTTACATAGAATCTCGCGTCCATCTCCGGGCACATTTAAATCTAGAGGATTAGAATTGAAGACACCCGATAATCATGGGGTCACGAACCATCATGTTCATCATCACATGAGAGACAGACAAATCATAGAGAAAATCTAAACACCATGGAATTTCGGGAAAACCAAAGGTGAAAAATTTCCCTTATAATGGGATTTAAAATAAGATAAGCTACATAAATGATCGTTGAAGTTTAGATTTTCTTCACCATTGAAGTTTGAAAAGTTATATTTAGATCATTAACGTTTCGTTCTATAACGAAACAATTATTTTGCGTTTAACTTCCGTTATTTAAGTAACAACATTATGATGTGGCCACTAATGTGATTTCTTATAATGATTCAATATTTCAAGCCTTTTCTGTTATCGTCTTATTGGAGGGTATTAAATCATTAAAAAAAGTACATCAACCACCAAGTCAGACTGTTGTTACTCAGTTAACAAAGGTTAATAGTTGAATGATCATTTTATTACAAAACGAAAATATTGGTGACCAAAACATAACTTTTTAGACTTCAATAGTTCGAAAAACTTATTCAAACTTCAGTAACCATTTATATTATTTACCCTTCAAAATATTATATGTTTGATAAGAGATATTATATTTTGAAGGTAAATGTCGGGATTCAAACTCATACAAATTAAATAAGATAACATTAACATCCTTAACCACTGAACCAATTAGTAGAGCTCGGTAACTTATTATTTTCATATATAATTTTTAGTATTTTATACGTCTGTTTTTCGTTTTTAGTAGCGAAATTACAGTACCAAAAGGGAGGTTTCATATTTTCGGGGTTGCTGCTGCATCTGCATGCATGCAGAGGCAAGTTTCTGTTGGTGGATAAAGAGATAAGGGAAAGCACGTGATTGCCACATGGTAATGGATGAAACAAAACCAGGATTTTTTGGGAAAGGGTAGGGCTGGCAACGGGTCGGATTTGGATGGATTAGAGCTCCATCCACCCCATCATCCGCATCCAAAACTGTCATCCAACCCATCTACCACCCGCTTAATCATTGACCCAAATCCGCCCCACCCATCAATTGCGGATGAAACGGGTGGATCGGATCATTAATGGATTTTATTATTAAAAAATCAAAATTAAAATTACATGTAACAACTTACTAAAAACCGTTACTAAAAATATTTAATATTTAATAAATAAAGTCATTTACTATTAAAGTTTCAAATTTCTAATATTTTAACATATAACATAATTATGTAAACAAAGTTCACTTCCCAATAGTAAACTACATAAGTGAGTAAGCATCAACATCCTCTTTATTTCATCATATCATGAAGCTTTGGCCATTAGTTCTTCATATAATCATCTTCAAAGGTCCTCACCATCCTATAATAAATGAGAAAATAAAATATTGTGACAAAAATTTTGTAGTAAAAAAAATAAATAAATTTAAGAGAAGAACATGAATAAATTACCGAATTAACGTCAACAACTTCACTTGATGAACATCCATCGCCTTCCACATCATTATCCTCTAAGATAGTAGCACATGCTTGTGCATGATCGAAACAAGAGTCTAAAATAATAAAATGAAACATATTATCGATTATAAGATGAAAAAAGCTAAATGTATATAAAATATAATAAATTTACCTGAATACTCTCCAAGTATCCAATTCTGCATACACATGAGAGCCTCCACCGTATCAGCACGAAGGCTTGAGCGTTGGGGACTAACCACTCTCCCACCCATGCTAAAGGCACTCTCTGAAGCTACAGTAGATGCGGGAATCGCTAAAACATCCTTAGTAATTTTTCTCAATATTGGAAATTTTAAATCAATTCTCCAATAGTAAAGCACGTCAAATTCATTACTCTCGGGTAATGCATCATCCTCAAGATAATGATCTAACTCACACCTCACATTAGCTTTTCTTTTTTTGGTCCTCTTAATCTGAGTCCATTTATCAACTTCCTCATCGCCACATTCATTAAAATTATTAACTGCATTTCTCTTACCCAACAACCCATCACGACTAGAAGAGGTGGAAGAGACATAATTCTCATTGTCAGGTTTATCTTGATACTCAAGAAGCAGTTCATACAACAATCCTCGAACCCTTTCTATTTCGACACCTGCATCATCACCATATATTTCATTGAAGTAATAGTCCACACACTCTAACTTATTTCGAGGGTCCAAAATGGCTGCAACTGCCAAAATTCCATTTATATTTGACCAATATTTGTCAAATTTTTCTATCATTTTTTTAGCCATATCTCTAATAATTTGTTCATCATCACCATCTTTCCAAGCTTGCAATGCTATTTTGATCTCACACACTTGCCGAAAAATAAGTTGGCAGTAGGATATTTTCTACCAGAGAACAACTCAGTAACTTTGTGAAACTTCTTCAACTTATGACAAATAATTTCAGCCAACTCCCAATCACGTTGAGTAGGAACCACAAACTTAAATTTAGGATTTTGAGTCTTCAAAATAGCAAAGACATTTTTAAATGGCAAAGCACTTATAAGCATCAAATAAGTGGAGTTCCATCTTGTTTTGCAATCAAGTGACAACCTTTTAGAACAATCAATTTTTGAAGCTCTAGCCTTGTCTTCAAACTTTTGAACTCTACTAGGAGTTGCAGTCCAAAACACAACTCAATTACGAATTTTTTCAATCCCAGAACAAATTACTTCCAAACCATCTTGAACAATCAAATTCAAAATATGTGCACTACAACGCACATGTAAAAAATTACCACCCAATAAAAGATTATCATGATCAAATTTCTCTTGCAACACATCAACCATAGCATCATTTGTTGAACAATTATCCAGTACCACGGATGAGATTTTTTCAGCAATATTATACATATTCAAAGAATCTATCAAAACTTGGGCAAGCATATTGGCGGTATGCGGACAAGGAACATAAACAAACCTATTATAGAGTGACATAATTAAAATACATCAGTTTTGAGCAAATAAAAAATCACTAGAGAAACACTACACAAACAAGTAGGAAGCACATAGAAAGTTTGCAAAAAAATTAAAATAATATATATACCTCAAGGTTTTGTTCCGCAGATTCCAGCGATCATCAATATAGTGTGCTGTGACCGCCATATAACCTTTCTTTTGATTTGAAGCTGTCCACATGTCAGTAGTAATTGCAACTCTCCCCCTGTGATCATCAAATAACTTCTTCAAATTTGCTTTCTCGCTTGCAAACATTTTCAAGATATCACTTTTCAAAGTATTGCGTGAGATTATCTTGAAGCTTGGATTTAAGCTGTTGACAAATTTCCGAAACCCAATGTGCTCAACAATAGATAACGGATACTCATGAAGAATGATCATATTGGCTAGCTCTTTTCGCGATACCTCTTGAGAAAACACATGATTTTCTAGCGTTATAGATGAATCTTGTTTACGATTAATTGACAATAGTTTTTGGCGCAAATCAACTTGCATCACATGCTTTCTAGAGCATCTAAGTTCGAGATGGTCCTTCAAATGTGAGGTTCCATTTTTACTTTTTGCAGAGAATGTCTGGCCACAATGCAGACACTTTGCTCTTGTTTCACCATTAACAACTATCCTCTCAAAGTGATTCCACACCGGAGAAGTAAGTTTTCTAGGTTGACGAGGTGATGGACCTGATGGCGGATGTATAGTTACATTTTGTTGAGATGAATCTGGAAATTCTGGTGTAGAAGGTACGTGTTGAGCAGTCGGCTGAGTATTACTTGGAGTTGAAGTTTGCATTGAAATTTCAGGAGATTGAGAAGAGAAGGATTTGGAAGTAGCGACGGCATGACTACTATCTGTATCGCCCATCTTAATTTCTGAAGTGTTAAAACAAATTAATTTTTATTAATCAACAAACAGAAAAGAACATAAAAAATTTTACTATTGTATTATTATTTTTCATCCTCTTCAAAAAACATGTAAAAATATTTAACACACTTTAAAAAATATAACAACAATTTAAAATCAAAACATAATGCTAACAAATGAACTAAAATATAACATCAAGTAAAAACTTAATGCTAACAAATGAACCAAAATATAACAAGTAAAAATATAATAATAACAATAATCTAAGAACAATTGAGATCTAAACCAAAATTAAAAGAAAATAAAAAATTAAAAATACGTTTTTTAATTAAATAACATAAAGCTGAAAAAAAAAAGTAAACATCGTATAAGAAATTGCATGAAAACAATGTTGAAATCTAAAATCAAAAGAAAATAAAAAAATGAAGAATGTGTACCTATTGAAATTGCAAGAATAGTCTGAGAAGAGAACAATTGAAGGTGGCGCTATTCTAAAATAGAAAATAAGTATATATTTTAGGGTTTAACTTAAAATAACTATTTAAGGTAATTAATATATTTTTAAAATTAATAATATTTTAATGGATGGATGGATGGGCGGGTGATGGATCGGATGGTGGGTTAAAAAATTTTCACCCGAATCCATCATCCGCTCCGTTTACCACCCACTTTAAATGGATCAAATCCATATTTTATCGAGTTTTCGTCCATTTAATTGGGTCGGGTGGGTCGGGTGAACCACCATCCATGGATAATTGCCAGCCCTAGGAAAGGGTGGGGCTTTGGCTTTTTCTCATCTCCAATCCCCATATCTTCATGAATTCCCCCCTTTATCCCTTGTCTTTTTAATTTTTTTTACAACTGCTCTTTTTGCAATAGTTTCACTAAAAAAGAGGATGATGTTTATCATATTAGACTCAGGTTCAATCAGCTTTGTTTGTAAGAGTTATGTGTCTTGTTAAAGATTTAAGAAAAAAATATAAACAAATATTACCCTTTAATGACCTTAAGACTATTAACAAAATCTATACTTTTAATTTAAAAATGTAGGGCTTAAAAAATAAAGTTTGTTTTAATCCTTGAATTATATCTTCCCATTTTGGTTTTTTTTTTTCTATCTCACTTTTTTTAACCACCGATATATAATTTATTGGTTGATTAGTCTCGATTCAATTACTACATAAGCCACTATATAGAGGCAACTCTCTCCAAACCCAAATTGCTCATTCACATTGATAGAATTCGAACTTTAGACCATATTTCAAGGAGCTAATTTTTACTTCACTAGACCAACCGATAATCATCTTATTTTGGTATTTAAATGCTCATTCCATCCAGCTTATTCCATGAAGTTATCAATATTAAAAACTTGAGAATAACAACACATCTCATGCAGTAATGGAGTCAAGAATCAATATCATGAGACAAAGTATAATTAATCATAAAAATGAGAGGGCAAAATTTAAATAAATCAAATTTTTAGGATTTAAATAAGTAACAAGCCCTACATTATTTTTTATTTTATTTTTTTTTTTTGGGGGGGGGGGGAGGGGGGGGCATCCTAAGGGCCTAAATCCCTTCATCCTAAGGGATTTAAACATTCTCTATATATCACGTATCGTGTTCTTATTGATTGTGATTATCATCTTTTAATTGACGTTAACCTATCCAGGATAAATTAGATCAAAATGATAGTTTAAGTAGAGTATCGAAGCAAGTATCAAAAAATAAGGAAACAAATATAATTCAAAGACCAAATCTTGAATTAAAAAAATATACAGAAACATTATTAATTAAAGGGATGGAAGTACCCTTATTTCTAGGGGTGTTTGGGGGGGGGGGGGGGGGGGGGGGGTCCATTTATGGAAACTGTCTGAAAACAACATGCAGATACAGAGGCAGAAGGTGAATGCATGAATGGCAGATGATCTAAAAGCCTTCACTGTCTCCTACAAAAAAAAGTGTTCCTTGGATTCCTCCAACGCAGAGAAACGCAGAGAGAGAAAAATGTATATATATAACCAGTATGTATAATCTCCATCACCAAATTACACTTATGCACGAATAATCAGTTCATGTGATGAGATAAGATACTATATCCTTTAAGCAAGATAAAATGTTTAAATTTTGACACTGTAAAAGGGAAAACTGAATTGAGATATTGGTCGCTTTTATATTAGACGTCTGTAAAATTTAATTCGAATTATTCGACCATTATACTTATACAATGATATAAAATCAGTGTAAACCTAAAAAAATATAAGACTAAATTTTTTATATAGTATAAGAAGTTGAAAATTGAAGAGTTTGAAAATATTCTTAAACATGGTAGAGAATGGCAAATCAATGCATAATAATTTGTATTTTTTTCTGTTAATGCAGGGTATTGATTTGATTGAGTTGGCTTTTAGGAGGTGGAAGAGCACGTGACACCCATTTTATATAGGGAAAACTACACCATTGACCACCAAACAAATTGAGGATACCTATTTGAACCACCGAACTATAAAAAACATCAATCACACCACCGAACTTATAAAATCAACCTATTTTGACCACTATCGTTAAAAACTTAACGTTGGAGTGACGGAACTACCACGTGGCAATTGATGGGCATATTTAAAAATTACACATTTGGTCCTTGTTATTTACACATTCTTTCAATTTAGTCCTAATTTTAAATTAATAAAATAATAAGTTATTTAATTAAGTGGTGACACGTGTCAATACCTTATTGGAGGATTTTTATTATTTATATTTAATTTTATTAATTTATTTTCCCCCTCAAATCAGGTGGTGACACAATTTAGAGGAGAAAAATAAATTCTTCTTCATTTGCGCTACGGGGGAGTTAAACCTGGGTCTCCCAAGGGTAAAGTCAATGGCTTCGCCACTGCACCAAGCACAACTTTGAGCTATAATTCTCTATATATAATATATATCTCTTATTAGTTTCTACATTTATAAGCCAAAAGCTCAAACCCTAAACACTAATTACACATATATAAATCATAAACCCTAAACTCTAACCCTAAATATTTCAAATTAATTTCACACTAAATATTTCAAAATAAACCTCAAACCCTAAAAATTTCAAATTAATTTCACGCTAAGTATTTTAAATTAAACCCTAAACCTCAAACCCAAAAAATTTCAAATTAATTTCACGCTAAATATTTCAAATTAAACCCCAAACCCTAAAAATTTCAAATTAATAGCACGTTAAATATTTAGGGTTTAATTTGAAATATTTAGCGTGAAATTAATTTGAAATTTTTAGGGTTTGAGGTTTAGGGTTTAAATTAAAATATTTAGCGTGAAATTAATTTGAAATATTTAAGGTTTAGGGTTTAAATTAAAATGTTTAGCATGTAATTAATTTTAAATTTTTAGGGTTTGGGGTTTAATTTGAAATATTTAGTGTGAAATTAATTTGAAATATTTAGGGTTTAAGGTTTAAGGCTTAATTTGAAATATTTAGTGTGGAATTAATTTGAAATTTTTAGGGTTTGGGGTTTAGGGTTTAATTTAAAATATTTAGCGTGGAATTAATTTGAAATTTTAAGGTTTGAGGTTTATTTTGAAATATTTAGCGTGAAATTAATTTAAAATATTTAGGGTTAGAGTTTAGGGTTTATGATTTATATATGTGAAATTAGTGTTTAGGGTTTGAGCTTTTAGCTTATAAATGTAGAAACTAATAAGAGATATATATTATATATGGAGAATTATAGCACAAAGTTGTGCTTGGTACAGTGGCTAAGCCATTGGCTTTACTCTTGAGAGACCCAAGTTTAACTCCCCATAGCGTAAATGAAGAGAGATTTATTTTTCTCCTCTAAATTGGTGGTGACACGTGTCACCACCTGATTGGAGGGGGAAATAAATTAATAAAATTAAATATAAATAATTAAAATCCTCCAATAAGGTATTGATACGTGTCTCCACTTAATTAAATAATTTATTATTTTATTAATTTAAAATTAAGACTAAATTGAAAGAATGTGTAAATAACAAGGACCAAATGTGTAATTTTTAAATATACCCATCAATTGCCATGTGGCAGTTCCGTCACTCCACCGTTAGGTTTTTAATGGCGGTGGTCAAAATATGTTAATTTTATAAGTTCAATGGTCTGATTGACGTTTTTATAGTTTGGTGGTTCAAATAGGTATTCTCAATTTGTTTGGTGGTCAGTGATGTAGTTTTCCCTTTTATATATTTACTATAATAGAAAAATAGATTAAAAAATTGTAATTACGGTTTAATCCTTTTTTTTCTTCTGCTTATGCTTTGCCTTGAGATTTTTATTTTATTTTTGTTTTCGTGTACATGTGTATGCACACGTGAATTGACGCGTATCCATAAAAACAATAATCATGGTTTATTATAATTCAATTTTTCTTGGACTCGGAATATTTATAATTAATAAATTCCATTAACTTTCCGACCATTCTCTAATTGCTTAATTAGCTTAATCATATGATTTAGTCATTTCAAAGATAAAGTAAACCATTTCTAACATTTTTTTGTTTTTTAATCGTGGTTTGTTTGCATGTTCTTGTAAAAAGGATCGCTAATTTCATAATTCTTTTGTAAAACTCAGTGTTATGGATTTCAGATCTAATTCGACCGGTTTAATTAATTTAACTAATATAATAAAACAAAACTAAAAAATGTATTTAAATATTTCAGGTATTTTGATACGTTGATGATTGATATTATGGCTCTGTTTGACAATTGGTGGATAGCTGGTAGCAAATTGGATTAGCGGATAGCTGATAGCGGATAGCGGATTGCATTAGCTGATAGCTGATTTGACTAACGAATTGTATTAGCTGATTGTATAAATGTGTTTAATAAGATTAACTGATAGCTGATAGCTGTTAGATTATTTAAACAAGTAAAATGACATATAATGACATGTTTATATTCAATACTTGTTTGAATAGTTTATTAGTTATCAATATTTTGTATCTAATTATTATTAATTAGATCTATAAAATTATTTTTAATATAACTTTTCTAAATATATTCAAATGATTTATATATTAATTTATTATTTATATAATTATTTTAATATAATTTAATTAATTAATAAATTTAAATACACATATAAATATGTGATAATAAAAAGAAAAAAAAACAAATAGGATTAGCTTATAAATAGGGTGAGAAAATATTTAATTTAGGTTATTTTGAGATTTTTAGCAATTGGTAAGGGTAAAAGAGTCTTTACAACTCTAATATCAAACCTCTAATCTCAAAAAGCTCTTATTATGAGCTTTTTCAAAATTAGCGGTTTCACTCCAATCCGCTATTTACCAAACAACAATATTAGCGGATTTGACTGGTCAAACCTCTAATTATGCATCAAACCTTTAATTTTTTCCCAGGCCTCTCTTTACCAAACATGGTCTATATATTTTTGGATTTTCAGTATAATCATTGGTATTCAATATATTGATTTAGATCGAATATTGTATAGGTTTATGAGGCATACGTCTCGATCTAATTTATTTCATTCACAACGTCATAATTCAAACCCTTAACCTTACTTAAGGGATTTAGAACTCATCCCGCCAAACTAACTGATTGTTTATTGTATGGTTAATTATTTATCAATTTTTAATGAGGATAATTATTTAATTTTTTTTAATTCTACGAACAATATTAAGAGGTTCTCATGTCTCTTTAATTGCTGTATCAAAATAAAAAAATAAACCCTTAGAGCACATTATATTTATAGCTCGTTGACTTTATTGGTAGAATCAAACTTTTTTACCTTAAAATGATATTTTTTATACTATTTATTGTATTGATCGACTAATTTAAATTGAATACTGTAAAAAATCATTATAAGAGTAGCCTTCCAAATCTAATTTTCTTTCTTTACAATACTTAAATTTGAATATTTAATATTTTTTAAAAAACAAAAACAATAATAATCTTTTATTTCATTTCAATATAAAAATAGTAAATATATTTGGCATTTTTTTAGTATGGGCCCGGTTTCTTAAATGAAATTTATTCGGCACTCATTCAAGGTGGACACAAAAGGTCATCTCCATGGGCCACACGTATCTTCATGTTGCATATGATTAATTAGCCGGAAAAAAAATAAAATAGAGGCTTAAAGCACAATTTTATGAACCAAAAATAAAAAAACATTATAATATTATAAAATAATATTAGATTAATTATAAAAATAAAAAATAAACAAGGTCAATTTTATATTAAATAAAATATTTAAGGTTTAAACTCAAAAAAAATAAAACTTGAGAGACTTAACATATTATTTACCATTTTTAATAAAGTCACTTGTATTTTTTTAATAAAAAATGTCATGTGTAGGGATGTTCATTGTCAGGTACCCGGTTCATCCGGGTACCTCTTTTCCCAGCCTATGTCCTGGCCCGTTATACTCAAGTACCCGCTAGTCAGGTATTCGTGAAATTCGGGTACCCGGATAATCGGGTACGGGTACCCGCTTCGTTTTTTATTTTATTTTTTTAATTATATATATTTTTAAAAAAAATCACATATTAAACACAAAAATATTTTTTTTAAAAAAAATTAAATTTAAAACTTAAAAGTATATAATACAAACATAGAAAGAATTTAGAGATTTAAATTTAGTTTTGGAGTAAAAATATTAAGAAACTTAGAATAAAAATAGAATTTGAAATATAAAAAATATATATTAAAAATTGTCGGGTACCTGGTAAGGGGAAACTTTCGGCCCGTGTCCTGGAAAAATTACCGGATGGGATAATTTTTTTAAAAAAATTTCCCGACTTTTTTAGGTTCGGGTCGTCGAGCCTAATCAACTGGATCGAGTATTTTTAAACACCCTGATCATTTGACATGCTCTGATTGGACTATTTTTTAGTGGGCATAAAAAATGAGACAACTCGAGTAATATTTTAAAATCAATACGATAAAACAACTACTTTAAGAGACAAATTAATAAAATAAATATATTTAAAGAGATAAATAGTACTTTAAACCTAAAATAAAATTAAAAAAATGGGCTAATAATCATTACTGTCTTAAAATGCCCCCCCCCCCCCCCCCCACCCACCCAAAAAAAATAACAATGTTTTTCTTTTATTTTGGCCCATACCACTAATAACTTCACTTAAATACCACTTCTCATCCCACTATTGGCAAATAATGATTTCCTAATCACTTTCAAGTCATTTTCTAATTTGTAAAATAAATACTATATATTTTTTAAAACTTCACTTCTACTACACTCCTTTAATTTTTATATATAAAAATTTTAGCTTTGAGGTTAGTGAAATCCAATATTTTAGGTCAAAATCTCACTATTTTTCAATCATGATCTTTTTGTTTCCTTGAATAATTCCTAGATTGATCTCCATAAAATATTCAATTATTTTCCCCTTTAGTTGAACATATGAACTCAGCATATAGTTTTGCTACGATTATCCTTTAGACTATTTTCTAAATCTCTATCATATCATCTCATGGATTATTATTTTATTACTTAAAAAATACCCATAAAAATCCATTTATTCAAATTTAAAAAATGCCAGCTCACCAATTTTCAATAATACAATGCGTATACTTTGTACTTGTATGCATATTGAGCTATCTCAAATTTTTGGCATACTCTAAATTTGGGATCCAAATCTAAATGAAACGATTTATATATATACACACACAAATTATACTTGTAATCTTTATAAAATTTTAAAAAATGATCATAAACATGCACAATTAAGGTATGAAGATGACTTAAGCTTAAAATGATCCTAAAAAATAAAAAATGGTGATAATTTAAAATTACTCGAACTTAGAATAACTAAACTCAAAATCCTAAATTTGGATGACCCAAACCTGAAATTAACATAGATTTGAAATAACTTAATATAAAATACCCAAAAATTTAAGGATTTATATTCAATACACTGGCGGTGAAAACTAAAAGTTTCCACAAGCGCCTTAGTTTTAGAGTTTAGGGACCTAGTTTAAGGTGTAAGGTTTAGGGGTTTTGGTGTAGGGGTTTATAATTTAGGGATGGTTGTAAGAATCTAGAGTTTATGGTTAGAATTTAGGGTTCAATGGTTAGGGTTTAGTTTGTAGGTAATATAGTGAGAATTTAGGTTTTAACCTAAAAAACCTAAATTTTAACCCTAAACCCTAAAATTTAACTATCATCCCTAAATTCTAAACTCATACACATAAACCTCTAAACCTTATACCCTAAACTAAGTCCCTAAACCTTAAAACCAAAGTGCTTATGGAAACTTTTAGTTTCCACCGCCAGTGTATGAAATAATTATTCAAAATTCAAAACATGAATTAATATGTATATATTGAGGAAAGTTGGTTTGATGAGTGGGGACACAAGCTGGTGGGTGCCATTGGAGCAAGGCAAGCTCCACTATCATGCCAACCGCATTGCATAGGGAGAACATAGGCAGCCATAACTTGACAATCAAAATGAGATTGATTGTTTAAGGGTCCATGATTGTTTAAGGGGTGGACCGAGGGTGCTAAGGGTAATTATATCTCTGAAAATTTTAAATTTTTATATATTTCAAAATTTTTGTATTCTTACATTGATGATTTTAATTTTACACCCTTAATATAGAATCATGCGTTTGTTCTTGGTTGTTAATTCTTGAATAATGTCATGTGAGAATCTTAGCTAATCAATCCAAAGAAAAATGGTTATGTTTTTGTGATTTTGAACCAAATGAAGGGAGCAAAAGGTGCAACAAAAGAAAGTAAAGTAGGCATCCATCACATGTCAATCCATGCTTAAATTATTGGAGGGATTTTGGGTTTGGATAAGCTTTAAAAAGAACCCACATGGCAAACACACTTGAATAATAATGAAATGTTTCAAGTTTGTGATGATGGGTCCAATTGATGTATGTTGAAAGTCTATGCATGAGTAACATCTTAGTGTCCTTGTATGAATAACATCCCTTTCATATACAGGTCGATTTGTTCTTTCTTTTGGTGTTACATTTTCATGTGTGATTTGACTTTAGTTTGATTAGGAAACACTTCATCCAAAAGATCCTCAATTACTTCCATGGTGGGGAAGTAATTTTCAATCCATTTGTTTACAAAAATTAAATAATATTTAAAAATAAAAGACGTTCATCTAAACTGACAGTAGGTCTAGCAGGATGAGGTGATAGGTCTCTTAAGTAAGGTCAATGGTACGAATCGTGAGATTGTGAATGGAGAAAACTGGATTGGAAGGGTCGTCCCCTTTCTCATATTAGACCTCTGTAGAACCCGTTCTGAATTAGTCAGTCAATAAGTCAAGTACCGTGGTTAAACAAAAATAAAGTTAATTAAAACGATAAGAGACTTACATTGATACTTTTGCTAAACATTTTGTTAGAAATGTGATGGTGATTTTGTCTAAAATGTATATTTCATAAAGTAAATTTTAACTGAAAGCTACATATGATATTGGTAAAATGATGGGAAAATCCTTGAAATTAGCTATTAAACATGAAGTTTTGTTACTAATAAGCATCGGGTGCAATGTCAAGGCACACCACTCTACTAAGAAGAGAACTCAAACCTTATAAATGATGTTATTGATAAGAAGAGCCACAAATTTCAATCATAGACCATAAAATGGAGTTGCATTTTTCTAAAAAAGTGATTTTTGTTATTTCTGAAAATTCTCCTTCAATATTTTACCTGGAAATTTGCCCATGAAAATCAGGAGCCCATTTTGATGAAACCATTCTACATAGCCCAGTTCTAAACCAAGTTAGATGTCAAGTCCAATATGTAGTATTATTATTATTATTATTATTATTATTATTATTATTATTATTATTATTATTAGATAAATTTGATTTTATTACTTAAATAAAATCAGTATAACTGCTACAAGCCACGATATACTGAAAAAAATTATTGTTGTATTTATGATGTAATAAACAAATACTGAAATTGAATGAAGAAGATTTCTTGAATTGGAAACAAGGCTCCTACCTGCAAAGGTAAGAATCAGCGAATTTAATTCTAAAATTTTAATAAAAACACTAATGTATGTAAGGGTGATCATTCAGTCAAATCGAGTAAAAAACGTCGAGTTAACGAGTTTTATTTTATAATTAAATTTTTATTTGAAATTTTTTCGAGTCGAGTTTATGAAATTCAAGTTGAGTCGAATTGTTCGAGTTTTTATTCAAATTTAATTAGAATTATTTATAATATTATGATATTAATAGGTTAAGTCGAGCAGCATGGTTGCTTTGATACTTAGGTAGGCCCAATTGCTAGCTGATGCTCTCTTCTACATTAAAAAAATTAAGTATTTAAACTGAAAAATTAGGTTAAGATTTGATTCTTTTAACTTCAAAATTAAGAACACCTTAAAAGCATTTGGACTAAAAGAATTTAGGGTTAAGACATAATTTTTTTAAAGTTAAAAAATATTGGAAATTCTAAAAAAATAAATTGCAGGCAAGAATCCCTAGTCTATAAGATAGTTTATCTCTCTCTATATATATAATATTACATGGAAAATATTTTTGATACATAAGTTTGTGTAAATTTTGTGTACACAAGCCTTTCAATTTTAGGGTTTAGATATTTAGGTTATGGTTTAGGGTTTAGAATTTAATGTTTATGGTTAGAGTTTAGGGTTTAAGGTTTATGTTTTAGGATAAGATTTAAATTTTAGATTTTATAGCTTAAATATGAAGGATTATGTAAAATAATGTTTACACATCTTTTGTATCAAAATATAATTTATATTGGCTTTGTTTGACAATTAGCAGATAATTATTATCGGATTACGTTAGCAGATAATTGATTGCATTAGCTGATTTGACTAGCGGATTGTATTAGCTAATTGTATAAAAGTGTTTGTTAAAATTAACTCATAGCTGATAGTTATTTGATTATTTAAACAAGCGAAATGACATATAAGGACACGATTATATTAAATATTTTTTAATTAATTTGATTATAAAAAACATTTTTTAATATAAAATATTTGAAGAATCTTTATATAATTATTTTTAATAAAATTTAATAAATTATTAAATTTAAATACTAATATAAATGTGTGAGAATAAAAATAAAAAATATTAGTTTACAAATGTCACAATATAAATACGCGAGGGTGAAGAATTAAAATAAAAAAGTTAAAATTTGGGTTATTTAGAAATTTTTTATAATTATTAAGGGTAAAATGATCTTTATAATATTTATGTCAAAACCTTTAATTTCAAAAAGTTCCTATTAGCAGCGTTTTTAAAATTAGAATTTTCACTCCAATCCGTTATATATCAAACATTTAAATTAACGAATTTAACTAGTCAAACTTCTAATATTAGCTCAAACCTTTAATATTAGCTCAAACACATCCATAAGTTTTTTGAAATAATATTGGTCGATTTTCGACAGAGTTGGAACGATTTTGAATCTCACGTATAAGTCTGCACATTTGTTGTACTTCATAAAACATTTTGTGCTGAATTATTGGACTATGAATAAACGAAAACAAAGATTTGCTTTTAAACAACGAGAACGAGAAATTAAAGAATGATCCCAATAAAAAAAAGTACTTATCCTAAAAAAATCAAATTCAAATCGCTTAATTTATATACAAAGTGTGTGCTTATCCTAAAAACGAGTAAACTATGTTAAGTACCATCGAACAATAGGGGGTGACCTGTTTTACCACCAACCTTTCAATTGGTCCAAACTTACCACAAAACTTTATTTTTCGACTCGTTTATACCACCAAATATTGGTATACATATATTAATACATAAATAATAAATAAAATGAAAATATATAAATATTTTTATATTATAAATAATATTAAATATATTATTATAAAAACTAAAACACTAATTTTCAAAACAAAATTTGTTTAAAAAATTCAAAATTCGACAAAACCTTAACCCTAAACCCTAATCCTAAACTTTAAACTTTAAACTCTAAAACTTTATTCATAAATAATTAATATTAAAATATATAAATAAATAATATATTATTATAAAAACTAAAAAATTGAGTTGAAAAATATAAAATTTATAAAAAGACCTAAAAATTCACCAAAATGTTAAAGCTTAAACCCCAAATACATCTATTTTGGTTGCTAACGGGTATATGGTTTTAGGGTTTAGTGGTTATGAATAAATCAAAAATATTATGTTGGTTTTGTGGTTAGGAGGTTGACTTTAATGCTTAAGGTCCTAGGTTTAAATTCCATTGAGTGCAACACTTCACATATTTTTCTCCAACAAAACGACGTCGTTTTGAGCCATCTAGTATCAAAATAGCGGCACCAAAACGACGTCGTTCTGGTGTAGCGTCAATGTCATCACAAAATTAACGATTTAACGGCAGAGTGATATAAATGAGTCGAAAAATAAAATTTGATGGTAAATTTAGACCAATTAAAAAATTAGTGGTAAAAATAAATCACCTCTTTGTGGTACCTGACATAGCTTTCTCGTCAAAAACACCGAGAACAAAGGTCAACTGTAATAAACGTGTGCAAACCTAAAATGTCAAATGATCACCAAATATTATATCATGGAGTATAAATTATCAAATGGTCAAAATGGAATCTTTTATACGGACTGGTTTATGATTTTAGTCGAGTTAGATCACATTTTTTTTAAAAAATTCTCGAATCCTAATTAACCCCTATCTTAACTTATTATTCAAAATAATAAAACATTAAAAAAACATATCAATATTTTATAAATTTAAATATTAAAATTATAAAATATAAATTTGATATACTTGCCCGTTGTTTTAACAAAAAATAATTTATCATGTTATAATACAGTTTGATTTTAATTTATACAACTTTTTTTAATCTTATAAAATGTGCGCATATATATTTCTTCATATTTTTTTATATGTAAATATTTCTTCATATTTTTATATGTAAAAATTGAGGGACTTGTCTCGAGCTTAAAAATAAATTCACTAATTGCTAAAAAATTCGAGTTATTCGAATTTCCATTTTACAACTCAAACTTTATTTGAAATTTTTTCGAGTCGAGTATTTTTGCCTCTAGTCGAGTCGAGTTATTTGGTTTTTTCGAGTCGAGTTTTGCTCACCCCTACTTGATGGATGAAACATCTGTTTATATAATAGATTAAATCAAAATTTATATATTTGGAACAAAAAAATCAAAATTTATATATCACATCTCGTATTAAATCAAACATCATACACTGTTTTCACATCTATCCCTAAAAGAAATTATGAAAAATATATGTATGTAGTTGGCGCGAGACTGCCAACAGTTGGACCACAACAAGGTAGAGTGCAAAGAGTTTGCCATGGTCAAATACGATTCTGCTTTAGAAGATAGAGACATCGACCCTTTGATTTTCTTGTACAAAATGTCACAGTGTATTTGATCGTGTAAAATAACACTTTCTGCCCAGCACCTCGCGTTAACCTGCATGCTGCAACTCGATCCCTTTACATTTCACCAGATCAATAAGCGAGATCATATTTGAAACTTGATGTTTATAAATAAGGGACATGATTATATTCAGCAAAACAAGTTCATTTTCTAGTTACTGATGGCTTCGTTTGAGAAATGCCTGACCAAGGTTGATGTTGAGAAGCAAGTGGCGATTCCGAGCGACTTCATCGAGCATCTACCGGATTATGAAGGGGGGCGTACGATAACTTTCCCGGTTCGTGATGTTTCCGGTAACGTTTGGGGGAACTTTGGGTATTACATTAGAAGAGAAGGGAACGATTATCCTAAGCCGGTTTTCCAGAAAGACTGGCGTAAATATGTTCGAGATAAACGGCTTAGCGCTGGCGACAAAATTATTTTTCGAATCGTACGGAATGGTGTCGATGGTTCTCCGATATACACACTTGCAGCGCAAAAGAAGATCGAACTTTTTGGCTCCGTCGTCGGTTGGACCGAAGAGTTTTAGTCGTTTTATGCGTGTAAACTAGGTTTTGTAAGCTTTTGTTGTTGCTGCTGTTATGCTTGTGATCATGTATTTTTAATCTTTAATGTTGTTGTATTTGGTTTTGATAAACATCATGTACTCCTAATGTATCTTTCATTAGTATCATTTGAGCTGCATTTTCTTGTATACATGTGTTTTTCTTTTGTATATTCCATATTTGCTTCCGTTTATGTTCAGGGCTCGGGGTCGTTTCTTCTAACAATGTCTTAATCTGAGTTCTCTCCTTGAGATTGCAATGTCCCGTGAATTATCAGCTTCGGATCAACGGAGAAGATAGAAAAACATAGATACATACATTACAAAAACACAGATTAACCAAATAGCAAAATTTGATGTCAAAGGTGGAACCAACCATCTGTAGCAGAGTACATTTTACAAAAGGCAATGGAACCATGTGAACTGGGTTCTCGCTTTTAACCTTTAAAAATGGTAAAAAGAAAGGTAATGTAAAAACATATTGGCAACTTACATCTTTGGTAAAAAGAAGATTTGTATGTTACCAAAAACATTTGTTGAAGACAAATGGCTCGGTATGATTGGAGGATGGAAGTTAAGATGCGTACCATGGCAGCAAGATCAACTTAGCAGAGTAAGCAGTTCTCCGAAACACCGGGTCTTGATCAGACAAATCCGTCTGAATTTAGACGGAGAAAAGCTATTTATCGTCCGATAGCAACATTGAACTATTTGAGCAGATTTCTTGCTGATGTAGTTCCAATAGCTTTGCCTCTGGATTACATAGTCCTACGAAACATCGAGTAATGTTAGAACACAAGTCATATATAGATTCCGAAGCCATTGTTCTACGATGCAATCACTTTCAGCTTAAAGGGTCGAAAATTTTCCATTGATCAATGATCAAGTGGGTCCATATCAACTACAATGTTGTATATCTGTGGATCACCTGGTGTACCCGCCATATGACACGGAAACATACTATGAAAAATTGTGGCAAATATAAACCATCTATACCATGAAAATCCTCAGGGATCGTGTAAATTACAGCTTTAATTGCCAACCTGAACATTTGGGGAGATCCCAGACAGCTATAGATGTCTGGGAACACGATGTCTCGCACAAATTTCGGTTATGCTCATGGTTGACATTCATTGCAAGCATCCATGCACCAATTGTAACATCTTCATTACTAAACATCCGAAAACTGCAATTTATACAAAATAGAAAAAGTAGAAACAGATCAGATATCTGAAAAAGTAATGGGTACATCATTTAGTAACATACCTCGGCCAATGTCATCGAATGAGGAGTCAAAGAGAAAGAATATGTTGCAAAATATATATTGGATTAAGCTGTCTAAATATTAAACCATTCTTTAAGAAAAACTACAATTTCCATTATAACCAACCCCTCAACCTCCTCAATCACCACAACCGAGGATGGAAAGATAAAAAGCTTGATCAGAATACACAATTTTTCGGTTATATTAGATGTTTGGAGAGGAAAAAGAAGCTGGCCATGGCACAATAGTTCAAACATTTGAGTAACATTTTAGAGTAAGCATGTCGAGTTCGATAGAAGGATTGAAATTAGCCAATGTTTGGGGAAAAACCTACATTGTCAGCAAGTGAAAACCCTGATCCAAAAATAGAGAAACTGTTTAGCAGATAATTATGAGATTAGATCTAAATAATTAAGAGTACCTGTTGTTCCGCAGAGCAACCAAACTTGCCACAACATCAGCAGAAAGAGCATATATAGGACCATAGGCATGAAGAAAGTATTCTGAACCTAGTAGATGGGACAGTGGCTCATACCTGCATAATTTAGCCACATCTAATCACTCTACAATATACAAATATCGCTGCTAATATAAAGCCGATCTTTTTAGCGTTATACAATGCTAAATCTTGTTTAAAATGATTAAACAGAAAACTGACATATTTCTTTAAAACAAAATCTTCAAATCCTATCCTACAAGTACATGTACGAGTAAACTGCTGAGGAATGATGTAAACGGGAAAGGTATTTTGCAACATTGTGTACTGCATATCTATTCCCAATAAAGGAGAGCACATAGGAAGAACATGACACGTATTTGCAATTTAAGATCAAGGACTTTTTAAAGCTTTTTATGCATATATTAGCCCTGCATGTATACAGACATTTCAAGGTATAGAGCACCATAGATCGTATAATATGAATTTCGTATTTTCTCATTGTAATTCAAGATCAAGGATATCTTAATAGCTTGGGTAATTATCTCTATATGATTATTATAATAGTAGATGCCAAGATAGAAATTGTTGTAAGTGATAAGTTCTCTGCCTCCCTTGTAGTAACGATCTGTAGTGATTAAAATCGAATACATGGAAAGAAACAACCGATATGGACTAAACTCTTAGAAGTTTATTGATAGTGAGAACAAATTTGTAGCCCGTTGAACTATCCCTTTACTTTACTTTCCTCATCTTGATTGAATTGATAGTATCAACCATATCATCTCTTCTACCAGTTTACAGCACAAGGCATCCCATCAACTAAAGAGAAACACTTATCCGAAACATGAATTAAAGAAACAGTCGGAATATGTAGATAACTAAACCGTAGATTAAAGCAGTAAATACTCAAAAAAACACTAACCATTTCAGCTTAGGATTGGTAAATACTGGACCCTTTTTCATGCATCCAATGTAAGTCTGAGGGTGAGAACGTTCTTTCGCTATTAGAAGCGACAGCCGATCTGCAAATCGACAATAGGCCATTGTCAATTAACCACATAAACACGTCATATGAAGGTAAAAAATATCACTGCAAGTGCAACACATGCATTAAAGAGTTAACTAATCAAGTCACCTGGCCTCAAATATATGTCATCATCAGCTTTGATGTAAAAGTCGGAATCATAGAGTGCATAGGCAGCTTTAAAGAATGCTAACCTGAATCAGACATTCGAAATTAAAGGATCTTCCTTCGAACACGACTAATTCGATAACGAAAAATTCAGGAAGAAAAAGAACTAACGTTTTGTATGGGAGTTTACTGTATTCCTCCTCAATGTCTAACAGAATGAAATCATCATATTCTGCTACTTCTTTTCCCAGCTCTTCCATCTTTGATTTATCATTTGTTCTACCAATTATAAACTTAAAAGCTAATCCTGTTGATTCTTCAAGCCTGAAAACATAAATATATAAAGAATAAAATTGTATTTGTATTTAAAATATTGGGTTAATTCAAACATTTCCCCTTCTTTCCATAATTTCAAAGAAAAATCAAAACTTTGCTTTGCTAAACAGAGCTAAATTGTTCTAAAATTCAAGCCGGAGATTTAATTTCATTTGAAAATAAATTACAAAATAAAATAAGATTATATACCGTAGAAGGCCTTTGCGATCCGAAGGCATCCAAGTCTTCCTCAACGACCGTCTCCGACCGGCTGAACGGAACCCGGTTTGGATCCCAACAAAGCCCATAACTTTATGCCTTTTGATCCCATTATCAGCATCTCCACCATCATCACCGCCTTTATCCGCAAACCCGGATCGGTCCCAAAGAACCCGGACGGTTCTTAGGTCGGAGAGACAACGGTTACCACACCCGGTGGAGGAAAGTAAAGTGTAGAGGGCGAAGAGGAAAGCGACGATGGAGAAGGCGATGAGGAGCGTTGATCTGGTGAGGCGCGTGGCCGGCGGCGAAAGGCGGGAGTGGAATACCTTGGGGGATGATGGCATAACTGTGAATTTGATTTGATCTGCCGTTATTGGTCGTTATATGGATCTCTATCGTTAATGGGCATTCGGGTTTCAGAGAAAGTGACTGCCTTTGATTTTATTTATGGATTGTAAAAACAACAAAAGTGAAAATTCCAACGAGAGCAATGGATTTAACGTTGGAAATGTTGTAAGAATGCAAAAGGAACTGCCTTTAATTAAGATACTTAATTATCTTCCTACTTAATTTATTAAAAAATAGAAAAAGTGAAATGATTATGTATAAAATACATGTATAAAATATCGTATCTGTAAAATATTTAAAAAGTATTATACTAGGGGAAAATATTTTATGCATGGAAAATATCTTCTAAACCTGTTTTCCACGGACCACGGTCACTTAATTTGTAGGATTTAGAGGTTAATATTTAAGATTTATAGTTAAGGTTTTAGTGATTGTGGTTAGCGTTTAAAGTTTGTGAATATATTTTTTTGGTTTAAAATTTAAAATTCCTAAAAATGAATATATGGTAATTTTAGAAGCCCATTTGTAAAAAAAAGTTTTTCCACTGATGATGCATTAAATAATTAACATTACACTAATGATTTGAATTATATATATATATATATATGGATGACAATTTGATCCGAATTCGATTCGAATCCGATTCGATCCGAAGGAATTTATCCGATCCATATTCGATTGAAAAAAATCTGAATCCGAATCCGAGTAAAATGTCCGAGTCCTAATAGGAGATGCGTTGGATATGGATCATGCCAAGATCCGATCTGAATCCGAATCTGATTCATATCTGAGTCCGAATTAAAATATTTAGGACTTTTAACTCCTTAAAACAAACTATCATGTATAATATTTACATTAAAACAAGAAGACAACATAAATAAAGTAAAAAGTTAAACTAAATACATTAAAAAAAACATAACTACATATATTTTTTAAACGAAAACATAAATGTATATATTAGGTAATTTGAAATAATAGTAAAAATAATATATATATATATATATTAAAAGTGATAATAAAAATATAAATGTCTTAAGAATGTAAGTTAAATAATAATAATAATATTTATTATGATTTATATATATTAATTAACTTTAATATAATGTAATATATCTATTTATACAGCAACCCGATCTAAATGCGGTTGAACAAATCCGAATCTGATCCAAAAAAGTCCGATCCAAATCCGTTTGAAAAAAGTCCGAATCCAAATCTGAAAAAATATCTGTGTCCGATTGTAACAGATTCGGACTTGGATTTTATACAATCCGATCCAAATTCGATCCATTGCCATCCCTATATATATATATTAAAAATAGGAAAATACTTTGATACACAAGCTTGTGTAAACTTTAGTTTACATAAGCTTTTCAGTTTTAGGGTTTAGAGACTTATGTTATGATTTAGAGTTTGAGGGTTTAGATTGTAGGGCGTAGATTTTAAGGCTTGTGGTTGGAATTTAGAGTTTAGGGTTTAAGGCTTAGGTTTTAGGGTGTTAGGGATAGGGATTTAAGTTTGAAAAAAAGCTTTGATACACAAGTCTTATAAACTTTAGTTTACACATGACTTTTAGTTTTAGAGATTAGAGTTTTAGTTTAGGGTTTAGGCTATATGGTTTAGAATTTAAGGTTAATGTTTAAAATTTAGGGTATATTGTTTAATGTTTAGGATTTGGTTTTTTAGGGTTAGGGTTAGGAATTTAGAATTTAGATTCTATAGTGTAAATATGCAGACTTCTATAAAATTAGTTTTACACAACCTGTATATCAAAGTTTTACTCTTTTAAGTTTTAAATTTTATAACTTACATATGAATGATTGTGTAATTTTTTTACACACATTATGCATCAAAATATAACACTTAAAAATATATACACAAGTGGTTTGGGTTTTGTCAAAGTTTGATATAGGACCAACTTAAACTAGGTTGCGTCATTTGGTTTTATTTAAGTTTAAGATTAGATTAAAAATGAATTTATGTCAAAATCAAGGTTAATTTAATCGAGTTTAGGTTTAGCTCTGGGTTAGGATTAATTAAGGGCGAACTTATATCTGGATTAATTTGGGGTCAGGCTTAATGTTAAGTTTTAAATTTGAAGAAATAAAATTGGGCTTATGTTAATGTGGTCCAAGTATAGAATTGATATGCTTCAGTTTGGATGAAATTTGGATTTGGGTTTAGTTTTTTTTTGACCAAAGATACTTTCATTAAAAAAAACTAAAACGGGCCCTACAACCATGCAGGGGCCATGCACGTACGAAAAAAACAACGGCACTAGCAGGCGCCCAACAACAACCGAAGAACAAGAGAAAAATAAGAAACACCAGCCAAAGAGAACCAGCAAACACATAAAAGGATAGGTAAACCGATCCTGGGGAACACAAGAACCGAAGCCATCAACCTAAACCAACAAGACGTCCCACACATAGGTGACGCAGAAAGCTTCTCCATCCTCGGGGGAGTGGGAGAAGAACCAAAGCAGAGACCCCTAATACGTATCGGAGGATGAACAAAACGATTCCTCGCCAACCTCGATCGATGGTACTTTGCCGTCATTGCGCCTGAGAGCTCTTTCCAGAGACAGGCTTCCGATAGATGATCGGTCCTTATCAAGGCGTCGATAGCACCGCACTGTCGGTGAGGGGACTGTGAGAAAACAAGAACTTCCTCCTGCATAGGGTGCTCAACAAAACAAAAAACAGGGTTCGAACAACAACGAAATAAAAACTTTGGTGAGGTGAGGTGAAAACAGACGTCTCCTCCATCATCAGTGGGGAGCGATCGGCAAAACCATAAAGGCTTGAGAGACTTAAGCTGATGACAAAACACGTCTTCCACGGAGCTAAGAAGAACTTCACCACCATACCTTCGCCTGAGAGCTCTATCCAGAGGCAGGCTTCCGTTACAGAGAAAACGGCCCTTATCAAGGCAAGCGGCACGGTGATTATCCACCCAACACCGATCGAAAAACCAAGACATCAGCAGCTCCTTAAAGCCTTCAACGAGCATAGACCCAACTTGATCCACGGAGATGAAAGACCACCTAAATCGGATCTCTTCGGTGTAGAAAGATCCGCCCGAATCCCAACCAAAACTTAAAAATCGAGTATCTATCGAGAGCTTAAAAAAAGTGGTAAGGATCCCGTAAAATCCGACGTTAAGCTGAGCCAAAGGACTCCAAATCCCACCAAATCCGATTGATTGATGATGTGCCTTAATGAAATCAGAGGGTTGACAGCTTTCCCAAAAGCTTGGGTCAATCTTTACTAAAAAAGGAAACAAGGTTTCCATCATGGGAAAAGACACCCTTGTCCCTGTCACCTTACCCTCTATGCCAAGCGAGTCCGGAGCCAACTCCGTTTTGGTTGCTGGCTTTCTTCCGGCGGACAGGCAGATGCCGGAGCCGTCTTCGTGTGTCGTGGCTGCCTCCAGCGTCACCTCTACAGGCTGGAACCCAGACCCGGAGAACGAGATGATGCCCACTCCTCTGATACGCAGGGTACTGCCATTCCAAGCCCTTTCACCAAGAGCACCGGGCCTTATGGAGACCACACACAGGGGAGGAGAACAAGAGTACAACAGCGGTTTGAAAAGCCGAAAGAATTGGTTCCCACGTTCAAGCCACGCATGGAGGAAGAAAGGTGCGCCTTCGGGGACCGAACAATACCATGGGCTGAGGGAGACGGCGGAATCCACGCTCAGAGAACGAAAGTTGTGCGCCTCCTTCTCCCACTCAGCAACTCCCAGCAAGATCCAGAAAACCTTTCTCGCCGGACACGTCGACCCTGAACCATAGAGTCTCCAAGCCACCTTCCACAGCTGCTCAACTACCCACTGCCACGCCGACGATGGAGCCGAGGGAGGAAGATTCCGCTCCTGAAGCTGCCATACGATAAGAGCTCGCCGCGGTTGATGCAGAAAAATGAGAGAGGGAGATCTGGTTTTCCGGTAACAACGGCCGGAGAGTGGTGAAGACACGGCACGGTGTTTATTGTTTTGGTTATTCAAGATGGGCGAACCATCCATAACAACTGAATCTGAAGTGGATTTGGGTTTAGTTTGAGCCAGTTTGATTTAAGTTGTTAAATATAATTAATTTAAGATTAGATTGGCTTAAATGAATTAGAAGAATTTGCGTATTTTGTACGTTATAATCTGATTTAGAAGGTTATATTTTAACCAAATGATTTAGAAGGTTAAAATTGATAGTTTAGTTGATACAATTATATTATTGTAATATATAAGAAGACTTGCGTTTGAGCGTGTATAAGTGTATTATATCCTTCGATTTATGTGATTATATCTCCTGAGATGATGTATTATATCCTTCATCAGTGACTTAAACTATGCGATCGGATTTGTTGATATCTTCTTTTCCTTCGGCGACTTTATCCGTACCCGACTTAACTCTCTCTGCTCGATTCATTGCTTCCGTTTCAGTTTCCGAATTCGGAATTAGACGAAATTATTACTAATATTTTTATTGATACATAAGTACCTTAAGATTATGAGTCAGGACATTGTTATGGAACTCACACACATATATAGCTAGGACATCTTAGTACACATATATTGCAAAGGTAATTTAACAGTTCTTTTCTGAAACTTTAACAAAGAAACCATCTGGGAATTGCAAAAGTGGTGCACGAGCCACTTCCCCTCCCTTGATTCTTACCATCCTGTCAAAAATTTCAAAACCATTTTTTATTTGGACATGTTGGTTAAAAAAACCCAAAAAAAGAAAGAAACACACCTGAATTTGGTAACCCAGACATGCAGAAAGACAGCCAGCATAACCTTGCTGAACTCTGCACCAGCACATGGCCTATTCCCTCCTCCAAATGGTATGAAATGCTTTGCCGTTGTATTGCTTCCAATGTTCTTTATTATTTTAAACACTTAATTTAATTACTTTTTTGTATAAGATAATGAGAAATTAATAGAATAATCAGCAAATATACCTTCCATCTTGCAGGGTTGAATGTAAGAGGATCTTCATATGTTTTAGAGTCCAGATGTTGAGCAGTGGGGTTAACCAAGAGGACCCAACCTTTTGGAATTGTGTATCCTGCAGTTATTTTATTATTATGTGCAGGATGCATAAGCTGATTATAGTTTATTTAATTCTCCCAATGTGTATTTGTTATTAAGATTTACCATTACAGTGAATGTCTGCTATAACTTTTCTCAGCATCCCTGGAAGAACATTTTCCAGCCTAAGTGTTTCATTAATGACCTGGAAAATAAAAGAAAATTATCATAATTAAAGATGGACTGAGTTATTATTAGGATAAGCTATACTGGTGGTCACTGAACTTTCAGGGGCTTTCATGTTTAGTTCAGAGGTTATTAGGCTTTAAATAGAATTTAGGGGCTTAATTGAGAAAAATTAGGATTTGGGGACTAAATTGTAAGTTTTTGAAGTTTATGGAACTTTTCTGAAAAATCTAGAAGTATGATGGATAAACTATGAATTCCAGCACAATCAAATCAAAGTACAAAGTTTTGATAATTTGAGGTCAAAAGTGCAAAATTTGGAAAGTTCAATGTCACTTTTGAAAATCCTTAAAAGTTAAATGACTCAATCTATGATTTACTCAAATTTAAGGGCATGCCATGTCAACATGGACGAAACTAAGATCAAACATTAGGAGGGGAAATTATTTTAAGCCTTTAAATATAAAAATTGAGAGGGGCAAATGCCTTATTTAACTAAAATTTAAATAATAAAGGATAAAAAACCTCTGCTCCTTTTATTTCTTAACACTAAAAAATTAAATTTTAATCATTAACTTTAAATTTTAAACCCTATACCATATACCCTAAAATATACACCCATCCTAATTCCATAAACCCTAACCTTAAACTCTAAACTTTATTTTTAGTGATGGGGCATAAATAGGGACACCAAAGAGGGAAGTATTTCTATTCAAAATATCGGTGCTCTTACTTATGCCCCAACATTAAAAAACACTACAAAATTAAATTTCAAGCCCTAACCCTAAATTTTAAATCCTAAACCCTACACCTTATACCCTAAAAAATACAACATGCCCTAAATTTCCCTAAACCCTAATTATAAACCATAACCTAGAACTCTAAACCCTAAACCTAATTTTGAGCATAAAGACATAAGTATGACCACCGAAAAAGGACAAAGATTTTTCCTTTAAACGCTGTCATGCCAAAAATTTGGGTAAAAATCTCCTGCCCCTAACCATGCCTTCTTCTATGCCCCTGCCTAAAAATACTTAAAAATTAAATCTGGCCCCATAACCCTAATTTTCATATCCTAAACCTCAAACCCTAAACCTTAAAAAATACACTACCCCCAATTCCCTACATCATAACCCTAAGCCCCAACATTAAACCACAAACTCTAAACTCTAAATTCACTATTTTAAAGTGGGGGCACAAATGAGGCAGATGATTTTCATCCCAAAAATTTCGCTGTCATGCCAAAAATTTTAAAGGGACAATTAATACATGACTTCGTCTATACATGTAAGCTATTGTTGACTATTTAACCATCAAGCTTACAAAAATAACTTTAATAAAAGTTTTTGACAACGATCATATTAAAAGTTTAGTAATTATCGGTGTAGTTTACTCTTGTTTTTTTATGGAGAAGTTTGCATAATCAACTCACGTAATGAGTGAAAGTCATGGATTTGTATTCCTCCCATACAAGTCCAGAACTGGCATCTTCTCTCTTCTCAAGAATTTTCTCATGCTCCTCCTGCAGGCTCAAGTGTTCAAAAGTAAAACATTAACATCTTGATAACAATTAAGTATTGGTTTAATTAATGTAAAGCAATGATTAAGCAAATAAACGAACAGTTAATTGCTGCAGAACCGAGGGGTTGTCCAGCAGATACATGGCGGCCAAAGTGATGGCGGGGGAAATAGTCTCGACAGTTGCTAGGGCTAACCCAAACAGCAAGAAAGGCACGAATTCCTTGGTCAAGAACTCTTCTTTTCCGATGTCTCCCACTATTTGGTCTAGAAAATCTCCGTTTTTATTGCCGCCGGCACCATCTTTATTACGTCCGTACGACTCCATCCTCTCTTCAACCAACTTGGTCGTCAGCTTTAATGCTTTTCTTTTCTTCTGCACATATAAAGACCAGTCTTTATTACTTTTGCAGGGTTGAAAGGTTTTATTTTCGGTTTAAAATTTGATCCGACTCGACTCGAGGTATAATTGTGTGTGTGTGTTTTTTTTTACCTGTATGCAGTTGTAGAAAGCAGTCCCGGGGAAATATAAGGGAAACCTCATAAATCCATGCAACATGTTGTTTAGATCTTCACCTAGGTTGTCTTCTGCTTTATGACTCATCAGTATCTGTGTGGCCAAATCGAATAACATCTGCAAATTCCCAAACCAATAATCATTTTGGTTCATATGACTTTAATCCTCAACATTTCATTTTGTGTCAAAACGGTCCCTCTGTGGATGAAAACTAGCTTGAAATGACATATATGTACGTATGTATGCATATGATGGGGTCATATCTGGTTATACTAGAATTGCTTACGGGAACAGTGCGGCGTTTTACATCAACCTCGGGCTGTTTGGTCCACTCATGCAATTCATGGCTTATTACATCCTCAAACTCAGACAACAGCTTACGTTTGAGAGGCTCAAGTCCGAAGTGACCGAGAACGGATCGCCTTAGGTACCTGTGAAAGGAGCCACCTAAATTGTTCATGTCATCATGGTGAACCATTTGCGTGAAGGAATCCATGTAATAGAGCTCAATCAGCTTTCCCTCTTGCTGCAGCACGAAATAGTTGAAATCGGCATCCGACGACACCGCCACCGGCCGGCCAGCTATACTCGTCTTGAACAATGGACCGTACCTAAAACCACATGAAAACATGCTACATGATTAGTTTCATGATAATCAAAACATATATATATATATATAGTTGAGTAGTGATAATTTTAGGGTTATTTTGTCACCTTTTCAATCTTTCATCAAGGAAAGGATGGATGTCAATGGATTTTGAAGTGACAAAAAAGCTGAGGGTCTCTCCTATAAGGGGGAACCCCATGGAACCTGGAGGGAGTATGCCCTTACATTTAGGGTTCCTCCACCTGTAAATCCAGTTGCCCACACTTACAGCAATGAAAGAGATGACAAAAAGCCAAACGTACCAATTCTCCATTATTGCACGAATCACAAGATGAGAAAATTATAATCTGAATTTAGTTCAGGGCCTATATCTTGCTTTCCTTACATTACATCACTCAATTGTATTTATAGACAACACTGACTTGGTTAAATTTGTGGGGGAGTCCTTGAACTTTCCGATTTTTCCTAACTTGATATAATAGAAATAGTTTTTTTTATATAATTTTTAGTTTTTAATATTTTTTTGTATTTTATGATTATATGACAAAAAGCGACAAAATAAATAGACTCACTAGTACACTCCCTTTTCTTTCTTTAGAGTCTTCCATTCTCCTCCCTTCTAGGTAGGATTAGATTTATGGTTTGAAAAAGAAATGACGTAAGTCTTTTAAAAAGATAAAATAATTAAATGAAAAATAAAGTGTTGTTATTACAAGACTCAGGTTCGAGCAGCTTGTTTGCATGGTATGTGTGCATTTTCAAAGGCATAGGAGCAAAGAACATATGTTATCATGTAATCACACTAGAATATTCAAAAATAAAATAATTGATGACTATAGAACAATAATGTTACTTTTTCCGCTATATTAATTCAATTTAGCAAAAATTAAAATTGAAGAGGGCTAAAAAATAAAAAAAGGTAAAGGTCAGAACAATTTTTTAAAATACAATTTGATACAAATGTTTGCACTTTTTAAGATCTCTTCTCACTCATAAGTCGAAAGATATTGAAAGCTTGAATATGTTCGATCTCTCATCCTTCTATATATCATACTAGCGATATGCAAGGGCGGAAGACAATAGAAACATGTGGGGCCACGGTCCCCGAAAAATTCGAAAAATTATAATTTAGACCCTTAAAATTTTTAAAAAATTTAATTTGACCCCAAATATTTTTAAAAATTCAGATTAAGTTTCAAAATTGTTTAATGTTTTTAATTAAATCCCTCCCATAATTTTTAAAAGTTCTCATTAATCCTTTCAAAAATTTTGAAAATTTTTAATTTAACTTTTATTTTTTAAGAGTTTTAAATTGCCCTCAAACTTTATCACCAAGTTCCACCATTGACGATATTCGTACCGAGTTAAACTCAATTGACCATAATATTTTTTAAATGTTTATAAAATGAAAATATCATTGGTCTATTAATTTTAGTAACAATGTCAAACATGAAATCCAAAAATATATAGTATAATATTAGTGAATAATTTTTGTTCTTAAAGAGAGTAAAATAAATACGGTTTGTTGTTGCAACAACCGCGTCAGGCCATTTATGATTGGCCCATCTTAATAATATAATAAACTATCATCGTACTGTACACTTTTAAAATATATTATTTGACCAATGGGGTTTCTAAGTAATAAATCAATCTTGACTTACCAAATTTAAAATATGCTTAAATATTCCAACTTGTAAAATCTATTCGAATAGAATTGTTCAAAGGTTGAGTTTTTTAGTTTAAAATATATATTATATCTCTTTCGGGTTGCAACATCTGTGTTTGTATTTTACCTCCATTTTAAGCAAGCTTACCACACCCTGTTTCGTAGCCCCCGAATATAACAATTGCAAAACGACACCACTTCTAATTACACCACCAAAAGTCGGTTGTTACTTCTTTAAAAAATTTTATTTTAATGCCTATTTTATAAAATCTTTAATTGTCTTTGAGCACATTTAGATGCATTTAGTTATTAATTGCATGCATTTGTATAAGGAGTTTTGAATTTGGCTATGTCAGTGTGAAGGGTGATTTGCTGGCATGATTGCAAGTACAATAGAGTAAATTAGCGCAAAAAAAGAACGATGAGAATGCCGGTAGTTGTTGGCAATGAAGGACCAAAAATTGTCGATGCACCGGTTACAAAGAAGAAATGTTTAATGTCGTGTCGAGTGGACGGTGAACCAATGATGACGTCAATCCTAGGATTCAAACGAGGAATAAGATGATCACATCCATTATCCTCAAGTGTTCAAATTCAAATCCAAAGCTTATCTTAGGTCATTCTCGTGCGCCTATTTAGAGAAACTCAAGCAAATGTCTGAGAGTAACCGACAATCAGATTTAGAAGGCTGCACAAGGAGACGTGGTTCGACCAAGCTTAATTGAGAGCTTCAATTTTGAAGGGTTGCATCGAGAGACCTCCTTCTCACCCATTCTCTTCGTTTAAATTATTTTTATTTTTATTTAAGATGATGATGTTGAGATACGATTATGGTTTTTGGTTAAAACACTCACAATGAACTAATTTAATAGTTGGTGAGGGATGATTGCGTTGATCGCTATTTTCTATGTTTAACTTTTAATAATTGGAATTGTGATAGCATTATTTTTTTTATCTGATTTAATCTTAATTGTTTTTACAAATAAATGTCAAGCGAGAGCCGGCTTTGTTGGCTTATTGAACCTTAATATATTAACTGATTTAGGGAACAACAGACAAATGCTAGATACTAAGGCGTGATGCTTTGAGAGAAGATGTTCAAGTCGATGAACTCACTTCGGGAGTGAAATCTATCCCTTAGGAGCAAAGGATTGAGACTTAATCAAATTAATTTATGAAAAAGTTATTTTATAGAGATATAATTTTTTTTGCATAGTTAATTCAGGGCATTGCCATCGAGAGAGGCAATGCCAACTTTGAATCTGCTCGACAAACAATGCGAAGATATGATTTATTAAAAGCTGGCATGACACGAATAGCATGAAAATCAGACATTCCTTGCCAACACTCATCGTACATTTTAAAACTCTCATTGCCAATGATGTTGTCTTTTATTTCTTTCTTATCAACTTTCTTTCAAAATAAACTTCAAAACAAACAAACTTTTCTTTGTCAAGTAAAACGAGTAAGCAATTAAACTCTTAACCAATTCTTGTATGATCGATAACTTTGCTTACTATTGTATTACTTGGAAGACCGTGTATACTTGCACGTAAAAACCCTTACTTGACAATGTTTATTCTTTATCAATGCACTTATACCCCTTTTGCCAAGCACTCTCACGAGTCCAACACTGGCAGAAGATGGTTAACGGTGGAGGTAGCATCGACGACAGTGGCAGAAAGAAAATAAAAGGGTTTGAGATATTTAATTTTAATATATCAATTAAAAATATTATAAAGAAATATAAAAAGGTTTACTAAATTTAATTTTTAATTTTTTGAAATAATTTTAATTATAAATATAGTCTTTAAAATTTTTAATCTTTATTAATTAATTTAATGGTATTCAGCTGTGTTTAGCGTTAGTAGTGTTTATTGATGTTCGACGCATGCGGTAAACTCATCCTAAGTTGAAACTTGGTTATCAAACAAACTTACTACTATCTCTAGTTTGACCAACACATTTTGGTATTATTTTTAGAAAAATACGATAGAAAAATGTTTTTAAATTGTTTGTTTATATGAATATTTAATATTGTTATAAAAATGTTTTAAAATAGATAAAATCATCTTTAGATTTTATTTTTAAAAATATAAAAGAATTGACGATATAAACGAGAATAAATTAATAATTTTGTTCAATAATGATTTTAGAAAGGCTAAAAGTTAAAATTTCAGCTTTTGAAAAGTAATTTTCAAATCAAGTTGAAAATACATTTTTATAACTATCGATATCCAATCCATTAACTGATTAATCAGATCGAGTAGTGCAGAGTTTCATTTTAGGAAGATTTATTAATCCAGTTTCTCTATTCACAATACCAAAATTCGAATATTAAATTTATCATGTTAAATCATCTAATAATTGACTTCTATCTATATACATTAAATCTGAAATGGAATTTGGTACAAGAAGTTAAAACTTGGTTATCAAACAAACTTACTACTATCTCTGGTTTAACCAATAAATTTGAGTTATTTTGGTATTATTTTGAAAAATAAATATTTTTGAATTATTTGAATATGTGAATATTTAGTATTGTTATACAAATGTTTTGAAATATATAAAATTATTTACTTTAGATATTGTTTTTAAAATATAAAAAAATTGTGATATAAACGAGGATAAATAAGTAGTATTGCGCAATAGAGGTTTTGGAAAAACTAAAAGATAAGGTGCGTTTGGTTTCAGAGAATGAAGTCCGTTTTTTTTTTTTCATTTTCTTAAAAATGAAAAACAATGAAGAGTATGTGTTTGGTTGTAAAAATAGAAAATGATTTTTAGAAATGAAAACAAAAATAAGTAAAATTTTAAAAACATAAAAAAATGTTTTCATTGTTTTTATTAAAAAAAATTAGGAAAATATAGAATAGGGGTTTTTTAATTTTAACATGGGTTCGAATCCTTTTAATGTCATTTTAAAAAACTTTAGTTTATTTACTCATATTTTATTTATTTATTATAATAATAATATTTTCTAACCATATTTTATTTCAATTATTTAATAATTATTATTTTTATTTCTATTTTGAAAAGCTATATACCAAACACATTTTCACTATATTCATTTTTAAAAATAACTCTCCATCTCTATTAACCAAACATATGTTTTCTAATCTTTAGAAAACAGAAAATAAATGAAGGCCGAATTTATTAAAAAAAAAAACAGAAAATAAAAATTATTTTTTGAAAGAAAAATAGAAAATAAAAATACTTTCTTTTATCTAAAAAAACTACTTGTTTTGCATTATATTTTAGCTCGAAAAACATTTTTGAAAAACAATATTAGAATATAACATTTATAATATCTACAAGCTTTGGGCCGAGTTTATTTAAAATTTTATATGTATGAAAAATGTAAATGTTTTTTTTGAATATGCTAGTGTGATACAATGGTAACATATGTTTAACTTTTTTAGTCTTTTTAATAAGGTACACACACCGTGCAGAACTAGTGCTCGAACCCGAGTCACCTGGATGAATTACATCATCTTTTACCACTGAGATAACAACGAGTGAGCAAAAGTGCAAATATATTGATAAAATCAATAATTAAATAATTAAATGTCAATCATAATAAAATATTGTTGTTTGTACAACACAATAAAATTGAATTAAAACATGAAAAATTAATTTAATTGGTACTCATTTAAATGTATCTCTTATATATAAACATGCTCATTAGTTCAGTTAGTTGAGTATTTATTAGTACCTCGATTGGTTCAGTTAGTTGAGTTTTTAGTAGTACCTCGATAAGAATCGAGGTAAGAGTCTCGTTAATAACCTCATTTGACCTATAAATAAAATATAATATCTCTAAGTCTAACACACTAGCCGGCTATAGCAAGTTGAAGATTTTCCATAATTTAATTAATTCATTCTTAATTACACTCACCTTAAGTCATATCATCAACTTGGTTCTTGTCTGAATCTTCAAAATTTATGGAGACATAATAACGTTGAGGAATTACCCGACATGAAGTTGGTTTCTTGTTGAGTATCTTAATTGTTTCAAGGACAAACTTCAAAAATAAAAATAATAAATATTCAAGAACAGGGGGGGGGGGTGTAATTTTCCCTTTTAAAATCTGTGTTTTTTTATTATAAAGAAGTATGATTTCGATTAAGAAAAAATCATACAAACTAGATCATAAAGACACCTTTTTTAAAATCTGTGTTTGATTCATAAAGAATTCGAATCGTTAGAGCTTGTTCGATTAGGTATTTACTTAGTAAAACAATATTAACTCTCATATTCGATTCATGTTCAATTTTACTTAGAAGGAATGGGGCTACTTTTAATGAAGATGAACCAGAAAGCCAGTGAAGGTAAACTTTTCCGAGATAACGTCGTGAGTATTTTTAAGATGAGTCTACCACTTTCGACGAGTACCGCTGAATACAATTAACGATGAATACCACCGAACACCATTAAATTTGTTAGAGATTAAGTGAAGAATATAAAACCATCCCCGTTTCGTTCGATTCTCATTTCTATGCTCAAGTATAAAAAATCAGATAAATTAATTTAATCAATTAATTTGATTTTATTTCAATTCGAAAATGGAGCTACGGATTTTTAATCGAGCTTTCGCTCCAACTTTTAACTATTTAAACTGAAGTCAGTTCAATTATAAAGCCCTGACCCAATACAAATATTGAATTCCAATTGGGTTAAAGGTGAAGACCATAAATGGAGCCCGACCCATAAGCTCAACATCTTTCAATATTATTACATAGAACTTAGCACAATGATTAGGTGTCTATGGACCGATTTAATTACCAATCAGACTCACACATCAATCTATTGGTATCACATTTATGAAGTTAAACTATATCCGATATCACTAAACTTTTACTTTAGTATTGATTATACCACTAACTTTTTACATATTATTTGGTTCGAACATAAGCCGGCAACGACAATAACTTTCGAGTTATTTGTCGACCGTCAGTCACCCACTTTCATTTATTTGCTTCGTTCTTTTGATTATCAGTCTTTTTAATTAAATAAATCTGTCATTATGACACACTTTTCTCTATCGTTTGGTACATTTTTCTGCTTTTTAGCATTTTTTCTGTCTCTTAACACGTTTTTTATTATTTATTTTCTATCAGGGTTGATTTGACGACGCCGCGACTAATCAAGATGACGATTATTTGTAATCATGTTGATCTTCCATGCTATGGACCTTCGGTTTGAATTTGGATACGCAGTTTACGCTTGTGAAGAGTTTCTCAGGTGCTCGGCTCTGATTTGCGTTTTCTCGGTGGTCTATCAATAGCTTCATCCTCTTTTGTGGTTCGTTTTGTTGATGCAGACATGTTTCATATCTGTTTTCGATCGAGTATTTTGATGGGTTTATAACCTTTTCATGTACGGTTCATGTCTGATCTAAAGTGGCTAGTTTTAGGAGGAAGTCCAAATTATGTATTTAGTTTACAATGATAGTTTAAAACCCTTATTGTAATTTTGAGTATTTTCTCATTAATAAAACTAGTGACTTATTTTCAAAAAGAAAATTATTGATTATACCACTGAATTAATAATCGATATTATTTTAGAACTAAATTTTAGTTTAACTTTTAATTATAGCCATTAAAATCGATGACGTAGAGAAATTTTAACGACCCAGTGGAATAATTGAAGTATAAACTAAACTTTAACTACATCAGACACCACCAAACTTTAAAATATTGATTATATCACTGAACTAAAAATTGATACTATTTTAGTATTATTGAACTTTAGTTTACGCTTTAATCCTTAAACGGAAAACAATCAATTCAATGGCAAGTTTACATATATTTGTAATGGTATATATCTAGCTTCTTGCCCTGTAACATCTGTACCACAAGATGAATAAACAAAGCAGTCTATAACCCACAATGAATCCCAGCATCACGCCCAAATTGGTCCATTTCTGTGAATCTTTCAGGTCCTGTTGCCTCAAAAACCAGCTCCCAAACAAACTACATTCACCATTCTCAACTTCAATGCACTTGTTTCCTCCATATTCATTTATCATAAAGCACTCAAATGGGTACTTAAACAAGCTCAGATAGTGCATGAAAATCCAGTAATTCGGTATCTTTTCTTTGGCTATGAAGTACCCTGAGAACAGGAAGAATGACCCCATTAAACCGGCAATCACCGAGTTCCCCATGATGAAATTCGGCACCAGTGCGCTGAAACACGCCACGAATGAGTTCGACATCAAAAGAACCATCCAGACCACCAGGGAGAAGTATAGGAACCCGTCGATGCCGTCTCGTCTCAAGCCGACAAGCCAATAGACCGGGGAAGTGAAGAGGATGCAGACCATTAAGAGAAATGGGAGAAAAACAATGGTGTTGGCTAAGACATAGGAGGAAACTCTGTAGGCTCCTCTTGATGTTTCTCTCATTAGAATCCTTCTTTCTTGTAAGAAAATCGGCAGTCCTTCGGTGGTCGAAGATAGTAGGAACGTGAGCGTGAAGGCGAAAAAGCCGGTTCGAGTTTGTAAAGCGGCACTTCCTTTATCTTTTCCAACGTTGAAGTATATGGTTCCAAGTACAAATCCAGCTACCAGGGCTTGTATGACCCTTGTGGCAAATAGTTGCTTGGTTCTGAATATGTTGCTGCAGAATCTTTGTCCTAATATTAAGACCTCGTCGAATCGGGAATTCGGGTAGACGAGTAGCTTTCTTTCGAGATCGATGGGGCTCCTTATTCGACAGCCTTCTCTGTTTATGTTACTTAGAGACCCTGGATTAGGCAGGGCTAAGGTTTCTATAACATCGATTGCGAATTCAAGGACATTGACATGCCGAGGAATTCGATGATCGGATAACTTTAGCCTTTCTTCGAGAAGATTAAGCTCTCCGTTATGAACAACGAATCCGTTCGAAAGCAGAACGATGCGATCAAACAGCTCTAGGATCCGGAAACCAGGTTGGTGGATGGTTAAAACAATAGTCTTACCTTGATTAACTGCCATTGATTTCAGCAGTGTCACTGCATGCAGAGCTGAAGCTGAATCCAACCCTGAAGTTGGTTCATCAATCAATATAACAGCAGGGTCATGTACCAAATCGACTCCTATCGATACTCGTCGCCTTTCTCCACCCGAAATGCCATTGTTCGATCCCTCACCGATCCTCGAACCCGCCACATGCTCCAATCCAAGCTCCTTCAATAGCCCTTTCACTCTGCATCCAGCTTCCTTCTTCCCTCCCGGTAGCCTCAATAGGGCACTATACATGAGCGTTTCTTGGACCGTAAGCAACGGAAACAGCGCATCGTCTTGTGTAACATATCCGGACACTCTCCGAAAATGTTTAACATCAATAGGCCTTCCATTGACAAGAACTTCCCCTGCTGACACTTCACAAGGTGGTATCTTCCCGGCAAGAATCTCTAGCAACGTAGTTTTGCCTGCACCACTCGGTCCGGCTATCGCAGTAATCTGTCCAGGCCTAGCTTCACAATCCACACCCTTCAAAATGAACTTTGCAGGTTTATCTCGATTCCATCGACCGCGAAAAATCCACCTGAAGTAGTCTTCAAATGTGTTGCTCAACTTGTAGGACAAATTTCTAGTTTCTAATCTATAAGGAGGTTTCCGGCCACCGGAAACCGGTGACTTCACGGGCAACTCCATTTGAAGAAAGGTGAAAGTTGAGAGGAAAAACTGGGACACCTTAAGTTATGGGAAGAAAGAATATAAAAGGAGATGAACCAACACACCAAATTGGGCACCCTTCAACAAGCAACAACAAGAAATAAATGAATAGCTTAGTTTGCATGCATGTAAATTTAGCCTGTTTGGGGTCATTGGACGTTAATTGACTTGGTTTTTTGGTTTGTTTAATTTCTCTAAAGGAAATAAAGGAGTTTTGGTGGGGTTTGGGTATAGAAGATAGTATGTAGTTTACAAGAAACCCAAAGGGAAAACAACAAAGAAATGAATGAAAAATTCAAGGTTTAGTTCATGATATGCCCCTTAAACTATACTCATTTTCCACTTTGAGACTTATTCTTTTGTCATACCTAAACAAGAGGCGAAACCCGGATTGAACTATGAGGGGTACGTTGGTTAAATTTGAAACAAATAAGGCCTTAAAATGTAATTAATCTATAAAATTAAGAGATTTCTGGTTTAATTTCACTAAACTTAAAATTCAAATGTCTTAGAAAGTAACTAAACTAGAAAAAAAATTGGGGGGCGATTGCCCCTCCCACCCACTATGTAGAGGATAAAAATTCTCTGCCCCTTTTCGGTGCCCTTACTTATGCCCCAACACTAAAAAATATAGCAAAATTAAATTTCAAGCCCTAACCCTAAATTCTAAATCATAAACCCTACACCCTAAAAATACACAATTCCCTAAATTCCCTAAACCCTAACCATAATCCATAACCTAAAACCTTAAACCCTAAACCCTAAACCTAATTTTGAGTGTGAAGGCATAAGTAGAGGCACCGAAAAGAGGTAGATGATTTCCATCCCTATGTAGATTCTTCCCTAACCTAAACTATCATTTCCATCTCAATTTACCAAAAATATCACCAATAAGAATATAACACATGACATGTTCTTATCATGCACAACAATTTCTAAAGTAAAAATGGCACGAAAATAATAGTTTAGGTACTAAAATGAGAAAACGGGTTTTGCTCAGGGACCATATGGTGAATAAGCCAAAATTAAATAAGTCCTTGGCTTATGTTGAAATGGTTTTTCAGGTGAGCTAATATTGACTGCTAAAGGGGTTGATGTTGGTGGCCATACCCTATCTTCCCTACTTTGACAGCTAAAAATAAGGTAGTTGGGAGGAAGCTAAACTCATTGGTTAGTATAGCCTAAGAAATTCCAATTTGGGGCATGTCATAATGGACCGACACAATGAATCTCAATTTGGGTAATCGGATTTTAATCAAATTATAAAACCCAAACTTGTAATTGAACTAGGAATTTAGGGCAACTCTAATCTGGTTATGTGCATGAAACCAAGCTATCTTTTTATAGTTTCACTTGACTTGAAAGAAATAGAATCTTAAATGTTTTGATAATTTGGAAATCATACTCAAAACATATATTAGGGGTGGGTTTAATTTAAACTCCCACAAATACCCTAACTTGAAAGGGTCTATATATACACACATACATATACGAACGATAAGATTTTACGTTAAGGATGCGAATTTTAGAAAATTAAATTAAAAATTTCAAGTAATACGAGATTACAAAATTTTAGGAGTTAAAGATTATAATAGAAACTAAAAAAAATTATAATTTTCAAAAAGTACGATCGCATTCAAACATTCCCTCAGTCAATCCCTACGTATAGAGAAATTATATCATGGGTCCTTTCCACCACGTCATCCATGAGACCAACCAATAAAATGCATCAATTTTACTAGTTTTTTTTATGTATTTTTTCACTTGGTAAAAACTGTTTTGAAATCTGATTCACAGTAAATATGAGTGAAGATTCACTTGGTAAAAAGATGACACGAAAAAAATAATAAAATGGACGCATCTTATTGGTTGATCCCATAAATGACATGGTGAAAATGACCTATAATATAATTTCTACTATGCATATATTGATATTAATTATAATTCCACAATTCACGGTGATCTAATTTCTTTAATTAAGTGTAAGCTAAAAGCAATGGAGAAGGCAAACAATTTTTAAGAAAAAAACAATAATGTTTAATTTTATTAAATATATTTAAGAACATAATTATATATACCATATCATAATTTGGAAAACAAAAATGTAAGTTTAGTGAATACATATTTTAAGTAATTGTATAAATTAATCGCTATGAATATCTATAACATATATAAATTTACAAATTACACTATTCGAACACAAATTATTTAAAAATAATTACACTATTCGAACACAAAATTTTATTTTTACATAATTATTTGATCCACATGACTACTCACCGATTGATTTAGTATTTCACGATTTTTTGTTGTTGCTTAAAGCATAATTTGTATTATAAACAATAGTTTTTTATTGAGTTATCCTCTATATTTATCTTATGACGTTTTTTTATAAATGGTGTATCATAATTTTTTGTTTTTTGTTTTTGAATCTTAGGACATTTTTATCATCTTAACTTTGAAAAGTAATTCAAGTTGTCACATATTTAACGTTTGTTATAAATATTCTTAACCAATAAAAACACACCATACAACATTTTTAAACGATTAACTTCAAAAAAATGATATATTGAGTCTCTCATGTTTTATTTTTATTCAGTTTAATATTTTAAAATTTTTATCTATCCTAATTAATTCCTATTTATTTCTAATTTTATAATTTAATTTAATATTATTTTTATAATATTATTTCATTTTTTATTTAATATATTAATATCACCCAATAAAAAATAAGAGGATGCATACACGATTTCCATGAATATATATATATATATATATCTAGTTTGATATTTTTTAAAATTTGGAGGTGGAAGCCGAGCAACATTTAGGCAATGATGCTGAGGCTCAATGGCATGTTGATCCTGGTGGTTAAAGGGGTTGCTTGTGTCGCTTGTTCCATGGTGTTTAGAGTCATGGCTATGGTAGTTTTGTGATTAGACTTATGTAGACGAGGTTTTGCTCACGTTGTTCTTTGTATTGACATTCCGATAGGTACTTTTTTTTCCCTCATTTAAGTTTAGAAGGGATTTTTAACGAGGCCTATAGGTATACCCAACTCTTTTTTATCAAAATAAATTATTTAGAATTCGTTAAGCGGTCTCGTAGAAAAGAAAATGTTATCATTCCTAGGAGATTTAAATACGAGCAATTTTTTATATAATATATACGTATTTTTAAAAGAATAAGAGTAAATAATAGATATAAACATATAATCACATTATAATATTAAAAAATATATCAAATATGGAAGTTAAAATTTAACATATTCATTAGAAATTCTTTTACGATTGGAACATTGCTATTTTCATAAGATCATTTTTAACAAAAATAATTATTTTATTTATTTTCTATTAATAATATTTTTTTATTTGATCACTTATATTTACCTGAATTTATTTTATTATATTCAATAGATGATTAATTCAATTGACGTCATACTTATTGGAGCGTTAAGAACGTAGTGAATTTGAATGCGCTTAAGCACAATAACATATGATTTACGGGTTTGGAATTATAAATAGTTTAGGCATTATAATTTGTAACTAAAAAAATCATTTTAATATATTAATCATGTTATTACTTGCATCTAAATTTTTACTTTAATGTAATTATTTAATAATTATATTTTTATGATTTTTTTTTGCTGAAAAAATGGATAACAATTGCGTTTTCATGTTTTTATTTATGAATGAAATTTTCATTTATCAAATATGTTCAAGATTGAGGAGAAATTATTAGATGGACCCGACTCATCATGTTATTTGTGGTCCCAATTAAAAAGGTTGATCTATCTCATTTTAATTTTTAGACAATTATCCACTTTTTATTGACATGTAAGAAAGAGTTGAAGATTCAACTTGAAAAAATGAGATCGATGGACTTTATTGGCTGAAACCACAGATGACGAGATGAACCGAGTCTGTCTAATAATTTTCCAAGATTCAGACAACAAATAAACATTTTCTTATTTTTAAATATGAAATACTCCCTTCGTCCCACTAAACTGTCACATATTGGTCAAAATTTGTCAATTTTGACTATATTTTATTTAAAATTTTTAATTAATTAAAATTTATAAAATATATATTTAAAAACTACGTAATTCAAAGTTTCTAAAATATATATTTAATATTTTTATCAATAATAAATTTTAAATTATAAAATGTCAAACTTAAAAAAGTTTGATTCAAATGTGACAGTTTAGTGGGACAGAGGGAGTAATACATTTCATGCTAATCGAATAGAATAATAAAATAAACGCTTAAGAGTATCATAAGCTTTTTTGAAAAAAATAAATTAAGCCTGTAAACTTCTAAATTTTATTTATCGACCAATATTAATTATTAAATATAACAATTTTTTCGAATCAGTTTTGTGCAACGTGTTGTGTTAAATTAGTTCTTAAAATTCTAAAATATTTATGAGAAATATTTTTTAAAAAAAATCTATATCACATGACAGAACTATACTGCATCACATGACAGAACTATATATATCTTTTAAAAAATCTAAAAAACCCATCAAAATTTATGGTCGAAAGGCTTAATTGATAAAAATTTGAACTATAAGAGTATAACTGGTTATAAAAAATTTAGGGGTTTAATTAATTTTTTTCTTCAAAAGTTCAAGGGGTTATGATACCCTTAATCCTAAAATGAAATAAAATATTTCATGCCGATTTTACCTAAAACCCCAAGGTTTGGGTTATGAAATCACCATTTTCTCCTCCGTCTATAAAATTAAAGAAACCCTTCAAAAACCCTTGCCTTTTCGACTATTGCTGCAACACTTCTCACTTCTCAGCCTCCAACAATGGCGACCCAAACCCTCTCTCGCGTTCTCCTCTCAAAACCCAAATCCCTATCTTCCTTCCTCTTCCCTTCCTCCCGCTCTTTCTCCGCCGCCGCCTCCTCTTCCACAACCAAAACTCTTATCACTCCGTCGCCACCCCCTTCACTCTCCTTCCTCCGTCGCCTCCGTGCACCGCCTTGCTACTCACCCCTCCTTCGCGGCTCAGTTTCCCCGCCCGTCCAATCGTTCTCCACTCGAGCAGCCAGGTCTTCCCTCAATGACCCCAACCCTAACTACTCGAACAGACCCCCGAAAGAAACGATTTTGCTCGACGGCTGTGATTTTGAGCACTGGCTCGTTGTGATGGAGCAGCCTGAAGAGAATTCTACTAGGGATGATATTATTGATAAGTATATCAAAACCCTAGCTCAAGTAGTGGGCAGGTATTCTTTTTATGCTATTTTTGTTTATTTATAATGGGTTTCTCTTTGGTTGTTTATTTATATTAAGCCAAGTAGTTTAATGTTTATAACTGCATCAAATAGCAATTTTTGTTTACTGGAATGACTGATTTTATGTTTATAAGGTATTGAACAATTTTTAATTTGTTCTGTTTTAAGCATTTTTGGCTTTTACTACTCTGTTTACATGTTATTAATGTACTGTGAGATTAAAGGTTGCTGCTTTGATGTCAGTCAGGGTTTATTTATTTTGTTATTGTTTCTTTGAGTTTGGAAAATATTGTAAAAAAGAGAAATAGCTTGTCGAATTCAATGTTCTGCAGTTTGATTGTTAATTTATAATTTGAGTTGAATTATCATTTGTTTTTAGTTTAGTAGAGATAATTTCTTTTGCAAATGAAGATAATTCCCCCCCCCCCCCCCTTTTGTATATGTTTTTATTTACAGATTATTATTGTTTCTTATGAAGGGCATATGCTTCTGTTGTGACATTCAGAATGAGAGTTTGTTACACTTACACATGATTATATATATATATATGTGTGTGTGTTCCTTTTGTAAATATGTAATTTTTATTACTAGGGCTTCTAGATCTGCTATATATATATATATTTTTGTAGTTTGTTATATTAACACTAGTAGCAAAGCTCCATTGATTGACATGATGATCGAGTCTTGGGGTTTTAGTATTTGGGGCAATGTTTTTCTATAGATACTTGTTTTATCTTACTCCAAGGAAAATATGGATGTATTCTAATTCCTGTTTACTTCTTGTGCATTGTGCATACAGTGAGGACGAAGCGAGGATGAAGATTTATTCAGTTTCTACCAGACACTACTATGCATTTGGAGCTCTTGTGTCTGAAGAGCTTTCTTATAAGATCAAAGGTGCATGCTCTCTTAACTTATCTAATTTTTTGTCACTTCAATGTTGTATTAAGTGAAGTTTCTTTCGGAAGTTCTGATAAGTTTTTATTTTCACTCAGAACTTCCTGGAGTTCGGTGGGTTCTTCCTGATTCCTACCTGGATGTAAAGAATAAGGATTATGGAGGTAAATATTCAGTTTTTTCTTGAATATTTTTTCTTTGAGTGCCTTTTTGTTATAAACTATTAATACTTGGAATAAGCTGTTGTTTTCCAGGGGAACCTTTCATTAACGGACAAGCAGTGCCCTACGATCCTAAGTACCATGAGGAATGGGTGAGGAACAATGCTAGGGCAAATGAAAGAAACAGGCGCAATGACAGACCTCGGAATTATGATAGATCGAGAAATTACGAGAGGAGGAGGGAAAACATGCAGCCCAATAGGGACATGCCTCCTCCAAACCAGGGCATGCAGAATGCAGCTGGAATGCCACCCAACAACAACATGGGAGGGATGCCGCCACCCAACAACAACATGGGAGGGATGCCGCCACCCAACAACAACATGGGAGGAATGCCGCCACCCAACAACAACATGGGAGGGATGCCGCCACCCAACAACAACATGGGAGGAATGCCGCCACCCAACAACATGGGAAGAATGCCGCCACCCAACAACATGGGAGGGATGCCCCCAAACAACATGGGGGGGATGCCACCACCTAACAACATGGGAAGAATGCCGCCACCCAACAACATGGGAGGAATGCCACCACCTAACAACATGGGAAGAATGCCGCCACCCAACAACATGGGAGGGATGCCACCAAACAACATGGGGAATATGCCACCTAATCAAGGATGGTCCGGTAATGCTCAGAACTCCCCAAATGCTCCAAACTATGGAAATGCTCAGAACTTTCAAAATGCTCCTTACCAAGGTGCTACACCCAATTCTCAATACCATAATAATTATGCTCCAAATGTTGGAGGAAATATGCCTGGTGGTGGAACCTACCGATCTTAAATCTTTGCTCTAGATGAATTTGGAGACTACTTTAGCATTTAGGCAATGCTGTAGATAAAGAGTATATGCCTAGACTTATGGTGTTATTTGGCTACTAAAGAATTGCTGTTCTGTCATTGAATATGTTGAGTAAGTTCTTGCATATTCATTTGTTTGCATCGTATCAGCTATTATAGCACGAAATTTTGTTGGATGTTTTGCGGCTGAAAAGTAGGATATTTTAGAGATTTAGTCTTTATTAGAATCTTACTTTTAATTAAAGTTGTAATCCTTATTATCTTAGATAACTTGAGCCCAAAGCTTATATAAAGGGCATAGATTAAACCTAGGGCATAGCCGACTACCCCATAACCGAAACCAAAACCCTGCCGTCCACCTGTCACCAACATGTTCTAAAATCCTCCTAGGGCCACGGGTTGTTTTGTAAAGTAGTTGCAAGGGTTGCTTTGTTTTAGGATTTTTCAAGTTCAATAAAATAAACTTCAAGTTCTTTTATCTTGGTTTTAATATCTTGCAAGAGCATCGGGAGAGCATTGTAAGGTTATATATTTACTTAGCATCGGGAGAGTTAAGTATACGAAAGAGATAAAAACGCGTTCTCTAGTTTATAGTTGAACCATCTCGTGCTTAGGGATAAGGCGAGGTTAAGTGGCTAAAGAAGAATTCATACACATCGGTGTTCATCCTTCGATTCACGCCGGGAGGTATCATCAAAGACGTGTTCATCGACAGACTTGTGCCTAGGGATAGGGCAAGGCAGATCTGGGATTCTTGCCAAGCTTGAAGTACTGAGTTAGTGTCTGCTGCCGCGACAACTAACGGACAGACGTCACGACAGGTGCTGTCGGCGACGGGAGCGACGACAGAACTGGAGATCCTGAGCAATTCAATACCTGCACTACCGAGCAAATCAATACCAGCCCATTCTCTCTATCTTGATAATTCAATCCTTTTATTTACGTTTTTACTTTATTATTCGTGACAACTTTCTAAAATATTTTCTTTACTTCGTGCAGTAAATCAAGGTGAAGTCATTAGCCCAATCTCTGTGGAGACGATATCCGATACTTCGTATCACTTTACTACTTGCGTCGTGTACACTTGCACTACAATTGCGATAGTCTATTTTACACGCAACAAGTTTTTGGCGCCGTTGCCGGGGATTGGCAACATAACTACATCTTTCTTCTATTGCACTTTTGTTTTTATTTTTTTTATTTTTTTTTTCGTTTTTAGTTTTTCTTTAATTTTTATTATGTGTTTTCAACTCTTGCTTTTCACAAGGTTCTCTTGTTTATGCGCAGATCGAAAAGAGGCGAAGATCCTGAGTATAAGTTAGATCCGGAAATCGAACGATCATTCAATCTCAAGAAACAGATTCGCCACCTTTTGGACAGGAACGAATACCTTGAAGAACAGCTAGAGCAGATGGCCCGTAACCAGCCTGCTGGAGGAGACATACCGCCTGTCGGCGACCCACCTGGGGCAGGTGGACGACAGTCATGTCGTGACTACATGCTGCATGACCATATAGAGCTGGAGACCACACTGTCGGATATTGATGTTGATAACTTTGAGCTTAAACCTGTCATGTTTAGTATGATCAACAACGCCGGACAGTTTAGTGGTTCTGCGACAGAAGATGCTAGGGAGCATCTCAAAACGTTCCAGGAGATCTGTGGTTCGTTTAGGCTACCAGGAGTTAGTCCGGAGATACTGAGGCTTCGGTTATTCCCCCATTCATTGAGGGACAGAGCTAAAACTTGGTGGAATAAACTTACACCGGGTTCTATTATGACTTGGGCAGATCTAACTCGTGAATTCTTATCTCGTTTTAATCCTTCACATTTATCTGAGCGATTACGTAACGAAATTGCTACTTTTCAACAGGAAGATGACGAGCCGATGCACGAGGCCTGGGACAGATTTACTACTCTTCTACGGAACTGCCCAATGCATGGATTCCCCGTGTGGAATCAGGTAACTAAGTTTTATAATGCTGCTAACTTACAAACTCACATTCGCATTGATTCTGCAGCAAATGGACTGTTATTGGATAAAGATCCGGACGAGGCATTGCAAGTTCTAAAAAACCTAGCCAAGAATGAGGAGCAGTTTCCGACAGCTAGAAGAGGGGGTAAACGGGTACTTGCTGTCAAGGACTATGAGGCTGACAGCACTATGAAATCACAGGTAGCATTCTTCACTAAAGCCATGAAACACTTATTGAGTGAAGAGGAAGTACGAGGGTTTGCTGTCGAGGAAATTTGTGCCACTTGTGAAGGAAATCATAGTAGTGAAGAGTGCCCTATAAATATAGAAGAGGGGAAATATGTTGGAAATTACAAGCCAAATTATAATTCCAACAACTACAACCCTAATTGGAGGAAAGATCCCAAATTTTCCTGGAGTAATCCTAACAATGCCCTGAATCCACAAGCACATAATCAGAATCAGGGGGTCCTAGATTGTTGACGCGACAGCAGCTGCAGCCGCAGAACCTGCCGCAGAACCTGCCGCCTCAGCAACAACAGCAGCCACCACCTGCCACGAATAGTGTTTTGGAGCAGACTCTGGCCACCTTTATGTCTCAGACTAGCACATATATGGATAATATTAATCAGTTTGTCAAGAAGACGGAAAATTTTATGAATGAGACTAAGATGAGAATGACAAACCATGAGGCCACCTTGAAATCTCTAGAGACACAAATGGGTCAGGTATCGCAGCATATTAAACCGAGGCAGAATGGAGGTTTTCCTAGCAATACTGAAAATGCTAGACCACCCCCACATGAGCAATGTAAGGCAATTACTACTAGGAGTGGGAAAAAGCTATCAGGGCCGGAAAAAGAAGTTGATACAGAACAGGACCCTGCTTTGAACAAACCTGCCGAGGAAGCTGCCCCGACAGGTGACAAACAGACTGCTGCCGATGAGCCTGTCACGACAGCAGAAGCGACAGAGGAGAAAAAAGAAGATTATCGTCCTCAAATTCGCATGCAGTGGGAAGGACGCATTGCTGATTATCGACCCCCATCACCCTTCCCTCAACGGATACAACAAGCTAAGAATGAATCTCAACTCAAAAAAATTTATGATATTTTTAAACAGGTTCATATTAACATTCCATTGTTAGATGCTGTTAGCTAGATGCCAGGTTATGCTAAATTTCTCAAGGATGTCATGTCTAAAAAATCTAAACTTGGGGAATTTGAAACGGTAAGGATGCAAGAAGGTTGCATGAGCATTCTTCATCGGCAGCCACCCCAAAAAAAGAAGGATCCGGGGAGCTTCCTCATACCTTGCGTAATCGGCGATAAATTTGTGGGTAAGGCACTTTGTGATCTTGGTGCTAGTGTTAATCTAATGCCCAAATCTGTTTTTCAGAAACTAGGTATTGGCAAGGCGCGGCCCACGACAGTTACCCTACAGCTAGCCGACCGCTCTTACGTTCACCCCGAGGGAAAAATTGAAGATATTTTGGTGAGAGTGGATAAACTTATTTTTCCTGCTGACTTTCTCATTTTAGATTGTGAGGCAGATGAGAACGCACCAGTCATCCTAGGGCGACCCTTCTTAGCCACGGGAAGATCATTGATTGATGTGGAAAAAGGAGAACTCACCATGCGCGTGAACGATCAAGAAATTAAGTTGAATGTTCTCCAAGCAATGAAACATGCCGATGTGGACGAGGAATGCAAAGCCATCATTGAGGTGACCTTTGATTACCCCTGCATCAGATCGGGCTGCCGTGATATCAAATTTGGTCACTGCTGCGACAGCCACTTAAACGCCTGTCACGACAGTAACGACGACAGCTCCGACGACAGTGACTCCTCTGAATCCGATACACCTGACACTGAAGGTTATGAGGAGGTAAACTGGTTAGACCATCGTCCAGGTAAGTTATTCGAACCTTTGAATTACACTTCGGATAACCATTTAATCCAAAAGCCCTCTACTGTTGAATCACCTGTCTTAGAGCTTAAACCTCTGCCAGGGCAGCTTAAATATGCTTATCTTGGTTGTAATGACACATTGCCTGTAATCATCTCTGCTAAGCTGCCGCAGGAACAGGAACGACAGCTGATCGACATGTTGAGGCAGCATAAAAGGGCGATAGGATGGACGATAGCAGACATCCAGGGCATTAGTCCGGCAATCTGTATGCACAAAATCCTCCTAGAGGAAGATCATAAGCTGACTATTGATGCACAAAGACGGTTAAACCTTGCAATGAAGGAGGTGGTGCGTAAAGAAATAATTAAATGGTTAGATGCTGGTATTATTTACGCCATCTCCGACAGCAAATGGGTAAGCCCGGTGCGATGTGTTCCCAAGAAAGGAGGGATGACCGTGATAACCAACGAAAACAACGAATTAATCCCAACCAGGACTGTGACCGGTTGGAGGGTTTGTATGGACTATCGGAAGCTTAACAAAGCTACCCGAAAGGATCACTTTCCTTTACCCTTTATTGATCAAATGCTTGATAGATTAGCGGGTAAACCTTACTATTGTTTTCTTGATGGTTATTCAGGATATAATCAAATTGCTATTGCACCGGAGGAACAAGAGAAAACGACTTTCACATGCCCCTACGGTACGTACGCATTTAGGAGGATGCCATTTGGACTCTGTAACGCACCTGCCACCTTCCAAAGGTGCATGATGGTTATATTCTCGGACATGGTTGAGAACTTCCTAGAAATTTTTATGGATGATTTTTCTGTCTTTGGAGACGATTTTGAGAGTTGTCTAGGCAATTTACAAAAGGTGCTCGAAAGATGCGAAAAAGCTAACTTGGTTTTAAATTGGGAAAAATGCCACTTTATGGTGGATGAAGGGATAGTCTTAGGCCATAAGATTAGCTGCCGTGGGATAGAAGTCGACAGGGCAAAAATAGAAGTCATAGAGAAGCTGCCGCCGCCAACCACAGTCAAGGGCATTAGGAGTTTTTTAGGGCATGCTGGTTTTTATAGGAGATTTATTGCCAATTTCTCAAAAATCACGAAACCCCTATGTCATCTCTTAGAGCAGAACCGACCCTTTAACTTTAATGAAGAATGTACTGAAGCATTCAAGGTTCTGAAGGAAAAGTTAGTGACAGCCCCCATAGTACAGCCACCAGACTGGACGCAACCGTTTGAAATTATGTGTGATGCTAGTGACTATGCTGTCGGGGCAGCACTTGGGCAGCGCAAGGACAGGCTATTTCATGTCATATATTATGCCAGCAAAACATTGCATGATGCCCAAGTGAATTATACCACCACGGAAAAGGAGCTGTTAGCTGTGGTGTTTTCCATCGACAAGTTTCGTTCTTACATACTTGAAACGAAGGTTATAATACACACCGACCACTCTGCCCTCAAGTATTTATTTGCAAAAAAGGATGCAAAACCTAGGTTGATACGATGGATTTTACTATTACAAGAGTTCGACCTTGAGATAAAAGATAAAAAGGGGACAGAAAATCAGGTGGCAGATCACTTGTCGAGGTTGGAGACGGGACAGAGTCTACCGCCAGATGAGACACACATACTGGAGACCTTCCCAGATGAGCAGCTCTTTGCTGCCGCACTAGCTGTCGCGACAGCCATGGCGGCAGGTAAGTCTTCTAACCTTCCCTGGTATGCTTATTTCGTTAATTTTATAGTTAGCAGAATATTACCTTCTGATCTTACTTATCAAGCCAGGAAGAGGTTTCAAAATGATGTTAAACATTATTATTGGGACGAACCTCTTCTTTTCAAAATGTGCTCAGATCAGGTTATAAGGAGATGCATACCACAAGAAGAACAAGAAGACATTCTCCATCACTGTCATGCTTCACAATATGGAGGACACTTAGGAGGCAATAAAACGGCTGCCAAGGTGCTGCAGTCAGGGTTCTACTGGCCGACACTGTATAAGGACGCACAGGAATTTTACAAAAATTGTGATAGGTGCCAGCGGACAGGTAACATCTCGAGGAGAAACGAAATGCCACTGCAGAATATTTTAGAAGTCGAAATCTTCGACGTTTAGGGGATTGATTTTATGGGACCTTTTCCATCTTCATGTGGAAATCTTTACATCCTCCTAGCAGTGGATTATGTCTCCAAGTGGGTAGAAGCAATCGCAACTCAAAAGAATGATGCCAAAACAGTCCAAAAGTTTTTGCACAAAAACATCTTTTCTAGATTTGGCATCCCTAGAACGATTATCAGTGATGAAGGGAGACATTTTGACAACAAGGTAATTGCTGCCACCTTGAAGAAATATGGTGTCAAGCACAGGATCGCGACAGCATACCACCCACAGACCAATGGACAGGCTGAGATATCCAATAGAGAAGTGAAGAACATTTTAGAAAAAATGGTTAAACCAACTAGGAAAGATTGGTCTTTGCTTCTTAATGATGCATTATGGGCATACAGAACATCCTTCAAGACTCCATTGGGCATGTCTCTATACCGTTTGATTTATGGGAAAACCTGTCATCTGCCTGTCGAGATAGAACACAAGGCATATTGGGCAATTAAGGCAGTAAACATGGACTTGGACAAGGCAGGCCAGAAAAGGTTGTTGGATTTGAATGAGATTGATGAAATACGGACAATGGCCTACGACAATGCAAGGATTTACAAGGAAAAAACTAAGAAATGGCATGACAAGAAGTTGCTGCCACGACAGTTCTGCCCAGGGCAGCTTATGTTGTTGTTTAATTCTAGATTGAAACTCTTTTCAGGGAAGCTCAAATCTAGATGGTCTGGCCCATTCCAAGTAATTCAAGTTTTTCCCCATGATGCCATTACAATTCAATCACTAAAGGACGGGCACCAATTCAAAGTCAATGGACAACGCCTCAAGCACTATCAAGGGACTGAAGCCCCAGGAATACAGGAAGTGGTTACTTTAGGTGATGCCCCACAAGGCATCCCTAATTTAACATAATTTCCTAATTTTTTTTTATTTTTATTATTAATATTATTTATTAGGAATTAGATTAATTTTATTCGAATAATGTTTTGTTTTTAATTTCGGTTTTTAGGAAATAAAGGAAGCAAGTGAGAAAGAAGAAGTGGCCCAAGCCCACCGCCCATCCACCAGCCCAATAAAGCCCATTTATGATAACTTGTCGTTTCGGCTGCCGGCGCAGACGGAGTTGACAGGCTGTCAACAGACGCACATCAGACGAAGAATCGTGCGGCAGACGCACAGTAGAGGCATTAATGCCCGTCAGACGCGTCAGACACTCTACATTCAATCTGCCGCTCCGTTATTCCCGCCTGCCGTTGCGGCATTAAATGGGCTGCTCCCCAACAGCTATATAAACCCCTTCTCCTTTTCATTTTTCATCACTTCAGATTTTCTCTCTTGCTATTCTCTTTTAGTTTTATCTATTTTCTTTCATTTTCAGCCCTTGCAACCAAAAATGTCTTCACGACAAACCCGTCAGAACGCTGCTGCCGCTTCTTCTTCAGCAGCAGCATCCCCGTTCGCTAACAAGGAACTTTGGGAGGAGCGGAGCTTCATCTACAACAGAGATGCCCCTCTGTTTGGACTCCGGCCGTTCATCATGCAGGCCATAACAGCTCAACTGTGGGAAGACTTCGCCGAGCAGCCGGCAGAGCTTAATGACACCCTGGTCAGAGAATTTTACGCGGCAATCGAGAGTAAGACGGCGACATCTGTCACCGTCCGAAGAGTGACAGTTCCTTTCACCGCCAGCAGCATCAACCATGTTTCCGGCCTCTTCTTTGGCCCCAATGATGATGCTCATCAACAGTTTTGGGACACCCTCGACGCTGTCGGCCACGATGCTGTCATGAGGGAGTTGACAGAAGCAGGAACGACATGGAGCACAAGTAAGAAGAACCCTCATTCTGTCAATAGGGGGCAGCTACTCCCTGAAGCTAAACTATGGAACGCTTTTATCAAAAAGCGTATCCTGCCCTCGTCCCACCATACGACAGTCAACAGACAGCGGCTGGCCCTCATCCACTCTATCATGCACAACAGGCCCATCAATGTGGGCAGGTACATGAGGGACAGCATTCTTGATTGCGCCTTCCGATCGGACTCACGACTCTGCCTGCCCTGCACCATCACTGCCCTCTGCCGCTGCGCTGCAGTACCGGAGGACCCCTCAGACAAAATCAAGAAGGGCAGCGGCTGGACAGTCAGCAACATCTCCAGCCTCATGGAGCTGGTAGTCGTATCGCTCCTCAACGCCTTCGATCCAAACGCCCCTCCTGCTGAGTCTGATGATGAGCCTGCCACCGAACCTGCCCCAGAAGCTGCCACCAACACCGCTCCGGCAGATCAGAACGCCCACATCCTTGCGGCCATCTTGAGGATCGAGGAGCGCCAGATGGGCTTAATGACATTCATCCGAGACTTCTCCAATGCAACGGTAAATTTCATTACCAATACTTTGAATTTTACGGATGTCTTTTTCCCCACCTTCCCCGCCCATTATTTCAATATCCCATCCCCTACTCCCACACCACCTGTCTCTCCCCATGGAGAATCTGCCTCCTCCACACCTTCCCCGACGGCAGCCGGCAGCCCACCGGCAGACACCTCCCCTCGAGGAACAAAGCGAGCTGCCACTGACGACAGCCCCCTTGTCCGGAGGAATTTGGACAGCGCCTTCACACGGGTAAAACGTATTAAGCATGTGGCTGACAAGAGACGGCTGTCCAAAGCCATCATGACCACCAGCTGGGACAGCAGCAGCAGTTCCGATGTCAGACTAGTGGAGCAACCTGCCCTTCAACCTGCTGACGACCCTATCCCCCAACCGGAGGAAGACCCTGCCCCTCAACAGGCTGACGAATCTGTCGATCAACCTGCTCCGGAACCTGCCCAGCCACCTCCACAACGCAGACGCCGACATCAGATCCGCGTCAGCAGCAGCAGCGAGGACAGCGAATGAAATTTAAGTTATTTATTTCTTTTTCTCCTCTTATTGCTGCCTACCCTTATATCTTTGTGATGTACTTTTTTATCTTGTTTTTCTTTATTTGTTTTTATGTTGTTTTGCATTGAGGGCAATGCAACCCTCGAGTTTGGGGGTGGCAACCCTCCATATCTAATGGAGTCTTTAGCACATCTTTTAATTATTTGTTGTGTCTTATTATTTACTTATTTTTCGTAAAAAAAAATCAGAAAATTAAACTGTTGGCTTAAAACTGTGAAGTTAACTTACCTGTCATGACGGCTCTGTCGTGGCAGCATCTTTAGGACAGGTTAAGGAAAAGTTTAGAGCCTTTCTATAGTTCTGAAAACTTAAACACTTTTGTGACTGTTATATTGCTTAGATTTCTTTTAGCCAAACTAGAATAGGAAGCTTAGAACTTAAATAGCCCCTAGAGGTGCCTAACACTGGCTCTAGGAAAAGAAGTTTAGCAAAAGAAAATCAAAAACCTAGAGGTGCCCGAAACCGGCTCTAGGAAGCTAACTAGAGGTGCCCAAAACTGGCTCTAGAAAATTCTAGCTTGAAAATAGAATAAAAGAAGCATGAAAATGTGCCTTCTAAAAAAAATAATAATAAACTTTGGCATAAAGATTTGAGTTAAGGAGTTGAATATTCTAGTGAAACTAAGAGAGTCTTAGCATATAACTGTTCACAAGCATACACACACTGCACGAGAACTATAGGGAGATTCCGGACAGATCCTAACCTTTCCGACAGGTTGCTGCCGCCATAGAGAATGAGCGACGGGTAAGGGACAGTTCACTGTTTGAAGGCCAACACAAAAATTTTCATTTTTCTTTAGGTTTAATTGCTTGAGGGCAAGCAAAGACTTGAGTTTGGGGGTGTGTTGAGTGTGTAAAAGTTCTATTATTTACACCCTTTTTAACCCATATTTCTGCTGCATTCAAGCATCATTGCATTGCATTTAGGATAGTTTTCAATTAAACATCACAATTATATAAAAGGCACGGATTCTACTAAAAGATGGTGTATTTTGCAGGTAACTGCCAAGGTTGACGATGAAGGCAGGCGTAGGCCAGATAAGCAGGAAAGCTGAACTGGACAAGCAGCTGAAGAAGACAAACCTGTCATGGACCTGTCGTGACAGCATGGTGACAGCAGATTACTGAAGAGGAAAAGTGAAGTGGACATCGATGGATAGAGAAAAATCTGCTCGTCTGTCGTGTGGAAGCCAAATAATTTTCCAAGCCCCGGATCAAAAGATATGTCAAGCCAAAGCTCAAGGAAAGGAATTCCCACAAGATAGGGATGCGGCTGAAAAGTAGGATATTTTAGAGATTTAGTCTTTATTAGAATCTTACTTTTAATTAAAGTTGTAATCCTTATTACCTTAGATAACTTGAGCCCAAAGCTTATATAAAGGGCATAGATTAAACCTAGGGCATAGCCGACTACCCCATAACCGAAACCAAAATCCTGCCGTCCACCTGTCACCAACATGTTCTAAAATCCCCCTAGGGCCACGGGTTGTTTTGTAAAGTAGTTGCAAGGGTTGCTTTGTTTTAGGATTTTTCAAGTTCAATAAAATAAACTTAAAGTTCTTTTATCTTGGTTTTAATATCTTGCAAGAGCATCGGGAGAGCATTGTAAGGTTATCTATTTACTTAGCATCGGGAGAGTTAAGTATACGAAAGAGATAAAAACGCGTTCTCTAGTTTATAGTTGAACCATCTCGTGCTTAGGGATAAGGCGAGGTTAAGTGGCTAAAGAAGAATTCATACACATCGGTGTTCATCCTTCGATTCACGCCGGGAGGTATCATCAAAGACGTGTTCATCGACAAACTTGTGCCTAGGGATAGGGCAAGGCAGATCTGGGATTTTTTCCAAGCTTGAAGTACTGAGTTAGTGTCTGCTGCCGCGACAACTAACGGACAGACGTCACGACAGGTGCTGTCGGCGACGGGAGCGACGACAGAATTGGAGATCCTGAGCAATTCAATACCTGCACTACCGAGCAAATCAATACCAGCCCATTCTCTCTATCTTGATAATTCAATCCTTTTATTTACGTTTTTACTTTGTTATTCGTGACAACTTTCTAAAATATTTTCTTTACTTCGTGCAGTAAATCAAGGTGAAGTCATTAGCCCAATCCCTGTGGAGATGATATCCGATACTTCGTATCACTTTACTACTTGCGTCGTGTACACTTGCACTACAATTGCGATAGTCTATTTTACACGCAACAGTTACCACCAGATTGCTGTATTCTTTCCAGGCTTTCAATTTCTGCTTCCAACTTTTTAATTGTAACCGAATGTTCCTCCACTGCACAATTCGACCACTCCTTCGCTCCCTTCTTCAGTTTAAACATCAATATGCCGATTCCTAGCGATCCTCTGCTTCTATCAGCCTTTCCACAAATATTGGACACCATTGTATCAAACCCCTCCATGTCATACAATGATTAAAACAACGGAAAGGCTTCGGACCCCAATTGGTCATAGATTCATGTAACCAAATTGCCCTGTGATCCGAAATTGATTTGTCTAGCACATTCTGCAATAATCCTGGAAAGACCGACTCAAATCCAGTTGAAACTAGAAACCTGTCTAGTCTAACAAAAGTAGGGGGTCTCGGTGATTCGACCACGTGAAACGTCCTCCTTGAAGTGGAAGATCTAGCAACTCAGAATCAAAAATGAAACGCTGAAAAATTTCAATCATACGAGCATTATAAGAAAAACCCATTTTTTCCTCTGTAGATAGAATCAGGTTGAAATCGCCACCCACACACCATGGGATGGCCCTACCCACAATAATCTCAAGGAGATTTTTCAGAAAATCCTCATTCTCTGAGTCCAAAGATGGACCATATACATTGATTAATCCACACCTAAGCTTATTCTGTTTGAACTCCCCTATCAACACAATACAGTTTGGCAAGCTGAGATGATCCTCCACCTCGAAAACCAAAGGATCCCAGATAGATAACAATCCACCCGAAGCACCTGAAGATGGCGAAACCACTGATTTTATGTTATCCTTTGGCCAAATTCTCCGACTAATCCTAGAGCTTATAGATTCCATTTTGGTTTCTTGGAAAAATGCAATACCCGGTTTGTACTTTCGAATTAAGTCATTCATCGCTCGCACTTTTTCCTTCCTATGCATTCCTCTAACATTCCAGCTGATAATTGAGAGATTAATCATAATAAACAGATGACAAATACCCGGTTAGAACTAATTTCCGAGAGACTTACAGATTCTCCATCTCAATGTCCCTGACCTTCGATACGATAACCTCCCTTCCCCCTTTAAACTTGAATTCCAGCAATTGACTAACCTCCCTTCCCCCTTTAAACTTAAATACAAATAATTTTTTATATAGTATATATGTATTTTTAAAGGAGTAAGGGTAAATAATAGATATAATCATATAATCACATTAAAATATTAAAAAAATATGAAAGTTAAAATTTAACATATTCATTAGAAATTATTTTACGATTGGAACATTGCTATTTTCATAAGATCATTTTTTAACAAAAATAATTATTTTATTTATTTTCTATTAATAATATTTTTTATTTAATCACCATATTTACCTGAATTTATTTTATTATATTCAATTGATGATTAATTCAATTGACGTCATAATTATTGGAGCATTAAGAACGTAGTGAATTTGAATGCGCTTAAGCACAATAACATATGATTTAAGGGTTTTGAATTATAAACACTTTAGGCATTATAATTTGTAACTAAAAAATAATTTTAATATATTAATCATGTTATTACTTCCATCTAAATGTTTACTTTAATGTAATTATTTAATGATTATATTTTTATGATTTTTTTTGCTGAAAAAATGGATAACAAATGCGTTTTCATGTTTTTATTTATGAATGAAATTTTCATTTATCAAATATGTTCAAGATTGAGGAGAAATTATTAGTTGGACCCGATTCATCATGTTATCTGTGGTCCCAATCAATAAGGTTTATCTATCTCATTTTAACTTTTAAATAATTATCCACTTTTTATTGACATGTAAGAAAGAGTTGAAGATTCACCTTGAAAAAAATGAGACCGATGGACTTTATTTACTGAGACCACATATGACGTGATGAACCGAGTATATCTAATAATTTTCCAAGATTCAGACAACAAATAAACATTTTCTTATTTTTAAATATGAAATAATACATTTCATGCTAATCAAATAGAATAATAAAATAAATGCTTAAGAGTATCACAAGCCCTTAATTTTTTTAAAAATAAATTAAGCCCGTAAACTTTTTAATTTTATCCATTTGACCAATATTAATTGTTAAATATAACATTTTTTCTAAACCGGTTGGTGCAACGTATTGTATTACATTTGGTTACTTACCATTTCCAGAATTTTATTAGTTTATTTCAAAAATTCTTTAAAAGTTTTAAAAATTTAAAAATATTTATGAAAAATATATTTTTTAAAAATTTTATAAATATCACATGACAATAATCCCGTAAAAAAAATGTACTATATCACATATAATAATATCTCAAGAAAAAAATTCGTCAAAAATGATGGTCGAAGGGCTTAATTGATAAAATTTTAGACTATAAGAGTATAATTGAGTGCAAAAATTTTAGGGGTTTAATTAATTTTTTTTTTCTCAAAAGTTTAAGTCTTATGATACCCTTAATTCTAAAATAAAATAAAGGGTAATCTTCACCAGTGGTCCCTTTCGTTAAGGGTGTGTTCTATTTTGGTCACCAGAATTCAAAAAAGATTATTCTGGTCACTTACGTTTAAAATCGTTTCTATTTTGGTCCCTTAGCCGTTAGTCTCTGTTATTTAAAAAAATAGTTTCTAATTTAACCCCCAGACTTTCAAAATTTTATTTTTCACCATCTTCCCCCAAATTATAAAACTAAAACCCTATAAAATTAAATCAATGGCTATAACCCACCACTACAACCCATTCCCCCAAGATTAAAAGCGTCAACTTCTAAAACTACGGGGTTTTAAATGCATTATCACTGCTACGCTTTCCTTTTAATCAACAAGTTCTGAGATAAAATTAGCAACATACCGAGTTTAAATTATTTAATTCTTCCGGAAATTCGTTTCTTTGTTTGCATTGGACCAGGAGTTATGTCCAAATCTTCAGGACAATATTAATACCCAATGTTCTTGAATTAAATAATTTAAACTTCCAGGGTTATGATTCAAATTTGAAGCATTTAAAATACAATAAAAACTTTTAGAAATAAAATGGAACTACTCTCAAACATGCTCTGACTGTTTAATGTAAACTGAAACAATTAAAAGAACAGCCATGTCAAACCTCTAGCTTAAACTGATTTAAATTACCCAAAACAGTCACCTTTTACTCATTTTAGAATTGTTTCCATCCAAATTTAAGTGTAAAAAAATGCATGGTGTCACTCTGGGATCTTAACTTCCCACACTACAACAACTAAAGAGTTCAAATTTCCTACAACATTCAAACAAACTTCAACATGTTTACAAATTGCAATGCACCCAGAAGAACAACAAATTACTAACGTGAAAACCATCTACAGTAAAAAAATTCAGATTTAAATGAAGAAAATTAGAGCAAACCATTATACTTAATTTATCGAACGAGGACAAAATTTCAAAACCCTAAGTAACACCGACTCCCAAAATAGAATACTAGACCTAGAAAAAATAGCAAACAACATAACCCAGTTAAGAAATGAATCAAAATGAACATAAACCCTACTAATTCTCGAATAAAAATCGTGGAAGTTATACTTTTAATCTTGGGGAATGAGTTGTAGTTGTGGGTTATAGTCATTGATTTAATTTTATAGGGTTTTAGTTTTATAGTTTTTGGGGAAGATGGTGAAAAATAAAATTTGGAAGTTTGGAGGTTAAATTAGAAACTATTTTTTTAAAGTAACGGAGACTAACGGCTAAGGGACCAAAATAAAAACGATTCTAAACGTAAGTGACCAAAATAGAAACGATTCTAAACGTAAGTGACCAGAATAATCTTTTTTGAATTCTGGTGACCAAAGTAGAACACACCCTAAACGAAAGGGACCACTGGTGAAGATTACACTAAAATAAAATATTTCATGCCGATTTTACCTAAAACCCCAAGGTTTGAGTTATGAAATTACCATTTTCTCCTCCGTCTATAAATTAAAGAAACCCTTCAAAAACCCTTGCATTTTCGACTATTGCTGCAACACTTCTCACTTCTCAGCCTCCAACAATGGCGACCCAAACCCTCTCTCGCGTTCTCCTCTCAAAACCCAAATCCCTATCTTCCTTCCTCTTCCCTTCCTCCCGCTCTTTCTCCGCCGCCGCCTCCTCTTCCACAACCAAAACTCTTATCACTCCGTCGCCACCCCCTTCACTCTCCTTCCTCCGTCGCCTCCGTGCACCGCCTTGCTACTCACCCCTCCTTCGCGGCTCAGTTTCCCCGCCCGTCCAATCGTTCTCCACTCGAGCAGCCAGGTCTTCCCTCAATGACCCCAACCCTAACTACTCGAACAGACCCCCGAAAGAAACGATTTTGCTCGACGGCTGTGATTTTGAGCACTGGCTCGTTGTGATGGAGCAGCCTGAAGAGAATTCTACTAGGGATGATATTATTGATAAGTATATCAAAACCCTAGCTCAAGTAGTGGGCAGGTATTCTTTTTATGCTATTTTTGTTTATTTATAATGGGTTTCTCTTTGGTTGTTTATTTATATTAAGCCAAGTAGTTTAATGTTTATAACTGCATCAAATAGCAATTTTTGTTTACTGGAATGACTGATTTTATGTTTATAAGGTATTGAACAATTTTTAATTTGTTCTGTTTTAAGCATTTTTGGCTTTTACTACTCTGTTTACATGTTATTAATGTACTGTGAGATTAAAGGTTGCTGCTTTGATGTCAGTCAGGGTTTATTTATTTTGTTATTGTTTCTTTGAGTTTGGAAAATATTGTAAAAAAGAGAAATAGCTTGTCGAATTCAATGTTCTGCAGTTTGATTGTTAATTTATAATTTGAGTTGAATTATCATTTGTTTTTAGTTTAGTAGAGATAATTTCTTTTGCAAATGAAGATAATTCCCCCCCCCCCCCCCCCCCCCTTTTGTATATGTTTTTATTTACAGATTATTATTGTTTCTTATGAAGGGCATATGCTTCTGTTGTGACATTCAGAATGAGAGTTTGTTACACTTACACATGATTATATATATATATATGTGTGTGTGTTCCTTTTGTAAATATGTAATTTTTATTACTAGGGCTTCTAGATCTGCTATATATATATATTTTTGTAGTTTGTTATATTAACACTAGTAGCAAAGCTCCATTGATTGACATGATGATCGAGTCTTGGGGTTTTAGTATTTGGGGCAATGTTTTTCTATAGATACTTGTTTTATCTTACTCCAAGGAAAATATGGATGTATTCTAATTCCTGTTTACTTCTTGTGCATTGTGCATACAGTGAGGACGAAGCGAGGATGAAGATTTATTCAGTTTCTACCAGACACTACTATGCATTTGGAGCTCTTGTGTCTGAAGAGCTTTCTTATAAGATCAAAGGTGCATGCTCTCTTAACTTATCTAATTTTTTGTCACTTCAATGTTGTATTAAGTGAAGTTTCTTTCGGAAGTTCTGATAAGTTTTTATTTTCACTCAGAACTTCCTGGAGTTCGGTGGGTTCTTCCTGATTCCTACCTGGATGTAAAGAATAAGGATTATGGAGGTAAATATTCAGTTTTTTCTTGAATATTTTTTCTTTGAGTGCCTTTTTGTTATAAACTATTAATACTTGGAATAAGCTGTTGTTTTCCAGGGGAACCTTTCATTAACGGACAAGCAGTGCCCTACGATCCTAAGTACCATGAGGAATGGGTGAGGAACAATGCTAGGGCAAATGAAAGAAACAGGCGCAATGACAGACCTCGGAATTATGATAGATCGAGAAATTACGAGAGGAGGAGGGAAAACATGCAGCCCAATAGGGACATGCCTCCTCCAAACCAGGGCATGCAGAATGCAGCTGGAATGCCACCCAACAACAACATGGGAGGGATGCCGCCACCCAACAACAACATGGGAGGGATGCCGCCACCCAACAACAACATGGGAGGGATGCCGCCACCCAACAACAACATGGGAGGGATGCCGCCACCCAACAACAACATGGGAGGAATGCCGCCACCCAACAACAACATGGGAGGGATGCCGCCACCCAACAACATGGGAAGAATGCCGCCACCCAACAACATGGGAGGGATGCCCCCAAACAACATGGGGGGGATGCCACCACCTAACAACATGGGAAGAATGCCGCCACCCAACAACATGGGAGGAATGCCACCACCTAACAACATGGGAAGAATGCCGCCACCCAACAACATGGGAGGGATGCCACCAAACAACATGGGGAATATGCCACCTAATCAAGGATGGTCCGGTAATGCTCAGAACTCCCCAAATGCTCCAAACTATGGAAATGCTCAGAACTTTCAAAATGCTCCTTACCAAGGTGCTACACCCAATTCTCAATACCAGAATAATTATGCTCCAAATGTTGGAGGAAATATGCCTGGTGGTGGGAACTACCGATCTTAAATCTTTGCTCTAGATGAATTTGGAGACTACTTTAGCATTTAGGCAATGCTGTAGATAAAGAGTATATGCCTAGACTTATGGTGTTATTTGGCTACTAAAGAATTGCTGTTCTGTCATTGAATATGTTGAGTAAGTTCTTGCATATTCATTTGTTTGCATCGTATTGGCTACTATAGCACGGAATTTTGTTGGATGTTTTGCATGTTGATGATTATGATATTTGATAGTATGCGACGAACTTTTATGTCTTTTACAAACTGATTTCTCCCAGGTTGCATTGCATACTATATCATGTGATTGAAGTTGTTCCTGCTCTCCGTGAAACAAAGGGACATGCCATTATCTCTCTATGCATATCTACTCTACAGCTTTTGCAATGGAAATGTGAAATTTGTTTTAGGTTTCGAGCATTCAGAAATATCTATAAATGATATAGAGCTTGCATGTAGACTTATCCAATGGTCTTGTTTTTGAATCAAGTTTTGCTTAAGTTTTTCCTTGACTCGACTCGAATGATTATTTAGTAAAATGGGTTATTAGATTTGTTTTGGGCCGGCTCGTGGATGTCTTTTAATTGTTGTTATCTTTGCATAAAACAAGGGTCTTGTCTAATCCTTTGTTCCTCAAAAACCCTATAATTATTTTCCCAGTATTAATAACCCAATGCGCTACTGCCCACAGAACAAAGTGAAAACCTTGAAGAAAATATTAAAATTCATGGAACAATTAACCACAAAACCTTGTACAATTCGCGTGTTGACTGCCCTACTTGCGTGATCAAAACAACAATCGACTCTTTGCCCTTTATATGTACTTGTATTTTCCCACCACTTTGCACATTCAGCATTTTTAGAGCAAACTAAGCTATGGCTAGTAATTCCAAGACCACCGCCGAGTACATTGCCGTTGCCACCACCTACGAGACCCCTCTCATGGCTTCCGTAGATGCACAGCGGCTTCCGGAAGGGAAGAAAATGGACAAGATCAAGAAGAAAAAGAAGAGAAGGTGTTTGTGCATGTGTTTCTCTAACATGCAGTTTGAGGACGAGGCAGAAAAGGAGAAAACGATGGCGTTTTTGAAGAGTGAGGAAAGCAAACTTACCATGGTGATGTGTTGTTCCAACTTTCAAGTCGGTCCTAATGTCACCAAAGTCCCTAAGACACCTGCCAAGTGATGGCTAGCATTGATGAATTTGGTTTATGGTAAGAATAAATCATAAATAAATAAATAAATAAAAGTTGTTTTAAAAATATTGATAAAAAATATAAACGATTGAACACTTTGAATGTTTGTAAAATAAATAAATAAATTGAATCATGATGTATACATTTGTGTGTAGTATAGAAATATTTATTTATAGGATTGATTAATTAATTGTTGGTTTTGGATGGTATGGGATTTTATTGTAATAAAATAATATATTTGAAGTTATAGCTATTGTATTGTGATTAAATGAAGTGGTCATGGGTTACACTGAAAATTAAAACGCCCAAGACAGTGCTACCGTGTCCCCTCCATAAATCAGAGATGTTCCGACCAGTCCAGCGCCCGATCCCACCGTCGACGACGGCTTGATACCGGGAAAGAAGGCTCATAAGCGAAACAGGAAGAGAAGTTGTTTGCTATTATGTTTCTCAAATGTTGAGCTTGAAAATGAGGATGACAGAAAGAAAGCCTTTTCATCCCTGGAGAACAGTAACGGATCCTGCTTGATCATGTGTTTTTCCAATTGCGAAGCCGGAAGACTAAAAGATGATCCCAGGGCTGATCATGTGTTCGTGTCTGTGTTCGTTGGAAATTCGCATGTTTGAGTTCGAGTACCTGATGCCCGGATAGTTGCATGTATGGATGTTTTAAAATTATAACAAGGGCTTAATTTGTGCACACCTTGTTGTATCAAGACTCCGAAACATGCCCGAGCCGACAAACTTGCCATTAAAATCATCTGCAACATCAATGTAAACCTTGGATTGTTTATATATCTTTGCAAGCTCTTGTTTTCCAGAGCTCAAATCATCCTCCAACATGGAGATCTTCATAATCATATTCTTCACCTTTTGGCGATCCATTCGACCGATGTAAGCGCGGGCGATTTTCTTTAAATGTTCCTTGGTGAAATCGACTTCGAAACTGATACTTAAAGCTTCTTTGATCACATCCCTCCACTTCAATATTCTATCCTAGGTGACTTCCTCGATTGGCAACTGGTTCATCTCTTTGACACAAGCACAAAACATAATGTAGATTTTCTCGGTAATGCTCGGGTTCATCTTACTTGCCGCGGAGATATCGCCGCATGCATCGACGATTCTCTCAAGGGTAGTGATCAGAGACAGTCGGAAACTATATTTCTCCGTGCTCAATTCTATTAGAAGAAGACTAAGGAAATAAACCTGTGCTGACAGGTACTCCATTGAAGTTCTCGGCAGCGTCGATACTCATCTTGGACTCGTCATATACCTTAGCTCGTTTCTTCTTCCAATCATTCAACTCAGCATCTAAACTCGAGATCATTTCATCCATGCCTTGGAGCAAAAGGCTCCCCGGTCGACCAAAGTAAGCACATGCAATTTTCTTCAAATGCTCCATGGCAAATGTCACATTGAACCTAAGGCGTAAAGCATCCTTGATAACATCTCTCCACTTCAGCATTATGCCCTCAGTAACTTGCTCAAGATGTAGATCTTCCATCTCCTTGATCGTGGCAGAAAATAAAACATAGCTTGTTCCCGAAACACTAGGACTTATTAGACTTGTTGCAGAAACATCGCCATACACACTGTTAATTCTCTCAACAGTTGGAATCAAAGACGATGGGAAATGGAATCTCCCGAATCTTCTTAACTCCCCCTCTAAGCCTGTGAAGTCTGAGAGTTCCACATTGCTTGTAACTTCTACATCAAGTTCCATAAGGAACTTGATCCTAGCCACTTCAGCGGGACACGAACCACCCTCGGACCTCTCTAGATGTTCAGCAGTAGGCTCATTGATAGCAGCTCTTCCGTTTGGAGTCGTCTCATTCTCGGAAAGCAACAGGTTTTCCAAGTCAGATATTTCCAAACCATCACACTGAAAAATAAAACTAATATCAGCAAGTCCCAGTAATTGTTGAATGATATGTAATCTAAGAAACAGACAGGTAAATGAGATCAAAATCAATGTTCCCCTTAAAAGATTATACAGTAATCAATAAAGATATCTCAAGCCAAATGTGGTAGAAGATTTATCGAATTGTTCATACGCTGCAAACACGATCATCATTGTTAGACTCTGCTCCATAGTGATCCTGCAGGTTAGGAAAAAAGACATAATTTTAGTGATAAGTAACTGATAACATAACAGGAAAATTAGCTTAGTTCAAAAATCAAACAATAAATTTTACTTCAAAGTGAATCTTGGTCTAGGACATGAAATGAGAGTTTGTACATTTCATGAGAAAACTTAATCATGATATTCTCAGTGTCCTAAAATTATATTCAATTATTTAGTTTTAGCAGATGAGCAGATGTATCCAGTTCCTAAAATAGTAAAGTTGAATCATTTTCCAAAGCCAACCCAGTTGTTACCTGGACATAAACATTTTGATCAACCTGGCTTGTTGGTTGGGAAATATAACCGTCTTGTCTCTGCAGAACTTGTACCGGAAGTTGTCCCTCGCCTCGCAGTTCTCTGATACAGTCTTCCAAGTGTTGCTTCTCGAGATATACCCGTCTAGTTTCCTCTTTAAGGTCTCTGTTCTCAGCACTCAACCGTCCAATTTCGTCTTTCATGTGTCCATTCTCGGCAGTCATTCCGTTTACTTTATTCTGCACAAAAGGAAGCTAAAACAATAAAAGAGAGAAAGAGTTGTAACCGCAGCAAAAATTTCCCTAAACAAATCCATTTGTTTTCTTTCATACTGATTCAGTACTTAAGTTGATAATTCTATTCCATTCCTAATCCTTCACATTCTATAATGAGAGCACCACACCTTATCCATTCGAGTTGTTCGCCCGAGGGCCTCGAATCACTCGATCAGGCTCCAGCATCATAGTGCATCAAGGACATCCCTAGAAGATGCTACATGAATGTATGTTTTCTATTTATAAATCCATTCCTTTTCCACTAGCATCGATGCCGAAGCTATTCAGAACAATTCGGATAACTGGATTAAACCCTTTCCTTGGACTCAAAAAACGGTGACAATTTTAGTAGGAAAAATGGGTTAAAACAACATTAACAATCATAAAAGCTCTCTTCCAGTACCTTTTTCCTTAGCCGATAGTTCACATCATTCTGCCTTTTGCGTGCTTTTCGCTGATCTTCACTCATTTTAGCTCTACGACGTTCCGTTCTCGGTTGTTGCGAAGCTTCTCCTTGAAGAAACTGGTCTTGGGTTGCTTGAGACTGTCATTCCCTCATTCATTTGCCCCTGCAAGTGCTGATAAGGTATTGTTAGATTCGATCAAGTATTCCATCGCCGAGTCCGAATAAGGACTCGTAGCTTCGGATATGGTATTGTTAGATTGATGGATCTGCAACATAATCTAGACGCTTGAGCATGACAATCAAGAGAAGAACATTTCCTTGTCCTAAATCCTAATCTCATTAAATGATTGATCAAACAAGTAATGGCGATTTCAATGCTCCATGATCATATCAATCTATTGTTCCTAAAACTAAAAACCCAGAAAAACTAATAAAGATTAAAGAGAAAATCAACACCTAAAGTGGACTATAAAACAAAAGAATCACCCATAAAAGATAAATCAATAAAGGAAAGAAGAACAAAATCCATGCTTACCCATTTGAAGTACAGTTAAAATGATTGAATCCCAGAATCTTGCTTTTGCCTTTTAGCTTTAAAAGGTTCACTTTCCAAGTAGTTCTTTCCCCAGTTTCATAAACTCAACCGACATTCTAAGCAACAGAACAAATGAGGGGTTTTTTATTTAAAAAAAAGGAAAAATGAAATGGAAGATTAATGGATAAGGATTGTTGCCGAACCGTTGGATGATGAGTGTAAATGGTTTGAGAACCTGTAAGACTATGGCACGTGCTGAAACAGCTGTTGCCGGCAACAGCCATAGCCGCCGCCCTCCTTTGCAAATGCCTTTTAGCATTCGCGCGACAGTCGCGCGTTGTCGTTCGGTTCGGTCGTTGACTGTGTTGTTTCGTTTCTTGTCGTTTAAGTCAACAGATTGGAGAGTTCAGTTCTCAGTTCATACTTGTCTTAAATGAAAAAGTCAATCTCCTTCACATTATTTTGAAAGGTCAAATCTTCAGATGTATATAAAATTGAAAACGAATTGTTTTTTTTAATAAAATGTGTATTTATATGAAAAAAGCAGTGTTACAATATACAAAAGTATCTTAAAAAATGAATTGTTATTTTAAATAAATTGTTTGCTTTTTGATAGATGACCAAAAGTTTACGCCTCGAAAATGTAAAATGTAAGTGACTTTACTGGTCGTTTTTCAAAATCGGTAACCAACTCTGTACTGGGGTAAACATAAGTGATTATTTCAGTAGTTAACCCTCAATATATACATTGATTTGGTTACTCTTACTTGTTTCATATCTTTCAAATTGTTTGGCAAAGACCGTGGGAATCAAAGAGAGAAGGAATTGCGGATCAGGTCAGTAAGAATTAGTTTGATCAGATTTTTGTTTTTGTTTTGGCAGAACTGACTTTTGGTTCTACAAATTTAGATGTTGAGATTCGAAATCCAGTCTCTTTGGTTTGATCTTTTAATTGTTGTTTCAGGCGAACATGGAATATTCTGCGTCTGAGGTTTCCATCCCAAGAGCATGATGATAAGTGTGTTTCTGTCCAGGTAGCAACTGTATGTCCATGTCTCAAACCAAATCCACTGGTGTAATAAGCTTCCGTCTCTGTTAACATGGTTTCCTTTCTTGCAGAAGATTAGTGAACGCGATGATGAGGTCAATGTGAATATGTCCGACTTCCCGGACTTAATAGAAGAGTGGGTGGACCGGTGGAGGTTGAGGGTTTAAGTTTTCCACTTTCTTTATGTGCTACGTCTCAAAGAATAAGAGATACTTACGGCGATATATTTGCTACAAAGAAAATAAACAACTCATTATCGATGACATTCTATGTGCTGTTTTGCGCATCCATAAAAGAGATGAATTTAAGGTCTTGTTGCAATACAAAACCAGCATAAGCACGGCCTATTTTCTTCAAATGTTCCATAGCAAATTCGACCCGAAAACCGGCACGTAAAGCTCGCCTGATAGCATCTCTCCATTTCAAGATTTTGTTCTCACAAACTTGATCGAGCAGAAGATCATTCATCTCTTTGATGGATGCACAAAATAACACATACAATGTTGTTGATAGTACGTTCCTTTTATTTGTAACAAATACTTCGCCATAAGTATCCCTTATTCTTTGGAACGTAGCGGATAAAGAAAGTGGTAAAGTGAAACCAGCAACTTCTACCCATTCTTCTTCTAATAAGCTTGGGAAGTAAGACAAATTCGCATCGTCAGACAATAGAAAAAAGAGCCCGACTCGTCACGTCATCCATGGTCTAACCAATAAAAATTATTTATTTTATTAATTCTTTCCGTGTCATCTTTTTACTAAGTGAATTCTTCGGTAAATATGAGTGAAAATTCACTTGATAAAAAGACGACATAAAAAATTAATAAAATGAATAGTTTTTATCAGTAGGGACAATAGATAACATGGCGAGCCGGACCTATATTAAGATTTCTCTAGAAAATAAAAAGATTATATTGACTCTGAATCCATTTAGAGGAAATAAATACGCAATAAGCTTAAAAGTCGAAAAACAAGTTTTTTTTCTTTTGTAAATAGAAGTTAGATGACGAGTTTGTTGGGTTTATAACACGCTCGAATCGATCACTGAAACCGTCAAGGAGAGTTCTAAATGTTTCCACCCCGAATTCGTTCTTGTACATGGATTCTTGGCTGAATTACGTCGGATTAATCTTTCCGCTGCGCCACGGGGCGTGCTGACGTGACCCAATAGGGAATTGGAAAATATGAGGGAGGAGATGATGCTCCTTAGAAAGGCACTAGCTCAAGAAGAGAGAGTCGTCTCATCTGTCTCAATTTCAACTTATTCGAGGGTCAAGACTTCTAAACCCAAGTCTTGTAAAGGGACTAGGAATGTGAAGGATGTAGATAACTTCTTGAAGAGCTTGGAACAATACATCCAAGCTACAAGTGTCCTGGAGGATGCTAGGAAGATCAACCGTGCTAGGAAGATCGACCATGCCTTACTTTATTTGGAAGATGCAGCACTGCTATGGTTATGGCGTAAGCATGGCAAAATGAAGAAGGGAGTTTGCTTCGTTGCTATTTCTGAATCCCTCTCCAAATTTAAGAAACGCGAGAACTCCAAGTAAAAGGGAAATAAAGGCCATGGTGTGGGAAGAAATAAATCACACAAAAAGAGAAGATTGAAGCCAACTTACGAGGAAGAAGCCTTAAGGGAAAAAGAGACAACACATAAGATAGATGAACAAGTTGCAAAAAAAAAACATTCATAAAAAAATGAGTAGACCAACCAAAGTGTAAGAATTTCAAAGAAGAACTCGGACTGATATGCAAATTATCTATAGAGAGAAGTCGTTGAGTGGAAGTGTTAAGAAGTCACCGACTTCTCTACTTTTCTCTAATGCTCTAGAGAGTTCCAAGATATAAAGTATTATTATAATAATATATATGTAAAATATCTTAAATTTTCATCGCCTTGTTTGTCTATAAATATGCTATGCCATTAGGTGCTAGTGTGTGTTGAGAGAAATAAGTGGAGTGTGTGTTGGTGAGAGTGTGTGCAAGTTGAGTGAGAGTGACGTGTGTGAGAAGAGTGAGAGTGTGTGAAAAACGTGAGATAAAGTGCAAGTGAGGTGTGTGCAAATTGAAGTGGAGAGTGACGTGAGGTGTACAAGTGAGAAAGATATTCAAGCAAGGGTCGAGGGAAATATTGTAGTGAGATATGTTTGTAATATTTTTGTATATTAATAAAAGTGTTATTTCCCCTTGTAATTAGAAGTTTTCCGGTTAAGCCTTAGTTATGTACTTCTTAGTACACTTAATTGGTTATTATATGGCCGGCTTTGCCGCCTAAGTTATATGGTCAGCTTTGCCGCCTGAATAGTATATGGTCGGTTCTACCGCCTAATTGATGTATGGTCGGCACTGTCGCCTAAGTTGTGCACTAAAAAATTAAAGATAGAAAGACTAACCGATTCAGGGAGTTGGTATAGTGTTAGTGTTCAGTCATAAGTCCTCCATAGTGGGTGTGTTGGGTCCGTCGATCTTCCAACACTTGGTGTCTTTTTTCTCCTCTTCTTTGACGGGCACGACGGTTAAAATCTCTGTGTACCATAGTTTTCTTAACTTGCTCACAACGTTAATCGGGTCAAGATTATTTATGGATCCCTATTTATCCTTAAAGGATTTAAAATGCTATAAGCATTTAGAAATTTTTGAAGAAATTTATTTAGACACGTCTTATTGAATATTTTGGCGCATTTGGTATAATCGCCTTAGTGAGTACTAATTGAGGAAATACTATAAGAATGATCATATTCCCTTATGCTTTTAGTAAAAGGAGTTTGGATCAAGATTCATTATGATAATTTAAATATTATTAGAACTCCTGAAGAGCTTTCAAAGCATTTGGTAATTTAAGGAAATGATTTTAGTAAAAGAATTTTGAGATGTGGTTTTGTCTCGACCTAAAGATCGAACACTTAAATATGCGTTTTTGTCTATGAATGAACATAAGTTGAAAGAATCTTAAAGAAGATTCAATATGGATAAAGAATATCTATTATAAGATTGTTGGATGTGAATAAAGATAATTATATCTTTTCTTGGTCTTGAAGCACAGAATATTAGTTGGTCAAGAAATATCCATGGATATACAAAGATCCTTTAGATCTTCAAACATCCGTTGATGCCTCCTCAAATGTCGTAGAAATAATTGTTATGCACGAGGCAAACAAAAAATGTGTTTGGCTAAGACCATTGACCCAACATATCCAGATATGTGAATTTACTTTCACAAAATATGATAAAAAGATATCTTGTGTGAAGATAATGCAAGATGATATATCTCAATTTGAAAGTGGATACATCATGGTACATATTAATTCAAACTTTCATCTTTCACGATCTTTAAAAAAATAATATTCAAGATTGAATTGTGAAGATTAAAAAATCTTCTGTGATGTTTTCATAAGAGGGAGTAAATACGCGTTGCACTCTTTTTCCCTTAACCGAGGTTTTGTCCCAATGAGTTTTTCTAGTAAGATTTTTAATGAGGCAACATGTTATGCGTATCAAAGATGTGTGTACTCTTTTTTCTTCACTAATAATTTTTCCCACTGGATTTTATCTTAGTAAGGTTTTAACGAGACACATTATCTTCATAGACATCCAAGGGGGAATGTTATGAATATTTATCTATGTGAATGTCTATCATGATTAGAACTTTATCTAAGGAGTTTGATTTATTTATTATTAGGAATATTATCTCTATTAATTAGAGTTTGATGTTTTAAGCTTATAAATAGATGAAGACATTGTACGCAATTTCAGTTTTTAAGAATAATACGAATCTCCCTATTTCTCTCATCTTCTTGTTCTTCGTTCTTATTCATGTTCTTCTTTATTTTATTCACAACAAAAATTGAGGTTTTTTTTCCTGTAAATAGAAGTTAGATGACGAGTTGACTATTGTTTGATTTTTTTGCTCTTATATTTTCAAAATCCTAGATTTTCAAAACTTCTAACCTGTAAATTTTAATGTTTTGATTTCCTGGAATATTTGCATGCAAAAGTTTTGTGATTTTGAAAATATGATTTTATTTTCGAGACGAATCATACATATTAAATGTATTTTATTAAAAACTTCTCTAAGATGAAAGAAAAGAGTACGACGTAATATAACGGACGTACACCAAGAGAAAAACAAATCGCTGATACAAGTTCAAGCAAGAAACTCCACAGCTCACTGATATTCCTATGGAAATGCTCCAAATCCTTTTTTCTGGGATTGTCTCTAAAGAAGGACTTTCAAAGTTTCATTCACTGATATTCCTATGGAAATGCTCCAAATCCTTGTTCTAAGTCCTTAACAGGCCTGGGAAGTTTAGCAGATAACACACGAATTCGGATTCTCTAGGGCACGAACAGGGTGGTAATGCATAGTCGTGTAAGGATTATAGGCCCTGTAAGCCTTAACAAGCTCAGCAATCTGATCACTTTCTTTCTTCTTTTCATCTTTCTTGGTGTCTTTTTTCTCCTCTTCTTTGACCGGCACGACTGTTAAAATCTCGGTATACCATTGATTTCTTAACTTGGTCACAACGTTAATCGGGTCAACGTCTCCGATCACTGTTAACTTCTTGTCTTTCATGTCTATCGAAATAGAATCGATACCTAGAGAAAAACAAAGGTGCAGAAACTGAAGAAGACAAGTTCTCGGTAATAACCCATATTGCAGAACACAAAGATTTTTTAAAGTTAGTACCTGAGAGAACAGACACAACTTCCATCGCTTTCTGTTTATCTTTGCCATCGCTTACATCCAATTGCAAGACAATTCTCTGTAGGAAAAAAAATGAAACCAAACATGAATCAGATAGAAACATAAAGAAAGACCGAACATCTTGGTAAGGAAAACTGAGAGGAAAATAAGATTAAAAGGAATTAAGAAAACTTTTGACCTTCATTGCTGCAACAAAACAATGAGTGATATTCAAACCGATGTTCAAACTAATGTCCCAACATACTCCTAAAGAAGAGTAGAGGATGGCTAATAACAGTAACATGTTTCAATTATCATACAAAGAAATCATGCATGAACAAGTAAAGAATGAATATAAATACTCATCTGTACTTAAATTAACAAAAACAAGATACATAGTTTGAGTTTAAAACTAACTCTTTTGATATTCGATCCTCTGTTTTGTTTTAGAATTTGCTCATTCGAATGCCGGAAACCCTCCAAGTCTTGTATCCATTGTTTTGACTGTGATAGAGCTTCGTACTGGGCAGCCAACTTTCTAATAGACTCTGTATTTGCTGTCTGCAAAATTTCAAGTAATGTTAAGGGCCTCCTAAATTCCTTGCTTTATAAGGAAGTAATAACTTGTAAATCAAGTTTGAAAGAGATTCTCTTTACCATGTTTGCAGTCAGCACTTGTTTTTCCTTTTTCCATTCCATCTGCGAAATCAAAGCAATGGTTCATTTGTCATAGATGTAAATATCTAATCCCATTAAAGAAATGGTGACATACAGATTTCTAATACTTTTACCTTTTCAGCCTTCAGCTTTCCAATTTCATTCATCAACATTGTCTGCGAAATACGAGCAATGTTTTGTTTGAGATAGATATAAACATATGATCCTATAAAAAAAGGGGGCACATACTAGATTGAAAGTACCTTTTCTGCAGTCAGCTTTTCGTTTTCCTCTGTCAATCCTCTCTGCAAAATCCAAACAATGTTAGTTTACACTTGCAGAAAATCGTCTGTAGGGAAGTAAAAGGAGATTTTTGTTTTTTTACCTCGTTTTCGGTAGCCTTTTCCTTTTCGTTTTTCAATGTGTCCTGCAAAATCCAAACAATGTTTAATTCCTAGCTACTTTCATGTAAGATTGAAAGAGATTTATGCTTCCTTACCATCATTTCCTTGTTTTTATCTCTGTTACGCTTAGACCGGATTGCTGCAGGGGTTCTTTGACTCCCATGTGTTTGTGTCTGTCTTTGATTCGATTGGAAAGACATCTGTTCGTCAATTTGATTCGGTTGAGATAGCAGAGATTGAACAATTTGAGTCTCAATTGGACATGTTTGATTCACTAGGGGTTCAGTTGCATGATGATGATTCAAAAGGCCGACTCCATCAGTGTTATCTGGAGCATGATATCCATTTAATTGAGACATGTATGGTTGGGTAGAGCTGATCCTTGCCTCACTTGGCAATCTAAGTGAGTTGTTGAGTAGATGGTGCATCAATCCAGTACTTGCAGACAGCAGGGGGTTCATTTGACCTGCTTGATTCGATTGAGTATGCAGAAAGTTGGATTGATGGGGTTGGTTTGTTACATGAAAATGTTGAATCTCCATTGCATGATTCTGAACTCGAGTGTTCGTCTCTGCACCATTCCGGCACCAAGCGGATTGTTCAATTGATGCGGCCTCTTCAGCTTGATTCATGACCGTATCATTCATCACCATTTCTAGATTTGAAGGTCTGCTCATATTCATGGTATACCTGCAACAACAAAATATACACACAATGAGAAGCTCCGATCTCGTGATTGGCCAATTGTCGGCTGTCCACTCTACCTTTTCTCAGACGTGACAATAAGTATTAAACCATAAAATCTAAATCCTAAATTCTAAACCAAACAATCTAAACTCTAAACCCTAAAATTAAAAAGGTTGTGCATCAAAGTTTTTTCTTGATAGGACTTTAAATGAGATGTGACAAATGAAGAGTTACTCGAGTCCAATGCGGTCAAAGATCGGTCAACACTTGATTCGATTAGGCTCGAATCAAGCTTGAACTGGACTCGAGTTCTAAACGAGCGAGTTGAGCTCAGATTTCTTAGTCTTGTTAGAAATTACTAAAGTTCAACTCGACTCAAAATCTTAACGAGCCGAGCCGAGCTTAGCGCTACTCGAGCTCGACTCGGCTCGTTACAAAAAAAAGACTAACATTTTTATTTACTAAACAATCGGTCATTTCTTTCTATAGGATTATGGGATGAAAACAAAAGATCAATTAACAGAAAGTAAAAAAATAAAAACCAGACAAAAGATGATCAACGATTGATTCAATATTTACTGAAATTCTAGAGTTGTAGGAGATAATAAAGAAAATCGTTGAAGATACTAACTTCGGATCCATTTTCGACTACAGAAATCTTCTTCTTCAATCTTCAAACCTGAAAAATAAACTCTTCAAAATTCAAATCAAAGTTAGTATGCAGAACGTAGTTTTGACTCTTGTTCTTATAGGAAACTTCTGTGAACAAGCATTGTCTTCATCTTCCAATCAGACTGTAAGAAGAGTTGCTTCTCAGCCCTCCGATCAGACCGCACGAAAAATGTTTGAGCCGTTAGATTCCCCCTTCAACCCCAGAAAGCTATTCATTAAATTCCATTTTCTCGACGACTAATTAGATATGTTCACTTTCGTCAACTCGTTCACATATCAACTTGTCGATTGTTTTTATTTTTAGGCTTAATATCTACTTTAACCCTTCCACTTTTATTTAATTTTTACTTTGGATCTTTTATTGTAATGAACAAATTCATAAACAGAAAACAAAACATGCATAAACTCAAAGTCTCAAATGATACAAACGAAAGTTACAGTAGGAGTACATGAAAATCCATCAAAAGTCAAAACCAAATCCAACATGAAACCATTAAAGATACATCGTCATAAAAACGACCACGACCACGACAAAAACAAAAGGGTACGTAGCGAGCTCGTTCGCACATAAAGATGTCTAAAACATTTGGGTCCAACCAACGGCGGAGCCGAAAAGCTTGATCCTCTTTTGAGCTGCAACTGTGTACATCGGAGCACCGTCTACAGCATTTCTTTGGACTCGAAAGATGATTTGATCACCTGGGCTGAGACCTTTTCTTCGGACAAAGTCTCTCCATCCTTTCTGAAAAACAGGCTTGGCGTAACCATCCTTTGTTCTTCTATAATACCCGAACTCCCAAACCTTGCCGGAAACATCGCAGACCGGCAAACTCATCGTGTACCCCCCGTCGTGATCCGGTAGATGCCGGACGAAGGAGGTCGGAATCGCCATTTGCTTCATAACATCGACCTCGGTTAGCTGTTTCTCAAAGTAGGTTGCCATAGCAAGAAATGAAACTGAGAACTTTGGTTGATAAACCCTCATGGATTGGATCTTCTTCTGAGTTATATAAATGCCCAGAAACTTGGCGATCGATCATGTTTCGTATATTGATCCAGAAAAACTTAGCGGTCGATCATGCTTATCGATGATCGAGAATGGAGCATGCATGCCGAACGATCAGCGCACGTTACACTCTGGGGAGTGGGGACTGTCATTTTCATCGTACATGATCGCTAGAAGAGTTGCAAATGCAAAAGCATGTATTTGTGCATTAAAAAATTATACCGACACCATTGTTGAAATAAAATTGGGTGCTAAAATCAGAACTTTTCAAAAAAATGAATTCCGGGGGCTAGAAATTTATTTGTTTTTTAGATAAATATGTTTATATTATTATCACTGTAAAAATTTTTACACAAGCTTGCATATTTTCAAGCTTAAATCTAAAATCTAAAATTTTAACCTTAAACCCCTAAAAATCTAACCACAAACCCTAAGCCCTAAAACCTAATTTCTAACCTTTGAATCTTAAATTCTAAACCCTACAACCTAAACCCTTAACCTCTAAACCCTAAATATGTTTATACCACCCTTAGGGTATCGATACGGCATGCAGAAAATTGCAGGTTGGCCTTATTGTTTGAATTGTTTGGTTCTCATTCGTGTTTGTTTCTTCCGCTGTTAATGGCATCACATAGGATATAAATGGCATCTAGAGAAGTTTAATTAATCAAAAAATATGGTTGCTAATAGAAGTAAGATCCTAACGGGTTTCGCTTCGGTTTTCCCCGTGTGACCCGTTCGGTTCGGTCGGTTAGGCCGGGACGAGGAGTTACAGGGATGATCCAGTTTTTATAATTATCCCTGTTGGATATGGTATTATTAGGGTTTCAACATATATTCAAAGAGAGGCAAAAGGGGTGATTCATTCAGTAGAAAGAAGGGTTTAAATATAATAGAGTGTGACGATTGCAACCTTGCCAGCTCAGCAAGATTTGTTACACAATGATAACGGCATCGCTAACAACATTACAGCAGATGACAGCTATCATTCTTCTAGAAGAATGTTTCCTATAAAATTATGTTAACATCTTCCTTACGTTTTGCTCTCCTGAAGAACGTCCTCAATTTGGGCAACATTAAGTTTGTGACGAAACAAGGTGAAGAACGATCTAGTAAGTGGTTTGGTGAAGCCATTAGCTGTTTGGAAGGGTGTTGGAATATAGTTGACAACAAGGTCCTTGGCTGCCACTTTTTCTCTGATGAAATAAACATCCAAGTCGACATGTTTGGATTGTGCATGAAAGACTGGGTTGATACTCATAGCCACTGCACTTGTACTATCACTCCAGATGATTGGAGCTTTGGATTGTCGTATTCCCATGTCGGAGAGTAGCGTGCGTAGCCAGACAATTTCAGAGGCAGTGTCAACAATGCTTCGATATTCTGCCTCCATTGTGGATCGGGATACTACCTTCGGTTTTTTTGAAGTCCATGCAACAATGCTATTGCCGAGGTAGACACAATTGCCAGTTGTGGAGCGTCGATCGTCGGGACAGCTTCCCCAGTCAGCGTCGGCAAAGGCAATAAGAGATGAATTGGGTTTGGATGGTCGAAACACAAGACCAAAGTGTAGAGTAGCATCAAGGTATCTCAATATACGTTTTACAGCAGCAAGGTGGCCTTCACAAGGATTGTGCATATATTGAGCTACACGATTGACACTGTATGTGATGTCAGGGCGTGTGTGACATAAGTAAATGAGAGATCCAACGATGCTTCGATAACCAGAGGCATCTTCAATTGGACTGCATGCATGTTGTCCCAGTTTATCAGGTGTATTCATTAGTGTGGAAGCACTTTTGGCATTGTCCATTTGCGAACGAGCTTGAAGTTCCAATGTATACTTCCGTTGGATTAAGAACAGATTGCCATTTGCACGATGAACTTCTATGCCAAGAAAGTATGCCAGCTCACCAAGGTCTTTAAGAGAGAAATTGTTGGCAAGAAGAGTGACAACATCATTTATGCATGAGTCTGAGTTGCTAGTGATCATAATATCATCAACATAGATGAGAACATAAGTGGAGTTGCCAGCAGAATTGCGGATGAATAGTGAAGAATCCGCTCCAGAACTGCGAAAGCTTGAATTGACTAAGCAGTCTCGAAGTTTTGAATTCCAGCTTCGAGGTGCTTGGCGTAAGCCATAGAGGGCTTTTTGTAGTTTGCAAACCAGGTTCGAACCATCAGGAGCAACTGTTTCAAAACATGGAGGCTAAGTCATAAAAACCTCCTCTTTGAGATCTCCATAGATGAATGCATTGTTTATATCGACATGTCGTAGGCTCCATTTGTTTGTTGTAGCAATCGACAAAACAACATTGATGGTGTGAAATTTCACCACGGGACTGAAGGTGTCAACAAAGTCACTGTCAGGGAGTTGAGAAAATCCTTTGGCAACGAGTCAAGCTTTGTGCCTTGAGATAGTGCCATCAACATTTCGTTTTATTTTGAATATCCATTTGCAGCCAATTGGATTACAACCTTCAGGTGGTTTGATAAGGGTCCAGGTACCATGTTGTTGTAGGGCATTATATTTTGCTAGTGTTGCATCTCTCCAATCAGGAGAAGCAAGAGCATCATGGATGGTGATAAGTATGTCATCATCAATGGTCTCATCAAGGTAGAGTTTGGGTTTGAATATGCCTTCTTTGTTGCGGGTTATCATCGAGTGAGAAGGAAATGTGGTGATAATGTGTTTAGGGTTCTGAGGGAAACTAGTAGGGTTGGGGCCAGGTGTAGGTGAGATAGGATTAGGTGGTTGAGTAAAAGATCCAAATATGATGTTGGAGTCAGACGGGTTTGTGGATACGGGAACAGTTGAAGTAGGAGAAGAAGGTGGAGATGTATCTGTTGGTGGTTGTTGTGTAGGTGAGATATTTGGAGGAGTGGGAGCAGGTGGTAATATAGGATCATGTTGGGGAGATGAGGGAATAGAGGGCGTTGGAGGGGAAACAGGTTCTGTAGGAGGGGAAACATGTTCTGTAGGAGGGAATGAGGATGGTGTAGTGCGAGGATTTGGATTAACAGGTAGAGAATGATTTTGATGAAGTAGTTGAGCAACATCAGGGATAGTTGGTATAGGTAAGCTGAAGTGTTGTGGTGATGTAGAGGAAGAACCTGATGACATGGTAATAGATGCAAATGGAAAAACAAGTTCATCAACGGTGATATGTCGAGAGATGTAAACCTTTCCATTAGGGGCAAGACACTAATAGCCATGATGGTATGGACTATAGCCCAAAAAGGTTGAGGGGGATGAGTGATAATCAAGCTTGTGTGTCTGGAATGGCCTCATACGTGGGAAGCAAAAGCACTCAAATACCCGGAGTGTGTCGTATTTGGGCTTTCTGCCAAATAGTTTCTCAAATGGTGAAAGATTTTAAAGAACTCTCGTGGGTAGATAGTTTATCAGACGTACAGAGGTTGTAACAACAAATGACCAGTATTGGAATGGAAGTAATGCCTGTGCGAGGAGAGTGAGAGCCAATTCGATGATGTGCCTGTGTTTTCTCTCAACAACACCATTTTTCTGAGATGTATGTGGGCAAGTGAGTCGATGAATGATGCAACATCACGAAGGAAGGTTGTGAAGCTTTGAAATTCCCCTCCCCAGTCACTTTGAATGGCCTTGATAGTGGTGTTAAACTGAGTTTGGATCATTTTAAGAAAGGTCTGAAATGCCGACAAAGCTTGAGATTTGCGTTTAAGCAGATAGAGCCAATAGTGGCGAGTGTGAGCAACAATAAAAGAGATGTAGTAGTAATAGCCTTGTGATGCAACATGAGCATGACCCCATAGATCTGTATAAACTAACTCGAAGGGTTTCTCGTAGATGGATTCTGATGAAGCAAACGACAGTTTGTGGTGTTTTCCCATTTGACAGGTAATGCAAAGATGGGAACAAAATATCTCTTCATTAGTCAATGAGACATTACAAGCCTTACAAACTTTGAGTAACGTTTCATGAGCATGGTGGCCTAATCGACGGTGCCACAGCTGATACAAACTACTAGATGTACTAACAAGATTAACCTTAGCTTGATTATTACAAAAAGTAGGAAATGAAGAACTAAAACGATAAAGCCTAGCATCTTCAACACCCGTTAACAGCACTACTCTAGTTGCTTCATCACGAACAACACACGATCGAGCATGAAATTCTAGGAATACATTGTTGTCCTTAGCAAGCTTAGACACCGAAACCAAGTTTTTGGTTATACTGGGAACACGCAAAACATCATTAAGCAACAATGCACGCGAACAAAAAGAAGAAATCAAAGCTGATTGACCAAGTTGTATAATATCAATGGAAACACCATTATCAACTGTGAGGTTACCAGAACCTGAGTAGTCAGAGTTATGAGCAAGGGTTGAAGAGTCAGGGGAGACATGATGAGAAGCTCCTGAGTCAGCAAACCAGGGACTTGGAGTAGTGGTGGCCAAGTTTACTTGAGGAGTAGGAAGGAGAGCAGCACCAGAAGAGGGTGTTGGTGCAGGGGTTCCATGTTGGGGACTGTATGGGACCTGGCCAGCATCAAAAGCACACAGGTTGACAGTGTTGAATTCATTAGAAGAAGATTTCTCTCTGGCAATAACTCCAGCAAATGACTCATCAAACATGTGCCAACAATGATCTACCAGGTGGCCAAGTTTACCACATAATTGGCACTGCAAACGAGGACGCCCAAAACAGCCACGACCACGAGAGGTAGATGGAGCTCGATAGGGACGATTGGTAAATGTAGTGTCCCAATTGTCACGAGAAACTGGAGAAGCATGCACAAGATTGACGCTAGAAGAAAATTTTAGTAATTTATTGAAGCTGGTGAGTTGTGTTTCAGCATCAAATATGACAGAGATTGCGACATCGAGGGTGAAGGTTTGCTGGCTAGAAGTGATGACAGCTACAAATGGCTGATAGTCAATTGGAAGACCATTCAAAATGGTGGCAATCTTCTCAAGATTAGAGATGGGACTACCGCACGACACAAGGGCATTAACAATTTCCTGACCTGAGAGACATATGCACGCATGCTGCTATCCACTTTCTTCAAGGAACGAAGCTTATAGTGGAGGCTCATTACGACTGTGGTGGATCGACTGGAGAAGAATCGAAGAACGGTGGACCAAATCTCAGAAGTTGTGTCAGCCCCACAAACTTGGAGATTGAATCAAGTTTGAGCTTGAACTTGTTGTTCGAGCTTGACATGACTCGTTTAAATCATAACAACGTGACATCATTACGCGGTATTATGTATAAAAATTTATAAAAGATAATACAATTGTAAAATTGGATGAAATAACTATTTGTATTAACATGCGACGCTTTTTTAATCCCGTTAGAGGGGACACAAATTTTCTATCCTTTTCGGTGCCTCACACTAAAAATACAAAAAAATTAAATTTTAAGGTTCTGTTTGGTAATTAGCGGATAGTTGATAGCGAATATCATATTACATTAGTTGATAGCGGATAGTTGATTGCATTAGCTGATTTGACTAGCAGATTATTGTATAAAAGTGCTTGGTAAAATTAACTGGTAGCTGATAGTTGTTTGATTATTTGAACAAGCAAAATGACATATAAGGACATAATTATATTTGATACTTGTTCGAATAATTTATTAGTTATTACTCCCTCCGTCTCACTTAAAATGTCTCTTTTGTGTTTTAAAATTGTCTCACTTAAAATGTCTCATTGAAAAAATCAACTAATTTTACAAGGTGTATTTCCCTTTCTATCCTTTCTTTTAGTTTTCTAACAAAACAATCTTTAACTTTTAAGGGTAAAATTGTCTTTTTAATTAATTTATATCACATTTCTTACACAAACTTGTTCTTCTTAAAACTGCGTGAAAAGTCAACAATGGACATCTTAAGTGGGACGAAGGGAGTAACATTTTGTATCTATTAATATTAATTAAATTATGAAAATTATTTTTTTAATATCAATATTGAGCATACATGATGATGCACGTATTAATTTTTTATTCAAAAAATTATCTTTTTAATATAATTTTAAGAATTATTAAATTTAAATGTACATATTAATATTTTATTTGTGAAATTATATTTTTGAATATAATTTTATTAATTATTAAATTTATATGCTTTTATTAATTTATATACCAGTTTCTTATTTATAAAATTATTTTTTAAATTTTATTAGCTAAGCAAATTTATGTTATTTAGAGAATTTTTTTATAATTATCAAGGATAAAATAATCTTTACAAGTTTTTTATCCAAACCTCTAACTCAAAAACTCCTAAAAGAAGTTTTTTTAAAATGAGAGGTTGTACCCCAATCCACTATTACAATCCTCTATTTACCTAACATCCAAATTAACATATTTGACTGGTCAAACTTTTAAAAATGCTTAAAATCTCTAATTTTAGCTCAAAAAGTTATTTACCAAACATGGCCTAAATCTTAAAATCTACACCTTAAAAATACAAAATGTCCCAAATTTCTTAAACCCTAAACATATTTTTTTAGTAAAAAATAGGAGCACCAAAAAGTAAAAGATATCTATTCGTTGGAGAGAGCTACCGGTTTCAAAAACAGAGCCATCACAATAGAAGGTTTGATAAAGTATAGGGATCAAAACTGCAATTATCCCGTGCCAAATATTATTCGCTTAATTGTACTAAGGTTCGTCTGATGTGGCAATACCTTAAACATTTTCCCCTTTTCCGTCGCGCTCTCTCGCGCGTGCACTAACTCAGATTCTTCACTGTGAAAACAAGCCAAATCGAAAGATACAAATCCCTCCAAATTCCCTCTTTACCAAAAAAACAAAGGGAAAAAAGGAAACAATTCCAAAACCCTAATTCTCAATTTTCTTTTACCCCTCTCAAAACCCCCCTTTTCCCCCCTCCCCAAAGCCTTGATCTTTCCGTACAACCGAAACATAAGCCCTAATAAAAAAAACATTTTTAAGCCTTTAACTAATCTGGGTATTTTCCAATTAGGGGTTTCCCCTTCCTTTTCCTTTAAAATTTGATCTTTCTTTCTTATATGAATGGCGACAGGGAAAACTGAAGGTGAAGAATCAAAGAGCAACAAAGTTTATACCAGAAAACCCCACAATTACAAGCCCCCAAATCCCACTTTCCCCCTTCAAAAATCCCCTCAGCAAACACTAGCCGCCGCCATTACAGCTGATGCTGTGGCGTCAGATGATTCGTCTAGCCATAAACAGTTGCAGCGGGGTGCACGTAATGCTTCCAATGGGATTGCAGCTTATGGGTATGTAAAATATGATAACCTCGTTAAGATTAAATTGAATGTTTTGTCCAAGAAGGAGATTAGAGTTTTGCAGAGGAAGTTAGCTAGTGAGCTTGAGCAAGTTAGGAGTTTACTTAAGAATTTTGAGGCTAAAGCAGGTAGGTTTAGTGGTTGTGGTGGAAGTTTAGCTAGAGTGAATTCGGATGTCGGTTCTGTAGGATTGCCTAGTTCAAGGCCTTTTGATGGATTATCTGTGTCAGTGGCTGAACATGATCAATGTAACAATGGTGATGTCGGTGGGAATGGGAGTGAGTTTGTGGAGAAAGAGAAGAAAACCCATAAGGCGAATCAGTATAATAAGAAGTCGGAGTTTGTTTTAAGGAAGGAGAAGTTGAAGCCTGTAGAGAGTAATAAGAAGATTAAACCGAATGTTGGGAGTAATCCGGGTCAAATGGGAGGTGGGATTGTGATGGAGAAGTTTTCAGGTCAGTTGTTTAAGAGTTGTAGTAATTTATTAGGGAAGTTAATGAAGCATAAGTTTGGCTGGGTGTTTGATAAACCAGTTGATGTGAAGGCACTCGGGTTGCATGATTATTATACCATTGTTAAGCATCCTATGGATTTGGGTTCGGTGAAGACTAGGTTGAACAAAAATTGGTACAAGTCACCTAGGGAGTTTGCGGAGGACGTGAGACTAACTTTCAGTAATGCAATGTTGTATAACCCGAAAGGACAGGATGTGCATATTATGGCAGAGACATTGTCAGGGATATTTGAAGAACAATGGACAGCTATAGAGTCTGAGTATAATCTTAATAGGAGGTTTGAAAGGAGTCATGATTACAGTCTGCCAACCACTTTGAGGAGAATTCCGGCTCCAGCACCGATTCAATCCCATGATTCTGCTCCGGCTCATTCATCTCTACCATTAGAAGCTAGGACTCTTGAAAGATCAGAATCCATGACAATGCCTGTTGACCCGAAGCCAAGAGAAGCGGAGTTGGCTCCTACTGGTAGGGTTGCAGGATCAATGGACCCCAAGGCAAAGGATCCTGAGAAGAGGGATATGACTTATGCGGAGAAGCAGAGACTCAGTGTAGACCTTCAGAACTTACCTTCAGAGAAACTCGATAGCATTGTCCAGATCATTAGGAAGAGGAACGCAGCACTTTTCCAGCAAGAAGATGAGATTGAAGTGGATATCGACAATGTTGATCCAGAAACACTTTGGGAGCTTGATAGATTCGTGACCAACTATAAGAAGAGTTTAAGCAAAAACAAGAAAAATGCTGAAGTTGCTCTTCAAGAAAGTGCTGAAGATGTCCGGAATATTCAGGAGACTGTAAGATGATGAACAAGTGACTTTTGAACATCTAAATCTTTTGCTTGCTTCAAATTGTTGTTCAATGGAACATTTTGTTGCTATTCTTTTTGCAGAATTCGGAACCACCTGTTAAAGAGGTATCAAAAGTAGCTGAAACAGGTAAGCACTATGACCGACAATAATTTGCTCTCTTTGGTATATTCTTCACTTGTTTGGTTCTGAAGATGAAATTTTCATGCACTCGTTTTTGAAACTGGTTGGATTCCAAAGCAACGGAAAGGACCGGTCACTCATCATCTCCAATTCATGGAAAAATGCTTCAAAATGAAGAAGGATCGAGTAGTTCAAGCAGTTCTAGCAGTGACTCTGGATCCTCATCAAGTGGTAAAAATTAAGCTTTTCTTTTCTTTACGCTCTTATGAGTTTATATATGCCAGATTTCTCACGTTAATACTTTCATGCAGGCTCTGACAGTGATAGTTCATCTGGATAATGTGAGTCATTTACCTTGTTTTTAATGAACTTTTTACCTCCTTATTTCTCATATAAGTTGTGCTATGCTAAGCATCGGGTTTCGTATGCAATATTTATCAAGACACAATGTTACATGGTTTTTGTTCCAGTCTAATGCGCTGTTCATTAATTCTTCCATTGATGGCTGGCCTTATTATAAGAGGTAAAAAGGAACTCTAAGAGGCTTTTGGTCTCATGTTCTGAAATTGGACTGTACTAGGAACATGTTCCATGAATGTCGAAGATGCTTGGATAGCATTTTGGAACTTTTGATGTCAAATGCCAATAAATGTTTGACTTCGTATTGTTGTATCCGTTGCTGAATTTCTAATTACATATCATTCTAATTCATCTCCATCTTCCATCATATAATATGATTGCCTATCACAAAAACCTTAAACCATGAATGTGTGACAACTCGGTAGGATTTAAATTTGACATGATTCTTTTGCTTTAACCGTCATGTGCATGCTTCTCCAGTTTAAAGCAAAGCTTAAGTCGAACGTAAAGCCGATTCGTTTTAGATGATATGGGATCATACACATCTTTCTAGAGCATATGTTAATTAGCTTCTTGGTGCCTTTTTGTAGATCGTCTTTTGAAGTGAGCTAATTCAAGATCTTTACAAAGTGTGATTCTACCACTTTCGAAGGGGAATGAAAGACAGGAAACACTCTTGCTTTTTTTGATACAACTAACGTGTGCAAAGCTGGTTCTTTCAGTTACATCATGTGAATCTCATCATGTTTTTTTTTGTGGACAAATTGTAACATAAAGATCAACATATGTGGCAAGGCAAAATGGTTGGAAGGGAAGTATTTTGTTCAAAGTTTTCTAGATGAAACATGTTTAAACCCAATATAGATTAAGGTTTAAGAACTGACAGTGTTTTGTCTGCAATGAGCAGCCATATTTTGCATTCCTTTATATCAATATACCTTTAGAAACATTACCTAAAAGCTATGGTGCAATATAATCTTGAAAACCAAAAATACTTTCATGGATGTTGAGTACAATGCACCATCTTGAAAACCAAAATCACTTTCATGGATGTTGAGTACTTGCCTTCTATTTATGGTGGCGGAGTTAGAATTATCATATAGTGGAGTCAGAGTAGACTTCGGGGTACGAGACTTTTCATACTATTACAATGTAAATATTGTTGACCCCATACCAAAACAAATTAAGTGGGGTCAATTCTAATATTTTCATGAAAAATGGTACACTAACTTCTTAAAACCCCATTCAACTCTTTAAAAATCTTATACCATAATAAATCAAATTGATTCCCCTAAAGTAAATGTGGCTCCGCCATTGTCTATTTACCTACTTATTTTGCTTTGATTTGTTATTTTATGGAATGTGGCTTTATTTTTGTTTTTTTTGTTTTTTTAATTTTACTATGAATTCTCTTGTTAAAACCCTATGAATTAATTGAAACTTTAAATTCATACTAAAACTGCGATGATTCAATAAAATCTTCAAGCTAAGCCCGAAGATTATTTAAGTAAGAACCAATGGACCATCACTTATGCAATAAATAGAATAAATAAAAGTACAGAGGAAAGAAATGTTTGTCCTTTGATCAAAAAAGTATAAATTAAGAAAAAACTTTGATACGCATCACTTATGCAATAAATAGAATAAATAAAAGTACAAAGGAAAGAAATGTTTGTCCTTTGATCAAAAAGTATAAATTAAGAAAAAAACTTTGATACGCAATCTGTGTAAATTAAAAGTTTACATGTGCCTTTTAATTTTAGGGGTTATGATTTTAGTTTAGGGGTTTAAGTTGTAGGGTTTAGAATTTAAGATTAGTGTTTAGAATTTAGGGTTTATGATTTAGTTTTTTAGGGTTAAGATTTTAAGTTTTGAGTTTTATAATGTAAAATTGCATGCTTGTGTAAAATTAATTTTACACAGCCTTTATATCAAAATGTTACTGATAAACTAAATGGGAGGGGGATTGATCGAGAAATATCTCTTGTTCTTATTATAAGATTGTGTGATTGGATACTCAGATATTTGGTTAAAAAAATATTCTCTTTTGAGAATAATCACATCTACAAAAACTACGTATAAGAATCCACATAAAAACAATCAAATTGATCAAGATGCACAATCAGGATCGTATTCATACAATTATGCACTTCTCGATAAATTTAACTCGTTTTGTTATTCTAAGTGGTTATTTTATTTTGAGGAATGAAGAACATTTTATTCTTAACTCTTGGTTCAAGAATTCTTATATAATTTATATTAAAAAAAATCCTATATAATTAAGCGACACAATAAGAGTTTTTTTATTAACAGATTTATGTATCGAATTTTACACGCCCCAAGATTGGGAAAACAATTACCATAACCTTTCCATATTCGTTGTCTAAAAATAATCTATCCAATCCCATTTCATGTTAATTCCATTCAAAACAGATCGGCTGGTGGTCAATTTGCACCTAATAAGGTAGTGACACGTGTTACACCTAATTAAATAATTAATTTATTTTACAAAATTAAAATTGTGACTAAATTGAAAGAATGTGTAAATGGTAAGGACCAAATGTGTAATTATACACTTATTTTTTTAAATGCCACATCACCCTGTCGTTAACCTCTAATGGCTGGTGGTCAAGTTGCACCCAATTTAATAGTATGATGGTTTAATTACTTCGAAAAAATAAGGTGGTCAAATCGCGACTTTTCTAATAGTATGATAGTCATTTATGTAGTTTACGCTACAAAATATTTAGGGTTCGTTTAGTTCACGGAATATATGATTACCTTTGGGAATGAAATTTTCGGGATGTAACATTTCTTTGGAAATTTTACATTACCTTATTTGGTTTACTTGGTAGAAATGTGAGATTACTGTGTTTGGTTAGAGGAATATAACATTACTTAGTAGTAAAATTTACCAACTTATCCATGTGTTACATTTTCTTTCTAATATGTTAAACTTTTAATATTAAGTTAAAAACATCTACATAAAAAGTTATAAATTATTTTTGTTCTACTATCTAAAATTTGCAAAAAAACTATATATTTATCATATTATTAATATTAGAGGTGAGCGTTCGATCGAGCCGAGTTAAAAAATTCGAGTTATTCAAGTTGACGCGCCATATTTTACAACTTAAACTTTATTTGAAATTTTTTCAATTCGAGTTTAAAAAATCCGAGTCGAGTTTCCGTGTTCCTATAAAAATTTAATTGTAATTATTTATCATGTTATAGTATGGTTTGATTCCAATTTAAACGACTTTCTCTAATCATGTAAGATATGCACATATATATTTCTTCATATTTTTCACATGTGGCAATATTTCTTCATATTTTATATATTGGTATGTATATATCATAAAAAATTGAGGGGCTCATCTCGACCTTATTACTAAAAATTTCGAGTTATTCGAATTTCTATTTTACAACTCAAACTTTATTTGAAATTTTTTCGAGTCATTCGAGTTTATAAAACTTCGAGTCGAGTCAAGATGAGTCGAGTATTTTCGCCTCAAGTCGAGTCAAGTTATTCGATTTTTTCGAGTCGAGTCGAATTTTGGTCACCCCTAATTAATATAACTATTAGATAAAAGGGTAAACTACATGAACGACCACCATATTATTGCAAAAGTCGCGATTTGACCATCTTACTTTTTTTAGAAGCAATTAAACCATCGTACTATTAAATTGGGTGCAATTTGACCACCAGCCGTTAAAGGTTAACGGCAGGGTGACGTGTCAGTTAAAAAAATAAGGGTATAATTACACATTTGGTCCTTACTACTTATACATTCTTTCAATTTAGTTCTAATTTTAATTTAATAAAATAAATTAGTTATTTAATTAGGTGGTGACACGTGTCACTACCTTATTGGAGGGATTTAATTATTTATATTTAATTAAATAAATTTTTTTCATCCTCCAATCAGGTGGTGACACCTGATTAAAAGGAGAAAATAGAAAAACATCACAATTGCAAAGCAAGGGGGGTCGAACCTGGGTCTTCTTGCACCCAAGAGTGCTAGCTTACCAACACACTAAATGTTGTATTGTGATATGTTTTCAGCAATATATTATATTTAAATAAACATCAAAAACCGAAAAACTACATATTCGTCATTAGCAAAACTCAGGTGATAATATCCTATGCAAATTTCACAGTTTACAACATTTCACTGCTTTCACTCAATTTGAGCTAAGAATTTCACTCAAGTAGATGCAGAGAGGGAGGTAACCAAGTCCATTTGGCATTCAATGTTAACCATCTTTAATCAACTTGTTAAATGAACAATGAAGTGAATGATTGAATGGTTGAATATATTGCTGGAAACATATCACAATACAACATTTGGTGTGTTGGAAAGCCAATACTCTTTGGTGCAAGAAGACCCAGGTTCGACCCTCCTTTCCTGCATTTGTCATGTTTTTCCATTTTCTTCCTTTAATTAGGACTAAATTAAAATTAGGACTAAATTAAAAGAATATATAAGTAGTAAGGACCAAATGTGTAATTATACCTTTATTTTTTTAACTGACACGTCACCCTGCCGTTAACCTTTAACGGTTGGTGGTCAAATTGCACCCAATTTAATAGTACGATGGTTTAATTGCTTCGAAAAAAAGTAAGGTGGTCAAATCGCAACTTTTGCAATAGTATGGTGGTCATTTATGTAGTTTACCCTAGATAAAAAAAATTATTTTTAATGATGGGCCAAAGGCCTGAAAGCTTGGACTTTCCTACCGGCCCACAATTATTTATTTTTGACGGAGAAGCCCCCTTATTAATGTTTTTTTTGGACGGGGAAAGAGGGAATGTGAAAAAAAATAGAAGTCGCGCGTGGCTTTGACGTTCGCACTAAAATCTCGCGACTCACTTTTATTCCCATCTCTCGCTCTACTGATGGGAAACTGCTTTTATTCTATCTCTGGTTTGAGACAGATTTGGTTTTGGGAATCCCTTTTCTCGCCCGGCAAAGATCGGGAGAAGGCTGAATCGGAGAAGAAATTGCGCCGACGAGGTTTCGGGTAAATGGTCAACGGTCAGTAAGAGTTAATTTGATTTGATTTATATCTTTTGGTCTCATAGATTTGATTTATTGGATTGACAGAGTTGAGTTTTGGCCTCATAGATTTGATAAGAAATTCGGAACTGATTATTGATTTTTTTTACAGGATAAAGTAAAATTGTTTTCATCTGATATTTTTGATCTGGTCAGAACATGGAGTCTGTGTTGTTTAAGGTTTCTGGTCCGTTTGTGAATAACGAAGCTGATCAATCGATGGAAGAGGTCTTAACATCTAAAGGAAGTGATTGTAGTGATCAAAAAAAAGGAAAACACTGCAGAGCTAAACTTAGTGAAGACGACAGAAGGGAAAAGGATAGGAAATATCGACAGAAAAAGAGGGTAAGGATTATATATGGATTATATACTTCAAGCTTAAAACAGAGTATCGTGGAACTTGAAAATTACGGAATTCGGTTGTATAAAGTTCAACTCTTTTGTTCATCTTGCTTGAATTGAAGAAATTTGACTACTCATAGTAACTAATATATTGATGAAAAGATGGAGGTATTGGGGTTGAAACGAAGATGTTAATGACAAGTGGTATCGAGGTTAAATTTTTTGTTTTGCACCAGATTAATATGAAACCTGGCTGTTAATAACATTGTACTTTGTTGGTGCTTATTATTTTGCAGAGGGCGTTCGAAAGAATGACTGAAGAGATTGAACAATTAAAAGAATCTATTACACAGATGCAGTCCAATCAACAACTTTCAGCCCCAATTCTAGAGAAACTAGAAAGTTATTTTTCTCAATCAACCAGCCAGCAACATGATGTTAAAGGTGTTTCTGTCCAGGTAGCAACCGTTAACTTTTGAGGAGTTTGAGGGTACAAAGTTACAATCGCCTCTTCTAAATGCTATTATATTAGAACAATATTTAGAACTTAGTGTTATTTCGCGCGCAGTCTATTTTTAATAGAATAAATGCCATGCATACCAAAATTCCTTTATTATTTTGCGTCTTACTCTTTTAAAAATACTTCCATTATTTGATTGGTCAAGTTTGTAATGCTAAAACTATTATATGTTTTATCTTCTTGATCCAATAAGGATTTAAAACAGTAAAGGTTTAGTCGGCGTGTTGCATGAAACATTGGCTTGGTGGTATACCTGCACTTAAATCTTTTGAGAAAAACAATAGCTCCCTTTTTTGTACGTTTTTCTTTCTTCTTTCTGTTTGATAGTTTTTGACAGTTCTTTTAAAATCTTTTGAAGTGTATTTAGCATATGCTTTTCATTTATTTGGTTCGAGTATGAGTAATCTTGCGTGTTTTAGTTTTTACACGCCTCAGTTACTTGTAAGTAAATAGAATGTTCAAGGTTGGCTACTTTGATGTTAACATTATAATGCATCTACAAAAAGTAGATTGTGTAGGAGTAGGGATGGGATAAAATTATCAACTGAAGTACTCAATTAATGTGAAAGAAAACAAATGCATTTCTTACATTTTGGCTTGTATTTTTCTCTTCATTCTTTTCTCTTATTTAATTTTGGCTTTCATTTGTGCAAATGACTGCCCAGATTGAATACTTGCAAGATATCAGACAGTTGAGTATTGAGAACAGACAATTAAAAGAGGAGATCGGACTTTTGATTACCGAAAACAGACAATTAAAAGATGAATCTGGACAGTTGAGTACTAAGAATAGACTCATAAAAGAGGAATCTGGGCAGTTGAGTAATGAGAATGGACTCTTAAAAGAGGAAATTGGACGGCTGAGTATCGAGAACCGACATCTAAAAGAGGAGAATAGCCTGTTAAAGCTGGAGATCGAACACTTGGCAGATGTTATCAAAGGCCTGCGAGGCAAGAGCCAAATTCTAGAAGTTCCGCAGAGACAAGACAGTCGAATTTCCCAACCAAAATGCCAGGTTGATCAAAATGTTTATGTCCATGTTGCAACTGTGTGTGGCTTCTGAATGTTAAAGAACTGAAAAATAACTTTTACCTTACGAAACAGAAATTTGCTTATTTGCTAAAACTAAATAATTGAATTTAATTTGAGAATACTGAGAATGCCATGATTAAATTTTTTGGCTTGAGATGTCTTTACTAATTACTGTGTGTAATCTCTGAAAAGGAACATTGATTGTAATCTCTTTCTCTTGTCTGTTTCTTTTAACTTGCAGAATAGTCGTCATATGGAGAACTTTGGCAATGAAGAAGCTGTTGTTGGGGTATGGATAATCTTTCAAGTTCTTTACGTGCATTTGATTTGAGATATCTTGAAAAGTTACCATTTAGAATAACTTTACATGCCTAGAACCTTTTAATTGCAGTAAATATTATCCTAAACTACGTGTCATTCAATAATTATTATGACTTACATGCTGATATTAGATTCTAACCCCAGGTATGTACTATGAATATAAATGAGGACACTGACTACTCATAGTAACTAATATCTATATGTTTGTGCTTGTCAAATCTTTACTCTCAATTTCTTCTGTAAGTAGTACTGAAAACGATTTAACAACATCTAATCCTCATCCTTTATGGTCTATTGTTGCAAAGATGGAGGTATTGGGGTTGAAACAAAGATGTTAATGTCAATAATATTATATCCGTTGCCTTTTATTTTGCAGATAGAGTTAGAAAGGATGACTTCGAAGAACAGTTTCTTAAAATCAGAATTTAGTCGCTTGACTGATGAGATAAGACGGTTACAAGAAGATATTACATGGTTACGTCCTAATTGGCATTTTCCAGACCAAGATCTAAATAAACTAGGAGAACATTTTTTCCAATCAACTAGCCAGCAGCACGATGATGATAAAAGTGGTTCTGTCCAGGTAGCAATTGTTTGCACTTTAGAATGATGTTGAAAACTCGAGTGTTATTTTGTGCGTAGTCCATCTTTGACGGAATAAATATTTGCATACCAAAATTCCTTTAAAATTGTGTCTTACTCTTTCAAAATCCTTTCATTCTTTGATTGCTCAATGTTTTTGGGCTTGAAACATTGGTTTGGTAGTAAAACAATGCTCGGTCCTTTGACAAAAACAATTTTGCTTTCTATTAGACAGTTTGTGTCAGTTTAAATTTTTGACTGAGCATATTAGCATTTGGTTTTCTGCTTGTTTGGTTCGAGTATGCGTAATCTTGCATGTAGTTTTTACGCGCCTCAATTACTTGAGGGATAATGGAAAGTTCAATAAAAGTATCCTGAATTTCTCGAACCGAATCGACCTATTTCTGCTATTATGGTGTTCTTTTTTAATCTTCTAACTCTATGTTTCAGTCATGTGGTTTCCAACTGCGTGAAGGCATCCAAGATGTGCAGAAGACTGGTTCAAGTGACGCGGCTACCAACCAGAATCATACATAAAAGTATCCGGAACATGTTATTTGCTCAATTTAAGTTGTATCTCAATGTCGAATGTTAATGCTTTTGGTAATAAATGAATTTATTCGAATGTAAGATCAAGTTTGCTTAAGCGATTAATATCTTCAGTGTTCAATTATATGTTCATAAATGTAATTGTGAACATATTAATTTGATCTTCACAATTATCATTTAATTTGAATGAGTGAATATAAATATAATTTTAATGTTTTTTTTTTAAGCTAAGGTGATTACAAGTAGTATCTGTTTTGAATTTACTCTCAATTGTTTGAGAATATATGCTCAATAATCCTGTTACAGCTGTGCTGGTGCTCAAACTCGTGAGCTCTAAGACTAACAATCGTTCATTTAACCACTAAGACAAGTTGGTTTGTGCAATTCATTCGGCTTGTTATATAGGCATATTTGGAGCATAAATTTTAACCCTTAGGTAAATAATCTTTTAAAGTTTTGGTCACAATTTGAACATAAACAATCAATTTTGTGTTTTATTTACTTTATAAGATTTTTTAAATCTTGTTAAACTCATACACGCGGAAACAAAACTGTTCGAACTCAAATATATTAGAAAGAACAATATTTTCTTTTTCACTAGGACGATTCTTTTTTTTTTAATTATATGCATGTCCGTCTTACGGTCCATGTTCGGGGTGCGTGGCTGCCCCTCCCAACAATGTCGTCTCCAAGGTTCGAACTCACGTCCTCTCCTTGGGAGTGCAATGTGCCTTACCAATGCACCTAATCCTTGTTGGTACTAGGACGATTCTTTAAATTCATTTATTTTCTAAGATTTATTTATACTAATTTTGTTCATTGAATTCTTATGAATTAACATTTATATATACTTAAATTGATGTCACTAATTAATCGATTTCAATTCAATTTTATTCATTTATTGACCGAACTTGGTTCGCTTCCTGAACGACCGAAAACGAACAAAACAGTAAACCACATACGACAATGTTCGACCATGTCACGAATGTTTAGTGGGGTGGCTCCCAAATGATTTATACGGCCCCGCCATGACACGATCCTACAAATTCAACGCAAGCCTTAAGTTTAAATAAAGATAAGGTTTAATTTAAGGGTTATTAACCTATAAATCTTAAACTTGAAATTCTATCAACAACCCTTAAATTCAAAACTACTATACTTAAACCCCTGAACGCTCAACCCTAAACAAAATTCTTAAAACTTAAAACTAAAGCGCTTGTATAAATAAAATTTTCATAAACGCTTGTGCACGGAATAATTACCTTAATTTAATACATAAAATGTCCTATGTACTTCATGGAAATTTCACTTCCATCATTTAATTTTATTTTTAGTTATTTTGGTTTTTTAACTTTCAATTTGTTATCATTTTAGTCCTTTGACATTTTTCAATAAGAATAATACTTGCCCAATCAGTTAAATCTAAAAAATACCAACCTAAAATGTTACTCTCACAACTTAAAATATTATACGTTTTTGATAATATTTTAAATTGGCCGTTTTTAGGCTTTCGTTTTTTTTGAATTGAAATGAAAAGGAAGCAAACTAAAGGCAGTTGGCACTGCGGTACATTTGGCTATCACTCTCAAGTAGCCTAGCTATCGAGAGGGGTGGATCTTCAAGGATAACCGAGTCTTCTGTCGAGGAGGCAGCTAGCTTGGTAAGTCCATCACCCGGGCGATTAGCTTCATGGGGTACCCATACGATTTCAACCAACCAAGCCCGACCACAAAACTTGTTGATTGCACGCACCAAAGAGAAAGAAGAGTTTCCGGCAGTGGCATCAGAAATGAGTTCTACCGCCTGTTTGCAGTCTGATTGGACTTCCAAGATTTCATAACCATGCTCCCAAGCGTGGAGGAGACCGATGTAGATCGCCCAGAGCTCAGTTTGCAAGATGCTTGCTATGCCAATACACTTATAAAACCCCCATAGCCAGTTGCCATTGCTGTCGCGTAATAGGCCTCCAACGTCTGTGCTTCCCCGGACTGGAGGGTGCCAAGTCATAGGGGCACTGTGCTTCGTCAACGATGAAGAGGATCCGTCCACATTAAGACAAACACTTCCCCGGACTGGAGGGTGCCAAGTCATAGGGGCATTAGAGCGCAACACAGCTGGGCGCAACGTCAGTGAACTACCATAGCACCTTGCCCAAGCTATTGAACGGCGGAGAACAACCGAGACTGGTGTATCCGAGTTGTTAAAGACAACATCATTTTGGTTCTTCCAAATCTGCCAAATAGTAGATGCAAAAAGCACAGGCCACTGTACCATTGATTGCAGGTCGGTGAGGCGACTTGTTAAATTACTACAAAGCCAATCCGCGACTGTCATGGTGAAGAAAGTGGCACGCAGAGCAGCAGGAACAACCCTTTTCCAAGCTTCCATAGCTGCAGGGCAGTCACGCAACGCATGGCAGCATGTCTCTTGATGATGCGCACACAGTGGACAAGCGGGATCATCCGTGAGCCGACATTGACAACGCACCGAGTTGGTCAATAATTTCTTTCGAAACGCAAGCCATAAGAAAATGCGCACCCTTTGCGGCATAGGACACTGCCAAAAAACCTTCCAGACAGGCGATTCAATGTCCCAATCTGGTTCTGTCATATGCCTATAAGTCGAATTGATACTAAAATTGTGCGTTGTGCTCCACCGCCACACACAAACATCGGGGCAATCAGAGAGGTCAGGGCACTTGATGCCTTTAATATGAGCAACAACTTCATTAGGAAAAATGGATGAGAGGAGAGGGAGGTTCCACATACCATTTACGTCGACAAGATCAAAGACAGAGAGGTGGTCGATTTCCTCAGCAGGTCGCAAGGCAAATGGGCGCAGAGGGCTTATTGCCGGAATCCAAATATCATCAACTAACCGGACCGATTAATCGTTGCCAAGGGACCAAGCGATGCTAGATCGTATTGAATCCCAGTGAGCGGCAAGGGCTCTCCAAAGAGGTGATGCAACCGAACATTGAATTGTCGGTGGGCAAGTCTCCACCATTCTATATTTTTGTCGAAGCAGTGATACCCATAAAGCTGTTGGTTTCGAAATAATATTAAACCCAATCTTATGAACAAAGGCAACATTGTAAGCGAACATGCTGCGGAAGCCTAGACCACCATTAGCCAGAGGTTGGCGAAGAGCTTCCCAATTTACCAGAGGAATTTTGCGATCAGAGGTAGAGCTTCCCCAAATGAACTGGCGTACAATCTTTTCTATATCATCACACACGCCTTTTGGGAGGAGGGTTGATTGCCTGAAATAAACTGGAATCGTTGATAAGACAGACTTGGCCAATGTTACCCGACCTGCCAAAGAAAGGGTTTTAGCAACCCATCCACTAAGGCGAGCCTTTAATTTGTCGATAATGAAGCTATAGTCATCACGTGATACACGCTTGTGTATAACCGGTACCCCTAAATAACGCCAAAGACACTCAACTTCTTCAAAACCAAGAGCATTAGTGATTGAAGTTCTGATCTGTGAGTCTGTGTTGTGAAAACCAAACTTGAGTTTTCCGCTTGCTCACTCTATGTCCTGAGGAAGCACCAAAATCAGCCAAGATGTTATCAATTACCTTAGCATTGGCCATATTCGCCTTGGCATATAACATTAGATCGTCGGCGAAAAAGAGATGGGACAAAGGTGTGCCGTTACGAATGAAGCGAAAAGGGGACCAAGACCCATCCGCGACAGCCGTATCAATAAGATGACCCAATCACTCCATAGTAATAACAAATAAATATGGGGAGATCGGATCCCCTTGGCGAATGCCTCTCTGAGGGAAAAAGACTGGTGATAAAGAGCCATTCCATTGAACTTGGAATGACGATGACATGATATAGTCCATAATAATACGGATGATCGGTGTAGGAATAGCAGCCTCACGTAAAGAGTCATGAATAAAATCCCAACGCAACTTATCAAACGCCTTTTCAAGATCCACTTTGATTATCATCCATCCCGATTTTGTTTTATTTGATCGCATGGAGTGGATTGCCTCTTGATTAATAATGATGTTATCAGTTATTGATTTCCCCCGGATGAAACTGGTCTGATTCTCCTGGATCAAAATTGGAAAAATTGGTTGAAGTCTTTTAACAATAATCTTGGATAGCAGCTTGTAGAGAACCGTGCAGAGTCTGATAGGGTGGAAATCAGCGAAAGTCTCCGGAGCTTCCTTTTTGGGTATGAGCACCAGGATAGTGCGATTCATTTTAGGGTCAAGCGAAGCTCCCTTGAAAATACCTTGAATAACACGACAAATATAAGGGCCAACAGTGTCCCAATGTTTTTGGAAGAAATGGGTGTGTAAGCCATCCCAACCCGGAGCCTTAAACGGGGCCATGTCCATTAAAGCCGCATGGATTTCAGTATCCGAGGGTGTGTCGCAAACTCCTTGAAGAGGAGCCGTGGGAATAGCCAGATAAGTACAAGAGGATGCAAAAGGCCGGCTCTCGTTAGTCTCGGTGGCGAAGAGGGATGGAAATAAGCATTAGCTTCCATCCTTAATTGATCGTTATCCGAGCACCACTCACCGTTGGAAAGTTTCAGAGAGTTTATCTTCTTCTTTTGCTTGCGGATAATAGCCTTGCGATGGAAATACTTTGTGTTTCGATCACCATTTTGAACCCAGTTCGAGCACGACTTTTGACGCCATATAAGCTCTTCCTGATCAAGGATCCCTTCTAATTCTTGAAGCAAATCAACTTCAAGCGAAGCAAGAAATCTAGAATGACGTTGGCCTAGGGCTTTCTGAATACCCCTTAGGCGAGCCATAATTGTTCTCTTCTTCCGCCCAATGTAACCAAAAACAGTATGGTTCCAAGTCTCAGCGGCATGAGTAAAGCTTTTAATAGTCTCAGATAGGGACTCCGAGAGATGCCAATTATCATGCACCATACGTGCAAAATCATCGTGAGAGTTCCATCCTGAAAAGTACTTGAAAGATGACGGAGCTGGAAAAGATGAGGAATTACCCACTTGTAGTGAAATCGGCCTGTGATCGAATCGCATACGAAATAAGTGTGACACCATGGAGTCAGGAAACGCTTCGTCCCAAAGATCATTGCATAAAAATCTATCCAGTCTTACGTGAGCCATGCGACAAGACCAAGTAAATTCAGGCTCGGAGAACCCCATATCTCTAAGACCGTTAGAGAAGACAAAAGACTGAAACTCCTTACATGGGATGGAGGATGAGGCACAACCACGTCTATCAGAGTCAAAGAGCGTCGCATTAAAATCACCACAAATAAACTATGGCGAGCGAACAGAGGTGGCTAAACCATGCAGATGATGCCAGAGAATTCGACGCTTAGAAGAGTTAGCGCTACCGTAAACAACAGTCATCAAGAAGGAAGTGTCAGAGTTCCTGTGTAAGACACGCCAGTGGATAAATTGGAAGTGATTGGAGAGAACCTCAACATGAACAGAATCGTACCAACCAATCCAAATTCCCCCAGAAAAACCCTTGGCTTCAACCCTTTGAGAATTGGGCAAACCAAGTTTCAAAATAACTGTATCAGCTTTAGAGCCGCTGATCTTCGGTTCCATCAGTACCACACTATCATGTCGAACATCGCGCAAATACTCCTTTGCAACAGTAATAAATTTAAGGTTTGTACAACCATGAACATTCCAGTAGAGACACTTAAAATTCATAATAAATAATAACGAGAGAGGAGGAACATACAACATTACTAGGGCAAATTCAGCTGCTGCTCTCCTGTAGGGACTAAGGCCGACGCGGCACTGGGATTATCAGGTGAGGTGCTTGCGTGAATTGGTGGCAACGATTGGTCCGGCGGGTGTGTCTTGATACCCCCTGGAATAACCGATGACGACAAGCTTGAATCAACCGTCATGAAATGCACATTAGGATTGGCATTTTCATCCATAACAACAACGACATGCTTGGAGATATCAAGGCCAGGAGTGGAAGTCCTTTTCGAGCTAGAGGCTTTGCTGGATCCTCGATGTACAATAGGAAAGTCGGCAAGGGTGGTAGACAATGGCTTACGGGTATGGGTTGCTTTGTGAGGCTTAGAAATCACCTGCAATTTGCCTTTGGAGCGCGAATCGGTCTTCGATGGGTTGCGAACAGGTTGGGGTATAGCAGGAGGCTCTCTGATCGTGAGCGGAACAGAAGATGTGATCGGTGGGCTTGCATCAAGATCCTCATAGATGGGATTGAAGCGGGAACCCGAAATACCATGAGGAGTGTCTAAGGATGATGATGGTGGGGCAGGTTTCTTAGTAAGCCTACGTTGCCCTCGCTCAACCAACATCCATGGACCAAACAAAGAAGAATCCGGGGAAGGATCGGAGACAGCAGGATGTTGTGCTTGGGTCTCAGAGGGAGCTTGCTGATTGGCAGGTTGCGGTGTTGTCTTGTCCTGTGGAGGCTGTATAGTTTTTAGGTCCGAGCACGAAAGTTGTGCATGGCCATACTTCCCGCAATGGTAACAAATTGAGGGAAGGGATTCATACTCCACCAATTGGATGTCCCCATTAACAACAATCTTCGATATGAACGGTTTCCCAAGATCAACAGACACCGCCATTCGAGCGAACCTACCACGACTGTCACATTCCGTTTGATAGTCAATCCGAAACACAGGGCCAATGCACTCGCCAATAGCAGTGATCAAACTCTTTTTGTATAGCATAGCCGACAGTCCCAGGAGGCGAATCCAAACAACTTGCTTCGTCGGGAAGGGCTTAGAGGAATCAAAATCAATGGTCCATGGCTCCACAGTCAAGTAGTGGCCGAAGATAACCCACGGGCCATCCGCAATCACAGAGAGGTAATCCGTATGGTTGCGGAAGGTGGCAAGGTAATAGTCGTTGTCAATGTCCATCAATTTAATAGGTTGGGTCGGTTTCCATAGATCTTGGATCTTAGTTTTAAGAGTGTTATAGGCAATGCGACGACCAAGAAGTTTGATCACAAGGGTTCTGTCGAAACACTTTGCAGCTAGGGTTTGGATACGTTCAGAAAAGTCAATCGAAATAAGGCCATTATCTACACCCCGGTGGACATCACCGTCTAGTAGTTCGATATCATCGTCATCCATATCACCATCTTCATCGGAGAAACTCATTTTGCTATCGTGCATGAGAGAGTCTTTGTAGGAGACTGGGACTCGCACAGGAGGGGAACCAGAACCAGCGCTATCCGATCCACCCTTGTCCGACGGATCGTCGTCTTGTCGACGAGGTTTTTTAAGGGTCGGGGCGTCGTCAGGGTTAACGGTGGCAGCTTGGGGGGGGGGCGACATTAGGTTTATTTGATCTAACTTCAATTTGTACATTTATAGGCTTTCGTTTTTTTGACTCACCCCATCCAATAAGATTCTTTTAATTTCCTTTTTACACATCATATTTTGAAAAATAATAAAAAGAGACAAAGTAAAAGTAGAGAAAATGCAATTCCAGAAGGTGATTACCAGTTCAAAGGGGAAATCTAAGGGCTGAAACATTTTTGTTGAGACGATCGGAGGGCTGAAAACCAACTCTTCTTACAGTGTGTGGGGTGACAATGTTGTTAATCCTAAACATGTTTGAATAATAATAAAATTAAGGGTAAACTACATAAATGACCACCATATTATTAGTAAAGTCGCGATTTGACCACCTTACTATTTTTTGCAGCTATTAAACCACCAAACTATTTAATTGGTTGCAATGTGACCACCAGCCGTTAGAAACTAACGGAAGAAGTGACGTGGCAGTTAGTAAAATTGGTATAATTACATATTTGGTCATTGCTATTTATACATTTTATCAATTTAGTCCTAGTTTTAATAAATAAAATAATTTAATTATTTAATTAGGCGACGACACGTGTCGCCACCGTATTGGAGGACTTTATTTATGTATTTTTGATTTAATAGTTTTTATTTTGCTCCTCCAATCAGGTGGTGACACGTGGCACCAGATTGGAAGAGCAAAATTAATGCAAGAAACACCTTGCTTTTGATAGGATTTGAACTCGGGTTGGCAAGGTGGAGAATAAGCAGTTCTACCATTAGGTCACTGCTATCTTTGTTAAATATTGTACAAAATCTAATATATATTCTAGTTTTCAATCTGACCCTAACAACACAAGCATCGTTCCTCTCTTCGGCAATCAATCTTTTTCCCAGGTAAAAACAAATGAAGCTATTTTTTTTCAAAAATATTTGAATGACAAAGTACTGAATTGGGTTTCGATGTCTGGGTATTTCATGGAATTCAATTTAGGATGCAGCAATGGGGTTGGTTCTAAGCGCGGCGTCCGTAAGAGGTTGGACAACGGGATCGGGCATGGAGGGTCCGTCTGTACCCGCCTGAACCGATCACCCAACCAGTACGGAGCAAGTCTCCACCTTCCCATGGTCTCTCTTCACCAAGTCACCGCGTCGACGGATGCGCGTGGCCTTCACTTGCAAAGTTTGCGGCCAACGAACCACACGAGCCATCAATCCCCACGCCTACACGGATGGCACTGTATTTATTCGAAACCTCAGGCTTCCACCTCTGAATCTGACGCTCTTTACTCGCAGACTTCGACCTCTGATTCGTCTTTTTCGGTATCCGATTTTGATTCCGTGGACAATGATGATTTCTCTCGATTCAGCGCTGGTGCTTTTAAATTTCAAGTCAAACCTCATATATTTTCATCGGCCAAACCTAGGTTTTCTTCGAATTCGAGCTAATGGTGCTTGGCAGTAATGGTTGTTTCTCTTTTCTTATTTTTTTCTTGGCATGAACAAAAAACTAGGATATATATTAGATTTTGTACAATATATAACAAAGATAGTAGTGGCCTAATGGTAGATCTGTTTATTCTCCACCTTAACAACTCGGGTTTAAATCCTAGCAAAAGCAAGGTGTTTCTTTCTTTAATTTTGCTCTTCCAATCTGGTGCCACGTGTCACCACCTGATTGGAGGAGCAAAATAAAAATGATTAAATCAAAAATACATAAATAAAGTCCTCCAATACGGTGGCGACACGTTTCGTCGCCTAATTAAATAATTAAATTATTTTATTTATTAAAATTATGACTAAATTGATAAAATGTATAAATAGCAATGACCAAATATGCAATTATACCAATTTTACTAACTGCCACGTCACTTCTTCCGTTAGGTTTCTAACGGTGAGTGGTCACGTTGCTCCCAATTAAATAGTTTGGTGGTTTAATAGCTGCAAAAAATAGTAAAGTGGTCAAATCGGGACTTTACCAATAGTAAGGTGGCTATTTATGTAGTTTACCCTAGGATTTTCTTACATTCTGATTGGACAATAAAGACAATGCTTGTTCACAGCAGTTTCCTATAGGAGCAGAGTCAAACCTTCATTCTGCAGACCTACTTTGTTTTCCAGGTTCAAGATTCTAATTCTGGAAATCTCGCCGGAATGAATTCGGAGTTAGTACCAGAAATAGTTAAAACGAACACCCCGCCGTCTCCGACGACCGGATTGATGCATCATCAACCGAACAACTCACTTCCAAGTGATGCAAGGATGAGCTCTGATCCACCATACCCAAGTCAACATTTTCAAGGAGCAAACCAAGGCGATCAATCTAACTTTATGCAGAATCAAACATATTGTAGTCAAACTGTTCAATCGAGCACCCTGCCGTCTCCGCCGACCGGATTTATGCATCATCAACCGAACAACTCACTTCCAAGGATGAGCACTAATCCACCATACCCATGTCAAGATCAGAGTGATGCAATGGGCATTCAACATTTTCAAGGCGATCAATCTAACTTTCTGCAGAATCAAACATATTGGAGTCAAACTGTTCAATCGAGCACCACCCTGCCGTCTCCGACGACCGGATTTACGCATCATCAACCGATTAACCCATGTGAATTAGATGCTGGTAACATGGGGCAAAGCCATGGAGAACCGAGTCGGCAAACCCAAAAAAAGAAACGTCCACTACAACAATCTCAGGATTCAGGACAAAAAGAAGAGGAGAGACGACGTAAAAGCAGAGAAAGGTCTAAGAGCAACAGATTTAAAGCCAAGGAATATAAGGTAAAGAAGCATAAATCTATTTCAGTAGGTGGAGTGGACATTAAACATTGTTTGTATTTTGCAGGAAACATTGGAAAACCAAAATCAAAAGGCAACGGAAAACGAGGTAAAAACAAAAAACTCCATTTACTTCCCTACAAACCATTTTTACACTAACATTGTTTGGATTTTGCAGAGAGGATTGACAGAGACAGTCCAAAAGCTGAGTACAGAAAGGGTAAAGTACTACAAACCTGTTTCAGTCTGCTACTTGTGCATTTCTTTTATTGAACAAACAATATATTGCTTGGATTTCGCAGACCGATTTGATGAATCAAATTGATAAGCTGAATGCAGAGAAGGTAAAAGTATTAGAAATCTCTTGTGTCCATTTTTTTAATATCTATCCCAAACAAAGCATTGTTTGAATTTTGGCAGATGGAATTGAAAAAGGAGAAGGAAGAGATGTCTACAAACATGGTAAATATTAGAAATCTCTTTCTATTTCTTTTATGGATCTGAAGTTCATGTTTAGCACGATAAGCAAAGGATTTAATTTAAAAAAGTTTTTACTAGGAAAGAACATTAACATTACTTGGATTTTGCAGACAGCAATTACAGAGTATTTTAGAAAGTTGGCTGCCCAGTACGAATCAATCAGTCGCCTGCAACTAGATGAGCAAACCAATAGACAATCGGAGTTTCAAAAGATTCACCAGCAGTTAGTATCTTTCTATGCATTCAAATTCATTTTGGTACACAAGTCTAATATTATTATGATGAGTTGCTTGTGAATCTTTCGGATTATGTCTAATATATAAATTCACTTGGAGTATACTTGTTTAAAAGATGAAAGATGGATATATTTTAATGGTTCTGCTTCCATGTCTATCTTTGCTCTGATGTATTATTCAATACAGGTTGGGAACAGTTCTAATAAAAGTGTTAGAAGTGAAATGTGCTCAATTGGCTGCATCGAAAAGTCGGATATTAGACCTGGACGGTTTCCAACATTCGAATGAGCAAATTCCAACACAAAACAGACCATCAGATATAACAAGAGTTAGTATTCAAACTCAAACCCTATTTTTGTTAGTTTAGGTTCATTCTTTAATTGTTGTTCATGCATGAGTTCTTTGTATGTTACATGTTACTGTTATTAGCCTCTACTCTTCTTTTACCTAGGCTAGGCCAATACATTCCAAATTTTCTTTTATCTGATCTTGTAAAAGCGATTGCGAATCTTTCAGATCATGGTGAAAATACATATTCACCTGTATCATGCTAGGCCAACTTAAGTCTTGGTAATGTAGAAAGATTTGCTACCATGTTTGATGTTCCGATATTCAATGCAGATTAGAACAAGTTGTAATCCGATAAGTGCATTAACAATGGAGGACAGTTCGGCTGCTGCTCAAAGCCAACAAGCATCGACCAGTTGCCCGCAACCAAATGAGCCAATTCAAGAACAAGCTAGGCAACCAACCGTCGAGCAGTTTCATCCTCTTAATTGTTCTACCCTGCAGCAGTCAGCACCGGAAAGCTTCCAAACAACAGTTAGTACACAGTACTCAAAACCATGGATCAAATTTTACTCAGGCTTCTAATTCTAGACTTAATTTCAGCAAAATGGTTCGCATATCAGCAGCGGTGTTCAAGATCCACAGAGGACTAAATCAACTAGTATTGGAGGTGGCCTTGTCAGCAGTACTTCACATCTTACAGAGATTTCTCGAGCTACATCGAAGTCTATGGATGAACTTGTCAACAAAGTCGATGAAAAGAGAAAGAGCAAAGCTAACTTTTCAGACTTCCCAGGCTTAGCCTTAGATCAAGACGAGGGCGTGAAAGTCGGAGAATATAATCTACCAAAATCCTTGCAGAGCACTGCCCAGAAAATCATCGAAGAGTATGGCGATGTTACAGAGAAAAGCATAATGCACCCCGAAGTCAATAAGAGAACCTTTATTCTCTTGTGTGCATCAAAGAAGGAAATGGATGATGTACAACTTGATCAGATTACTGAGGATTGTATATTGAAGTGGAGCGATACAATCAATACTGCTTTAGCGATGCGTTTCAACGTTAAATTCGCCATGGATCAGTTAAAGGAAAACATTGTTCCCTTTTATATTGATCGAATCGAATTAGAAGCTTCCTGGAATGATATGAAACAAAAGTATGCCTAAAAGCGCGAGCAGTCCATGGTCTAGAAGGGAGCCTATTGAGAAGCTGAATGGCAAGTTTCTCAATTTTGACATGCTTTAGTGATCGAGACTTAATTGTATAAAGGTTTTAAGATATTTTAGTCCCTATATATATTTCCCCCATTTGAATAGCATCAAAAGTGAGATACTTATGTTATCTTTTTGTCGATTGGTTTAATTTGGTAAAAATTAAAGTTTGAGGATTAAAATGATGGAAAAATGCCATCAGGACAAAAATCAATATCAGAATTTCACTTAGCCTCAGAATTAAGACTTTTTTATATATAAATCATATCGGTTGTATCTTCATGTATTAATTCTTCATTTTCAACATACAAATTCTCTCAAACCATAAACTCTTCACTTGCATTACATTTCTCTAAAAAAAATAACTTATTTAGCTTTTTTTTTCTTCAGAAAATGGTCAAATTCAAAAACATGTATTTAGAGCTGAGTTGTTATAACATTTTGTATTGGGATTAATATCTTATACACTGACGGTGGAAAATAAAGTTTCCACAAGCGAGGTTATTTAGGGATTTAGGGTTTTAATTTAGGGTTTAGGTTGTAGGGATTAGAATTTAGGATTCATGGTTAGAATTTAGGTTTTAGGGCTTAGGGTTTGTGGTTAGATTTTTAGGATTTTAAGGTTAATATTTTACCCTGACCGTGTATCAAATATTAATCATTTGTATTGGTGTAGCTGATTTTCTGCTTATTTGGACAATAATATAAACATATTTATCTAAAAAACAAATAAATTTCTAGCCCCCGGAATTCATTTTTTTGAAAAGTTCTGATTTTAGCACCCAATTTTATTTCAACAATGGTGTCGGTATAATTTTTTAATGCACAAATACATGCTTTTGCATTTGCAACTCTTCTAGCGATCATGTACGATGAAAATGACAGTCCCCACTCCCCAGAGTGTAACGTGCGCTGATCGTTCGGCATGCATGCTCCATTCTCGATCATCGATAAGCATGATCGACCGCTAAGTTTTTCTGGATCAATATACGAAACATGATCGATCGCCAAGTTTCTGGGCATTTATATAACTCAGAAGAAGATCCAATCCATGAGGGTTTATCAACCAAAGTTCTCAGTTTCATTTCTTGCTATGGCAACCTACTTTGAGAAACAGCTAACCGAGGTCGATGTTATGAAGCAAATGGCGATTCCGACCTCCTTCGTCCGGCATCTACCGGATCACGACGGGGGGTACACGATGAGTTTGCCGGTCTGCGATGTTTCCGGCAAGGTTTGGGAGTTCGGGTATTATAGAAGAACAAAGGATGGTTACGCCAAGCCTGTTTTTCAGAAAGGATGGAGAGACTTTGTCCGAAGAAAAGGTCTCAGCCCAGGTGATCAAATCATCTTTCGAGTCCAAAGAAATGCTGTAGACGGTGCTCCGATGTACACAGTTGCAGCTCAAAAGAGGATCAAGCTTTTCGGCTCCGCCGTTGGTTGGACCCAAATGTTTTAGACATCTTTATGTGCGAACGAGCTCGCTACGTACCCTTTTGTTTTTGTCGTGGTCGTGGTCGTTTTTATGACGATGTATCTTTAATGGTTTCATGTTGGATTTGGTTTTGACTTTTGATGGATTTTCATGTACTCCTACTGTAACTTTCGTTTGTATCATTTGAGACTTTGAGTTTATGCATGTTTTGTTTTCTGTTTATGAATTTGTTCATTACAAATTTTGACAATTTCTTACATTTCAATTTCTTTTTCATTTCATCTTCACGGTTAGATGCCGTTATGTTTAGGGGATTGCCGTTAACTCCTAATAAATAATTGAAAAAACAAAGCACAAAAGCTTAAATGAAAAAAAAAAATACCCAACTTTGTTTAAACTTTAGGTGTCTAAAGTATTTTTTTATAAAAATAGGTGCTTAAAGTTTTAAAAGTTATAATTTTAGATGCTTACCGTTAATGGGTTGTTCAAAAAATTCTTTAATCAATCAATGCTTGACATGTTTTATATTTAATTTTTTTAAAATTAATAATTAAAAACAAAAAACTTTCAATTTTTCATAAAATTCTAAAAATTTACAATTTTTACAAAATAGTCCTCAAATCTCTAAAATTACCCAAATCCCAAATTGCCACCGGTCGCCGCCTCTGAGCACACCCCGTTGGTCGCCGGACTAAGGCGATCATTTCTCCTAAAACGGTAGCACCAAAAATGCCGAACGGCGTGCCAACCGAACGTTAATTTCACGTTCGACTGCACGCCCTTCGTCGTTTTCGGCGACGCCGTGTTGGGGGAAGTGACCGCCTTAGTCCGCCGACCAAAGGGGTGTGCTTAGAGGCGCCGATTGGCGGCGGAAGCGATAGCGATTTGAGAGTTTGGGTAATTTTAGAGAATTAGAGACTGTTTTGTAAAATTTTTAAAATTTCTAGATTTTATGAAAAACTATTTTTTTGTATTTTTCTTTAAAAAATTAAAAAAAATCAAATTAGTGTCACATGTCAAGCATTGATTTGTTAAATAATTTTTTAATACCCATTAACAATAGGCACCTAAAATTTTATTCTCTCTGTCCCACTAAAACTGTCACATGTTGACATTTTTTGGGTCAAAATTTTTAACTTTGACCTCTTATAATTTAAAATTTATTATTGATAAAAATATAAAAAAATATTTTAAAAACCTTCAATCAAGTAGTTTATAAATGTATTTTTTATAAAATTTAATTAATTAAAGTATTTAAATAAACTATAGTCAAAGTTAAAAAATTTTGACCAGAAAAATGTCAACATGTGATGGTTTTAGTGGGATGGAGACACCTATTTTTATAAAAAAAAAATACTTTAAACACCTAAAAAACAAAAACAAAAAACATACTTTTGACACCTATTTTTTTATTTAAGCCAAACAAAACCCCTTTCTTAGCAAATGCTGAAATGAAAGCATCAGAATTCATAAGGCAATCTATTTTGATCGTTTGTAGGGATTGGATCAAGGGATAAAGGCGCAAAGCACCGTTTCTTGTTCTTCAGTGTCTATCGGTTCCTACGAAGAAGAGGGGAAAAGCTTTCAATTTTTAGTTTTCCAGGTAGATTTATAGTGGTTTTGTTAAGATTTCTACAATGAAAGGAAATAAACTGTTTGGGAGAGAAGAATTTTAGTATCTTTCTCATAGATTGAATCATATAGAGTACACCATTTATATACAACATAATTAGCTGACTAATATTCTAACTAATCTGTTATTTGCTAACTAACTAGCTGACAGCTCACGTAACTAACCATGCAGCTAACTAACTTCTAAATTATCCTTTCAACACTCCCCTTCAAGTTGGAGGATGGTATATGTCTTTCATCCCCAACTTGCTTAAAAGGTAATTGTGCTGGGTGACTCCTAAACTCTTTGTAAAAATGTCTACCTGCTGTTCATTGGAGGAGATTTGTAATGTTCGAATCATTCCTTTCTGAATTTTTTCACGCACAAAGTGACAATCGATCTCTATGTGCTTTGTTCGCTCGTGGAAAACTGGATTAGCAGCAATCTGCAAAGTTGCTTGACTGTCACAAAACAACGTTGCTAGTACATCATGCATGATTCCCAATTCTTCGATCAAACCCTTCAACCAGACAAGCTCAGCAACTGTAGTAGCCATGCACCTATATTCAGCTTCTGCTGAAGATCGAGAGACTGTGCTTTGCTTCTTCGATTTCCAGCAAATTAAAGAGTCTCCCAACTTGACACAGAAGCCCGAGACTGAACGTCGAGTGATAGGACAGCTGGCCCAATCAGAGTCACAATATGCAGTAAGCATAGGATTGGATTTAGCAGATAAAAGGATTCCTTGACCTGGATGTTGTCTGATATATCGAACAATGCGCAAGGCTCCTTCATAATGAATCTTCTTAGGTGCTTGCATGAATTGACTTAAACATTGAACAGCAAAGATAATATCTGGACGTGTGTGTGTTAAGTAAAGCAATCGTCCTATTAGTCTCTGGTATGTTGACACATCCTCTAGCAATTCTTCCATAGAGCCATCACAATCACTGCTGTCAATACCTGCTGCAGTGTATTTAACATTTTGATCCAAGGGTGTCGATGCACAACGTGCTCCCCCTAAGCCTGAGTCTGCTATCAATTCGAGAGCATACTTTCGTTGATGCAAGACGATGCCTTCCTTGGAACGTACCACTTCAATGCCAAGGAAATACTTAAGGGTACCTAAATCTTTCATCTTGAAGTTGCAGTGTAGTATTTTCTTGAGCTCTTTAATCATTGCATCATCATTCCCAGTGAGAAGAAGATCATCTACATAGATGAGCATTATTACAATTTTGTCACCCTTGACTTTAGTAAACAACGAGTAGTCATGCAAGCTTTGCAAGTATCCATTTGCAACAAGAGCCTCTGTCAACTTCAAGTTCCACTGACGAAAGGCTTGTTTTAAGCCATATAACGACTTGAGCAGCCTACAAACCCGAGGTGAACACTCCCCCTGGCTGCGAAAAACCCTCAGGTAATGTCATATAAACCTCCTCATGGAGATCACCCTGCAAGAAAGCATTGAAAACGTCCATCTGAAGCAAAGGCCAATCATAAATGGCAGCCAATGAAATTACAGTGCGCACAGTCACTTGCTTCGCAACAGGAGAGAAAGTGTCATGAAAATCAATCCCTTCACGTTGATTGTAGCCCTTAGCAACCAAACGAGCTTTAAAGCGCTCAATGGAACCATCTGAATTGTATTTCACCCGATACACCCATTTACATCCAATTGCTTTCTTGCCAGGAGGTAGGTCAACCACATCCCACATGCCATTAGCCTCAAGTGCTTGAATCTCAAGTTGCATGGCCTCCACCCACCGAGGATCAGTAATTTCCATTTGGTAAGAAGTAGGTTCAACAATAGAAGATAAAGAAAAGGCAAAGTAACGTGTAGGAGGTGATAAATGATTATAACCAATACAAGAAGAGACAGGGTACGAACCTGTGAGCAATGAAGTAGATGAGGAGGTATTGGTAGGACAAACAAAATCAGACAACCAAGTGGGAGGCTTGGAAACCCTAGTAGACTTACGCAATGGAAGAGAGGAAACAACAGGAGGCACTGGGAAATGTCCACTAGGTAAAGGTGAATGTGCAGTAGGCACAGGTGAGGATTCAGTAGGCAAAGGTGAGGATTCAGTAGGCAAAGGTAAGGGTTCCGTGGGCAAAGGTGAGAGTTCAGTAGGTGAAGGATGGGTAAAAGGTGGAAGAGGTTGCTCAGTAACTGGAATAACTGGAATGTGAAGAAACTCATGATCAACTGTTGGCAAAGAGGTAAGGGGAAACAAAGGAGAAGAAGAATTACAGGTTTGAAATGGAAATATGTGTTCATGGAAAATGACATCACGACTGACAAAAAAGGTTTTGGATGTAATGTTGAAAAGAACATAACCCTTTCGATGAAGAGAGTAACCCATGAAAACTGCAGAGGTGGCTTTAGGAGTGAATTTATCATGATTGTTAAGCACTGTGGCAAAGCAAAGACAACCAAAAACACGAAGATGGGACAAATTTGGGACACGTTTGTAAAGCATTTCAAATGGTGATTTCCATCCCAAAACAGAAGTAGGTAAACGATTGATCAAGTAGCAAGCTGTTAATACACACTCACCCCAAAATTTTATAGGAACATGAGATTGGAATTTAAGGGCACGTGCCACATTGAGAAGATGTTTGTGTTTACGCTCGGCCACCCCATTCTGTTGTGGGGTGTGCACGCAAGAGCTTTGATGAACAATGCCTTTAGAGGTAAACAATTCATGACCAGTAGTGTTAAAAAACTCTGAACCATTATCACTTCGAATGGTTTTAATGAAGGAAGAAAATTGGGTAGCAACATAAGTAATGAAGTCCTTAAGAATGACAATAGCATCACTTTTAAGTCTAAGAAGGTAAACCCATGTCATGCGAGTACAATCATCCACAATAGTGAGAAAGTATCTATGGCCACTATGTGTAGATACACGATAGGCACCCCAAAGATCAATATGCAAAAGAGAAAAAGGTTGAACTTCACGTGAAATGCTAATGGGAAAGGGTAAACGAGATTGCTTTGCTAAGGGACAAATGCCACAGTGTTTAACATGATCATAATGAGAAGAAATACAATTCAATTGAGACAATTTATTCATAGTAGTGAAAGATGAATGACCAAGTCGTGCATGCCATAGAACACTGGAAGTAGGCAAAGAGCTAGAAGAAAAGCAGGACTCAGAAGGCACAAACAACGGTTGGGAAGATGGAGTAGAAGGCAAGGCAGATGAAGAAGAGTGAAACGTGTAAAGATTCCCTTTGACTCTACCAATCCCCATCATCCTTCCATTGCAAAGGTCCTGCAAAAGGCAAAAGTGAGGATAAAAAAGAACACAACAGTTAAGGTCTTTTGTGAGCTGAGAAACGGATAAAAGGTTAAAATGAAAATCAGGGACATGTAAGACATTGGATAAAAACAGGGAAGAAGAAATGGAACAATAACCAATATGAGCAATTGAAGTGGTTTTACCATTTGGAAACTGAACAAAGGAGGGAGAAGAACAAGTAACAGGAGAAGTCAAACGCCCAAGATCAAATGTCATGTGATTAGTGGCCCCCGTATCAAGTATCCAATCAGTGGAAGAAGGACCAAAAGAAGTACCTGCCATGTGTGCAGAAGCCTGCACCCCTGAGCCTTGACCAAGAAGATCCAAGATCTGTTTATATTGTTCTGGAGTAAAAACTGGCACAAGAGAAGGAAGAGATGAATTGTCAACAGGAGGGGAATCAGAAACAGCCTCAACTGTAACATTGTTGGCAGAAGGTCCTTTACGTTTTGTGAACTTGAAATTAGCAGGATAACCAATCAACTTGTAACAGGTTTTCTTTTTGTGACCTTTAATGTGACAATAGTCACAAGTCCCAGCAAACCGTCTACGCGAATTCGAAGATGCAGGAGCACCAGAATATAATGCAGTGGGATCAGCAATCAAAGAAGGTTGGCTAACATGAGAGCGCTGACCTTCTTCTTGAATAAGCATAGAATATGCTTGATTCACAGAAGGCAAAGGACGCATAAGCAGAATCTGACTACGAACCATTGAGTAAGACTCATTTAGACCCATGAGAAATTGAAAAAGTCGTTGCTACGTACGATTATCAGCATTCTTCTTGGAGGATTCACAGTTACAAATAGCAAAAGGAGCAATAGAATCATATTCATCCCAAAGCAAACGAAGACGAGTATGATACACAGAAATGGAAGATGTACCCTGAACATGAGAACTGATTTCACGATGCAAAAAATAGACTCTAGATCCATCAATTTTATCAAAACGTTCTTTCAAATCAGACCACACAAGAGCAGGACTAGATGCAAAGACAATGCCAGCAGATAAATCCTAACTAACAGTATTTAAGATCCAGGATAATACCAGTGCATTGCATCGTTCCCATTGCGGCTTCAACTCTGTGGAAATATCTTCAAGAGAACAAGATCCATCAATGAAGCCAACCTTGTTCTTTGCAAGCAAATCAATGCGCATGGATCGACTCCAGACGCTGTAATTAGCAACGCCAGTAAGCTGATGAGAAACGAGCAAGGTACCAGGAGTATCTGAAGGATGAAGATAAAGACGATGGGAAGGATCAAGCTGGATATCGCTAATGGTTACCATGACAACTGAAATTGCCAAAAAAGAAGAAGAACAATCGAATGAAGAAGATGAAAAGAGAAAAACCTCCGACGGAAGCAATCAGAAAAGGATCAGAACTCAGCGAATGATACCATGTTAAGATTTCTACAATGAAAGGAAATAAATTGTTTGGGAGAGAAGAATTTTAGTATCTTTCTCATAGATTGAATCATATAGAGTACATCATTTATATACAACATAATTAGCTGACTAATATTCTAACTAATCTGTTATTTGCTAACTAACTAGCTGACAGCTAACGTAACTAACCATGCAGCTAACTAACTTCTAAATTATCCTTTCAACAGGTTTTGGTCCTTTTATTTAGTTCTTTTAATTTTTTGATTCTTGGGTTTTGCTTTTCTTTCACTATTTCAGAACAACATAACTTGTTTTCAAGGTTAGTATTTAATTTATATGTTTTTTTTATTTTATAAATTCCCAACTTTTTAATTCGTGATCTATCCAATTTTTGTTGGTTATTCTAGGTTCTTTTGCGAAGTTAGCAAATGGGTATTTCAATTTCATTTCTTTAATGCAGTCTTGATCGTATCGCCCCACTTTAATATACAATCTTCAATAACTTAATTAATTTGTAGATCATTCATTTCCTTCATTGAGAAAAAAAAAAAGGCAGAATGCACCTCGATTGTATATTGAAGTGGAGCGAATCAAAACTGCTTTAGAGATGCATTTCAATATCGAATTCGCAATGGATGAGTTATACGAAAACATTGTTGGTTTCTATATTGATCAAATTTAAATTGAGGCTTCTTTGAATGATTTAAAACTAAAGTATTGCAGAAGTCGTGAGCAGTCCATGACATAAAAGGAGGCGTTCTTTTCTATATTTAGTGACTTCTAGTGAATGAGACCTAATTGTACAAAAATTTCGAGAAAAAGAATAAGGGTGGATCCTTCCTATAAGAGTTAATTTGATTAGATTTATTTTTGTTCTTTAAAGGCTTATTTTACTTTAATCTTCGCTAAGGGTTTTAAAAATATTCGAGACAATCTTGATTGGAAGTTAGAACCACTCGTTCATAATTTTTTATATATAAATAATAAATTAATTAAAAGTCATTACAATAGTTTATATACAAAATTTTCACCCTTTAATAATGTTGAAAACACGTGTCCAAGACCACGTACGACAATGTGCGACCATGTCACGATTGTTTAAGCTGGGGTGGGTCCCAAATGAATTATACGCCCAGCCACAGCCACGGACCACGGCCCACGGCACGATCCTAGAATTCTAAATAAGGTTTAATACAAGTCTAGGGATGTAAAAACAGGTCAACAATTGGGTTTCAGGTCGGGCTCTGTCAGGTCGGGTCAAATCGGTTACAGGTCATTTTTTGTTTTGACTCGATTCGGTTCAGGTTCAGGTTCGGGTTCATTTCAGGTCGGGTTCAATTCAGGTCGGGTTCATTTCATGTCGGTTCATTTCAGGTCGGGCCAAAACGGTTAATTGACAGGTTGATTTTAGGTCGGGTTTGTTTCAGGTCGGGTTCATTTCAGGTCGGTTTCGTTTTAGGTCGGGTTCATTTCAGGTCAATTTCGTTTCAGGTCGGGTTCGTTTCAGGTGAGTTTCGTTTCAGGTCGGGTTTGTTTTAGGTCGGATTCATTTTAGGTCGGTTTCGTTTTAGGTCGGGTTCATTTCAGGTCGGTTTCGTTTCAGGCCGGGTTCGTTTCAGGTCAGTTTCGTTTCAGGTCGGTATCGTTTCAGGTCGGGTTCTTTTCAGGTCGGTTTCGTTTCAGGTCGGGTTCCTTCGGGTTTAGGGTTTATTATGTTATGTGTACTGTAGGGACTAGGGACTAGGGATTAGGATTTAACATATATAATATTAGTACATTATACGTACATACATATAAGGAATTAAGGATTATGGTTTAGTGCTTTAGTAGTTTGGGGATTAGGGTTTAGGGGTGGGTGGTATGGTTTGAGGTTTAAGGATTGGGGATTAATGTTTAGGGTTCATAAATTGATTCATACATGCTTACATGCATTATATATATATTGATAGATTAGGGTTTTTATTTTTAGGGACTGGGGATTGTGGTTTAGGGTTTAAGGTTTACTGTTCATTAATTGATGCATACATACGTACATGTATTATATATATTGACGGATTATGGTTTTTATTTTTACGGTTCAAGGTTTATGGATTAGGGTTTAGGGTTTACGGATTAGGGATTACATATATGTGTTATATATATAATTGGGATTAAGGTTTTTATTTTTATGGTTTAGGGTTTAGGGTTTAGGGTATACTGTTCATAAATTGATACATACATACGTACATGTGTTATATTTATATTGATGGATTAGAGTTTTTTATTTTTAGGGGTTAGGGGTTAGGGTTTATGATTTAGGGTTTACTGTTCATAAAATGATACGTACATACGTACATGTGTTATATTTATATTGATGGATTAGTGGTTTTATTTTTAGGGTTTATGGATTATGGTTTAGGGTTTATTATTCATAAATTGGTACATACATACATACATATATGTATTATATATATTGACATATTAGGGTTTTTATTTTTAGGGTTTAGGGTTTATGGATAAGGGGTTAGGGTTTATGGTTTATTATTCATAAATTGGTACATACATACGTACATGTATTATATATTGACGGATTATGGTTTTTATTTTAGGGTTTAAGGTTTATGGATAAGGGGTTAGGGTTTAGGGTATACTATTCATAAATTGGTACATACATACGTACATGTATTATATATATATATTGATGGATTATGGTTATTGTTTTTAGGGTTCTGAGTTTAGGGTTTAGGGTTTACTGATCTTAAATTAATACAAACATACCTACATGCATTATATATATATATATTGATGGATTATGGGTTTTAGGGTTTAAGGTTTAGGGTTTACTGTTCATAAAATGATACGTACATACATATATGTATTATATATATTGATGGTTTAGGGTTTAAGGTTTAGGGTTTAGGGTTTACTGATCTTAAATTAATACAAACATACCTACATGTATTATATATATATTGATGGATTATGGTTTTTGTTTTTAGGGTTTAGGGTTTAGGATTTAAGGATTATGCATTAGGGTTTAGGGTTTTTATATATATAATTTGATCTCTAATTATCGACCATAAGCATTAAACCATAAACCATAACTTATGAACCCTAACCACTAAACCCTAAAGCATACTTACATGCATTATATTAATATATATATATTGATGGATTAGGGTATTTATTTTTAGGGATTAATGTTTAGGGCTTAGGGTGTAGGGTTTAGGGTGTAGTGTTCAAAAATTGATACTTACGGTTTCTATTTTAGGGTTTATATTAATATATATATATATATTATCTATATAAATAATGATTGATTAGGGTTTCTATTTTAGGGTTTTACAGTTTAAAGAGTAGTGTTTTTTGTTTAGGGTTTAGGATCAGGGACTATGGATTAAAGATTAAAGATTGGGGTTTGGTGTTTAAACCCCTAATCTCTAATTATCGACCCTAAGCATTAAACCCTAAAGCATAAGTAATTAACCCTACGCACTAAACCCATGATCTAGGATTACGGACTATGAGCTATAGATTAAATATTAGGGTTTTATGGTGTAGAGAGTAGTGGTTATTGTTTAGGGTTTAGGATTAGGGACTATGTATTAAAGATTAAAGATTGAGGTTTGGTGTTTAAACCCCTAATCTCTAATTATCAACCCTAAGCATTAAACCCTAAAGCATAAGTAATTAACCCTAAGCACTAAACCCCTGATCTAGGATTACGGACTATGAGCTATAGATTAAATATTAGGGTTTTGCGATTTAGAGAGTAGTGGTTATTGTTTAGGGTTTAGGATTAGGGACTATGGATTAAAGATTGAGGTTTGGTGTTTAAACCCATAATCTCTAATTATCGACCCTAAGCATTAAACCCTAAAGCGTAAGTAATTAACCTTAAGCACTAAACCCTGATCTAGGATTACAAACTATGAGCTATAGATTAAATATTAGGGTTTTACGGTGTAGAGAGTAGTGGTTATTGTTTAGGGTTTAGGATTAGGGACTATGAATTAAAGATTAAAGATTGAGGTTTTGTGTTTAAACCCCTAATCTCTAATTATCGACCCTAAGCATTAAACCTTAAAGCATAAGTAATTAACCCTAAGCACTAAACCTCTAATCTAGGATTACGGACTATGAGCTATAGATTAAATATTAGGGTTTTACGGTGTAGAGAGTAATGGTTATTGTTTAGGGTTTAGGATTAGGGACTATGGATTAAAGATTAAAGATTGAGGTTTTGTGTTTAAACCCCTAATCTCTAATTATTGACCCTAAGCATTAAACCCTAAAGCATAAGTAATTAACCCTAAGCACTAAACCCCTGATCTAGGATTACGGATTATGAGCTATAGATTAAATATTAGGGTTTTACGGTTTAGAGAGTAGTGGTTATTGTTTAGGGTTTAGGATTAGGGACTGTGGATTGAAGATTAAAGATTGGGGTTTGGTGTTTAAACCCCTAATCTCTAATTATCGACCCTAAGCATTAAACCCTAAAGCATAAGTAATTAACCATATACACTTAACCCCTGATCTAGGATTAAGGACTATAAGCTATCGATTAAAGATTATGGTTTAGGGTTTAAACCCTAAACCACAACTTACATACATTATATATATATATATTGGTGGAATAGGGTTTTTATTTTTAGGGATTCATGTTTAGGGCTTAGGGTTTTTTGTATTTTAGGGTTTAAGACTTAGTGTTTAGGGTCTAAGGTTTATTAAACCATAAACCCTAAATTAATTAAAAGAAACTTAAAACCCTAAATTAATTAAATGAAACATTAAACCTAAAAATTAATTAGTAAACCCTAAACCCCTAAACATAAATCTCAAACCTTAATTCAAAGACTAACCCTTAAACCTAAAAATAATTACACAAATCTAAACCCTAAAACTAAAATATAAAATTTAATTATATATAAAGGAAAACCCTAAACTATAACCCTAAACCCTAAATTAAACACATACACTAAACATTAAAACTCCATTAATGACCAAATTAAAATTAAAACAAAATTATCAGCTCAATTTCAAATAAAAAGGACGAAAATGAAAGAAATGAAACTAAGAGTGCTTGCGGAACAAGACCCGTGCGACCCGTATAATGACGCGCGGATCTTTTGACCCGAACTCAGCCTATAAATAGACCATCACCCCCTTCATTTTTCACTTTTTTCCCTACCGTTACTCTGCCAAAATATCCTCTCATCTTCTCTCTCCTCTAAAAACACAAAATTCCCAGAAATTTTCAATCTTTTCGATCAAAATCTTGGTTTTTTACCAAGTTCTTCCTTGTTCTTCCACTTTCCCCTCTCCAGATCCTATACAAACACCTTAGCCCACCAAAAACCTGTTTATTCTCGATCAAAACATCTTTTTTTACCAAGTTCTTCCTTGTTCATCCAATTTCCCCTCTCCAGATCTTATACAAACACCTTAGCCCACCAGAAATCTGTTTGTTCTCGATCAAAACTTATTTTTTCTCAAGAATAACCCTATGTTCTTCCATTTCCATCATTTCAATCCTTCAAACCCTAATCCCCAATTCAATTATGTTTTATCCTAAACCCTATTCACCAAACCATAAACCCTTATCCAGAAACACTAAACTCTTACCCATGATCCACAAACCCCAAACATTATACCCTAATCCTAAAACCCTAAACTCTTACACCTGATCCTCAAACCCCAAACATTATATCATAATCCTGAAACCCTAAAACCTAATCTACAAACCTTAAACCTATTTAAATCCGCTCTGACCCTTCTCATTCCACTGTCCAGACTGTTTGTTGTCTTCATCTCTCTCTCGGTAAGTACAAAACCCTTTCATATTTCCTTTAATTATTTAGTTGTTTTAATTTCTTTTTACTAACTGTGTTATGTTTTGATCTCAGGATCGTTTCTGGGTTCTTCAAGAGTCTTCTTCCACATCTGCGTTTGGGTTTAGGGTTTATTTTCTTCCTCTGATATTTATTTTTTTTAAATGTTTTTGTGTTAAACTGTTCTCTGTTGTTTATATATATGTTTGTATGTTTATATATCCTTGCATGTTTATGTCTTGATTTTTGTTTGCATGTTTCTGTTTGTTATTATTATTTGTATATATGTTTGCATGTCTCTGTTATTTTATGATTTGTATTTATGTTTGCATGTTTCTTTTTTTCTGATTTGTATATATGTTTGCATGTTACAGTCTTGATATATGTTTGCATTTTTTTGATTTGTATATATGTTTGCATGTTAGAGTCTTGATATATGTTTGCATGTTTCTGATTTGTATATATGTTTGCATGTTAGAGTCTTGATATATGTTTGCATGTTTTGATTTGTATATATGTTTGCATGTTAGAGTCTTGATATATGTTTGTATGGTTCTATTTTTTATTATTATTTGTATATATGTTTGCATGCCTGTTTTTTATGATTTGTATATATGTTTACATGTATTGTTTCTGTTTGTAAGTATGCTTTGTGTTGCATGTGGGTTAATCCGAGTATAAAAGGCTAGAAACCCGTCATGCGATGCTACTGGTGTCAAAGAAGGCTCTTTTTTAAAGAGCCTTGGGGGCTGGTGTAATAACGCCATGTATGAGGATTAACTCTTTCATATTTTCTTTAATAGTTGTTTTAATTTCTTTTCACTAACTGTGTTTCTTTTTGATCTCAGGTTCATTTCTAGGTTCTGCAATGGATTCTGATTCTTTTGAGATGAACTATCCTGGTGAAACTGGTATGTTTCTTTCTTTCTTTTTTTATTTTCTTTAGTCTTTAGTAGTTTTTAGTGTTAAAGTTACTAACGATGTCTTGTTTATTTGAAGGGAAAGCTAATGATCAAGTGTCTGTAGTTGCTCCTTCCTCTAAGAGGAGGGCTGCAACTGACATTGGGAGAAGAACTTCTCCTGTGTGGGATCATTATACTTTTATTAAGACTGTTGATGGTGTCATTGCGCAATGTAAGTATTGCAAAACTGCTAGCTATAAAGCTGATTCTTATGTTGGTACTTCTACACCTAAAAGACATACTGATTAATGCCATGCTTATAAAGATTTTCTTGCTAAAAATGTTAATAGTAGTACTGGAATTGTTTTTTATCAAAAAAATATTGTGAACTGTTTGCTGAAGCTGTTCTCTGTCATGGCTATGTTTTAAGTATTGTTGAGCATGATAAACTTAGGGTTCTGCATCAGTATTTGAATCCTAATGTTAAGCATATTTCTAGGTATACTATTACTAAACATTGCATGTTAAAGCATGAAAAACATAAAAAATTGCTTATTGATTCTATGAGTTCTATTCCTAGTCGTATCTGCTTTACATGTGATGGATGGTCTGTTTGCACTTCACGTTCATATTTTGCTTTGACTGCTAATTTTGTTGATAATAACTGGAAACTTCAGTCTAAAATACTTAATTTTAGGCGTTTCTCCCCTCCACGTGATGGTGAGTCTATTTATAAGTTTGTAAAAAAAATGATATGTGAGTGGGGTCTTGAGAAAAAAGCCTTTACTATTATTATTGATAATGCTTCTGCCAATGATCGAATGGTGAATAGGCTTAAGGATGATTTGCATGCAATTTATCCCCTTCCATGCAATGGTAAGTACTTTCATGTAAGGTGTGCTGCCCATATTTTGAACTTGATTGTTCAAAGAGGTTTAAAGGTAATTGACTCTTCTGTACTTAAATTGCGGGAAATTGTTAAGTTTATTGATTCTTCTGATGCTAGACTTTGTAGCTTTGATTCTGCTGTTAAAGATTGTGGTTCTGCTTTTTCTAGTAAATTAATCTTAGATGTCCCTACTAGATGGAATTCTACTTATCTAATGCTTCGTAGGGTCATTGATGCTAAAGTAGCCATAAACTTGTTTGTTAATAGGAAAAATGATTTAGATTTAATTGGTGATGCTGAGTGGGAAACTTCTCAATTAATCTGTGATTTTCTTGAGCCTTTTTTTGAAATAACTACACTGTTTTCTAGTTCTAAGTATCCTACTTCTAACCTTTATTTGGCTAATGTTGTTTCCATTGAGAAGTTGTTGTATAATGCTCACAATGATCCTTGTGAGGCCATTTCTGCAATGGCGGGACCTATGCTTGAATTGTATGAGAAGTATTGGTCTGAGCACTCGACCATTTTGTCCTTTGCTCTTTTGCTTGATCCAAGATATAAATTACAACTCCTGAAGGAGTTGTATTATGTCCTCTATGTTGAGGATGAGGTTGAGAGAAGGGTAAGTATTGTTTACAATGAATTTGTTAACATGTATATATATTATTCAAAATCTGTCCTTTGCTCTTCTTCTTCTTCTGTTCGAAGTAACTCCTCTCAAAGTACATCCGAGTCCTCCTCTGGTCGGCCTTGAACATTTAAGAAGTCTAACCTTTTTCGGGTTAGTGTTTATTTTTTTTTTAAATTTCAGTTACCTTTTTCTTATAATTTTAGTTACCTTTTTCTTACATATACTGACTTTTTTTATTCTAAAACTTCGATGCTAATCTAGCTGCTTCAAGGAGTGGGAAGTCAGATGTTGACTCTTTTATTAATTTGCCCCTTCTCCCTCATGCTGATGATTTAGACTTTGATATTTTGGATTACTGGAAAGCTCAATCTGTTTCTTTCCATGTACTTTCTATCATGGTTAGAGATATCTTAGCCATTCCCATCACTTCAGTTGCTTCTGAATCCTCATTTAGCACTGGTGGTCAGATTTTAAATAAGTTAAGGGCTAAACTCTTACCTAAAAAAGTTGAGATATTTGTGACAGCCCGTAATTGGTTGTATGGATTTGAGCCCGAGGAAGAGGATGAAGAATATATTTATGTTATGAAAGATTGTGCAGTTAATGAAGATCCTATTGCAGAGTAAGTGTTTAACTTATATTTTTTTCCTGATTTGTTTTGAATTCTGGACTGATTAGTTGTTTTTTTGTAGGAACCTCTAAAAACAAGGAAGCATAAGATCTGGTTAGGTATATTTCTGATTTATTGAAAGCTAGAGATGTTTTGATAAGTTCTTTAACTAGTTTATATTTTAGTTTTATATGCTTCTGTAAGTTGTTTTTATTCACTAACTTTTTTTAGTTTTATATGTCTCATTGCTTCTGTTAGTTGTTTGGTTATATATGCATGTATGTATGTATGTTTCTGATTAGTTGTTCAGTATCTTGTATGTATGTATGTATGTATGTTATGCATCTTGTTTGGTTATATATGTTTCTGTTTTTTGTTTGGTTATATATGCTTCTGTTTATTTAACATGTTCAGTATCTTGTATGTATGTTTTTGATTAGTTGTTCAATATCTTGTGTGTATGTATGTATGTATGTTATGCATCTTGTTTGGTTATATATGCTTCTGTTTTTTGTTTGGTTATATATGCATGTATGTATGTATGTTTCTGATTAGTTGTTCAATATCTTGTATGTATGTATGTATGTATGTATGTATGTATGTATGTTATGTATCTTGTTTGGTTATATATGCTTCTGTTTTTTGTTTGGTTATATATGCTTCTGTTTATTTAACATGTTCAGTATCTCTTATGTATGTTTCTGATTAGTTATTCAGTATCTTGTGTGTATGTATGTATGTTATGCATCTTGTTTGGTTATATATGCTTCTGTTTTTTGTTTGGTTATATATGCTTCTGTTTATTTAACATGTTCAGTATCTTGCATGTTTCTGATTAGTTTTTCAGTATCTTGTATGTATGTATGTTATGCACCTGTTTATTTAAAATGTTTACTGAATTGTTGTTTGTTATGGTTATGCTCTGTTAATGTTTCTAATGATTTTAATTGCTTGTTGCAGTCTGTTGCTGGTTGCTGGTTGTTCTTGTTTTAATTATGTTGGTGTCTTAGCTTTTTAAGTTAAGTTGCCCATAATTTAAACTTGGTTGCCCTTAAAAGCTCGATGATGATATTTCTGGTAGCAAAGTATATCTTTTATGTTTGTAAAACTTTGTTATAAGATCTGAGAGCTTAAAGTTTTGGTTTCTGCAAGTTAAAGTTCCAGTTTGTAAAGATTATTAAGTTTGTATGTTTAAACTTTTATATTATTGAATAAAGTTTTGTAAGTTTAACCCTTTAAATTATTGAACATAAGTTTGCATTATTCTCTCCAAAGTTTTTCTTCTTAAATTTTACCTTATTCTGTTTTTTACTTATAAAAAAATTTGGAAGTATCCCTAATTCAATCCAAAGTTAAACGACAACTTAATTAAGTCATGTTTGTTCTTGTAAAAATTATGTAAGTTTTTATATATTCACTGTTAAATTTAATGTTTTAAACAACTTAACTTAATTAAGTCATTTAAGTTATTCAGGTTTTTATTAAGTCATTTAAGTATGTTATGTTAATAAAAATATTTAGTCATCTTATGTTAATTAAGTATACAAATTTAGTTTAATAATCTTTATTCATTTAACTAAATTTAATTAAGTATAAAAATTTAATGTAATAATGGTTATTCATTCAACTTAAGTAAATTAAGTATAATAATTTATCTTTTCAGTTATTTTAAAATAAAAGTTAAGTTAATTAGAAAGACAATTTGATTTAATAATGTTTAATTATTTAACTTAAAATGAATGCAAGTTAATTAAACTTATTTTTAATCTTAAGTTAAGTTAATTTAGCATTAATTTATTCATATAATAAAAAATTTAAGTCATCTTATCTTAATTAAGAATACAGATTTAATTTAATAATCTTTATTCATTTAACTTAATTTAATTAAATATAAAATTTTAATTTAATAATAGTTATTCATTCTACTTAAGTCAATTAAGTATAATAATTTATCTTTGAAGTTATTTTAAAATAAAAGTTAAGTTAATTAGAAAGACAATTTATTAATACTTAGAATTATTATTAATTCAATTTTTCTTTTAATTGAAGTTAAGTTAGTTACTTTATTAATACTTGACATTATTATTAATTTTAAAATTTATCAATACTTGACATTATTTTATATTCATTAAATATAACTTCTTCAAATGTCAGATAATTATCATTATCAGCAAATCAAATAATAGTATTAGTTCAGGTTAATATCAGTTCATGTCAATATTAGTTCAGGTCAAGAACAGTTCAGGTCAATAACAGTTCAGGTTCAAAACAGGTCGGGTTCAAAACAGGTCGGGTTCAAAACAAGTCGGGTTCAAAACAGGTCGGTTTCAAAACAGGTCGGGTTAAATCGGTTATCTGGCAGGTTAGTCTCGGGTTCGGGTTCATTTCGGTCGGGTGCAGGTCGGGTTCGGTTACTACAGTAACATGTCAAATTCGGGTTCGGGTTCACTTCGGTCGGGTGCAGTTCGGGTTCGGTTTCTACTGTTACATGTCAAATTCGGGTTCGAGTTCGTTTCGGTCGGGTGCAGGTCGAGTTCGGTCTTTGAATTCTCGGGTTAAACCAGATTCTGACTCGATCGGGTTTTAGGCAGGTTACCAGGTCGGGTCAGTTTTTCACACCCCTAAATACAACAAATGCCCCTGTATTTTAGTGAAAATCTCGCTTTGACCATTTTAAATTTCGTTCGATTGTTTTGGTTTTTTAACTTTCAATTCATTATCATAGTCCTTTAACATTTTCTAATAAAACTGGCACATGGCCCAACCAGGTTTTTAATTTTTTTTCTTAGTATTCTAAGTCAATTACAAGGTAGTATCTTAGTCCGATTTTAAATTTAGATAAACGCAGACATACCTACAAACTACGTTGCTCGAACCAAGTTTTTAATTTTACTAGAACCTGATTAGGTCTCATAATCATTTTCTTAAAGTAGATTGTCGAAGACTAAAGTGATAATAAATTGAGTGTTGAGGGATCGAACTGATTGAAAACAATAAAAGATCCAAAGTAAAAATTTCATAAAAGTGGAAGGGTTAAAGTAGATATTAAGCCTAAAAATAAAAACAATCGACAAGTTGATATGTGAACGAGTTGACGACAGTGAACATATCTAATTAGTCGTCGAGAAAATGGAATTTAATGAATAGTTCTGGGGTTGAAGGGGGAAATCTAAGGGCTCAAACATTTTTCTTGCGGTCTGATCGGAGGGCTGAGAAGCAACTCTTCTTAAATCTTACAGTCTGATTGGAAGATGAAGACAATGCTTGTTCACAGCAGTTTCCTATAAGAACATGAGTCAAAACTACGTTCTGCGTACTAACTTTGATTTAAAGAGTTTGTTTTTCAGGTTTGAAGATTGAAGAAGAGGACTTCTGTAGTAGACACTCCCTCAAATTCGATCCGAAGTTAGTATCATCAATCGTTGATCATGTTTTGTCTGGAGAAATGACCGATTGTTTAGTAAATAAAAATGGTAGTCTTTTTTTGTGTGTGTATATTTTGTTGTTGCAGGTATACCATGAATATGAGCAGACCTTCAAATCTAGAAATGGTGATGAATGATACGGTCATGAATCAAGCTGAAGAGGCCGCATCAATTGAACAATCCGCTTGGTGCCGGAATGGTGCAGAGACGAACACTCGAGTTCAGAATCATGCAATGGAGATTCAACATTTTCATGTAACAAACCAACCCCATCAATCCAACTTTCTGCATACTCAATCGAATCAAGCAGGTCAAATGAACCCCCTGCTGTCTGCAAGTACTGGATTGATGCACCATCTACTCAACAACTCACTTAGATTGCCAAGTGAGGCAAGGATCAGCTCTACCCAACCATACATGTCTCAATTAAATGGATATCATGCTCCAGATAACACTGATGGAGTCGGCCTTTTGAATCATCATCATGCAACTGAACCCCTAGTGAATCAAACATGTCCAATTGAGACTCAAATTGTTCAATCTCTGCTATCTCAACCGAATCAAATTGACGAACAGATGTCTTTCCAATCGAATCAAAGACAGACACAAACACATGGGAGTCAAAGAACCCCTGCAGCAATCCGGTCTAAGCGTAACAGAGATAAAAACAAGGAAATGATGGTAAGGAAGCATAAATCTCTTTCAATCTTACATGAAAGTAGCTAGGAATTAAACATTGTTTGGATTTTGCAGGACACATTGAAAAACGAAAAGGAAAAGGCTACCGAAAACGAGGTAAAAAAACAAAAATCTCCTTTTACTTCCCTACAGACGATTTTCTGCAAGTGTAAACTAACATTGTTTGGATTTTGCAGAGAGGATTGACAGAGGAAAACGAAAAGCTGACTGCAGAAAAGGTACTTTCAATCTAGTATGTGCCCCCTTTTTTTATAGGATCATATGTTTATATCTATCTCAAACAAAACATTGCTCGTATTTCGCAGACAATGTTGATGAATGAAATTGGAAAGCTGAAGGCTGAAAAGGTAAAAGTATTAGAAATCTGTATGTCACCATTTCTTTAATGGGATTAGATATTTACATCTATGACAAATGAACCATTGCTTTGATTTCGCAGATGGAATGGAAAAAGGAAAAACAAGTGCTGACTGCAAACATGGTAAAGAGAATCTCTTTCAAACTTGATTTACAAGTTATTACTTCCTTATAAAGCAAGGAATTTAGGAGGCCCTTAACATTACTTGAAATTTTGCAGACAGCAAATACAGAGTCTATTAGAAAGTTGGCTGCCCAGTACGAAGCTCTATCACAGTCAAAACAATGGATACAAGACTTGGAGGGTTTCCGGCATTCGAATGAGCAAATTCTAAAACAAAACAGAGGATCGAATATCAAAAGAGTTAGTTTTAAACTCAAACTATGTATCTTGTTTTTGTTAATTTAAGTACAGATGAGTATTTATATTCATTCTTTACTTGTTCATGCATGATTTCTTTGTATGATAATTGAAACATGTTACTGTTATTAGCCATCCTCTACTCTTCTTTAGGAGTATGTTGGGACATTAGTTTGAACATCGGTTTGAATATCACTCATTGTTTTGTTGCAGCAATGAAGGTCAAAAGTTTTCTTAATTCCTTTTAATCTTATTTTCCTCTCAGTTTTCCTTACCAAGATGTTCGGTCTTTCTTTATGTTTCTATCTGATTCATGTTTGGTTTCATTTTTTTTCCTACAGAGAATTGTCTTGCAATTGGATGTAAGCGATGGCAAAGATAAACAGAAAGCGATGGAAGTTGTGTCTGTTCTCTCAGGTACTAACTTTAAAAAATCTTTGTGTTCTGCAATATGGGTTATTACCGAGAACTTGTCTTCTTCAGTTTCTGCACCTTTGTTTTTCTCTAGGTATCGATTCTATTTCGATAGACATGAAAGACAAGAAGTTAACAGTGATCGGAGACGTTGACCCGATTAACGTTGTGACCAAGTTAAGAAATCAATGGTATACCGAGATTTTAACAGTCGTGCCGGTCAAAGAAGAGGAGAAAAAAGACACCAAGAAAGATGAAAAGAAGAAAGAAAGTGATCAGATTGCTGAGCTTGTTAAGGCTTACAGGGCCTATAATCCTTACACGACTATGCATTACCACCCTGTTCGTGCCCTAGAGAATCCGAATTCGTGTGTTATCTGCTAAACTTCCCAGGCCTGTTAAGGACTTAGAACAAGGATTTGGAGCATTTCCATAGGAATATCAGTGAATGAAACTTTGAAAGTCCTTCTTTAGAGACAATCCCAGAAAAAAGGATTTGGAGCATTTCCATAGGAATATCAGTGAGCTGTGGAGTTTCTTGCTTGAACTTGTATCAGCGATTTGTTTTTCTCTTGGTGTACGTCCGTTATATTACGTCGTACTCTTTTCTTTCATCTTAGAGAAGTTTTTAATAAAATACATTTAATATGTATGATTCGTCTCGAAAATAAAATCATATTTTCAAAATCACAAAACTTTTGCATGCAAATATTCCAGGAAATCAAAACATTAAAATTTACAGGTTAGAAGTTTTGAAAATCTAGGATTTTGAAAATATAAGAGCAAAAAAATCAAACAATAGTCAACTCGTCATCTAACTTCTATTTACAGGAAAAAAAACCTCAATTTTTGTTGTGAATAAAATAAAGAAGAACATGAATAAGAACGAAGAACAAGAAGATGAGAGAAATAGGGAGATTCGTATTATTCTTAAAAACTGAAATTGCGTACAATGTCTTCATCTATTTATAAGCTTAAAACATCAAACTCTAATTAATAGAGATAATATTCCTAATAATAAATAAATCAAACTCCTTAGATAAAGTTCTAATCATGATAGACATTCACATAGATAAATATTCATAACATTCCCCCTTGGATGTCTATGAAGATAATGTGTCTCGTTAAAACCTTACTAAGATAAAATCCAGTGGGAAAAATTATTAGTGAAGAAAAAAGAGTACACACATCTTTGATACGCATAACATGTTGCCTCATTAAAAATCTTACTAGAAAAACTCATTGGGACAAAACCTCGGTTAAGGGAAAAAGAGTGCAACGCGTATTTACTCCCTCTTATGAAAACATCACAGAAGATTTTTTAATCTTCACAATTCAATCTTGAATATTATTTTTTTAAAGATCGTGAAAGATGAAAGTTTGAATTAATATGTACCATGATGTATCCACTTTCAAATTGAGATATATCATCTTGCATTATCTTCGCACAAGATATCTTTTTATCATATTTTGTGAAAGTAAATTCACATATCTGGATATGTTGGGTCAATGGTCTTAGCCAAACACATTTTTTGTTTGCCTCGTGCATAACAATTATTTCTACGACATTTGAGGAGGCATCAACGGATGTTTGAAGATCTAAAGGATCTTTGTATATCCATGGATATTTCTTGACCAACTAATATATGGTGCTTCAAGACTAAGAAAAGATATAATTATCTTTATTCACATCCAACAATCTTATAATAGATATTCTTATCCATATTGAATCTTTTTTAAGATTCTTTCAACTTATGTTCATTCATAGACAAAAACGCATATTTAAGTGTTCGATCTTTAGGTCGAGACAAAACCACATCTCAAAATTCTTTTACTAAAATCATTTCCTTAAATTACCAAATGCTTTGAAAGCTCTTCAGGAGTTCTAATAATATTTAAATTATCATAATGAATCTTGATCCAAACTCCTTTTACTAAAAGCATAAGGAAATATGATCATTCTTATAGTATTTCCTCAATTAGTACTCACTAAGGCGATTATACCAAATGCGCCAAAATATTCAATAAGACATGTCTAAATAAATTTCTTCAAAAATTTCTAAATGCTTATAGCATTTTAAATCCTTTAAGGATAAATAGGGATCCATAAATAATTAGACGCATATAATATATTTCATAACTGTCAAATTAATTGCATTCACCATGAAGTAATTAAAACTCTTCATAAATCATAAGTCAAGTCGTGTTTACGATTACTTATTTGTGTCTCACTTGTATTACACCTTTAGGTGTTTGGACTGCTAGTCCAAATACTTCACTTTTGAAAGTTCAAATCGTCTTTCTATATTGGCCAATCATTTCAACATCTATAAATTCTTATACAAGATCTTCATTTTCTTTCTTTACTTTTATAGAATTATTCTATGTAAAATTATTTGCAAAATCGTTGTCGACAACTTTTTTATTTTGGTTTCATTCTCGTAGTGACATAACCCATCGATATCTCTTCAATATTTTGATCATCTCATATTACTTTTCATTTACGAGAATTTTGATCATTGGAACCATTTCAACTATCATGCTTCAGACATGATTTACATCCTCACGCTCTAACATGTAATTTAAACTTAGAGCATTTCAACTGGCATATGAGACTTAGTTACTCTCATTGGGCTAGTAAATATGTCTGGCAGTTGACATGTAATAACATGAATTATCTTATGAACTTCTGGTTCATATACGAGGATCTAGATAACAATAATTCATTTTTCTTTATTCAGCTGATTATTATCTCCCCTGATGTTGAGAAAAAATCATGTCATAAATGATTCTTCAATTAATGTTTAAGAATTTAAACATAAAAGGAGACTCTGACTCAATATATATTCTCAACCCTTTTTATTTACCCATTTTGTGCGTTGTGGTGAAGCAATTTAACAATATATCGCGCATTCAAAAATTATAAAATGGGAAATGTATGACTTATGACCAAAAATCAATCATAACGGAGAGTTTATTATAACTAGTTGGCTTGATGCGTATAAGTGTTGCTATATGGAAACACCATATAAATAATAATTGTTTTGTTCTCATAATTTCGCTATTAATGAGGGGGCATCCAATTAAAATTTTGCTAAGTGTATTTTTCATAATCAATAGACTTTGTAACAACTGATATAGCCTAAAATATAAACTCACTAGATTTTGCAAGATGAATAGTTTAACTGCATAATCTAAATCCTTTTATAATCAATCTCACAAATTTCTTGTTGTAAGTTGATAAAACAATGTAGATACATCTACTAAAATCATATAAAACTTTTCACATTTGCGGATATATGAGCTCATATTTCATTCAGATATACAAGACATGCAGTCTCAACTTTAGTACAAAAACTTCAAGTTCTTTTGGTAAGTTAGATCTTAATTTTTTTTAGAACAAGCAACACAAAAACTTCGTGTTCTTTCAATACGTGGAATTTAATCAATTCCTTTGAGAACAATCACCACAATAACTTTAGGTTCTTTTAATAATTGTGCATATATTCTATCAAAAAATGTGCATATAAATCTTAATAACTTTCGCATCATTATTGATCACGATGGTCTAACCGATCATACCAACTATATACAAGTGTGTATATACATTTATGAATTTCGTAAACTTTTGGTTTACCATAACATGTGATTCAATCTCACTCGTACATGTCAAGTACGACCATCAAAATTGTTCCTTTGAATAGAAATATCTTTGGCTCTTTCAGAGATTTCAATGAAAATTATCTTTTTTTAGCAATATATAGCTCTTTTAGAGCTTTCAACTGACCTTTTGGCTACCGAACTTATATTTACGTTGGCTTATTTCAAATGTCAATTGATAACATATGTTATCTATAATTCTCAAAAGAATATTTTGCACTCATATTGCTCTCTTAAAATTTTCACTTCTAGTGGTGACGATATTATTACCATTAGCGGCAATTATTGTAATATTCGCAATTCTGCACTTTTCTTAATGTGCTTTCTCTCAAGAATTTATTGCTCTTCTAGAGCATCAATATTTTCAGTACTATGAGATATAATACCCATATTATTTCCTTACATTTAAATGATAAAATATATCTTATGCTTATGTTGAACATAAATCGTCACCATAGATTGTATTTGACAAGTAATCATGTTAAACAAAATAAATAAATATCATAATATATAAATATAAAACGCAAATAACTAATGTTCGTAAAGTAAATAAATAAAAAGATAAATAATTTTTTTCAAAGTTATGAGAATAATTAGAAGATGATTTATTCTCTTCGAGAGTTATAAGAAAATCAACAGCGTCCAAATGAGTTGGACCAATATCATCTTCGTCATTTTTTACAAACAAAATTTACTTCTATTTCCTTCCCTTTATCATTCAATGATTGTTGCTTTTTCAACGTACGACAAGTACGGGACCAATGATTTATAATATCGCATTGGTAATAAAAAGGATTTTACTTCATTAGAATGATCTTTATCACTCTTGTCATCCTTATAACCTCACTACCGGTGGGTAGAAGTATCCTTAAAATGATCATATTTTCTAAGTCTATATTCATGGTTTCAATCACGACCACAACTTCTAACGTGGCTTTTATTGTTTCTATAATATTATCTCACATTCACTTCAGAGAATTGAAGTAGAGCCAGTGGGTCTTTGAAACCTTTTTACATATCCTTATCACAAAGAACAAAGATTTAATTCTCTTGGTGTACGTCTGTTACATCACATTGTACTCTTTTCTTTCATCTTAGAGAGATTTTTAATAAAGTATATTTAATATATATGATTCGTCTCGATAATAAAATCATACTTCTTGCGGATAAAAAATATCTTTTATTGATGCAACATTGCGGATATAAAACATCTTTAATCGATGCAACATACTCAATATAAAAATTAGTTGTATATAACAATGTACAACGTTAAGTGTATATGAGTATACGATACTTATTATTCTAGATTTTCCCCTTGTTTGTACTTTTAGTGAAAATAAAAATGAGTTGATTTTCAAAATCACAAAACTTTTGCATGCAAACATTCCAGCAATGCAATATATTTTAAAAAAAAATTATCTATTTTTTGTCCCCTAAAATTTTATAAATTTGCCCGCTGACATAAAGTTTTACGTTCGTCCCTGATATCTGACACTAACATCGAGTTCAAATTATTACAGAAGCTAAAAACATGTATGAATCTACTGTCATGTTGAGCAAACGGGTGTAAGCATCAGCAGGGGCGGATCTAGAAATTTAAATTTGGTGGTTCACCTATTTACCTTATTTAGAGACTTAAGGCTTTGAATCTCTCCTGACAATCAACTTGACTACAACAGTCTAAATGACATCAAAAATTCATTTTGCTAAATAAATCGCCTTACTTGAAAAAAGAATTTAAAAAAAGTAATGGCAATCCCCAATTGGTAAAAATGACAAGTAAGAGTGTAAACGAACCAAACGTTCAACAAGTCGTTCGTGAACCGTTCGACAGGAAATTCGTTTATGTTCGTTTATTTATTAAACAGATGAATATGGAAAAAAAATTATGTTCATTTAATTAAATAAATGAACACGAACAAATGACTCATTCGTTCATTTACGTTCGTGAACGTTCGGTAATCCGTTTGTTTATGTTCGTTTAATTTTATTCACATATATCCAATTATATTTATTATTTTTTATAAAAAATATTATATTTAAAAATAAATAAATTTATTCACATATGTCCGTTCTTTTATGTTCGTTTATCGTTTTAACGAACGAACATGAACGAACACGAACAAGATACAATCCTTAACAAACAAACACGAACAAAAAATTATGTTCGTTTAGTTGTTCATGTTCGTTCATTTATTCGGTTAAAATTAAACGAACGAACATGAACATACCCTCGTTCGTGTTTGTTCGGTCATTTACTGGCTTAATGACAAGAAAGTTGAATTGATAAATGGATGAGTAGAGAAATTCAGAATCACCCATTTTTTCTTGTCAAATAGAACGTTTTAAAGAGATAAGTGTGATATCGTGAAAGTTCTTCTGAATTTCAAAGATAAAAGTTATCAAAAGTTCAGACATTTGAAGATTGAACATGATTTTTTGTCGTTCAGTGTAGCTTTTCCGATAACGCTCCAAAAACTCGTTCTTACCTCGTTTTTGAACGAGCCCTCAGTAAACTAAATATTATTGGAGGATTATCCTAAGGATATTGCCAATTCGATGAAAGCAACATGTTTTTCAGATAACATTTGCCAACGTAATCCGAAACTTTTGCATTGTTAGTTATATAAACAGATTATTTAATATATCCACAACTTCAATGAAGATAATCCGGTGAAAATAAAGAAGATTCTGGCAAATAAAATTGCATATTTATTACAACTCCAGCATAAAAAAAAAAAAAAACTCTTACAGTGCCTAAATCACTATAGCTATGTCGAGTACATGTTCACAAGCCGAGTACATTACACAAGTCGAGTTAGTGCGTAAATCGACTTGTGTCATGTACATCTCGACATGTGAAACCGTAAGACTCTCGGTAGAGCCGAGGCACATCAACAAGCTCAAACCTAAATTTCCACACACAAAAAAAGTCTCAAAAACCAACTTTTCCCATAGTACATGAGGATTAATGAACTTAATCTTTCATGCTATATATCCAAAGATGCAAAGAACTAATTCCCCTACACAACACTGCAATTTTCTGGTCATCTACTTCAAAGCTGCCGATGATTAAAAGTGATGCTGAGGGTCCGGCCCTCCGGGCGAGATTCTCTCCGGATTACCACTCAGCATCCTTCTGTAATACTCGATTTTCGATAAATCATAACCGAGTTTCTCCAACATAGTCATGCTATCGATCTTTCCGGCCGCGGTCGGCGCCTTACCATGATCATAAGACCTAGCTTCAGATTTTCTCATTGCAAGCATCAATACAATGATGATGGACAGCAGCACCACCCTAGAACTTGAAGCATTAGCCATGGATTATTGTATGTAAAAATTTAGAACAACGAGAAACGAAGTTATATCATCAATAACCTTACCAATAAGCTTATATAGTAAAGGAGATCAACCTCGGAAATGACATTTATCGTATAAGACATTGATGTATTGGAACATCGACGTATAACCAGATAAAACTTGACAGAACATGGTTTTGTCTTAACCCCAAAACTCAGCTGGTTTTTCTGCTTTCCTGACTCACCTCCATTAACGTTATTAGACACATAAAACAACATTACGTTTTAATGTTCGACCCTTATTTGCTTAGCAAAGTTTGACGTTCTTTGCCTATCATAAACAGCCAAAAAGGGCCACTGTTTTTTGGGTGTGGCAACTCGGAAATTGACTCGAAAAGCTCATGAAGACAATACAACTTTAGATCCTTAGCTCATATTCCCTTTTGTCTTGTCCTAAGACTTTTTTTTTCTCCAATGGAGGGAATTCATTTTCGAATTTGTCCTTATGTATGAATATGGGAGATATAGCTTCTTTATGTTTTTGGCCATTTTCGAGCCGCACGCATGTATGATCCATTAAAAAAGTTGTTTTGTCCGCATGTTTTGACACGTATTATTCTGTATAGTGTATGAGACCTATGTTATGATTAGTGTAGTCTCCATTGTGTAATATATTATTCATACATAAATCGAAGAAGTTTATGAAGTGTTGTCGACTCCAAAATTGTTGTTTGAATTTACAAAGTTGAGATATTAACGTAGCATGTCACGCTCGACGAGTACCGATGAGTACCATTAATTTAATTTATAAAGATTAAAAATCTAAATGAGTATAATTATAAATCATTTAAAAATTAAAAGATAAATTAATTAAAATATATTATTTTATTTTTAATTTTTTAAACATAGATCAAAATACCTACCTACCCCTAAATTACAAAATCTTAATTTTTGTTCATTTGAAATTGTCGCCGCCGCCGCTGTCCACCGATGGTTATGACCTAACAGTTAAGTGTAGCTGTTGTATGTAGGCTCGCTTGAAGAAGTTCCCAAATCCAAATCTGTCTTTGCCCTAATTCAATCATATCCATTGAAATTCTACGATTTCCCTTATTTTTCATCCTAACTAATCGAGCAATTAGATCGATCTTAATCCCTTCAATTGTATCCAAGGATTTGAGGGTTTTTTCTGTTTATAAAAAGAAATTCGAAATGGAATCGAGCTGGCGTGCGGTGGAATCGCAGCGGCAGCAGGGCAGTGATGGCGGTAATTTTAAATGAACAAAAATTAAAGTTTTGTAAATATTTAGGTGTAGATAAGTATTTTGATCTATGTTTAAAAGAAAATTAAGAATAAAATAATATATTTTAATTAATTACCTTTTAATTTTTAAATAATTTATAATTATACGGTTAGTTCTTTAAATTTTTAATCTATATTTAAAAGAAAAATAAGAATAAAATAATATATTTTAATTAATTATTTCTCGAGTTGAATTATCGTATAATACTATAAATTAAAATATTAACATATTTTATATCTTATATTTCGAACCGGACCAAACATAAAAAGATATAAAATATGTTAATATTATAGTATTATACGATAATTCAACTCGACCTGACTCATAAATACTTCTATTTGTGAAATATATTTTACAAGATAAAATCGAAAGTGTTAAAATCAAAAAGGTATCTTTCGGGTACGGTCTCTAGACTCTCTACACTAATCTCATTCATAAAATCTAAACTTAACGAGTGATTCCAATAGAAAAGAAGATGATGTTCATCTAAGAGACTCGAGTATCAAAGTAATATAGTATAGGTGGACTTGGGCCTAATTGATCTTTAACCGAGTTCAATCAACTTTATTTATATATATTTTACCGAATGGTAAAAAAATATAAACATGTGTTATTTTATAATCACCTTGAGACTATTTAAAAAAGATACATGAATTGGTGCAAAGTGTTCTATAAAAAATTACTTAAAGATTTGATGGTAAAGTAGAATTAACATGACAATTTTGCAGGTGTAAATGGCAGATAGTATGATTGTTGCATTGAATTTTCATATTTAGGTCTAAAATGTAAGGAATTTGGATACGGCATTCTATCTGAGCATTTTTTTTTTTTGATCAAAGGCGACTTTCATTGAAATAAAAAGGGAAACAAACCAACTAAACAACAAAGGAGGGAAACAACCGAAGCCATAAAAAAGGAAAGGTTTGACAAGCTTCAAAAACCTGTAAAACCTTTCTCCTACACCCTAACGGGGAAACAGGTGGCACGCAGGCCCCACCAAGCAACCTAAAGCAACAACGAAGCAAAGAAAAGGACATAGACCGGCCATGCGAGCCCCGGCTACGTTCACGAATGGTTTGGATCATAACCCAAAACCTAAGCAACAACACCCACAACGGGGAAAAGAGAAACAGCAGAGCACCCCTCCACGCAGAACTCGATCGGCAAGAACCAAAACCAAACTTTTGTCCTCTACTGATGATCACCGTCCACTGATGACGCCGGAGAGCTCTGTCCAGAGGCAGGCTTCCTTCCAGGTATGGAGGGTCCTTATCACGGCAAAGATCAGAAAACCACACCAGCATGAGAGACGCAAACTTTGAGGATTCTTGCTCCGTTCTACAGAGGATAAGCAACAACCGAAAAACAAGGAAACAATAACTGCAAGGTGATAACCTTGGATCATATCCCTCTACTGAAGGCATCGAGATCCCAGGGGAAGGAAGAGTAGCCCGACATCGTCTGTGATCCTTCCTTTCACAGACCAGGCGTGCCCTACACCTCATATATCTTCCGGATAACCCTCCATGGGGTCATCCGAGTTGTGTCCATCCTCCCACACCTGAGCATCCATTTTTATGTCCTTGTGATTATCATCATCATCACTGAGTTGAACTTCTTCATTCAAGAAGAAGTTGTCGTCGATACACATCGAAGGAGTTTTCGTAATTTGATTACCGTAGGGGTCGATGCCAAGTTCAATTAACCCAACTTCATCGACCACAATTCTGGACCGTTCCATGGAAAATTTACGACGGGCCGCCTTCCTGATGAGTGTCAACCGCTGAGATCCAAACGTCTTCCCTTTCTTCTTGCTTTCGATATTTTGAATAATCGGAGACGTGTTCAAATACGAGGCAGGGAACAGCGCAGCTTTCAGAATATCCTCATTAGCAGCCCACCCTCTCTCTGATATACACCAATTGTTGGGTGCAACTTGGACAATTTCCTGAGAAATTTGGTTCCATATTTCCCTTTTTTTTGTTTGGCTGAAAGGCTCAGCGTCATCCTCATTTCTTTTCCTTTTTCTGTTTGCAGAAACTTCCATTTTGTCGAGCCCCATTGCTAGGAGAGTGCCCCAAGTCGCCATCTGTCTTGGTGTACTGCATTCAGCTTTTGGGGAAGGATTTTCCATAGGTGAAATCGTGTCCAAGATTTCCTTTGGAACACTGTGCGGAGAGTTGTTTAGACTAGGAAGTCCTGTGCTCTGCTTACCAACGTTGCATGCAGGCTCCTTTGCCGCAAAGGGGAATAACGAGTTGACTTCTTGAGCGTTGGATTGGACATCACGTGGTACAAGGTTCAATGTGATCTTCCCTTTAGGATTTACCTCGTACTGGACCGTTGTTGGACTTTGTGTTAATTTGTCTTTTGCGTGAAGGCTAGCATCGGAATTGTTTGCCAGACTGGAACTCCCCGGACAATGGGGTCTATGTTTGCCGCCGGTAGTAGCCCGTAACCAGGGACCAAATCTACCTTTGAGATGGAACCTTGTTATGTCGCACGTACAGCTCCCTTCCGTGTGTCCCAGTCTACCACACCGGAAGCAAAACCTCGGCAGGTTTTCGTACTTGAAGGAGACCTCGAGAGGCTTGTCTTTCCTCCGGTTCAAAACGAACCCAGTTTTCAGCGGGTCTTCCACTCTCAGACCAACTCTAATACCAACATTACCATGCCATTTGGGGATTGTTGGATCATCAAGGGTCGACCCGTAGTAGAACGGAAACAGGTTCCCAATGCGCTGCACGTTTTCAGGCGTCTTTAGACCGATAGGAAGGTTCTCTATCTGGATCCAAAATTCCTCAACGGAGAAGTCAAGTTCCTCGAGGGCTTTGTCAGGTTGCCATTCTTTGAGCACCAAGAGGTAGTCCTGAACTGCCCAAGGCTTAGCTCCCAGCACCTTATGACGCTCCTCGACAGATTGGAAGAGAAACAGAAAGAAGTTGCGTCCAAGCTCGTGGCATTCTAAGCTTTCCAGTTTCCAAGCTTTCCGGAGAATTGCGGCCATAATGAGTCCCTTAAAGGGGTTAGGAGCCAGTATTTTACCGATGAGAGCATGGTTTTTGAGGGTAAAGTTGACCTCATTGTCCTCATTTAAGCTCAACTCATCAATGAACTCCTGGCTATATAAGTTTAGGTTTGTCGGGTGGTTGGGATACCCGTTGTTGACCACTCCCATACTAAGAGCTGAATTTATGAGGGTGGGATCCATGGACATGAGTAGTAAATGCGCACAGAAGCGAAAGAAGGAAACAACGGTGTACCAGGGAAAAGGAAAACAGAAACAGACAGTACCAGCAGCAAGAAGAAAGACTAGACCTTCAGAGGCTTAATCCACCTCCAAGAAGCACTTGGTTCACACTGACTCTACCAGGATCATCAGACCAAAGGGAGATGGGACTAAGAAGGAGACAGGGAGAGCGAAACTTAGAGAGAAGCTTGAAGTCTTTATCTGAGCATATCTTATTCCACATGTGAAACCGACCATTGATCAAGACATCATCATATGTAGAATATTACATGTCTACACTTTCTTTTCATTACTTCCTCTTCTGATCTTCATCTTATCCTTACCAGCAGGGATAGACCAAGGTGCTGGTGAGGGCGGTCGCCGGCCCTTAAAAATTTAAATTTTTTATATAATTTAAAAAAAATTGAATTTTTTATGTATTTTTTATTGAAAAATTATTTCCGCCCCCTCAAATTTTTTTAAGTTCGTCCCTCCTAAAAATTTATAAGTTCACCCCTAACCTAAAGTTCTCAGTCCGTCCCTGCTTACAAAATATAAACAACTGGTTTATTTGTATGTTGTTCATATTTTATTTTATTTTAAAAAAAATTATAACGATTAGATTTCAAGACATATCTCTTGAATTATTTTATGATTTTTACATTTGAAGTCTTATTCATGCATATTTAAATTAGGGGGAAAACTTTAATGTAAAGGTTGTGTAAATTTTAGTTTACACAAGTCATTTAGTTTTAAAGATTATAAGTTTAATTTAAATTTTAAGTTTTAGGGTTTAAAATTTAAAATATAATATTTAGAGTATAGGGTTTGATTTTTTTGAATTTATGATTAAAAATTTGAATTTATAGTGTAAATATGTATGCATGTGTAAAATAAATTTACATAGCCTGCGTATTAAAATTTTACTCTTTAAATTATTCAAATATATTCAAAGATACTAACTAGAAGCTTGAAAGATTCTTGTTCAATTCTGGGTGGACTTGGTAGGTATACAGAACTAATCAAACAAATATGATCAAATATTCCACATTTTGCTCATGTAAAAATTAAATTAATCTCTCGGTCTCAATTAAAATGTCACAACTGAATTTTTGTGATCAATTATCTAAAAGTTTAATTATTTTAAATAATTAAATTTTATAGTATTATATGAAAACTATTCCGTTAAGGAATACAAAATCTCATGTTATCGGAGTATAGTTGTAATCATTAATTTTGTCTGGACCTTGAACCCCCTTTAATCTGTGTTTATCTTGAGCTTATTAGGGCTATTATGTAATTAAAAGAAAAAAGAAGTAGAAAAAAAGAAAAAAAATATATGTACGCATATATATGTGTATGTATGTATAAATAATACTACTATTACCTTATATTATTACTATTACACTATGTTATTATTATTGCATGCTATTATCATTGTGTGTTATTATTATTATTATTATTACTATTATTATTTTTTTGTTTTCCGCATGTTGTCGTTATTATTTATATATTATTGTGCATATTATATCATATCACTATTACATTTATCTATATTATTATCATCGGATATTACAAGTATTATTATCATAAAAATAAACACATGAGTAAATAAAAGCCCAAAATATGTTTGAATTAAATAAATACAGTCCACATTATACAAAACCCAAAAATACATTGATTAAAGATAATAAAGTTCAATTACATGAAGCCCGGTAAGCCCTTTACTACAACCCTAATAAAAAAAACCCTAACATATTTGTTTTGTGTCTTGTGCAGCCGCCGCCCTCATCCACAGCCGTCAGATCTATCAAGATCTGACGGTCCAGATCATCCCGCGAAGACAAACCCTAGAGGAGCCCTAAGGGTCTGGCACCGCACATCTCCAATACCGTTCGATCTGGGCAAAATCAACGGCCCAGATCGATCCCAGCGAAGAAACCCTAACGAGCCTGGTGGAGCCCGAGCGCCGCGCACGCCTCAACCGCCCGATCTCAAACGCATCGGACGGCTCAGATGAGCCCAGAGATCCCACGCGCCTGAACGTCCTGACCGAGGGCCTGCCACAAGCACGTGTCTGCCACCGCTGGCCCTTTGTCTCCCCACCGATTTGGAAACGTCAACCATGTAAAGCCGGAAAGCAAGTGTCAGATTACCCAAAGCGCAATTCGGACGTAGGAGAAACAAACAAAAATAATAAAGGCAAGCATGGCAATAGAAACCTCAGAGACCGATCGGGCAAACCCGACATGCAGACACAAAAACGCAGAATAACAGAGTCTGAAATGGAAAAAATCACAGAGAATACCAAGCATATTTCTAAACCATTGTAACCCTTTTTCGGATATATAGAAAACCGAAACGAAAAGAAAAAAAGGGAGCATTTTGCAAGAGAGAGTCAGTGAGCATTCGAGAGCAAAAACAGAGAGAAAAAATAGAGGAGATTGTAAACAAAGATCGAATTTTTTACAAAGGAATCAATAAAAAGAAAGCCTTCTGAGGTATCCATTTCTATTTTTCTTTTTCGATTGCATGTTTAAAAAGAGGGGGAAAAGGCAAAGTTTCAATTTTACCTCCACCGTTCGGAGCTTGGGGTTGCGTCGCCGACAAGCCGGCCGGCTTTCACTTGGCTTGGCGTGGTGAGGCATCGGATGAGATAAACGAGATGGGGAGGCCGTTTTCTTTTTCCTTTTTTCTCTAGAGGTTTCAGAGTGAAGAGTGGCCGCCGGGTGTTAGGTTTAGGGTTTCCTGCGTATTAACTTAGTATATATGGGGAGGGATTTGGGTTAATTACGTCCGGGCCACTCAGTTCTTTTAAAAATCCATCCGCAATCCTTTAAGTTTCGTGAGGGTTTGCATTTCGACCACTATGTAGGTGTTAATGTGAATCCCTGAAGGTCGAATCTCGTCCCTAGTCCCTGGCATTTTAAATTTCATCCCTGGTTTCTTCATTCTTTATTTCGGGCCAATTTCTTATCCGACCCTCGCTCTTTTAATTATGGTTCATTTGATCCCCAAATCAGAGGTTTATTTACATGATTAATCCTATAATTGGTGTGCGTTTTGATTTCAACCGGCCTGCTATTCATATTAATTTAATCTGATTTTATTATGGTTTTTTACGAGAAAATGTTAACACATGGGTTAATTCCTTTAAAATTCACTCGCTCGTATAACCAAATTTCGATACGATTTGTCACTTTAATTCACAAAATTTAATATTAATTAAGCGGTAATGTTTTTGGTACCGATTTCCGGGCACGACGGGGGTGCTCATCCTTCCTCGCGTGTAACCGACTCCCGAACCTTTTTTAGAAAAAATAATCTCTGGTTTTATTTCGGTGTCCGGTCTACCATTTTTAAATGGTCGGTGGCGACTTCTCTATTTCTTTAAATCCGACTAATTTTTCGAAAACCAAATTAAAACCCGGTTCGTCCGAGCGACACCCGAGGTACTATGTATTTTCTGAAATTTTTTTAGTCGCAACAGATGGCGACTTCGCTGGGGACAAATTTTTGTTTAAAAAAAAAAGAGAGTCGAGCCAAAAAAAAACTTTACCGCTCAATTAATATTAAAAGTTGCAAATTAAAGTGACCGAGTCGATCGATATTTGTTTATAAGTGCGAGTTTATTTTAAACGCATTTAAAATTGACATTTAAACTCGTTCGTTTAAGTGGGGGGAAAACGCTAGTGCTTTCGTGGGGATATTGTTCCTCCTCATGGACCTAGTAAGTACCTTCGGGGCTCGAATACACTATATTCTCGTGGGAATATCGTTTCTCCGTACGGATATAGCTAAAGGGTCCCCTCGAATTGAACTCGGTTGAGAGGAGCCTATAATGGGTGATGACCGGGGGCCTTGCTACCCTTAGTAGGGGACAGCGAGGACAGTTCGAGTACCTCCTAGAACCAAAACTGCATTTAGAGAACTAGAATGCCCACCCCTTTTAGAGCCATGCGGACAACCTAGGTTTATTAGACGGGATAAATAGGGTTGCTTGCTTTCATGCTTGCCTTATTTCTCTTATCATGTTAACTGTGTTTATCCGACACTAACGTTTTTTCTTATGAACTTCTTGCATTCTTTTCTCACATGCATTTCATGACACAAAGGTGTTGAGTCAAGGTGGTTTTACCCATTTTTAGGGCTTTCGTTATGGACAGGAGGTTGCTAGAAGGGATCTTGTCAATTAGCAAGTCCGACATTGGTCAGAGTTGAATCAGAAAGGATAAAGAAGCAGCTTACCGAGCGAACGAACATTCATTACTTATAGAAGATCTAATGCCCACCACCGAAGAAGGCACAACTCTTCTTCATCCCGAGGAAGTCAAGCAAGATCGGATTTACTCCGAACATCCGAAGTCACGAAACTACTCGACCGAGTGCAAAGAGGCGGCCAGAAAGAACATGGTGGCCAGAAAAAGCATGGATTAGGTTAGGGAATTGATTCAGCTTCGAGAAGATAGTCGGTTTTTAGGATGCATCTGGGACTTGATATCAGCAGTTTTAGAGGGTCTTAAATTGCTAGAGAAGAAAGCAAATCCAGACCCAGCATTTTAGCCGAAGTTTTCATTTCCTTGAACATGATTAGGGAGCAAGATGAGTACCCGTAGGACTTTTGCTATGACTATCTTGTAACAAGGAGCCTTCTTTACGTTCAAATGAAAGTTGACCTAAGAGAATCACCTATATGACCAACACCTTTGACTTGCATACATTTGTAGTATTTGTTCCATCTATCATTTTAGAGTAGCATTAAAATTGTCATACATGCACCCATCTCATGATCATGCATCTGTTGATTCGAGTCCATAATACATCCATCATTGGACATTAAATTTCGCTTAAGGCATTTCATCACACCATTACTAATTGGGGAAAACACTCATGTCAGAAAGAGAAAAGAAAGAAAAAATGGACAAAAGAACAGTTTCTAGCCAGTACAGCTTCAGAAGCATGAATGACCTAGTGGTTAGGATGGAGAAGCTCAAATAACTTCAAGAACATTTGTTTCAGAAACAAAAGGAGATAATATCGTATATGAGGAGAATAAATCCTTTACAAAAATCCAGTTCTCATTATTGGTGAAAACTGATTGTACCCATGGGAATGGTACAACTAGCCCGGAGCAAACGGCTACCGGTAAAGGCATTTCAAATCCGTTAATCCTTGTGCATTTGGAAAAAATGCAAGTCTCGATTTTAAGAAAAATGAATTGAGGACATTATATCGCTTCATGAAAGAAGAAGCGATGTTTGGGCAAGTCCGACAGAAATGTTGGCACAACGTGCTTAAATATGGTGAAGTTTAAGACAATGGATAATTCAAATGTCCATCGAAAATTCAATTTTACGAATGGTCGAAGGGAAATAAATCCTTTGCAAAAATCCAATTCTTATTATTGGTGAAAACTGATTGTACCCAGGGGAATGGTACAACTAGCCCGGAGCAAACGGCTATCGGTAAAGGCAATTCAAAACCATTGATCCCTGTGCATTTGGGAAAAATGCAAAAGGAATAAGTTAAGCTGTAGATTTTTTCAAATAAAGAGTATAGTTATCATAACGAAATTTTCATTTTGCTATTTAGAAAATATTTTGGTATTCCTTAATTCTTTAAACATTTCATAAGTTTACTCTTGTTTTCCAATTACACATGTATATACTTTTCTGAGATTAACTTTAATTCAATTTTCTAAAAGACTGAATGTTGTGAGGACGTTATAAATATGAAAACCCTTTGTTCTACTTAGGCCAAGAGAGGAATGACAATGAGTGTTCAGGAATAATGGGCCACTCCCATTGAGTGATTTTTCCCTCTCGGGCATTGTTGTTCAAGGTTCTTGAATGAAGTGATAACCCTAAAACTTCTACCACCTGAAGAACAATTTTGATATCCGTGTATGGGAGGACATTTGGCATTCCTTCAATTACATTCACATAGAAAGAAAATAAAAAAATATCCATTGTTGTCCCCATTTGAGCCTGTTAAACTTTTTCTTCTGATCGAACCCAAACCAAGGATCACCCTACACCGGGGGCAAATGAGACAGAAGTATATGAACAAGTAAATGACATGGGATCCTGATTGTGCTATGAAGATGAGGCCTTGAAGGGAAATAAAAGAGAATGGATGCATCGAATTCATTTTTAATTTGAGCGGCAAAAACATCAAAAGAAAACAACGAAAGAAAAGTGGTGCTCAAATAGCTACCCAAATCAAGTCGAAGGCTACTGACATAAAAGTTGAAGAAATCAAAAGCAAAAGCACTAAAGTGAAAAGTGCAATTTTGTAAAAGGAGAAAAGATGATAAAGAAAAGGGACAAGAGGATTCCCTATGAATCTTTGCTTAGATGAGCCTCGAAAGATTGTTCACCTTTGATCGAAAGCCTGCACTAATACAATGCGAAGGTGCAAATGGATCTGAAACTACACTTGATGAAAAAAATGAACCCTAGGGTGAAAACCCCAACAAAAGGGGGCAGTCTAGAGTGATCCAAAGAAATAAGAAAAGAGATAGCATTTCATCGGAGCATAATCGAGACACTTCCCGTTGGAAAAATTGATCCTTGGTTTCACCACCCTTAAACACTTGTTTGAGCCTATTTACCATTTATTTCGTAGCCGTGAGCCTTAACCTACATTACAAACCTCAAAAGACCATTTGGACCATACGTGAACGGATGGATGAATTTGTCTTCAGATCACATCTCGCCTATCTGGGTTAACCTTTCTTCAAGGACTGCCACACTTCTAATGCCTGATTGAGATCAGAAAAGAGGGAAGGATGGGGCAAGGTGAGTTAGTGAGGTAAAGAGAGCCACCTTCAAATTGGGTAGAAACTAAGTATGGGAGTCGCTCCTCTCGGAAGCCTAATAGCCCAGAAAGGATTTCATATGTGTATCCCAGCAACGTTTGAAAAATGTCACTTAGGTTAACCTTTTTTTCAAAAACCCAAAACTTGATTTTCTTAAATATCACTTGTCGTGATTCTTTAAAATGTATATATATATATATATATATATACATAATGAATTTATTTTTTTATCATTTCCATAAGTCTCCTACATTGGAATGAACAAGTGGACTAACTGTGACTCGTGGTAAAGCCAGTAGTACCCGAGAGGGGCATCATTGTCCGTGGGGTAACAAGGGTTTTGTACATAAGAGTTTGAATCGGAATGGATGAAAGATAGCACAAGCCTAGAAAAAATGTAGATGAAGTTTCTAAATACGACCAAAGTCACTCGACTCGAATATTTGAACGAAGAACGAGCGGCAGAAGTTCGGGGGCAAGATTTCTTAAGACACAAGATTGATGGATGGTTGTAGTCCCAAGACAACGACCACTAACCCTAAGAAATGAAGACAAACTAAATCCATGCATCTTTGCATTCTCGTAAACACATGCATCTTTGCATTCTCGTAAACACATGCATTTTTGCATCCGGAAATATGCTCATGCATCATCGATAGCTATATGTCACCCATGCTAGGAGCATACTAAATCATATCATAGCATTTTGTTTTCTCTAATCAGACGTTTGAAGATTGGTAAAAGAACATATCTACAGCTTCATGAGAGGAGAAGCAGATCTCACAAGAGTCAAGAGTCCTTCGACTTGCGTAATTCGGATTCCTAAAATCCTTCCAACCCCCGGTTTTAATCTTCCAGATGGTTTTCTTAAAATTCGATTTTATCCTTCCAAAAGGTCGTTTTTCTCAAAACTTAAATTTCTCAATTTTTATCCTTCCGAAAGGTCGTTTTTCTCAAAACTCAAATTTCTCAATTTTTATCCTTCCAAAAGGTCATTTTCCTCAAAACTCGATTTCTCAATTTTATCCTTCCAAAAGGGCGTTTTACTCAAAACTCAAATTTCTCAATTTTTATCCTTCCAAAAGGATGTTTTTCTTAAAACTCAAATTTCTCAATTTTTATCCTTCCAAAAGGTCGTTTTTCTCAAAACTCAAATTTCTCAATTTTTTATCCTTCCAAAAGGTCATTTTCCTCAAAACTTAATTTCTCAATTTTATCCTTCCAAAAGGATGTTTTCTTCAAAACTCAATTTCTCAATTTTATCCTTCTCAAAGGATATTTTTCTTAAAAGTCAAAATTTCTCAACTTTATCCCTTTTAAAAAGATGTTTTTCCTCAAAACTATATCCTTCCTAAAGGATATTTTTCTTAAAAAGATCAAAATTTCTTAATTTTATCCATTTACACAGATTTTTGAAAGACAACTTGAATACCTATCAGGACGAAGAGAAAACGATAAAGCGAGAACTAAAAGGATTTCAGGCGAAACCTTTCAAGCCGCCACTCCAGATTTCAGGTGAAGCCTTCATATTCGTCACTCAAGGATTTCAAATGAAAGCTTTCAAGCTTGCCAACAGATTTCAAGATAAAGGATCCTATAGAGAAAGGGTCCAAACAAGCTCTATATGGGAGGAACTTGCGACTTCAGGATCTCGAAAGTGGAGGGTCCTACGGAGAGGGGACTTGTAGATCCTTGATTTCAGAGACGAGAGTTCTATCGAGAAGGAACTACTACTCGAAGAGTACGCTAAGGAAGAGGAGTTTTGTGGAGAAAAAACTCAGAATCCTAAGGCTTCAGGATCTCGAAAGCGGAGGGTCCTATAGAGAGAGGACTTGGAGATCGTTGATTTTAGAAATACGAAGATGAAAGTTCTATCGAGAAGGAACTACTACTCGAAGAGTACGCTAAGGAAGAGGAGTTCTGTGGAGAAAGAACTCAGAATCATAAGGCTTCAAGATCTCGAAAGTGGAGGGTCCTACAGAGAAAGGACTTCGAGATATTTTATTTCAAAAATACTAAGACGAGAGTTTTATATAGGAAGAACTGCCACTCAAAGAACACGCCAAGGAAATGAGTTCTATAGAGAGAGAACTCATATTCTTAAGGCTTCAAAGAGGAAATTACTCGGTGTAGCGCGTTGCAGCTCCATGAGAGTAAATCGTCCAACAGAAAAGTTGGACAGATATAGTTATGACCAGTTTGCTTTACGGCCGTGAAGGGAAAGCAAATCCACTTGGACGCCCAAGTTCGCCTTTCTGCCGCGAAGAGGAGGCAAAAGTATTTGGAATTTTAGCTTGCTTTTTTACCGCAAAATGGACAACTTGCTTTTAGACCGCAAAGGGAAGGCAAAGTTGTTTGGATGACTAGCTTGTTCTTACGGAAAAGAGAAGACAAAGATATTTGGAATCTGCTCCTCTATTCGGGCACTTGGAGAATAGAACTCGCTTATCCGTTCGGGCACTTGGAGAATGGAAATCTGCACACACAAAAACTCTCTGTCTACCTGTTCGGGGCATCCGGAGGGAGAACTCACGATTGGAAGGCTTTGGGAAGAGGATTTACTTGGAATCGCGTGGCTGCATCGGGAGTAAACCATCCAACAGGGAAGTAGGTCAAAATTAGTGCTTATGGTCTTTGCTTTATTCTTGTTCCACAAGTATAAGCAAAGAGGGGCAGCTGTAATCACTAATTTTGTCCGGACCTTGAACCCCCTTTAATTTGTGTTTACCTCGGGCTTATTAGGGCTATTAAGTAATTAAAAGAAAAAAGAAAATGAAAAAAAGAAAAAATATATGTACGCATATATATGTGTATGTATGTATGTATAAATAATACTACTATTACCTTATATTATTACTATTACACTATGTTATTATTATTGCATGTTATTATCATTGTGTGTTATTATTATTATTATTACTATTATTATTATTTTGTTTCCCGCGTGCTGTCGTTATTATTTATATATTATTGTGCATATTATATCATATCACTATTACATTTATCTATATTATTATCATCGGATATTACAAGTATTATTATCATAAAAATAAACACATGAGTAAATAAAAGCCCAAAATATGTTTGAATTAAATAAACACAGTCCACATTATACAAAACCCAAAAATACATTGATTAAAGATAGTAAAGTCCAATTACATGAAGCCCGGTAAGCCCTTTACTACAACCCTAATAAAAAAACCCTAACATATTTGTTTTGTGTCTTGTGCAACCGCCGCCCTCATCCACAGCCGTCAGATCTATCAAGATCTGACGGTCTAGATCATCCCGCGAAGACAAACCCTAGAGGAGCCCTAAAGGTTTGGCGCCGCACATCTCCAATACCGTTCGATCTGGGCGAAATCAACGGCCCAGATCGATCCCAGCGAGGAAACCCTAACGAGCCTGTGGAGCCCGAGCGCCGCGCACGCCTCAACCGCCCAATCTCAAACGCATCGGACGGCTCAGATGAGCCCAGAGATCCCACGCGCCTGAATGTCCTGACCGAGAGCCTGCCACAAGCACGCGTCTGCCACCGTTGGCCCTTTGTCTCCCCACCGATTTGGAAACGTCAACCATGCAAAGCCGGAAAGCAAGTGTCAGATTACCCAAAGCGCAATTCGGACGAAGGAGAAACAAACAAAAATAATAAAGGCAAGCATGGCAATAGAAACCTCAGAGAACGATCGGGCAAACCCGACATGCAGACACAAAAACACAGAATAATAGAGACTGAAATGGAAAAAAATCACAGAGAATACCAAGCATATTTCTAAACCATTGTAACCCTTTTTTCGGATATATAGAAAACTGAAACGAAAAGAAAAAAAAGGGAGCATTTTGCAAGAGAGAGTCAGTGAGCATTCGAGAGCAAAAAAAAAAGAGAGAAAATAGAGGAGATTGTAAACAAAGATCGAAATTTTTTACAGAGGAATCAATAAAAAGAAAGCCTTTTGAGGTATCCATTTCTATTTTTCTTTTTCGATTGCATGTTTAAAAAGAGGGGAAAAGGCAAAGTTTCGATTTTACCTCCACCGTTCGGAGCTTGGGGTAGCGTCGCCTCATCTTCTTGTCGCCGACAAGCCGGTCGGCCTTCACTTGGCTTGGCGTGGTGAGGCATCGGATGAGATAAACGAGAAGGGGAGGCCGTTTTCTTTTTCTTTTTTTCTCTAGAGGTTTCGGAGTGAAAGGTGGTCGTCGGGTGTTAGGTTTAGGGTTTCCTGCGTATTAACTTAGTATATATGGGGAGGGATTTGGGTTAATTACGTCCGGGACACTCAGTTCTTTTAAAAATCCATCCGCAATCCTTTAAGTTTCGTGAGGGTTTGCATTTCGACCACTATGTAGGTGTTAATGTGAATCCCTGAAGGTCGAATCTCGTCCCTAGTCCTTGGCATTTTAAATTTCATCCCTGGTTTCTTCATTCCTTATTTCGGGCCAATTTCTTATCCGACCCTCGCTCTTTTAATTATGGTTCGTTTGATCCCCAAATCAGAGGTTTATCTACATGATTAATCTTATAATTGGTGTGCGTTTTGATTTCAACTGGCCTGCTATTCATATTAATTTAATCTGATTTTATTGTGGTTTTTTACGAGAAAAAGTTAACACATGGGTTAATTCCTTGTTGTTTCAAATGTCAAATGTTTTTTTTTCTATTTAGGATCATATGATAATGCATATATAACATGTATTTTTATGTAGCCTCGTGTTTTATGGTTTTGTAAAATCGTATAATTTATGTGGGATATTAAATTTGCATGTTTATCTTTTTTATGAAAGTTTGTTTATGTCACTTATACTATTACATGCCATGTCACTTGCTCTATATGTTTCACTTATTTCTTCTTTTTATCGTTTGATTCCATGTCTCATTTGTTTATTTATGATTTGCATCCGAGTTTTATAAATTGCAATGCGAGCGTCTTTTTATTCGGGAACGAACGAGGCCAGTACCAGTCGTAGTGGTGGTGGTTCGGACGTTCCTTCTCGAATATTAAGACCTTTAAAATTCACTCGCTCGTATAACCAAATTTCGATACGATTCGTCACTTTAATTCGCAAAATTTAATATTAATTAAGCGGTAATGTTTTTGGTACCGATTTCCGGGTACGACGGGGGTGCTCATCTTTCCTCGCGTGTAACCGACTCCCGAACCTTTTTTAGAAAAAAGAATCTCTGGTTTTATTTCGGTGTCCGGTCTACCATTTTTAAATGGCCGGTGGCAACTAGAGGTGGCAATCGGGTCATTCGGTTCGGGTCATTTCGGGTCTATCTAGAATCGGTTTAGATTCGGTTCGGGTCGGTTCAGTTTGGGTTCGGGTCTAATTCGGGTCTGTGATGAGTCGGATTCGGTTCGGGTATTGGATCGGGTCAAAATCGGATCGATTGTTTTCGGGTCGGGTCAATATCGGATCGGTCGCTTTCGGTTCGGGTCAAAATCGGGTCGTTCGGGTCGCTTTCGGTTCGGGTTAAAATCGGGTCAATTTCGGGTCAGGTCAACATTTAAATTTTTGGGTCAATTTGATTTGAGTTGGGTTAAAGGTTTGAGGTTTAGTATTTATGGTTCAGTTTAGAGTTATTGGTGTATGAGATTAATTCTGATTCAACTTGTCAATCTATGCATTTGAATTTGATTAAATATTTAAATCAAAGCTTCATGTATCCATATAATTTTTTTGTATAATTATATTGAATCAAAGTTTATAATAATAATAATAATAATAATAATAATAATAATAATAATAATAATAATAATAATAATAATAATAATAATGTCTGAAATGAATTAATTTATTAAACTTAGGATCTAATTGAACTAACTAAAATCTAAAAGCATAAATCACGGACATAATTAAAATAATTTTAAAACTAAATGTGAAATTTCAATTAAATTAATCTAAATTGAAACTCAATTAAATCAAGAAAAATAGAAAGACAATTGGTAAAAATAGAGAGGGAAAAAACAAAATTTTGGAGGCAAATAAGCCACCAATTTTTTAAGCTAAATTGAAAAGAAAAAAAGAAAAAGACAATTGGAAAAAATAGAGAGAGAAAAGACAAAATTTTGTAGGGAAATAAGCCACCAATTTTTTAAGCTAGAGATTAATTACTTTTTAGGTCATGTTGCATTTAAAATGTTACATTTTAGTCAACTTTAAGTTTTAGTTTAATTTAATTTAGTCACAAGTATTCCCACGGTTTAGACTTCGGATATAGAAATCCCCTCCCCGTAGTGATATTTAGTCTCTAAAAATTTATTTTTAGTTGAAATTGACTAATCTTTGTAATTTAGTCTATTAATTTAATATATTGATATTTTCGTTCATTTTAATTTCAAAGATTTAATTTTTAGCCAAAATTGACCCCTATTTATTTATATGGTATAATTACAAAATTGATCATTAGACTCTCAAATTTCTCCACTTCCAAATTGTCAATTTAGTCCACAATTTCAATTTTATGCTATATTTTATGATGAAATTATAAAATTGGTCACCGAGATCTCAAATTTCTATACTTCATTTTATTATTTATTATATTGTTAACAATAGATATTCGGGTCAAAATCGGGTTAAAATTGGGTCGATATTCGGTTCAGCTTTCGGTTCAGTTTTCGGTTTGGGTAGCATTCGGTTCGGGTCCATTCGGTTCGGGTCTATTCGGTTCGGGTCCATTTCGGTTCAACAAAAAATTTCGGTTCGGTTCGGTTCGGGTTTCGGGTCAACTTCGAATCATCATGTTCGGGTCAAAATCGGGTTTCGGTTCGGGTTTCGGGTCTCGGGTCAAGTTTGCCAGGTCTAGTGGCGACTCCTCTATTTCTTTAAATCCGACTAATTTTTCGAAAACCAAATTAAAACCCGGTTCGTCCGAGCGACACCCGAAGTACTATGTATTTTCTGAAGAAAAAAAATTAGTCGCAACAATAGTATGCTCGAAGGCTGAATCTTATGTCAATATATTGAATTAATGTTTCTTTTGTTTACGTAAGTGTTTTTAGACAATGTATAAACTAACCAAATTTCAAGTTACATTTAAAGTGGATGATATTGAGCTCATAAACATATCAATCTGTAGAGTTAAGTGTTTTGATATAATATTTGAAAAATATTTTGGACTAAATTGAAAATGATTTAAAATACATTTTTATCAAAAAAACAACTTGAAAATATGTTTAAGGGTTTTTACATGGCTTTGGAATGATTTAAAGTGTATTTAAGGTAGTCAAAAATGTGCTTTTTAAGTACACGTACCGATACGGTCTGGTACCGTACCGATACGCCCTAAGGTTTCAACTATAGTAATTTTCTAGTAGCTAAAATCCGTACCGATACGCTTAGCCATATTGATACGGTGTGATTTGAAATGACCAACAGCTAGTTCGCGTACCGATACGCCCAACTACCCACAACGGTCAATTTCCCAACGGTCTTTTAAATTGCATGACCGTACCAATACGCTAGCCAAGCGTATCGATATGCACCAGCTGAAGTACTCAACGACTACTTTCTTATCGAGACCGTAACGATACAGTTTGAGGAGTATCGATACGCCAAGCTGCGGAACTGCATTTATGGTAGAAAATAAAGGCTTCAATGGCTCCGAAACAACCTCAACGGTCCTCAACGGCTACAAACTCAATTGGGAGTATAAAAGGGACCTTCAAGCATCAAGAAAAGGATAATGCTTCAATCGTAAGCAACATTATGATAAGAAAATTGTCTTAGGGTTTTATTGTTCAATTTCTTGTATAGACTATACTTGTGAACCTAATTGTCAAATTTGCTCAAGTGTTTAGGTTTTGGGTGAGAGCTTTGATTGTGCAAACATATACATTCTAGAGGGATTTCTAGTTTGCTAAGTCTTTCTTGTGTAAGAGAGTGTTGATCAAACTTTGGGTATAAAGCTTGATCGGTGTAACAGTTTCCTCCTAAGTCGAGAAAAGGAGACGAAATTCTTAGTGAATTTGGTTGAAATCCTTAGTGGGAAGCTAAAGTAGTGGATGTAGGTGCTTGTTAGAAGGCTGAACTCTATAAATCCTTGTGTCCAATTCTTATTCTTTAGCTTTCACTTAAACACCCAAAAATTTAACTTATTCACGCTTGGCGAGCTAGAACGGTTGAAGGAAATTGAGCACATAAAAACACAACACAATCTCACGTCATCATGTGTGTTAAATTGAGAACAATGTCAAATGAGCTAAATTATTACACAAGTATTAAAATAATTTACCATATCATAAAGAATAAGTATTGTATATCAAAGTTTGAAATTAGAAAAATGAATAACAAGTCAAGTGGGAAAAAAAAAACATCTTCAAAATAACTAAATTATTTCCCTTTCTTTTTGTGCAAATTAGGTCATATGAGTGACAAAATTTTCAAGTGGAGTTAATTTGTTTTTCACTTATGTACACTTCTACCAAACATAAATGTTCGGATCCAATCCCAAATACATGATTAAATGATTTTCAGGCTAAAAGAAAAGAAAGTTACAATAAAAGTTTTTTTTGAAATGTATAATATAATTATAAGATGATATATGTTCATTCATCCTAACTTTTAATAAGATACATACTGTATAAATAAATTGTTTGAACTCGAAACACTTAATATATGTTCATTCATATTGACTTGTCGGTTTTATTGAGCCGACTTTGGTCATGCTTGGTCCATTTTCTATGTTTGTAATAAAATACTATTTTACTGCAAAAATAAAATACTATTTTCCTCTTACTCTGAAGAGAATTTAGAGACGTCTCTCAAACCTGCATCAAAATGGAAATTGCAGAGCGTTTGCTGCAAAAATATATAGATTTACTGAAGTTTCATGTCTGATATATTAATGGTGATGAAGAACAATGGTACAAATGTACAATCATTCATCCAATAACCAAATGATCTACACTACAAGCAAGCAAAAGAAATGTATGGGAAATAAAATTTCTGACATTTTTCTGTTTCTATGGTGTAAATCAACCGGTTGCTAAGAAAATGTAGGGTTATTAGTGATGATGAGGATCCGGTCCGCCCGGACTTAATCGTTCCGACTCGAACGGTACCCCGCCGTTTCTTTGAATGCTTGCTTGAATGGCTCCCCTGGCTTCTTCAATAAGTGCACGTTTGGATTCGACGACCGATGATTTAGGGTGTTCTTCACCTGCTGCAACTGTCAATGGTATTTGGTCGATGCCTGAAAATTGCTTGGACTCGAAATGTCTATAAACTATCTCCATTTCATTGTTTTTACTAGCCGTGTGCTGTGATTTCGATTCGGTTCTCAATGCCGGATCAGCGGTCGAAAACGGATGAAAGAGACGAGTCCCGGAACTCGAAACCAAGAACAGAACATGCAGGGAAAGGCAGAGGAAAACCTTGCAGCTAGCCATTGAAATTAAGTTGTATCAAAATCAGGGTTGGTAACTTGGTATATAGTTGCATAGCTTGGGGTGCATGACCAAGCTTTATATAGACTTCATTGCCATCATTTTCAAGAATATTTTAAAGTATGGTCAAATGAGACATGATTTCATTGGAAAGATAATCTTTTTTTTAGAGATGAAAATTTAAGTGCTTATTTCTTTGACTTATTCCTATATCAACACTTGTGAAGGGATTAATTTAAGTCAAAAGAAAGTATATGAATCAATTATCGATTGGTCTAATTAGATGAGGGGTTAAGTTTTTTAAATAAGGTTAAGATTTAAATTCTGACGTTATGAATGGAGTAAACTGAATTGGAATAATTGTCTTATAAAGAATCTTTGCAGCACCTAATTCAAATTAATCAGTTAATAAATTCGATACCGATTATTATAACGAAAAAGCTAAGATGAAAGATTAACCAACCTACTTAGGTTGTTATAATAACGCCACCCTATGACCCTAAAGCTTTATTTTACCGACATTGAAGATAAAATAAATGCCCCACTAATCCAAGCTTAATTTGTTTTTAGCATGATGATTAAGTAAAGAGTGTCCTTTTGCTCTTCATCTTCTAGTCTCTAGCATGTTGAAAAAAAGATGTGTTCCATGTCAGATACTTGGCATTTTGCATCAGCATTTGTTGGAAAGGCAGTGAGGTTCTGGATTTCCATTTTCTCTCTGATTCTTTCTTGCCAAACAATGTCTCCTTGCTAATTTACTCTCTCTTCTTTCATTGATTCAAACAAAAGGTCTTTTGGGGTTTTCCCATGTGTAACATTGTTTCTTGGCTTAAGATTAAACTACTTCTATATTATCTTTGAATCTCTTAACTCGTACCGAAATCATACTAGACAATATGATTTTAAAAATGACTCTTGTGACATAACATCTAACGGTTCATATTTGGTTTATTCTGTTAATTTTTTTTAAACTTGTTTAGTCCAAGAACCCAACGACTAATTTCAGTAGAAAAGAAGATATTACCATATAAACACGTCGGTATATTAAAACAAACCTGTTTGTGAAAACTAGAGAATGTTTATGTTAACTGATTCCACTAAAAAAGGTATAAAGATGTGCTTGGTATTAAATTGGCTAACATTTAGCAACAGACTTGGTTGTTGATCAAATATACTATTCCATGGTCTGTTACTTTGACTTTAACCAACAACCTTCTTCCACTCAACGGTCCAAACTATATAATATATTCTCAACGGCAAGCTTTTATATATAAACTGAAGACGGCCGTTGTTTATTAATTGAGAGGGAGCTCGGCGTTCAAAACAACTATATTACACCAAAATATGGAGAGCATAAATGTCTCTCTCTCTCATGGAAAGCAGTTGGGTATATCTATAGGCCTCGTTAAAACCTCTAAATCTAAATAGGGGAAAAGAATACCTATTGAAATACCAATACAAAAGACAGTGCAAGCAAAACTTCGTCTACATAAACCTAATCACAAAACTATCATAGGCATGGCTCTAAATACCATGGAACAAGCGACACAAGAAACCCCTTTAACCACCGGGATCAACATACCACCTAGCCTCAACACCATTGCCTAAGTGTTGCTCGGCTTTCACCTCCAAATCCCCTCGCAAGCACAGGCTACGATCCGCGGCAACCAATGGCATCACAAGTAGATGAGGCTTCAAGTAAGTCGACGCAGCAAGGCCCCCATCCTGACTCAAGGACGCAAGTTTATCGGCAACACCATTATTCTCCCACTTGACATGATTGATCATAACTCGCCAATCGCGACAAATCAACTCCCTAATATCCTCAACCAGCACACTACCGGCCAAAGCCGTCGATTTACCGCCAAAAATCCATGTGATCTCCTTACAATTCGTTTCAACTTCTACACATCTATAGCTTCCCGTCCATGCATAAAGCAAGCCATCATGCAACGCTCATAATTTCGCTAGAAAAACTGAGCATCTACCCCATGCCTAGAAAAACCGAAGAGCCATTCACCAGTCTCATTCCAAATCACTCCACCAATCGTTGTCTGGTTATCCTCCGTGTTTACCGCGTCATCAACGTTAAGCTCTCTTTTAAGAGTACTTTCGGTATATGCGAAAATTATTTCATGAATCGTCATGGAAATGTCAGTTGTGACTTTCAATTTTAATAGATTTTTATCACCGTGTTTATCTCATGTTTTATAAGTTTGAAATTAACAATTTAATTTTTTTATATAGAAAGAGTCGATGGCACGGATTAAAGAGATATGATTCGTTTGTTTAGGTAATGGATAATATGGTTGTTAAAATTTGATTGAACTGATTAATTTAAATTTAAAATTACTGATTTGATTGAACCCACAAGTGTTCCAGTAGAAAAGCAGATGATGTTCATCCTAAAAGATACGGGTTTAAATTGTTTTATTTACAAGGTATATGCGCATTGTCAAAATGTTAAAAAAAGTATGAACAGTGGCAACAAAGAACTTTAATCAGGGACGAAATCAAAACTAAAATATAAATTTAAAAATGTGAGTAACAAATTTATCATTAATCTATTTTTAATATATATATAATTAAAAGTAAAAAATTGGTGAATGGGGGCAAAAGATATGGACTATAAGATGGCACGATTGGCCAATAAGTCGAGTGCCAACTCACGACCGTCAGAGTTTATCGATGGTAATACGTGGCCATGTGCTTGGATGATGTGGATGTTGCTTCAATTTGACTTCCACGTCAACCCTTTAGTTTATAATTGCCAAATAATGGGTTTGACCTTAATTAACTTTTTAAGTATTAATTAGTGCTTAGCATATGATCACAACTTTCACACTTTTTAAATACCAATGTTAATCCGATTCCAAATGCTAGTTCGGTTACATTATCTAATCATTTAAAAAAAATCTAAAATAGTATAATTAAAAGGTTTAAACGTAATGTTGTCCTGTAGTAATTTTGAATTATCAGTGTTGTTATTTTTAATTGTATCAATTTAATTTTTATAGTCTTTTAAAATGAGTAATGTTGTCTTTTCTTTTAATTTTATAAATTTATCCATCAAACTCCTAAATTACATCAATTTCATCTTTTTACTATTGTTGACTTGACTAATCCTTGTAATGTTAGACACTTCAATAATTAACAACGTATGAATTAACATCTTCATATGTAATTTTTTTAAAATAAATGAATAATATCCAATAAGATAATAACATGTCAATTTTGATGATGTGTCAATACAATTGACGTTGATTTTAAAAAAATATATAATTTTAAAATAAATAGTTAATTCTAAAACATGTCGAAATTGGCATGTCATCATCGACATGGCAAGATAGTTGGCGATAATGACTTATGTGGAAGTAGATAGTAGCCACATACACAAAATTTAACAGTTAAGTCAGTCAACAACAGTCAAAAAGCGAGATTGATACAATTTAAGAACTCGAATGATAAATTGATGAAATTAGTAAAGATGGACAACATTAATGATTTTGGAAGACTACGGTAACTAAATTGATGCAATTAAAAATGAAAGACAACATTACTAATTTAAAGTTACTACATGGACAAAATTATCACGTAAACCTAATTAAAAAGGGTTAACTACACCATATACCACTCAACTATGATTTTAATATTTTTCCAAGTGCATGGTTTTAATATTTTTCCTCTAGTAAAACGACATTGTTTTGATTTAACGGGAATGTTAAGAGTTAACGACGAAGTGACATTTTCGAGTCAAAAACTAAAGTTCAGTGTTAGATTTGTATTTTTTAAAGTTCGGTGACATTTTCTAGTCAGTGGCCATAGTTGAGTGGTATGTGGTGTAGTTTACCCAATTAAAAATATTGTTGATAGTTTTTCAAAAAAATATATTGTTGATATATATATATATATATATAATAGTCTAAAATTGATTACAAGATAGTATATGTTCATAAATATTTTTAATTCTTTGACAATGCATATACAACTTGTAGATAAAGTGATTAAACTCGTATCTCTTAAGATGAATATCATCTGTTTTTTACTGAAACACTTGTTGGATTCTTGTTGGATTCTTGTTAATATATTTCTTTAAATGTGCCGGTTTGAGTTCATATGTTTAAATATTATAAGTATGTTTTTATCTAAACTTATTCCAGTTCCTATTATATGTGGGTCATATTCATATTTATTTTTATTTAGATCTAAATATATTTCAGTCATCAATCATTTTATTTGTGCATTGTAATTTGTAATGACTGTGTTTCTGATTGTCGACATATAAAAATATTTATTATAATTTTAATTATATATTGTGTTAATTGATTCTAGTGGTAATTATTCGAACATATTAATTATAATTTTATTTAAAAAAAAGTGTTACTTTAGTTCTGGATTGATTTACGCTTGTGCATTTATTATTATTTTTTATAAAAGCAAATGTTAGTTTAGTTTAGAATTATTTTAGAGTTTAAGTATTTAGTTTAAGGTGTAGGGGTTTAGGTGTAGGGGTATAAAATGTTGGGATAAAAGTTAAAATTTATGGATTATGGGTTAAGATTTAGGGTTTAGAGGTTAGGGTAGGCTTAATGTCAAAATAAGTGTCTAAACTATCATGTTTTTCCCTTTTAAGTGGCTAAATTATTTTTTGTCTTTTTTAGGTGCCCGAACCATCATATTTTCCCATTTTATGTGCCTAAACTATTTTTTGCCCCTTTTAGGTGCTCAAATTATAATTTTTTGCCCATTTTAAAGTCAAATTGAAGCACCTATTTTGACCCAAAAAATAATAGTTTGGGCATCTATTTTGACCAAAAAAATAGATTGGGCACTTAAAAGAGGCAAAAAAAATAGTTTAGACATCTAAAATGGGGAAACGAGATAGTTGGGGCACCGAAAAGGGACAAAAAAAATAGTTTAAGTGCTCTATTCACAATCACTAAATTCTAAACTATTAAACTTGAATCCATAAATCATACACCCTAAATTGAGTCTCTAACCTTAAAATTATAAGGTGCTTGTGAAAACTAAAAATTTTTATTGTTAATGTATCAAATAATTATGAGGATTTTATCGTTTTATTTAAGGGTTCATAAATTTATTGTATTATAAGAAAATCCCACAAAGCATTGTACTGTCTGATATTTTATTTTATTTATTGGTTGGTTTTTTGGTATTGACTCTTCGACTTACAAAATAGTTTCTATAAATTAAAAGGTCATTAAAAAACTATAAATTAATTAATAAATTAGTGGTAGTCCTTCAACCTCGTGAATCATGAAATGATATAGTAGAATTAAAAGAAAAATGGCTGATGAAAATAGTAAAATATATTAGGATGAGTCTACCACGTGCGACGAATATCGATGAACATTACTAACGATGAACACTGATAAACATCATTAATTTTTTTAAAATTTTAAAAATCTAAAGGACTAAAATTATAATTAAAATTATCTATTAAAAAATAAAAATCAAATTTAATAATTAGTTTATAATATTTTTAATAGGTTAGAATCAAATATACCCAATTCTACTAAATCCTAACAAATTCAATCTCTTAAAAAAAATGTGTTACATACAACAGTCGTTAATCAGGAAAAAGAGTGGATGTCGATTGCAGCATTTCACAATCAAAAAACTAGAACCCAGGTTCGTCCTTTGCAAGATCTTGTTAAGACGAATAAAGCACTCTAGGACTGTACCAGTTGAGGAGTTCCGGAGGAAGATGACCAGCAAACATGATGAGAAATTTATCACATCTTTGTCCATGTTAAATACTTGAATAAAGACAAAAATTTTAAATAAACAAGTCAATAACATGTTGTGGGTTTCATAAAACATGTTTTCGTTTTTATAAACTCCCTAGCTTATGCCTTTTTTTTTGCAAGAAAATCCGCATCACTATTACAAGCTCTTGATATGTGTCGAATTATTCTGACTCTCAACAAATTACCACCCCAAGGTTCTTTAACCCTAAGATCAGTGGTCACAGTCCTTGTAACCCCCTCGCCCCGGTCTGGCCGGATGACCGGTCCGAGTGGGCCACACGGGGAAAACCGAGTGAAACCCGTTAAGGTTTCCTTCGGTTAGCAACTCTCTTTTTTTATATTAATCTTGTCTAGATGAACATTATGTCCTAAGCGATTCACACAGCGGAAAACAATACCAAGGAAAACACATTCGAACCACGGCCATGCATAACAGTTCATTTTTAAGCTTACAGGGCAGCCCGTATCGGTACCCTAACTAGGGGTATCGATACGCCCTGCCTAGGTCAACCCAAGAAGTCAACCTCGAGAAGTCCGTATCGATACAGCCCTTGAGCGTATCGATACGCCCTTCTCGGTCAACCCTTCTTGGTCAACAGAGTGGACCCATACCGATACTCGGGATCCCCGTATCGGTACGCTCTACTCTCACTCGACTCTTCAAATTACAGTGAGTTTGGAGGGTATCGATACCCTTAGGGTATCGGTACGCCAGGCAAAATTTCTGGCTTTTGGGCAAGTCCGTATCGATACGCCCTGAGGTGTATCGATACGCCTTGCACTGCAATTCCTCCAATCCCAACTTAAACGACCCCAATACGACTCTAAATGCATTTCTCGACTCATCCAAGCATATACCAACATGTAAGCACACATAATTTAGCCAAGGGAATCAACCATACATAAATTAAGGCATCCATACATAACATTATAATGAGAGAGCAATTTAGGCCATATTGTGCATGCTTAAAGGCTCAAATGGTCATAAAGCCACAAGTCAATCAAAAGAGGTTTGCACTCAGCATAAGGCAACCTAAAACATCCTAAGCATGCCATCATACACACCAACATTCACCATAGTATTACATGCTTACAATCCATAATCAATCCAAAACAACATCATTTGAAAGAGTCATACAAGGCTCATACAAACACACCATATTGCCACATTGCTTAACTACTACAAAATTAACCATACTTGAGCAACAACTTGGAAAGCCCTCCTAGCCTTGCTTCGAGCTAACACCACGCTAATGATCTGCATTGTTGAACATAGAGAGCGTAAGCCATAAGCTTAGTGAGGGTGCTCTAAAACGAAAAACATCAACAATGCAGGGTTCAAGCACGTTAATCCTAGTCTTACATATAACAAGCATATGCATCCAATCAAGTAGACCTAGCTAGTCTTTCAAGTGGCATATATGGTCTCTCAATCCTAACAAGCTTAGACATCAATATCAATCATCATGCAACAACACCACATACCACAACCATATATCACCATCATATATCACAATACATGAACAAGTTTAATTGGCCACTTTAATTACCCCGATTGTGCGGATTTAAACCTCAACAACACTTTACCTCGGTGGGATTCCACTCATCACCGGACCTTGCATGTGCGGGATTCCACTCATCGCCACATGCCCTACGGATGGGATTCCACTCATCATCCCGTAGAAATAAATTAAAGCTTCCGGTGGAATGTTACATCACCGTACTCCTCCTTGATGACTTAACGCCATCAAGGCCACGTACGTTTTGACTCAATTTGTGTGCACACTATCCTAATGATCGATCATTTACAACGGGTAATTATTTTAGTGCCAATTATCATCATCAATCACATATCATCAACCACACTCATGCTCATCACATATATCCACATCATGGTATAGATACATGCACCATATAATCACAAGTACAAGAGCATAGTCATTAAGCACATTGGCATTTAAGGAAAACAAGACTAAGTTAACTACTTGGGTTATAAGGAAGTGGCCTACCAAGCACACTTTACACACACACTACTCATGCTCGAAGCAAACTTTAAAACAAGATAAGACCACTCACCGCCTTTCCTTAGCAATTCGAACCAATCCTCCTACGAACCCGGATTCGGTCCCAAAGCCTCTTCAACATTTCCTCTTGCTTCTAGTCAAACAAAACACATACATTACTTCCCAATTCAATGCTAAACTCAACCATCAACTTACTTTGCAAACACAACCCAATTTCCACAATTTCCCAAACCACCTAATATCTCAAAAACCCAAATTTTCGTACTCCAACAACCCTTGGCTGAAACACCCATTTCCAAACACCCAAATGACTTCCAAAACATACTAAATCACCCTCCTAACATAGGTAGACCATCAGCCCTTCAATTTCAACATTAAACTCACCAAAAACCCAAGTTTTAATACCTTAAAATTTACCTCATGAACATGCTACGAATTTTCACCCAAATTCAACCAATTTGATTTATATTGTGTATTTCATTATGCTTAAACAAAACCCCAACACAATTTATCAAAACAAATTGAAAAACCCCCTTAAAAATTCAAACTTTAATATGAACCCTAATTTCCAAAACCCCGTGTTTTTGAAATCCAAGACCATAATTAGGTAGAGGGTAAAGAGGAGGTTAAGAAAACGTAATTACCTTTGAAAAATACCTTTAATTGAAGGAGATAATGGATGGAATAGTAACCAAGGTTTGAAGAAGCTTTGAAAATGGTGGGAGGGCTTCCAACGTTTTGAAGAAAGAAAACGGGAAAAGGGAAGACAACTTTTCTATAAAGTTGTCTTGCTTTTTAAAAGTTTTGGGTCAAATTGCTCTTTTGGTCCCTTCTCTTTTTATTAAAGCTCAATTAGGTCATTATTTAAGTTGGGTTGTTTTAATTAAATTTTATTTGACTCGAACTATAACCCGATTAACTCCTAGGCCCAAAACACTGGTGTTACAACTCTCTCCCACTTAAGGAATTTCGTCCCCGAAATTACCTGACTGAAAGAGATACGGAAACTGCTTTTCCATATCCTCCTTCCTCTCCCAAGTGGCCTCGTCAACACCTCTACGTTGCCACCGTACCTTCACTAACTCAATCGATCTACCCCTCAACACCTTACTGTCAGAAGCTAAGATCTCCACTGGCTCTTCTTCATAAGTCAAATCTGGATTCAATTCAATTTCTTCTACGGGCATAACATGTGATGGATCGGACCTATACTTGCGAAGCATCGAAACATGAAACACATCGTGTATCTTCTCTAACTCGGATGGCAAACGCAACTGATAAGCAACCAGACCAACCCTCTTAACAATCTCATACGGTTCTATGTACCTCGGACTCAACTTCCCTTTTCGGCCAAATCTCATCACTTTTTTCCACGGAGACACCTTCAAGAATACCTTCTCACCCACTGAGAACTCAACTTCTTTCCTCTTCAAATCGGCATAGGACTTCTGTCTATCCGAGGCAGCCTTCAAACGATCACAAATCAACTTTACCTTGTCGGTTGTCCCCTTGAGCAAATCTGGCATAGGTAACAATTTCTGCCCCACTTCGGCCCAACACACTGGAGTTCTACACTTCCGGCCATACAAGGTCTCATACGGAGCCATCTGAATGCTCGACTGAAAACTGTTATTGTATGCAAACTCTACTAGAGGCAAATGCTTCTCCCAAGTACCCTGAAAGTCTATGATACAATAGCGTAACATATCCTCTAAAATCTGAATAACCCTCTCTGACTGACCATTTGACTGAGGATGATAAGAAGTGCTGAAGTTCAAACGGGTACCCAAAGCTGTATGCAGACACTCCCAAAATCTAGAAGTAAACCGCGGATCTCTATCTGATACAATGGACTTTGGCACAGCATGTAGCCTCACAATCTCACCAATGTACAAGTCGGCTAATCTATCTAAAGTGTAAGTAGTGTTGACTGCCAAGAAGTGATCACACTTCGTAAATCGGTCCACTATCACCCAAACTGAGTTCTTCTTCGTAGGAGTCAAAAACAAACCCGAAACAAAATCCATGGTGATGTTCTCCCACTTCCATTCCGGAATTCTCAACGGCTGTAACAAACCTGAGGGAACCTGATGTTCCGCCTTCACTCTCTAACACACTAAGCACTTACTCACAAAGTCGGCTACATCTCTCTTCAAGCCAACCCAAAAGTACTCATTCTTCAAATCACGGTACATCTTCGTACTTCCAGGATGCATAGAAAATGGACTATTGTGGGCTTCAGTCAAGATCGTATGTCTCAAGTCACTGTCCTCTGGCACAACTATTCTATCTTTGTAACACAAAACCCCATCAGTGCTGAAACTGTAGTCTGAAGATCTACCCTCGGCTATATCTTGCACGTGAGGTGCCAAAGATCTATCTAATAGTTGTTTCTCTTTAATCATTTGACCTAGAGTAGGTTTAACCTGAAGCTCGGCTACCAAGCCACCATCTCCGGACAAACTCAATCTAGCAAACATAGCTCTCAAGTCCACGGCCACCTTCCTACTCAATGCATCGGCCACTACATTGGCCTTACCCGGATGGTACTCAATAGTAAGATCGTAGTCTTTTAGCAGCTCTAACCATCTATGCTGTATGAGATTCAAATCTCGCTGAGTCATAATGTACTTCAAACTCTTGTGGTCGGTGTATACTGTGCATTTTTCACCATACAAATAATGCCTCCCAATCTTCAGAGCAAACACAACTGCAGCTAACTCTATGTCATGGGTCGGATAGTTGCGCTCATGGGTCTTCAACTGTCTTGAGGCATAAGTCACCACTCTCTTGTCTTGCATCAGAACACATCCTAACCCTACATAAGAAGCATCACTGTAGACTACATAGTCCTTCCCGGACTCAGGCTGAATCAAAATCGGAGCTTGGGTCAAAGCTTCTTTCAATTTCTCAAAGGCTCTCTGTCTTGCATCTATCCACTCAAACTGAACACTCTTCTGAAGTAACTATGTCAATGGAGCGGCTAATTTAGAGAAACCCTCTACAAACCTCCTATAGTATCCGACTAAGCCTAGGAAGCTACGTACCTCTGTCACGGACTTCGGTTGCTTCCACTCAACAATGGCTTCAATCTTCTTCGGATCAACTCTAATCCCATCGGCTGACACTACATGTCCTAAGAAGACTACTTCTCGGATCCAGAATTCACACTTGCTGAGCTTCGCATACAACTGATGATCTAGCAAAGTCTTCAAAACAAGTCTCAAGTGTTGGTCATGGTCTTCTTCAGTTCGCGAATACACCAAAATGTCATCTATAAATACAACCACAAACTGATCTAGATACTGATGAAAAATCCTATTCATCATGTCCATGAAAGTTGCCGGTGCATTAGTCAACCCAAATGGCATAACTAAAAACTCATAGTGTCCATACCTAGTCCTAAAGGTTGTCTTCGGTACATCGACCTCTCTTACCTTTAGCTGGTAATAACCCGATCTCAAATCAATCTTCGAAAAGACAGATGCTCCTCTCAACTGATCAAACAAGTCATCGATTCTAGGCAACGAATATTTGTTCTTCACTGTCAACTGATTTAACTGTCTATAATCTATGCACATTCTCATACTTCCATCTTTCTTCTTCACAAACAACACTGGTGCACCCCAAGGTGAAGAACTAGGTCGAATAAAACCTCTATCTGTCAATTCTTGCAACTGAGTCTTCAACTCTTTCAATTCTTTCGGTGCCATACGATACGGAGCAATCGAAACAGGAGCTGAATCAGAATAAGTCTCAATGCTGAACTCTACCTCTCTGTCCGGTGGTAACCCTGGCAATTCTTCCGGAAACACACTAGGAAAATCACATACTGTCCGGATATCCTGAGGTCTAACCTCACTCATGTTAGGGTTCATCACATACGCCAAGTATGCTTCACACCCCAACTCAACTAATCTCTTAGCCTCTAATACTGAAACCACATTGGACAAGAACTTTACGTTCTCACCCACCACTACGATCTCATAATCATCTGTGAGCTTCAAAGAAATCCGCTTAGTTTCAAAATCTATCCTAGCTCTATGCTCCGTGAGCCAATCCATACCCAAAATTACATCAAAACCATAGAAGGGAAGTTCTATCATATCCACTGGAAACACATGCCCCTGAACCATCAACGGACACCTTCGGTATATCTTCCTAACTACTACCGTGTCCCCAAAGGAACTAGTAACACTAACTCCTACCTCTAACATCTCACAAGGCAAATTCAAAGACCGTGCATGCTCACTCAATATGTAGAAATGTGTAGACCCAGAGTCAATCAAAGAAAGCAAACCCAAAGACTATATCGAGAAGTTACCTGCGATCACATCGGTGTCATGCTGATCTCCCCGCTGAGCATAAACTCTGGCCTGACCTCCGCTCTCTGGCTGAACTGCAACTACATATGCTATGTTCCTCTGACCATCGTTCCTCGGCTGGAAGTTTCCTCTACCGCGCCCGCGGCCTCTCTGAAAGTCATTGGCTCTAGCAGGAGCCTGAGCTGGTGCCTGTCCCACCTGATGTGGACAGTCACGCCTAATGTGGTCTCTAGCACCACAACTCCAACAAGAATGGTAATTTCCCCAACACTCACCGGTGTGGTTCCTCCCGCAAGTAGCACATGTGGGCAACTTCCCACCAGCTCTCTGACCCTGATGGCCCCTACCATGGTTACCGCCACCACGCCTATGATCATACTGATGCCTGTTGTCCCGATGACTCTTGGCATCACCTCTATCAAAGTTGCTGGACCTCTTACCCGAACTAGATCCACCTGACCGCCTGGTCAAACTCAAACTGTGCTCTAAGTCCTTGGCCCTCGCGACCAAGACATCAAAATCAGTGTAATCCGAAGCTAGAGTATAGGTCTTGATCTCCTCACTCAGCCCATATCGGAAGCGGTTACAACGCTCCACCTCAGTAGGTACAAGCTCGGGTGCATACTGACTCAATCTAACAAATCTGATCTCATAATCGGTCACAGACATACTCCCCTGAAGCAATGCCATAAACTCTCTCTTCCTCTCATCGAGGTATCGCGGACCCAAATACTTCTTCTGGAAAGCTGTCTCAAAGAACTCCCAAGTGATCTCGGTCTCATCCATCCCCGAAGTAACAGTGACCCACCAGGTGTAGGCATCACCCTGAAGCAGAGACTCAACACATCCCAACATGCGCTCACCAGTACATCCCATCTGAGCAAGAATACGGACGGTCTTCTCAAACCACAACTCTGACCTCTCCGGAGTAGCACCTCTAAACTCTTCGGCCCCAAGGCCCCGAAGTCTCTCTAATGGCAATCTGGTGCCCTCACCCTGATGATGAGCTGCCTGACCTCCAGCTACTGCAGCCTGGAGTGCTCCGGCTATTGCCTGAACCAACGGAGCTAAGTCTATCCCGGCCGGTCCTTAGCCACCTTGACCTCCTTGTGGTCCCTCTCCTTCGGCCCCGGCCTCACCTCCCACTCCCGGTGGAGGAGGTGGTGGTGGTGGAGGTGGTGGAGGAGCTCCAACTCCAACCACAGGCTCTCCCACTTGAGCCTCAACTCTCACTACTGGCTCAACTCTCGGAGCCTCTGCCCGTGGTTCCGGTCGAACCATCCTAGGCCTCCCACGTGGTCTCATGCTTTAGCTAGCAAGGTTTAAACTACAACAACAAACAAATAGGATTACGTTAGCCAAAGCAAGGGTCCAATAGTGCTCAAGTGTTCCTCTTTCCAAAAATCTTTTTAAATTAAGTAATAGTAGCAATGGGCACACACTCTACACCAGACACAACATTTCATGCATTCAAAACATCATACGATCAATCAACATCAAGGATTCATGGCAAAACATGCATCGAACAACATAAGCATTTAACACATTAAGCTTACCTCACTTACCTGCCCGAGGTCTCGGTAACCTCAGGCTCTGATACCAACAAATGTAACCCCCTCGCCCCGGTCTGGCCGGATGACCGGTCCGAGTGGGCCATACGGGGAAAACCGAGTGAAACCCGTTAAGGTTCCCTTCGGTTAGCAACCCTTTTTTTCTTTTTATATTAATCTTGTCTAGATGAACATTATGTCCTAAGCGATTCACACAGCGGAAAACAATACCAAGGAAAAAACATTCGAACCACGGCCATGCATAACAGTTCATTTTTAAGCTTATAGGGCAGCCCGTATCGGTACCCTAACTAGGGGTATCGATACGCCCTGCCTAGGTCAACCCAAGAAGTCAACCTCGAGAAGTCCATATTGATACAGCCCTTGAGCGTATCGATACGCCCTTCTCGGTCAACCCTTCTTGGTCAACAGAGTGGACCCGTACCGATATTCGGGATTCCCGTATCGGTACGCTCTACTCTCACTCGACTCTTCAAATTACAGTGAGTTTTGAGGGTATCGATACCCTTAGGGTATCGGTACGCCAGACAAAATTTCTGGCTTTTGGGCAAGTCCGTATCGATACGCCCTGCACTGTAATTCCTCCAATCCCAACTTAAACGACCCCAATATGACTCTAAATGCATTTCTCGACTCATCCAAGCATATACCAACATGTAAGCACACATAATTTAGCCAAGGGAATCAACCATACATAAATTAAGGCATCCATACATAACATTATAATGAGAGAGCAATTTAGGCCATATTGTGCATGCTTAAAGGCTTAAATGGTCATAAAGCCACAAGTCAATCAAAAGAGGTTTGCACTCAGCATAAGGCAACCTAAAACATCCTAAGCATGCCATCATACACACCAACACTCACCATAGTATTACATGCTTACAATCCATAATCAATCCAAAACAACATCATTTGAAAGAGTCATACAAGGCTCATACAAACACACTTTATTGCCACATTGCTTAACTACTACAAAATTAACCATACTTGAGCAACAACTTGGAAAGCCCTCCTTGCCTTGCTTCGAGCTAACACCACGCTAATGATCTGCATTGTTGAACATAGAGAGTGTAAGCCATAAGCTTAGTGAGGGTGCTCTAAAACGAAAAACATCAACAATGCAGGGTTCAAGCACGTTAATCCTAGTCTTACATATAACAAGCATATGCATCCAATCAAGTAGACATAGCTAGTCTTTCAAGTGGCATATATGGTCTCTCAATCCTAACAAGCTTAGACATCAATATCAATCATCATGCAACAACACCACATACCACAACCATATATCACCATCATATATCACAATACATGAACAAGTTTAATTGGCCACTTTAATTATCTCGATTGTGCAGATTTAAACCTCAACAACACTTTACCTCGGTGGGATTCTACTCATCACCGGACCTTGCATGTGCGGGATTCCACTCATCGCCACATGCCCTACGGATGGGATTCCACTCATCATCCCGTAGAAATAAATTAAAGCTTCCGGTGGAATGTTACATCACCCTACTCCTCCTTGATGACTTAACGTCATCAAGGCCACGTACGTTTTGACTCAATTTGTGTGCACACTATCCTAATGATCGATCATTTACAACCGATAAATATTTTAGTGCCAATTATCATCATCAATCACATATCATCAACCACACTCATGCTCATCACATATATCCATATCACGGTATATATACATGCACCATATAATCACAAGTACAAGAGCATAGTCATTAAGCACATTGGCATTTAAGGAAAACAAGACTAAGTTAACTACTTGGGTTATAAGGAAGTGGCCTACCAAGCACACTTTACACACACACACTACTCATGCTCGAACCAAACTTTAAAACAAGATAAGACCACTCACCGCCCTTCCTTAGCAATTCGAACCAATCCTCCTACGAACCCGGATTCGATCCCAAAGCCTCTTCAACGTTTCCTCTTGCTTCTAGTCAAACAAAACACATACATTACTTCCCAATTCAATGCTAAACTCAACCATCAACTTACTTTGCAAACACAACCCAATTTCCACAATTTCCCAAACCACCTAATATCTCAAAAACTCAAATTTTCGTACTCCAACAACCCTTGGCTGAAACACCCATTTCCAAACACCCAAATGACTTCCAAAACATCCCAAATCACCCTCCTAACATAGGTAGACCATCAGCCCTTCAATTTCAACATTAAACCCACCAAAAACCCAAGTTTTAATACCTTAAAATTTACCTCATGAACATGCTACGAATTTTCACCCAAATTCAACCAATTTGATTTATATTGTGTATTTCATTATGCTTAAACAAAACTCCAACACAATTTATCAAAACAAATTGAAAAACCCCCTTAAAAATTCAAACTTTAATATGAACCCTAATTTCCAAAACTCCATGTTTTTGAAATCCAAGACCATAGCTAGGTAGAGGGTAAAGAGGAGGTTAAGAAAACGTAATTACCTTTAAAAAACACCTTTAATTGAAGGAGATAATGGATGGAACAGTAACCAAGGTTTGAAGAAGCTTTGAAAATGGTGGGAGGGCTTCCAACGTTTTGAAGAAAGGAAATGGGAAAAGGGAAGACAACTTTTCTATAAATATGTCTTGCTTTTTAAAAGTTTTGGGTCAAATTGCTCTTTTGGTCCCTCCTCTTTTTATTAAAGCTCAATTAGGTCATTATTTAAGTTGGGTTGTTTTAATTAAATTTTATTTGACTCGAACTATAACCCGGTTAACTCCTAGGCCCAAAACACGGGTGTTACAGTCCTCCATTTTCATTAGTGAATTTTTCGATCCACTGTCCCAACACGATCCTATTAAAAAAATTATAAACTGATTTCTATTTTTTTAAGAGATTAATTTTGTTAGGGTTTAAGTGAATTAGGTATATTTGATTCTAGCCTATTAAAAATATTATAAAGTAACTATTAAATTTGATTTTTATTTTTTTAAGAGATAATTTTAATTATAATTTTAGTCATTTTGATTTTTAAAATTTAAAAAAAAAATTAATGGTGTTCATCGTTAGTAGTGTTCATCAATGTTCGTCGCCCGTTGTAGAATTTTCTAATATATTATTTTCTTAATTTTTTGTTCGTGTATTATTTTTCTTAATTGTTGGGATTAATTATCAATAGAGAGATTAATTTTAATATTATTGATAATATATTTGTTTGGACAACTTATTTATTTGATACATAAAATAAAATATCTTTAAACTATATATAGAGCATGAGCTAGTGCTTTTTTTAAAGCTAATGTCATTACAAGTAATATATGTTCTAAATATACTCTCAACCATTTGACAATGCATGCTCAATCATCCTACTGCAGTTGTTGGTGCTCGAACTCGTAACCTCTAGAAACAACAACCGTTCCCTTAACCATTGAGACAAATTTGTTCGTGCAATAAAATCCTAATGTTTTGGAGAGTGCTTTTTTTAAAGCTAATGCCATTCCAAGTAATATATGTTCTAAATATACTCTCAACCATTTGACAATGCATGCTCAATCATCCTACTGCAGTTGTTGGTGCTCGAACTCGTAACCTCTAGAAACAACAACCGTTCCCTTAACCATTGAGACAAATTTATTCATGCAATAAAATCCTAATGTTTTGGAGAGTGCTTAATTAAGGTGTATTTTTTATATATAATTAAGCACAAGGATTTAGAAGTTGTGTATTTTAGCATAGGTTGTACAATTTTCAAAGCTTTATGGCTCATGGATGGCACGAACAACAGTTTCAAGTTAGTAAAGTTCTTTAAGAAAAACATTATTAAATTCATTTAGCATATTACTGAATATTATTTATTCCATTAATTGAAATATTTGATAAATATAATCTTGAAAGAATCAAATAAAATAAAATCTATATTGTATTTCTTTGGTTGTCAAATTAAGATAGAATCTACAATGGTCAAATAAGAACAATACTTATTCAAAAGTTGTTAAATGTTTAAATTATGATGTTGTGAATGAAGAAAATTAAATTTGGAGGATCAATTCATATTATGCTTCTATAAAGTTATATCTGAAATAGTCAATCAATAAATTAAATATCGGTGTTTAAATAAATAATAATAATAATAATAATAATAATAATAATCATATTGAATTAAGAGTAATTAGAATATTTAGAGAAATCATTATGAGATGGGTTCTAATTCTAAATCCATGGTTTTGCTTCAGAGTTGGTGGGCTGATTCATGTTGGTTTGCAAATGGGCTTCATATCCGATTGTTTTGTTTTATTAAAAATAAGGTGCAATAATAATACAGTCATTGTCATTGGGAGACAAGTGTAAGAATTTTTTTTGTTGCCCTACCGGTTTCCAAAGCTTCGCCCTAACTAATCTAGACCGACCTGCATCGCACACTTAATTTTAATGGATGAGTTTCCCAACATAATTTTCTGCATACACAGCGCCTCAAACTCAAGACTTGCTTAAGCGGAACCAAGCTACTTACTACTTAAATCAACCTTGTTTGTAGGAGAACAAGTCAATTCAATTCATCTACAATAATGTAACTATTTAATCTCGAAGAATTTGAAACAATTCAAATCATCTACAATATGTGTATATATTATCTTTTTAAAAAAATACTAACAACCAGTTAGTTTAATATGATGAGATATAAGATATTTTAAGGAAGATTAAGAGTTTGAATTTTAGCGCTGTGAATAAACAATTAGGTAAGGAAGATTGTCTCCATAATAAGTCTCAACATTATTTAAATTCGAATTAATCGATCAGTAAATTAGATACAGATAATTATAAAAAAAAATAGAGTAAATGATATGATAGTTTTGGGAGACATGATTTGCACATCATTTTCAATGAAATAGTGCATCCATGTGAGTTGTGGATTCCAGGTTGTGTGGGTCATAACAACAGTTCCATTTTTTATTTTTTATTTTGCTTTGTAAAAAGAGAATTAGGGTTGTGGAATTGGTATTTTTATGTCATTGTCCCACAGCACAATGAAAACGACGAAGCACCTTTGATGTGAGTATTACTTGCATACCCTTTTTTGAAGAAACTCTTCCCATCACAATAAAAGTTGGATTGCTGCATTTCCATCATTTCACCCCCTTCACACTACCATACCAATTCATACCTCATTTTCTTTTATTTTTTCTGTATTCGCATACGAATGTTAGATACGAATATATATGATAATATTATAATTTTAGGTGACCACAAGTATCGATTGCAACATCAATCAAAGGGCTTCATCTAAACGCTGTCGCACATTCCAATATCGAAGATGATCACAAGAATTGATTACAACACCGAGAAGTATTAGGGTAATAAAATTCGTATTATCTAACATAAAATATTACGTCTGTCCCTAACTGTACACGTACAAACTTCAAACAAAAAATAGAAAAATTCAAAAGATGACAAACCCTTGGTCTCAAGTGGCTAGCTAGCTTACTTGCATGCAAAAGAATTTCAAAGCAAAACCAGCGGTAAAGTTATATTTTGAACGTTTGCAATTGCACCTATTCAAAATAGACTTTTTTGGGACACCATTTTTATTTATTTAAATTTTAACAAAATATAACTTTCTGGTAAAAATATGTATATATGTAAGTGTTTGTATGTATCCATTAATTAGCATTGAAACATTGCCGTAATGACTAGGCATCCATCTCTAGGTTTTATCTAATTTTTTGGTAGCTTTTTCCAGGCCTATATAGGTTTAATTAGTTGGTTAATGTGGGATTTGTGGGATTTAATTGGACTAAATGCTCAAACAAAAACTAAAGTAAATGGTTGAATTTTTAATTAAATTATCTCTCATAATTTTTTGAAAGTTTTTATTAAAACTCTCAAATTTATTAAAAAATTTGAAAATTATAGTTCAAGCCTCCAACTTTCACGTCAATAATATTAACGACCAAATCAATAAGATAATAATTAATGTCGATCAAATAACATATTTAATTTATTTTATTAATTAGAATACCTAAATGAATGAAAAAAAAATGGTTTTTGTTTATATAGGTTGGGGTCTAAACCTATTTTTAGGTATTAGAACATGCACGGTTACATATTAAAAGTATTGCTATTTTATTACAAGACAGACAGACAAACAAACCAATAACTCCTATTGAATTTTACCATCCATTGCTTTCTCCCAAATCTCACAAAACGTCCAAAAAAATGTTGTTGTTTTTTTCATCTCATGTTTCAAGCAAAATACACTGCAGTAATTTTGCATCAGTAAAAAGAATCGAAAACAGTTAAAAATGCATACAACAATTTCAACGTACTTATGTCGGAATCATACTTGTATTCAGGGACGGAGTCGTGGACAGATTTGATAATTTTTTTTATTTAAATATTAGTTAAAAATTTGATGAATTCTTATCTCTCCCGATGTTTAATTTTAAATTCGTCTCTGTTCATATTCGACATTTAAATTCAAATTCAGAAAACACATCTAATTATGTTTTTTTTTCATTGATTTTCTGGTATTGGATCACGAGCCTGCACAACAAGAAAGGACAATTTATTTCAGCTTCCGTAGCTCGACTGCAGCATGTTTTTATTTCGTTTGGATAGCTGAGAGCTACTTTTCATACTCACTAAATTCTCCGACATTTAAAAATCTCGATTAAATTTAGAGTCGAACGATACTAATTCTCATTTTAAACTTAAAATCTTACATCGATTTTTTTCCATTCCACTTTTCATTACATTTCAACAACTACCAACACATGAAATACAACAAAACATAAACATAAATGGAATCTAAAATTCATGGTTTTTGAGACCGAATTAAGGAGAGGGAGAGAGAAAAAAAAAAACCTAAAGGAAGTGCAGGAGTCAGAGCTGAGAGGTGTGTAGTTTTTATTATTATTATTTGGTTGCATGAATTATTGTCATAAAATTCAATGTAATTGAGATGTCAGTTTCAGGGCACAATTAATACGTTTAGACAGAGTCGTTCACTTTACCAAGTTCAATCAGTTTCAGACTTTGTCTTACTTTGCAGTCTTGCACGGACATGTTGCTGTTATGGTAAAATAAAATAATACTATTTAATTCCAAATGAATGAACTGAATAACCTGTAAAATTGTTTATTTCTTTTTTTAATCAATAAACATATTTATTTGTACACTTTGAACCAAAATAATTTCATATCAGAGCGATTAAATGTAATGGTTCAACTTTCTAGATTAAGTAAGCATGGTATGTTATATTTTAAAGGTATATCGATAAAAAAAATCTTGAATAATTAGGAGACCGTAGCCAATACATTAAAGAGTCTTTAGACGGGAGCAAGAAGGGCTGTGGTTCAAGCCATTTCCATTTATGTTATGCAATGCTTTCTCCTTCCGGTTACGTTTTGCGATGAAATCAGCTCAATGATTGCCAAGTTCTGGTGGAACACCAGTGCTGAGAAAGAGAGGAGCATTCATTGGATAAACTGGAAAGATCTCTGCAGACCGAAGGATAAGGGAGGTATGGGCTTTCGGGATCTTCGAATGTTCAATAAGGCCCTTGTTACCAAACTTGCATGGAAGGTGATAAAAGAACCTGAATCTCTCCTTTCTAAGGTTCTTCGGGGAATCTATGTTCCAAACGGTAATTTTCTCGACATCCCAAAATGCTCAAATCCCTCCTGGGCTTGGTCAGGGATTCGAGAGGGACTTAGAATAATTAAGAATGGAGCCCTTTGGAGAGTCGGCAATGGCAGAAGCATTTCTACTTGGTTCGATAACTGGGTACCTCAGCTCCAGAACTACAAACCAGTAACTGTTAACCCAGCACCTGTCTCAGCACTTTCGGTTAGTTCCTTGTTAAATGCTGATCAAATGACGTGGAACGAACAGAAGATCTATAGTATCTTCTCTCAGGAGGAGGCTGAAGCGATCATGAAAGTGCCGATTGGGGGCCCCGACATTCACGATTCCTTCATTTGGGCTGAGAACAAGAATGGGGAATACACGGCTAAATCTGGATACCGTTTTTTGGAGGAGGAATCATAATCCACTGCTAATCCGTCTTCAAGCGATGACCCCAGAACCAAAAAGGAACTGTGGAACTCTATTTGGAAGCTGGAAGTTCCCTCCAAAATCCGTTCCTTCTTGTGGCGCTTATGCCATAACATTGTGCCATCGAAGAGTACTTTGAAAGGAAGGATGCATGGCCTGTTAAGAGAACCCGATCTGTGTTCCAGATGTGGTTGTTTGGGGGAATCGGTGGAACATATCTTATTTTTTTGTCCTTTCGCTCAGGCTATTTGGAAAGCATCTAATTTCAGTTATTCTCCCTCAGATAGGGGTTTCCCGGGTTTCCCTAAGTGGTGGGTTAAGCTAAATGAGCTTAAGGCCTCTCCTCAGTTCGGCAACGGATGCGAGCATATTGCCTTCCTTCTCTGGTCTATCTGGAAATCTAGAAACAAACTGGTTTTTGAAGGTAGGAAGGACTCCCCTTGGGAAGTTTGGCTGAATGCCGAGTATCATTTCACGAAATTCTCCCAAACTACGAGTAAAGAAGAGATAGCCAAGCAGAATAAGGCAAAGAAAATAACGAGATGGACGCCACCACCCATTGGCATGGTAAAAGTAAATTGTGATGCGGCTTTTGATAGAAGTACTGGCAAAGGTTCCCTTGCGGCAGTTGTCAGGGATAATTCAGGATCCCCTCTCTTCGGCTTCTCCGCACCTTGTTTGGCTCCGAATGTGGCAGTGGCGGAAGCCCTCGCCATCAGAATGGGGCTTTCAATGGCGAAAAGCCATGGTTTCAACAATATTATTGTTGAAGCGGATAATCAAGCAGTAATCCAAAGTTTGAATTCAAAGTCTTCCGGATGCTGGGTGACTTCAGCGATTGAGGACGACATCAAGAGATCTGCCCTCTCCCTCTTGTATTGTTGCTTCGAGTTTGTGCCCAGATTGTGTAATCAGGCAGCCGATTGGCTAGCCAAGTTTACAAAGAATCAGCAAGGCCCGATGTTGTGGACCCCTGATATCTTTCCATCGGAACTTTTATTGTAACCTTTCTTTTGCGATGTTAATGAAGTTTATTTGATCAAAAAAAAAAAAAAGGGCTGAGTATATCTCTTTGAAGCAGGAAACGAAGTGTAGTCTATGGCGTGTCTAGAATAAGTAATTCAATGGTTGAGCCAACATCATATTTAGCCATAAAATTTGCGGCCATGTTTGCTTATCTGCGGATATGGATAAATTGTACCACCCAATTAGTTCGAACTTAAATCTTCTACAATAAACATTATTTTGTTATCCACATAAACGATTTTAACTGCACTGACATAAGAACTCACTTTTATTTCATTATTGATACGATATAATGTCAAACTATCAAATAACTTTAAAATTAAAAAAATACTTCTAAACAAATAAATTATCATAAAATAGTGTATTTTAATGTTAAAAAATTACTTTGACAATAAGTGCATATGGATCACCGTACGTTACCATGTTAGCGTCACGAAAACTTTAATAATTCTTTAAAAAACTTAGGGAAATTGATGGTTAAATTTAGTTAAAAAATAACCATGGCCATCATGATATAATATCATTGAATTTTGTTATTACAGTTTGGTTTCATATTTTAGGTACACGTGTGATTATTGTGTTTTTCATTTTTTTAAAAAAAAATCAATTTCTTCTTCTGGTTCAAAACTGGTATTCTAAATAAAATATAAAAGTAAACACGCACTTCTAATTAAATCAAATATATTTTAATTTACCAATAAATTTTGGTGCAGTAGTAAAACATATAAAAAATATATTTTAGTTTGGCACATTTACCTTAAACTAATAACTCAATAATAAATTCATAATAATGATCTTTCAATGAGTCTTAATTGTCTTCTTTAATCATATTAAAGTTTCTCAGCTCTTATTATTAATGATCAATTTGGCCCACCCCAAAACTTTTAATTGTTTCAAATAGCCTTTAATTATATATTTAATTCCCAATGTTAGGCGTTTTGATTTTTTCCCCAGAAAATCCATAGCATGTGGATGCATCATACATCAATATTTTCTTCTTCTTTTTTAATCTTTTCCCCCCCTCCCCAAACCCCTTTTTAGTTATAAACAATGCATCCCCATAATTCCAAAATTATAAATATAATTAATACATTTGTATAATTACAATTAAAGTTAATCATTTATACTTGTATAAACGAAACAGATGATTGACAATCGAAATATATTTAAATCTATAACGAAAAACTTCTGAATTTAATTCACATATAAAAAAATTAAATAAAAAATAAAAAATTTGCGTATCATATTTATACATGATAAGATTTAAACCTAAAAGCTCAAAAATTATGAACATGTATCATCACATGCCAACCCATTCACATTTCAGTAATAATATAGAAATAACTTGAAAAAAAAAATCAGAATACGAAACACCACCAACAATTTATTAGGTCAAATTTCCATTTTTTTTTATTTTTTTAGATGAAAGCTAGAGTGATTACAAGTAGTATCTGTTCTAAATATACTCTCAACCATTTGACGATGAACGCTCAATCACTCTGCTGCAGCTGTTGGTGCTCGAACCCGTAACCTTTAGGAACAACAACCGTTCCTTTAACCACTGAGGCAAGTTGGTTCGTGCTTTTATAATATATGCAAGTGTAATAGTTTTTATTAATGGCATTTTAACCTTAATTTTCATGGTGATGTTAATGAGTACTCAACCAATTAAACCGTTACATATTGACAAATATAATAGAGTTTCTAAAATATCTATACACAATAAAAATAAAGAGAAAATGTTTTTTTCTTGAAAAAAATCCCACCAATTGCATGCTAATTTGACTAAAATTCATGCCATTGAAAGAAATTTAACCCTCAATTAAAAATTACATATTCATTAACCTAAGTTGTGGCCAAACCAATTAAAAAAGACGTAAAGCTAAAATATACTCCTAACATTAGACCGAATAGCCAGTTTAGCTTTTATATTTTAAATCAATTTAACCATTAATGTTTTTTTGGGGTCAAAATGACCTATCTACGAATGAAAACTATTAGGCAACTGACGATAAACAACTTGAAATGATGTGACAAACTTACATGGAAGTGTTCATTGCTATGATGTCATATAGACAAATATGTTGTCTTTACATAATAACACATCGGTCAAAAAATATTTTATAAAATTGTATAAAATATTTTTTCTTCTGACGCGTCATTATGTTAAGTCATTTCAAGTTGTGTATCGTCAGTTGAATAACAATTTTCATTCGCATATGTATTATTTTAACCCAAAAATAAAACGTTAAATTAAATTGGTTTAAAAAATATGGACTAAAATGACAATTTAGTCAAACATTAAAGATATTTTTGACATTATGCCATTAAATAACTAAACGAAGTGGAATGTAATGCAAATAAATATAACATTAAAAATAAATTATTTACCTTTTCATATAATTTTGCATTTAAAAAATTACGAAAATCAAATTTGCACGTATTCTGCATAATTTGACTTTATACCTTAAAAGAATTCCAGCAGGAGAGATCAGAAATTTCCCTTATTTCTTAAAATTGTTGAGAAAATTAAACCAATCATTTCTAGTAGGGCCATTTGTCACATGCCTTGAGGGCCTCAAAACCGAATTTAAGCCTAGTCTAATGACCCACATAATCAATAGTATTAATTGAATACGATAAATTTTCGTATCTTATATTATGAACTCGCTATATAATTTTGTATGGTCAAAGTGACACGTAAAATATAACACTAATTAGCACGAATCAATTTGTCTCAGTGGTTAAGGGAACGGTTGTTGTTCCTAGAGGTCACGAGTTCGAGCATCAACAGTTGCAGCAGGGTGATTGAGCGTTCATTGTCAAAATGGTTGAGAGTATATTTAGAACAGATACTACTTGTAATCACTTTAGCTTTCATCAAATATATGTATATATATAACACTAAAAAAACGGTCTTCTTGTGAATCCAACAAGTGATCCTAGTGGAAAAGCGAATGATGTTCATAAGGTATTTGTGCATTGTCAAAGACTTAAGAGTATGTATGAACAAATACTACCATTATAATCATCTTTAGACCATTAAAAAACAGTCTTCATGTTGAAGAAAATGTTTCATCTTCTTTAGTTTTCGAATCGTAAGTTATTATGTGATTTGAGCTCTTCATAACGAACACTCCAAAATTAAGCCATAATATTAAATTTTATGAACAACGATAAAGAATTCATGGGAAGTGATAACCTGTCCATCGCTAATTTTGGAACTGTCACAAATGGCATATAGACTTGGAATATACCTTTAAGAAGAAGTCTCTTTGATTGGGAGTTAGGAATATGGAATGAATTCAATAGCACAATTTTAAAATTTAGATCAAATGCCTTGACCCCTGACAGTATTTGATGGATTCCAAACTCAAAATGTTTTTTATAGTGTCAAATCTGGTTGTGAAGGAAAGTTTTAGGGAACGGCCGCTTAAAAACGACTGAAAAGGTACGTATACAAATTTTTACAAAAAATCGTAAAGATTTGTGTACATGTACCAAAATTTTTATAAAAGTGGTAAGAATTTGTGTAAATACACAAATACTTACCACTTTTGTGTACATACATAAATCTTTATAAAATTGGTAAGTATTTGTGTACATTATACATAAATCCTTACATTATATGATTTTTGTAAGAAATTGTGTACATTGTATCGAAATTCTTACAAAAATAATAAAGATTTGTGTACATATGTCCCCTATGCAATACTGCTCCAGAAATAGTGAATCACTTACTATGTCAATGTCCTATGATTTGGAATAACTGGTAAAAATGGTGTTTAATCTAGAAGGTCCATTTTGTATTCCTAGCTTCTGTTCATGAACTGATCCTTCAATGGTTCTCCACCTCTCCAGCAAAACTCCAAACCTTGATATGGAAGATGAGTTTCTTTTGTTTTATATGGTCAAGCTCTGGCTAATTTCTTGAAATTTAACGTTGACGGAGCGGTAATCGGCAGTTTTGGCTAGGGGATGATAATGAGTCTGACCGGCTCGCGAGCTATTCGGGCTCGGCTCGGTCAAAGATCGGTTCGAGTGAGCTCGATTCGGGCTTGGGCTCGGCTCGAAACCTTAACAAGCCGACCGAGCCTACCCAAGCTCAGCTCGAAAAGCTCGTGAACAGGCTCGAAACCTACATATGCACTAAAATAAATTATATGTTTGTATTTTCTTTCATTAGTTGGTTGTTGTTTGATTTTGTATTTTCTTTAATTATGTGTTTGTATTTTCTTTCTTTAGTTGGTTGTTGTTTGGTTTTTTATTTTCTTTAATTATGTGTTTGTATTATAAGAATATTTATTGATTATTTGGATTAATCTAATTTTTGGCACTTTTTTCTCCTTTCCGGTCAAACGAATCTTTTATAAAAAAAAACTATAGCAATATTTTTCATTTCGAGCCGAGCCGAGCCTGATGAGCCCGAACCGAGCCCAATAGTATTGTTTTCGAGCCAAGTTCGAGCCTAAAATTCCGAGCTCGACGAGCCTAGCCTGGCCAGGCTCGGGCTCAGCTCGGCTCGTTATCACCCCTGGTTTTGGCGCAACAGGCATTGGTGGTTGTCTTCGAGATTATTGAATAGTCTAAAGTTGATTACAATGTAATATATGTTTATACATATTTAATATTTTTAACTTTGAAATGCACATATATCTTGCAGACAAAACGATTGAACTTGAGTCTTCTTGAAAGAACATCATCTGTTTTTCTGCTTAGACCACTTGTTCGGTTAATTACTTGTTATTTTTTAACCTTAAATAAACTAGACAAAACGATTAATTTATTTGCAACTAGTTTGGACTACTACACAACAATTTTTTCTCGTATTATAGTAAATGTTGTAAATCCCTAAATATATTCTCAAATACTCTATTTCCCTTATTTTTTTCAACAAGTTCCATACAAAAATTAATTTATTTACAACTCATTGAAATTACACGGCAAATTTGTCTCGTATCATAACAAATGACGTAGATCCTTAAATAAATTACCAAATATTCTATTTTCCCTAATTATTTTTTAATTACATTATATAATATTTCCCCAATTATTTTTCAATTACATTATATTCCCTAAATATGCCTAAAAATACAGATAAATTGAGAAGGTGTAGTCGCTTTCATTCGTAAAAGATGAATGGGCGGCGAATAAGTGAAAGCGACTACGCCTAACAGAGTCTCACAAAACTGCTCACATTGTTTTGTCATTTACCAAAAGGATAAATAATTAAACTATAGGCAACTTTAACCAGGTTTAATATTTTAAAAATATAAAAATTAATAAATTTAATTAAATAGTTTAATAATGTTTAACTATAATATATTAAGAAAAAAATATGTTCATCGACACGATCAGTGTCAGCTCTAATTACTAGTATTAAAAATGTATTGGTATCAGTCTATAATTGAGTTAAATAATTAGTTGATATTAATGTAAATTTTGTAATAATAGCATATTATTGTATTTTTTAAATTTTGGAGTGATTACATGTGATATCGACTATTTATTCTTAGTCTTTTAAAAATATAATCACATTGTGTAAATTATACTACTCGAATTTAGGTCATATAGTAAGAACAATATCTCATCATTTATCACTGAGACAACTTAATGGGTTCATCATTATTGTCAGGGGCAAAATTAAAAATTTATAAAAGAAGACTATAATGAGATTAAATTTTTTGAAGGAGTATAATAAAATTTTAAAAAGATTAAAATGATTGTAAAACTAATTTTAGCCTTTATCATTCCACGCCTCTTTTTTCACACGATGTTCCGCTCCTGATTACTCTAGTTATTATCAATTGAGATTAGGGATGAAGTTAGAATTTTATTAAAGCGGTGTTAGTTTTTCGAACAATATTTAAGATGAATTAATTATTTATAAAAGAGTGTTATTTTATTTGCAATGGGGTGACAATTACATATTTTTATATACAAATTATATAGAAAAATACAATTTCTAAAAAAAAATTCGAGTGTCAACCAACATATCAACCAAATAGTATATAATATAATTTGTTGTAAAATTGTATTTTTCCGCTCTTGATTTATGTAGTTATTATCAAATTGCATGTGTTAGTTTTATTATCGGTCTATTTACAAAATCATTTTATTATTTATATAATTTTATTAATTTTATCTAAACATTTGAAAAATGACATCACTTGAATAAATTCCTGACTCCGCCTTTAATCTCAATTGGTAATAACTATTGTAATTAGGAGCGGAACATTGTGTGAAAAAAAAAGAAGGTGTGAGACTATGCCAATAATGATAATAGAATAGTATATAATCTAATTTATTGTAAAATTATATTTTTATAATAATAACAATTACTATAGTAATTTTTAGCTTTTAATATATATTATCTTAAGCTTAAGTTTCAACATAAATATAAAGATGTAAAGAATAATTATATTTTTTGTAACATTCTTATGCAGTTACATGTTAATATATAATATTTACTTTTTAGTCTTTTAAAAATTACATATATTTATATTATTTAAACTAAAATCATTTAAAAAATAACCGTTTTTATTATTTATTGTCACTAATCTTTGTCGTAAAAGTCTATCTAGGAAACATATATTATTTAAAAATAAAAGAAATAAGAGAATGTCGTGTTCCGTACGACCAAGGATTCAAAATTTCAAATTGACAAGTAAAAGATTAAAAAGTAAACCATTTTGTGTTGTTTATGTTTTTGTTAGTACTAAATTTTAAGTTTAAACAATTTTTTTGTCACTTTAATAAAAATCAATACTATTAAGTACGGATTAATGGAAACATGTCGATGTTCTGTTCTTGAAACCGAACTATGGGAAATTTATGAAGGTATTGCGACGGCGTAAAGTCTACTTATGTTTCGAATAATTAATTAAAGCATTTTCTGTTCATGATAGGAAATTAGGAATAATATGCTTGACTGTTAGTTCGTGGTTACAGCTCTACTGTTTTCTTCTTTCACATTAAAAAAAATATGGAATAACATTTAAAGGTAAAATTGTTGTACAAATTACTATATTTACAGAGAGAATTGTATTAAAATTTCAATGTTTTTAGAATTAACAAAAAGTTACTGTATTCACTTGATGTCTAGGGATGACCAAGATGAGTTGGGTTGTTTTTTTTTTTTGTCAATTCGCACCCGACTCGAAAACTTAACACCTCCAGTCAAATTCAATTTAATCCGATATTTTATAATGTTATACTTGAACCCGATTTTTAGAGTAAAAATTCGAACTTAATCTGATGAGTTTTATACCATGTAACTTGAACCCATATATATATATATATAGAGAGAGAGAGAGAGAGTCAAATATAATATTTTTCACCTTAAACCCAAACCCGACACGAACCGACCTCATCTTCAAGATTCAGACTCGAACTCAAAATTTTCTTTTAAAAATTCTAGTCCTATAAGATCGGGTCGTGTCAGAACCATTAGTTATGGGGCAAATTGTCATCCCTATATGTCTAAGTTAAAGTTAATTAATTAATAATCTAACATAGAGGTGCTTATTGAGTTGAGCAACTCGCAAAGAACTCGAGCTCGACTCAGTCAAAACTCGGTTAACGCTCAACTCCAGATATTAACGAGTCAAGTCGAGCAATACCCAACTCGACTCAATAAGTTCGTGAGCAGCTCCTTATTTTTTTTATAAATTCTTTTACGACTTTTTGGTGGCTACCTTAAAAAATATGTTCTAATAAATTTTAAATAATAGTTGAAAACTCTATAAAAGTTTAGTGAATTTCTAGGTAATTTACCCATAAAATTTTAGTTTCAAATTTTCAAAACGTTTTGTATTTCGAGAATTAAAAAAATTAATTTGTATTAACAAGAAATTAAATTATAATAACGAGTCTCTTTTTCTTTTTATTACTTTATGTATAAAAGTAGAAAATGAGAAAAGTATTCAGTTTACACTTTTCATATAAAAATACAATTGAAAGTTAAAACTCTGAAATCCCTAAGACATTATCTCATTTGTTGTTCATAGAAGATTGTTGAGAAATTAAAAAAAGTATCACACTCGAATATCAACTCTATCTCTAGCTCGGTTATGACAGGTTTATTTATTTATCTCCTCAAACCTCATGTTTTTTCCCTTTAAATTTTTATATTTATATTAAGCTCTAATGGTACCACTAAATTTTATCTATATTTAAAAAAGAACAAGGTAAAAATTTTGGCAGCTTAACGAGATATTTTAACGAACACGAATCGAGCAAAATTTTATCGAACTTAACGAGTCGAGACGAACAAAATTTTTTAACAATCACGAACCGAACACTACTCAACTCGCTGAATAAGCGCCCTTAATCTAACATATGACGTAACACATCAACCAATCCATTGATTATGTCTTGAAGTACTTGAACTTTTGCACCCTTTTGTCTTTGTTTTTTTATTTTCCGACCAAACTTCTAAAACTCGAATCGAAAAAACTATACACTATCGTCATCACTATTATCCTTGTAAAATAAGAAAATTAATGTAAAAGGGGTAGCCAAGTAATTTAACAAAAGTATATAAAAAAGAGACAAGCACAAGTATTCCAATTCCAAAACAGTGAAAGGCAAGTGCTGCTACCTTTCCGTCAATTTGCTCAGTGAAAACAAGAAAAAATGCAAATAAAAAATCAAATCAAATCAAAAGAGATACTATCTTGAGTAATCCAACAAGGGTGTTTGGAACAAGGGAAATTTGTGGGGAAAATGAAGTTGTTTCTTAAATAAAGGGAAAAGTTAAAAAAGATTAAAAAAACAAATTTAAAAGAATAATAATAATAATAATAATTATAGCAGTGAATTGGGTCACTGTCAAAAGTTGTGATGGTGGCATATAAAGAAAGGATCTATTCATTCAATCTGATCTAATCAAAATAAAGACATTTTTTACTAAAAAACTCATTTTAAATAATTATTTAGAAAAATGGTTTTCAGCTAAAATTATTTAAAAAAATAACTTCAAATCGTACACGTTAGACGAGCTAGCGTTATACAAAAAGCGAGTTTCATGTTAAAAAATACAGAAAATTAATATTTGTCTTTTTTATCAATTTATTCAATACGAAACTCGCGTTTTGTAAAAAGCGTAATTCGAAACTCGTTTTTTATAGAACGTAAATTTATCTTACGTGAACGATTTGAGATCATTTTTTAATTAACTTTGGCTGAAGGTTATTTTTTAAATAACTATTTAAAAGTTAAAAATCCCCAAAACAAAGCATCCAGACAAATCTTTGAACTATAAAATAAAACCAAACACTTCTGACTTCTACCATGAACTAAGTTTGTAAAAAAACTATAAAGGTTGTAACTTTCTTACCACTTACTAAGTTAACAAGTTTTTTTTAAGACAGGTTGAGAAATTTAGTCAAAATAAACCCTATTCTGTCAAAAGGGAAGTGCCATCAAATCATAACTGTCTATAATTAGTAAAAAAATAAGATAAAAGGTTATAATTTTATAATTAGAAAAAAGGTAAAAAAAAATGGTGTTTGTTTAGGGTAATAGTACAATAAACAGCAGCAGATGGTAGTGATGAGATGAACAGAGAGATCTTTAATCTTTTTCTCTGCTCTGCCATTTCTTTACCAATGGCAGCAGCAGCAGCAGCATCAAAATCAATGGTTTCTATAGGCTAAAAGAAAAGTAAGATTTTACTCTTCCCTATACTAGCTATTAGCTATAACCTTCCCCCTTAAAACACAAAACAAAATATTTTCTTTTCGCCTTAAAAATCCTTTCTGTTGTTGTGGTGATGAAAAACTTTCTGGTTTGTAGTATGTTTTCCCGAGAAAATCCTTGTTGAGAGAAAAAAAAAACAGACTTTGGCTTTGTTGTTGTTGTTGTTGGGTTAGAAACCCATTTCTGTAGTTTGGTTACTGAATAGAATAGTACACATAGAAAAGAGACCCAATTTGCCAAAAAGCTGAGTTCTTGAGAGAGATGGGTTAGCCTGGAAATAAAGCTGGGATTTTTAGGGTGTTTTGGGAGGCTGGCGGTGAGGTTAAATTAGAACCATTAAAAGCTGGAACAGGAAAAACACAAGTACCTTAGCCTGGATCCACAAAGGCAGCAGCAGCAGCGGCACCAGCAAGAAGAACACGAAGAACAACACATAGAACAAGAGGGAGAGCTTGCAGGAAACCGACAAGGAATCTTCCAAGCGCAGCAAAACTTGTATGCAAGCCTGGAAACTCAAGATTACGCACAGCCACCGAAGAAGCGCTCGTACTTGCCGTCGTCCAGTACATCTTTGGGATCGAAACATGCAAGAAAAATGGGGGACAGCCACCGCCAAGTTGGAACGTCGTCAAGATTGGGGATAAGGCACGCCGGAGGGGAGATCGTTGAGGTCCAAGGTGGTCACATTGTTCGGTCAACCGGAAGGAAAGACCGTCACAGCAAAGTTTGCACCGCTAAAGGTCCTCGGGACCGACGTGTTCGTCTCTCGGCTCACACCGCCATCCAGTTCTACGACGTCCAGGACCGACTCGGCTACGACCGTCCTAGCAAAGCCGTGGACTGGCTTATAAAAAAAGCGAAGTCCGCCATTGACGAGCTCGCTGAGCTGCCTCCTTGGAACCCAGAAAGTTTGAATACGACGACTTCGATTGGTAAACCTAGTAACCAAGAAGACCAAAACGCGACGGCGACGACCGACAATGATAAGCCTTATCAGTTTCACATCAACCATGGTGGAAACCTGGTGGAAAATCTTGCTGCCGGGTCGGGAACTCGGAGGAGAACGGCTACTATAATGGGGAATGAAGTTCAAAGTCTTCAGCAACAAGAAATGGGAGAAAACCCGAATAATAATTCGGGTTTTCTTCCACCTTCTTTAGTTTCCGATGAGATTGCTGATACCATTAAGTCTTTCTTTCCACTGGGAGCTTCGAGTGAGACGCCGTCTTCTTCCATACAGTTCCAGAATTATCCACCGGATTTGTTGTCGAGGAGCCGTAGCCACAGTCAGGATCTTCGGCTTTCACTCCAGTCGTTTCCGGAGCCGATTCTTTTGCACCACCATCACCACCACGCACAAGCTGCTACAGCTCAGGCACAGCACAGTGAGCCTGCTTTATTCTCTGGAACCAGCCCATTAGCTGGTTTTGATGGGTCTTCTGCTGGATGGGAGCATCACCACCAACATCCGGCGGAGATTGGAAGGTTCCAGAGATTGTTTGCTTGGAATAATAGTGCTGCTGCTGCTGACACCGGCAGTGGCGGTGGTGCTGGCGGCAGCGGCAGCGGAGTAGGAGGATTTCTCCTTGGTACTCCTACAGCGCAGCCACTGCCGCATTCTTTTGGCCTTAACAGCCAATTGTTTTCTCAGAGGGGACCCCTTCAGTCCAGTAACACGCCCTTTGTTCGTGCTTGGATAGACCAGCCAATTTCCGCAACCGATCAACACCAACACCAACACCATCAACATCAAATCTCAGAAAACATCCATCATCAAGCTGCTTTATCCGGCATTGGATTCACCACACCTGGTGTATTCTCTGGATTTCACATTCCAGCACGAATTCAAGGCGAAGACGAGCACGACAGCATCGCCAATAAGCTGTCCTCTGCTTCGTCCGATTCTCACCATTGATAGAGTAAATCAAAGGAAAGCCAAAGTCTTTCCCGTGTATCAGGTTAGCACTTATTTCTCATTCCCATTTAGTTTTAAACACCATATATTGCATTTACAAGCTTTTCTGCTTATTTAGGTGATTGGTCTTTAAGCACTAGTTGATCGTCAATCATTGACTGTGAACACAATGAGATAGTACCGCGGATTCAAGCATCAAAGACCGGTTCGAGGGAGGATTTTGGCCACTTTGAATCAATGGCCTATTGCCGTGGGAAGAAGAAATCTGGGTGGATTTCAGGTTTTTCGATCCCCGGTTTTATTTAGTTTCTATCAGTTGATTGTGTTGTAGCTTAAATTTAATTCGCATGGGCTCGTAGAGCTTAACAATGGTTTCCTTTTTCGTTGGACTTCTCGTGTGTTTCATGTTGCTAGTCTTGTTTACAATGTTTGCTACTGTTTCCTAGTGTTGCTACTAAGATGTGGACTAGTTTGTTTTAATGCTGATTTGATTTTTCCCTCCATTAGGACCGACACGGTTTAGCATATTTGCTAATTCTTTCGAAAACTACCATGAAATAAGGTAATAACCCCCTGATCAGCTAATCTTGGAAAAAGTCTTTCCGAACCATATACCCCTTTGATTAGATACTGAATTAGAGAAGCAATCCAGAGTCTTTTCCGTTGTTTAGAAGTTGTCAAATTCTCATGTTGATGAAAGCGAACTCCGCAAGTGGTTTCGTTTTGTTGCTTTATTGCTTATGGAACAGATTGTATCAGGAACACCTTAAACCTGCAAAAAAGAATTGAAAGAATAACTAATCTGGTAGCATTGAAAGAGGAATCATTTTTCGTAAACAGTAGGATTTTTGGATAGTGGTTGCCAATTCCACCGTCAGTGTCTACCTTATAACTCTTTATAGAACCGACCTTGTTCGAATCGAAAGCTCTTTATAGAAACAAAGAATCGAGAACCCGATTCATTGTATTAGTTAAAATCAAACAAGAGAATAATGAACCAATCACCATCACATCACAATTGCCAAAATTAGCAGAATTCAGCTCCTACATGCTTTAACATGAAAGATGGGGTTGGTCCGAATAATGTCCCGAAACATACATTAGGATTGAGACCGGGTTATGGGACACCCTAAGGTCACACAACAGCAATCAATGAGGGCATGTTAGCATAGTAGAGCAAGTGGGGCTATAAATGGAGTACCATCTGCAAGTGCAGGGAATGGTATGAATGTACAAATAAAAGCTCAATTGTGGTATAGAATAGTATAATACACTATAGGTATTAGATACCACCAAAATGGTCCCCTTGAATCTAGCTGGAATTTCTATTTTTTTTCTTTATTACCATAAAAATATGATAGCAATAATGCATGCATGTATACTTTGGCTTCTATTGATATTTGCTGTATAGTTGTTGGCTGTGGAGTACACATTTTGACACTTATTTTATATAGTAAAACCAATACGAACATAAAAGCGGTATCATACTCGTATTTTTATTTGATTTTGTAGTACAATATATGATTTTTTTTATACCAGATATAAATTTTGAGGTGGAGTGGTGGTTGGATTGTTGCAGAGGTTCTTGTTGGGGGCTTAGCTATGATATTGCATAATTGAATGGAGCAATGTGAGAATAAATAATTGTGCTGTGATAATTAATGCATAATGGAGCAATGAATTGGTGCATTATGTGACTTTCTAAAAAAAATAATATGATCAAAGTTCTTTTTTAATAAATTTTTTTGTTACCTTTTATGGTTGCTGCTATAGGGCTTTATTTTTCTGTCAGTTTTGGACCTTTCTGTCTGAAGTTATACATTGAGGAGTTGTCATTTAAGAAAAACAAGAAAATTGGGTGTTTTGTGCTGTAGCTGTTCTTTAGACTTGATAACTAAGAGGTTTCGGATAGGTCCGAGATTCGAATATCGAAATCTGCAATATTTTGGACATTTTGAATTCTTATGTGATGTTTGGTATCTTAAAAGGTAATGTACATATGCTTGTGTTCCATATATCCCTTGTAGTTAAAGATTTTTACATGTATAATCTCTGGAGAAGGAGATTTTAAATCCGGGTTTAATCCGATTGATACCGTAGTTTTAGTGTTTGATCAACGAGATCCGTGTATCTATCCGATTTCAGCCATCGGATAGATACACGGAGCCACCGCACCATTCTACAACCCCAGTTTTCTTTGCCCACTCCATAGGATGCTTGGCTACACTGTATTCACTAGAAATCAGTCGAGAAATTTTATTTCTTAAAAGTGATTGAATGAACCCGAAGTTCGTAACCTGATGAGAGAAGGCATACGCCATGGCTCGTCTGCGGTTAAAGTTTCGGAGCCACCGCACCGTTCTACCTGTAAACCAAAAGCACCCCAGGAATACTTGATTCATAGATTACCAGCTTCTCATTTTCTTGCTTGCCAAACAGAAGATAGGGGGTGCATTATAGGCAATATTAATGGCTTTGAAAGCTAATAAAGATGCTACCCTCTATTATTTTACTAATCTGTAAGGCTTAACTCACCATTAATGTAAAAAGATGGATTCAATTTTTCATTTCTTGGTAGATATTGACATCGAATGCCTAACTATTAAAAGGTAATAAAAAACAGTAGGTTGACAGTGATTGTTGCTACCTCCAGTACTTCATGGAGTTTGGCCTCGAGTTTCATCTGATTTTCCATTCTCTTTTGCTTAAGCCTGCATTCTGTAACCATACAGATTCTTCGGGCTTGGATTTGAGACTGAACATTGCACCATGAATGTAGGAAATTTATTGTGCTTCTTCACTGTATGTTCCTGTATCAATATGTCGAATCTTCCGGCATCTGTCAACCGACGAACCCTTTTTGTGCCTGGAAAAATCGTGAACTGTGTTACTCAGACACAAGCATGTTTAATACTTTGTATGCCTGGAAAAGCTTCCGAATTCGAACAGCTGCAATCTGTTCCGGTCGTTGCCGAACTCCTTCCCTCTTCAAGCTCCTCATGACCTACTCTTTCTACCACCATTTGGTTTTTGATTACTCGAGTGTACCTGTATTGATGGGGCTTGAGAGTAAATTAGAGATGACCCCGAAGAATTACATTACTAAATATCACCTATATTTCTCAAACTTCGGTACAAATATTAGATGTAAGTATGTGTCTAACACGGTTATGTTTGAGGGTCATATCCTTACACCTATGTTTGAATGTGGGGGTATGTATGCATGCATCCATCCATGAATTTAGTTCTTCCATTTTTTAATTTAAAAATTAAAGTCCAACTGGTACCATAATAAATTAACGTCTGTTAACTTTAAATATGTATTTATGCATTAGATTTTAGTTTTTAAACCTAACATTTGGATATTAAAATGCCAGATATTCTAATTTAACATAAAATCCAATTACAATATCTTGAATTGTACATAAATTTTAAACCAGACAAATAGAAGACTGAATTTCAAAAGTGATACGAATAAAGGGACCGAGGGTAAAATTAAGCCTTTTACTTTTCGAGGGAATTTTTCTTATTATTATTATAAGAATCAAATAATTCTATATACAATCCCAAATGTAACTAGTTGGAGTTGTCTTAACTTGCAAGGCTCGTCCAAAGTAACACATCTCCATCATTCCCTCAACTTCAACTTCAATGAAATATATTTCAAACTTTTCTTAATTTTCATACTTTTAGTTTTAAAGCATTGAGATTAATCTGTTATTCGAATAATTCAAATTAAATATTGTAGAAGACTATTTTGATGATGATATTCTCAATTGTTTTTATTCATTTAAAATGTTAGAATTCGAACGTCTAGAATAATTTTAGGGTCTAACATATTTATGGTGAAAGAGGATCTTAGGGCCTGTTTTTGGTTGCGTTTCGCAACCAAAAATCACTTTTTTAAGTGCTTTTAGATAAAACAGACTGTTTTTTGTTGCTTTTAAAACCAGCTTTTCCACCCAAACCAAGAAGCTGAATTTTATAGCTTTTGGATGGAAAAGCTAGTTTGAAAATAAAATTATCTTTTTACCTTTAATATTTAATTATAATTTATTGTTAAAATAATGTTTATGCATACATAATTGTAAAATAATATATTTTTTATAATATTTATATTGAGAATAATTTTTTTTATTTGTACTTTATTTTATATTTATTATTAATGTGTAAGTGGTATATCCGTATATAATCTAGAATGTAATTTATATTTTTAAATTAAATTTTATAAAAAAAAATATTTTTTTATTATAATTGAAATTGATTTATTTCATAAATCATAACATAACATAATTAAATTGAACAATCACTCAGATTTACTTTTACTTTTTAATATCATGTTTAAAATAGACTTTTTATCTCATGAAAATCACTTTTTGACTTCAATGATAAACACTAACCAGTTTTTCAAAACTACTTTTCAACAGCTAGTTTAAAAATCACTTTTTTCACCACATTTTTTAAAAGCAACCACAAACTAAGCCTTAGTGATAGATGCATGTACGCAAACATTCATGTATAGTAATTTAAAGATGGTTTGATATTTGATACACTGTCAATGTAAAAAAGTTTACACAAGCATGCATATTTTCATGATTAAATCTAAAATCTAAATTTTTAACCTTAAAACTTTAAAAATCTAACTACAAACCCTAAACTTTAAACTCTAAAGTCTAATCATGAATCTTAAATTTTAAACCCTACAACTTAAACTCCTAACACCTAAACTCTAAATTAGAACCCTAAACCCCTAAATAACTTTGTTGCTGAAGTCTGTGATGGGAACACTAGTGAAACTCATCCACTTTGGTCTTTGCCTAGTTTTTTGAGATACATTAATTGGCCTAGTAACTAAAAATGCGTGTATTGTCTAATATTGTATGAATTTGAATTCAGGGTTCGAGCACCATGTGTGCATGGTGTGTGTGCCTTATTAAAAGGTTAAAAAATTAAACAGATATTACCTTATAATTACACCAGCATTATTCAAAAAAAGAAAGAAAAGAATTAGGTTTCCTTTTTTTTTCCTGTTGGTGATTGGCATGAAGAGACCATATTCTTTTTCCTTAGACAATGCACCGCTCCCCTCCTTTCTCACAAATTGTTATCTTCCCATTGTTCATTCCATCAATGGACAAGTTGGAGCTACTTCAAGTAACAAAACTCGCACATTATGTTTCGGACCCGGCACCTCGAATTTCAAGTTCGATTTTCACTTTTCGTCCTTGTAAGATTATAAACATTGAAGTCTAAAATTCAAACCTCTGACTCTTTCCGTACACTATATTCTAATTTATACCAACTTTCTAGGGAATGGCCTTCATGTTCAAGTTTCAACCTCAAATGGGGTATTTGCTATGGATTTACTCACATTAGCCCCTCCAACAACTACATCAAAGTGTTCAACCTCAAAATCCAAGCACCCTCTATCGAACTCGATCCCTTATGAATCGTCGGGGCTCGATTCGTTAGCTTATCATCAAGTGAGACGATCTCCGTTCCATATCCATTTTCATTTAATTTATGCTTGTTTTGATATTTTTGGCATACATAAAACGTTTTTTTTTTTGTTTGAAGGGAAGCTTTGGAGATTCATTTTTAAAACTCCACTAATTATTTATAAAATAATTAGTATTAATTTAAAAGTATTACTTTTTTAATTTGGTTTGGTTGGTGAGTCACACAAGTTGATTGGCAACAAACTTTTGCATGTGGGGATGTAAAGATCTGATTAGGCATTGTATTGTCTTTGTCAAATCTGACCCTTCATTATACAAGTGCAGAATGGTGACATGTAGGAGGGTCCACACTGGATTATATAGAAAAACTACTGACTCGTAATTACCATATTCAGAACAGATACTACTTGTAGTTGCCTTAACTCTTTCAAACCGGTTCGAAAATTTGAGGGACCTGATGGAAAGTTTCACCGTCCAAAACAACAAAACGGAAATCTTACACAAATGAGGTAATCTTACGCTTTAGTTATTAGATAAACTGCTGAACAACATCAGAATGTTTCACCAAAATGAAAATCCGAAAATGTCTCTCCGAAATGCAATCTCAGCTAAAACCATGAAAACCAGAACCAGTAGCTGAACTCTACACCAGTTGTTACATTCATTAAACTACGAGACTACGACCAACCAAAGACGTAATCGAGAACATATACGAGCCCCAAAGAAAACGGATAAAGGATGTAAGCCAGCGAACACGTCCATAGCGGGAATGTAGTTCGGAAACTGGCGAATGCACCCATCACAAGGCAAACGATAAGAATCACCAACACTTCGGACGAGAAATCCCATGTTAGTCCCCTTACGTAAACGAGTGCCAGGAAAACCGATAGGCAGAGGACGTTGTTCATCGTTACTGCCCCGTAAAGCTGCATCATAAGTTGATTATCAATCACATAGTTGTCAACTTTTCTCTGTAAACAAGTAGAGTTACACGAAAACTTACCTCGGAAAATGTTAAGGATGCAGTCCTTTGCTTCTTACGGGAGGCAAAGATGATGGCTGACACAGCTTCACTCGAATTGGTAGCTAATGGCAATGCAATGAACGAGATGAAGAAAGATGGAATGCTTGTTGCTGAAGAGAAGTTATCGACCGCGTCGACCAGTGGATCTGCAAATGCAGCTGCAATAATGGTACCTAGTAATAACATTAGTACGGCTTTGATGGAGATCCATCGAGGGTTTTCAACGCTCTCCACGGCCTCATCACTTTGTTCCTCTGGTCCCAACAGAGTATGTTCTCTCTTCGTTTGCTGCAAAAGTAATTCTAGTATGTCAGTCCACTGCACTATGTTATGATCATAAAGAAATCGTCAATGCTATACTTACCTGGTGAAAATCGTCGATGAACTTAAACGTTCCGGCATTAGGTTCAAGATAATCACCCCCAGTTTGCTTTGCCTCGTAAATCCACTTTGTGATCCCTCTTATAAACTCGTCCTCTTGAACGAGAGAGTCAAGGGAGGTATCAAAATCTTCCAGTACTTTTCGCACAGCATCATCTCTATCCAAGTCGATCTCTTCAAACCGGATTCCTATAATCAATGCTTTCAGTTCAGTAGGTGAAAGAGCACCATCGTGATTCTCATCAATCGTCACAAACAACCTGTAGTTCAGAGAGTACAAAAATGTTACGAGTACAATGTACAGGAAGAAGCAAGTTTTTCTCGAATGTCAAAACTCGAAACTCACTTCTTTATGATCTCTGTGTTGGGTTCCCCATCATCAGTAAGAAGCCTTCCCAGAGAATGCATTTTCAAGTGCCTTAAAATTCCGGATATTACGTGCTTGTGCTTCACGAAAGCAAGTCGTCTTCTCTGGATCCAAGGCTGAAACACCTGCAATATACATACATGATAAGAAAATCATGTGTTATAAGAGAATCTAATAATTTTATTAAAGAATTTTAAAAAGAAATATTGTAACATATGATGATGAATTCCTTTCTGGAAAATAATATTAACCTGATAAACGCAATAAGAAATCAACATCAAGATCGAAACAATAAGTGCAATCAAAACGGCCAAGTGTCTTCCCGAAGTTGAATTGAGAACTTGTGGCAATTGAACAATAAGAAACGGGATAACTGATATAGCCATTATCCTCGCAGCATAGCATGTCCAAATATCAGTGCTAACACCCGTCTCTGCAAAATCGGACAAGCTTCCGGTTATGGGAACTACTTAGTCATATGTTTTTGGCCATTACATGACATAATACATGTGTTAAAACAACCCTCAACCACTTACAACACCAGCTACCAAAGAACAATCTTAAGCAAAGCTATGTACCTGTTAAGCTAAGCCCTTTTGTATTCGATCCATCGACTGCAAATGAATCACGAAGATCACACTTGCCAACAACAATGCAGGATCCCCATATCAACGTGAGAAGCATGACGGTCGACCCAGCTAACAACCCCATTCCGACAGAGACCTGGCCTTGAGCAGTTTCCGGCGTTCCGGAAAGTCCAGACACTGGACGAAAACAGGCAGATCAATTATAAACATTCTAGACCACATTCTTGATTGTGATTTAGCCCATCAAATCATTAAGTTTTGCAATCCAAAAGAGATTTTTTTACAAGCTTCCTATGTCAACATCGAAAGTTGAACATGTTTCAAGTCCAAACAAGATCAACCAATCAAATGAGCAGCAAAGATTTTCATGTCCCAACAACAGTGTCTTAAAAAAATAGCATAACCCCACATATGTTTTAATTCTCAAAAATTCCATCGTCTTTTTCCCACAAACTACCATGGAAAGAAAACAAGGAACTTGTAGGGGTTGAATTCATGGACGAACACGGTATTTTATGTTAGGGGGCGAACCTATAAAATTCTAGGAGGCGAACTTATAAAATTTTAGGAGGTCGGAAATAGATTTTCAATAGAAAATACAAAAAAAAATCTAAAAAATTTCAAAATCATATACAAATTCTAAATTTTTAGGGGGCGACTGCCCGCTCCAGCACCCCTCGGGTCTATCCTGGTTGAATTCAAATCTCTAACCCCACATCTTTCATAATATTAATCAGGGGTTGCTGAAAGTCTCCTGCTGCCATTGGTCAGCAAACAAACAACATTTGATTCTGTCCAACCCAGATCCATATGCAAAAAGATTAAATACATGATCCAAAAGCATAAATTTCTTCTTTTTTTTTAACATAAAAAGCATAAGCATAAGCATAAATTTCTAAAAAGAATATAAGGCTAAATGAAAATACTAAAGTACCCAGGATATTAAATACAAATGCAGATTCTTACTAAAAAACTAATTATATACAACATGACAAAAAAGCTTGGAACAATCGAAAAAGATAGAGACTTGGAACAACCCAAAAAAATTATAATCTGAAAATTATACGGAATCTGAATTGTGCTAATTTTCCATATATAGAATCTTAGATTTTGCATCTTATTCATGGTATAATTTGAACATTCAGTTTCCAGAAAAAAAGGGTCAAGATCTAAACTTTTCAACTTTCCGCCCTTTTTGATGAGTCAAGCGGTGGGAAACTAAATGTAATTTTATCGCATTTTCTCGACAACCAAACAAGAAAAATAAAATAGAAATTTAAAATTTACCGAGAATAAGCATTGCATCGGGAAGAGCTCCGAGCATAGGCAAGAACAATCCTCCAACGATACCGGGACCGAGGATCTCAAGCAAAAGCTCACTTCCACTGGACAAGTAAGTAGCAGCTAAATACATAAGGTATCCATAAACAAGGATCAAAAACATGTTTCCCAGAACCGTGGTGGTACAGGGTAAGAACCCATACGACTGCTCGCACGTTTCCTCAGCCGAAACCAGCGGTTTGAGGAGGAGGTAAGGTGGGTTTTCGACGGTGGAGAGCCCATCGGAAACGAGACCGGTCGGGGATGGGCGGGTGGTGATGAAGCGGGCGTGTGATGGGAAAGAAGAGAAACAAAAGGTGAAGAGGATGAGGAACAGGAAAATCTTGGCAGTCATAATTTGTTAAGGGGATTTTTACATTGAAAAATGATTGGAAAATAGAAATTGGAAAATGGAAATTGAAAAGAAATCTTCGAGTATTATATAGGAATGTAAAGTGACTGAAAACGGGGCGAGAGTGGAGGAGTGTTTGAACCGTGTGTAAAGGATGATTATGACTATCATGGGTGAACTAGAAATGGTATAAATATTAAAAAAAATGTTTTTATTAATATAAAAAAAGATTTTATGGTAAGTATTACTAAAATATTACATCCTATGTGTCGGATTAAAAAATAGTATTTGTTCATATTTTCTTTAACTTTTTTGATAAAGTTTATATATTTTTCACATAAGGATGTTCGAAACTGGGTGCCCAAAAATAAATATTATACTCTTTCTTAGTGGAGCCACTTATTGAGTTCTTTTTGTATAATTATTTGTATCTAATTTATTGATTGATTAATCTAAATTAGATATTACATACATTTATTATAGAGATGACCCTTCTAATTTGATTCACTTTATTTACAATGTTAATTTTTAATATTTTGATCTTGTTTGAAAAACTTAATATTTCATTTCACTGCACCAATGTAAAAAATTGTTATTTGCCTTAACTATTCTTGTTTTTAATTAAAAGTTGTGAGAATTTTTTTTTTACAATGCGAATTGAATTTTATTAAAAATTTATAAAAAATGTTACAAATACAACGCATTCAGAAAGAGTGGTAAAAACATATTAGCATACTTTTAAAATTTAAAAGTCTTCATGTATCTTTTTGTTTCTACCCAAACAAGACGTATTATATGGTGAAAAAAGAGTGGTGAGGTAACTAAACTATCGGACAGATTGCTCCGCTACCAGGATTGATTACATCGACAAAAAACATCAACCGAGTTGGGATCTATTTTTTTATGACTAATAAATAAATAATAAATATGTCAATTTTCTGGAATTAAAAAATTCGCATCCATCCCTATACGAACCAGTTAAACCTAAAATATTTTTGGTAATATACATGTTCATCTAACGGTTCATGTTTAGAGTGTGTGGATGCTCCTTCCAACAATGTCGTCTATAGGAATAGGATATGAACTCATGTACTTCCCTTGTGAATACAATGAGTTGTTGGTAACTAAACCTAAAATATTAATCATTGGATTTGTTTTATTTAATAATATACGGGTCGGTTTTAATTATTTGATATATTTTCAATCCATGTGTTATAAATATTATAAATTATTGTAGTTATCCATAAAGAAAATCCAAAACAAATCTTTTATTTATCATCATGTATTCCTTTTTCTCATGCAATTTTCTTTGATTTTGTAAGCATTATCATTCTAATTTAACCTCTTCACGTATATTATAAATATATGATTCTAGTGAATGAAAAATAAAACAATTTTCTCTACTATTCCTTTACTTCTTTATAATTATATTATAAATATATGGTTCTAGTCCACCATATTTTCGTGCATTTTTCATTAAAAACAATTAAGAATTAAACTCGTATTCGATAAAATCATATATGAACCTTTTATCACTCACCAATAAACATTGTTGAATGTATTTTTTTATAAAATTAACATAAAACATTTTCTTCCACATGCATCATGAATTTGATAAAATACTATATTATATAAGGACACTTGATAAATTTGGGATCTAATTTTACTTTTAATATTTTTCTTTATAATTAGATCAATCACAATGATAAAATACTAAATTTATTTATTTATTAAGTATAGTCACCAATACTTGATCTACTGACCGACTAATTTAAATCAAATAATATAAAGACTTATTATGAAGACGACTTTTTGAACCTAATTTATTCTCTCCATAATGTGAGAATTTAAATCTTGGACATTATTTAAAAGGTCTAACGTCATATCTCGCTAGACCAATTAATTGTAGATAACTAAATATATTTTTTACTTATAATAATTTTGTTTCAACCATAAAAATTAAGCAGCTTCTAATTTGGTTGGTCCTAAAAACGGAAATTTCTAATTTAAGGATTTAGAAATTTGGAAAAGGAAAAAAAGTCAATGTATGATCTAGTTAGGGGACAGAGTGAACTGGCACATTGAAATTGGGTATTGAAGATATTTATTATATCAATTTATTGGAGAATCGAAAAGGAAAAATGGAAATCAACAGATATTATATTATATCAATTTATTGAAGATATTATATTATATCAATTTAGTGTGACATAAATATCTCTATTTTTTGGTGAAAAGTATGAAAATATATATCTATTTAATAAAAAAGCAAATTTATTTATATATTATTTTATTTTAATAAAATAATATGGGAATTTATTTTTCCGTGTTTTCCTAAATAATTTATTGATAAATAAACAATAAGAAACTCTATAATATTTGATTAGAATTGATCAATCAATCAATGAATAAAAGGTTGATCAACATACCAAAAGATAAATTTAAATAAACCGAACTTGAACAACAACTGAAATTCTCCTTGCAAAATGGTAATAAAAACCTTTGTCGATAAGCATGTTAGGATAACGTTCAACTTTTTCTTGATAATTTTTAAATCTAATTCTAGTCCTACTTAAAAGAGAGAGAAAAGGAGAAAGAGAGAATTTTAGGTGAAAAAAGAAAAATACTCCTAGTAAATTTAAAATTTGTGACCTAAGAGAATATGAGAAATCGAATATTGAAAAGTTTCGTAAAAAAGTACAATTATAGCTTAAATGTGCTAGAAGCTATTAAAAAACCAGGTTTATGTGTGTTTTTTTTCATTCCAGTTCATCCATTTAATTAACTTTAATCATTTAATCTAACATTTTTTTTTGGTTTAAATAGAGAAGTATTATACTTTTATATTGAAATTTGAACTCATACACGATGAGATAAAATAAGCATTCTTAACTGCCAAGCTAATTAGTGGTGTCACATATCACGTTACAATGTTTCCACTTGTCATTTATTTAATTTTAATATTTTTTTAGAATTTAAATTACTTTTTAAGATTTCCTTAAAACGTCTACAAATGTGACACGATGAGACCATAATATGTCATACGACAATAATATCTTAAAAAATATATTAAGATTTAACGATTAAAATTAGATGAAAAACTTGATTAATCCAATTTTTAAAAGAATTTGAAAGGGTTAACTACTGGAATAGTCACTTATGTTTTCCCACAGTACAGAGTTTGTCACTGATTTTGAAAAACGACCAGTAAGGTCACTTACTTTTCGGGGCGTAAACTTTTGGTCACTCAGTCGTTTGTTGCCGTTAAACACCGACGGATTGCTGGCCTGGCAACGAAAAAATAAGGGTAAATTACTGCAATGACCATTAAAGTTTATCTCATGTACATTTTTGCTCCCCAATTTTAAAAAAATAAATATTATAGTCACTAATGAAAATGTTTCTTTATAATTTCACCCTTAAATTTTTAAAAATAAAATTTTCAACCCTAAAACTTTACAATCAATTAGTATAATAATATTATAAAGGCTTAGATGAAAAATAGGTTCCCAAAGTGTACCCTTTTTAAATTTAGGTGCTCAAATTGCTCATATTTTTTCACTCTAGATTATTTTTAATATTATTGTAATATGACATGCCATTTTTTATTATTTTTAAATTAAAAATAATTTTAAAATAAAATAAAATCATTTTTATTATTATTAAATTTAAAATATATTTTTTAAAAATATTACTTCTTAAAATAATTTAGGTGTTTAAATATTTTTTTGTAAAAATAGGTGCCCAAATTTATCATAGTTACAATTTTAGGTGTTCGGCTGTTAAATGAATGTTAAAAAATTGTCAATCAATCAGTACTTGACACGTGATATTAATTTTATTAATTCTTAATGGAAAATATTTAGAACTTTCAAATTATTATAAAATCTCAAAATTTGACAAGCTTCACAAGACAGTCTCTAAATTTCTAAAAATTCCCAAAATTCGTATGTCGATTGCCGCCGCTTTCGCCAGTTGTCGTCGCTGACTGCACCCACTTGGTCGTCGAACCAATGCGATCATTTTTCCCAACATAGCGTCATCAGAAACGCCCAACGGCGTGCAACCAAATGTCAAACACGAAATCGACGTTCACGTTTGACGCTCGGCTACACACCATTGGGCGTTTCTAGAGACGCCGTGTTAAGAAAAATTATCGCCTTGGCCCGGCCACCAAGTGGGTGCGGTCAGCGACGACAACCGGCGGCGGAAGTGGCAGCAGTCGACGACGAAAGTTTGGGAATTTTTAGGGATTTAAGGATTTTTTTGTGAAGCTTGTAAAATTTTGAAATTTTATAATAATTTGAAAATTCTAAGTATTTTTCATTAAAAAAAAATTTTAAAAATAAAATTAATGCCACGTGTCAAGCACCGATTGGTTGATAATTTTTTAACACCCATTTAACAACTGAGCACCTAAAATTGTACCTATAGAAACTTTGGTCACCAATTTTTACAAAAAAATACTTTAGACACCTAAATTATTTTAAAAACTAATATTTTAAAAATATTTTAAATTTAATAATAATAATAATAATTTTATTTTAAAAATATTTTTAATTTAAAAATAATAAAAAAGACATGACATCTTATAATAATAATAATAATAAAAATAATTCAGAGTGAAAAAATATGAGCAATTTGAAAGTTTAGTTATTAAATATGAGCAATTTGAGCACCTAAGTTTAAAAATGGTATACTTTGGGCACCAATTTTTTTATCTAAGCATTTATAATATTATTGTACTAATTTATTGTAAAGTTTTAAAGTTGAAAATGAATTTTTTAAAATTTAAGGGTGAAATTATAAAGAAATATTTTTATTAGTAATTATAATATTTATTTTTTAAAATTGGGGAGCAAAAATGTACATGAGATAAACTTTAATGGTCATTGCAGTAATTTACCCTTATTTTTCGTTGTCAGGTCAGCAATCCATCAGTGTTTAACGGCAACAAACGGCTGTGTGACCAAAAATTTACGCCCCGAAAACGTAAGTGACCTTACTGGTCGTTTTTCAAAATCGGTGACCAATTCTGTACTAGGGTAAAACATAAGTGACTATTCTAACAGTTAACCAATTTGAAACTTTAATCAATCTTTAAGCCTAAAATCATTTTCCATTTTATATTTTCTGCACCTACTTTTAATGATGAGAGTACGACAAACTTTTAGTGACAATTCTTTTCCTTTTAGAATATATTCCACTTTTAGTTCCATTTCTTTATAAAAAAAACTTTTTAGTGTACACTATTCATAATTTGATTTCTGACAGTAAAGAGAAACACTATTCATATTTTATATATACTAATATTAATTAGATTTTAAAAAATAATTTTTAATATAACATTTGTAAATTAATAGTATTTTGTGTTTTTTATCCTCACACATTTATATTTGTATTTAAGTTTAATAATTAAATAAATTATATTAAAAATATTTATATAAATAATAAATTAATATATAGATCCTTCAAATATGCTTGGTAATATTATATTAAAAATTATTTTTTCGTAATCTAATTAATATTAGTAGATACAAAATATTGATAACTAATAAATTATTCAAATAAGTATCGAATATAATCATGTCTTTATATGTCATTTTGATTGTTTAAATAATCAAACAACTATCAATTATTACTTAATTTTATCAAACAATTTTATACAATTAACTAATCAAATCAAGTAATGCAACCAACTATCCACCAATTACCAAAATCGCATATATATTTTCAAGGGAGAACGGAGATTATGCATCATTTATGGAATCATGTATTACACCATTAATCAAATTTAATATTTTTTTAAATTTTTTGATACATAAATGCTTGTCAAATTTAAGAGTTGTATTTAGTTTAAGGTTTAGAAGTTCGGTTGTATGGTTTAAAATTTAGGATTTACTGTTAAAGTTTAATGCTTAAAATTTAGAGTTTGAGATTTAAATTTTAAAGAAGAATTGCGTATTTTTTTACACATATTATGTATAAAAATATAACTCATAATTTATAGGTTTGATAATTGAGTTATTTTTTATACAAGATGTATAAAGTTTATTTTACACATTTTGTCTTATTTTAAGTATACATCATAAAATTTAAAATTATAAATTTAAAACCTAAAACCTTGAATCTTAAAAATTAACTCTAAAATTATAACCTTAAATAAAATTCTTAAACTCTAAAATTAAAAAACATGTGTAAAACATGACTTTACACAAACTGCATATTCAAAAAAGTTCGATTCATAATTTTTGGACCATTATATCCGAGAAAGAAATTTGAATAGGACAATTCTGTTAGGTGCTGAATGTGTGAGTTTTCTTTATCTTTTTAAATTATTTATATTGCAACTAAAATGCCCAACTACCCCCTCAAAAACTTCAACTATCTTTCATTATATAAATATTATTTTAAAATTGTCAATATGAAATATTAAACATTAAATTGTAATTTGAATTGAATCTGACACAATAGAAAATTGTAATTTGATCTCTTTTATGATTCGTTTATTAATACAGTCAGATCTGTTTATATTTATTTTTTGTTCGAGTATTTTTAATTAAATTTTTAATTTTTTCTTTGTATGATCTTGTTGTATAATCTCAAGTGGATAGTTTTTTATGTCAATAATTCTAAAATATACTTAAATTATATGTTTAGTTTATATTACAAAATATAAATTCTCATTGTAATTTAGATATTTTATATTTTTAATAAAACTAACAACTTTTATCAAATATTTTTAAAAGGCAGCGAATTAAATAAAATAGTTGAGGCGCCGTCGCTGGTCGGCAACGCATTTCATACACGGAATTAGCGTAGACCTTCAAATCAAAGTTAGACAGGATTTCAAAGATGTAGAGCAAGAGACACAACAAGGGTTAGGTATTTGTATTTATTACACCCATGTCAAATGTTCGAGAAATATAATGTTTGACAAATATAAATATCAAATCAGTTCAAGAAAAATGTAGACATCACATTTATAAAATGAACTATAAATTCATATGATATCGATTGAATTTAATTCGGTTGCCAGGTCGCTGATGCAATATACATGAGAAGAGGTGATACGAAAATAATAAATAGGTTTTAGATTTATTGGAATGGATATTTTTTATAATAACCACTAATTTTTTATTAAAATTATAGAAGATATCACAATTACAATGTATCCAAAAAGGAGAATAACGAAACTAATCCACCAAAATTTCTTACAATCTTAAAAACAAAGAAAAATGAATAATTCCATAGAGATAAGCATGTCATCAAAATCCATAAGCTTTCCTGAATCTCATTGTCTCTATCCAACCGAGATGCATAACGCGTGAAAAAAAGAGTAGTGAGCGACCCAAACTATCAAACAGAATGTTCCGCTACACATGACTGATTACATCGGCAAACAACCATTAACCGAGTGAGGATCTTTCCATGACCACTAACAAAATCATAATCAGAAACTAGCGCTGTTAAAATTACTGTGCGAGCAACAAACGACCGTTAAGGTATGTTGAAATCATGTCATAATAACATATGAAACGAACCACAAAACAAAGAAAACTTGTCACAGGGATAAAAAAACACGTGTCACGAGAACATACATTTTTATTAAAATATAAAAAAATAAGAAAAAAGATAAACTCGGTGGTCGACAACCAATATTAAAATTATTTGTTGACCAACAATTAAAAAAATACAATTGACCGTGAAAAAACGATGAGCCGCATCAGAGACTTAAACTTAAGGTTGACAGAGACTTAGGGTTGGTGGTGCGGCAGAGTTTTTTAATCAATAGAATTATTATATGAAACCCTTTTCTTTTGTTGAATGTTGAGACTTGAGCGACCGTATGAAGTTGTTTTTAATAATGGTCTTAGCCCTCACAGTTTTTGGGCCCTATTCTCATTGACACGAGATATCACAACAATGGGCTGAAATTAGACCATATTGTACACACCAGCTACAAAATAACTAGGCTTTAGTTAGAATTATTCAAAATAATAAGCTTCATAATAAATAAAATTATTAACTAATAATGTTTTGTGAAAATATATATTAAGTAAAAGTGAAACGTTTTTTTCTTTGTTAGAATTATTAAACGAAATTAGTAGAAATGACTGAATTTATTAATAATAAAAATTGATTGATGTAACTTTACTAAAGGTTTAATGACTCCATTGCCCCCTAAACTATGCATTTTTCTTCGAGCTGGCCCCTAAAATATTTTTTCGGAACATTTTCACCCTTAACTAAAAATCGTGACCTCATATGCCCCATCTGTTAACATCTGTTAAAAAAATAAAATCAGCATAAATCGTAAAACCCATAACATGGAACAAAGAAGAGGGAAAGAAGAAGATGAACAGTTCATGTAAAGGACTAAAATGAACAAAAAATAAAATCTGGCATACCTAATGTGCAATGCACCCCTTTTATTTAAATTAGTTTATTTTTTGTTAATAAAATGACACGTGGCATGCTTTGATTGGCTCGTGAGATTTTTTTTTAACAAAAGTTAACGGAGGGGGCATATGAGGTCACGATTTTTAATTAAGGGAAAAAATCGTCCCGAAAAATAATTTAGGGCCAACTCTAAAAAAAGTGCATAGTTTAGGGGGCAATGAAATCATTAAGCACTTATTAAATTAAAAGTTTATAATCTAAATAAAAATTAAATTCAATAATTTAGAACGTAAAATGCCCCAATTTAAACATACAATCCCTTTTAAGATTACAATACAATGCATATTAATTTAATTCTAACCTGATTTAAAATAAGAATTTTTATGTTTAATAAAATTTATTGAAACAATATCTAACATTAAAAGTTTGAGGTAATTCAGGTGGAGGAACTACATAATAGTCATGGACATGTACAATAGGAGCAATCACATAGGTCTTTTAAAGTAATAAAGGCTCAGAATTAGTTAAGTTAAATACTTTTAAAGAAAAAACAAAAGATTAGCCTCAAACTAGTGATAAAGCCATAGAGAAAGCAAATTGATGTTGAATCATGTTAGATTCATTCTTTATTCAAAAATCATTCTACTATCACATACACGATAAATCAACAAACATCTATCTCTTATATTTTTGAACCATTCCTAAGATAAAGCTTATATGTATAACGAGTTTAATACGTGTCTTTTTATTCGAGATTAGTTATGAAAAAGTATAGGAGTATTAGACAAAATGATTATATACAACAAAAAAATGTCCATCTTAATGAATAACTTTAATCAAATAATATAATAATAGTTAATCCCTCTAAGCATTATACAAATCTATCCAAACTTAGTTTAGTGAAAGTAGCTTTACTAACATTAAGACTAACGACAGGGGTTTAAAGAAAGTGACTTATTAAGCCAATCATAAATTGGTTTGGTTTAAAACAAAACAAAAGACAATGACCCTTTTGGGTTGTAGTTTACCTTTGGGTAAATTACAAACTTCATCATTCAACTTTTTCACTCGTATTTTGGTCATTCAAGTTAAAAAAAAACTAATTTAATCACTGAACTTTTGATTATTTTTTAGTTGATCACTTGAGCGTTAAATCAGAAATGAAAGGGTGACGTGACAACCACATGTGTTGTAGTCTACCACTCTATCGTTTTAGCTATTCCCGAAATTACTATCAAACTCGTAAAGCTCAACTCAAAACCTAAAATGCGTAAAACATCAAACTACTCTAATCTACAATATCCACTGTTCGATAAGTTTGAAATCAAAATATATTGCTTGCTTCCTCCTTCTCCATATCTCCATCATTGAGATTTGGAAGAAGATGCTCTATCCTTGAGAAATCAAAGGAAATTCGAACTTAAAATTTTTTTCACAAAAAATAAAAAAATTGGGATTTTTCATAATTTCTAAAAGACAAATGTCCAGCCATAATATCATTAAGTATTATAACGGCGGAGTGACTAAAATAGAAACATATCAAAAGTTTAATGATTAAATTAAAATTTTAAACTTAAGCGACCAAAATATGAGTGTGAAGAAAGTTGATGGATGAAATTCATAATTTAACCTTATCCTTTTTGATATCTCTAAACAAATCAATAAACATAAAATAATGATATAAAGCTAACAAAAACCAAGAAAAAAAAAAGATTACAAATAATAATAAAAAAAGAAATCAACAATTCATTTTTTTACACACAATCAGACATATCCACCATTGTCTCTGACAATACTAACTCTTTTCAATTTCATCCCTTCCAACACAACCCCACACCTTAAAATCCCCACCATGTTTTGCCCCCAAACTAATTACAAAAAAAAAAGTTAAATTATTACCATTTTCATCATAATAAATTAGAAAACAAAAACCAATTCCCCAAACAAAACCCACACAACAACATTAATTAATCAATTTCAAAAAAAATAAAAAGAATTAAATTGTCACCCTCCTATCTTAGCATTCCACGTGTCCCTTCTTTTAGCCCTTCAATTTCTTTTTTGTCTTAAAGGGACCCCTACACTAATAGAAAAAAAAAACAGCAATTGGGAAACACATAACATGTAAAAGAAAAGTAGCCCCCCAACCCCCATTGTTAGATAGCTTTTATTGCATTTTTGTTCATTTTTATTTTATTTTTGCAACAGATCTTCTTACTGTCATTTCTTTGATCAACTGATAACTTGTTCTTCGTCCTCCGGCGGCGGAGGCGGCTGCGACGGTGCATGGTGGTTGTTATTGCTGTTATTATTGTTGTTGTTCATTTTCTTGAAGCTTTGTTGTTGCTGGTAGACTTGTCTCAGTCTCTCAATTTCCTTCTTCAATGCTTCTTGATGAGCTGAAATTTTAATACAAATTGATATTAAAAAATAGGAAATTTGCATGCATATGAAAATAAAATAGACTTTTATGGCATTAATCCAAATAATTGCACTGGAAAAAAATATCTTTTCATGAAAAGGACTATTTTCTATTAACAAAAAAAAACTATGACTTAAATTTTTTTTTTTTTCTGGCAGCTTATGTTCGTCTATCTCTATATAAACCAATCGAATTAACCTCGAATTCTTAAGCTAATAATACTAATTAAACTTACCATCTTTGAAAATCTTGTCTTGAGCCAAAGCTGCAATTCTTTGCTTCAAAGCACTATTATCAACATTGAGAATCAGTCTTTGATGATCCAAGAAAGCAACCCTTGGTGATAATGCTGATACTTCAGTCTTCATTTTTGTATATTAAATCAAGAAAAAAATCATTTTTAATAAAAAAAACATATAAATATGGAATTATGGATAATATCTTAGTCTGATTTGCACCTGTAATGTTGTGACGCTCCTTTCAAGCTCTGAAATATATTGCAGCTTTCTCACTCTTGATCTTTGTGCTGATTGCCGGTTTGCCAGAATTCTGTTCATTGTGCAAATCAATGGAAGGTCTAAAAATGGTGGGAAAAATAATGGGGTTTGGTTGTTTTTCTTTTTACCTCTTAACCCTCTTCGGATCAACGATAGAGTCGCCGGTGGAGTTGGACGGTGGCTGAGTAGCTTGTGGTTCGGTTTTGCATGAGCTCTCCACCTCTCCTGGTTCATTCTTGGGGTGTTGCAGATCCAAGGATGGCACTTGTTTCTCATCATTGTTGCTGTTTTGATCCGACGTCGGCGTCGAAGGGTTCGACGAGGAAACGGTCGGGGCAGCAGCCATGGCGACGGCGACGTCGTCGGAGAACATAGACATGAGCTGCTCGTCGTCGAGGCGGTTGAACACATTGGCATCCGTCATCATGGCATTGTTATTGTTATTATTGGTGGTGGAGTCCCTACATTCTTCCATCATCAATGGATGCTCGAGGAAAGCAATGGAGTCGCTGATGGACCGACGGTGAGCACCGCGGCGTGCCGACGAGAAGTCGAGGAACTCATCCACCCATGAAGGCTGGTGGTTGGAGTCATTCATGGTGGTGGGAATGAAGTTTGCCATAGCCGGCAATCTTTGGTGTGGGAATGAAGGCCAATTTTGGGTCATGTTGGGTATCTTTGGAGGTAATTGTGCCATTCTAAATCTAATGTCACAAACCCAAAACTCCAAACGCTAAAACAACACGAAAACCAAAGCTAACTAACTATACAACCAACTGAGATATAGAAAAGTCACGAACTCCGAACATAAACGAGAACGGAAGACAAGAATCATAAGATGATATGAATGTGTGTTGGGTAAGGCAATGATATGAAGAGTTGTGAGCAATGGGGGGATAAGGGTAGTTTTATTAGTTTATATCTTAGGGAGGTGGGTCACATGGGGGGAGATTAGGGACAGCTAGCAACAGCTGGGGGCTTTTCTCCTATGGAAAAGTCGCAGTGTGAGTTTAATTAACTGGTGGAATCAGCACCACCACGTGCCGATGTGACCCCTTTCATTGGCATCAACTATATTGTATATTTATAGGAACATTATCTATTAACCTTTTCTAACATAAGGTAATATGCATTTGTGTATTATATTATATAGGCCCCTCTTCCGGATAATAATTTCCTGCCCCTCTTCGGTGTCTTTATATATGTCTCAACACTAAAAAATTAAATTTCAAGCCTTAATTTTAAATTTTAAAGTCTAAACTCTACACTCTACCCTAAATTTTCTAAACGCTAAACCTAATTTTGAGTGTGGGGCATAAATAAGAGCACCGAAAAGAGGCAGAAAATTCTCATCCCCTCTTGCATATATATTTGATGAACCCTACACATCCTCTAACTTATTGATATTCATTTTTCATTTAACTGAAATTGACCAATTTTGTGTGTAGGGACTAAATTTGCAACTTGGGCACAACGCATGGACTGATAATAGAATTTGTCCCCTGTTTTAACTTCCTTACATTGTATTTTAGGGTAATTCAACCAAAAGTCCTCAAATTATGATATAGATTTGAAATTGATCATCAAACTTCAAAATTCTAATTGAGTCCATACATAATGAAGTCTTTTTCCTTCACTCTAGCCATTAGCTTGAATGTTACTAATTGTCGGTTTGGATATAGAAGTATATTTAAAACACATGAATTAAATTGTAAACATGTGCATACTTCTTGCAATGTCGTGTTTAAAAAATGAAATACTCTTTCCTAAATTTTATTGACACATCTTTTTAATACACCATATCTAAGTTGTTCTTGCAGTAAGTATCTCGTGTTTAGCAATTCGATACATACATTTAAATATACTCCACGTTAGATTCCAAGTGCCATTTAATGTTTGAATTGACAACTAGGCTAATCGACAAACCAAATGAAACAATATTGAGACTTTAAGGACTCAATAAAAATGTCTAGAAGTTTAAAGACTAATTTAGAATTTTGATGCTAGTTTAGGAGAGTTTGATGTAATTTACCCTTTTTGTCAATTATTTATATAGAAGTAAATTTATGAGAAAAAAATAATGGATGGGATCTAACACCATTTATATATGTCTATACGGTATCTATTAATTTTTTGTATCTCTCCTTTTTTGTATCTATGGTACGTATAGGGATGATAAAAAATCCAAATCCGGCAGGTTTTGACCCGATCCAACATGATTAGATATTTTTTGAATTTTTCGATTTTAGAGTTGGGTTGGTTCAAATTTGGGGCGAAAATTCCTCACCCCGTCTGTTTTGGTTTATTTATAAATATATATTATTTTTATTAATTATTTCGAGACAGATCGTGTTTAATCGGGCTTTTATTAAAATATCGGGTTAAAAATAAATATATATTAAACTCAAATCATGTCAAAACTTTAAATTTTTGGGTCAAATTTAAGACAATAAAAAATTCGCATTGTCTTGTCTCGTTGCCATCCCTATATATGTATTAATTAAATTATAGGAGTGTATAGCAAATAAATATAGTCCTAATGGAAAAGTAAAAACGGAAAGGGTAGACATTGGCCCATTTTCCGGGACATTAATTTGAAAATTTATACATATTCAGAAGCATTCAATGAATTATGGTACCAAACTGTTGGTAAACCATTGTTATTAAAAGTTGCTGATAAACTTAGGTTAAAAGAACAAAATATATAATGTAATGTGAAATAATTTAGTTTTATATTCTTAAAATTGTTGGATGAGTATCTCAAGAAGTATTCCGGTGGGAACACGTTTTACTCATAAATATTTACCAAAAAGAGAATTTAGAATGATAATTTTTTCCTTTTAATTACTCCACTCCTTGTAAGATTATATGTTTGGTTAGAAAGAGAAAATCCTCAACTTATCATATTATTAAAAGATTAAAAAAATTTAACATATATTACTTAGTAATTACACTAAGATAAAAGATTTCTCTGGTTTTGCCAGTTTTTCTTTCTGGTTTTTGTCAGTTTTTTCTTCTTTTTCTCTGGTTTTGCCAGTTTTCTCATAAGTCTTCTGTCTTTTTGTCGCGTATTGCATCTATTTTCTGGTAGATATGGCGGATGTGGCTGATGGATTGGGCGATCTCTCTTTGGAAGAGGAGGAAGTGATTGTTGTTGTTGCTGATCCGGATCCGGTTGAAAGTCAGATTTCTTTTGCTCACTGTTTTGTTGGATCGTTTCTTACCTCGAGTATGATCAATTTCCAGTCCATGCGGAATACTCTAGCGAATGTATGGCATCCGATTGAGGGAATAGCGATCTCAGATCTGGGATTCGGGCGGTTTTTATTTCGGTTGTTCCACGGGGTGGATGTGGAACGGATCAAGCAAGATGGCCCCTGGTACTTTAATTCACATTTGCTAGTTTTATATAAACTAAAAGATGGTGATGATCCGATGAGAGTACCACTCGATAGAGTTAATTTTTGGGTTCTAGTTAATGATCTGCCTCCGGGGTTTGTGAAAGAGGCGGTGGCTAAGCAACTGGGGAATTTTCTTGGTACCTTTCTGGAATATGATGCCAAGGCCCTCACTCTAGGAATTAGGGGCTCTATGCGGATCCGAGTTTGTATCTCGGTGTTGGCCCCTCTGAAGAGACGTAAGAAATTGCTTTTACCGAGTGGACAAAGTGGATTTGTCTCTTTTCAGTATGAGAAATTGCGGTTATTCTGTTACAGATGTGGTAGACTGGGGCATGGGGAAGGTTTTTGCCCACTTCGGATTCTACAAGATCAATCCGAGGCTTCGTTTCAGTGGGATGCATCGTTGAAAGCGCCGGTTTTTCCGCCGGAATATTCAGAATAGTCCTTGGTTACGGGAGGAGGACGGCGGTCGATCTCCCCAGTGGTGGAATGGCGTCAATCAAGGGATTGAGAATCAACCACCTTCTCAAAATACGGAGAGTAAACCTAATCAGAACCCAGGTTCTTCGAGGACTGTTTCGAATGGCAAAATGTGGTTTCCTCATGTCCAGAGTCGTGGGCTGCCATTGGGATGGGCTTCTGGGCCTTTGTCATCTAGCTTTGATACAACAATGGATATGGGTGAGAAGGGTCAACCAATTACTGCTTTCGATGGCCTCAAGCGTCATCGTACACTTCCTGCGGTTTCTAGTCACAAGGATTCCAATGGATCAACTACTTTATTATCAGCATGCCTGGATAAACAGGTCAGTCGGGAGCCATGAAACTCCTTAGTTGGAACGTCCGAGGCTTAGGTAAGCCTCGGGCACGATCGCATCTCCATGCTACTTTGCGAGACGTGCGCCCGTCGGTCATTTTCCTTATAGAAACAAAATTACAGGCATGAGAGATGCTTAGGGTGCGATGAAGGTGGGGTTTTCAGAATGGAATAGAGGTTGGGTCTAGGTGAGGAGTGGGGGGCTTTGCCTTGCTTGGCAGGTTGATTGTGATGTCACTTTGAGATCTTACTCAGAGCGGCATATAGATGTGATAATATCGAGAGAAGCAGAAGATCGGTGTTAGAGGTTTACTGGGTTTTATGGGGCGCCAGAGGAAAATCTTAGGAATGAATCCTGGGCTCTTCTTCGACAGTTGAATGATAGTCCAAAGATCCCGTGGATGGTGATGTGAGACTTCAATGAGATTCTGTATACTCGGGAGAAACAAAGGGGTAGAGTGCGTTTGCAACGGTAGATGAATGCTTTTCAGGCCGCTATCGATGATTGTGGTTTATCGGATATTGGGTATAGTGGTCGTTGGTTTACGTGGGAAAAAGGAAAGTTCTCACTTACCAATATTCGTGAAAGGTTGGATCGGGGGGTAGCCAATGGTAGTTGGTGGGAACTTTTTCCTTTGTTTTCATTGCACCATTTGGTGGATTCTTTATCGGACCATTGTCCGCTTCTTTTGAACACAGGAAGTGGTTCGAATGGCCCCTGACATGCTCACTTCCGGTTCGAAGCGGCGTGGTTGGTTGAGGATAGCTGTGAGCAAGCAGTAGCCAAACTATGGAATGAGTCCGTAGGTTTGGTCCCGGATAGGCTTGCGTGTGTTAATAAAGGGTTGAATCAGTGGTTCCGTAGACTCTGATGTTCTCGGAAGGTTACTGCGACTATGCTTAAAGAGAGGTTGGAGATGCTAGCTGATCAAGACCCTACGGATGAGGTTCTAGGGGATATTATGGAAACTAAGCTTGCTCTAAATTTAGAGATTGATAAGACTGAGCTATATTGGGAGCAACGTGCTCGTGCGAATTGGCTACGTCACGGGGATCAAAATTCGGCCTTTTTCCATCGCTTTGCATCCGAAAGAAGGCGACGAAATAAGATTACTGCTTTAAATTCGATGCAAGGAGTTCGAGGGGAGACGGAGATGGAAATCCATACGATCGCTAGGGAGTACTTTATGGATATTTTTTCCTCAAGTCATCCGGATGATTTTGATGGAATTTTAGCGGGGATTAGACTGAGCATCTCTACGGCGGATAATGAGGAGCTTTTATCTCCTTTTACTCGTAAGGAGGTATATACGACACTTCAGTCTATGGGGCCTCTTAAAGCGGCGGGAGCAGACGGATTACGGGCTGTCTTCTACCAGCAATTCTGGCACATAGTAGGCTCAGATGTAGCGGATTTTTGTATTGGTCTCTTGAATGGTGACTTTGATATGCAGGCTGTCAATCAAACCCATATCGTGCTCATACCAAAGGTCAGTGACCCAGTTACTATGGCACATTACCGGCCGATAAGCCTATGTAATGTGATTTTTAAAATAGCGTCGAAGGTGCTTGCTAATAGATTACAAAGTTTTCTGGATGCTAGTATTGATGAGAGCCAGAGTGCTTTTATCCCTGGGCGGGCTATCACTGATAATGTGATGATAGCGTATGAGATTTTGCATTCTTATACTAGGAATCGTTCAGGATCGGAGGGTTATTTTGCTCTGAAGTTGGATATGAGCAAGGCATATGACCGCGTGGAATGGAACTTTGTATTGGCGGTTATGCGAAAGATGGGTTTTGCGGAGGAATAGATTCTGCTTATTGAAAGGTGCCTATCTTCTGTATTGTACTCGGTAGTCATTAATGGTGTGGTGGGTGATGCTTTTGTACCTACTAGGGGTCTGAGACAGGGTGACCCCCTAAGTCCATACCTATTCTTATTTTGTACAGAGGGTTTATCTACGTTGATTAGGGAAGCTCTATCTACTGGAAGTCTTTCGGGGTTTCGGTTGAATAGGTACGCACCATCGGTTACGCATTTGTTGTTCGCGGATGACTGTCTTTTATTTACAAAGGCTTCTGAGGATTGTGCACAGTACATCAAAAACCTTCTCCACCAATATGCCGAAAAGTCAGGTCAGATTGTGAATTTTGAAAAATCAGGCTTATTTTTTTCATCTAATACTGTGGATTCAATGCGGACACTGATTAAGCAGATACTGGGGTGGAAAACGAATCTAATATGGAAAGATATCTAGGTTTACCACCGTTGGTGGGACGGAATAAAAAATTAGCTTTCAGTGGTCTGGGTGAGAAGATGAAGGTTAAAGTAAACTCTTGGAGTCTTCGTCCATTGTCACAAGGAGGGAAGGAGGTGTTCATAAAGGCGGTATTGCAGGCAATACCAGTTTACGCGATGAGTGTTTTTCTGTTGCCTAAGACCCTTTGTAAATCCTTAGAGGCTATCATGGCTCGATATTGGTGGCAAAAATGCCAAGGGAAGAAGGGTATACATTGGTGTGGTTGGGCCGACTTATGCACCCTAAAGGACGATAGTGGGCTTGGTTTTCGTGATCTGTTGAAGTTCAATGTGGCCCTCCTCGCCAAACAGGCCTGGCGATTGATGACTCGTCCAACATCACTGGTGGCTAAGATCTATAAGGCCAAATATTTTTCGGGGTCTTCGTTTCAAATGGCCCGCCTTGGCTCGAACCCTTCGTACATATGGAGGAGTGTGTGGAGTGCACGTGGGTTACTTGAACGAGGGCTGAGATGGAAGGTTGGGACAGGATCTTCCATCAACATATGGAATGATTATTGGCTCCCGTGCTCCCCTCCTCGGCATGTTTTATCTGAGCAAAGTACTGATGCTTTGCTGGTGGCGGATCTAATGCAGCCAGCGGAAGGACGTTGGAACGAAGAGTTGATACGGGGAATTTTTACAGAGGAAGAGGTTGATTTAATCCTTTCTATCCCATTATCACGTTTTGCTTAGGGGGATTGTCAGATTTAGAATGAGGAAAAATCGGGGACTTATTCTGTTAGAAGCGAGTATCGTCTTTTGATGGGCTCTACATCTACGACACAGCTAGATAAAGCTCTATACCGGCAGATTTGGTTAGTTGATTGCCCCTCAAAGATTAAACTACAGAATTGGAAGTTTATCCGTAATTTCACCCCTACAAAGGCTAATATGCTCTATCATCGTTTATTAACTGATTCTACTTGTCCTATCTGTCTGAATGCATCTGAAACTATCCTACATGTGATACGAGATTGCCCGAAAGCTCAGTCAACATGGAACATCCTTGGATATACTTGGTCTTCTGGGATTTTACAATTAAGTTACAAGGAGTGGTTATCATGGCTTCTTACGAACGCCTTGCGTGTTAAACATACGGAGATACTATTGACTATATGGGCGCTATGGTTTTCCAGAAATAGATTTATACATGAAAATTTACAGCAGAGACCACAAGATATTATTGCATTTGTAAAATCGTATTTGCAGGAGCTGAGAGTTTTACCGACTAGGCTTCGTATTTTACCGGCGCCACTGTTACCGGGCTGGGATCCGCCGCAGGACCCTTTCGTTAAGGCGAACTTTGATGCCCGTTTTGTACCTCGGACAAAACAAACTTGGTCAGGAGTGATTATCAGGAATTCTAATGGTCAGATTTTAGGGGCTTGTCGTCGGAAAGCTTACCGGATTCAGTCGGCTTTTGCGGCAGAGGCGACGACGCTACTTCATGCGGTGGAATTTGTTCTTGACCTAGGTTTGCAGCAAGTGGTTTTCGAGGGCGATTCTTTGTCGGTGATTCGGAAAATGGTAGATCCGGCCGCTGATATGTCGGAGATTAGCACCATGGTGTGGGATGCGAAGCAGCGTTGCTGATCGTTGCATGCAGTACGATTTGGGCACGTCTCGCGGGAAAGGAATCGAGCGGCGCACTATTTGGCTGCTGACTCGCGATGGGATTCAGATGATAGCTTCTGGGTGGAGGAAGTTCCTCCGTCGGTAGCGGCGATTGTGGAAGAGGAACGCCGGGCCGTTTGCCGTGATTAAGGCTCGGAGAGGTTTTTAGGATCTATTTGAAAGCGGTTTTTTCCCCTTTGCTCTGGTTCTTTGAGCGTTGTTTTTTCTTTTGAGAGAGGGGGTTGTGTCGGTTCATAGGGGAAGGGATAAAGCCTATGTCCCTTCAGTTTCTTTTTTTGTCTTTATTTCGCTGTGTGGATGCCAGCTCAACCATATTTACTATACTCTTTTCGATAAATAAATTACTGGCACTTTATTCAAAAAAAAAAGAAGTATTCCGGTGGAAAAGCGGATGATGTTTATCTTAGGAGACACGAGTTCAAATCGCTTTGTCTACATGGTGTATACGCATTGTCAAATGGTTAAGAATATATATTAACATATACTACCTTGTAATCACCTTTAGACTATTCTAAATTTTTTTATTAATCTCAATTAATCCAATGATCTTAAATTAATATAAAATTAAATATTTTTTTTGATATAGTTCATGTCCATTCCATATTCAGGATTCGTGATTCTTCCTCCTAACAATGTCATCTCCAAAATTCGAACATATGTTCTCTTTTTGAGAGTGCAATGTGCCTTGTCGTTGGATCCAACATTTGTCGATAAAAATTAAATAATTTTTTGGTATAGTTATTGTGATTTTTTATATCAATTCTTTTTATAAAATTAGATAATTTGACACTATACAAGTAGATTCTAACTCTTTTACATATATGTTAATTGAAAGGGTTTTAATAAAAATATTAGTTATTCCATTTATATTCTAGCATTTGTGATGCATGTGCCTACAAATAAGTATATGGCAAATTGGGTACAGATCATTTTCTTGACAATGGAAGAAATTCTAATAGAGGATAACAGGCATAATGCCAAAAAATGTTTCTAACGTTTGATTGATTAGTTATTTTTGACTCATATTTTTTTAAGCAATTTACCCTTAACGTTTTATTTTGGGTCAAAATGACTCATCTGCGGATGAAAACTGTTAGTCAACTAACGATAAATTGTTTGAAATAACGTGACAAACCTACATGATAGTGTGTGCCACGATAGCAGTGTTATTTAGGCAAATATGTCGACTTTACAAAATGACACATCAGTCAAAAATTAATCTTATAAAATTGTATAAAGTATAAAATATTTTTTTCTTCTAACGTGCCATTCTGTCAAGTCATTTCAAGTTATTTATCGTCAGTTGACTAATAATTTTCATTCACAAATGGGCCATTTTAACCCAAAATAAAACGTTGAAGGCTAAATTGCATTAAAAATAAAGACCAAAGTGACTATTTAATTAAACATTAGGGAATTTTTTTGACATTACGCCAAGATAATATATATATATATATATATATATATATATATATATAATCTATCTTTAAGTTTTCAAGTTTGAGTCTTATGTTATGTAAATCATGTGTGGGTTGTTTAGTTAGTTTTAGTTAACTTAAATCATTTACTCAATGGTCATTAAGCTAATGACTTAATGGTCCACGCAATTTTAAAAAAATATCATTTCGGTCCTTCATACAAATTTCTAAAAATGGAGTAAAATGTAGTTACCCCCCTCTAATTATTCAAATATTCATTCCAATCCTTAAAATAAATATCTAAAAACGACAAATGAAAAAAAATATCATTAATCCCTCTGAAAAATTGATAATTCAATTTAAACCCCTTTTAATCCATTCATTAAGGAAACACTTCATTTTTGACCTATCATAAAAATTAATGATTCAATTTAAACCCCTTTTACACAATTTCTTTAAGCCTCGATTACCTAAACTTTTAAAATTTTCTCTTGACCTCAACACAAATTTTCGACTCCATCAGTACCCGATCGACGATATAAGTGTATTATGAAGTATGCATACTATATATATACATATATAGAAAAATAATAATGTATGTAGTGGGAAGATGTAGGGAATTTGGGGTAGGGGATGAGCTGTGAAAGAAAGTGAACTTGTAAGAATCATGTCCTTTCTTCTTCTCCCATGTGAACTGTTTGTAGGAGCCCCACCCCTTTCCACTTTGCTTTGCTTTGTCCCCAAATCAGACTCACATGGTCTCTAATGTGACCCTTATTGTTTATTTTTTTTTAATTTCCCCCCAAGCTTCTTGGTACCTTCCATCATCTCATGTTGGGTTTTAAAAAAAAACAAACCCTAATCATGATTAGTGTAAAATAATTAGGCATATTCAGTAACCCCTCTGGCAAGTAAAAGTTTTGTCTATGATTACTTCTATTCTTTTATGTATAAAGGAGTTCGGTTTGGAATAGGAAAAGAACTACGAATGTTGAGATTTGAATATGGAATTCCAGATAGCTGCTTAAAGTATTTTTCGGGTCAAGTAAGTGCTTAACATTTTTACCGTTACTATTTTAGGTGTTTGACTGTTAACGGGCTTCTTAAATGTTCTGCTAGCCAATCAAAACATGACACGTGACATATTTTTTTTTATTTTTAAAAAATTATTCAAAATATCTTTAAAATCTAATTATTTTCAAAATAGTCCCCAAACCCCTAAGTCGCAAATCCATATTGCAGATGTTGCTGCCGCTAATCATTAACGGCGTGCCCACCACTTTCATCATCAGACCCCAAGATCATTTCCCCCATTCTCTCATTTTCGAAACTTGACGGTCGACGTATCTAATGTCGAAACAAAGTCGAACGACGAGAGGATGAAAAAAATGATGGGCGGCCAACGGTAAACGGCGTACGAATCTTGCAACGACATAAGGAGGCTTTATTCTGTCATCGACAACGTATGAATGGCGACGACGGTGGCCGGATTCGGGTATCTAGGAATTTTGGGTTTATTTTGTGAGTTTTGAGAAATTTAGGGATTTATTTTATAAAAATTAAGTTGGAGGAAATAAAAAATAAAAAAGAAATTAAAATTAAAGTCACGCGTCATGTTTTGATTGTCTAACTAAGTTTTTTTAAACATATGTTAATGGCCAAACACCTAAAATGATAACAATAGAAACGTTAAACACTTACTTGACCCGAAAAATATTTTAGATACATATCTAAAATAAAAATATAATTTAAACACTTATTTAACATTTAAGCCTTTATTAATTTGTAATTAAGATAAGTAAAAGTGTCGGGCCAGCTTGCTTGAATCAAATGATTAATAGTGGTTGTAAGATGAAGATGGTAAGTTAAATGCATACCTTTTGACATTATTACAACTAGAAAAAAAAATAAATACCAAGTTTTATTTTTCTGAATACAGTTGAAATATTCTGTGGAATTAAATATTGCACACAGTGGTATGGAAACCAATCATGGTTCATGAAGTATAAACAAAAATCAATATTCCTTGAAAGAAAAAAGATAAGGATTTGCATGTGCAAACCATGACTTAATACACAAAATAACAGCAAATTGTGTATTTTTTTAAAAAAATATGATTATTTTTGGATATAATTTTGGATCCCAAAAATTCGTCAAGTGCCGTACAGAAGAGGGAGAGAGATAAGGACGTTTGTAATTGAGTTGTATAAGAATAAATCATTATTGCATGTGGAAGGAGGGGAAACTTACACTGGACACCGATTACGGGTTTTAATTATACTATTAAATCGTTAAAATTTAGACGATGTAATAATACGGATAAATTTTTCTGTCATTATGATGACATGGCCAAAAGGACGTCGCTTTTGGTGTGATTATTGATGTTTAAACAACGTCAGTTTAGATACTGAAATTTAGTACACTAAACTCTCAACTGATTTTATTTTTGCCACTTAAAATTTTGGTCGTCGCTTCTAGCTTACTGTCACTCATCGTCGGCATCATTCGCGATAAGATCAATAAAGAAAATATTCGTATTTCACACTTTTTATTCCCATTAAATTGGTTTTTCACAAAATTTACTAAAAATCGACAAAAAGTCATTAAAAGGTTCAGCATGTTAATACTTTGATATCTTTCAATGATTGTCTGATAAATCTAATTTTGAGATATATTGTTCGTCTTCTTAAAAGAATATTTCTCCGACCAAAAAGTTTGACATGTAAATACACTGATCACGACATTTGGATTTTAAAGATCTATTGACGTAATTGAAGTAAAATAAAAATTTAGTACTATAATTAAAATAATTACAATTTCAGCGATATAAATTATACAATACCTAAAATCTAATAAAGGGGACGCGTAAACACGTTACAATAAATTAAAAATACAAAAAGAAAGGTGGTGACCACTTTTGTACAGTTACATCCATTTGCACCTTTTTGCTCTTGTGATTTTATTCCATATACATAATAAAAAGTTGTGACATTTTGTAAAGGCTTAAATAAAATATAAATGGTTCATTCCCTTATGTCCTGGTAGTAAAGGTAGATGTTTATCATCTTTTAGGACTCGGGTTCGAGTACCAGTAATGCATGCTGTGTGTGTTATCTTTAAAAATACTAAGAAAGTTAAACAAATGCTACCCTTGCATCACACCAACATATTAAAAAAAATTATACATCTTTGATATTTTATGTGTTTAAAGTATTTTTTAAAAAATAAATATTTAAAATTTACACCGTTATAATTTTAAATGCATTATTTTATTTTATAAAATCATAGTTTAATTGAGAACACAATTATTTTTTGAAAAAAAAAGAAAAAAAAGCTTTGATTCATTCCGTCCTTATTTTTAAAATTATTATGATATTTTTGGGTAAAATATATTAAATGTGGTTTAATTATAATTTTAAGAACAAACATGTCACTATTTTTTAAAGAATAACAATTAAGTTATCTAATTATAGTTTTAGAAACAAACAAGTTAATTTTTTTCCCTTTAAAGTATCAATTCAGTCATTCAACTATAGGTTTAGCAACAAACGTCACCCAAGTAAAATTTTGTGAAAAACAAGTTAATCCATTACTAAAATTGAAACAACGATTTAGTCCCCAAAATTTATGCATTTGAAATAATTTGGTCCCAAAACAAATCAATTTATCATTATATTTTTTTTATTTTAAACTCGAATCTGACTTGATCCAATCTCATCCTCAAAACAACCCGATCCAAACTCAAGTTTTTAATAAAAAAAACTCGGCCTATAAGATCAGATTGGTCGAAACTCATAGACTCCGAATCAAATCACCATCCCTAATTATATTTGTATGCAAAAAAAAAAGAAATTATGTACATATAGAGAGAGACATATTTAACCCCACCGGACAAATTCCGAGCTAAGAACAATTCGATTAAGACTAATGATATTATGAACTGAATCGAAACAATGTACGAGTAAAGTTGGGATCGAACAACAGTTAAAAAGAATTTATAGAGCTGAGTTCAGTGACAGAGCTAGAATTTTCATATAGTGAGGTCATAGTAGAGTATAGAATACGGAAAATTATCATGCCACTACAATAAGTATTGTTGACCTCATACCCCAATAAATTAAGTAGGGTTAATTTTAATATTTACTATGAAAACTCTGATACAATTCTAATATTTCTATACAACATGTATATTTTAGTGGAGTCAATTGAACCCTAATCTTTCTATATAGGTCCGCCCATGGCTGAGTCAACCGGTCCATGGTGATTGGTTGGTGTGAGATAATGAGTCTTGGGGGTTTGACCATTGACCAACCTTTGGTCCACTCGGGTGTTAGGGTTATGGCTCCGGCTACGACTTGAACCACCCTAATATGGAACCAGCCCCTCAGCCTGGGTGCAGGCCGAGTAAGCAACCTGGACCGGGACTAGAGTAGGGTTGGTTTTGAAATCAACTTTTGGTATGACAGAAAACCAATTCAAAGATTTGACCAAAGTCAGTACTCAATATTTGTAATTGTAGTTCAAAGCTAAGCTATATGAATTCGTTGGTATTCTAGATCTAAGAGAAATGAATAAGTCAGTATTTTTTTTTGAGTAATGAAAATTTAGTCTTCAACGTTGGTAGCAACGGTCGCAGAATTTTATATTAAAGAGAATAAATTTATAAAATTTTAAGGGATAAAAATAAATTTTTGATAGAAAATATAAAGAAAGTTTTTGATTTTTTTAATTTATATATAAATTTTAAATTTTCAAAAGGGCATCCTCTCCCGCCATCCCGATCCATGTTGAACGTTAATATTTTATCCATTTAATTTTATTTTTCTAATTAATTTGGTCTTTAATTTTCTAAGATACAGAAATATTTATTCTCTAAACTCAGTAATTTTCTCGACTTAATCCCTCAATATTTTTCATCTACATTAACTCTTAAACTTAGATTTTTAATATTTGAATAACATGTCATTTTTTTTATAGAAGTCGCTATTCAAATTACATTGAGGGTTTACAACTATTAACGCAAACTAAACAAATAATTTGAGCATTTTCTATAAACATTGACATAAGAAACTAACCACTTGAGATCATATAAAGAAAATGTTAAAACCCCAATCAAAAGACTTGAACAAAAGATAAATATGAATAGACCTGATTGCATAGGCAAAAGAACTCATAAAGATATCAAACTACTGAAAGACTACCAAGAACTGTAAATCAGAGCTGAGCGTGTCGAGAAAATAACCTACGAACGCAAACTATATAACAAAATTCAATTAGAGGATCTAAAGCAGAGAAGATACCACAATAATCAAATAAACATCCTCTTTATCAGTCAAAGCGATGTTAAATCCAACCTAAAAGAAACTAATCTAGTAACATGATACTAAGTTATCATGCTATCAAAAGAAATAAAAATAAAGAAAAAGAAAAAGCGTCAAGTTAATGAACAAAAATTTTCTGCCCCTAATCATGGTATTTTCTATTCTCACACTAAAAAACACTAAAAAAAATTAAATTATAAACCTTAACCTTAAATTTCACATCTTAAACCCTATAGCCTAAAAAATACATCATACCCCTAATTCTTTAAACCCTAACCATAAGCTCTAACATAAAATTCTAAATCTTAAATTTTAACTCACCTTTGTGAAGTTAAAGCACCAAAAGAAACATAGTTTTTGGCATACGATTTTTATCCAAATAATATATTGACGTGGACAAAAGTTACAAGGAACAAATTGAGTAAAATTGTGAAATTCAAAAACTAATTCTTGTTTTATTCTTTCTAGCCAAATTATTAGTATAGGAATGTTAAATTTTTGTAATAATTTATGTGACCGTTCACGTATGTTTCGTTATTGATATGATATTATTTTTTGATTTGATTATCGAACTTTAGTATTAAATTTGTCGGTATTTTTAATTTTATAATATTTTTTAATAAAATTCTTAAGTTTTATTAAACAAGAAAATACTCAAAATTACATAAGGGTTTACAACTATCATCGTAAATTAAATACATAATTTGGACATTTTCCTAAAACTAGTCACTTTATATCATACAAAGACCATATATGAAAAATGTTAAAAACCCATCCAAAAGACTCGGACGAAAAATAGATACGAATAAATTTGACTACATCGACAAACGAACCACAAAGAGAATTAAGCTATTGAAAGATCACCGAGAACCGCAAATCAGAGTTAAGCGTCGTGAGAAACTATCCACGAGCGCAAACTGCGTATTCAAATTCAATCGAAGAGTCCAGAGCAGAAAAGATCAACAAAATTACAAATAAGTGACATTTTGATCAGTCGTGACGTCGTCAAATTTAACTCTGAAAAAAACATAAAATAAAAGAACAGCCAAATAACCGCGAAAAAAGAGAAAAATAAATATACCAAAAGACATAAATAAATGTGCTACACAAAGACATAATTATTTTATTAATAAATAAATAAAAAAAATTCAGCAGTCGACAATCAGCATTAAAATCAGTGTTCCCGCCGGCTAAATAAAATGAAATAAAAAAAAATCATGCGGCGGTAATGTTCCGAGAGAAAACTAGGTTTTGTAATAAAACCCTGCGGCTCTAATTTTATGATATTTCTTGTTTTTTTTTTGTTTTTTTTTTAAATATAATGGTACATATCACTTGTTTGTGCTGTCGTCTTCATTGTTTTTGGAATGATATAGCCCTGGTTTATTGTTTTAAGCCTGCAAAAATATCAACCATACATTTTATCTAAAACTCCTACAATAATGCATAATTTTCATTTTCCCCCAGATTTTTCATGTACTTAAGAGATAATACAAACTATTTGATAAAGATTGCTTGACATGAATACTATATGAAATACGAAGAGTCTGAAGAATAATATACCAAATACAATTTGTACATTCGTATATTCATGTCATTATCGAGATTAGACGCGATCCGTAGCACATTCATAAGAGCTAAGGAACAATAAAATTACCCTCCCACCTCTCCCAACCCTGTGAGATTACGTACCTTATTGCTTATGCTGTACAAGAACACGGTGTATGACCATATAAGAGCTTGATGCCGAGATTAATGTTCGGAAATCAACTCAACCATGGTGGCTTTGGTGCTCGGACCCGGTCTCATTGAGTCCATTCTGTGAATCATTGGTTTTGACTTCCTTTTTTTCGTGTGAAAAATGGGATTTCAGCCCTATCCAACACTGGTAATAATCACGATCCCTGAAGGGGGAATCGAGGGCCCATGGACAGGTTCTAGGCATTAAACATGATTCGAACATAAAGGCCATTGTATCAGTGATCTTGTGAGGTCCTGCCTCATTTCCACGTGCAATGGTGGCCTGCAAGCCGAAAGAGTTGTCAAAACAGATGAGTGATCCTAGAGGGGCCAGTTTCGAAGGAAATCGACTTACAACCTCGATGTTGTGCTCAAGATGGTTGGTTACCTCGTATGTTTTGGTGTCAGGACCGTGAGGAGTCATGCAGCTGTGAAGACTAGCACCACCGGGCAGAAAGCCATCAGCTTTAGCCTGAAACCAATCCGAAACTCTAAATCAGAAGAATAAATAAGGTTGTCTTAAAGTCTTCATCATTGTTGAGAAAGAATTACTATATATATATATATATATGAAAGAGAAACCGAAAGATTAGAAAGAAACGACTGGCCATCTACCAGCATGAAGATATCACTATGGAACGACCCTATAATCGACTGTTCTACTAGAAGTATACTCAAAATGTACAAGCTAAAAAGATAACAGCCAGAATATTGTAGGATTCACCTCATATCCACCATGTATTAGGCCCATAAATTCACTCATGCAATTGCGATGGTAATATGGGGGTCGGAATGTATGTTCAGTGACCAACCATCGGGGAGGGAAAATGACAAAATCAAGCAATGCCACACCCGGTTTATCAGTTGGTGCTGTCAGAACTGCAAGATATCGCTCAAATAAATCTTAGGAGAAGTACCATGTGAAAACAGAGTCCATCTACATTCTATCATCGTACCTGTATTTATTGATGGATCACCGTGATCGACTAAAACAGTATTGTAAGGGCAGAACTTGCTAAGATCATACTGAATGCAACAAATTTTTAAAAAATCAGCTCACTAAATGTATCATATTCAAAATCTTGTAGATTAGCCATTTTGGTTTGAAGATTGATTACACCCACCTTATACGAGACATAATTACCATGCCAGGCAACTACGTTGAAAGGAGAAAAATCTTGTCTTGCATTGAAAAGTTCTCCACCAAACTTTTGTACAATAGTAAACCCCGGGCGAGGAACATCCTCAAACCAGGCTGTGGGAGCGAGGAAGTCTCTTGAAGCAGCAAGACCATTAGCACCTACACGAGATGAAAATCGTATCTTAAGGGCATATCTATCCAACATGATAAAAAAAAAGTGGTTTATTTTTTTAATACTACGCTACGCTAACAACAAAATATCATGCTTCATTGACTCACAGGCCACATCTGAACAAGAGATTGGGTACCTATCGGACCAAGATCAGGAAGCTGAAAATGGGTACCGAAGACCTCAGCCACATAACCACGTGACGGTCCATCAGGCAAATCTACAACAAAGCGGAAGCCTTGAGGTAAGACAACAATTTCACCAGGAGATACCTGCAATCTTCCACATTCAGTAGTGATCCATAGCCCTGTAATCAGAAATGCATTTCTTAAGAATATTCCTTTGCATCAGAAATGCAGTTCTTAAGCGGTCACGAATTCGACGGTAAAAGGATTTTAACTTACTTCCTTCCTGTGGAACTACCAAAAAATCACCATCCGCATTGCAGAAGGCACAATTGTCCATTGATTTGTTGGCAGTGTACCTACATGTGAGGAAAATTTTACTGCCCCCTTAAGGTTCACGTTTAAGCTAAACAATAGAGCATGACCGAAGTCTCCTAGCAAAGGATCAATGCAACAAAAGTTCCTTTTGAATACATCACATATGCACAGAGAGTTACGATGTCAAGACTCATCTAAAACACTCACATTAGCATTTCGGTGAACGTATCAAGCCAAAATATAAACTGCAAACAAAACCCGACTCACTTCGCTTCCATTTCCCTAATGAAAAAGTTGCAATTCAGAGAATCATCCTAGTCCACTCAGCTCAGAGCTTGAGAAGTGTGCTAAATTGCAAGTTTTAAAGCATCAAGAATTGAAATTCCTCTGATATCAAGTCTACTAAGATCATCTTGCTGGAGTCTAATTGACATCTAAGTAAGTTTCAAGTCATACATCCGACATATTAGTAAACATCTCGGTTTCTAATTTTCTCCACAACATTTGCCAGCCATCTGTACTAGTAGTAACAATTATAATCTCTTCTTTTTAGCAACATTTTCCTATCTTATATTGAAATCAACAGCAATGTCAGGCAAGGTTTACTACTCCGAGATAAAAGGGCGGCGGCGTCCCACCGAAATTCAACATAGTTCTTAGATAACAGGTGAAAAGTCAGTAACATACACAGTTTTGATTATTGAGAAAAATGACTAATATAATTGGCAGTTGTGATCATATTCATGTAAAAAGTGAAAATGCCAACTAAAATACCAATTACATGTGAATAGCATATCCATGTCGAAGGAATGAGCTGCCAGCTCCACATATAGTGTATAAACCATCAATAAAATCGGTCGGAGAATCGGGTATATCCACAGGCTTCCACCGGAGCTGAGTCGGGTTTGCAACCGTGTTGGACCGGTCAAATTCACTCACAAGCTTCTTATGACTCGGTTCACGCGGCCAAAATGGCTCGTGAGTCACCGATGGTTTGATTCTATATAACCAACTATTCACACACAAAAAATCAAAAAAAAATCAATTTGATGATTAAAATTTAAGCCCATGCTTATTAATTCTTTTTAGAAAAAAAAAGTTATTTTACTTGCATCAGTAAACAAATTGTATAAAAATCTGATTTTTTTTAATAATATTACCTGCGTTGATTAAGCTTGCGAGGAGAAGTAAAGGAAGTCCCGGAGATCTGCTCAGCATAGAGTCCGAAAGGGCAAATAAGAGGGCTATTCTGGCCACGTGGCAGAGCTCCGGCGATGGCCTCCGATGAGAAATCGTTGCCGAATCCTGATTGGTACTCTAAATTATCAGGAAATTTCCCCAAACCGTCGCGTATGATGGCATCCGCCGCCGTCTTCTCCATATTTCCCGGGATTTTTTTATGCAGTGTCGGAATTGAATTTGTACTAGAAAATCTTTGAAAGATAATGAACGAAAAATGATGTAAGAGAATAGAGATTGAGATCAAGAGACGTTGACGTGGAAAAGTTCATCAGTTGGAGAGACGTACGGTTCTCAAATAGTAGAACTTCGATAAATGAATAAATTAATGATTTCGTTAATAAATTACTTTCGGATTACATCTAATCTCGGTATTATATTTTACCGGAAAATTAGGGAAAGATTTACCTTTGAAATTATATTTAGAAAGATGGGAGTCAAGTTTTATTTTAGAACTACAGTAAATTAGAGGTGGAAGATGTCACATGTAGGTGGCATTCTATTTTTTTTAATATTATTTATGTAAAAAACGTCATCTGCAGGTGATGTTTTGAGTTTGTTTAATAATTTTTATAATGTAAAGTGTTCCGTGCTTAATAACTTTAAAAAAATATTATGACGCCACCTGCAGGTAGCGTTTTCTACCCATTGTTTATTCTGCTGTAAATTTTAAGTTTGTTCAATAAATAGTTTTATTGAAAAGAAAATATTATTTTTTAATATTTTAAGTAGTATTGTTTGTATAATGTATGTGAATTTTGTTAATGCTTAAAATTGCAACAACAAAAAAACAGTATGAGATCATATTAAAAATATTTAAAAAGTTACAAGGACATAGCTTAAAGTGTTCATCTCGTTTTTTTTGTTTCTCAAAGTATTACTTAAAGTGAATTTACTGGTTAATTATTCGTGTTCTGTTAATTTATATTAGGTAAATATTTTTTATATTTTTTTAAAGATTATTATATGAATTTTTGACATAAATATATCATATTTAATAATAGTTCATACTTGAATTTAACGAGTAGTCTCATTGAAATAAGAAACATATTTTTTTATGAAATTTTAATTTAAGTATCATTATCTATAAAGCATACGCGAGTTTATCGAGATTAATAACATCACTTTTATTTTTATATAATATATACAGCGACGAAGCTACAACTTTAATGGGAAGAGTTGTGGCCCCTTAGTAGAGGAATTTTTTTACCCTTTTAATTCTTTATATTTTTCCTGAAAAAATTGGGATAATTGTGAATTTACCATCCACCTTTCAAAATTTATGTTTTGCCCCCCTCAACTTCAAATATGGCTCCGTCCCTGAATATATAAATATATAATAAAGCTTATTTGTTCACTTATTCTTAGTTTTAACTTTATTTCATAGGATTAGGATAAACATAATTATCTTTTTTACCGGGATTATATTTAAATATAATAAATAAATTAAATATTCCTAAACTAACGCATCTACAATTCAAAATGTGATCCCCTATTGTCACCATTCTTTTACCTTTTGACTAAAATTTGAAAACCTTTTCCCCTTAAACAAGACTACCGAAATAGAGCCCCATCACCGTATCCAATTTCCTGACCCGACCCGACCCGAGCCGACATTTCTCCCTTCAATCTAAGCCCACATCATTCTCCTCCCTGTCTTATTACAATTTCAAAATCCATCTCTCCGACTCCACCGATCTCTGTCGCTTGATAAAATATCTTCATAAATTCCATTCCTTTTTTTATCAAAACCCGACCCGGTGACCCGGAATGGCAGCGTACAGAGCAGACGACGACTACGATTATTTGTTCAAGCTAGTATTGATCGGAGATTCGGGTGTCGGGAAATCGAATTTGTTGTCGAGATTTGCGAGGAACGAGTTTAACCTCGAGTCAAAATCCACAATAGGAGTGGAATTTGCAACCCGAAGCATTCGGGTCGATGATAAGGTCGTTAAGGCACAGATTTGGGACACTGCTGGACAAGAAAGGTAGATCTTTTAAAACCCATTTTCTTCATTCTATAATACTTTTATTTTTAATTTCATAAAGATTATTATTTTGTTAGTTGATGTGTAGTATTTGCTATTTTTAGAGCTGTTTAGTAGTTGAGGAAATGTAGTAAAATTATATCTTCTCATTTTTAGAGCTATTTTTTAAGCTTTTTTAGGGAATTTATTAGTGATCTGGGGGAAAAAGGTGTTTTTGGTTTGGGGAAGTTTTAGGATTTCCTTTTTCTTTGTCTGGGTTGTTTGGTTGCTAAGAAAATGTAGAAGCAAACTGCATTCAAAGTTTTTCCTTTTATCTTAAAGCATGTGGTGGACTTGGATTTTGGTTATTTGGTCTAACTTTGAAGCATATTTGAATTTTGAAAGACTGTTTTTCTTGATTAGTTAGCTTGTGTTAGGTTATATACACAAAATTCCATAGTTGGCTACTAATAGATGAGCTACATAGAGTATGCATTTCGGTCTGATTCGATAAATGTTACAGCTCGATTTATTGATGGAAAGGTGGAACTAAACCTACTTTTCTTCAATGTCGTAGTCGAATCATCAACTATATTAGTAACCATCTTTAGAATGTAGGGTTTTTGAATATGATGTCATTTGTATATCCAACTTATCGAACGGTTTGTTTTCCTTCATTCGTTTTAGATGGATTTGTCTGAAATGAGTTGTGTGTTTAGCCTCTCTGTTAAAAGGAGGCTCGTGTTTCGTTCTTGGATGATTTGTGGTTGCTGCATGGATAGTTTTCTCAGTGGTGTTTCTCTGGGGAAAATATACCAGAGTGAGGTTCCACAATATCATATATTTATCAAGCAGAAGTTTTAAATGTAAAAACTTTAGGTTTCTGTAAAAAAAATGATTTGAGTTTATCCTATAAATGGATGTGTTCCATGAGCTTTTTGAGAACTTTTTTCTTGTTATATATTTTTTCAGATATCGAGCAATTACAAGTGCATACTACCGGGGAGCCGTTGGTGCGCTGCTTGTCTACGACGTCACTCGGCACATCACATTTGAGAATGTTGAGAGATGGTTGAAGGAACTACGAAATCACACGGACTCCAATATCGTGATTATGCTTGTCGGTAACAAGGCAGACCTACGACACCTGCGTGCTGTCTCCACAGAGGACGCCAAAGCCTTTGCCGAGAAAGAAAATACCTACTTTATGGAGACATCTGCCCTCGAGTCCCTGAACGTAGAGAATGCGTTCACCGAAGTGCTGACTCAAATCTACCATGTCATGAGTCGAAAAGCGCTTGAAGTAGGGGATGATCCTGCAGCATTGCCTAAGGGACAAACCGTCAACGTCGGAACCAAAGATGATGTTTCAGCCATGAAGAAACTTGGCTGCTGTTCTGATTAATTGTTATATGATTTCGAGTTTCCTCAAATTTTCATCTTATTCTCATTGTACTATCATACTTTCGCTTCCCCCTGTTTTGAGGTTGAAGCCAAAAGAACAGCGTTACCTAAATTTCCTTGGTTTCATTTAAGTTCCTTTTTCATTGTTCTTTAGGGTATCTTAGCTCCTTATGTAATGTTTCATTTCATAGTTCTGATGTTGTATTTTATAAGACTTAATAGAATTTATCTGTTTTCTTATGAAATCGGTTTTGGTAGATTAAGGAGTATATTTTTATAAAAGTTGAGTGTTTCGAGTTTTTTTTTTGAATATGTTGGTGTGATTACAAGAATTTTTTTTCAATTTTTTTAGTCCTTTAATAACGCAACCACCGTGCTCGAACCTAGGTCACCTTAATGAAATACTCTACGATTTTAAAGTGTTACGAATTGAACATGCCTTTAGCAAAATTTGGGTAAACTATGAATTATTTTTCTTCTAAAACTTATAAACATGTCACTCAGCTTTCAAACATGTTACTTAATTAAAATAATATTTTCAAACAGATCGTTGATTTAACATATTGTTATATGTATGTTACTTTTCTTCTAATATGGCGTGATATAATAAATTTTTAGTCTCAAAATTTATAATCTATTAATTTGATCCTAATTTGAAACAATTCAATAACTTTGAATATTTAAAAATTTAATGTTAATTTGAGACTAAAAATATTATTATATAAAAAAAAGTAATTTATTTGTAAATGGAGTCACTTATTTATAAGAACATGTTAATTGAATGATATGTTTGTAACAATATATTAATTAAATGACTTGTTTATCATTACTAAATTTATAATTTTTTTGACAAATTTTAATTCTAAACTAAATTTATACAGTGACTTCATTCTCTCTCTCTCTTTCGGATTAACTCACTTGTCTTAACTAAACCTTCCCAAAGTCACATGTTAATAGTAGGACAATGAAATACCCTAAAAAAGACAACATTCATAACTTCTAAACTAATCCACCATTAATGGACAATTGAATATCCTTCTATAAATTTTAGAAGTTCTCAATAATTCTCAAAATTTATAATTTTTTGTTAGACCCAATTTTCCCCAAAAATTTTAAATCAAACTTTTTAAATAACCCTTCAAACTTTATTGTCAAGATTCGTTTCTTAATCCTTTGACAAGACACACACTTTGTATACATTTACTCAAATCCGAGTCTCTTAAAATAACATCATTGTGTTTTCCACTAGAACTACTAGTTGGGTTTATTTAATAATTTTATTTGAATATTATAAAATTTGTAAGATAAAAATACCATTAAAATAACATGTACCGTTAATATATGAGTAAAATTAGGAATAAATGTATTTTTTAGAAGAAAAAAATGGAAAATGGTGCAATCCGAACTTTATTTAGTAAAATTAGGAATATAATTAATTTCTCTTTCATTAAATTTATTAATTTATTTTTGAATGTGTTGGTATGATTACATGATAATACTTGTTTATGATTTTTTTTAATCATTTGATAACGCTCGCACACACATTTTATACTCATATATGCTTGAATTTGGGCATCCTTGAATAAACAGATTAACATTTATATTATAGTAACTTATATTACAAATTAAATTCTTATGTAATATAAAGTATATACTAATAAAAATAGCATAAATAATATATTATAAATTTATAAAATGAATTAAATTTGGCCGAATTCAGACCTTAAATATTAAAGTCCAAAAACTAAAAATCCCCTCATATGGCTGCGAGTGCTGTCCCTTTTATTTCATAACCGACTGTGCATGCATTATGCAATGTGTTGTCCCCTACCTTTGACAACTAACATAGTAGGACAGTCACATTTTTAACCCAATGAAATCAGCCTTTCGTTTTACTATGTTTGCCATGCACACAATAAGGTGACAATTTGCTTGTTTTTTTAATATGTTGGCGTGATTACAAGATAGTATATATTTGTTTAATTTTTTTAAATTTTAATAAAGTACATACATCGGCACGGACCAACTTGTCTCAGTGGTTAAAAAACGGTTGTTGTTCCTAGAAGTCACGGATTCGAATACCAACAGCTACAGTAGGGTGAGTATGTATTGTCAAATAGTTGAGAGTATATTCAGAACAGATACTATTTGTAATCACCTTAGCTTTCAAAAATAATAATAATAAAAAAAAAAAACACATACACCGTGCATATATTGTGATCGAACTCGGATCACTTAAATAAAATACATCATCTACTATTACTAGGACTACTCCATAGGTTCAGTTTGCTTGTTGTTTATTATACATGTGAAAATTTTAATTTTTATATAATTTAATATTTTTATTTTTTATTAATAATTTAATTTTATATATCATAGACTTCTAATAGGTTGGTTTGTGTTGCAAGATTGATCGTCTACTAAAAATAGATTTATAAGATGAAAAATCGAAAATAATTGATTTTTTTTTATAAGAAGTTGGCCTCGTTAAAAACTCCCCTCATATTACCCATCACGAAGACGAATAATAGCGGAAGGGGGAAAAGAGTGCCCTCAATTATTATTCATCAATCTTAAATTATTCATTACACAGCCAAAACAAATCAACAACTATTAAACAAGTATCATTCATCCTATGCCAGCTTTAGCTAAATTATCAGCCTCTATGTTACTTGCCCTAGGAATTGCTTTGAAAATACACCCAACTGCTTCACCTAACAACACAATACTGCTGACCAAATCACTGAACGTTGTAGGGCAAGTCCCTGGATTCTTCAACCAATTGACCGCAATCTCCGAGTCACTTTCCACTATGGCTCTAGACGTCCGACATAACGGGTTTGCATGAAACTTTTGTAGCCCCATCTTCATAGCGAGCAATTTCGTTAGAATTGGAGGGCCCCCTGCCCACTGATTCCGAGAACAAAAATAAGCATTCACCTTCCGAGTTACGTGCTAGACCACCAATGCCTCCAGACAACCGCTCCCTAGATGTAGCTCCGTCAGTGTTGATGGTGACGAAACCCTGTGGAGGAGAAAGCCAACCACTGCATTTCGGTATCGTCTTCTTAGAGCACCCACCACTTTCCCCAATATTTGGATCGGCCATAATTGCATCAAAAGGAACTAAGCAATCTTCATTCGCTGCTTTAAACCAGGATACCAGACGAAATTTAGCAACAAAACATAGTTTCATGAAGTCTAGCGAACCATCTCGGAAGACCAAGTCGTTTCTTTGCAGCCATATGGTCCAAAGGATCGCTGTAGGGACAATGGTGCCACTAGACCCTCTGTGCTTCGATTGAAAAAAACCGTCCCACATCAAGATGATTGACACTACATTATCAGGCATGACCAGATTAATTTTCCACATAGCAGCAAAAAATGTCCACAACAGCCATGAAACTCGACAGTGCAAAAGCAAATGTGTAGGGGTTTCCAGTGTTGCCCGACATAGGGGGCAGCAAGTGTCTATATTCGCGGGGATCCCCCTTTTAATAAGTAAGGCTCTGACTGGAAGTTTATGATGCGAAGCTTGCCATACGAAAAAACAATTTTCATCCCTTTTTCCGCGTCATTTTTATGCTCCACATTAAAAATTAGGTTTAAGGTTTATGATTTAGGGTTTAAGGTTAATGTTTAAGGAATTTAAGGTATGGTGTATTTTTTAGGATGTAGGGTTTAGAATTTAAAATTTAGGGTTAGAGCTTGTAATTTAATTTTTTAATGTTTTTTAATGCTGAAGCATAGAAAAGGGCACTAAAAAGGGGTTGAGGACTTTTAACCGATTGATTTTACTAAATGTAAGGAGTTAGCCGGATAAAAATTTTGTCCCTTTTCGGTGCCTTACTTATGCACCAACACTAAAAACACTACAAAATTAAATTCCAAGCCATAACCCTAATGTAACCCCCTCGTCCCGGTCTGGCCGGATGACCGGTCCGAGTGGGCCACACGGGGAAAACCGAGTGAAACCCGTACAGGTTCCCCTCGATTAGCAACCCTAATTTTTTTCTTTTTATATTAATCTTGTCTAGAGGAACATTAAGTCCTAAGTGATTCACAACAGCGGAAAACATTCAAGGAAAAACAGATTCATACCACGGCCATACAAAACAGTCAAGGGTATCGACACGTTCTATTCTCATCCACAACACGCGGAACATAACACACGAAACAACATTTAAACCCCCCAAACCACATTCAAACATCCCAATTTTAAGCTTGACTAAAGGCATCTTAGTACCTATATGTTTTTCTCTTTAAACAGGCCCACAAGGGTCAAACAGGGCATTTCTGAATGAAGGTTTCGAAACCTTACCCATAGGTTTCGAAACTTTGGCTGGCAGTGACCCCTGGAACCCATTTTCACCAAAAGTTTCGAAACCTTGGGAAGGTTTCGAAACCTTTGATCAAAGTTTCGAAACCTTGCCCAAAGGTTTCGAAACTTTGGTGGGCAGTGGCCTCTGGAATCCAAAAATTTGCAAAGGTTTCGAAACTTTACCCCCAGTTTCGAAACCTTGATGCAGGGGAGCATATTTTGCTTCATTATAAAGACTTTCAATGATACAAACACAATAGAATCATACATAGCCATACATATGAGCTTAAAAACGCTAAAAGCACACAACACCAACCACCAAGTCTAGAGGCATCCATACTTAACATTCCAACAAGGGCAATTCATGCATATAAGTCACACATGGAACTCAAAGGCCCTAAAAGGCACAAGAAAAACATATGAGGTTTGGCCCTCTCTAACAAGGCAACCTAAACACCAAAAGACATGCCAACACACGCCATATCCCTCATAGCATATCAAGCATTACGAACCATAATCAACCAATACATCTACATGAGGCATTAACAACATGTGGCCAATACAAAGAAGTCTAGATACAAGCTCCTAAAACACGTAACACTTCCCATTGCTAGACTATTACATTATTTAATTAAACCATACTTGAGCAAACCACCACACGCTTGGACGCCCTTATCTTGCTCCTTGCTAACTCCAAGCTAAAGATCTCATTTCCTTAAGCAAAACAAGCAAAGCCAAATCAAGCCTCCTCACTTCCGGATTCGATCCCAAAGCTTTACCAACGCAATTCCTTGCTTCTAATCGCCTCAACACAAGTGAATTAACCTCGAATCAGTCCACAACACAACATAGCAAACCCGGAATACAATTCAAACATTAAACACTTGTTTTTCGAACCAAGAACAACCCCCAAAAAACCATTCCCGAGCAGCCCCTTTGCACAGTCCAAAACTTGCGATTTCAACACATTTAACACTTCCAAATGCTTCCAAAACGACCCCCAACCAATGCCCTAACATCAACCCTCAATTTCCAACACAAACCACACCCAAAACTCAACTACCCTCCTAAAAACCCACCAAAACCCAAATTCGGGAATCCATTTAAAACACTATAAAAATCATATATGTTAGACTATTTGATTCATAAACACCATATCTAACAATATAAAATCAAAAACTTTAGTAAAAACCCATAAAGCTCCATCCTTTAACATAAACTTTCAAAAACCCAAATTACAAAATACATAGTTTTAGTGAAATCTAAAGTTACCAAAATGAAGAGGAGACCAAGACAAAGTTAAAAACACAATTACCTTTTCAAAAGCTCCAAAGATGAAGTTGGAAGAGATGAAATGGTGAAAGGGGGAGGGGGAGGGCTTCCATGTCGTTGGAAGATTGAAGAGGAAGAAGATGATGGGATTTTTGGGGTTTATTTGAATTATAAGGTAATTAAAAATGAGTTTTATTTGATATTTACACAAATGCCATTAATGAATGGCTATTGGGCTTGGTTTAAAAATTGGGTCCAATACCTTTGTTTTATTTGTAAACAAAACCTGAACCATTATTTAATTTATTTAAATTATAAAACCAAACCCGAATTATTAAAACATTATTTTCACCCGACCCCTAAACCCGGGTGTTACACCTAAATTCTAAATCTTAACCCTACACTATAGAAAATACACCTTACCCTAAATTCTCTAAACCCTAAAAGACCCTAAATTATAAATTCTAAACCCTAAATGCTTTATAAATTAGGTCGTTTTTTAGTCTCTCATATCACCTTTGTGCCAGCAGAAAAATGAGCGAATCCGACTGCTCAAAGCTTCACATCGCCACGTTTCCATGGGTTGCCTATGGTCACTTCATCCCCTTCCTTCATCTCTCAAAAAGGCCATAAGATTTCCTTCCTTTTGCCTAAAGCTTGAAAAAATGAACCAATTCCCCGACCTGATTCAATTCATTCCTCTCGTTATTCCTCAAGTCGATGGCCTCCCTCCAGGTGCTGAAACCACGTATGTTGTTCCTCTGAACCAACAAAAGTACCTTGCTTTTGCCGTCGACCAAACCAGGGATCAGGTTGAAGATACCCTCAAGGTTCTAAAACCTGATATGGTTTTTTATGATTTCTGGTTTTGGATCCCTCACTTGGCTCCGTGGTGTTCTGCTCATTCGGAAGCCAGATTGTGTTGCCCAAAGATGAGTTCCAGGAGTTGGTGTGGACTACCATTTTTGGTAGCTTTAATGCCACCCCAAGGATACTCCACTGTTGAAGAAGCACTGCCTGAGGGTTTCCAAGAGAGGGTTAAAGGAAGAGGGCTGGTTTATGGCGGTTGGGTTCCACAGGAGCTGCTGTTGCACCACCCCAACACCGGGTGTTTTGTGAACCACTGTGGCTATTACATAAAAAATTAAGGTTTAGTACATTTTGTTAAAAAAATTGAGGTCTAATTACATTTTTTGAAACTTTAAGAGACTTAATGAGAATTTTTAAAAATTATGAGAATGAATTTAATTAAAAATATTCAAAATTTTGAAAGCTTAATATAAATTTTTAAAAATCTTGAGGGGTCAAATTAAATGTTTTAAAAATTTTAAGGGACTAAATTCTAATTTTGTAAAATCTAGTGGGGCCATGGCCCCACAAGTCCTCACTATCTTCCGCCACTGCTTTGCATATAAAGTTGTCCGAACTTGAGTCTTCTAACATGGATATTATCCTCATTTCTACTTGGACTACTTGTTGAGTTCTATTTTTTTATATGTAATATCTAAACTAACTACTTCCCTAATCTTAAATTAAAGTATAATATACGCATAAACATCTTCTAACCCATACTTGAATGTTATCAAAACAATCGTACCAACAAAATAAAAATTTAACCAAAAGAAAAAAACTTGCATCTTAAAACAAAATCATGCAATTGTAATTTAGATTTAAATATAAAATATAGAATTTAGATTAGTTTTTGTAATTTAATGGTTTAGGATTAGGGGCAAACAATATCATACATAATTGAAAGAAAAAAGTTCTCAATTTTTAAATTTGAAATTAAATAATTCAAGTTATTCATGTTGTGGAGTTAACTTGAATGAAAAAAAGCTACCATTAAATAGTTTCATCTTGAATCCTTTTTCTATTGATTTTTTTCGATATCAGTCATATCTAATTTATTGTCCATGTATAAGCAAAAGTGAAATTCCCATATTATTATAGGAAGTGGGCGCCCCACAAACCTTAAAAACAACGCGCCCCACGCGCGCCTAAATTTTTTTCTCTTTTTTTCGACCTAGCCGCCGTGAAGCCTCAGCTGAAGGTGCGTTTTTCCTCAGCTCCGTCGGAGAGATCAAGGCCAGTGACGTGGTGGAGCTACCCCGTCCTGAGCCTATCCGCCGCCGGCCGTCAGGGAGAACGACCCCAGCTCCGGTTTGCTTCAGGGGTGCTCCGGAGGATAGGAGTGGAATTTTTTCTAGGCTCGGTGGGGTTTTCTCCAGCGGCGTTGTGGGTGCCGGACCCGGTTTCTCTTTTGTGAATGCCGGAATTTGTAGCTCATCACCGGTTGCAACGGAAACACTATTCACAGGTTTTTCTGATCCCTAATTCTCCCTTGTATGCCTGTTTACCCCCGTTTCTAGTTACTCGACCCCTTCTTCCCTCATAATTTCCCCGCTTCTGGTAACTTAATCTCATTCTTCCCCCGCATATGCCCTACTTTTGGTGGACTCTTCCCGTTCCTTTTTCTTTTTGGATTGCTTGTTGGTTTTTTCTGGTTTGGACTTGCTGGTTCGGGAGTTTGGTCGGCCTTTATTGGTCTGTCTATCTGGTTTTTTTGGACTGCTGTTAGTTTCTTTCTACACGGGCTATCGGTTGGTTTTTCTGTGAGGAATGGAGGATTATCTCTCTGTCGTCTTTGCAATGGTAGTACTAGCGTGGAATGTGCGAGGCCTGGGAACAAAGGAAACTGTTAGGGCGCTCTGTGACTCAGTTTTCAGAATCAAACCGATAATTGTTTTCCTTAGCGAAACAAAGCAGAAAAAAACTTATTTGGAGAAGATCAGAATGAAGATGAAAATGGAGAATGCTTTCTACGTCGATCCACGGGGGATTGCGGGAGGCCTAGCACTATGGTGGACAGCAGAAGTGAATATTAATATTCTACGGTATGACAGCAGTTACATCGACTCAGAGATCTCCCTACAGGATGGCAATTCCTGGTATAATACCTTCATTTATGGTCCCCCGTACCGCGAGGAAAGGAAAGCGTTTTGGGAAGGTCTATCAAGTTTCAGAGAGCCCGGTCAAGACAAGTGGGTCATCATGGGTGACTCGAATGTGGTAGCAAGACAAGATGAGAAAGAATGAGGGAATCCAGTGAATTCGAATGATGCTCTATGGTATGAAGAGTTTGTCAATACCTCATGCCTTATTGAAATGCCCATTAAAGGTGGGAGATTTACCTGGTTTAATCAAAGAAGTGGGGAGCAATCCATTCTTGAAAAACTGGATCGCATCTTATACTCTACAGAATGGAGTATGAGTTTCCCCAAGGCACTGGGCATAATGGAAGCAGCTATTGCTTCTGATCACGCCCCGATTGTTCTGTACACAGCGGGTCTCCCCAAGGCACATAGAAAGGACTTCAAGTTCGAAACAAAATGGTTGTTGGATGAGGAATGTTCGCAAACCATATCTAAAGGATGGAATATTTCCCTGGGAGAAAGAGTGTGCTCCAGATTTAGAAGAAAGATTCGCAGCACAAGATCAGCTCTTCTGAAGTGGAACAAAGATAAAATGAAAATGAAACATGAACAAAAGCAAAGGATAATGAACAGAATATCTGAGCTCCAAGGTAGAAAACTTTCTGAACCGGAGTTGGAGGAATTTAAAGGGCTCCAAAGACAGATCGACAAAGAATAGGAGAGTGAGGAGAGGTACTGGCACCAGCGCTCCAGAGTTAATTGGCTCAAATGGGGAGATAGAAACACAAAGTTTTTTCATGCTACCACTCTCCAACATCGAAGAATGAACTCGATTGTTAGGATCAAAAGGGATGATGGAAAATGGCTGGAGGATACAACAGAAATTGCTGACCATCTCTTGCAGCATTTTCAGGCAGTGTTCACGCTGGATCCGTCGGTTAACCCTAGTCACCTTCGGGATTATATTCCCAGCCTTATCACTTGAACCATGAATGATGCCCTCAGCAAAGAAGTGGCAGAAGAAGAGATTAAAAAGGCGGTTTTTGACATGGGCGCAACAAAGGCCCCAGGACCAGATGGTTTCCCCGGATGTTTCTACCAAAAGTTCTGGGACACGGTGAAAGCGGACTTAATCGGTATGGTGACCAATTTCTTCAGAAATGGAGAGCTGGATCCGGACCTGAACAAAACTAATATAGTGCTCATCCCGAAAAAGCCAAATCCCACCGAGGTGTCACAGTTAAGGCCCATCAGCCTATGTAATTTTTCAGTGAAGGTCATTACCAAAATTTTGGCCTCTCGATTAAAGCCTATACTTCCGGAGATTATTCCACAACACCAATCAGCTTTCGTCAAAGGAAGATCAATCCATGATAACATCATACTGGCCAATGAAGCTTTCCACGCTATAAAGCGAACAAGGAAAGGAAAAACTGGTAAAATGGCCTTAAAAATTGATCTGGAAAAAGCTTACGAGAAAGTTGACTGGGAAGTCATGCGGTTTGTCATGCAGAAGATGGGTTTTGGCGAGTGGTGGATAAATAGAGTCATGATATGCATCACTACAGTATCCTTCTCGCTTGTGCTGAATGGAGAACGTATGTGGGACTTTAAAGCGAGTAGAGGCTTGAGACAGGGAGACCCATTATCTCCTTTTCTCTTTACTCTCATTTCTAGTACTCTATCGTGGATAATTGAAAAGGAAAGTGATGAGCAGAATTTCCAGGGACTCAGAATAAAACGAAGTTGTCCAATTCTTAGCCATCTTCTGTTTGCTGATGATTGCTTAGTGTTCTCAGATGCCAATACCGCGAACTGTGAAGGCATTTTAAATTTTCTCCGGGTATTCCAATCGGCTACAGGTCAGACAGTAAGTACAAAAAAATCATCCGTGTACTTCTCCCCTAATATGAGCAATGGAAAAAAGAACCACCTCACAAACGTGCTGGGCTTTAGGGCAATGGAAGAGGATGCTCGATATCTCGGGCTCCCCTCCTTCTGGGTAAGAAGTAAGAAAGAAACTCTGGCCTATATAAAAGAACGAGTTCAGAACCAGTTGAAGGGATGGAAAGCTAGATTTTTAAACAGCGCTGGGAAAGAAGTCCTTATCAAAGCGGTGGCTCAAGCTATTCCTTCCTATGTGATGCAATGTTTCCTCCTTCCGGTTACTTTCTGTGATGAGATCAACTCTATGATCGCTAAATTTTGGTGGAACACCAGTGCTGAAAAAGAGAGAAGTATTCATTGGATAAATTGGCAAGATCTCTGTAGACCGAAGGATAAGGGAGGTATGGGTTTTCGTGACCTGCGAATGTTCAACAAGGCTCTGGTGACCAAGATTGCATGGAAGATGATAAAAGAACCTGAATCCCTCCTGTCTAAAGTCCTTCGGGGAGTCTACGTCCCAAATGGAAACATCCTAGACATCCCTAAATGCTCAAACCCATCTTGGGCATGGTCAGGGATTCGCGAGGGGATTAAAATTATAAAGATTGGAGCTCTTTGGAGAGTCGGTAATGGAAGAAGTATTTCTACCTGGCTCGATAACTGGGTCCCCCAGCTCCAGAATTACAAACCAGTAACAGATAATCCAGCACCAGGCTCAACACTCTCGGTAAGCTCCCTACTTAACGCTGATCAAAGGACGTGGAACGAGCAGAAGATATACAGTATTTTTGCTCCGGAGGAGGCTGAAGCGATTTTGAAAGTGCCGATTGGGGGTCCTAACATACAAGATTCCTTTATCTGGGTAGGAAACAAGAATGGAGATTACACGGCGAAATCGGGATATCAGTTCCTGGAGGAAAAATCGCTATCTACTGCCACCCCGTCTTCAAGCGATGATCCCATGACAATAAAGGAACTATGGAATTCTGTTTGGAAGCTTGAAGTTCCCTCCAAAATCAGATCTTTCCTTTGGCGATTTTGTCATAACATTGCACCGTCAAAGAGTGCTCTGAAAGGACGGATGCATGGTATGTCAAGAGAACCAGATCAGTGCTCCAGGTGTGGATGTTTGGGGGAATCAGTGGAACATATCTTATTCTTTTGTCCGTTTGCTCAAGCAGTTTGGAAAGCGTTCAATTTTAGCTATTCACCTTCGGATAGAGGCTTCCCGGGTTTCCCCAAATGGTGGATTAAGATAAATGAGCTAAAAGCCTCCCCACTCTTTGAAGACGGACAGGAGCACATTGCCTTCCTTCTTTGGTCTATCTGAAAATCAAGAAACAAGCTGCTCTTCGAAGGAAGAAAGGACTCCCCCTTGGAAGTGTGGCTGAATGCTGAGTATCACTTTACGGAGTTTTCCCAATCTGTGAGAAAGAATGAAGATGGAAAACAGAATTGTGTGAAGGAAGTAAGGAGATGGGTTCTACCGCCACCAGGCTTGGTAAAAGTGAATTGTGACGCGGCTTTTGATAGGAATACTGGAAAGGGCTCCCTCGCTGCAATTGTCAGGGATAGTTCAGGTTCCTTCCTTATGGGTTTCTCCGAACCATGTTTGGCACCGAGCGTGCCCGTGGCGGAAGCCCTTGCCATCAGAATGGGGATTTCAATGGCGAAAAGCTATGGCTACAACAAGATCATTGTTGAAGCGGACAACCAAGCGGGAATCCAAAGAATTAACTCAAAGTCTACAGCCTGCTGAAAGACTTCAGCGATCGAAGAATATATCAAAAGGACAGCTCTCTCCCTCTTGTATTGTTGCTTCGAATTTGTACCTAGAGTGTGTAATCAGGCAGCCGATTGGCTTGCAAAGCATGCAAAAAATCAGCTGGGTCCGATGTTGTGGACCCATGATTGCTTCCCCCCGGAACTTTTCATGTAACCTTCCCTTCATTAATACAAGTTTATTTGGTCAAAAAAAAAATTCCCATATTATTATCAATACTATAATATATTGGGTAAATTACAAAATTCATCACTGAACTTTACCCTCACTTATTTTAGTCACTGAAATTTCAAAATATCCAATTTACTCACTGAACTTTATACATTGAACTTTTTTGGTCACTCTTCCGTTAACTTTCTAACACCGTTACGATGTGGATTAAAATAATAATAAAATATTAATATAACAAGACACATCAGTAAATAAAGAAAAAATTAAAATAATCCAGTCCATTTCGATTTGCTCATTCTTGGTGTTTTTATTTCAAACCCATGATTTCATAGGTTTTTCATTGTTTATTTGGATTTATTTAGTATCAAAACGGTAGCAGATCTGCAGCAAAAGAAGGCAAGAGGGACAATGTGCAGCTGGCAGCTCCGGCGAGGGTAAAATGGCGGCGACGAGGTTTAATGATTCGTTGGATTTGTTAATCGAAATGGCGGAGATGATCTTAGGGAAGGATAAGGAAATTGCAGAGGTTAGGTTTAGAGAAGGGGAATTAGATGAGTTAGATATTTTTTATTTTACATTCTCTTTTTTTTAATACTAAATTTCAATGTGGCTGAAAAATATTAAAATAAGTCACGTTATAACGGCATCATAAAGATAATAGGGGAGTGAAAACATACAATATATAAAATTTAGTGAGTAAATTAAACGTCTTAAAACTTCAGTGACTAAAATATGTCTAAAAGCAAAGTTGAGTAATAATTTACGTAATTTACCCTAATATATTATTTTTACCAATAAACAAACCATGAAAAATGTATAAAAATGAACAAAACTCATAAAAATGAAGAAGACATATTTATTCAACACATATTCATTGAGCAGAATTTATTAAGGTTGGTATCAAATATTTATTGAACACATAATTTGAACAATTTTTTTATCAAAGCTGCCATATCAGCTTGGTAAATAACTCAGTGGGTATACAAAATTTTTTCCATGTGAATACTATTAAGCGAATATCTTATCCTTTCTAATTAATTAGCTCTTTTCTTTGTCCTCATAACTTTCCCACTCCAATTTCCAATTTGTTTTTCATAATGTTTACTGAAAACCCAAACAAATGGCTGTAGAAATCGTAACTTTTCAATAAGAAAAAAAAAAGAATAACCTAACCCAAAAACAAGCTATGTCGGGATTAAACTACGAAGGGAACAAATTGATTATTGAAATGAGAGTATTTTGCTGAATGAGAAAAACTGGTGAGAAAACCTTCTTGATTGTATTCTGGTAAATAAAGAAAAACTTGAAGGGCAAGCTTGGACTCCTCCTTTGGTAGGCGCTGTAAAATTTAACGTTGACGGAGCATATACAGATGGTGTGAGAGGTTGTGGCGGAGTTCTCAGAAATGAAAAAGGAAATGTGATCGCACTTTTTTCAGAACCAGTAGAAGATTTGGGTTTAAATTTCGCAGAGCTGACAGCAATATTAACGGCATTGAAAGTCTTCCAAGAAATAAGCTTAAAACACAAGTTCGAGTTGGTTATCGAACCGGATTCTCAGGTTGTGTTAAATTGGATAGCAACTCCTCTGATGAGGCCATGGCGTTGGTGGGACCAGTTTGATGAATTAGATTCTTTAGCAAGAGACATTACAAAGGTAAAATACTCATACGCCTCCAAGAACCTCAACTCGATGGCAGATTACCTAGCCTTATTGCAAAGAAGAAGCATGTTCAAAGCATGGTGGTAATGTTTGATTTAAGAATTTGTATTTTTTGGCTTTATTGCTTTATCGAATAGGTGATCATATGGTTAGTTTTTTGGATTTCTTGTAATCTTAACTTAGCTGTGGAGTACTCTTTTCCCCCAATTAGGATTAGGGGGTTTTTTAACGAGGCTCTCAGCTAGGATTTTTATAATAAAATCAAAAATTTGCTGAGAAAAAAAAGTTGAATCATAAACTTTAAAGAAGTTAAAGTTTAATTTTATTAATTTTAAAATATAACGAACTTAAAAAGTAATTAAATTAGAAATTAGGAGTTCTAAGCCCATTTCATTAATTTTAACTGACACAATCATGAAAAATGATAAATTATATAATTTTGAAAGAAATAAAGGCTTAATTGTAATGATTTCAAAACTATCAGCAACATAAATTATAATTGAACCATAAAATTTGAAGGTTGTATGAATTTGTCCCAATGTATAATATGAAATTTAAGATTTTGAAGTGTTTTAAAAATAAGGCTAAACTATATTCAATGCCATTTAATTATATGTTTGTTATTAAATATGTTATTTTTCTTTTAAAAATTAAGAAAAATATTGTTACAAACATATTTCTCTATCATCAAAACCGACAAACAATATTTTAAAAGAAATAACCAAATTAAAATTTTAAAAAATCATGTATTTATTTGTGTCTTGAATGGAAATATTAGACTAAGTGGAATAAATAGGGTGATGACAGTTATAATTAATAAAAAAATTATTGGTGTGAATGAAAAAAATTAAGGTAAAGTACACATGCGGTCACTAAACTTTGGTAAAAAAAATAAAATGGTAACCAAACTTTCAAAAATCACAAAATGACAATTAAACTTTATGTTTTATAACAAAATGGTAACTAGACGTTAAATCTCGTTAAGTGTTTGTTATAAAATTTGGTATAATAACACATTTAATCCTTCATATTCATACATTCAATTAATTTAGTCCTAATTCAAAAAATTCACTAAATTTAGTTCTCGTTATTTACGCATGCTTTCAATTTGGACCCCATTGTAATGACTATATGAATCAACTTTTTTATTGCTAAACCGAGTATATTCAGTGTAAATAATTATATTGACAATTCTATATCTTAATTGAGTGAATTTATTTTTCGTACAAAATATGAAGTAAGCAGCAGTTTCACCGGCAACCACAATACCAGAAGCAAGCAGTAGTGCTTTCCTATGAAAACATAAAAAAACAGTAAAATACTGCAGTCATATGGGGAGGTGAGAACACAAAGATTATGTGACTTGAGCACTGTAACATGAATATCACAGCATAAACATCCAACATAGCACCACTAGGCAAGTGAAAAGGAATAATATCATGCCACATAATATATCAATTAGTTCAACTATAGTAAGACATCATAGGACCTCAAATAGATCACCAGTCCTGATAATAAGATGGAATGTTCTCCAACATCATCTTTTCAAAAGAATACTGCAGAGTGTTTGAGTGTTTTCTATTTATGAGCGCAAGTGTACATTCTTATCAAGTTATAGTATAAAAGTTATCGGCTCCTACAGGGATTGAAGCAGCTCTTATGAATGGTTTCCTGCACAAGAAATTAGTAAATTGCACAATTAAATCTCTAAATGTGGAAATATAAAAACACAAATAAAATAAAGATGGTGATGAAAGGGATGACAAGGAGAGATAAGGTCGATAGATTAGGTAAAGTAATTGTAGCTCAGTAGTGTGCAAACTGCATTGTAAAGCCTAAGTGTGTTTTAAGCTGCCATGATTTGCTGTCTCGGCGGGTAATGGCGGGCGACAGCTACGACCCTGTCACGCGGCCGCAGCGAGTCTCTGCCCCGATAACTTTCACTGTCTCGGCAGGTGGAGTGGAAATAAGTCCTGGCGACAAGTCTGGCAGATACTCCAAGTTCGGCCGAGCAATTATGAAGTGATCCTTCCTATCTCTAGATAAGAATTCTGTCACCACGTGATGTAGGTAATACCTAGCAATCTCAGCGTAAACTTAACACAGGCAGTCGACGTTTGGTTACTCCTTTTAGCCACTGAAATCCTAACTTATGTCTAAGCCGAATTAATCAACACCTCGACATGGTGAGACCGTGCTTAACCCTTTCATGAGTCTTACACTTTCGTGCCCGACAAATGAATTTCCTCAACTGGACTTTAAGAACTAATTGAATAAGTGAATAACTTGAATTAAGCAAACTTGAGAATATTTTATTGAAAACACACTTAAACTATTACAACCGTTTCTCACAACTATTTTACATACAAAAACCTAAACCCTAAGAGTGTTGGGTCGCGACCTCCAACACCTCCAATCTATCTATCTACCTCTCCGCTATGCATCTATGCATCCATGCCCCTATACCCTCACATACATGGGTATATATAGAGCTCATGGCTTAAGTTTGAGTTCTTCTTGAAGTAGAAGTCCTTAAAATAATTTTATATTAAGTGTTGACTCCTTTTTGACTTGAATGTGGACTTTTTGGACGTTGCCTTCTCCAGCAAGTAAGGATAAGTACTCTTACTTATCAATCTTGGATCAGCTCTACCGGCCGCTACATGCTTCAGAAATTTACAAGACTGGGCTCAGGGAATTACCCTCTTTCAATCGCAACCCATCTTGACTAAGTCGGTGTAACTCCTACCTGGGCGGCACTTGGCGACATTGCTGCTACGGCGGCATCCTTGGCGGCACCTGAAACTGCTTCAGTACAACTCCTTATGTTCCCAGCTTTCCTATCCTCTCTTGTCCTTTGTTCCTCTACACAACTACAACACCTGAAAATAAAAATTAAACTAAAAAAGTATCTTTTCTTAATCAAACATAAAGTATTCAATGAAAACATGGTAAAAGAAAAAATACTGTTATTATGCATGCAATGCACCTAAATATGCCTAAATGAGCTTAAGAATAGCAATAATAAGGACATGAATGTGTACAAAATATAAAACTCGTGAACACTCTACAAATATCCACAACTAGTAGGGTTTTCCAAAACTAAACATTTCCTAGATTCTTCTTTTGTCTCCTAACTCTTAAAAGTATGTTCATTACAAAATATAAAACTCGTGGACACTCTACAAATAATCTTCGTTAACATTTTTCTTTTGGGCTAAGGTAATTGAGACAAAGACCAAAATGATAAAGGGAATGTGCAATTACATCCTAAGCCCGTATAAAATCACTTATCCTTTGAAGAAAAGGGTAACCATGGGTGGGGAAAGCTCCAAGGTTATTTATGATTAACCTAATAATAAAGGCATTTACTCAAGATCAGTTCCTATATGGGTAAATCACCCCATACAATCAGAACATTATGAGTTTCGTTCTCTATATTATTCTCCACTTAATTTTTTTTTTTACGACAGTTGAAAAAACAACATACAAAGTTTTACTAATTGATAGAGATGTCCTGATACAATGATCGTTCCCAAGATGAAGACAGATCACAAAGAATCAAAAACATGCAAGTTAAAAAATGACCATGTGTCACACTATTCTTCCAACATTTTTAAAGCATCTAACATGTGTAAAGTGAGATAAAAATTCTCAACCCCTTTTCGTTGTTCCTACTTATGCCCCAACACTAAAAAACACAATAAAATTATATTCTAAGCCCTAACTCTAAATTCTAAATCTTAAACCCTACACTCTAAAAAATACACCCTACCCTAAACTCTAAACCTTAACTATAACCCCTAACCTAAAACCTTAAACTTAATTTTGAGTATGAAGGCGTAAGTGGAGGCGTAAGTAGAGGCACCGAAAAGGGGTGGAGAATTTCTATCCGTGTAAAGTGTAGGCCTTCTACCCACGAGGTCACTCACTTTCAGTATATACTAAGAAACCTCAAACAAATAGAAGATATGAAGACACTTTAATTTCCTCTATGTTATTCACATTCATTAATAATTAAGAAAAATATATATAGAGAGAAATACAAGGTAATATTTTCCCTAGAATAAGCGTAAAATGTTAGCATCATCATTAACAAACCAGTTCAAAAAAAGCACCAACTATTTTATCATTTGTACGAAAAATAAATTCACTCAATTAAGATATAGAATTATCAATACAATTATTTACACTGAATATAACCAAAGAATACATAAATACCTCCTAGAAGCCAGAAGATTTTGGCCATACTCGGTTAGCTGCAACAAAAAAGTTTATTCATACAAAAGTTGATTCATATAGTCATTACAATGGGTCTAAATTAAAAGAATGCATAAATAACAAAGACTAAATTTAGTGAATTGTTTCGAATTAGGACTAAATTGATTGAATGTATAAATATGAAAGATTAAATGTGTTATTATACCAAATTTTATAACAGATATTTAACGGGATTTAACATCTACAGTAAAACCTCTATAAATTAATACTCTTTAAATTAATAAACTCTATTAAATAATAAATTTCTTCGGTCCCGACTTGGGCCAATGTAAAAAATTATCAAATTCGATAAGATAATAATATAATATTTTTTTGGAGATCCCCTTTATAAATATAAAGGTCTCATCAAAACTATAAATTAATAATTTATAAATATTACAATTACTACTTTCGTAACTTGCTAAAATATGAATCTATTGTAATCTATTTTTTTAAAATTCAAATCTAATTCAATTTTATCTCTAACATTTCTAAATCATAATATTTCTCGTTATTTTTTAGTTTTCTAATATATTTAACAGATTGGCTTGATCTTTTATATTATTTTTTGGAGATCCCTTTATACCAACTCTATTTAATAGTACTTCTGATTGGAAAATCTCAACCACTTTGATTTTTTTTAGTTTCCTCTCCAAATCATAATCTTTCTAGTTAATTTTTTTTCTCCTGAAAATTCACGGGCAATGATACATCTATTCAGTGGGACATATAACATGATAATTAATAAATATAATTTATTAATATATTAATAAATAATTTTTAAAATTATAAATATAATACAATTAATAAAGTGGATAATTGAATTTCATGTTATTAAGTCAAATGATTAATTTAATTGATGTTAAAATAAAAATATTAAATATATTTATGTAATATATTTTTTTAATAGTTTTAATGTGATTACAAATTAGTATATGATCATACTTTTTCTTAATCATTTTATAGCTGACACACCTTGCATACAGTGGCATAACTTGGTGAAAGAGTTTTGCGGGGTCAAATTATTTTTTTAAATAGAGATTTAAAATAAAATTTTCAAAAAAAATTAAGGTTTAATACATTTTGTTAAAAAATTGAGGTCTAATTAAAATTTTTGAAACCGTAAGAGACTTAATGAGAACTTTTAAAAATTATGAAAATGGATTTAATTAAAAATATTCAAAATTTTGAAAGCTTAATATAAATTTTTAAAAACCTTGAGAGGTCAAATTAAATGTTTTAAAAAATTTAAGAGACTAAATTTTAATTTTGCAAAATCTAATGGGGCCATGGCCCCCACAAGTCCTCACTACCTTCCGACATTGCTTTGCATACAAAGTTGTTCGAACTTGAATCTCTTAACATGGATATCATTTCTACTTCGACTACTTGTTGAGTTCTATTTTTTATGTAATATCTAAACTAACTACTTCCCTAATCCTTAAATTAAAGTATAATATACGCATAAACAGGCCCTAAGTGTAATAAATAGGGTGATGACATTTATAATTAATAAAAAAATTATAATGGTGAATGAAGAAATTTAAGTTGAGAGAATTATTTTATAATGAGTCTTTGTAGTTTGTACTATCTAATTGGAGTTAACCGGCTAATAGATTTGATATCTAATGTTAAACTAAAAAATAAATAAAATTTTCTAGCACACGTCAATTTTCAGATCGGTTGGGTATAGAGACAAACAAAAGGCGGTGGATTTTTGTTCCTATTCAAGATAAAATAATGCTTGAAAAATATATGCGAATTAATTTGTTTGGTGATTAAAGCCGGCGTTTGTTAGGCGAGTGTTGACTTTAGGGTTTATAAATTAGATTAATATCCTATATACCGGCAGTGGAAACTGAAAGTTTCTACAAGCGTTTTAGTTTTAGGGTATAAAGTTTAGGGGTTTAGAGTTTAGGTGTAGAGGTTTAAAATTTAAGGATAGTTGTTTCAATTTATAATTTAGGGTTTATAGTTTAAGGTTTAGTTTTTAGGTAATATGGTAAGGATTTAGGTTTTAACCTATAAACCCTAAATTTAAACCCTAAACTTTAAATTAAAACAATCATCCCTAAACTCTAACCTCTACACCTAAGCCCGTAAATCATATACCCTAAACTAACTCCATATACCCTAAAACTAAGGCGCTTGTGGAAAATTTCAGTTTATTATATAATATTTATCCTTATAAATTAGGTCAGTGTTTACAGTTTAGCCTCTCAGACAACCTTTGTGTCAGCAAAAAAGATGAGCAAATCCGAGAGCTCAAAGCTTCACGTTGCCATGTTTCCATGGGTTGCCTATGGTCATTTCATCCCCTTCCTTCATCTCTCAAACAAGCTGGCTCAGAAAGGCCATAAGATTTCCTTTCTTTTGCCTAAAGGGGTGCAACCAAAGCTTGAAAACATGAACCAATACCCCGACTTGATTTACTTCATTCCTCTCGGTATTCCTCAAGTCGATGGCCTCCCTCCGGGTGCTGAAACCACATCTGTTGTTCCTATGGACCAACAAAAGTACCTTGCTTTTGCCGTCGACCAAACCAGGGATCAGGTTCAAGATATCCTCAAGGTTGTAAAACCAGATATGGTTTTTTATGATGTCTGGTTTTGGATCCCAGACTTGGCTAGCCAGCTCGGGATCAGTCCCGTGTTCTATTCGGTGGTTTCCTCGATGGCGCAGTGGCTAAACACTAAGGAAGTAATCAAGGAAACGAGTTTAGAAGAGGTGATGGAAATGCCTCCTGGTTTCCCTTCTTCCACTGTGAAACTCAAAGCTGATGAGGCTGCTTTAGTGTTGTTTATGGCTGAGGATTTCGGGAGTGGACTGTCGTTTCAACAACGGATAAGGAAGAGTAGGGAAGAAAGTGATGCCATTGCCTTCAGGACTTGCCGTGAAATCGAGGGACCATTTGTTGACCACGGTGCTAAAGTGTTTGGGAAGCCTGTTTTGCTGTCAGGGCCTTGCTTGCCTGAAACAAACACCCAACAACTCGAGGGAAAATGGGTTGATTGGCTAAGCCAGTTCGAGCCAGGCTCTGTGGTGTTTTGCTCATTCGGAAGCCAGAGTGAGTTGCAGAAAGATGAGTTCCAGGAGTTGGTTCTGGGGTTCGAGTCATGTGGGCTACCATTTTTGGTAGCTCTAAAGCCACCCCAAGGATGTTTAACTGTTGAAGAAGCACTGCCTGAGGGGTTCCAAGAGAGGGTTAAAGGAAGAGGACTGGTTTATGGCGGTTGGGTTCCACAGGAGCTGCTGTTGCACCACCCTAACATCGGGTGTTTCGTGAACCACTGTGGCTATGGCACAATGTGGGAGTTTCTGCTTACCGACTGCCAGATCGTGTTGATTCCTGAGAATTTGGATCAAATTCTGAACACGAGGCTGTTGGTGAATGAACTCAAGGTTGGTGTTGAAGTCGAGAGAGGCGAAAACAAGCAGGTATCAAAGGAGTCGTTGAGTGAAGCCATCAAGTTGGTGATGAACAAGGAGAATGAAACAGCCAATATGTTGAGGGCAAATCGTGCCAAGCTTAAGCAAACACTTTCCAACAGAGATCTTCAAGAAGAATATATCAACAATTTCATCCAATCTCTGCAAGATCTTGTCAAAAAATAGTGTAAAGTTGCAAAACAAGGTGAATAAAATCCAAGCTGGGTGTACCAGTTTTAAGGTGTTATGTTCCTGCATGTTCCTACTTATATAGATAAGGAAATACAGTACTGGGGTAAAAAATGTAATGAACAATTATAGCTAAAAGTTGATATCATTGCATGAAGGACAGCATAATGGAAGTCTGTACAATTGTTGATAATTACAGAGCCAACAAATAAATGATTGTCTGTTAGATATCAGCAAGTTCATGTACAAAATACTCGACAAATATCGATTTTATGGTAAACAGACCATCAACCGTTTTATGTAGTTTATTAGTTTTTGTTGGATAAAGTCACCCCCATGCTTTGTACATCCTTGGATTATGTGGCTAATGCCTCTGATTTGCATATGGGGCATACGTTCTTCACGAGCAGCCACTTTCTTAAGCAACTCGCATGATACTCGTGCCCGCAATCAAGAATTCCGATTTTCTCTTGGTTCTTATAATCCTCCTGCAATATTACAAGAAAGGAAATGGCGTATGTGAATGGCGATGCCATGATGAAAAAACTGTGCTGCAAACTAGAACAAAGAAAAAGACATGTTGTTCAAGCTGGTGTGAGCTAAGCTGTCAGATCTCTTAATTACCTGGCAAATTGTACAAAATTCAGGTTCCTGGTCAACAGTTGCCACTTCTTCAAGGTTAATATGTGTTGCAAATGTCGAATACCGTCTTGTTTTCAATTTATGCCTGATGGTTTCATCTGATAAACCGGTGTTAACATTGCCGATCCGCTCTCCCAGAGCGAGCAACTCCTGTGGTCATTTGGAAGTTCGAGGAAAGGGTCGGTAAAAATAAAACCATAACATGCAAGACAAGACAACAACATTTAATGGGCTTCATCATACCTCGTAAGACATGTCCTCTATATCCAAGCGCATATCTCTGTGATGATCAGTAAGATTCCCAACTTCTTCATAAAATTCTGGGAACTCAAGTACAGCAACTCCCTGCGGCAAGTCAAATTAAAGATATCAGCGTGCGTATATATATATACCAAAAAAAGTGTCATCCATATGAGTTCAGTTCTCATAGTTTCAGAAACGAAAACAAACAGAAAATGAATGGAGATAGCATTGCAGAAATGAAAATCAGGACTTACATCAGGTGGGAGAACTCTCAGGTGAGGGAGATTACAGTGTCTCTGAGATGTCTCAGGTAAAGCACCACTTTCCCGGCGAGGATGATATATCCTGAAGCCAGTAGGTGGAACTGGTCCGAAATGTCTACGCCCCACCTCCAAACCATCCTGCGAGGGATTCATGGCGCTCTGTGAGGCATAATTCGCTGGAAAGCAATAAGGAACTGCTGCTACTTGTGGGTGGACATTAATGTTGTGACCTCTCACTCCTTCAATAGGTGGTGCAGGATGATTGAAGTTCGGGTTCCGAAGGTCAAGAGGAGAATGTGAAAAGTTTGTGGAACTTCTATGCCTAGTCTCCATAGGTCCACCAATATTGCTACCTGTAAAAAAACAAGCTAAAGATAATCAGTTTTAAGGTGAAAACATATTCCTACAGGACCTAATTTACATCAACACTGCTTTAAATAAAAAGGAGTATATATTTAGATAGAGAAAGCACCATGCATATAAGGAACACCAGGAGCCTGAACCCAAGCTGCGGCACCTCCATCTGTTATAGTTGGCTGAAAAGGCTGACCCAAGTAATTTCCCTGAAAATAATGATTGGCATTTTGCATCAAAACAGGATCCACTGCAGTTGCCCCTAATCTGTTCCTCGCACTCCTTTGAGATCCAGCTTCTCTAATTTGTGGAGGGGCATTTCCCCTATAGCGAGACATAGTGAAGGATGCAGGATCCACCGTTCCAACTCCATCAGGATTCCTAATGTTTAATGGTGTAATGGAGGAACTCGAGCTTGATGAGGCATGAAAATGCTGAAAATTTCCGGGGATTCCTTCCGAATTCTTTCTCTTATACATGCCTCTAACATTATCCATGAAGTGGCAATTTCTTGCATATTCATCTGCAGACACCCCAATGGGACCATAGTTGCTGGAAGAAGGCATCAGGTCTGTGATTCCATGATTTATGGGAATACTGGATGAAGGAGTACCCGCATAAGGAACATAATAGTTCGATGCACTTCCAATACCAAGATCAAGATTCGGGGAATGATGATGATGCTGAACACCATGGTACTGGGGGAACCCATAGAACATACCGTTGTCATAATGCTCAGGTAAGGGATGCCTATCAACGTTAGTTGTGTTCCCTGCAGCAGTCATGGCCATCTGGATATCAGATGATGGGTAGTTCGTAACGCCGCTCAAAAAGATGCAGGGTTCAGGATGCAGATATCCCTGACCTTGTTGATCCATTTCTAAATCAATAGGACATAACATATTTCTTTGGCCCATGCTGTTCCAGTAAACTGTTGTAGCAAATTGTTGAAGCTTCAGAATGAAAAGAATTAAGAGAAAAAACTCAGCTTGGATCCAAATGATAAACCATATAATTATTCAACTAATATAAAAAGAAAAGATATCTGGCCAACATTAATTTTTCCGTCTCTGAACACATAAAAACAGAACATAAAATGAAAATACTAGTAAACCTATAAACTTTGAATAATCAAAAAGGAACATGAGAAAATAAAACTTTAGCCCATATTCAACCTAAACCAGAAAATGAGAGAAGGATTTCCTTTATCCAACTTGAGAGCTGAAATGCAACACATGCATGCAAAGCATTACTTGCAAATAAAGCCTTCTCATGAATCTCATCGATATTATATTTGGTATTTATTTGGATTTTGTAATACATGCTCCTACTTAACCAGAAACATAAAGCATTCTATTCAACCATCGAAAAATAACAAAATATATAAAGAATATCAACAAATCCACTTTTAGCTACTATGTAGTCCATCATTTTAACGTGGTCTAGAAAAAGATTTCCAAAAGCAAGTAAAAACGATTTTCCCACCAATGACAAGAGATTAAAAAATATTAAATTCCATGGAAACAAACATTCTCTTAAAACAGAAGTGTTTTTTTTTTTTTGACATTTTCCCAGCTCCCAAAGTTCTAAATGCAATTTTCCCACCCATACTATTCATAAATCTCTTTCCTCAAATCATCAATAAAAAAAGACAAAAAAGAAATAACTCATCACCATGATCTAACCTTAAATTTTCCCCAAATGACAAATAGGAAAAAAAATTATACGATATCAAAATAGGCTCAAAATAATAACCAATCATCAAAAACTTTCAATCAACAGAATTGTCTATATGAAGCTAGGGGGATTTTTTAGTCTCCTGTAAAAATCTATTGAAGTTGCTCATTAAAAAAAATCCTAATTATTGATAAAATTTTCTAAAAGAAACAAAATTTGCCTCAAATCTTTTGTTCACAGTTATCCCCAATTCTAAAGAGAACCCAATAAACCATCCTGGCAAGCTTCTCCTCTGATTATAACTTCTAAGAAACCAAACAAACAATTATAGAAAGAGAAAATTTCAAAAATACATACAGTAATTTCCAAAAACTTGTCAAATTGTTGAATACCCAATATTCAGAAAACAATTACCAACCCAGATTCTTCAAACGGCATGCAAATTCAAAACGTAAAAGAAAAACAAAGGAAGAAGCGAGTTTTGACTTTGTCGTACCTTATAATCATCAACAGAGAACCACCTGCTTATTTCAAAGCAACCTAGAATTTATGCCAAAGCAACATAGAAAACTGTAAGCGTTTTCGTTAATTAAACCGCTTTAAACAAAATTTAGGCAATGTGGAACCCTAAGAATTCAATGATTTCCGTACAAATAAACAAATCTGTCAAAAATTTAAAAAAAAAACAGAGATACTAACCGAATTGAAGCAAAATTAGGGTTGGGGGAAACAAACAACGGGAGATCGAGAGAACTGAGAAACTTTATATTTAATTTAGAACAAAAATAAAGAGAGATTTCTACTTTTATAAACAGAGTTTGTTTTTCTTCTCTTCTTTTTAGTTATTTTTAACCGCCAAAGTAAAATCCATGTAATAATTAACACCTTTTTAATCACGTTTTTCTTACACGATTAATTTTTATTAAAAATCTATTATAAAACGATTTTCTAATTTAAGTTATTTTTTATAAGGTTAGTATTCGATCATTTAATTGTACTTAAAAGCTTTTAATCTTATTTAAGAACCTAATGTTCAATTAATAGTTGATGATTATTTTTATGGCATGAATGTAATAACGATAGATTTATTTACATTAAAAGAATTTCTTTTTAAAATATAAATACTTTATATTGTGGGATTTAATTATTATTATTAGAATGTGTCACCTTTATTGGTTGAGTTAATAATTACTATATTAAACCTTTTTATAATCTTAAGAGCTTTAAAAGTTTTTCAAATACTATTATTAAGAAAATGCACATGTGGTAATATCAAACAGTTTAATTGTTAAGTTAGAAAAATAAAAATATTGCATTTAATGAAGCACTTAATAACCAATTAAATTAAAATTATTGATATTAATTTAACATGATATATTTAAAAGATATTTTTTTAAAGTTAAGATGATTACAAGTAGTATTTGTTATGAATATACTCTCAACCATTTGACAATGCATGCTCAATCACCCTACTGCAGCTGCTGGTGTTCGAACCCGTGACCTCTAAGAACAACAAATGTTCCCTTAACCACTGAGACAAATTAGTTCGTGAAAAAAATATTAAATTAATATTTTATCTAAAATTTAGATATCAAAATGTAACATTAATTATTTGGTTTAAAAATAGGGCTCGTGGTCTAACTCATAGTCAAGTATATTGTTTTTGACCAAAGCTAACAGCCCCCTATAAAATAATTAATTCATACAAAGTTTTCATCATTTTCCTTTTACTAATTTATTCAACTATTCATCACCATTTGACCCTATTATTTTAATTATGGATTCAATCCTTTTATCATGTTAAACGTTATTGGTATTTTATAATTTTATTGGTACTTTCAATTTAATAACATAATTACTTGATGTTATTAAAGTAATAATGTAATTTTGAAAAATAATATATATAACTTATTATTGGTTGAAAAGGATTAATTGCATTTTTCATGTGATTCTGATTATGTGCTAAAATAATATTAAAAAGATTCATGCCATCATGTTAATAGCATTAGTTAGAGGTAGGGACAGAGTTAAGAATTTTGTCACAAGGTTGAGATAAATTTAAAAAGGTAGGGGGAATTAAAAAATAAAACATCAAAAATTGGATGATTAAGTTTTTAAGAGGATGAAAATGCAATATTTCATTATTAAGTTAAGATATTGAAGTTTTGAAAGGGCTAAACAAGCAATTATGCCATTAACAAAAGGGGGCCAAACCCTACTAATCCCTCTTAATTCTCATAAATGAATTATATTATGTGAAATTAAAGTAAAAATTTAAACACTAAATTTCAATATAATAAAAGATTGAAACCATAATTAAACTTTTTTTCTTTTTCTATTAATCGCGTACATTACTATGACCTAATTCCTCATAATATTTTGAAAACACGCACTTCTAAATGGATATAGAGAAGGAGTGTTCCGCATTGTTCGACGACGTCCGTTATAAAATTTTTTATAAAAAAATTAATATAAATACGATACGAAAATACAGATTAATAGATTTAGTTGTGGATCACTTTTCCTATCCATAGGGCAGAAGGACATTGAGTTGGCTGCAAGAGGATAGGGTTTTGGGATGGACAATTGGCATATTCTTGGATTCCTATGCCAAAAAAAAAAAAAATCAAATTTCAGCACATTTTGGCACGTGGGTCCAATGAATTTCCTATCCTAAACAGCATAAAAATAAAAATAATAAATTTGTCAAGATTAATAAGTTAATAAAACGATAATTGTATTGAAAAAGAAAAAAAGAAAAGTGATTGGAGAGGATATCCCGCACTTTGTAGGCACGCCTTGGCCTAGCAGATAGCAACTAGATATAATCCAACATTATTTGTTTCCTTTCTTTCATTCATTATTTTTCCTATTTAAAACACCAAAACAAAAACTAAATTATGCACTAAAAAACACTCGGTATTTTTCAATTTAAGTGTTCAATTATATGTTTATAAATATGATTGTGAATGCATTAATTTAATGGTAATTATTTCATGCAAGCGTCTTAGTTTTAGGGTTTAGGACTTCGATTAGGGTTGAGTTTTTAGGGTTTTAAGCATAGTAGTTTTGAATTTAAGAACTGTTGATAAATTTCAAGTTTATGAATAAAATTTAGGGTTTATAGTTTAAAACCTAAATCTCTAACTATATTACCTTAAAACCTAAACCACAACCCTAAACCCTTAAATTCTAAATCAAAACCCCAAAGTCTAACCTTGAACCCTAAATTCTAAACACATACATTAAATCATAAACCCTAAATTAAGACATTTGTGGAAATAAAAAATTTCCACCGCTTGTGTGTTGGATAATAATCCATTAAGGATAGTTATTCTAGGCACAAGCGCGTGTGAAAACTTTGTTTGCACAATCGTCTTAGTTTTAGGGTTTAAGGAATTCACGGGTTGAAGTTTTAAGGGTTTAAGTGTAGTAATTTTTTATTTAAGTGTTGATGATAAAATTTTAGGTTTAGGGTCAATGTTTAGGGTTAACATTTAGGGTTTATAGGTTAAAACCTAAATCCCTAACCATATTACCTTAAACCATAAACCCTAACCCTTAAATTATAAACCAAACCATAAAGTCTAACCATAAACCCTAAATTCTAAACACATATAATAAAACCCCTAAACTAAAATCCTAAATTAAAACACTTGTAGAAATAAAAAAATTATACTACATGTGTATAGCATAATACTCCACTAAGGGTGATTATTCCATGCACAAGCACTTGTAGAAACTTTGTTTATACAAGCGTCTTAGCTTTAGGGCTTAGGGATTGTGTTTAGGGTTGAGGTTTTAGTGATTTAACTACAATAGTTTTGAATTTAAGATCAAACATTGAAATTGATTAAATTATTTTATTTCAAAAATTAAATAATTAAATCATAAAATTAAATAAGAGGACTTTTTTGAGACTTTTTTAAGGATTTTGTGCGATCGTACTTATTACGCATATCTAGAATTACTTTATTTTAAAATGGTTTATCCAAAATTCGAATATATTTAACCTAAACTATAATAAATTCAGAACGAAATCGCATACTTAAAACAATATAAAATCAAATCATAATCCACACAAAATACTTACCATAAATGAATTTCTTAAATTTCTTGAAGTGTCAACGTTCGCACTAATTTGATAATTAAAAAAAACCTTCGGGCTAAACAAGATTTATTTTTCTTCAATAAGGGGAGATTATTGGGTTAACTAAAGTTTGAACCTTGGGAATTGAACCAGAAGAAACAATAATTGGGTCAAATTAATGTGACCGTCAAGGCAATATGCAACATCAAAGGCAAACTTTGATTAACCCTAATAAAACAAGATTTTTTTTAAAATATATTGATGTGATACAAGAATAACATCTATTCAATTTTTTAGTCTTTTTTAATAAGACACACACCGCATAAAATTGGTGCTCAAATTCAGATCACCTGAATAAATTACATCATCCTTTATCACTGGGACAATAAAGAAAACACAAGATTTATTTTTCTTAAAAACGAGTGGATGCATAATCAATCACATATAACATCAAGGCAATATGCAACAACGCAAAACATAACAAGATAAACAGCATATCTCAAAACTTATAACATATAATATCTATAATTCAGCCAAAATTAAGCGTGTTGATGCATAATCTGATTTCAAAAATACAACCCCAAGATTATAAGATAACAGAAATGTCATTCAGATCTAAAAGCAAAAGCAAAAATCCTAACCTAGGCGGTGACAACAACCGCAACACCAGTTAAACGGTCGGACACTGAATTTTTTCGGTCAGTAAACTGTTAAAGGATTTGTCAAAATTCAATTATCGATTAATTGAATTTGAAACCAATTAATTAACTGATTGAATTAACCGTTTGAACATCTCTAACTATTGGTGTATTAAATAATTTTTTGATTTCTTAACTATCAGTTCATTATTACTATAATCCTTTGACAATTTCTAATAAAAATGACATATATATATATAACGTTTTGAACAGAAAAAAAATGATATAAAGGTCATGTTAAAGTAAAGGGCCAATTACAATGGAGGTCATTCGATTATAGGTAAAGTTATATTTAAGTCACTCAATTATTAAAAGTTATATTTGGGTCACCCAATTATTAAAGTTTACATTTTTGTCACTCAATTTTTTCTTCAGAATAGGTTAGTGAAGAACTCAACTTTCATCTTCAAGAACACCAACAACCAAGCCAAGGCCATCATCCTCCATTGAATCCAACCTTTCAGAATCCAACAGATTTGGAGTAAGATTCAAGATTATGATTTCTTTATTTATCAGGTTTTTATAGATTCAAATCTTTTATTAGATATATATTGTGTTGCAGAAATTTCTTGCAAATGCAGAGCTGAACCAAGCCAAGGCCATCATCCTCTCCCTGCTTTCTAAGAAAAAACTCTAGCCACTCTCTTGTTCTCATCGGTTACCATCTGTTTGTAATGTATAGTGTCAGTAGCCCATCTTTGCAAATGAACCTTCTTCTCCTCTGATTTTTGCAGGAGTCATTGAGGAGTGAAAACTTTAACCTGAAAGAAGAAAAGCATAGGATGAATGCGAATATGGTATGTATATTCACAGAAAATAATGTCACGCCCAGCCAATGTTTACCAAGGCTAACCGAGATCAAATTATGTTCTTTGAGCATTTTAAGGCCAAGCATATCCCAAGGAAGACCCAGAACGTGATGAAATCATCTAGAACATTCAGAAGATTCTAGAATGTTATAGAAGATCCTAAAAGACCCTAGAATGACCAGAACTACTCTAGAGATCTCTGAAACTCTTTAGAACTTTATGGATAGTTAGGGACATATGTAGAAGTACTCTAGAATAGTCTAGGACTTGTACATATCTAAGATTATCTAGAATAATCTTCTAAGGAGGTGAGAGTCCTATAAATAGGACCACCCTCCCTCATTTGTAACAATCCAACAAATCCATCAAAGCATTCTTCAAGCTCTCTTGTAAACTTTATTAAGCTTAATAAAACCTTTCATTTCTTAAGTTTTTTCTTGCTTTCTTTATTTTGTGCTTGCTTGCTATAGTGTTTATGTGAAATAAGGCTTGTTAGCATTGAGCCGAGAGTGCTAATGTCGCGCAGATAGTTCGTGGAAGATTAAGTCTGTGAAAGCTATGAATTTAATTAGAAGTTATTAAAAGTCATTTGGATTTTGCAGACTATACTTTCAAAGAGTACTGGAAAGCTAGCTGCCCAGTACGAATCACTCTTCATTTCAAGCTATTGAGTCATGATAAAAAAATATGTCTAATATTTAAATTCGATGCATATACAATCTCAAAAATATGTCTAATATTTAATTAGGATAATTTAGAAAGAGAACAAGGAGATCCCTGAAAAGGGGAGGCAAGGAAGTAGTAGAAATGTTGAAGAGGGGACAACCCGCTCTTGAACTTAAGACTATGCGTGTCGCGTGCTCGATCTATAAAATTGTTTTGATGAGCTGTCACTAAACAAAAAAAGAGAGAAGAGAAAGAATTGGGAGTTGGCGCCTGCTTGCTTGCTTACTAGAAGTTATTAAGAGTTACTTGAATTTTGTTTCTTGTCTATCTTTGCATCCCAGAAAAAGTTGTACTGAGACTTTTAGAAAGTCACCTTTATGATTCGATTACATCAGAACCAGTCTCAAACATTTCTCAACATACAAATGTCACAAGAGTTGATACACAGTTTCATTCTTCAATTAGTATTGGAGAAGTTCTTGCAAAAAATAAAACAATTCTCAAGAAAAACAGACTATGAAAGGTACCGATCTTCATTCTTTATACATATTTTTACAATTTGCATGAATGGGTGGATTTTATGATTATCATATCAATAATTGTGTTACAGCGATGAAAGGTCAAAAGTTTCTTCCCTCTAACCTTATTTCCTCCCAATTTTCCTTACCAAGATGTTCAATTTTTTTTATGTTTCTGTCTAATTCTTGTTTGGTTTCTGTTATGACCATAAAAGAGAAATTAGGGATAGAAGCGAATGAAAAGATTGAGCATCCAAACGACAGTATTGCAGTTAAAGAAAATATAATAGAGCAGGCGGTTGAAATGGACCAGGCAGAGTCCAAGTTCTAAAAGGAAGATGACATGCTTAATGACTAGCTCAATAGGACTCAGTTATCTTGTTCACTATTACTAAAAATATGCTGTAATAAGATGTTTGATTTTTTTATTCATGTTTTTTATTGTGGACAAACATCTTAATTGAACTTGTTTTTTGTTTCGCTGGTGTTGCTTTAATACATAATTTTCAGTTAGTTTTCGACCTTTATGCTTGATGATGTGAAATGATGAATTGAGGAGTTGGGGTGGAGGCTTTGAGTGGAAATAGCGTTACTATTTTAATATTTCAACTATTATTTTTGGTAAAATGATTCCTAACATTATATTTTTGTTCAATTTTGGTACCTCAGTCATTATGAACTAACAAAGATGATGACGCGGATTGATATAATCACAGTTTTAGTCCAAAATATTTATATATATTATCAGCTTGGTCTAAAATCTATCAATTTAAAAAATATCTTAATTTTGGGGAATTTTGTTTCATCCATTTCCCACCTTTCGTATTTTTGCCGGTATCCCAATCGTGGAGTTTGGGTCCTCCAGTGAATCCCGCATTGATTCGCAAATTCTAAAATTTTTATTGTCCCTAACGTGTTTTTTAAACTTCAAAACTCGAAAAAGTGTTTCACTGGAAGAAAAAAAATGAAGAATTTACAATTGTAATAAAAAATTAAAATAATGTTTAAATTGATAGAAATTTAGACTAAATCGATAGATTATATAAGTTTTTAGACTAAAATTGTTATTAACCCAAGTCACGTCACCATTTCTGTTAATTTTAAACGGCAAAGGTGTTAAAATAAAATAAAAACGTAACGTTAGGTACCATTTTGCCAAAAATAATAGTTGAGGTACCAAAACAGTAATATAGACATAGTTTAGGTACTAAACATGTAGTTTTCTCTTATTTTTTAACTGTCATGTATCAAAATATAACAAAAACGTAAAATTAATTATTATTTTATAAAAAACACTAAAATAAAAATGTAGGAATAAGTGAAATAATAAATATGTTGTTATCTCTTAAATTTATATCAGAATTTATCTAGATTTTGTTTCAAAACAAAATCTAGATAGCCATGGACCCATGGTGAGTTTTTTTTTTCAAAACCTCGTAACACACTAAAAAGAAGAAGAAAAAACCCGCGCAAGTGAGAGTTGAGAGTCAGAAGAGATGGGTCGTCCCCCGAGTAGCGGTGGCCCTGCCTTCCGTTTTACCCATAGTGAGGTATTTCTTTAAATAAAAAATTGATTGTATTGCTTGTATTTGAATATGGATGTTCGCCAATGTTTGGATTTTTTTTCGGTTCAAAATGTCAAATGGATCAGTTAGATTGCTTGATTCATTCATTTTATTTCTGGGTTTTTGATTTAAACTTGTTTGCTACTTCTTTTTTTTTTTATTACTTTGATTAATTGGGTTTTCTTGATAAATTGGTTGATAATAGTTAGCTTGGATATTTTTTTTCTTTGTTAATGGTAGTATTAGTTACTGCTAGTATTTTTTCTTATGTTTTAATTGCTTTGGGCTTCTCAACTTTGTTATTCAGTCACCAAAACTGAAAAATAGTATACAATTGGAAAATCTAATGTGGGGGTTAAATGAAATTTTCAAGTAGGTAATCTTCCTGATGGCAATAGATTTGGAAAAGAGCAATTTCAGAGGCGAGATTCTTCTGAATTTTAAGGTGTAATGTCCTTTTAATCACAGCATGGATGGGAAATTCTAACCTTTGTTTTTTTCTTTGGGATATTATCATGTAATTACTACTAGTTAATTAAAGTTTTAATTTGGTCCTTGAAATTTGATTGTGAAAACCTTGTAACTTTGTAAAGTAGTTAGGGTCGATTGAATTTTTGTTATTGCCCTTGTTTTGAACACAAAACATATTTGGTAAATAATGTTATATATTTCATTTAATTAATTAGTTGAACTGTATCAAAATAAAAATTATGTTCTTGTTTGCCGAGCTTCCCTCGTTGCATTTTTTTTTTTGTAAATATTAGCTTGTGTACTCTTTTTTCTCTCATTAGGTTTAAACAAAAATTTGAAAATTAAATTAAAAATATTTTTTAACTAAACTTTGTTTACACTATTTAATAATGGGTAATTATTTAATACACTAGCGGTGAAAACTAAAATGTTCACAAGTGCCTTAGTTTTAGGGTTTGGGGATTTAATTTAGGGTGTATATTTTAGGGGTTTAGGTGTATGAATTTAGGGATAGTGATTGAAATTTATAGTTTAGGGTTATAATTTAGAGCTTATAGATTAAAACCTAAATCCTTATCATATTACCTTAAAAACTAAATCTTAACTTCTAAACCCTAAATTCTAACCACTATCCCTAAATTCTAAATCCATACACCTAAACCCATAAACCTTACACCTTAAACTAAGCCCCTGAACTAAAAGTTTTCACAAACACCTTAATTTTAAGGTTTAAGGTATTAATTTAGGGTGTAGAGTTTACAGGTTTATGTGTAGGGGTTTAGAATTTAGGGATGATAGTTAGAATATAAGATTAATATACATTATTATTTAATTATGCATTCATTCTTCTCCTTCTTCCACGCCCCCTTAGGCCTTTTACTAGCAACTACTTTCTCTGCGTGAACAAAACACTTCCACGTCTCTCCTTCCATTTAACAGAGGAAAGCAGCCGAAACCCAGAAATTTTGAGCAGAAAAAAATGGCTGTTTTCAAACTTCAAAGCCTAAAACCCAGACCCATTTCGGAGTTATCAATGAAAGTGGGTTCGATTCGGTGCTACGTCAGCAGTTGCAGGGCGGTGTTGCTGCCTCGGTTCGGTGGACCTAAGGTGTTGGAGCTCCGACCCGATGTGCCTGTTCCTGATCTTAAGCCTAATGAAGTTCTTGTTCGAGCCCGAGCTGTTTCTATCAATCCCCTTGACACCAGAGTAAGTGGGTTGAACTTTTCTTGTTTAATGTAATCGTATTATTTCAATTGTTCATTGGATTGGATTGTTTGGTGCATAGGAAAGCCAGAGAAAATGAAATGAGACGGAAATGGGTTCCTTGTTTAGTTTTATTTTCGTTGATTTAGTAGCTATATGAGTCAATCTCCTTGATGCATGTTGAAGGGTAATTTTAATTGAATTCCTTGATTAATTTGTTTGAATTTTATTTAATTTGCTTAATTCATCTAGAGTTGATTACTTCGTTGCCATGAAAATGTGAACGAATTTAAAGCGATTTCCGTATATAATTTCTTAATGCATGCTTGAGTTGTGGGATGTTGAAACTGTATAAATTTGGTGGACTAATTTCAAAAGATTGATATATATATATATAAACAAAATGACCCAAAATTACATTTCAAGTCATGCACCTAAGATTATGTTGCTTTAATTTTCCGAATTTCTGCTTCCGCAGATGCGATCGGGCTATGGCCGTTCCATATTTGAGCCGCTTCTGCCTCTCGTTTTGGGACGTGATGTTAGTGGTGAAGTTGCAGCTGTTGGTGCCTCGGTGAAGTCACTGACTGTTGGACAGGAAGTTTTCGGTGCTCTGCATCCAACTGCTGTGAGGGGTACATATGCCGACTATGCAATTCTTTCTGAGGACGAGCTGTCCCCGAAACCAGCTTCAGTTACTCATGTGGTAACCTATTAAATCATTTCCTTTCTGTGAAAAACAAATTTATGTTAATTTCGGTTGTTTTCAGAAAAAAATAGATTTAAGTGAACTATGTGATTCACTTGTTTTTCATTCATTCTTGTTAGCTCTTGGTGGATGATAATATACTCTGCTCGTACATTCTCTGCTATCTGCTTTTTTACTGTTTTGACAAACATTTTACTATATCTGATTTCATGATTCGTTGAATTTTGTTTGTTTTCATCCTTATACTTTCTAATAGTCGTGTGACATAACATGAATTTGAGAATTATTTTTGGGTGTTGTAGGAAGCAAGTGCCATCCCTTTTGCTGCATTGACAGCGTGGCGGGCCTTAATAAGTACTGCAAGGATAACTGAAGGGTATGTTTCTGTCTCTAGAATGCTCATTCTTCTCAGAAATGTTTTTCATGTATTTCCCGAATCTTCACAAATTGTTGTCAAATATTTCGGCTTCGCGAAATAAGTTTTTTGTGCATGTTGATGGAAATCTAGGATCATTTTTGAGGTACATAGTTTTTGTCGTTGAAGGTCAGAGGGTTCAGAAGGGCTTTTACTATAATGGCGAATAACAATCTGAAATTTATAGTTCCGCGAACATTATTCTCCTGGATCATAAATTATAATCAATCCCGGTTTTCTTATAATTATCCTGATGTTCATTATCTTTGGCCTTTAACCTTTTTTTGTTGTTGATCTTTTGATTTTTGTCCAATAGATGAATCTCTCTATACATGCGTAAATGTCATTTTTGGTAGAGGGTATAACAATATAATCTGCCTACTGAATTTTAGACTAAAAGTTCCTGGGTAATTGTTGCAAATTTTCCTCCCATGACCGAATTCTCATTCAACAGGCAAAGGCTGTTAGTAATAGGTGGCGGAGGAGCAGTGGGTTTTTCTGCCATTCAGATTGCTGTTGCTGCAGGGTGCCATGTTTCAACTACTTGTGGAAATCAAAGTATAGATCGGCTAATGGCAGCAGGTGCCGAGCAGGCTGTTGATTATACTTCCGAGGTGGTGATGTGATAGTTTAAAATTTTTTTTGTCATTGATAGCTGCTTCGAATGTTACTAATTGGCTCTTATATTGATCACTGATTCGAGTTTAATGAGATGCTTGTTTTCAGGACATTGAATCAGTAATCAAGGGAAAATTCGATGCTGTCCTGGACACCATTGGTGTGCCCGAGACAGAAAGAATAGGCACCAATCTCTTGAATAGAGGCGGGCACTATATGACACTTCAGGTAAGAGGTGGAACACCATAATACTTGTTGCTCTTAGAAGGGTACTCTTTTCTTCAAATCGCTTTCTTGTTCAATTTTATGGGTACATAGCGAGAGTAACGGCTCTTCGAATCCTTGAACTTTGCCTGAACATTTATCCTAGCCTGGCACAAACCCTTTAGGAGCTTATACCGGCTATGCTATCAGGGAACTTCCGTAGGGAGTTTTATGATTTCTGCAATGTAATTGTCAAATGTTTAGTTATCTATCACTCCATCGTTGTAGGGAGAGGCAGCAGCGCTGAGCGACAGGTATGGACTACCGATTGGGCTTCCTGTGGCTACAGCTGTGTTATTCAAGAAAAGGATTCAATACAAATCTTCTCATGGAATAGGTACATAGTGGATTTGTCTTCTTACTCTCGATAAAAATTATTTTAAAAAGAAAAAGAAAAATGTTTCTCGAGTTAAATTCTATTAGCATGCCTGAAAGTTTTGTTGATTTTGCCATTGTTGTGTCGCCCCATAACCGAAACATGCTCTACGGTCCGCAAAAGACATTTGAAAGTGTGTGGTCTTATACATGTTCCATGCATTTCGCCATTTAGACCGTTATTCCGGGATTTCCTTCTTCAGTATTTTGATATTGTGTGCTTAATAGTTCAAAGATTTCAATAAATCCATGCCATGAAATGCTGCATTTCCGAAGTATGGATTCATAACATCCCACGACATTAATGATCTGCTGCCGAGTTTTTTGATTTTGCAGAATATTCATGGATATTCATGAGAGCAGACTCGGAAGGTTTGCATGAGATACGCAGATTGTCAGAAGCCGGGAAGCTGAATATACCGGTTGAGAAAACGTTTCCGATAACTCAAGTAAGAGAGGCTCATGAAGCTAAAGACAAGAAAGTAATCCTTGGTAAAATAGTGCTGGAACTTGACTGAAGTCCTAAAAAATCACAAATAACTTGGAGGAAATTTTCTAAATGTTCCTTTTCAACATAAATTTGTTAGGATATATGCTGAAGTTGTTGTATATATAAAGTCGGAACCTGTAAATACTCGAGCATAACCTTCTTTTTATTATTCATTTTTACTTGAGTTTTATAGTGAGTTTGAGTCGTAAAATGAAAATTCAAGTTCGGTGTTTTGGTGAGCCATCTAAAGTTGTTTTATGTTGATCACTAAGGCTAGGACGGCCGAGCCATGGTGGTCATGAATCATGGGTCTGGTTCGGTACCCGACCTGAGATATTTTTTGAGTAGTTGGGTTGGGTCTGGACTAGATTTTTTTATAATTGGGTACCCGACCCGGTGATTTTATATAATTTATTTTTTAGTTCTAAATTATATTTTTGTTTTAGGTTCTTAATATTTTTATCCTAAAATTAAATTTAAATCTCTAAATTATTTCTATGTTTGTATTATGTATTTTTAAGTTTTAAATTTTCTAAAAGAAATTGTATTAATTTGTTAATACAAGATCCGGAAGGAAAAAACTTATATTAATATTTTTAATGTATTTTTAATGATAAATTTTAATATATATATATATACCCAAACATTTCTATTTAAAATTAACTTCAAATTACTAATTTTTGTATTTGAATTATGTATTATGAACTTTTTAAATTTTATGTATTTACTATATAATTTTTTTTAATTTTTAAATTTAAAAATAATAAATAAATAAAATGAATCAAATACCCGATAATTATAGGTGAGATTGAGCCAAAAAAATCTAATACTTAAAAGATCGAGTATCCGGTACTCCAGGTACCTAAAAATAAACACTCCTACCACACTCTCTTATAATTTTTCTTCTTCTTTAAATTTAATTTTAACGTTGTGAATAACACAAATTAAATTTAAGTGTCTTCATGAAAATGATCATATGTTGTCAGGCGCCGTTTAAGTGCGATTCTCAACGTAAGCAGTCTCCTCATATTCTTTTCAGCTGCTCATGGTTTTCGTATCCACAGGTTCTTTTTCCTTTGATTTTTTGTCCACGCGCCTCCCAATTGAGTAAAAAAATTGAGGGTGAACATTCAATCGAATCGAGTAAAAAATTGAATTAGTAGAGTTGGCAAATTCAATTTTATAAATCAAATTTTATTTAAAATATTGAGTTGAATTTATAAAATCTGAGTTTATATTAAAATTTAACTATAAATATTATTATGTCACTGATTGATTTTAATTTAAACAATTTTATATACAATTATAACCTTATATGATATGCATATAAATTTTTCATATACGATATGCTTATATTAGATAATGTAATGATCCATCAACCTGCTAATTCTTTTTATAATGCACAAACTAGGGGTGGGAAAAAAATGGTGTGTTTTGTTTTTGATCTTTTGCTGTGGATGAATTTGTGACAAACTGATAATGATGTCCGAAAAGGAAAGCAATAGACTGGCAAAGGGTCCATCCAAGATCAATTTTGAGCTGTTGGATTTGTTTGATGGGTGAGACAATGAAAAACAAATGGTCTGAATGATCTGATGGGAAGAAAATTATTAAAGATTGGTAAACTTCTCTAGAGGTCCTTTATGTTCATTCAGCACATGTTCTATTTTAGTCAATTAATTTTAAAAAAATTTATTCTAGCCACTTATATTTTTTTTTTGAAATCAAGATTCGCATTTTATTCATAGGAACGAACAAAGATATCGGCCTCGTTAAAAAACGTCCCTAAAGCCTATGGAGGAAAAAGAGTGCTCGATGAATTTGAAACACTCGATACAAACATATACTAACACTAGGATCACATTCAGCCACAACAACTACACTAGGAACACCAAAATATCCAAGGGAGGGATATTGCACTCGCTCTTTGCACATTCGTGCATTCAAGGCTACGCACAGCACCTGCTGAAGCAGCTTCCCGGACGCACAAGAGCTCCCCAGCAGGCTAGACTCTAAGACGACTTTATAGCAGAGCACACAGCTGCATCCAGTAATTGCTTTAAGCATAAATCTGCATCAAGTTCACTGTTCTGCTGATCTCCTTTTTTGCTAGCACATCTGCACTCGAATTGGCTTCCCTGCCAATATACTCAATTGACCAACTGAAATGTTTGCAGACTTGAATTGCTGAGGTGATGATATCCTTGAACACCCGAGGGGCCTTGGCCGGTTCCTTGAACCACTGGACCACCGGTAAACAATCACATTCCACGCACAAATGCAAACTTAGCAGCTTGGGGTAATGTTCGAAGAACCTCAAGGCTTCTGTTACTGCGAGAATTTCGGCTGTCGACGCATCACATCGACCAATCGACTTTGAAAAAATCGCCAACGTCTTGTTGTTGTGATCTCGGAGAATGCCCCCAATGCCGGCTGCACCAAACCCTCCAGTCACAGCCCCGTCTACACTAAATTTCAAACTCCCCTTCAAAGGAGGCACCCATTTCGATTGCTTAGATTGAAAGGGGGCCGCGGAAATGGTCTCAAAGGCCGACGGTAGATTGCAAAGATCGGCTGAGATTAGAGAGCAATCCTCCCATTTTATATACAATTATAACCTTATTTGGTCGTCCGAGCGTTAAAACTCGATAATACGATGATGTAGCACGTTAATAAAAAAGTTAATTTCTAATTTAACCCCTAAATTTTATTTTTTACTATTTTCCTCAGAGCTCCTCCACCTCCTTTAATTTGAATGCAGACTTTACTTCAGAAAGACTAGAATGCTTCTGTACGAATATACTCCGTTCATTTGCAGTTTCAGCTAGATACACCAGGCGAAAACATGCCCACCTGATACATACCGAATAATAACACGAATTCAACAATGGAACAGATGGTTTAGAAGAAAATAAACCTTAACTTTGGGTGCCTTATGCGGATAGATGGGAGAAACCTGGAAGGAGAACAAAAATGTGCCACCATTGCAACAATAGCAAAGTTTTGGGGAAGCTTTATCCCTAGAGAAACATTCTAGTCTTTCTCTAGTCTGCATGGTGGGAAAGCTATAGGGAAGATGATGAAAAATAAAGTTTTAAAAGATTAAGGGTTAAATTATAGAATAATTTTTTATTAACGTGCCACATCATCATATTAATAGGTGCTAATGGAGTCTAACGTTCAGGCGACCAAAACAATAATGGTCGAAAATATAAGTGACTATAATAACCTTTTTCAAATTGAGATTTGATGTCTTTGGTTGAGTTTAGGATGTTTTCAAAGGTTGGAGGGGAGATCTTTGACAAAATTATGGTCCTTCAAAGTCTCCAATGGGTCCAATTTCATTTTGGTCTAAAAAAAAATATACACATCACACTTTCAAATCTAGATTCGAACGACAATCTCGAACATAAATCATTAAACGAATATATCCGATATTGAAAAACACTTGTGGATCATATATAATCAAAATTCATTTGACTACCAAACACGAGGGAATCTTAAACTATATATGGTTGAATTTCAATTATTTGGATATGATGGCAACTAGGAAATTAGTTAACATTTTCTTCCAACATGGTCTCCATTAGGGCCGGCCAACAATATATATTGTAATGCTATAAGAATTCCCCAAGTTCCCAATGACATTCAAAATCATATTGATCCATAGCTCATAATCAGTTGCATAAAATAATAGACAGGTACAATCACCTGAAAACTGCATCATCTTATTATTATATATATATGTTATATTTTGCAGCCCTTAAATATTCCCTACCTTACATTCTTCAAATTCATTATCAAATGGATAGTACGACAGAACAAGGGATTAGACAGCAAGAAAGCAACTTGGAAGAAATTCTATCCCCAAGCAAAGACCGAAACACATTAAAGGAAGCATCAAGGAGAAAAAAAGGGGAAGTGCTTACCCCGAAAAGCCTACTCAATCCGTAGAGGATGTACTAGACAGCAAATTTTTGCTCTGCCCTTCCTCCGTCTCAGTATCGAAGAAGTCCTGAAGTGCAATCATGTTAATGGTGCTCGACTTCAAGCTTTTGATTGCTTCTGCACTTGCCAAGGCTCCATCAACGGTTGTTATTATAGGAACCTTGTAAGCAAGGGCCATTCTCCTCAACTGCCGACCATCAATCTGATCAAGTGCATCAAAAGAGCTCGTGATAACCATCAACTGGATTTGTCCATTAGCAACCATATCACCAGCATGTGGCCGCCCCTCGTGCAATTTCAGCACTCGTTCCACTGGGATACCTTTTAGTTCAAGAAAGCGAGCCGTCCCAGATGTTGAAACGATATGGAATCCCAGCCCCAAGAAAGCTTTTGCGATTCTTTCAAGATAGGGCTTCGTCAAGTCATTTAAGCTGAGGAAAACCGTGCCAGAAAGTGGTAGCCTCTGCCCAGCAGCAATCTGAGCTTTTGCAAATGCTATTGCAAACTCAAAGTCAATGCCCATCACCTCACCAGTACTTTTCATTTCAGGACCCAGCAACACATCACAGCCTTGGAACTTCTCAAATGGAAGAACAGCTTCCTTAACTGACACATGTTTTGGAGTCACCTCTTTTGTAAAATCTAGATCATTAAGTGACTTTCCTGACATAACAAGAGCGGCATATTTAGCCAGTGGGTGCCCAATTGCCTTGGAAACAAAGGGTACGGTACGAGAAGCACGGGGATTTGCCTCAAGTAAGAAAACATCACCGGAAGCTGTGATTGCATATTGACAGTTCATGAGCCCGCAGACATTTAGCCTCTTAGCCAGTTTTGTAGTCCAAGACCTTATAGTGTCTAAGCAAGAAGATGAGATAGTTTGCGTGGGAATCGAGCAGGCAGAGTCACCAGAATGGACCCCAGCCTGCTCAATATGCTCCATTATCCCTCCAATCACCACATTACCATGTGAATCAGCAAGTGCATCGACATCAATCTCGATTGCATCAGATAAGTACCTGTCTATCAGTACAGGCCGTTCTGGGTCCACCTCAACAGCATTCTCTAGATATGTCACAAGCTTTTCATCATTATATACGATCTCCATTGCTCGGCCACCCAATACATATGAAGGTCGGACGACTACCGGATAACCTATATCTTTTGCAATGGCAAGAGCATCATCTTCACTCTTGGCAATCCCTCCTTTTGGCTGTTCAATCTTTAACTCCTTAAGGATTGCATTGAACCTCTCTCTGTCCTCAGCTGCATCAATGGAATCTGGTGATGTACCCCATATGCGAACATGCCCAGCTCCGCTGGAAGATAAAAGCTGATGCTTATCTAAGTAATGCTGGATAGGTAGAGCCAGCTTAAGCGGTGTTTGACCTCCAAACTGGACAATGATGCCATCAGGCTTTTCTAAATCAATAACGTTTAGAACATCTTCAACTGTCAGGGGCTCAAAGTAAAGACGATCACTGGTATCGTAATCTGTGGATACAGTTTCAGGATTTGAATTCATCATGATTGTCTCAAATCCAGCAACCTGCAAAGAGAAAATCGCAAAAAAAAAAAAGAGATTGGACAGAAAAAAAATCAGCAAATTTATCAAAATACTGAAATCGCCATAAACAGCTTCAGATTATTGAATGTGTGGAAGCATAAACAGGAAATAGGGAATGTAAACCTGAAGGGCATATGATGTATGGCAACAGCAGTAGTCAAACTCAATCCCCTGACCAATACGATTTGGTCCTCCACCCAAAATCAAAACCTTCTTCTTTCCAGTAGGAGCTGATTCACACTCGAAATCATAAGAGGAATACATATAAGGAGTATTAGCCTCAAACTCTGCAGCACAGGTATCTACCCTCTTATATGCCGGAACAACTCCTAAAGATATCCGTCTTTTCCGAACTTCTTCCTCTGAGGACTTAGTGGCAAAGGCTATCTGCTTATCGCTGAAGCCTCTCTTTTTGATTTCATAAAATTCATCCTTCGTCAGATCAGACAAACTTCGGGACAAAAGATACTGCTCTACATCTACTAATTCTTTAAACTGAGTGAGAAACCATTTGTCAATGAAACTCAGCTCATATATTTCATCTACTTTCATCCCCTTCTTCATTGCAGCATATACAGCATGGATTCGTTCAGGGTTGGGGACTCTGAGACTATATTTCAATTGATCCCAATCCCAGTCAAGTTCTTTGACATCAGCACATCCCCATCCAAAGTAACCACATTCCAGCGATCGAACTGCCTTCTGAAAGGATTCCTGAAATGTGCGGCCTAGGGCCATGGATTCGCCAACAGATTTCATCTGAGTTGTCAATATTGGTGGAGAACCAGGGAATTTCTCAAAGGCAAACCGTGGGATCTGCATCATTTGGGTAGATGAGAGACATAATAAAAATAAAAAAGAACTTATCAGCTGATAATATAAAATCACGGGCGAGTGAACAAAATAGCGGATGCTAACTCAATCCTAGCACAAGATTATTCTTCTCAAAAAGGAAATTGAAAAACACAGATTAATATTCTAGACATCATCATGTTGTAATTGAATGATCTTAAGCATTAAATAAAGAAACCACAATTCTCTTAGTTTTTATTGTTGCAAAATAAAACACTCTTGTCTCAATCTTAACTACTTTTAAACCCATAAAGCACCCAAAGAAACAAATTCCTCACCTTAGTCACCACATAATCAATAGAAGGCTCAAAACTTGCTGGAGTCTTCTTTGTAATATCATTAGGAATCTGATCCAATGTATATCCAATGGACAACTTAGCAGCCATTTTCGCAATAGGAAACCCTGTAGCTTTCGAAGCCAAAGCAGAACTTCTCGAAACCCTTGGATTCATCTCAATGACCATAACTTCACCATCAACAGGGTTAACAGCAAATTGCACATTCGAACCTCCACACTCCACACCAATCTCCCTAATAATCTTAACACTATAGTCTCTCAACCTCTGATACTCCTTGTCAGTCAAGGTCTGTGCCGGCGCCACAGTAATCGAATCCCCTGTATGCACTCCCATTGGATCAATATTCTCAATCGAACAAATGATCACAACATTATCGGCCAAATCCCTCATGACTTCCAACTCATATTCTTTCCATCCCAGCAACGATTTCTCAACTAAAACCTGGGATGTCAAACTAGCAGCTAAACCCGACTTACAAATAGCCTCGAATTCTTCCTTATTATAAGCTATCCCACCCCCAGTGCCTCCTAAAGTAAACGCCGGCCTAATGATCAACGGGAACTCCCCGATTTCACTAGCTATTTGAAAACATTCATCTAAAGTGTTCCCTATTCCTGAAGGTGGAGTCTTTATACCTATATTTTTCATAGCTTGCTTGAACAATTCACGGTCCTCGGCTTTTTTGATGGCGCCAAGCTTCGCTCCTATTAACTCCACGCCGTACTTTTCCAAAACCCCGGATTCCGCTAAAGCCACAGCGAGGTTCAAGGCGGTTTGGCCACCCATTGTCGGTAAAAGCGCGTCGGGGCGTTCTTTCTCGAGGACTTGTTCGACTAATTCCGGCGTCATGGGAGTTATGTAAGTCCGGTCAGCCATATCCGGGTCGGTCATGATGGTAGCCGGGTTGGAGTTTATCAAAACAACATCATACCCTTCTTCCCTCAACGCTTTGCAAGCTTGGGTACCCGAGTAATCGAACTCACAAGCTTGTCCGATGACGATGGGACCAGCTCCGAGGATCATGATCTTCTTCAAATCCGTCCTTTTCCCTACTTTGGGACCCTTTTCTTCCGTGGAAGCGGTGGAACTCGCCCGGACGGACATGCGTTTTGCCGGCGTGGGAGAGAGGCGGCGTTGCGATGTCCATGAACGGAGGTGGAAAGCGTTGCGGTTGGGCTTGGGATTGGAGGAGGAAACGAAGAAAAAAGGAGGGAAGTTGAAGGATTTGGGAAGGATGGGGTTGGAGAAAGAAGAGAAACGGTGAGTTGAAGAAGAAGAAGTGAAGGTTTTGCAGCAGCTCATCGTCGGTGGTTGTTTTGTGCGGAGTCCGATTTAGAAATGGTGCGGCTGCTCGGAGTGAAGTGAGGTACTAAAGAAGAAGGTGGAAACCTGACAAAGGAGGATTTAACTAGGGTTTGTTTGACGTTACCTTTTTGTTATGGTTCTGTTTTACTTTTTTGTCATTATTGTTTTTTAAAGCGTAAATTACATAGTTGGTCCCTTTTATGGGCTAGTTTTGTAACATTCTTAAAATTTCAGTTTCCAATTCAATACTATCATGGGAAAATGAATACCGATTTCTCATAAATATGGTTCAAATTGAAAAAATATGGAGTAGGGGTGTAAACGAGCCGAGTCGAGCTCGAGTAGTGCTAAGCTCGACTCAGTTCGTTAAGAATTGAACTGAGTTTGAGTTGAGTAGTTTTTAACGAGCCTGAATAATCTAAGCTCGACTCGACCGTTAAGAACTTGAACAGAGTTTGAGCTTGAGTCGAGTTCAATCGAGCCGAGTGTTGGCCGAGTCATACTCGAGTAGCTCGCGATCTGTCTCTTCTCATTTAAAGCCCTATTATGAAAAATAAAACTTCGATGCACAAGATGTGTTTAGTTTACACAAGCTTGTTAATTTTAGGGTTTAAGGTGTTAGTTTAGGGTTTAGGATTTTTAGGGTTTAGGGCTTATGTTTATGATTTTAGGTTTACGAATTTAGATTTTAAATTAAAAAAATTAGATATATATATTCGAGTAGCTCGCGAGCTTTTCGAGTCAAGTATCGAGTAGTTCGACCTGACTCGTTAAAAATTCGAATCTAATCGAGTTGAGTGTTGATCGAGCTTTGACTCAAGTTAAACTTGAGTAGCTCGCGGTCTGTCTCATCCCATCTACAGTCCTATATGGGAGGATGAAATTAAAGTGCAGTTTTACAAGAGGGTTAAAAACATGGGAGGATGAAATTGAAAATGTATGAACTATGAAGGATGAATTAAACTTCTTCTGGGGAGAGATTTTTTTTTTACCATCATGCATATGTTGTATGGATCTATGTTACTCGAATTCAGATATTTTTTTAATAAAACATTTTCATGTATTTAGAAGATCATTGAAGAATCGTACCAATGTTCGGATACACTCAATTTATAGCCATAAGGTAACAATGCCCCTAGTACACGAATATAAATTTTCTGCTCTTTTTTTGCGTCTTTATTTATGTCTCCACACTTAATTTTAAGTTTAAGGTTTAGGGTTTTAGGTTTGAGTTTAAAAAATTAAGGGTAAGGTGTATTTTTAAGGTATAGTGTATAGAGTTAGGATTTAGAATTTAAAGTTAAAATTTGGAATATAATTTTGTAATATTTTTTAATGTTAAAGCATAAATAGAATCACCGAAAATGAACAAAAGATTTTTATTCCTAGTACACCTAATTGAACTCTAAACCGAACTTATCACTAATTTGATTTTCACAGAACTCGGTGAGTCACTGAGTCTACATTCTCCTCACCCTTACTCTCATTTTCATTAATCGCAAGCTGACCCGAATAAAGGAAGGAATAAGCCTAGAGAATTGATGCCAAAAACAAACGTTGTAAGGTTGTAAGATTGTTTCTGTCCATCGTTACTTTTACATCGGTTTATATGGATATAAAGGTCATATTTATGGAAGGATTTTTTAGGGTTTGAGTCAAGGTATCTACTATTAATAGCAGTTATTAATCCTCTCGTCGCGAGTGTTAGAATTTATGGAAGGTTTTGTTGTTTCTATACACGCTATTTGTTTTCCTGTAATATATTTTCTTTGAGTTATTTGGCTTAAGGGCTCGAGACGCCCCTAAATTTTTGAAGAAAAAAAATTAATTATGCCCTTAAAATTTTTTCGCATTCAATGTCACCCTCAAACCTCAAAATTAACCAATTCAACCCTTTGACTGACAGAATTTGTCGTTAACCATGATGATGTTGACGTGGCAGTTCATGGTGCTGATGTGGCAGTTCCTGATACTGACATGGTAGTTCACGATGCTGACGTGGTAGTCCACGTGTGAATGATGACGTGTCTAGAGGGGTTTAATTGATTTTGTTAGAAAGTTCGAGGGCTTAATTGATTTTGTTAGAAAATTCGAGGGCTTAATTGATTTTGTTAGAAAGTTTGAGGACTTATTTAATCTTTAAGAAAAAAAGTAAAATTAAGAATTATTTGAATTAAATTGAAATATTAAAAATATTATAATACTTAAAAATTAAGAAAAACTAAAATAAAAAACATAAATTTTTAGAAATATAAAGTTATATTTTTAATATAAAAAAATTCTTCTTTGACCAAGGAAGTGATCTCACTATAAAAAATGCTTGAATTTTCTTATGATACTATTGCTTGAATGTATCGAGCAAGATGAAGTTCATTGTTTGACCGGACAGAATAAATTCTTTAATAAAGTCAAGCATCATAGAGTCCATGTATGCAACAAGAGTGTTTCTTAATTTTTCTTATTTTCTAACTTAAATTTAAGGGTAAAGTACACAGATGGTCACTGAACTTTGATGCAAAAAACAAAATGGTAACCAACCTTTCAAAAATCACGAAGTAGCAATTAAACTTTAGATTTTGAAACAAAATGTTAACTGGGGCGTTAAACCCCGTTAAACCCTAACAGAAATCTGACTGGGTATGCCACATCCCCACCCAGTTTTCCACGTCATATATAAAAATGGGTCTAACTGGGTATGACTTGGAATATTTTATTATTATAAAATATAAAAATGAATTTAAAATAAAAAATAAATAAAAAGTGGTTACCATTTTGTTGACACGTTATCGAGCATACGCTTGCTGATTTCCTTGGAATACACCTGGAGAATCTCCATTCCGTCTTCGTCGGTGGAGAACGACGCCTCAGCAACCGAGAAAGCCTCCTCCTCGATCAACTTCGCCACGGCAGAAGCCTCCTCCTTAGGGACAGTTCCATAGCGTTTGGAAAGGGCGTATTCGGACGACAGCGTCTCCACGAGACGGTTGAGGACGGCGTCACGAGTCCGTTGGGTGGGTGGCCAAATTTTAAAAGTGAGGTTGTTGAGCTTGGCCGCGGTGTCGCCTACTTGGGCTTGCGCTGCTGCGGCAGAGTCGTTAGCGATTGTGGATTCAGGATCAGCCATTTGTTTGAGTGGTGAGAGAAGAATTGATATTTTGCTTTTGGGAGGGGAAGGGGTGAAAACTGAAAAGAAATAGAATGGAATGTGGCTGGGCAGAGTGTGGGTTGAAATGAAAGGGACATGCCAACTTTATTAGATCTGCTCTAAATGCAATAGTTTTTGATTACTAAAAATCCAAGTTTCTGCATTTCCTTCATTGCTTTATGTTTAGGTGTAAAATTTCTGCATTTACTATAAAAAACTTGGCCCTAAAAATATTTGCTACTGGTTCAATGAAAGCAAAACAGATAAAAATCCACACAATTTGAAGGTTTGTATATTTCTATATTTGTGAAGTTCATACTAGCGCACGAAATTGGGAGCAATGGAAGGGGAAAGGCAAAACCCCATTCGCCGACTTCCCTTGACGAATCTGCAGCAACTGCAGAGCGCCGGCGAATGGGTGAAAATTTTTGGGTTTTTATTTATTGTTTTGGGTTTTTATTTATTTTTTAAATGTGAAATTTTTTGTTGGAATTTACGGATGGATGACGCCGGCGAATGGGTGAATGACGCTGAGGAAGAGGTGAATGACGCCGGCGAAGGGGTGAGTGACCGGTGAGGATAATGCCGGTAAAGGCTAGGTGGTCGGTGAGGGTTTGAGGATTTGGGGGTTTTATTTTATTTTTTATTTAATAATAATAAAATATAATTTATTTTTATTTTAAATTCATTTTTATATTTTATAATAATAAAGTATTCCAAGTCATACCCAGTCAGATTTATTTTTATATATGACGTGGAAAACTGGGTGGGGATGTGGCATACCCAGTCAGATTTTCGTTAGGGTTTAACGGGGTTTAACGCCCCAGTTATCATTTTGTTTCAAAATCTAAAGTTTAATTGCTACTTCGTGATTTTTGAAAGGTTGGTTACCATTTTGTTTTTTTGCATCAAAGTTCAGTGACCGTCTGTGTACTTTACCCTAAATTTAATGAAAGTTGCTGGTTCAATCAAATAAAAGTTATGTAACTATATTGTGACATGAGCTTGCATCATATGTATTGGAATATACTTTAGATTTTACACAACTTATTAAGTTATAACATAATTTTAATTTTATTTTGTTATTACAATGATCATGTTTTTTTAGTAATTTAATATTTATTTTTAGAATACTTTAACAATTTTTTTTTTATTTTTTATTTTTGCTTAAAGATTAAATAACCCTTCAAACTTTATAAAAAATCAATTAAACCCTCAAACTTTAAAGAAAATCAATTAAGCCCCTCTTCCATGTCATCACTTTTTTTAACGTGGGCCGCCACGTTAGCACCGTCACGGTCAATGACTGATTCCGTCAGTCAAAGGCTTGAATTGGTTAATTTTTGGGGTTTGAGGGTGACATTGAGTGCGAAAAAACTTTAAGGGGTTAATTAATTTTTCCCCATAGTTCAGGGGCTTCTCGAGCCCTTAAGCTGAGTTATTTTAGATATAATGTCTAGGATGAGTCTACCACGCTCGACGAGCACCGCTGAGCACCACTAAATTAATTTATAAAGATTAAAAATTAAAAGGACTCAGCGTATGATTATAAATTATTTAAATATGTAATTATAAATTATTTAAAATTAAATAATAATTAAATTATTTTCCATATATATAATATTTTTATTTTTTAAAATAATTAGATCAAATACCAACCTTAATTAATTTAAAAAACATAAACCCTAAACCCAAAAACCTTAAACCATAAATTGTAAACCCTAAATTGTAAACACTAAACACTAAACCCTAAACCCTAAATTTGACTATTGGGTATAGGCTTTAGGGTTTATGGCTTACGACTTAGTATATTGGGTTTGGGGTTTATGTTATATGGTTCAGTGTTTCATGTTTTGAGTTTTAAGTTTACGATTTAGTGTTTAGGGTTCAAGGTTTCTTGTTTAGAGTTTATAGTTTTGGGTTTATGATTTTATTTTTTAAATTGATTAAGTTTGGTATTTGATCTAATTATTTTTAAAAAATAAAATATTAAATATATGAAAAATAATTTAATTAATAATTTATTTTAAATAATTTATAATTATATGTTTAAATAATTTATAATTATATGTTGAGTCCTTTAAATTTTTAATTTTTATAAATTAATTTAATGGTGCTCAGCAGAGCTTATCGAGCGTTGTAAAATTTTTCTAATATCTAATATTTTTTATGTTTAAGACGTGTTTTGTTGTATCTATTCATATGTTTAATATAATCTTACTTTTTATTTAAAAAGCCACATGTAATTGTAAAGTATGTAGCTCTCTTTATTAATAATATAATTTTAAAATTTTAAATTATATTTTATTAATATACTCGATATTAATAAAGTATAACAAAAACATATTTATTAATTGAAAGAAGAAAAAGAAAATTATTTGTAAGGAATTATTTATGGCATAATGTTGTAGGAATTTTTATGAAATAGGGTGACCGAGTTTTTATTTCATGAAATAGAATTATTTGAACAGTGTATTGGGGGGGAAATGTCAGAAAATATTGACGAATTTAACCTTTTTTTTGATTTTTTGACATAAAGAGCGAGTTGGAGTTTAAAGAATGTTTCATTGGGTAGTTTAGTTATTTCAAACTTTAATAATTGGACAAGTGGGCATGGGTCTTCAAGAGACACTTGATAAAGTGTGATGTCTACCCATATGGTAGTGATTTGTTTTTGGTGTGTGTGAGTTATATAAAAAATATATATATATATATTTTTTAAATTTTTTAACGTGAATTAATATAGATTTTATTTCGAAATATTTTAAGTTATATTTAGGGTAGAATTTATTATAAGTCACTTAGTTATAGATTCGATAATAAACATATCACTTTATTTTTAAAAATGTAATTTAGTCACTTAATTAAAATTTGTGACAAACATATCACTATGCCCATAAAACCGAAACGAACGGCTGGCATGATAAAAAATTTAGTTCTAAAACTTATACATTCTATTGATTTGATTCTAGTACAAAATAATTCAATAAATTTAACTATTCATATTTAAAAAAAATCATTAGTAAGGTGATTGTGTCAACTAGCATACAACATTAAGGTCATAATGAGTCTGTTTCATTAGTTTGTCAATTGACTAGTAGTGAAGTGATTATGTCTGACGAGTCATCACATAATTTGATTATCGTGCTGAGGAACAATAGCATAGAGTGCAGCAAGTGGTGGATAGTATAATGTCAAGTTTTTTAAATATCAAGGTTAAATTTATTGAATTAGCATAAGTTTGAGGATTAAAATGTTACTATATCATACTGTGTTTCAATTTTAACGGGAGAATCACCTATTTATCATAAAAATTAATTGAGTGACTAAGAAGTTATTTTAACCAAATCTATATTTATTATCAAATTTATAATTAAGTGACATATGGTATATTTACCCTTAAATTTAAATAAAACATTAAAATTATATATTCAGAAAATAAAACATTGTTCAGTTTTAAAATTTAAAGATATTTAAAACGAATATGCTGCTGCTTAAACCTGTTTGTGAATATGCCTGAACGAAATTCCCCGGGTTACATAGCACTGCAACAAAGCTAGTCAGAATATAAAGTTTAAAATCATCATTTCTGTTTTACATCTTTATTGGTATTGGATTTGGATCTTCAAACAGCGGAGCCTGTAAAAAACATGGGAGGATGAAATTGAAAAATGATAAACTATGAAGGATGAATTAGACTATTTTCTAATTGATAGAACAATGTGATTGGTGAAGTAAATTCTGGATCTATGTTACTCGAATTCAGATATATATTTTTTTCTTAATAAAGATTTTCATGCATTTGGAAGATCATAGATTGTATTGTCATCAAATCTTCAATGGATATTATAGATTTTGAATTGAAGCTTGAAATTGGGAGTTGAATCGTTGTGTTCCGGAAAACATTTGTTGGATATTGTTGCTGTTGAGGTTCCAGTTCATATGTGTTATGTTTTATCTTTCAACTCTAAATCTATAAATGTCAAACATTTTTTCAAATACAAATACAATGCATCAAAAAGGAAGAAAAAAGGATTAATATACTAAAATTTTTATACAAATATGTAAAAAAAAATCAAATACTTCCATAAAGATTAACATACCATTAAATTTCAGAAATTTTTATGAACCTCCTTGTCTCTAGCAAACGAGACACCCTACGAGATGAAAAATGAGCGGTGAGTGAACCAAACTATCAGACAAATTGCTCCGCTATACAATTCTGATTACATGGCTAATACACCATCAAACGAGTGAGGATCAATCTTTTCTATGACCACCGACAGAATCAAATTAGAAAATTAGTGCCGTGAGGATCTCTATACGAGCACCAAATGACCGCTAAAGTATGCTGAAATCGTGTCAAACGACATATGAAACAAACCACAAAAGTAGAGGAAACGAGTGCCACAAAAGCAGAAATTTTTATTAAAATAAAGAAAATTAAAAAAAACTAAAAACATAACAAATAAAAATGAGAGAAATAATAAACACCGACAATCGACAATCAATACTTAAATAATTGCCGATAAACGACTAAACCATAAATGAAGAAAAAGCAACGGCATTTTTTGATTATTTTGAAAGGAAAAACTAGGGTTAACTAAGATAAAGTTCAAAATTAAAAAAAAACAATTAGTTAATGAAAAATTATTGTAACTATATGGCGAATCATAAGCGATGAAAATTATATATATATATATATATATTAATTTTAGGAATATTCTAATTTATTAAGATGGTAATCGGATGAGTATGGATTTGGGGTTTAAAAATATTAAATCTTTGAGGTTTTCTGAAAAAAAAAATAGTTCATTTGTTTTTTTAACAAAAATTAATAAATAGGTTACATGTCATGCAATGATTGTATGACCAAATTTTCGAACGGTCGTTGACAAAAAATTTAATCTAGAGAATTATTAGATAGACTCGACTAACTACGTTATTTTTGGTCTAACCAATAAGACTCATCCACCTCATTTTAACTTCTAAATAATTATCTACTTTTTCTTTATATGTAGGAAAGATGTGAAGATTTACATTAAAAAAATTGCGTGACACGTCATAACCACGTAAAGCAATTTCAACGACCATGTTCATACAGTGGTAGACCATTGAAATGTGTCCGTTTGTCCTCTCTTCGGCTTTGCTTGGTATGAAGGATGAAAATGTGGAAGGATGAAAAATTTGTTAATCAAATGGTGCCATTTGATTAACAAATTTTTCATCCTTCTTCATTTTCATCATTCATACTAAACAAAACCTTCAAGTGACATAATTGTTTGTTAGAAGAAAATTTAGAGGCCAATTATAATGTGTCACGTGACCTTAAACTCTAAATTGTATTAAATCTTAAATTTTAACACTCATAATTTTGGTCAACAACCTCTAACGCAAGTGATTAAAAGTTCTTAGTTGACACCTTCTCCTCCCCTAAGTTGTGAGTTCTAGTCGTAGTATGAGCAAATTTTTTATAATTTAGATATTTTCCTAAAACATTGACACTAGTTATTTTAGATCATACAAGGACAATACATGGAAAATGTTAAAAAACCAACCAAAAGACTCGAACGAAAAATAGATACGAACAAATCTGATTGCATCGGCAAACAAACTACAAAAGAGGATTAAACTATTGAAAAACCACCAAGAATCGCAAATCAGAGCCGAGCGTCGTGAGAAACTATTCGTGAACATAAGTCGTGTATTCTTCAATCTGAGGGTCCAGAGCATGGAAGATCATCATGATTACAAATAAGCGTCATCTTGATCAGTCGCGACGTCGTCAAATTCAACCCTGAGAAAACAAAAAATAAAAGACAATTGAACGACCGAGAAAAAAGACGAAAAACGCGCCAACAGACAAAGATAAATGTGTCGCAAGCAGAGAAAAAACGTGCTACAAAGGCAAAATTATTCTTGAAAAAATAGAAAAACAAAGATAAAAGAAAACCAACGGTTGGCGACCAACATCAAAACTGATATCGCAACGGCTATTACAATTGAAGAAGAAGTTGGCGGCTATATTATGACATTTTTATTTAATATATTAATTTAGGCGAATCTATAAAATAATGTTAAATGATACGAGGCAGCTATGGCGAGATGTCGTGTAAGTATTCATATTCTTCAATATTATGATTTTATGTTAGAGATCGAATTTATAAAATAAAAAAAACAATTTTTTTAATTTAAAATACATAAAAAAATTCTAAATACTTCCCCTCGGTTCATCTTTGTATTAATCCCATTCAATGAGATAATAATGTTAAATGATACGAGGCAGCTATGGCGAGATGTCGTGTAAGTATTCATATTTTCTTCGTTAGAGAAGTAGATAATAATTTCTATTTTATGGAAAAGTTGACAGTAAAGCAACCCTTTTGTATTTTTGTACCATAAAAGAAAATATTACCAATTGATTACCCATAATTTCTTCTCATCCATTGAAGATTGTGGCAAGAAAACAATGGAAAGTTGACGTTGCTCATTTTTTAATTTTTTAATCTTTATCATCCTCTTACGTGTTCATAGATACAACAACTATTTCCAAAACTGGATGCGTTTTGCTGGTAATATTGATTGCAGGGGAATTTTGTTCATGAATGTCATGTTATAGATTGTTAAGTATAGCTCATATACTGTAAAAAGACAGATGCTGGAGCGGAGTATCTGTCCATCAAAGGAATACTCGCAGGGACGGAGCTAGGATTTGAAGTTAGAGTGGGGGCAAAACATAAATTTTGAAAGGTGGGAGGGGCAAATTCACAATTATCCCAATTTTTTTCAGAAAAATATAAGGAATCAAAGGGTAAAAAAAAATTTCCCCCTACCGGGGGGCCATAGCCCCACCCATTGGAGCTGTGGCTCCGTCCCTGAATACTCGAGTTTTCTTACCATGTATTCAGGTTTATAAATATAGATGTGTTATTTGTAACCTAAGGACTTATCAATTGAATAAAAGAAAATACTACTGCTTTTTGCTCCCCGAGGACATAAACACACTATTGAACCTTGTTAAATCTTTTGTGTTCTTGCTTGTTTGATTTTCTTTTTCGTTTGTTGAACCTTACTTGTTTGATTTTTTTTTCGTTTGTCGTGTACATATAGATGATAATAGGACTAATCAGTTGCTAAAGATAAGATTAGAGATATTAGAAAGCTAATTTGCTAAAGATAATATATATCTATATATTTCTCATTTTGTGAATATTTTTATATTAATTAGATTGCACTTGTGTGTATATATACATATGCATTCACCATTCCAAAAACACATCTTATCAGTAGGCTTTGGCTTCAGAAATGGTTTTTTCCTTGGTTAGTTCAGTCCCCATCTGCACTTTCCCCAGACACACACAATGCAAACGCTTCTCAACCTTCCATAACCATAGGTTAAATGTTTCTTCAGCCTTACAATGTAAAGCTACCGCTGAAAATTCCGGTGAGGTCGACGTCGTTAGACGGTCGGCTAATTTCCAACCAACTATTTGGGATGATGATTATGTTCAGTCTCTTCGAAGCGATTTTCGACGAGGCGGATCGTACGAGGAACGAGCTAGCAAACTACAGGGAGAAGTGAGTGAGATGCTTTGTAGAGTGGTGGATCCTTTGGAGAAGCTTGAGCTTATCGATACTTTACAAAGACTTGGCTTGTCCCGTCACTTTCAAGATGAAATCAACACTACTTTGGAGAATATTAGTGCAGATTGCAGCAGTGTTCCGGGGGAGAAACACGATTTACATGCCACAGCACTTGGATTTCGACTGCTAAGACAACATGGCTATAAGGTGAATCAAGGTATAAAAAAATACAATTCCACGTCGGATTTCTTAATTTGTTACAATAATATCATTATTACATAGTACTCTACTATATATCTTTTCATGTATAGATGTTTTCACTAGCTTCATGGATGAAGCTGGGAACATAAAAGCAAGCTTTTCCCAGGATTTCAATGGACTGCTCAACCTTTATGAGGCTTCATACCTCTTAGTAGAAGGTGAAACAATGCTGGAGAATGCAAGAGAATCAGCAGCGAAGCTTCTCAAAGAATGTCTGAAACAGAACAACAATCCATATCTTTGGATGCTGGTGGAGCATGCCTTGGAGCTCCCTCTACATTGGAGGATGTCGAGGTTGGAAGCCAGATGGTTCATAGATGCGTACGAGAAAAACAAGGACAAAAACCCCATTCTTTTAGAACTTGCTATATTGGATTACAACACAGTCCAAGCCATTCACCAGGACGATCTAAGATGTGCCTCAGCGTAAGTATATATATGCTTACTTGCGTATGGATATATAATAATAGTATTGAACTGATTGATTCTGGTTTTCGACTTCTGATTAGGTGGTGGAAGGATCTCGGTCTCTGCGAAAAGCTGAACTTTGCTAGAGATAGGCTGATGGAGAACTTCTTATGGAGTGTGGGAATGATAATTACTCCTCAGTCCGGAAAAAGTCGGAGAGATCAAACCAAGGTGAACGCGCTTATAACCGTCATAGACGATGTCTATGACGTTTACGGCACGTTAGAAGAGTTGGAGCTCTTCACCGATGCCGTCGAGAGGTTTGCACTTTGCAGCTCTACCTACTACCATCTGATTTGATTTATTTCGCTGTTGACATCTCTTGTCTCTACAAAGAAAAGTACTTTTAGTGACAATGAAAATGATCACTAAAAATATTATATTTAGACACTAAAACGTATAGTGACAAAATTTTCAAGTCGTTACTAATAACTCTGTCACTATTATATTAATGACAGTTGTACCAAAAATGGTCACAAATGTAAATTTTTTTGACTATCTTTGCAACACTAATAAAAATATCTTTCGTGATGATTTTTTTCGACACTGAAAAAAAATATTGTGATGAAAAAGTTTCTCACAATTTATTATCTTTTGTGACAAAATATTTGACACTACAATCAATAGAAATTGTGGTAAATTTGTTGGACACTAAAAATATATTTTGTGACCAACAATATTGCCACAATAACTATTTTTTGTGACCAAATGTTTAACACAATAATAATTAGCAATTGTGATACTTGTATTTATCACAGAAAATATATTTTGTGAAAAAAAAGAAGTTATAATAACAATTTTGTGAGCAAATATCAGACACTATAAGCATTAATAATGGTGATAAATTAAATAGTCACAATAACTCTTTGAACCAATTTATTTGATACCTAAGAATAAAGTTGTGACAAAAAAACTCGTCATAATAACTATTTTTGTGATGAATATATTGTCTCTAAATGTATTTTCAATAGTTATAGAAAAAATGTCACATATGTAATTTTATTAGAGATAAATGGCTCATTGTTGATTATGTGCGAGTTATTTAAACTTATCTCGTCACTAATCAATTAATATTTTTTTACGTCTAAAAATTTTAAATTATTAAAAATACCATTCGTGAAAAAAACATAATTGCATAAAACTGCCATCACTTCTTTATTTTTCTCAATACGAATGGATAATTATAATATTTTAAAGTGAATAAGTAAATTGAATTGTAATTAATATTAAACCATAAAAATAACATCGAAAATAAATTTTAGAAAAACAAAATAGTTCATAATATATATTCTAATCTGAAGATATCGAAATATCTAAATAGAAGTTCAAGCCAAGTACTCCACACCAACGTTCACTCTTCAACATTTCCCTACAAAATATATAGACAATAAGAGTAAGAATAAGTTAATTAGTATACAAAATTAATTATGTCATTTGAGATAAAACTAGTTAAAAACAAAATTTCTTTAATTAATTTGACTGAGATGCATTAACCAACACATTTACAAATAAAAACAACTAGTCAATAATCAAAATAAAAAAAATAAAAAAACAAGCACTCAATGAGAGGACAAAGTAAATTCTCAAAAACAATCCAACAACAAAACAATAATAAAGGTATGAAAAATATACAAAACAAGAGTTGAAAACACAATTATCATTCTAAATAGCTATGAAGACATAATCAATTTGATTCAACAAATATAAAATAAAATACATATAAACATAAAAAAATAAGTTTGAAATTATACATAATAGTAAAACATGATAATAAATCCATGAATGATATTTTTTAAAACTAAAAGACATAAAAAGGAAGAAAAACACCTTACCGTAAATGACCTTATCAATGTCTTAGAAGAGACGAGAAAGAGAAATAAAAGTTAAAGAGAATGAAATAAGCTAAAATAAGATAATTAAAAAAATTAAATTACATATTATGGGGTAGTTGGCGGTGAAGTGGATGTTTATGGTGATTGTAGTGGGAAGCAAGTGTTTTAAAAAACATAAAAGACCTTTTAATTTTCACTTATTATTTTAAAATTATTTTATACTATTTTTAGAATTTGTTGATGATAAGTAACTTTTTAAGATAAAAATAGTATTTATTTTTAAAATTTTCAATTATGTATTCTTTAAACAATTTTACTATTTACAATCCTCTAAATTAGATACTCCGAAATTCAAATTACAATTCTTAATAATTATTTTTATATAGTTTAATTAACTAAAAATCAAACAACTACTTAATCTAGTTTGTGGACTTGATAAAAGAGATTTTTGCTACACAAGTTTACTTCTATTAGTAATGATGATTGAATATATACTATTTAAAGTTTATTTCTAAGTCTTAATATTATATTTTTCTTTCATGTTTTGTTACTTTATTTATTAAATAATTTTTTAATTTGAAGTATTTTATTCTATATTTTTAATTATAATAAAATTAAATTTTGTACATTGTCATCAATTCTTTATTAATATTTTGATAAGTTTAAAATAATTTTTTGTAAATAATAATATTGTAATAAAATATATTTTAATGGTCACAAAACAAGTTTATTATTGTGACAAAACTAATTCAACATTAATTTAAAATTTTAATTGTGGCAAAAAATTGTAACATAAAGTGAAATTTTAAGTGACAATTAATTTTTTTTGACACAACAATTTAAAATAATAGTGATAACTTCGCATGTTGTCACTATTATTGTATTCCCGCCAAAATACAAGTTGGCGCCAATATGTGTACTTTATCAGTGACGAAGTTTTAGTTACAAACAAAATCATGTCACAAATATTCATTGAAGTGACAATTTACTTGTGAAAAGAAATTTAATGATCACAACTATTTCTATATCAGTGATAAAATATCAATATGTCACAATTACTTATACTAATAATGTCATAAAAATATTTTGTCACAAAAAGCATAGCATTTGTGACAAAATAACTGAAAGTCACAATAAAATTGTCACTAAAAAACACAATTGTTGTAGTGTGTTAATGTTTAAGTTGTAATTTTCAGATGGGATATAAATGTAATACAAAGGCTTCCAACCTATATGAAGATATGCTACCATGCCCTTTACAACTCCGTTAACGAAATGGCTTTCGATACTCTTAAGGAACATGAAGTCGATGTCCTTCCCTTCCTCAAGAAAGTGGTATCAGACCGATCCTTAAACTTTTACCTTCGTTTTAATTTCTAATCTTTGAAACTAAGAGTTCAAACACTTTAAATGTGTTTAGTGGACGAATCTTTGTAAAGCATATTTGTTGGAGGCGAAATGGTATTACATCAGATACACACCGACCCTACAAGAGTATATCGACAATGCTTGGACTTCGATATCGGGTTCTGTGTTGTTAGGCCATGCCTATTTGATAAATGATCATGTAACACAGGAGGGATTGCAACACATTGAGGAATGTTACCAGAATATAATTTATCAGTCGTCGATGATTGTACGATTAACCGACGATCTCGGCACATAATCGGTTAGCAATATACATATTAATCAATAGACATAGCTTATTAACTCGAGATGACCATTTATTGATGGATTATCTTTCTTCTCTTTTTGTATTAGGATGATTTAAAAAGGGGTGATGTTCCGAAGTCAATCCAATGTTACATGTACAAGAACGATGCATCCAAAGAAGAAGCTTGTGAGCACGTAAAGAAGTTGATCGAGGTTGCTTGGAAAAAGATAAACGAAGAACAGATGGTTGAATCTCCTTTCTCCCGGACTTTTATCGACATTGCTATGAACCTTGCAAGAGTGGCACACTTGATGTACCAAAACGACGATGGTCATACTAATGAAGGAGGTGACTCAAAGGAGAGAGTGTTATCATTATTTGTTAACCCAATTCCTTGGCCTAAGTGATTAAGAACATTGGAATGATTTTCCAAGCTAGAAAAAAATGACATTCTCATTTATGGTCATTTAGTATGGTATGCCTTAATCTGATGTTAGTATAATAAGCGCCATACTACATGTTGGTAGGCCATTAGTTTAATAATAAGCACCCTACTTGAGATTATTATTAAAGAAGAATAAAATCATACGAGCCTCTTCATCTTAAATAGAGGAAAAGAGTAACACAACTAAACACAAAATAGACCAAGCCTGAACCGACAATCCACAAACACCAGAAATAAATATCAGTTCAAAATTACAGTACACAACCAAAAACAAAAGGCCTTATTGTTCGAAACCAATTACCACCATACCAACCCTTGCTTTGACATACCCTCCTCTATACAAGCACCAAACGACCGCTAAAGTATACTGAAATCGTGTCAAACGACATATGAAATGAACCACAAAAGTAAAAGAAACGAGTGTCACAAAAGGAGAGATTCTTATTAAAATAAAAAATCAAAGAAAAGAAAACTAAAAACATAACAAATAAAAATGAGGGAAATAATGAACACCGACGACCGACAATTAATATTTAAATAATTGTCGATCGGCTAAACCATAAATAAAGAAAAAACAGCTGCGTTTGTTGCGTGTCAAAAGTCCTATCGCAATGTAGTGCAAGTGTACACGACGCAAGTAGTAAATTGATACTCAAAGTATCGGATGTCGAATCCACAGGGACTGGAAATACCTTTAGCCTTGAATTGCTGCACAAGAGAGAGAGAAAAAAGTTTAAATTGTTTGGGAAATAATATTGAAGAATAATGAATATAAGAGAAAGAAGATTCAGGGTTAAGAGATAGGCCGATATTGATCTGCTCGGTAGTGCATGTGTTGCACTGTATAAAAATTCCTATTCTGTGTATGGCTCATGTCACGGCAGCACCTGTTGTGGCAGCGGTCCGTTGTTGTCGCGGCAACTATAAGCAACTCAGTTTCTTCAAGCTTGGCAAGAATCCCTGCTCTGACTTGTCATATCCCTAGGTCCAAGTACTGTTGATGAACACTTCTTGGATGATACCTCTTGGCGTGAATCAAAGGGTGAACACTAATGTTGTTAAATTCTTCCTTAGCCACTTAACCTCGTCCTATCCCTAGGTCCGAGATAGTTCAACCATAAGCTGAAGAACCCGTACTTATTCCTTTCGTATACTTAACTCTCTCGATATTAAGTAAATAGATAATCTCACAATGCTCTCCCGATACTCTTGCAAGATGTTGAAACCGGGATAAGCAAACTTGAAGTTTTATTTTATTGAACAGAAAATTCCTAAAACAGTACAATCCTTGCAACTACTTTACAGAATCAACCCTTAGCCCTAGGGGAAATTTAGAACATGATGAGAGGGGGGAAAACGACAAGGGTTTTTGGGAAAGACGACTAGAGATGAGATATCCTTCCCAAGGTCGAATTACATGCCTTTATATAGGCCTTGGGTCCAAGTTTTCTAATATGACAAGAATAAATGTTTAAACTAAAGTACAACTCTATTGTAGATTAAATCTTCTAAGTATATGACTTTAATTCGTCCTCTTTTCTTGATTTGAGTTTCTTTCTTGGACTTTGGGCTTGACCTTCATTCTGTCTTAGGGCTCAGAAAAATATAGGAGTGGTCCACGACAGACCGACTTGAATTCCTCTATCTGTTGAGATCCACTTCACTTTTCCCTTTCCCAATGCTGTCGTCATGGCTGCCACGATAGTGGCCACAACATCGTTCTCCTTCTCGACTCCAGTCCTGTGTTCCAGCTCTGCTCCTTTGCTGTCCTGAGTCTGCCACGACAGATTCCTGCAAAAACAACCAAAATCAGTAGCAACTGTGCCATTTTATCTAATTGTGATGTATATGTGAAACTTTACCTAAATGCAATGAATTATTCTTGAATGCAGCAGAAATATAGGTTAAATAAGGGGTAAAATGTAGAACTTTTGCACACTCAACACACCCACAAACTCAAGTTCTTGCTTGCCCTCAAGCAAATATGACCTAACTTAATTTTTTTTTGTTTGGCTTAATTCAGTGAACTTTTCATTACCTACCTCACATACCCTATCATGGACAACACCTTGTCGGATACTTCTGGATTTATTCAGAACCATGCTATAGGTCTCGTGTAGTGTGTGCATGTTTTGTGAACAAATATGTGCCTAGACTCCCTTAATTTACTAGAATAGTTAAGCTACTTACTTGAATTTTTATGCCAAATTTCATTTTCTTGGAGGCAATTCTTATGCTCCTTTAGTTTTTTTTGAATTAGACTCGGTGTTCTTTTCTTATTTTAAGTTGACTAGAGCCTGTTTTTGGGCACCTCTAGCTAACTTCCTAGAGTCGGTTTTAGGCACCTCTAGGTGTATTGAGTCTAAATTTTATTATCTTCTTTTCTTAGAGCCAGTGTTAGGCACCTCTAGGGGCAACTCAAGTGGTTAAGATTTTCCTACTCTAGTTTACAAATAGAAGTCTAGACATCATATAAAAGTCACAAGGGTGTTTAAAGATCAGAACTATAACAAGGCTCTAAATTGTTCCTAAAAAAATATCCTAAAGGCTCTGCCACGACAGAGCATGTCGCGGCAGGTAAGTTCAGTTCAAAGACTTAAGCCAATTTTTTTGACAAAAATAAACTAAATAAAAACTAACACTTAGACACAATTTTAAGACACAAATAACACTTCATTACTGAAGGGATGCCACCCCTAAACTCGAGGGTTGCATTGCCTTCAATGCATGATGACATGTAAATTAAAAACAAAAACAAAAACAAAATACATCACAAAACAAATAAAACAGCAAGACAACAAAAATAAGATAGAAACTTAATTTGAGGAGCTTTCATCGCTGCTGCTGCTGATCTGTAGCTGCCGGCGGGCAGTGACCTTCATAGTGGGGGCCGACAGAGTGCTAGGGGAGGTAGAGGTTGTTTTCTTTTTGGCTTCCCTTGGCGGCTGAACACGGGTGGGTGAGATGTGTGGGGGCTTGTCCAGCACTTGCACCTCATCGTCGGAGCTGCTGCTGCTGCTGGCAAACTTGCCCTGGTCGAAGGGTCCTTCGCTAGCTTTGTTGGGCTTCTGCCACTTCATTGGAGTGAACTCCTTGGAGAGGTTTCGGGCAACATAGGGCTCCCCGTTAGAGTCCTGCCAGACGAATGATGAGGAGAACCCTTCGAAGTAGTCTTCGATGAGCTCTGGCAGTGGCTCCTTTCTTTTCTCACCTCTGGCAGTGGCAGTTTGGCTGCCGCCTTCAGCTGTCGCGGCCGGTGTAAGAGTAGAGGCAGCAGATGGAGTCTTCGGTGTGGCAGCAGGAGTAGGAGTAGGTGTGGGGGCAGCAAAATATTGTTCTAGGAAGGCAGGGAATGATACATGTGTAAAATTTAAATCATTATGAATAAAATTTACCGTCGCTGCCGTGAAGTCCCTTATGAAGCTTATCAGACCGAGCTGTCTTTCCTCCATCTTGTTGAGTGTTGATAGGATCTGGGTGGAGGCATCTGGTGTAGGGGCTGCTATCGTTGGCTGTTGCTGCTCTGCTGCGGCAGGTTCTGGGTGACTGGGGTCTGTCGGCTGCTCTGCCGTGGCAGAAGGGTTGAAGTAGGACAATGGAGTTGTTGCTTTCAGCTCCATGAGGCTGAAGATGTTTCGCTCCGTCCACCCTTTTCCTCGGACTTTGAAGTCTTCGACAATTTCTGGCACGTTGTGGCCTCGTCACATTGCGGTGATGAGGTACGGGAAGACAAGGTGTTCCAATAGTCGGAGAGCACATTCCAAAATTCCATCCTTTATGTATCGGCCGACATTGATGGGTCTTTCATTTAAAATTGAATGTACGAGTGCTAACCTGGGTCGGTCGACTATACTGTTGTGGGAGGAGGGCATAATTCTCTTCTTCACGAAATGATTCCATAGTTTGGCCTCGGGAGTCAGTTTAGTTCTTTTCACCGTCCATTGATGCTTTGGGTCGGTGTTCCATTATGTCCCCTCCTCAGTTACTTCTGCCATCACCGCATCGCAGTTTGTCGGCGATAGACTATCGACGAACCTCTTGCGGGCGTCCTCATTTCTATTGACATAGAGGCCGTAGAGGGTGTTGATGTAAGAAGGCTCGAAAGAAAGTTCTTTACCTCGCACTGTCACGGTCGTATCATCCTTGCTATCGACGGCAGCATAAAATTCCTGGATTTCTTCTGGCTGGGCAGCAAACCGATGAAGGGTTCAAACCCTAGGTTTCCTGTGGGCTCGGTGTAGAGAAAGCCCCTTTCTTCCCACATCTCCCTATTATGGAAGGAGTGGTAGTATCAGTCGGCGGAGTCAGTGGAGGCGAAACGGTTTGGGATGGCACTATGGCTTGGAGTGCTCACTACTGTGGCAGAGCTGGAGGTAGCACTTCTGCGAGTTTTTCTGTTAGTCATGGTTGCAAGGGTTGTGGAAAATAAAGAAAATTTTGAGATCTAGAGAAAACAAGTTGAGAGAATAAAAGTGAGATGAAAAATGAATAGTGAATGGGAGTTTATATAGATGGATGTTTTTCTGCCCGTTGGAGCTGTAACGGCAGGCGCGAATAACAAGGCCAGCTATTACGCGGTTTCTGACGCATCTATCACGCGTTTTCGTGTCTGCTACGCGTCTGTTACGTGTTTGCGTGTCTGCCGCGACAGCTTGGTGACAGGCTGTATTTTCCGCGTATATTGCGACAGCTGATGACAGGCTGTGACGATAGACTCATCCGTTGGGCTTTTTGGGCTGCGGTTGATATGGTGGGCTGGTTCACTTCTTCTCTTTGGCATGTTTCCTTTATTTGCTAAAAAAGAAAAATAATTAAAATAAAATCTTAGTTCCTAAAATAAATAAATCTTAATTCCTAATAAATAAATAAAATAAAATAAAATAAAATAAAATAAAAACTAAGTTAAATTAGGGATGCCTTGAGGGGCATCTCCTAAAGTAACTACTTCCTGCATTCTTGAGGCTTTAGTCCCCTAATAATGCTTTAGTCTATGTCCGTTGACTTTGAACTAGCGCCCGTCTTTTAAGGATTTGATCGTGATGGCACCATGGGGAAAAACCTGCACAACTTGAAAGAGGCCAGACCATCTAGATTTAAGCTTTCATGGGAAAAGTTTTAACCTAGAGTTAAACAACAACACAAGCCGCCCTGGGCAGAACTGTCGTGGCATCAACTTCTTATCGTGCCACCTTTTGGTTTTATCTTTGTAAATCTTGGCGTTGTCGTAGGCCATTGCTCGAATTTCTTCAATTTCATTCAAGTCAAACAACCTCTTCTGTCCTGCCTTATCTAAGTCCATGTTTACTGCCTTGATAGCCCATTAAGCTCTATGCTCTATCTCGACAGGTAAGTGGCATGTTTTTCCATATATAAGCCTGTAAGGTGACATTCCCAATGGTGTTTTGAATGTTATTCTATAGGCCCAAAGTGCATCATTAAGGTGTAAAGACCAATCTTTTCGAGTGAGTTTAACCATCTTCTCAAGTATGTTCTTTACTTCCCGGTTGGATATTTCGGCCTGTCCATTGGTTTGAGGGTGGTATGCTGTTGCAATCTGGTGCTTTACGCCGTATTTTCTCAAGGCAACAACAATTACCCTATTATCAAAATGTCTCCTTTCGTCACTGATAATCGCTTTAGGAATGCCAAATCTGGAGAAATTATTCTTATGCAGAAATCTCTAAACAATCTTGGCATCATTTTTATGAGTGGCGATTGCTTCAACCCACTTTGAAACATAATCCACTGCCAGTAAGATATAGAGGTTCCCACAAGATGTTGGGAATGGTCCCATGAAATTGATTCCCCATACATCGAAGATTTCGACTTCTAAAATGTTTTGCAGTGGTATCTCATGCCTTCTTGAGATGTTCCCAATCCGTTGGCATTTGTCACAAATCTTGTAGAAGGCTTGGGCATCCTTGAACAGTGAGGGCCAATAGAGACCAGATTGCAAAACCTTGGCAGCGGTTTTGTTTCCACCTAAGTGTCCTCCATATGGGGAAGCATGGCAGTGGTGAGGCACAACTTCCTGCTCATCCTGTGGTACACATCTCCTGATAATTTGATATGCACAATGTTTGAAAAGAAGAGGTTCGTCCCAATAATAATGTTTTGCATCATTTTGGAACCTCTTTCTTGCTTGGTAATTAAGTTTAAGAGGTAGTACTCTGCTAACAATGTAATTGACAAAATCAGCGTACCAAGGAAGTTCAGAAACCTTACTTGCCACCATGGCTGTCGCGGTAGTGCTTGTGGCAGCAAACAACTGCTCATCCAGAAAGGTCTCCAATATGTTGGTCTTGTCTATCGGTAGACTCTTTCCCATCTCTAATCTCGACAAGTGGTCTGCTACTTGGTTTTTTGTCCCCTTTTTGTCCTTGATGTCAATGTCGAACTCTTGCAGTAGCAGAATCCAACGTATCAGTCTAAGTTTTGCATCTTTTTTAGCGAACATATACTTCAATGTTGAATGGTCTGTATGGACCACCACCTTCGTTCCAAGTATGTATGGACAGAACTTGTCGATTGAGAACACCATTGCTAATAGTTCCTTTTCTGTTGTGGTGTAGTTTACTTGGGCATCATTCAGTGTTTTGTTGGCGTAATAAATTACGTGGAAGAGCTTATCCTTCCTCTGCCTTAGTGCTGCCCCTACAACATAGTCACTAGCATCACACATTATTTCAAATGGAAAACTCCAGTCTGGTGGTTGTACGATCGGGGCTGTTACCATCTTCTCTTTCAGAATTCTTAATGCCTCAGTGCATTCAGTATTGAAGTCAAAGGGACGATTCTGCTGCAATAAGTGGCATAAAGGCTTGGTAATCTTCGAGAAATTTGCAATAAATCTTCGATAAAACCCAACATGCCCTAAGAAACTCCGAATCCCTTTGAATGTGGTGGGTGGCGGCAGCTTTTCGATGACTTCTATTTTCGCTCTGTCTACCTCTATGCCGCGTCAGCTTACCTTGTGGCCTAGGACTATCCTTTCATCCACCATAAAGTGACATTTTTCACAGTTTAAGACCAAGTTCGCTTTCTCGCATCTTTCAAGCACCTTCTGTAGGTTGCCTAAACAACCTTCAAAACTGTCTCCAAAGACGGAAAAATCGTCCATGAAAATTTCCAGGAAGTCCTCCACCATGTCAAAGAATATCGCCATCATGCACCTTTGGAAGGTTGCTGGTGCATTGTAGAGTCCAAATGGCATTCTCTGAAATGCATAAGTGCCGTATGGGCATGTGAAGGTCATTTTCTCTTGATCCTCCGGTGCAATAGCTATCTGGTTGTACCCTGAATAACCATCAAGAAAACAATAATAAGGTTTCCCTGCTAATCTATCAAGCATTTGATCAATAAAAGGTAGGGGAAAATGGTCTTTCCGGGTAGCTTTATTAAGCTTCCGGTAGTCAATACAAACCCTCCAACCGGTCACAGTCCTGGTTCAAGTTTCAAATTCCTCCCTTTTTAGGAACACACTACACCGGGCTCACCCACTTACTATCTGTTGAGTGGATCGCAAGATCGATATAAACCAAGAGGGGGGGTGAATTGGAAATTTAAAGGTTTTGTGGTGGAAATTACAAATTAAAAATAATAGACAAGGGATTTAGAGTGGTTCAAGTTCCAAATGAACTCTACATCCACTACCTTAGCTTCACTAAGGATTTGCAACAATTCCACTAATTGCTCTTCCCCTTTTCTAGGCTAAGGAGGCAACCCTTACAATTTCGGTTGAATTTTCTACCCAAAATTCAACCCAATCCTCACACAAGTGAACAAAGAAATTTGTTGGCTAATAAGGTATCTCTCAATACAAATGATAGCCCAATTACAAGCACTCAACCCAATTGAACAAGATATGAATGAAAATTACAATTGGGATTTCTAGACAAATAGGAATTTGGCACAATTGCTTGGATTTGATGAATAGGTGTTTTCTTGAAGATCAATAGTTGTTGTTGTAGCTTTTGGATGTGTCTTTTATACCTCCTCATTGATTTCTAGCCGTTTGGGTGGTTGGGAACATAAATGGAGCCGTTGGAACCCTCTCTTACCACCATAAATGCACTTCTGCAGCTACCAGTATCGGTACGCGGGAAGGTGTATCGGTACCTGTCTCAAAAAAGAAAGAGCCGTTGTGTGCAATAAATGAGGGGTATCGATACGCACGTAAGCGTATCGGTACGGAGTATCGAAACGGTAAGGGACGTATCGATACCTTTTTCTGAACTTAGCTCACTGTCCAAATCCGTATCGGTACGGGGGTTAGGCGTATCGATACGGGTCAATGACCTTTTAAAGTTTGGTTACCAACCAACTGACACCAACGGTCATATTTTTAATCCGACTTAATACTTAAAAATTATAAAGCCCGTATCGATACGAGGGTTAGCCGTATCGGTACGCTTGGTAGTGTATCGATACTCCTGGACGATTTTCAATGGTTTTGCCTTGGAACACTTAGAAAATATTTTGAGTTTGAGTTTTACAAATCAGTTTTAAAGTGTTGGTGTTTTAAAAACTTATTAAGGGACTTATAAAAACAATTTTAAGTTTTACAAATTGATCCTTAAAGATCTAATTATATCAAAATCAAACATATGTTTTACAATCTCCCCCTTTTTGATATAACAAAACTAAAACTTAAAATTTTTGATATTTTTAAAAAACCTTTACAAAGTTAACTCCCCCTTAATATAAGCTTGGTAACCTTTGAATTAAAATCAAAATATTTGAAGTGTGAGCTAGTTTCTTCTCCCCCTTTTTGTTAGATCAAAAAATCTTTGAGACAATTAAGTGCATAAAGAAATCAAAGGTATAATAAGCAACATAGATTTTATTCATCATAGCAACATACTTGAAATCCAAACAAAAGCAAAAGAGAAATCAAAGCATAGGTTTTAATCCTAAAACAACCTTAATCCTAAGAACATAAAGCATAGGTGCATAAAATAGAAAAACCTAAATGATATGCATGACAAACAAGAAGAAACGTCTAAGCATCGTCTTCTTCGTCTTCATCATCTTCATCATCATCTCTCATAGGCTCATTAGTTCGCATACTATTACGCCACTCATCATAGAAAGCGGCAATGGAAATATTTAAAGAATTGTGCCCGCTTTCAAGAGATGTGAGGCGATTCTCCATACCCGTCATCCTAGTATCAAATGTAGTTTCCATTGAAGTAAGACGAGTATTCATGTCCGTGCGCAACCCGGTAAATTGCTCATTGAGATAGGTCATGTGAGCATCCATGTTGGGTTGTTGGACTTGAGGAGCTTGAGGAGCTTGAGCTTCTTCGAAAACGACGGCGGCTTCCGGTGGTAACTCGGCAAGACGTACCCATTCACCATTAAGATAATGAAATTTTTCCCGAGCAAGAGATCGCTCATCAATGGGATCGGTGAGAGGAGTTGGGTAGTCATAAGAGCAATCAATATCTTTTTTAAGAAAGAAATAACTCAAAGTCGTACCGTATGTGAAGGAGGTGACTTGAGATGTGTTACGATTTTGCACGAGGTAGACGATCTCCGCGAACATGAGTCGAGCAAGATTTGGTCGCCTTTTCTCACGGAAGCACCAAATCCAAAAATCATCCACTTGACGGATGGTGGAATATTTTCCTCCAGAGGGACGGAACCACCAAGACACCATCAAATGTAAGATCCGGTCTTGAGCATTTAGGGCGGTGACGGATCCATGAAGAACATGCCCCAAAGCATGCTCATTGTCAAGGCCTTCATCCTCTAATTTGAAAACCTCACAAATGGATTTGACATCAAGAATAATTTTCTTCCCCATGAGGTAAGAGCTAATAGCAACAACTTCCCCATCACGACTAATACATTTGGCATTAGCATAGAAAATGAAAACCAAAAGGCGATAGAAAAAACCAGGAATAGAGATGAAATCCATGAAGTTCCATCGACGAAATAACAGAAGATATTCAAACTTAAAACGCTCGGAGTCGAGAAAAGGAACGGAGATTACCCTTTCGGCACGGATCTTATAATTCTCATATTGACGAAAGTGAGTTAGACCCGAATTGCCATTAAAGCATTGATCATAGATGATGGAGTAGTTTGGACGAGCAATTTCTCCAAGGGTGGAAGATTCACCGGCTTGGGAAACCCTTGTACGCTTCCTCGAAGGTTCTTTCGGTGCCATGATCTAAAAGAGAGATTAAGCAAAAAGGATTTCTTCAATTTGAGTAAAAATCAAGGTAAAAAAAAATTTGAGAAAAAAATTCAAGAAAATTTTTGAAGAAAACAAAGGTATTGATAAAAAGATGAAACAAAATAACAAAACAAAACAAAAAAATTGAAAAAGAAAAAAGAGAGATTACCTTGATAGAAACTTGGAAGATTGAAGAAAAACTAGCACAAAGATGAGAGAGAGAGCACAAAGCCTTGCTTGATTCAAAAACTCTTTTAGATTTGAGTTGAGGTGTGAAAAATATGAAGGAGGAATGGGCCTTTTTATAGGCAAAATTGGCTAGGGTTTTTAGGTTTTGAAGAGTTTGAATTTTGGTAAAAGTTAATCTCATTAAAAGACAAATTTAATGCCATCAGCGCAGTCGAGTATCGATACGCCTGAGGGTGTATCAATACGGGGATAGAATTGTCTTTTCTGCAAAAATGCCCGTTGGAAAGTCGTATCGAAACGGAGGGGTCCGTATCGAAACGACCTGTATCGATACGAGATTAATCGTATCGATACCCATGAAGCGAAGAAGATTCTGGGAAACAGAATGAAGAACATGTATCGATACGCGTAGAGCTGTATCGATACTGGATGCCTTGAAATACATATTTGGTTCAAGGAACAACCAAAGGCTCGAACTTAACATCTCCTAAAGGTATGCAAATGATGAATGGGCAATTCTAAGCATATTTCAACAAAAGCATACTCCCCCTAACTATAGGCATGGGTGAAATTAGGAGTCTAAGCATACAAACATGGCATTTCACAAGATCAAGCAAATTTAAGCACAAAAGAGGTCCAAAAAGGTCAAGATAGGCTAGCTAGACCTAACTCTCTCCTAAGAGACCAAAAATGCTCTTTGTCTAAGGGTTTTGTAAATATGTCCGCTAATTGATTCAAGGTGTCTACATACTCTATAACCACATCTTCCTTAAGGACATAATCTCTAATGAAATGATGCCTTATTTCTATGTGTTTGGTTCTAGAGTGTTGGATGGGATTTTTAGTTAAACATATTGCACTAGTGTTGTCACATTTTAGGGGTATGGTTTCAACTTTAATTCCATAATCTAAGAGTTGTTGCTTCATCCAAAGGACTTGAGCACAACAACTCCCTAAGGATATGTACTCGGCTTCGGTGGTAGATAAGATTACACTATTTAGTTTCTTAGAGAACCAAGATATGAGCATACTACCTAAGAATTGACAAGTTCCCGAAGTACTTTTCCTATCAATTTTGCAACCCCCATAATCCGCATCCGAGTAAGCATGAAGGTTGAAGGTAGAGTCTCTAGGATACCAAAGACCTAAACAAGGAGTATCTCTAAGGTACCTAAAGATTCTCTTAACGGCTATAAAGTGAGACTCTCTAGGACTAGCTTGAAACCTAGCACACAAGCAAACACTAAACAAGATATCTGGTCTACTTGTGGTAAGGTAAAGCAAAGATCCAATCATAGAACGATAAAGCTTAGAGTCAGCACACTTACCTCCTTCATCTTTGTCAAGCTTTGTAGATGAGCTCATAGGAGTGGCTTGAGGCTTTGCATTCTCCAAGCAAAACTTCTTGAGCATATCCTTTTATGTATTTTGCTTGGTTGATGAAGGTGCCATCCTTCTTTTGCTTGATTTGGAGTCCCAAAAAGAATGAGAGCTCCCCCATCATGCTCATCTCAAATTCACCTTGCATTAACTTAGCAAACTCTTGACAATGACATTCATTAGTAGAGCCAAAAATAATATCATCAACATAAATTTGAACTACTAAGATGTCATTTTTATACATTTTTATAAAAAGTGTAGTGTCCACCTTACCTTTTTCAAATCCTTTTTCAATCAAAAAAATTTGAAAGTCTTTCATACCAAGCTCTAAGAGCTTGTTTTAAACCATAAATAGCTTTGGTAAGTTTGAAAACATGATTTGGAAATTTTGAATCTTCAAAACCCGGTGGTTGTTCCACATACACTTCTTCATTTATAAAACCATTTAAAAATGCGCTTTTAACATCCATTTGAAAAAGCTTGAAATTATGATAACATGCACATGCAAGCAACATCCTAATGGCTTACATTCTAGCTACGGGTGCATAGGTTTCATCAAAATCTATTCCCTCTTCTTGAGTGTAACCTTGTGCTACAAGTTTAGCTTTATTTCTCACAATGTTGCCACTCTCATCTAGCTTGTTCCTAAAGATCCATTTAGTTCCTATTGTAGATTGATTATTAGGCCTATCAACTAATGTCCAAACATTACTTCTCTCAAATTGATTTAACTCTTCTTGCATAGCCATAATCCAAAAGTCATCTTTCAATGCTTCTTTTATATTTTTAGGCTCTATGCATGAGATAAATGCAACATGGTTCATTAATCTAAGAGAAGAACGAGTGGTTACCCCCTTGGATGGATCACCCAAGATTTCACCATCTTTGACATAGTTCAACTCCCTTGGGTAGCTCACTTCCTTTTCCTCAATAGCCAAGTCCTTCAAGGCTTCAAGAGGTGGATCTTGTGTGTCCTCTTCTTTTGTTTGAATCTCATCCTCATTTGAAGTTTGACCTCCATCAAAGGCATTTATGATTCCTACATCATCATCATCACAAGAATCCTTCCTAGGAAGGAGGTTATCATCGAATACAACATGAATAGATTCTTCTACTACTAAAGTTCTTTTGTTAAATACTCGATAGACTTTAGAGGTTAAAGAGTAACCTATAAAAATGGCTTCATCACTTTTTGCATCAAATTTACCTAAGTTGTCTTTTCCATTATTTAAAACAAAACACTTGCAACCAAAAGGGTGAAAATAGCTAATGTTAGGCTTTTTAGATTTTAAAATCTCATAAGGTGTTTTATTTAAAATTGGCCTAATCATTACTCGATTTACAATATAGCAAGCGGTGTTTGTGGCTTCCGCCCAAAAATATTTAGGTAAATTGTTTTCACAAAGCATAGTTCTAGCCATTTCTTGCAAAGTTCTATTTTTCCTCTCAACTACCTCATTTTGTTGAGGAGTTCGAGGAGCCGAAAAATTATGGCTAATACCATTTTCATTTAAAAAAATCTTCAAACCCCAAAATTTGAAATTCGGTTCCATGATCACTTCTAATATGTGAAATTTTTAGTTCAAGATCATTTTGGGTTAATTTTGAAAATGTGATGAATTTTTCCAAAGCCTCATCTTTAGTACTTAAAAAGAGAACCCAAGTAAATCTAGAAAAATCATCAACAAGTACAAAAGCATAAGACTTACCACCCAAGCTCATAGTCCTAATTGGCCCAAATAAATCCATATGAATTAGTTGTAAGCATCTACTAGTAGAAACATCATTAATGGATTTAAAGGAAGACCTATGTTGTTTACCCTTTGAGCATGCATCACAAATTTTATCATTTGAAAATTTTATCTTGGGTAAACCTCTAACTAGATTTAGGGAGACTAGTTTTTCTAAAACACTTATGCTAGCATGTCCTAGTTTCCTATGCCACAACCAAGCATCATTTTCATTTTGAGCAACTAAGCATGCATGAGATGTATGAATGTCATCTAGATGCACCATGTATATATTCCCTATGCGATGACCTATGAGCATAATATTATTAGATTTAATGTCTACAATTTTGCATCCATTTTTATCAAATAAAACATTAAATCCTTTATCACACAATTGACTTATGCTCAATAAATTGTGTTTAAGTCCATCGACATATAATACATTTTCAATGAGAATAGTAGAGTGATTACCTATGGAGCCAATACCTTTAATGTGGCCTTTGGAGTTGTCACCAAATGTTACTCCTCCTCCACTTTTTGGCTTTAGATCCATAAATCTACTCTTGTCTCCGGTCATGTGCCTCGAGCATCCACTATCAAGGTACCATGAGTTTTGACTTTGTGCTTTGGCCTTGTAGCAATGCCCCCCCTACAAACAAAGATATTAAACTTTGGTTTTTGGTACCCAAATCATTTTAGGTCCATGAGTGTTAGCTCCCAAAACCTTGGTTCCCTTAGGAATCCAAGATGACATAACAATAATATTATTAGATTTTACAAGTTCCTTAGGAACCCATACACTTCTAATTCTTTTAGCTCTACTATGTCTAGGGTAACTACCTTGTTTGTAGTAGTTAGTCTTTTTCTTAGGTTGGTGTGTTCTAGAGGATTCACATATTTCATGCTTGACACTACCAACATTTTTCAAAGACTTTTTGAGCTCATTTAGCTCACCCAACACCTTTTGGTGTTCACTATTACATTGAGATAAAAGATTATTAAGATCAACATTTTCATCTTGAAAGAATTTTAGTTCATCTTTTAATCCTAATATCTTTTTCTCAAATTTTAAATTAGCTTGAGTAAGTGAGTCATTTTTCTCATTTAGTTCTAGAATAATCTTTTTATTCCTAATGACCGACTCCTTATATTTCTCAACTAATTCATCATATACCTCTTGTAACTCATCATATGCATCATTTAATTCTTCAAAATCTAAAGTAGATGATTTAGAGGTTACCATGGAGGAATCTTCCTCAAGTGCCATGAGGCAAAGGTTAGCCATTTCTTGTTCGTCATCCTCCGATGACTCCTCATCACTCCAAGTAGCAAGCTTGGCTTTGAGCTTCTTCTTCTTCTCAAATCCCTTCTTCTTGAGTTGAAGGCACTCCGAACGTATGTGGCCGGGTTGTTTGCACTCAAAGCAAATGATAGGATCCCTTCCTTCCTCTTTGTTCTTGCTTTTGAAGTCCATCTTCCTTTGGATTTTTCTTCCCCGATTGGACCTCATGAAACGTGAGAATCGTTTGGCTATCATAGCCAATTCTTCAAGTTCATCCTCCTCACTAGATGAGCTCTCATCATGTTGTGAAGCTTTAGCCTTGAGAGCTATTCCCATCTTCTTCTTCTTCTTCTCAACCTCAAGCTTCTCTACCCTTTTCTCTTCTTTCTTCTTCTCATCTTCCCTTCCTTGCTTCATGATCTCATGAGTAAGGAAAGAACCCACAAGCTCATCAAGCTTCAAAGTTTTCAAATTCTTTGCTTCGATGATAGCGGTTCTCTTCCCATCCCAAGACTCGGGAAGTGAATAGAGTAGCTTCCGGACAAGCTTGTCTTCTGGTATGATCTCTCCAAAGCCTTTTAGACCATTGACAATTGTGGAGAAACGATCAAACATCTTTGACACCGTCTCATCGGGCTCTATCTTGAAATTTTCATAACGATCAAACGATCAAACATCTTCCAATCTTAGTTTCTTTAACATCATTGGTGCCTTCATAAGTAGTCTCAAGAGTGTCCCATACTTCTTTGGCAGTTTCAATTGATGAGACCTTTGAATAGATGTCCAGACCGAAAGAACAAAATAGCATGTGGAGAGCTTTATCAGTGACTTGAATCTTTTTCCTCTCCTCTTCACCCATCTCCACTTTCTTCTTCAACACCATCTTGCCTTCACCATCTTGCGTCAATGGAATATATGACCCATCTTCAATGACATCCCACACTAGATAGTCATTTGACTTGATGAAGAGACGCATTCTATTCTTCCAAAAAGAATAGTTATCACCGTTGAAGAAAGGAGGCTTTGTAGTGGATTGTGACTCGTACATGCCAAAACCGGAGGGTGAAGTCATCTCTTGATATTTTGATGATCACACTCTTCCAAGGAACTTCTCTTGTGGTTGTTAATCCTCAAAGAGGTAGGCTCTGTTACCAATTGTTGAGTGGATCGCAAGATAGATATAAACCAAGAGGGGGGTGAATTGGAAATTTAAAGGTTTTCTGGTGGAAATTGCAAATTAAAAATAATAGACAAGGGATTTAGAGTGGTTCAAGTTCCAAATGAACTCTACATCCACTACCTTAGCTTCACTAAGGATTTGCAGCAATTCCACTAAATGCTCTTCCCCTTTTCTAGGCTAAGGAGGCAACCCTTACAATTTCGGTTGAATTTTCTACCCAAAATTCAACCCAATCCTCACACAAGTGAACAAAGAAATTTGTTGGCTAATAAGGTATCTCTCAATACAAATGATAGCCCAATTACAAGCACTCAACCCAATTGAACAAGATATGAATGAAAATTACAATTGGGATTTCTAGACAAATAGGAATTTTGGCACAATTACTTGGATTTGATGAATAGGTGTTTTCTTGAAGATCAATAGTTGTTGTTGTAGCTTTTGGATGTGTCTTTTATACCTCCTCATTGATTTCTAGCCGTTTGGGTGGTTGGGAACATAAATGGAGCCGTTGGAACCCTCACTTACCACCATAAATGCACTTCTACAGCTACCAGTATCGGTACGCGGGAAGGTGTATCGGTGCCTGTCTCAGAAAAGAAAGAGTTGTTGTGTGCAATAAATGAGGGGTATCGATACACACGTAAGCGTATCGGTACGGGGTATCGAAACGGTAAGGGCCGTATCAATACCTTTTTCTGAACTTAGCTCACTGTCCAAATCCGTATCGGTACGGGGGTTAGGCGTATCGATACGGGTCAACGACCTTTTAAAGTTTGGTTACCAACAAACTGGCACCAACGGTCATATTTTTAAACCGACTTAATATTTAAAAATTATAAAGCCCGTATCGATACGAGGGTTAGCCGTATCGGTACGCTATTCAAACTCTTTGAAATTTAACACATAGGCGTATCGATACGAGGGTTTAGGGTATCGATACGGGTTCCGACAATAACCGAGTTTGGCAAAAAGGTATCGATACGCTTGGTAATGTATCGATACCCCTAGACGATTTTCAATGGTTTTGCCTTGGAACACTTAGAAAATATTTTAAGTTTGAGTTTTACAAATCAGTTTTAAAGTGTTGGTGTTTTAAAAACTTATTAAGGGACTTATAAAAACAATTTTAAGTTTTACAAATTGATCCTTAAAGATCTAATTATATCAAAATCAAACATAGGTTTTACACTATCCGAGATGGCATAAATTATCCCAACATCAAGCCATTTGATAATTTCTTTTCTCACCACTTCTCGCATAGCGTCGTTTAAGCGTCTCTGAGTATCAATGGTCGGCTTATGATCATCCTCTAGGAGAATTTTATGCATACATAGCGCCGAACTGATGCCTTGGATGTCAACTATCGTCTATCCAATAGCCTTCTTATGCTGCTGCAGCATCCCAATTAACTGTTGTTCCTGTTTCTGCATTAACTTGGAAGAGATGATTACGGGCAACGTATCATTTAAACCAAGAAAAACATATTTAAGCTGCCCTGGCAGGGGCTTAAGATCTAAGGCAGGTGGTTCTACATTTGAAGGCTTTTGGATTATGTGTTCATTCGAGGTATAGTTTAGGGGCTCGAATAACTAACCTGGACGAATTCCTATCCAATTTACCTCCTAATTACCTTTAGTGTCAGATATGTCTGAATCGGAGGAGTCACTGTCGGCGTTGCTGCCGTGGCAGTCCTCCAGATGGCTGCTGTGGCAGTGACCAAATTTTATGTCATGGTAGCTCGACTTGATGCAGGGTTGGTCAAGGATTACTTCAGTGATGGCCTTGCATTCTTCTTCTGCATCAGCATGTTTGATTGCTTGGAGAACATTGAGTTTGATCTCTTGATCATTTACTCTCATTGTCAATTCTCCTTTCTCTACATCAATCAATGATCTGTCTGTGGCTAGGAAGGGTCGCCCCAAGATGATTGGTGCGTTCTCATCTGCTTCACAGTCTAAAATAAGAAAGTCAGCAGGAAAAATAAACTTATCCACTCTTACCAGAATATCTTTGATCTTCCCTTCTAGTTGTACGTAAGAGCGATTTGCCAGCTGCAGCATGACTGTCGTGGGTCGTGCTCGTCCAATACCTAATTTCTATAACACAGATTTTGGCATTAAATTTATACTAGCACCTAGATCACAAAGTGCCTTACCCACGAATTTGTCACCAATTATACACGGTAAGATGAAGCTCCCAGGATCCTTCTTTTTCTGGGGTTGATGCATGTGCAAGATAGTCATGCACCCCTATGTCATTTTTACCGTTTTGAATTCCCCAAGTCTGGACCTTTTTGACATGGCATCCTTGAGAAATTTCGCATAACCGGGCATCTGCTTGATGGCTTCCAACAGTGGTATATTGATGTGCACCTGCTTAAAAATGTCATAAATCTTTTTGAGCTGGTACTCCTGTTTTTGCTTTTGTAACCGCTGTGGAAAATGAGGTGGAGGATGGTAATCTTCTAGACGTCCTTCACATGGTATTCGGATCTGAGAAGGCTTAGGTTCTTCAGCATTCTTTTCTTACTTCTCTGACCCTTCCGCTGCCGTGACAGGTATGTCGGCAACATGTTTCTCTTCTTCTGCCAAGCCAGTGTTCGCGGCAGGTGTTTCTAGGGCTGGTTCCTCAATCGGTATGGTTTTCATCTCCGGCCCTTGCAGTTGTTTCCCACTCCTAGTTGTAATTGCTTTACACTGCTCATGTGTGGGTTTTCTAGCGACTTCAGTATCACTAGGGAATCCTTCGTTTTGCCTTGGCTTAATATGCTGGGAAACCTGGCCCATCTATGTCTCCAGTGATTTCAGTGTAGCCTCATGGTTAGTCATTCTCATTTATGTTTTATCCATGAATGACTCAGTCTTCTTGACAAAGTGATCCATGTTTGCCATGTAAGCTCCTGTCTGTGACATAAATGTAGCCAATGGCTACTCCAGTATACTAGGTGCGGCTGCCAGCTGCTGTTGTGGTTGTTGCCGTGTAAGGATTCTGGGTGCCCCCTGGTTTTGGTTGTTCTGCACCTGAGGATTCAGTGCGTTGTTTGGATTGCTCCAAGAGAACTTGTGATCTTTCCTCCTGTTGGGATTGTAATTGTTGGAGTCGTAATTTCTCGGCTTGTTGTAATTTCCATCATACATCCATTCCTCTAGCTGTAATGGACAGTCTTCCGAACTGTGGTTCCCACTGCAAGTCTCACATACCTCTTCTGCAGGATAGACATGTTTTGAATCTTTCTTCAACAGATTTTCCACTGCCTTTGTGAGGTATGCAACTTGTGTCTTCAGGGAATTGTCGGCTTCATAATCTTTTACAGCTAACACTCGTTTACCTCTCATTGCTGTAGGAAATTGCTCGTCATTCTTTGCTAGATTTTTCAATACTACCATGGCTTCGCCTGGATCTTTATCCAACAACATTCCATTTGATGCTGAATCTATTCTCATACGAGTGTGTGTTGGCAGTATTGTAGAATTTAATGACTTGATTCCACACGGGGAATCCATGCATCGTGCAGTCCCTCAGAAGAGTTGTAAACCTGTCCCATGCCTCGTGCATTGGCTCGTTATCTTCCTGTTAAAAAGTAGCAATTTCATTACGCAATCGCTCAGATAAGTGAGAAGGATTAAAACGAGATAAAAATTCACGAGTGAGATCTGCCCAAGTTCGTATTGAACCCGACGTTAGTTTATTCCACCAGGTTTTAGCTCTGTCTCTCAGTGAATGAGGAAATAACTGGAGCCTCTGTATTTCCGGAAATATTTCAGGTAATCGAAACGATCCACAGATTTCTTGGAACGTTTTTAGATATTCTCGGGCATCCTCTGTTGCAGCAACACTAAATTGGCCAGCGGAACTGATCATGCTGAACATAATAGGTTTCAGCTCGAAATTCTCAGCTTCCACGTCCGGCAAGGTGGTCTCCAGTTCCACATGATCATTGATCATGTAATCACGGTAGGACCGTCGTGCGGCCTCGGCAGCGGCAGACCGTCCGTTCTGGTCATCTATGGGAGGATCTTCAGGATTCCTCGGGTGATTTACCCCGTTATGCATTGCTTCTAATTGTTCCTCAAGATAATCGTTTCTAGCTATCAAGAGGCTGACTCGGTTCCTGAGGTTGCACATACGTTCGATTTCAGGATCTAGTTTGTACTCAAGTTCTTTGCCTCGTCTTGATCTATGCATAAGCAAACGAAAAACCTTGTGAAAAGCACAGGGTAAACAATCCCAATAAAAAAAGAAAAATTAAAAAGTGCAGTAAAAGTAATGGTAAAGATATGTTGCCAGTCCCCGGCAACGGCTCCAAAAACTTGTTGCGTGTCAAAAGTCCTATCACAATGTAGTGCAAGTGTACACGACGCAAGTAGTAAAGTGATACTCAAAGTATCGGATGTCGAATCCACAGGGACTGGAAATAGCTTTAGCCTTGAATTGATGCACAAGAGAGAGAGAAAGAAAGAAAAAAGTTTAAATTGTTTGGGAAATAATATTGAAGAATAATGAATATAAGAGAAATAAGATTCAGGGTTAAGAGATAGGCCGATATTGATCTGCTCAGTAGTGCAGGTGTTGCACTGTATAAAAATTCTTGTTCTGTGTATGGCTCGTGTCACGGCAGCACCTGTCGTGGCAGTGGTCCGTTGCTGTCGCGGCAGCAATAAGCAACTCAGTTTCTTCAAGCATGGCAAGAATCTCTGCTGTGACTTGTCCTATCCCTAGGTCCAAGTACTGTTGATGAACACTTCTTGGATGATACCTCCCGGCATGAATCGAAGGGTGAACACCAATGTTGTTGAATTCTTCCTTAGCCACTTAACCTCGTCCTATCCCTAGGTCCGAGATAGTTCAACCATAAGCTGGAGAAGCCGTACTTATTCCTTTCGTATACTTAACTCTCCCGATATTAAGTAAATAGATAATCTCACAATGCTCTCTCGATACTCTTGCAAGATGTTGAAACTAGAATAAGCAAACTTGAAGTTTTATTTTATTGAACAGAAAATTCCTAAAACAGTACAATCCTTGCAACTACTTTACAGAATCAACCTTAGCCTTAGGGGAAATTTAGAACATGATGATAGGGGGAAAACGACAAGGGTTTTTGGGAAAGACGGCTAGAGATGAGATATCCTTCCCTAGGTCGAATTACATGCCTTTATATAGGCCTTGGGTCCAATTTTTCTAATATGACAAGAATAAAGGTTTAAACTAAAGTACAACTCTATTGGAGATTAAATCTTCTGAGTATATGACTTTAATTCGTCATCTTTTTCTTGATTTGAGTTTCTTCCTTGGACTTTGGGCCTGACCTTCATTCTGCCTTAGGGCTTAGAAAAATATATGAGTGGTCCACAATAGACCGACTTGAATTCCTCTATCTGTCGAGCTCCACTTCAATTTTCCCTTTCCCAATGCTGTCGTCATGGCTGCCACGGCAGTGGCCACGGCAACGTTCTCCTTCTCGACTCCAGTCTCGTGTTCCAACTCTGCTTCTTTGCTGTCCTGAGTCTGCCACGGCAGATTCCTGCAAAAACAACCAAAATCAGTAGCAACTGTGTCATTTTATCTAATTGTGATGTATATGTGAAACTTTACCTAAATGCAATGAATTATGCTTGAATACAGCAGAAATATGGGTTAAATAAAGGGTAAAATGTAGAACTTTTGCATACTCAACAACATTTTTTTTTATTTTGAAAGGAAAAACTAAACTAAGATAAAGTAAAAAAAAAACACAATTAGTTAATGAAAAATTATTGTAACTATATGACGAATCATAAGCGATGAAAATTATATATATATATATATATATATATATATATATTAATTTTAGGAATATTCTAATTTATTAATTAGGGATGGCAATCGGATGAATATGGATCTGGGGTTTAAAAATATTAAATCTTTGAGGTATTTTGAAAAAAAATAGTTCTTAAAAAATTAATAAACAGGTTACATGTCATGCAATGATTGTATGACTAAATTTTCGAATGTTTGTTGACAAACAAATTAATCTAGAAAAATTATTAGATAGATTCGACTCACTACGTTATTCTTAGTCTAACCAATAAGGCTGATCCACCTCATTTTAACTTCTAAATAATTATCTACTTTTTCTTTATATGTAGGAAAGTTGTGAAGATTTACATTAAAAAAGTTACGTGACACGTCATAACCACGTAAAGCAATTTCAACGACCATGTTCATACAATGGTAGACCATGGAAACGTGTCCGTTTGTCCTCTCTTCGGCTTTGCTTGGTATGAAGGATGAAAATGTAGAAGGATGAAAAATTTGTTAATCAAATGGTGCCACTTGATTAACAAAATTTTCATCCTTCATACCAAGCAAAGCCTTCAAGTGACATAATTGTTTGTTAGAAGAAAATTTCAAGGCCAATTATAATGTGTCACGTGACTTTAAACTCTAAATTATACTAAATCTTAAATTTTAACACTCATAATTTTGGTCAACAACCTGTAACGCAAGTGATTAAAAGTTCTTAGTTGACACCTTCTCCTCCCCTAAGTTGTGAGTTCTAGTCCTAGTATGAGCAAAATTTTCCTTCGCCTCCTCCTCTCTTGGTAAGAATTGTTCAAAAAATACTCACAATTTTAATTAAAGAAATACGGTTAACTTTAATAAAAAGAAAGATGACAGGTTGAAATTTTTTAAAATTTTATTCGGTTTAATCCTAAAAAAATTAATTTGAAACTAACCTAATCCGATTCTAACTTTTTCTGTATTATTTAATCTAATAATATTTTATACTATTATGACATTTTTTAATAAAAGCCGCTCGTATTATTAAAAAAAATTAAATTTATAATTAGGTTTATAACTATTATCGTAAACTAAATATATAATTTAGATATTTTCTTAAAACATTGACACTAGCCACTTTAGATCATACAAGGACTTATACATGAAAAAGGTATCAATCAAAAGACTCGAACGAAAAATAGATACGAACAAATATGATTGCATCGGCAAACAAACCACAAAAGGGGATTAAGCTATTGAAAAACCACCGAGAATCGCAAATCAGACTCGAGCATCGTGAGAAACTATCCGCGAACGCAAATCGTGTAATCTTCAATCTGAGGGTTCAGAGCATGGAAGATCATCATAATTACAAATAAGCGTCATCTTAATCAGTCGCGACGTCGTCAAATTCAACCCTGAAAAAATGAAAAAACGGCCAAACGACCGAGAAAGAAGACGAAAAACGTGCCAACAGACAGAGATAAACGTATCACAAAGGCAGAGAAAATACGTGCAACAAAGGCAAAATTAATCTTGCAAAAGATAGACGAACAAAGAGAAAAGAGAACCAGCGATTTTCGGCGCCCAACATCAAAATTGATATCGCCGGTGACTATTACAATTGAAGAAGAAGAAGTTGCGCGGCTATATTATGACATTTTTATTTAATATATTAATTCAGTGACAATTGAATGATTTTATGTTAGAGATTAAATCTATAAAATTTTGAAAAGACAAAAACAAATTTTTAATTTAAAATACATAAAAAAATAAATTTTTAAATACTTCCCTCCCGGTCCATCTCTGTATTAATCCCATTCAATGAGATAATAATGTTGAATGATATGAGGCAGCTATGACGAGATGTCGTGTAAGTATACCATATTTTCTTCGTTAGAAAAGTAGACAATAATTTATATTTTATGGAAAAGTTGACAGTAAAGCAACCCTTTTGTATTTTGTACCGTAAAAGAAAATATAACTAATTGATTACCCATAATTTCTTCTCATCCATTGAAGATTGTGGCAAGAAAACAATGGAAAGTTGACGTTGCTCATTTTTTATTTTTTTAATCTTTATCATCTTCTTACGTGTTCATAGATACAACAACTATTTCCAGAACTGGATGCGTTTTGCTGTAATATTGATTGCAGGGGAATTTCGTCCATGAATGTAATGTTATAGATTGTTAAGTATATCTCATATACTGTAAAAGAACATATGTTGTAACAAAGTATCTTTTCATTAAAAGAATACTCGAATTTTCGGTGGGCTCGGATTAAGTAGGTTGGGGATGCAGGGGCAAAATTTCCGCGGTACGGTACGAGTATCTTATAAGAGTAGAAATCTATTTTAAGTAAGAGATCTTATTGAATAAGGTTTCTTGGTAACCATGTATTCACGTCTAATGTGTTATTTGTAACCTGAGGACTATCGATTGAATAAAAGAAAAAATCTGCTCTTTGTTTTCCGAAAATTTAAGCACACTGTTGAACCTCGTTAAATCTCTTGTGTTCTTGCTTGTTTGATTTTCTTTTTCGTTTATCGTGTGCACAACATAGATGATAATAAGGCTAATTAGAGGTTTGCTAAAGATAAGATTAGAGATATTAAAAAGCTAATTTGCTAAAGATAATATATATATATCTATATATTTCTCATTTTGTGAATATTTTTATATTAATTAGATTGCACTTGTGTGTATATATACATATGCATTCGTCCATTACGGTCACCATTCCAAAAGCATATCTTATCAGTAGGCTTTGGCTTCAGAAATGGCTTTTTCCTTGTTTACTTCATTCCCCATCTGCACTTTCCCTAGACACAAACAGTACAAACGCTTCTCTAGCTTCCATAGCTTAAATGTTTCTTCAGCCTTACAATGTAAAGCTACGCCTGCGATCGAAATCTCCGGTGAGGTCGACGTCGTTAGACGGTCGGCTAATTACCATCCTCCTATTTGGGATCACGATTATGTTCAGTCGCTTCGAAGCGATTTTCGACGGGGCGGATCGTACGAGGAACGAGCTACCAAACTGCAGGGTGAAGTGAGAAAGATGGTTTGTGGAGTGGTGGATCCTTTGGAGAAGCTTGAGCTTATCGATACTTTACAAAGACTTGGCTTGTTCCGTCACTTTCAAGATGAAATCAACACTACTTTGGAGAATATAACTGCAGATTGCAGCAGTGTTCCAGGGGAGAAACATGATTTACATGCCACAGCACTTGGATTTCGACTGCTAAGACAACATGGCTATAAGGTGAACCAAGGTATGAAAAAATACAATTCCACGTCGGATTTCTTAATTTGTTACAATAATATCATTATTACATAGTACTCTACTATATATCTTTTCATGTATAGATGTTTTCACTAGCTTCATGGATGAGGCTGGGAACATAAAAGCAAGCTTTTCCCAGGATTTCAATGGACTGCTCAACCTTTATGAGGCTTCATACCTCTTAGTAGAAGGTGAAACAATGCTGGAGAATGCAAGAGAATCAGCAGCGAAGCTTCTCAAAGAATGTCTGAAACAGAACAACAATCCATATCTTTGGATGCTGGTGGAGCATGCCTTGGAGCTCCCTCTACATTGGAGGATGTCGAGGTTGGAAGCCAGATGGTTCATAGATGCGTACGAGAAAAACAAGGACAAAAACCCCATTCTTTTAGAACTTGCTGTATTGGATTATAACACAGTCCAAGCCATTCACCAGGACGATCTTAGATATGCTTCAGCGTAAGTATATATATGCTTACTTGCATATGGATATATAGTATTGAACTGATTGATTCTTGTTTTCGATTTCTGATTAGGTGGTGGAAGGATCTCGGTCTCTGCGAAAAGCTGAACTTTGCTAGAGATAGGCTGATGGAGAACTTCTTATGGAGTGTAGGAATGATAATTACTCCTCAGTCCGGAAAAAGTCGGAGAGATCAAACCAAGGTGAACGCGCTGATAACCGTCATAGACGATGTCTATGACGTTTACGGCACGTTAGACGAGTTGGAGCTCCTCACTGTTGAATTTGTGGCTTGAAAAGTCAAGCCTTGTGGGCACCGAATTGACAATTTGAAATTGTCAGAAGTTTGGTGCAACAAATTGAAGAAGAAAAGTGTGAATGGCTGCACCGAATGGAGAAAAATGATACGGTAAATTAATGCTCCATTGGTAAGTGTTGAAATTACCAATGGGGAAATTAATTTTTGGTCCCTAAAAGTTAGGCTATTTACAAGTTTAGTCCTTAAAGCTCAACTATAAATAGGCCTAGCATTTGTCATTTGAAACCATCCTAACATCCATACCATCTCTTCCATTTGTTTCTCTTCTCCCATTTGTAATATTTGGGAATTCTTAGGAATTCCATTTGTTTGTACCATTTTGGTATTAGTGAAGTTATCATCCGGTGGTGGTGCCCGAGGAGTAGACGACATTTTCGTCGAACCTCGTAAATTTGGTGTGTTCTCTCCATTATTTATTTCGCTTGCTTATTATTGGGTTTTTCCATTGAGTTTCAATATTCAATAGTTGACGGGTTTGTCCGCTGTGCAAATTTCGGTACTTTCGATCTCGACATTTCAGCTCAGATTTGAAGCTACGTTCGTGTGGGAAATAACCCGGTTTCCCCAACAATTGGTATCAGAGCTTCGGTGAAGGCTATCCCGGTTGCTCGGTTGCTGCAAGAAGTGTGGTGTTGTGACAGTGCATGTCTAGGAAAGTTCTGGCTAGGAAAGACTTGGTATTTAAGCGATCCGTGTGATCCACCTCTCTTTCCTGGGAACTTACCTGGTGCAGTGTTTCAATATCCAGTTCGTGCTGTTGAATATTATTCGTTGCCATGGCAAAAGACGGATCAGATGGGGCATCAAGCTCTTCCTCTATACCAGTGAGGAGGATAATGTCAAATGCAAACTTCTCGGTGGAGTTGTTCGATGGATCCGGTCACTTCGGCATGTGGCAAGGCGAGGTGCTAGACTCTTTATTTCAGCAAGGTCTAGACATTGCCATTGAGGAAGAAAAACCCGTAGATATGGTGGAGAAAGATTGGAGAACAATCAACCGTATGGCGTGCAGTACGATTCGATCTTGTCTTTCCAGGGAGCAGAAGTATGCCTACAAGAACGAGACTTCTGCAAGCAAACTGTGGAAAGCGTTGGAGGAAAAATTCCTAAAGAAAAGCTCTCAGAATCGTCTTCACATGAAGAAAAGATTGTTCAGATTTGATTATCAACCAGGCACCAGTATGAATGAACACATCACTGCCTTCAATGAGTTAGTGGCAGATCTGTTGGGCATGGATGAAACTTTCAAAGATGAAGATTTGGCTCTAATGTTGTTGTCATCCCTTCCAGATGAATTTGAGCACCTTGAAACAACGTTACTTCATGGAAAAGATGAGGTGACCCTTAAAGAAGTAACTGCTGCTCTGTATAGTTACGAGCTCAGAAAGAAAACCAAGATGGAGAGCAAGTACAATGCAGTGGAGGCCATGGTGGTAAGAGGTCGCTCGAAAAGCCAAAAGCCAAAAATGAGAGGGAGATCAAAGTCAAAGTCCAGACTTGGGAAAGATGAATGTGCTTTTTGTCATGAGAAAGGTCATTGGAAGAAAGATTGCCCGAAGCTGAAGAAGAAAGGAAAAGCCGCTCCAGATGCATGTGTTGCAGAGCATGATACTAGTGACTCTGAAATATCACTGGTTGCTTCATCATCATCATTTCGTTCAGACGAGTGGATATTGGATTCGGGTTGTACCTATCATATGTCCCCTAATCGGGAGTGGTTCTTCGATTTAGTAGAACTAAATGGAGGAGTTGTTTATATGGGCAATGACAACGCCTGTAAAACGATTGGGATAGGATCAATCCGTTTGAAGAATCAAGATGGATCAACCAGAGTTTTGACTGATGTCCGATACGTGCCTAGTTTGAAGAAAAATCTCATCTCGTTGGGAGCTTTGGAATCCAAAGGCTCGATTGTCACTATGAGAGATGGAATTTTGAAAGTCACATCAGGCGCACTCGTGATAATGAAGGGCATCAGGAAAAATAACTTGTATTACTACCAAGGTAGTACAGTTATTGGAGCAGTAGCAGCAGCTTCCGGTGGAGACAAATTGGATTCTACTCAGTTGTGGCACATGCGGTTGGGACACGCTGGTGAGAAATCCTTGCAAATTTTGGCAAAGCAAGGATTGTTGAAAGGTGCAAAGGCTTGCAAGTTAAATTTTTGTGAGCATTGTGTTTTGGGAAAGCAGAAGAGAGTGAAATTCGGCACCGCTATCCATAATACAAAAGGTATTTTGGATTATGTTCACTCAGATGTGTGGGGTCCTTCCAAAACAACGTCGTTGGGAGGAAAACACTATTTTGTAACCTTTGTTGATGACTTTTCCAGAAGAGTTTGGGTGTATACAATGAAGTCTAAAGATGAAGTGCTCAAAGTTTTCCTAAAGTGGAAAAATATGATCGAGAACCAGACTGGCAAGAAGATCAAACGGCTTAGGACGGACAATGGAGGGGAATATAGAAGTGATCCGCTCTTTGACGTTTGCCAGGAGCATGGTATTGTTCGACACTTCACTATTAGACATACACCACAGCAGAATGGGGTGGCAGAGCGTATGAATCGAACACTACTTGAGAAAGTTCGATGTATGTTGTCCAATGCTGGGTTGGGCAAACCATTTTGGGCTGAGGCTGTGACATATGCTGGTCATCTCATAAATCGTCTACCGTCATCGGCGATTGGAGGAAAAACACCTTTGGAGGTATGGTCTGGAGTACCCGCTACAGATTATGATTCCTTACATGTATTTGGATCCACTGCGTATTATCATGTGAAGGAGTCAAAACTTGATCCTAGAGCAAAGAAGGCTATCTTTATGGGAATCACTCATGGAGTGAAGGGATTTCGACTTTGGTGCTTAGACACAAAGAAGATAATTTGTAGCAGAGATGTTACCTTTGATGAATCTGTCATGTTGAAGAAGGTAACAAATGGAGCTGTTCAGACAAGTAGTACTCCACAACAGGTGGAGTATACTCCAAACCAGGTGGAGTTTCAAGAGACGGTGATTAGTCCAGCAATTGATGTTACTGATTCTCCAACTCCAATGGAGGAATCAGAAGATGAAGAGGTTCAAACCCAAGAACCATTGGAGACACCAGAACCACTTGCAGTTACAAGGCCAAGGAGAGAAATTCGTAGACCTGCTCGATTTACAGATACGGTGGCCTATGCCCTTCCAGTTGTTGATGATGATATCCCTGTCACTTATCAAGAAGCAATGCAAAGCTTAGAAAGTGACAAGTGGAAAAGTGCCATGGATGAAGAAATGCAATCTCTCCAGAAGAACAACACCTGGGATTTGGCATATTTACCAGAAGGTAAAAGGGCAATTGGATGCAAATGGGTGTTTGCAAAGAAAGACGGATCTCCCGGCAAGAAAGATGTTCGCTACAAGGCAAGGTTGGTAGCTAAAGGCTACGCTCAGAAGGAGGGAATCGACTACAACGAAGTATTTTCCCCTGTTGTGAAGCATTCCTCCATTAGAATATTGTTGGCCTTGGTAGCACAGTTGAATTTGGAGCTAGCTCAACTCGATGTAAAGACGGCTTTCTTGCACGGTGATTTGGAAGAGGAGATCTATATGACTCAGCCAGAAGGATATGTAGATGCTGGTGGTAAGAAATGGGTTTGTAAGCTGAACAAATCGCTATATGGATTGAAGCAATCTCCGAGGCAGTGGTACAAGCGATTTGATAGCTTTATGAGGAGGCAGAAGTACACGAGAAGCAAATACGACCATTGCGTGTATTTGCGAAAGCTACAAGATGGATCTTTCATTTATCTCCTCTTGTATGTTGATGATATGCTGATCGCTTCAAAGAGTCAACAAGAGATAGACAAATTGAAGGCTCAGTTGAATCAAGAGTTTGAGATGAAAGATCTAGGTGAGGCCAAGAAGATTCTCGGCATGGAAATAAGCAGAGACAGACGGAGAGGCAAGCTTTGTTTGACTCAGAAGCAATATCTGAAAAAGGTATTACAATGTTTTGGCATGAATGAAAGCACAAAACATGTAAGTACCCCACTTGCTTCTCATTTGAAACTCAGTTCTCAATTATCTCCTAAAATTGATGAAGAGCGAGAATACATGGCAAAAGTTCCATATGCTAATGCAGTAGGGAGCTTGATGTATGCGATGGTGTGTACGCGGCCTGACATTTCACAAGCTGTTGGAGTTGTGAGCAGGTACATGCATGATCCTGGAAAAGGACATTGGCAAGCTGTGAAATGGATTCTACGGTATCTCTAACAAACCGTAGATGTTGGTTTAGTGTTTGAGCAAGATGAAACACTTGGTCAGTTTGTGGTTGGATATGTTGATTCCGACTATGCTGGTGATTTGGATAAGCGTCGGTCTACTACTGGGTATTTGTTTACTCTAGCAAAAGCCCCAGTTAGTTGGAGGTCTACTTTACAGTCAACGGTGGCTTTGTCAACTACAGAGGCAGAGTACATGGCAGTTGCAGAGGCTGTTAAGGAGGCGATTTGGCTTAACGGATTGTTGGAAGACTTGGGAGTTGTTCAAAGTCACATTAGTCTCTATTGTGACAGTCAGAGTGCTATTCATTTAGCGAAAAATCAAGTCTACCATTCAAGAACCAAGCACATCGACGTGAGGTATCACTTTGTACGGGAGATCTTTGAAGAAGGAAAGGTTCTACTTCAGAAGATTGCTACGGTAGAAAATCCTGCAGATATGTTGACCAAGGTGGTAACATCAATCAAGTTCAATCATTGTTTGAACTTGATTAACATCTTGCAAGTTTGAGCACCTTCGGGTGTATGGCGCTCATGAGCGCATTTGGAGGCACTGCAGAAGATAACGTTTGGGGAGAAGAAGATTTTGAGAAAGCTTGATGAATTCAAGCCAAGGTGGAGATTTGTTGAATTTGTGGCTTGAAAAGTCAAGCCTTGTGGGCACCGAATTGACAATTTGAAATTGTCAGAAGTTTGGTGCAACAAATTGAAGAAGAAAAGTGTGAATGGCTGCACCGAATGGAGAAAAATGATACGGTAAATTAATGCTCCATTGGTAAGTGTTGAAATTACCAATGGGGAAATTAATTTTTGGTCCCTAAAAGTTAGGCTATTTACAAGTTTAGTCCTTAAAGCTCAACTATAAATAGGCCTAGCATTTGTCATTTGAAACCATCCCAACATCCATACCATCTCTTCCATTTGTTTCTCTTCTCCCATTTGTAATATTTGGGAATTCTTAGGAATTCCATTTGTTTGTACCATTTTGGTATTAGTGAAGTTATCATCCGGTGGTGGTGCCCGAGGAGTAGACGACATTTTCGTCGAACCTCGTAAATTTGGTGTGTTCTCTCCATTATTTATTTCGCTTGCTTATTATTGGGTTTTTCCATTGAGTTTCAATATTCAATAGTTGACAGGTTTGTCCGCTGTGCAAATTTCGGTAGTTTCGATCTCGACATTTCAGCTCAGATTTGAAGCTACGTTCGTGTGGGAAATAACCCGGTTTCCCCAACACTCACCGATGCCGTCGAGAGGTTTGCACTTTGCAGCTCTACCTACTACCGTCTGGTTTATTTCGCTGTTGACATCTCTTATTAATGTTCAAGTTGCAATTTTCAGATGGGATATAAATGCAATACAGAAGCTTCCAACCTATATGAAGATATGCTACCATTCCCTCTACAACTCCGTTAACGAAATGGCTTTCGACACTCTTAAGGAACAAGGAGTCGATGTCCTTCCCTTCCTCAAAAAAATAGTATCAGACCGACCCTTAAACTTTTCCTTTCGTTTTGATTTCTAATCTTTGAAACTAAGAGTTAAAACGTTCTAAATGTGTTCAGTGGACGAATCTTTGTAAATCATATTTTTTGGAGGCAAAGTGGTATTACATCGGATACACACCGACCCTACAAGAGTATATCGACAATGCTTGGATTTCAATATCGGGTTCTGTGTTGTTAGGCCATGCCTATTTGCTAAATGATCATGTAACACAGGAGGGATTGCAACACATTGAGGAATGTTACCAGAATATAATTTATCAGTCGTCGATGATTGTTCGATTAACCGGCGATCTCGGCACATCATCGGTTAGCAATATACATATTAATCAATATACATAGCTTATCAACTCGAGATGACCATTGATTGATTGATTATCTTTCTTCCCTTTTTGTATTAGGATGAGTTAAAAAGGGGTGATGTTCCGAAATCAATTCAATGTTACATGTACGAAAATGACGCATCCGAAGAAGAAGCTCGTGAGCACGTAAAGAAGTTGATCGAGGCTGCTTGGAGAAAGATAAACGAAGAGCAGATGGCTGAATCTCCTTTCTCTCGGACGTTTGTCGACATTGCTATGGACCTTGCAAGAGTGGCACACTTGATGTACCAAAATGGCGATGGTCATACTAATGAAGAAGGTGACTCAAAGGAGAGAGTGCTATCATTATTTGTTAACCCAATTCCTTGGCCTAAGTGATTAAGAACATTGGAATGATTTTCCAAGCTAGAAAAAAAAATGACATTCTCATTTATGGTCATTTAGTATGGCAAGCCTTAATCTGATGTTAGTATAATATGCACCCTACTACATGTTGGTAGGCCATTAGTTTAATAATAATCACCCTACTCGAGATTATGATATATTTTTTTTTACTTGACAAAAATGATATTATTAAAGAAGAATAAAATCATACGAGTCTCTTCATCTTAAATAGAGAAAAAGAGTGCGACACAACTAAACACAAAATAAATTAAGCTTGGACCGACAATACACAAACACCAGAAATAAATAACAGTTCAAAATTACAGTACACAACCAAAAACACAATGCCTTACTGTTCGAAACCAATTACCACCATACCAACCCTTGCCTTGACATACCCTCCTATATTTTCCTTCATATTAATACCCTTACCTTGATATTAATACTTTTGTGATATTTATATGAGTTAGGATCAACTTACACAATGTAAAACTCTTTAAGTTTTACACGTTTTCTGGATCGTTGGATGGGGGAATGAATGACTCACATTAACTCCTTACTCTTTTTTTCCAAATGATAATCTTCACATATTTACTGTTAATCTCATCCATTCGTTTCACTCATCCAACGGTCCAAAAAACGTGTACAACTTAAAGAGTTTTGCACTATGTAAACGGATCCTCTCTCTATATAGGATTATTATCCTATACACTGGCGGTAGAAACTAAAAGTTTCCACAAACGTCTTATTTTTAAGGTTTAGGGGTTTAGTTTAGGGTATAGAGTTGAAGAGTTTAGGTGTAGGGATTTAGAATTTAGGGTTAGTGGTTAGAATTTAGGGTTTAGAGGTTAGAGTTTAGTTTTTAGGGTAATATAGTGAAGATTTATGTTTTAATCTATAAACACTAAATTATAACCCTAAAATATAAATTTCAACTACGTATTATCCATAAATTCAAAACACATACACCTAAATTACTAAACCATACACCCTAAACTAAGTCTTTAAACCCTAAAACTAAAGCACTCGTGAAAATTTTTAGTTTTCACCGCCCAGTGTATCAAATAATTACCCATATATATATATATATATATGGAAAGAAGACCATTAGTATGACGTGTATTATATTTTCCTTGATTTTTATGTGCTTAATGGGCGGTGGCATTTAGCTTTTTGTTTGGTTGAGTTGAAGAGAAAATTGAAAAATAAAATAAAATAAAATAAAATATAAGAATTATTTGATAGAGTAGAAAAATCGAAGGAAAAATAAAATAAAATGAGAGACAGTTTTCTTTACACATCTACAAATAGTTCTCTAAAATTAAGTGGAAAATAGGAAAGAAATGTGAAATCTATATACTACGAAAATAAAATTATCAAATTATATATATTTAAAAAAAATTAATTTTATTTTCGTCATATTTATAATTAATTTATATAATTTCATCCATATTTTTTATTTTTATTTTATTTTGTCCAATTTAGTCACTAATTTTTTTTATTTAAACTAAAATTTACTATTATTTGTTTACAAATTTATTATTAAATTCAATATTTGTAATATAATAATATTTTTGTTCAATTTACTCCCTAAAATATTTATTTGATCCGAAATTAACTTCTATTTGTTTCTATTTTATAATTTTATCTAATATTTTTATCATAGTTTTATTTTTGTTCTATTTAATCCCTCAAGTTTTATTTAATTTGGGAATGACCTTTATTTATTTTTAATTAATAATTTAGTCCAATATATAATTGCAAACTTTATGTTCCAATCACTATTTTTATAATTGCAACTAAAGACTCATTTTAGTTTGGATAACCCTAAAACTTGGCCTATATGTCAATGGTGATATTTATTTCATAAACTAAGGTTTAATGTCTGTAACACCCCTAATTTAATAAGGCCAAAAAAATGAAAAAGGTGAACATAATGAACATAAAAACGGAAAAGAAGGGGGTTAGTGCTAGCATGGAGCTTTGAACCCGTGACTTAAGCTTAATGAGCATAAGCCTTAACCAACTAAACTAAGGCTTTTCTCTAATTTATTTTTGTCAAAATATCATTCTAAACATGTGTTATAGGATATCCGAAAATAAAACAATAGGATAATGAAAATATCCTACCTACCCATATTGGTTCAATTAATTCCATTTACCCACCCAAGAACCCATATCTAAAAACGACGCTTCACCTCCCCTCACCAAACTTATCACCTTCGTCGACCACCGCCTGATTCCCCTAATCGTGTCGTCGTGGCAACCACCGTTGTGCCCATCGAAAGCGTCGCCTCACGTCAAACTCACTCGTAGCCACCACTCGCGGCCGAAAGCTTCCGGTTGTCGAGAAAACTAGGTCGAAGTCTCGACGAGGGGGGGGGTAACCCAATCGCCACCCTACTGCTCCTCACGTTTCCGGCCGCCGTGGTTGCCCGTTAAAGACGCCAACACCATCATCGTTCTCCTCGTATGGCGATGAGCAAAACAGTGGCCGCCGACCATCAAATCGCCACCGCTTAAGCCTCGTCGGAGCCTCATCGTTTTAAAACGGTGAAAATCGTTGTGGGTAAGTTCGGTAACTAAATTCAACCAAATCTGGATTTTTCAAGTTTTTGGTTGAGTTTTTATTCTTTCTGGCGTGTTCCTGGTCATTTTTGATCGTGTGTGACGATCACGCGTCGTCGCGGGCGATTTCCGGTCGCCAGAGACGAGGACCCTCAAACTGAACCGGTCAGACCGGCTTTGGACCTGTCCGACCCTTGAACCAACTGACCGACCCGAATCAAACCGACTGAGTCAACTCGACCAAGTTGACTCAGTGAGTCAACTCGCCTGAGTCAACTCACCGAGTCAGCTATTGGACCGGTGACGTCAGCATGACGCCAGTGTTGACTTTGACCGCTGATGTCAGTGTTGACTTTGACCCAAAAGTCAAAATTTTCCGAAAAGCCCTATTTTATGTTTTTCTACGTCTTGAGTCCGATTTTGATGCCCGTTTTGCGAAATTCTGACTTAAAAGCCTCTGAATTAGTCCTTGAACTCGAGTTTGATTTTGTAATTTATTAATCAATTATGAGCAATGTGAATAAGAACTGAAATTGAAATTTGTGTGATTGAAGGTATTCACAGTTCCTTGTATTCGGGATGTTGAGGACGTCGCATTCGGGTTTGAGAGTGATCGAATGGAGTACCATGGTTGACCGATATAGCAAAGATTAAAGGTAATACATTACTACCTCTTGTATGCTTTATGAACATGTTGATATTCGGTTAATGCATAAATATGATTATGAGTGATATTAGCTCTGTATAAGTCAAACCGGATATGAAATTGAATATGATAACCTGGATAAGATTGAAATGCTCGAACGAGAAAGTTAATAAATGTAAAGATCTAGAGTTCAATAAATAATTAATAAGGCAACTAATCTCCAAATCCGATTATTAGTGTCAAATGATTCAATGTTAAAAATATTTGGATATGAAATTACGAAAATGCCCTTAAGGTTTGAGAATGACTAAAATACCCTTGAAATTGAAAGCGATCTAGAAATCTACACTATATATGGTAAAACCGCCTAATTCATCTGAAAATCTCGAACTACATGGAAGGTTATGGTAACAAGATTAAAACCTTCGAGGTTGTAAGGTGTTAGGTTTCCTTGAATTTGGAATGAATCTCTGAGTATAGATTTACGAGAAACTATCCATACCCCTGAATTAATCAAGTGGCTCAAAATATTGAATTGATCGTAATGACTGAGAGTATTGGAAATATTGTTACGGTTAAATTAATCGGAATGATCGTATTGACCAAAAACGCTGAAGTATCCTCGGACACCGAGGTTTGCAAATTAACTAGAAGGGTGGATAAACCCTTGAGTTCTTAAATGAATGAAGTGGTTGGATGTACCGAAATTTCTTGAATTGCTGAAACACCCACGAGTACTTAAATGATTGAAATACTATAAATGGTTCAATTGACATGAATGATGGATATCCCGAGATTGAAAATGACTGAAATACCCCCTTAACTGGAATAAGTAAATTGCTTTTGATAAAATTTTAGAAATGCCAATAAAGTTGAAAATGACTAAAATGCCTTTAAGGGTTGAAGTATGACTCATGGACGCCAATCACTCCTGATATTAATATAAGGATGAAAGTTTTTTTCCGCATAGAGTATTAGTTCGACTACTCCGTGGCAAGTCTTGTGGTGAAATATGAAGGCAACCTTTCAGATATACGATACAAACAATATTTGGAAATGATGCCCGTGAAGTGCATACGTCAGAAGGTTTGGTTAGTAATGTAAGGTTTTGACATGTTAGTTCGACTGGTTTTAGAGGCTCGATAAACTTCTGGAAATCTTAAATATTGTAAACCGCCATCTTATCACTATTGGGTTAAATTACAAAATCACCCATGGTAGCTAAAAGATTAAAATGCCCTTGTTGGCCAAAGTAATCAAAATAGCCCCGAATGTATCTGATATAGTGAAAGATCTTGACGTAGAAATCTCTGAATGCCTGGTTGGAAACCTGATGAGCAAATAGAATTTCTGAGCCACTATTTACACCTTGTTGGTATAAATTATCAAAATGCCCGTGTATGATAAAATGACCATAATACCATTGTAGGCTTAAATGGCTAAATCACTCATGATATGCCAAAACTCTCAAAGATCTTGATGTATCATCTCCTGAATATCTAGTTTGAACCGTTAGTACAAACCCCTCTTTTAATAGAGGCATCGTTTCAAAAATCCGTTCAATTGTCAAAAGTTTAATGTGTTCTCTTCCGTAAATGACAAGTATCTCCAAGGAAATAAACTATTCCACCTAGTGTGTTACATGTATGCTACACGACTGTTTTTGCATACTGATTTACATGTTATAATACCGATCACGTGCACATGATTGACATACTTGATCTCATATGAACATGACATGTTTTATAAATTAAGCATGATCGTACTATATTTCTGGTATATGCATATGCACCCGATATGACAAACATGCTATATGGATAATGTGTTACTAAAAATACAGTTATTGATTAATGAACTATTGATGATCTAATTCACTGGGGTACTTGGGACATGATATGAAGTTACCGTCGGCTCAGCCCTGATCCAGCTGGTAAGTCCGCCCGTATTCGAATCCTAAGTTTCGGCCAGGTCTGCCCGTTTTCAGCTCCTATGCTTCGGCAAGGGCCGCTCGTATTCTAAGGTATATCCTTAGGATGGTACCCACGCCCAATGGGCTCGAGTTAATGCTTGTACAAGATACCGCACTGGGGAAACTATATACTGGAGTATGGTTAAAGGGTAAATAAAGAATCAAAATGAACTTTACGGCTACTTGAAACAAATGTATTTAAAATAAAAATTTTTACTGCATTATTACATTTCATGCATTAACGTTGCACTGTTGGAACACACTAGACACTAAACTCTATGATTCCACCTCCGCATGTTATCAGCCTATAATTCCTGTCTAATTCTCGATGATTGAATAAAGAACAAGTATCGTTATTCTCAAGTGTAACGTTACCCTGAAATAGCGGAAAGGAAATGAAGACTGTCACTACTTGGAACATCATGAAAATGTTATGCCTACCATATATCTGCATGAGCTTATAGCATCTTTTGGTAGTTCTGTATTACTGAGCTTTTCCAAGCTCACGTTGTTTTTACCATCGCAGGTTGAAGGAATATATCATGGTATAATGTTTGACATCAGTGTTCGGAGTTCTCTCGGCGTTGCCTTTGGAGTACGGTACATTATAGTTAGTGGGCATGAATGTCATGTTTTATTTTATGATAGTGTCTGTAAAACACGTTCTGAAATTTCTGTCATGTATTTAATCGACTCCCTGAAATGATATTTTAAACAGAAGTTGATTTTATAGTTTAATAAATGTTTTGAGAAAAATAAATGTTTTATGTGTATTTTTACTGTGGGCCGCTCTTGTGACTTCTTAGGATCCGTTGTAACGCATATGCGAGTCTGGGGGGTTACAATGTCACTTTTTGAAAAACGTGTCCATGTATTTTATGAATGTTTTCAAAATTGCCCATAAACTACTTATTTTTGTAATTAACACTCTATTTCAAATCCGACTTCAACTCAAATTTACCATTAAGTCTAATTGGAATTAATGAGTCTAAAACAACTGAAACTAAATTTTTAACTTAAAATCTAACTTATGAATTATTTATATTTTAGTCCATAAACCTCGATTCGAATAAATTTACTTTGTTTTGATCTTTGTTTTTAGGGGAAAAAACAAATGTATAAGATGTTTCTACTTGTATTTAAGTTTTGAATGTTTTTGGATTTAAAATTTGTAAAATAATCAAAATACTTTTTTGTTAAATCGTTTATTTTTAAAGTTTTTAAAAGTTTATTTTCTCGGATGACTTTAATTAATTGTTTCTGCTTTATTTTCATGTTGGTTGTTTAATTTCATGTAATCTAATATGCTTATTTTTTAAAAAATTATTTTAGGCCATAAATGAGCCATTTGTACCATTCGATATTCGGGCTAGATTTGTCTGGACCGGATATTAGGTGTTACATTGTCAGTCAAACTCTCATGATTAAATTATACACATATTAGACTAAATTATAAAAATTAAAAATAAATAGAGGTCAATTTCAAATTAAATAAAAATTTTATGGACTAAAGAATAAAAACATATTAAAATTATTTGACTCAATTGTAAAAAACTTACAAATGCATATGAGACAAGTTTGAATTAAAGAAAAATTTTAGGAATTAAATTGAACAAATATAAATTATATTAAAAATATTAGATTAAATTATAAAAATTAAAAACAAATAGCTGTCATTTTAGATTAAATAAAAATTTTAGGGATTAAATTGAATAAAAATAATTATATTAAAAATATTAGACTAAATCATAAAAATAAAAAATAAACTATAATTTTCTAAGCATAATTTTCTTTTCTCTCAATTTTCCACTATACCAACCAATAGAGAAATAAATTTATTTTACTTCTAGTTTTCTATTCTCTCAACCAAACACAACGATGAAAAAAAATTATAATTTTCTATCCTTCTATTTTTTTCATCACTTCAATTTTTCATTATTCTAATTTTCTTTCCTTTCTATCAAATAAAGCCTAAAATAAATAAATTGCTCATAGTATATTTTTACTTATATTGCAATGTCAATTTTAAATGAATATACCTTTTTAAATAATTAATTAAAAAATGTTCTCCAAACTTGATTATTTAAAAAAATGATTCATTTTGGTCCAGGAAACTATATATAATATAATATTATACTTAGGATCAAAGATGGATCGATGGTGGCTGGCGGGGGACGGTCACCCCTAAAAACTTGAAATTTTTATACGACTTAAAATTTTTCTATGTATTTTCTATTGAAAATATATTTTCGCCCTCTTAAAAATTTATAGACTCGCCCTCTAACTTAAAGTTCTGCATGCTTATGATCCTAACCGGATAACCCTATATATATCCAAAAAGGTGTGAAAAACAAACAAAAATAAGTCCGTGATCGAAGGAGATCTCTGCACCAAAAACCAACAACTCCATCCCTCATTTGAACTTCTAAATCAACAACAACCGAAGAAAAAAACCCAACAAAAATATGCAGTTTCAACACGCAACGAGTTGTTTTCCAGTTTGTCTTATGAGATGAAAGACAAGAAACAAGCCATTATTTTCCTTTGTTTTATTCCTCAGAATTCACAAACAAAACGACCCATCACATGGCAAATGTGCTCTGCTGTCGAAATGACAGCAAAATCATAGCCCATATATGAACACCATAATTCTCAGCTCATATCCACCAATTCCCAAGCTTATCAAATATAAAATCTGGGTTTTCTGAGCTGTGATCTCTAAAGCCACATGGCTACCTTGCCACATGTCTTTTCTTAATCAAATTCGTATGATAAAATGATGGTCCCGTGTATGATCAGTTAAGTTTGCAGAAATGGAGAAAGTTGAAGCTCTCGATCTTTTAGAGGAGTCCTGGTTTTTTGAGAACTTGTTCGATAGGAGGAGGAGGATGTTGAGATGTTATTCGGATCCTTGTACTTCCTCGAATTCCAGACAAGATGTTTTGGCTAATGATTCCTGTCGTGAAAGCCGTAATTGTTCGGTCCGTGCCCCGTCGTTGCCGCAGTGTATAGGGACGGAAAGGAAGAACAATTGTGGGAAGATCGAATTGAATAGGCAATTATCCCTTCGAGCACCGAAAACGACGTGTTCGGATCATAAGATACATGACATTCGAGAAAAGAGAACTGATGGGAAGATCAAATCGAGAGGCGAATCGTCGTCGTCGAGACGTAGTTTTCTAAGGACACCTTCTTTGCCATCTTCAATGGGGACTAATGAGTTAACTCAGGATAATGAAAATGATCTTAGAATGAGCAAATTGATCCGACAAGCAATGGCTAACTCGCCCGACATATTGCCCCCAAGGCACAGTCCTAATAAGGTACTCATATGTCCCATATGACCTTACTACAATTTGGCAATGTGAATTTTATATTAATCCTCTGTCCTTTGCAGGCAATGAGCTACAACACCAACGAGGCTGCGGTCGCGAGAGGCCGGCATTCGAATCCGAAGCCAATGCTGAATAAAAGCCATAGCGATCTTGCCTTCCAAGAACTGCAAGGGTTCAAGGACTTAGGATTCACATTCGACAACGAACACTTGAGCCCCGATGTTGTTAATATACTCCCGGGGTTGCAGGGCACTAAGATAGACGAGCCGAAACAAGAGAATGTGAGGAGGAGGCCGTATTTGTCCGAGGCATGGCACGTACAAGGCCCGACACCGCCGCCGCCACCGCCACTTCCGCCTCGTGTATCTAAGAATTCAGCAAAGGATATGAAAGCACAGATCAAGTTTTGGGCCAGAGCAGTGGCAACTAATGTTCGACAATAGTGCTGAGAATTCATTACAAACAGGCTCCATCACCCCATTTATTTTACCAAAATTGACATTACTATTTCTAGTCTACATTTTTTTCCCAATTTCCCAGATTTTCTTTTCTCATTTAGGACTGAGATTATCTTCTACTATTGTCAAGTCAAAATCCATAACAATTCGGAACTTAACTTATTCACTCTATTAAAAAAATATTGTAAATAGATTCTTGAATTTTCTAAAAAAATTATATGAAAGTTTTCTCTTTATTTTTTTTTTGTAAAAGTTATTATTAATATATTTATATATTAAATTAAATCAATACCCTTAAAATATAAATTTTGTATATTTGGATTTAAATTTATTTTTTAAAACGCTTAGCTTATCCTACAAGGTAGGTTTTTTTTTTGTTTGCTTTTGTTTTCTATTTCAATATTATCTTTTTTAAATTATTTATCAAATCATAGTTAAAATTTATATTGGCTTCTTCGCGCTCTTAAGATTTTTTTAAAAGAAACAATAGTTAAAATTTTACGTTCACACAAACATTATGGCCTTGTTTAGCAATTAACGGATAGATGATAGCAGATTAGATTAGCTGATAGTTGATAGCTGATTGCATTAAATGATTTGACTAGCGAATTGTATTAGCTGATTGTATAAAAGTTTTTGGTAAAATTAACTGATAGCTGATAGTTGTTTGATTATTTAAACAAGCAAAATGACATATAAGGAGTAAGAACATGATTATATTCAATACTTGTTTGAATAATTTATCAGTTATGAATATTTTGTATATAATACATATTAATTAGATTTGTGAAAATTATTTTTAATATAAATTTTCTAAACATATTTGAAAGATTTATATATTAATTTATTATTTATATAATTATTAAAAAATTATATGCACATATAAATATGTGATAATAAAAAAAATAACTTACAAAACACCATATAAATTAGTAGTAACAACAAATAAGTTCAATATTTAATATGTTATTATTTATATTAAAAATGTTATTATTTAATTTAGGTTATTTGGAGATTTTTGGTAATTGTTAAGGGTAAAAGAGTCGTTACAACTCTAATATCAAACCCCTAATCTCAAAAAGCTTATATTAGGAGCTTTTTCACCCCAATCCGCTAATTACCAAACATTAATATTAGCAGATTTGACTAGTCAAACCTCTAATTATACCTCAAACCTCTAATTTTTGTCCAAACCGTTGTTTACCAAACAGGGCCTATATCATGAGTTATATTTCAATACATAAGTTGTATAAAAAAAATTTACACAACCCTTCTATAAAATTTAAAACTTAAATCTCAAATTCTAGCACCCTAAAGCTCAAACCTTAAACTCTAAGCCATAATGTTAACCATAAATCTTACACCCTGCACACTAAATCTCTAAACTCTAAACTATAACATAAAACTCTAAACCCTAAAATTAAAAGAATTGTGTAAAATTAAAATTTATACAAACTTGTATATCAAAAAAATTTCCCTTATATGATACACTTTTTTTATAAAAGTCACTAATTTTTTATTAAATCCATAGAAAAATCACAATTACAATGCATCCAAGAAGAAGAATATTTAGATTAACAACCCAAGAAAATCCTTACAACCCAAAAACAAAGAAAAATGAAAACTTCTATGGAGATAAGCATACTAACAAAATTTAGCAGCCCCTTGAATCTCTTTGTCTCTATCTAAACGAGACGCATAAAGAAAGAAGAAGTGGTGCGCGATCAAAGTTGTCAAGCAAAAAGTACCGCTACCCATGACTTATTTCATCGGCAAACAACCATCAACCGAGTGGGGATATAACTTTCCAAGTGACCACAGATAAAATATAAATCAAAAATTAGTGTCGATTGAATCTCTGTGCGAATAACAATCGATCGCTAGGGTATGCAACAAAATAGCCACAAAATAATACATAAATAATAAACAATATTAAATACTCAATATATTGAATTTACACGTCCTTAAACTATCACCTTCATTCTAAATTGGTCTTTAAACTTTTGAATGTTCTAATTTTATCCCCAAACTATAGATCTCATTCTAAATTCATCTCTAAACTTTTAAATGTTTCATTTTCATCCCCAAACTATGACTCTCATTCTAAATTGGTCCCCAAACTTTTTGAATATTCCAATTTCATCATCATATTACCGTTTATACCACATAATATTGTTACATAATACACATTAGTGTTTCATGACAATTAACAATTTTTATAACGATTTTATTAACATAAGATATGATTAGTATATAATGATAATTTGGAGGGGGTGAAAGTAGAACGTTCAAAAAGTTTGAGGACCAATTTAGAATGATAATTTTAGTTTGAGGATGAAACTGGAATGCTCAAAAGTTTGGGACCAATTTAGAATGAAACTCATAATTTGAGGATGAAATTGAAATGTTTAAAAGTTTAAAAATCAATTTAAAATGAGTGACATAGTTTGGGGATGTGTTGTGCAATTAACTCTCTCAATATATATCCAAAAAACTATTGATTTTTCTCCATAATTTTTTTCCATTCATAAAACAAAAAACATAATTTTAAATTTAGTCCTTGACATTTACACCTTTTACTAATTTGGCCCTTAAAATTTTTTGAGCTAAATTTGACCTCACCTTTTTAAAACGAGTCGAACATGAACATCGACCTTTAAAAAAGAGTTAACCATTTTTTAATAGGAATGTTTACTAAAATTTTAACTGTATTAAAATGATAGCAAGTATAGGGCGTGGTTCGGTGTTTAACGCTGAACTTTGGGGTGTGGTGTGCACATTTTTTCTGAGGAGCTTATCGGAGTGAATTTGTTTTGTTTAGTTCATTTCGAATATGTTTTTGTTGATCGAGCTTGGCTCGTAGTTTTTTATGTATATATTACTATATGCACTTTTTTTTCATTTAAGTTTATAAAAAAAATTTAATGAGTCATTTGTTAATATTTATCCTTTTCAATAAAAAAAAGTCAATTTACCTTTTTTTATCATTTTAAACGCTTTCATTAATAACATCTATAATTGAACATAAACTATGTATTTAACAAAACAAACAGGATGGCTCCGAGAAATTCGGATCTTGCGAATAACTTGGAAAACCAAAACCCTAATGTCGGTGGGGTTATGCCGGCGTCGCTGGGAACTGCGGAATCGGTTGGGCGTCCTCCGGGGGCCAGTAGAGTTGTTCTTGGTGCGAAGGAAGGGGATGGCTCCGCTGCAGGCGGGGGCGATATGCATAGTTTGGGTTTATTAGCAGATGCACCGGCTGGGGCGGGGTTGGAGCAGCAGGCTTCTCCGCTGCATGGCCAGTCTGGGGCTGGGGGTATGAACGGCTGTGAGACGCCGAACACGGGTGTGGTTGGTGAACGGCGGTTGGACTTGGAGATTCCGGTTGGCATGACTGTGGTTGGAAATCCGGTCTTTGATGGTGGTAGCACTGCTAATCTGGAGGATACCGATGTGGCCATGACTGGGGATGGGGTTCCTAACAGCATTGCGGCACCTAAAACATATGCGAGTGCACTGCAAGGCGCCGATGGTGGTAACAGTTCATCCGTTTCGACTGGTTCTGAGGCGATGGTGATTGTGCGGGATGAGGACGTGACCGTTAACTTAGGTGGCCCGTATCCGACCATCAAATTCTCGGAGAGAGTTCATGAACTTGTCGATCGTACCATGGAGAAGGCATTGGTGGTTAAATTACTTGGACGTTCTATCAGTTACCGCGTTCTCTGGAATCGAATTCAGTCACTGTGGCAGTTAGAGGGCCGTTTTCAACTGATTGATCTGGATAATGAATTTTTCCTGGTTAAATTGGAAAAAGAAGAGGACTATGTTCGTGTGCTTACTACAGGACCTTGGACGATTTTTGGGAGTTATCTCACGGTCCAACCATGGACAAGGGAGTTCTCGACTTCGAAGGACTACCCATCTCAGGTTGTGGTCTGGGTGCGGTTACCGGGTTTACCTTTTAGGTACTATTCGAAGAGCATGTTTCGCCGTATTGCGGACGTTATCGGTAAAGTTATCAAAATTGATTATAATACGGGTGCAGGCGAGCGGGGTAAGTTTGCGCGATTAGCTGTCTTGGTTGACTTGGCTAAACCTCTTTTACCTTGTATCGGTATTGATAATATTGTTCAAAAGATTGAATATGAGGGGCTTCATCAAATATGTTTCCACTGCGGGGTCTATGGTCATACGATGGAGTTTTGTGCTAGTAAAGTAGTTGAAAAATCGAAAGAAACCACGGTTTCGGAAACAACTCCTACGGTTGAGGTAGAGCGTGCTGATCTTTACGGTCCGTGGATGGTTGCGGAAGGTAGGAAGCGTAGACCGCGGACGTCGGGTGGAACTGCTACATCGAACAAAAGTGGCGGTGGTGCTAACCAATCTCGATTTGCTGTTTTAAGAGATTTGGGTCGTGTAGATCAAGGGCATGTGGCGGACGGGAATGAGGTGATTCCGAAACAGGCTGTTGTGTGTGGAGCTAAAGGGAAGCAGGTTGCGTCCGATGGTAGTAATGTGCGTAAGGATTTGGTTCCTATGGGTGCTGCTCATGCGCAGGTTTCCGCCATTTCAGACGATGCTCATGGTGCGTCGTCCTCGGGTGTACCTAAGGTGGTTGTTAGTAATCCGAGGTCTGCAGAGAACGGGCAACATGCTGAGTGGGAAGTGTTGTCTACAATTCCAGGGGTGACACCGACGGTGGTGGAAAATAATAGTGAAGCCATGGGGTCGTCGCATAATGCTATTTCTATTTTGAACGACGGACGTAAGGTCCATGCGACATCAAAACATGGTAAAATTCGGGTTCAAGGTGTGCAAAAAAGTAGTAAAAATCTAGTTAAACCTCAGTCCAAGGGGAAGAAAAGAGTTGATCGGCTACCTTCTATGCCGTTACTGTCTGACTGGGTTAAATCGGCAACGACTCGCCTTGATTCTATTCAAGCTGAAGGCTTACATGTAGATACGCCTCCTGGGAATATGGCTGTGGTATATAATCGAGAAGACAGTGGTTCGTCGGATAACCCCACTGTTAGTGCTGATATGGCGTTGCATCCTTCTTGCGACAAGGGCGAGAGTACGCCGGCGACTACCAGTACCATGTTGGTTGATTAGGTCCTTTCCTTCCATCTCTTCTCTTATGGTTAATATTTTATTTTGGAATGTTCAAGGGGCTGCTGGCTCCTCTTTTAATGACCATCTTCGCAGGATTCGCTTGTCTGCTAATCCTTCGATTGTTGCTCTCTTGGAAACTCGTACTAGCGGTTCTAGGGCGGACCGGATTGTTAATCGGCTTGGCTTTCAATCTTCTTTCAGAATTGAGGCACAGGGGTTTAGTGGTGGAATCTGGTTACTCTGGAATGGTGCTATGAGGATTCAAGTCCTCACTATTTCTAACCAGTTTATGCATTGTAGTGTTGAGAGTTTATCCTTGCCACAAAAAATCTTTCTGACTGTGGTGTATGCTAGTCCCCATATTCATTACAGGAAATTTCTTTGGGACCATCTTTCAGGGATTAATCCAGGGAATGATCATCCGTGGCTGATTGGAGGCGACTTTAATGCTATTTTGCATTTGGATGATAGGCGCGGTGGTCGAATGCGTCGTCATTGTATCAGCAGAGATTTTCAGAATTTTGTCTTTTCTAATGCTCTTCAGGAGGTTGTGTTCAAAGGTCCGCGTTTCACTTGGGATAGAGGTGATTTATATGAAAGGCTTGATCGGTGCTTTGTTAACGGGGCTTGGTCTGATAGATTTGCTGACACGCTGGTCTTTCATTTGGATAGAATTGGGTCGGATCATCGCCCTCTTCTTCTTAGTACCGACTCTTTCTTTGACAATGTGGTGGAAAAGCCTTTCCGCTTTAACCCGGCATGGCAAAATTCTTCGGATTTCACTACTCTTCTCAACTCTTCTTGGGATGATAATTTATCGTATCAGGATAATATCGAGAAGCTTCGTATGGTTTTTTCTCATTGGGGTCGCCAACATGCCAGTGATATGTTTAGAAGGAAAAAAGCGTATTCTAGCTCGCCTTAAGGGGATTGATAAAGCTTTGGGTCTGAGATATTCCTCTACTCTGAGTGATCTTGAGAAATCTCTGAAAATTGAGTTAGAGGAAATTCTTAATACGGAGGAGAGTATGTGGAGACAGAAAGCTCGTTGTGAGTGGATTCAAGATGGGGACCGAAATACTAGTTATTATCACGCCCTTGCGAATGGGAGGCGTAAGCGCAACACTATCTTACGGCTTTAGGATAAGAATGGGCGGTGGATTACCGACCCGGAGTGTTTAAAATTTTTAGCCGTCGACTTCTTTGAGAAGCTCTTCACGTCCGAGAGCGCGAATGGTTACGCCTTTAATTGTCGAGGTTACTTCCCGGCGATCGGTCCTCATGAGCGTGAGGCTTTGCTTCGGCCCCTTTCGCGTGAGGAAATCCGAGATACTCTATTCCAAATGCACTCGTCTAAGTCCCCTGGGGTGGATGGTTTTCATGCCTCGTTCTATCAGAGTAATTGGGATCTTGTGGGTGAGGCGATTTGCACTGTTATTCAACGTTGTTTTTCGACTGGGGTGGTGGATCCGGATATCAATAAGACTCTTCTGGTGCTGCTTCCTAAAGTGGAGAATCCGGAAACTATTGTTCAGTTTAGACCTATCGGGCTCTGCACTGTGGTTTACAAGACCCTTAGTAAGATTGTGGTCAATCGTTTAAAAGCCTATTTGCCTCGGTGGGTTTTGGAAAATCAAACGAGCTTTGTTCCGGGCCGATCGATAACTGATAATGTGATCGTTGCCCAGGAGATTATTCATTCCATGCGGGGAAAGAAAGGCAACAATGGTTGGTTTGCGGTAAAGGTTGATCTGGAAAAAGCTTATGACCGCCTTGAGTGGTCTTTTATAGACGATACACTTGTTGATATTGGGATTCCCGCGCATTTACGTTCGCTTATCATGAGTTGTGTTTCATCGGTTTCCACTCAAGTTCTTTGGAATGGTAGTCCAACGAAGAGCTTTCAGCCTTCTAGAGGAATCCGCCAAGGTGATCCTCTCTCTCCATACCTTTTTGTGTTATGTATGGAGCGCCTTGCTCAATCTATTCAGCGCGAGGTTAATCAGGGTGTTTGGAAACCATTCCGTTTTAAGCGCAATGGGCCATCGGTATCCCATCTTTTCTTTGCAGACGATCTTGTCCTTTTTGCGGAAGCTTCGCTCGATCAGTTTGATGTTGTTAGTAAAGTCTTGCGGGATTTCTGTGAGTGCTCCGGTCACAAAGTTAGTATTTCCAAGACTAACATATTTTTTTCCCATAATGTTCATGCTTCCTTGCGGGATGATATAAGTGGAGCTTTTGGCTTTAATTGTGTTTCGGATCTTGGGCGGTACCTTGGAGTTCCTCTGATTCATGGAAGAATTACTAAAGGTACGTATTGTTATTTAATCCAAAAAGTGGCTGATAGGTTATCTGGGTGGAAAGCGAGGATGCTCTCGTTCGCCGGGAGAATTGTTTTGGCGAAATCTGTTCTTGCTGCTATTCCTATGTATTGTATGCAATCTATTCGGTTACCTATTTATGTGTATGTTGAGATTGAACGGCTGATTCGAAACTTTATATGGGGTCATGCTGATGGTAATAGAGGTTTTCATTCTGTTAATTGGGATGTTGTGTGTTCACCTATTGCGGAAGGAGGCCTTGGTTTAAAACGTTTGAGTTACCAGAATGAGGCTTTTCTTCTGAAACTTGGCTTTCTTATTATTTCTGAACCAAGCCGTCTTTGGGTCCAAGTTCTTCGTTGCAAGTATGGCATTCCGGATGGAGTTCCGAATTCTCTTCCGATGAGACGGGGTTCGCGGCTTTGGAGTGGTATTCAACTTATTTGGTCTGATCTCGTGCGAAATGTTGTTTGGAACATAGGTGATGGGCAACATGTCGACTTCTGGCGAGACTCTTGGGTAGCTTCTTTTGGCCCTCTTTGTAATTACCTCCCTAATGGCGTGGATGATGTTGATCGGACCACCACTGTTCGTGATATGGTTACGCCTGAAGGGCAATGGCATTGGGGAAACTTTGTAGATATTCTCCCGGCAAATATTGTGCATGGTATCGCTGCAATTAAACCGCCAATATCCTCTGCTTTTTCTGATACACCTGGCTGGGGCCTTGAGGATAACAGGCGTTTTACGGTTCAGTCCGCTTATGGTTTATATAATTCCACGACCATGGGAACGCCGGATCCAGGCTAGTTAGTGATTGCAAAAGCTCGGTGTTAGCCACGGATTAAACTCTTCCTTTGGCAGGTTTATCATGGCCGTATTATGACGAATGCGGAGCGTGTTCGCCGTCACTTTGCTAATGATGCGAGTTGTCCGTTATGCGGAGGCGTCTTAGAAGACATTGGCCACGTCCTTCGTGATTGTCGTTTCGTTAAAAATATTTGGCTACATTTTGTGAAGACGGAGAATACTGATGCCTTTTTTACTTTCGATATCAACCGATGGGTTTTGGACAATGTTCATTTTCCTACACGTTTTGCCCAGTTTCATGCAGATTGGGATATCCTTTTTGCGGCTATCGTATGGCTTGTATGGAAGAGGCGGAACGAGATTGTTTTTGGGACTGTGGAAGGACCGCACGAGGCTATTATCTACCGGGCGCAGCAGCTCTGCTGTGATATGGTGCAGGCGGCTGTGCAACAGAAAACGGATGGGAACGCGCTGCGGTCGGTGTCAACGGTAGGGCGTTGGTTGAAACCTCCTACAGGCTGGATTAAACTTAACGTGGATGCTGCTAGGAATATTTCAACTAGTTTTGCTGCTTGCGGAGGCTTGGGGAGAGATGAAAATGGTCATTGGCGTTTTGGTTTCTCCAAGAGGATCGGCATTTGTTCTACCTTTGAGGCGGAATTATGGGCGGTATACGAAGGTTTATCGACGGCGTGGGCGATGGGTGAAGCTAAAGTTATTCTTGAAACGGATAATCGAGACGTTTTCCATACTTTGACAGCACATGAACCGTGGAGGATTGCCTCGAGTTTGAGTAGTCATCTTGCGGAGATCCTCTCGCGTAATTGGGAGGTTAAGTTTGCGTGGATTCGGCGGGATGCAAATGGTTTAGCGGATAAGCTTGCTAAATTGGCGTGGAATATACAATATGAATATCATAGGTTTTGCGAACCCCCGGCATTTATTTGTGCGGAGCTGCATCATGAAGCTGAGGAAAATTGATTGCATGGATAGTGATGGTTGTGCGTTTATGCTACTGAATTGTGCTGTTATGTGGTCTGGGTAGAAACCACTGCATTGCGGCTTGTTGCTGCTGTGTAGTGGCGTTTCTACGTTTGGCCTAATTTGCTTTCTTCGTTCCTTATGTAATCTAGCGCTACTATACGCACTCTTTTTCCTCCGATAGGTTTAGGGATGTTTTTAACGAGGCGTATAGTAGGTGCTTTCCCATTCAATCAAAAAACTATGTATTTAACAATTGTGAAAACTTTCAGAGCTATTGAGCGTCTCCAGCTGAAAAATGACCATTATTATCGTTAAGAGACCTATATTCGAACAATTTGTTTACAAATTGCACGATATGTATGTACGTTTCTAAATGTTAAGAGTAAAGAATAGATATTACTGCTAATCACTTTAAAATATTAAAAAAATAAGTATGAAAGTTTTCTAATATGATCACTTTGATAACTACCCAATCATACACCACATGAACATCAAGTTAATTTCAATGTCCATGTTTGTAAATACTTGAAAGGTTGATAATCTAATATTTCATTAGATTTCACCATTATATTAAAAAATTAAAAATGAATAAAACGTGATTAATAATATATTAATCATCAGATTTAGAGACCTTACTTTTTACCTCAGATCCTAATTTGATTTGCCCTTTCCGGTGAACCCTCCATTATTTGATGTGACCTATACTCCCCTCTGATATTTATTATTATAAATTCCATGCATATGATAAAAATGGCATTAAAGAATATGAGATTAATTTATATTAAGAACATTATCAGTAGCTAGATATAGATAAGGGGGCATGTTATATTTTAGACACCTCGGCATTTTTTTTAAATAAATATAAATAAAAATGATTAACGGCTAACGGCTAAGGGACAAAAATAGAAACGATTTTAAACGTAAGTGATTAGAATAATTATTTTTTCATTTTGGTGACCAAAATAGAACAAACTTTAAACGAAAATGAACTACATGTAAAAATTACCCAAAAATTTATTAGCAATAGTATAACCCACATATTGCAACTCCATTTTTTTAAGTCAAGTTGCAGGCAAAATGAATATCAAAGAAAATTATACATCTTACTTTTCCTAAGATCCTAATTAGATTTGTCCTTCCCTGTGCACATGTTTTCTTTTATTAATTGACATCTCTTTTAAATTATTTAATGTGATATTTTTTTCGTAAAGAATAAAAATTCTATGTATTATGCTCTTTCTTATGACACACACTAAAAAATAAAAAAAAATTTAAATTTAAATCTTAACTTTAAATTCTACGTTCTAAACCCTAAACTTAATTCCCTAAACCCTAACCATAAACATTAAACTCTAAACCATAAACTCACTTTTTTAAGATGAGTCACCAAAATATTGATATATTTTATTTTATTAATTGAACCAATAATACATATAATGGGAAGGACTTGTATAATAATTTCTCGAGTTTTGATTTATAAGTCTTTTGAAAGATTTAATGCAAATTCTTACTTTAAAATAAAAAGTTTATTATAAAACTAACAAGGTTTGGGTGCATTGGTAAAGTACATTGCACTCTCAAGGAGAGGACGTGAATTCGAACCTTAGAGACGACATTATTAGGAGGGGCAGCCACACACTCCAAATATTGACCGTAAAACGAACATACATATTACAAAAAAAAATATTATAAAATCGAATTCAATTTTACACAACAATCAAAAAAGAAAAAAATTAAAATACAAAACTAATACCTACCCACATGTAGTAGGGTACTTCTTGCACTAACATCAGATTATAGCACACCATACTAAATGATCATAAAGTGATTTACCAGACCATTTTGAAAGATGATAATATTTTTTTATTCTATCTTGCAAAATAATTCCAATTTTCAATCATTTTGGGCAAGGAATTGGGTTAACAAACAATGATAACACTCTGTCCTTTGTCTCGCCATCTTCAATGGCATGACCGTCGCCATTTTGGTACATCAACTGCGACACTCTAGCAAGGTCCATGGCGATTTCGATAAACGTCCGGGAGAATGGAGATTCAGCCATCTGCTCTTCGTTTATCTCTTTCCATGCACCCTCGATCAACTTCTTTACGTGCTCGCGAGCTTCTTCTTCGGATGCTTCGTTCTCGTACATGTAACACTGGATTGATTTCGGAACATCTCCCCTTTCTATCTCGTACTGATAAAAGAAAAGAAAAACCAATCAATTAATGGAAATATAGAGTTGACGATTTATGTATATTGATTGATTGACATGTATGGTACTAACCGATGATGTCCCGAGATCGTCGGTTAATCGAACAATTATCGACGACTGATAAATTATATTGTGGTAATATTCCTCAATGTGCTGCAATCCCTCCGGTGTTACATGATCGGTTACCAAATAGGCATGGCCTAACATCACGGAACCCGATATCGAAAGCCAAGCGTTGTCGATGTACTCTTGTAGAGTCGGAGTGTATCCGATGTAATACCATTTCGCCTCCAACAAATATGCTTTACAAAGATTCGTCCACTGAACATATTTAGAGAGTTTGAACTCTTAGTTTCAGAGATTAGAAATCAAAACGAAAAGAAAAGTTTAAGGGTCGGTCTGATACCACTTTTTTAAGGAAGGGAAGGACATCGACTCCTTGTTCCTTAAGAGTGTCGAAAGCCATTTCGTTAACGGAGTTGTAGAGGGAATGGTAGCATATCTTCATATAGGTTGGAAGCCTCTGTATTGCATTTATATCCCATCTGAAAATTGCAACTTGAACATTAATAAGAGATGTCAACAGAGAAATAAACCATATGGTAGTAGGTAGAGCTGCAAAGTGCAAACCTCTCGACGGCATCGGTGAAGAGCTCCAACTCTTCTAACGTGCCGTAAACGTCATAGACATCGTCTATGACGGTTATCAGCGCGTTCACCTTGGTTTGATCTCTCCGACTTTTTCCGGACCGAGGAGTATTTATCATTCCCACACTCCATAAAAAACTCTCCATCAGCCTATCTCTAGCAAAGTTCAGCTTTTCGCAGAGACCGAGATCCTTCCACCACCTAATCAGAAGTCGAAAATCAGAATCAATCAGTTCAATACTATTATTATATATCCATACGCAAGTAAGCATATATATACTTACGCTGAAGCATATCTTAGATCGTCCTGGTGAATGGCTTGGACTGTGTTATAATCCAGTATAGCAAGTTCTAAAAGAATGGGGTTTTTGTCCTTGTTTTTCTCGTACGCATCTATGAACCATCTGGCTTCCAACCTCGACATTCTCCAATGTAGAGGGAGCTCCAAGGCATGCTCCACTAGCATCCAAAGATATGGATTGTTGTTCTGTTTCAGTTTCAGACATTCTTTGAGAAGCTTAGCTGCTGATTCTCTTGCATTCTCCAGCATTGTCTCACCTTCTACTAAGAGGTATGAAGCCTCATAAAGGTTGAGCAATCCATTGAAATCCTGGGAAAAGCTTGCTTTTATGTTCCCAGCCTCATCCATGAAGCTAGTGAAAACATCTATACATGAAAAGATATATAGTGGAGTACTAATTAATAATGATATTATTGTAACAAATTAAGAAATCCGACGTGGAATTGTATTTTTTTATACCTTGATTCACCTTATAGCCATGTTGTCTTAGCAGTCGAAATCCGAGTGCTGTGGCATGTAAATTCCGTTTCTCCACTGGAACACTGTTGCACTCTGCACTTATATTCTTCAAAGTAGTGTTGATTTCATGTTGAAAGTGACGGGACAAGCCAAGTCTTTGTAAAGTATCGATAAGCTCAAGCTTCTCCAAAGGATCCACCACTCCACAAACCATCTTTCTCACTTCACCCTGCAGTTTGCTAGCTCGTTCCTCGTACGATCCGCCTCGAAAATCGCTTTGAAGCGACTGAACATAATCGTGATCCCAAATAGGAGGATGGTAATTAGCCGACCGTCTAACGACGTCGACCTCACCGGAGATTTCGATAGTAGGCGTAGCTTTACATCGCAAGGCTGAAGAAACATTTAACCTATGGAAGCTAGAGAAGCGTTTGTACTGTTTGTGTGTAGGGAAAGTGCAGATGGGGAATGAAGTAAACAAGGAAAAAGCCATTTCTGAAGCCAAATCCTACTGATAAGATGTGTTTTTGGGATGGAGACTGTAATGAACAAATGCATATGTATATATACACACAAGTGCAATATAATTAATATTAAAATATTAATATTATAGAAATGTGAAACTTGTTGTTATAGTACTTGAAAAGAGGACAAACTGACACGTTTTAATAGTCTACCAAATTTGACGTAAGATGAACTTTTTACTATCTATAATCTTATCTTTAGCAAAGCTCTGATTAGCCCTACATTCATGAACAAAATTCCCCTGCAATCAATACTACCAGCAAAACGCATGCAGTTCAGGAAATACTTGTTGTATCAATGAACACGTAGGATGATAAAGATTAAAAAAATACAAATGAGCCACGTCAACTTACCATTGTCTTCTTGTCACAGTTATCAACATATAAGAAGAAATTATGGGTAATCAATCAATTAGTAATATTTTCTTTTTTGGTACAAAATATAAAGGGTTTCTTTACTGGCATCTTTTCCATAAAATATAAAATACTGTCTACTTCTCTAATTAAGAAAATATGGTAAATAAAAACAAACTTAAATGACATCTAACCATGAAAGCCTAGCCGCTCTCCCTATTGTTTTCTAGCCGCTGAAATTTATTTTGTGACTGACGGCGACATCAGTTTTAGTGTTAGTTGTCGACCGCCAATTCTTTCATTTCGTTATTTATTTTGAATTTTATATTCAATAACTGTGTCTTGTGGCACGTTTTTTCTTATTTTTTGGTACGTTTTTCTCTTAATTGGTCTTTTAGTTGTTGTTTTTAATTTCTTTATCAAGGTTGTATTTGACGTTGCCATAACTGATCAAGATGACGCTATTTTATTATCTAGTTGATCTTTTGGAACCTCGAACTGATTCTGGATACCAACTCACAGTCATCGCTCTTATTCGCAATTGAGTCGTGGTAATGACCGTGTTGTCAACGTGCGTCATTATTGTAATATGTATTTATTTTTAATGTTGTTTGTTGTTGATTTTTGTCGTCCATCGTCGAGCTTTGGTGAGTGATGTTTGTATCTATTTGGTTTCAAGCTTCTCAATTACAGTTTTTACCTTTTCTTGTATGGTTTGTTTATGATCTAGAGACACCAATTTCCGTGCTTTTAAAAATATGTCCGAATCAAGTTTATTTACTTAAGTTGTAAACTCTCATTGTATTTTTAAAATTTTTCTCTTTTCATAAAATTGACGTACTCATACTAAAAAAATACATCTCGCCATAGCTACTTCTTCCAAAACAAATTTTTTTATGCCTTTCTAGTGTTATTATGTATGCCCCAAAATTAAAAAAAACTAACTCCTAAACACTAAATCCTACCCCTCAAACATAAACTATATTCTAAACATAATTTTTTGAGTTTGAAGCATACATAGCAGCACTAAGAAAGGACAGCAAAAAATGGAAATAGTATTTATGTTCTCTCATTTATATCATCCAATATTATTATCTTATGGGATTATATTAATGAATTAAAAACTAAAAATATATCTACTATCATAAATAATATATAACTAAGTAATAAAAAATAAAATAGAAATAGATAATAATCAATTTTGAATTAAATAAAACTTTGGACTAAACTAAATAAAAATAAAATTTCAAAGATTATAAATTAATGGTCAAAAGTGACACGTGACGTGCATTTATTGGCCAAATTTTTTTCTAATAGACATTAAAGAACATCTCGAATTATATTTTAAATCTTTATATCTTTTACTCCCGTCCAAACAAGACAGGTCGTGACCCCGACTCGAAAATAAATAGTCTCGATTTTTGGTTCACACATAATAAATTAGGGATGGGTATGGGTCGGGTTTTCATCCCACCCGACCCCGACCAGAAAATAAATAGTCTAAACTCGACCCCGACCTGACTTATAGAGAATATCAATTTTAGGGACTTAATTATAAAAAAATAATTTTATGGGACTTAATTGTAAAAATTATAATTTTAAGGACTAAATTATAAATAAAAATTTAATTTTAAGAACCTAATTATAAAAAATATATAAAGTGGGGAATTATTATAAATATCTCTAAAAAATTAGGGGAAATTTATATTATTAGTCTCGAGTCGGGTTGTATATTTTTCACCATAAACCTTGCCTGATTCATCCGCAATAAACTCGACCGAACCCGATTTTTTTCTTGAAAATCTGACTCAATCGGGTTGTATATTTTTTTTGTTAAAAACCAAACTTGATTGAAATATGTTGGCAAGGTGGCATGACATGGATCAATGTAGAAAATTTTTGAAGAAATTTTACCACAAATGTGCGGCAGCAAAACAAGAAGATTGGGCAGCAAATATCTCCACGTGGCAACAAGGAATGAAATCCTTAGCATTTAAGCATTTATGATGATAGCAAACAATGAATAAGGAGAACTGGTGGCAACAAAGCAAAAAACGTGGCATTAGAGTATGGCTCCAAATCTAGATAATTATAAAAAATAATATTTAATTAGGGTCTAGATAGTTCATTAAGTCGGTTAATGAGCACTATATATATAACCACAATGTAATTGTGTATGTATGAGTGCAAGAAACAAATAGTGAGCGTGCGGGAGTGAAAGAAACAAATAAAAGTGTGAAATTTAGTTTTGGTGAGAAACTTGCAGCAGCAAGTAATTTGGTTGTACTTTAGTTTGCTTATAAATATTTGAGTTATATATTATATTAAGTGTCCATTTTCGCTTCTAACAATTGGTATCCGAACCAAGGTCGAGTCCGAGTTTAGCCACGAGAAGATGGAGCACATGATTCAGCCACAAATTCCGAGATTAACAAAGACAAATTATGACAACTAGAGTATTTAGATGAAGGCGCTACTCGGTTCGCAAGATTGTTGAGACATGGTCATAAAAGGATATGTGGAGCCAGAAAATGCAGCAGCAGAAGCAGCTCTAACCAACGAAGAAAAGAGAGCACTAAGGGATGCTCGTAAAAGAGACCAAAGGGCGTTATATTACATTTTTCAAGCAATAGATGAGTCTAACTTTGAAAAAATTGCAGAAGCAACAACCGCGAAGCAAACATGGGAAACTCTACAAAAATCAGTCCAAGGTGTTGAGAAAGCAAAAAAGGTACGTCTTCAATCACTCAGAGCCGAGTTTGAGATGCTAAAAATGAAAACTACGGAAAGCATAGATGATTATGTTAGCCGTGTGAAAGTCGTAGCAAATGAAATGAAAAGAAATGGCGAAGCACTCGGTGAGGTCAGAGTGATGGAAAAAATCCTACGATCATTGGTACGAAAATTTAATTATGTGGTTGTGGCAATTGAGGAATCAAAAGATTTAACTCAAATGAGTATCGATGAGCTTGTGGGATCACTTCAAGCCCATAAGCAGAAAATGAAGCTGAATGAAGAAACCGAAAATCTGGAGCAAGTTCTACAAAGAAAGTTGCACGTCAACGAAAGCGGAGCTAGCAGCAGCTACACTCGAGGTAGAGGAAATTATGGTGGATATTGTGGACAAGGAGCATGAGGACGCGGTGGTCGATCATATGACACAGCTCAAACAAGTGAAAATTTTCAGACGTCAAGTCGTGGACGAGGATTCAGAGGCCGAGGTCGAGGCAGATATCAACAAAGAAATAAATCTCAGGTACAATGTTATAACTGCAACAAATATGGCCACTATAGTTACGAGTGTCGATTAGCTCCTAAACAAGAAGAAAGAAATAATGTAGCAGCAGCTGAAGAAGAAAATGTTGAAAAATCTCATGTATTCCTTACTTACAAAGGAAATAGAGAATTTAAGAAAAATATTTGGTACCTTGACAATTGTGCTAGCAATCATATGCGTGGCTGAAATGAGCTGTTCGTAAAGTTAGATGAAACAATCCATGTCCGAGTAACATTTGGAGATGACTCGTACGCAGAAGTAAAAGGCAAGGGTGAAGTCATGATTACTCAAAAAATGGTGAAAAGAAGTACATCTCAGATGTTTATTATGTACCGGCTTTGAAAAGCAACATCATCAACCTTGGTCAACTTCTAGAAAAAGGATATGAGATGTTGATGAAAAATCGCTCCCTTGCCATCACAAATAAAGATGAAGAATTGATAGCCCAAGTTGATATGACTCGAAATCGTCTTTTTACAATTGACATCGAGTCAGGAGAAGTCAAGTGCATGAAGACTGCAATCAAAGATGATTAATGGTTGTGGCATCTACGATATGGGCATCTTGGATTTTCGGGCTTGAAGCTATTATCAAAAGCAAATATGGTGATAGGACTACCAGAGATCAATCCTCTAGATCAACTGTGTGAAGCCTGCATCAAAGGAAAACAACATAGACAAAGCTTTGAAGTTGGCAAATCCTGGCCAGCCCGAAGACAATTGGAGATTGTGCACATAGATATCGCTGGTCCTTTTGACATCCCATCACTTGGTGGAAATAGGTATTATCTAACCCTTATTGATGATTATAGCAGAAAGTGTTGGGTTTATGTTCTTAAACAAAAGTCGGAAGCACTGGATAAGTTAAAAGAATTTAAAGCAATGGCGGAGAAGCAAAGCGGTCAATACTTAAAGATACTCAGATCTGATAGAGGAGGCGAGTATACCGTAAAATTATTTGAAGACTTCTGCAAAGAGCATGGCATCATCCATCAGCTGACAGTTAGATACACGCCTCAACAAAATGGAGTTGCTGAAAGAAAGAACCGCACAATCCTTGACATGGCAAGGAGCATGATAAAAGGGAAGCACTTAGCAAGAAATTTTTGGGCCGAAGCTGTTCGTGGTGCAGTCTACCTGTTAAACCGATGTCCAACCAAAAGTGTTAAGTATATGACGCCAAATGAAGCGTGGAGCGGTAAAAAACCTGGAGTTGGGCACCTAAATTTTTTTGGGTGCAATGCATACGCCCATGTTCCTGAACATACCAAAAAAAAGCTCGATGACAGAGGAGAAAAATATATCTTCATCGGTTATGATGAAAGAAGCAAAGCCTACAGACTATATAATCCTCTCACAAAGAAGATAATCATTTCAAGAGATGTCGAGTTCGATGAAGCAGATCACTGGAAATGGAGTAAAGAAGAAAATAAAGTTGAAGGACTATTTTTTAATGAAGATAAAGACGATGATGATTTCATCAACCAAGAAGAACAAGGTGATGATCAAAGTCTTCAACAAAATCCAATTGACCCATCTTCGTCAAGCAGCAGCAACTGTAATACTAGTACAGAAAATTCTGAAGTACAACCAACTGAAGGTCGAAGGTCTACAAGAGAAAAAAAATGTCAGAAAGGTACAACGATTATGAATTACAAAATATGTCACTTTTCTGCTTACTTGTAAACAGTGATCCAATAACATATGAAGAAGCAATTGAAGATGATAAGTGGAAGAATGATATAGATGAAGAAATCGCATCAATAAATAGAAATGATACCTGGGAGCTAACAAATCGACCCGAATGTCACAACCCAATCGGAGTCAAGTGGGTATACAAGACGAAGACCAATAAAGAAGGACAAGTAGAGAAATACAAGATGAAACTAGTTGCCAAAGGCTACAAGCAAAGACAAGGAATAGACTATGATGAAGTATTCGCTCCAGTAGCAAGGATCGACACTATCAGACTTCTCACAGCAGTTGCGGCACAAAACAAATGGAAGATTTATCAAATGGATGTGAAGTCGGCATTTCTAAATGGCTACTTAAAAGAAGAAGTTTATATTGAGCAACCACCTGGGTATATTAAACAAGGACATGAAGATAAGGTCTACCGCTTGAAGAAAGCTTTATATGGATTGAAGCAAGCACCGAGAGCATGGAACACAAGAATAGATGAATATTTCCAGGAGAATGAGTTCATAAAGAGTCCGTACGAACATACCTTATATACAAAGAAGAATAAAGATGGTGATATTATGATCGTGTGCTTATACGTGAACGACATGATCTTCACCGGAAACAACCCAGGTATGTTTCACGATTTCAAGAAAACTATGACTAAAGAATTTGAAATGACAGATATTGGCGAGATGTCATACTTTCTTGGAGTTGAGGTAAAGGAAACGGTGGAATGGATTTTCTTATCTCAAAAGAAGTACGCGGAGCAAACCTTAAGTAATTTCAGAATGAAGGATTGCAAGCCGGTAGCCACTCCAACTGAAAAGAGCACAAAACTAAGTGTTGATTCAATAAGAGAGTCGGTGAATCCAACGTTGTTTAAAAGCCTCGTTGGAAGTTTAAGATATCTAACTATCACACGACCAGACATAACATATGTTGTGGGACTGATAAGCAGATTCATGGAGAATCCAAAACAAGATCATTGGATTGCAGCAAAGAAAATTTTGAGATATGTCAAAGGTACGTTGGACCATGGTTTATTCTACAAGCATTCACAAAATTCGAATTTAGTCGGTTACTCTGATAGTGATTACGGGGGAGACATTGATGATCGAAAAAGTACATCTGGATATCTATTCCATATCGGCTCTGCAACATTTTCATGGTCATCAAAGAAGCAACAAACGGTAGCCCTCTCAACATGTGAAGCTGAATACATAGCCGCTGCAGCGTGCACTTGTCAAGCAATCTGGTTGAAAAATATTTTAGACGAGCTAAATTTTACACAAGAAGGACCAACTACAATTTATGTCGACAACAAATCCACTATATCTCTTTCAAAGAATCATGTCTCCCATGCTCGAAGCAAGCATATCGATACGAAGTATCACTTCATACGAGAGCAGGTGAAGAACAAAAATGTAAAGCTAGTCTATTGCAAGACAGAAGATCAATTAGCAGATATTTTTACGAAACCGTTGAAAGCAGATGTATTTCATCGACTCAAAAAAAAGCTCGGCATGAAAAATCAAGTTTGAGGGGAGTGTTAAAAACCAAACTTGATTGAAATATGTTGGCAAGGTGGCATGACATGGATCAATGTAGAAATTTTTTTAAGAAATTTGACAACAAATGTGCGGCAGCAAAACAAGAAGATTAGGCATCAAATATCTCCACGTGGCAACAAGGAATGAAATCCTTAGCATTTAAGCATTTATGATGATAGCAAACAATGAATAAGGAGAACTAATGGCAACAAAGCAAAAAACGTGGCATTAGAGTATGGCTCCAAATCTAGATAATTATAAAAAATAATATTTAATTAGGGTCTAGATAGTTCATTAAGTCGGTTAATGAGCACTATATATATAACCACAATGTAATTGTGTATGTATGAGTGCAAGAAACAAATATTGAGCGTGCGGGAGTGAAAGAAACAAATAAAAGTGTGAAATTTAGTTTTGGTGAGAAACTTGCAGCAGCAAGTAATTTGGTTGTACTTTAGTTTGCTTATAAATATTTGAGTTATATATTATACCAAGTGCCCATTTTCGCTTGCAACATTTTTTTCAAAAGAAATTGTACAAAATAAACGGTTAAAAAATGTGGGGATGGGAACAGGAGCCCCTGCCATTGCCGACATAAATTCGTCCCTATCAACTGATTAATGTGACAATATTCAATGAAATGCAATCTAATTAATAGCATGTGAAACTTGTTGTTATATTACTTGAAGAGAGGACAAACTGACACATTTCAATTGTCTACCACTGCATGAACATGGTTGTTGAAATTATTTTACATAGTTAATTACGATAATATCGTTTCAGATTATTAAATTTAACTTCATTTTTATTTAAACCATTGATCTATAATTTAATCGAATTTTAATATTAAATTTTTTTATATGATTTAAATTACTTATACTAACGTCATTAAATATGGCTAACAGAAAAAAAATTTAAAACTATCACTTTTACTTAATATAATTTTCACATATCATCATCATATAATACTTAATTATAATTTAAATGAAGAGACATCGCACAAGAAAAGTAGAGAGGAACACTAAGAAGATTGATGGCGGTTAGAGACGGCTCACTCTTTGTAGCATTGTTGCGGAGTGTCGTAGACAATATGATATGACGGTCGAAACCAAGAAAAACATGGGAGGAGAGATGACAGAGAAGAGGGGTATTGTCCTCTAGATTCAGTCAGTCCTTTATCTTTGGTTGTATGAGTATTTATAGTCATTGGGATTGTTGGTGATTGGATGGTGTTAGGTCTAGGGGTGAGCGTTCAATCGAGTCGAGTAAAAAAAAATAAGTTATTCGAGTTGATGTGTAACAGTCTGACTTATTTTAAGAAAAATAAATATATGTGTAAGGCTGGAGAAGAATGAAACGAAGGAAATTGATGTTGTGGTGTTTTGAACCCACAACATCTAACATAACACCCAACCAAATAAGTTATTGGAGTTGTCGTGTTTAACCATTGAGCCAAGTGCTCTTTTTTGTTAAGTCACCCGAAATCTGCATTCGAATTGATTAAAAAATCACCCCACCTCAGATGTATGTTCTATTGGAAAATACTTCGGCATCATTATTCAAATGCGTGTGATATTAAAAGAAACTTGGATTTCCCCCCGAGCTCTGTATAACACATGAAGGTGAATTTACTGGAATTATTGTTGTATTCTTGAGCTGATCCTTACGACAGTAATGGATGAATTAATTGGAATGATCGTAATGACCAAAAAGACTGTAGTGCCTTCGAGCACCGAAATTCTTAATTAATCAGAATGACAATTTTACCCTTAAGTTCTAAAATGAGTAAATCGTCTGTAAGGGCCGAAGAGATCAAAATGACTTAATCTCTACCGAGTATGTAAATGATGAAGGTGCTAAATAGTAAAATTTGACAAAAGTGGTGGATTTATCCCAATTTCCAAAATGACCGAAAAGCCTTTTTGAGTTAAATAGGCAGTTATGCATTTGATGAAATTCTGGGATTTCTAATAAGACTTTAAGGGCTACAGTGCCCCTAAGTGTTAGGAAGCACATTGATGTATGTTAATCACTCCTGATATTAATAAAAGGTTGGAAGTTTTCCGCAAAAAATATAAGTTCGGCTACTCTGTGGCAAGTTCTGTGGTGAATTATGAAAGCAACCGTTCAAATATATATTAAATATTGTAAATCATCATTTTATATTACTGGGCTAAATTACAAAAATCACCCCTGATAATTAAAAGACTAAAATGCCCTTGTTGGCCAAAGTAATTAAGATAGCCCTGAATGTATCTGATATCGTGAAAGATCTTGACATAGAAATCTCTGAATGCCTAATCGGAAGCCTGATGAGCAAATAGAATTTCCTGAGCTACTGTTTATACTTTGTTGGTATAAATTACCAAAATGTCCATATGTGATAAAATGACCATAATGCCCTTGTAGGCTTAAATGACTAAATAACTCATGATGCGTCTAAACTCTCAAGATCTTAATGTATCACCTCCTGAATATCTAGGTTAAACCGTTAGTATGAACCCCTTTTAATATGGGTCACGTTTCAGAAATCCGTTCAAATTGTCAAAAGTTTAATGTGTCAACTTCCGTAAATGCCAAGTATCTCCAAGAAATGATCTGTCCCACCTAGTGTGTTCCATGTGTGATATATTCTGTTGAATGGATTGTATAATGATTTAATCATGAATAATATTATGTTTGATGAACATTTCAATTGTTATTGAGATTGCATCACTATGTTGGAAAATGAGATGAAATGATGAACTGGATATATGATGACATTCTCTGCCTACTTGATGTATGTTTGCTCAATCTGTATACTTGTTATGTGATTGCTTGATCTGTGATGGTATTGTCTGACTGTCTGATGAACTTGATAGTATGATCTGTTAGCTTGACCTATGATGGTACAATTTGTTTGCATGATGAATGATGAAAATGTCTGCTCTGCTCAATGGTGTGCCCATTTGTCTATCAAAAGCATGAATCTTCCGTTTCTAATACTCTGAATAGAATGTTTGTCACATGTATTTTGTTACTCATGTCTGGAATCTGAACATCGATTACTATCTGGGGTATACTGTTGGGTTATATTATAAAGTCTCTGTCGGTACAGTCCTGATCCAGCTGGTAAATACTTATGGACTCAAGGTCTCCTCTTGAGTAGGTACCGATGCTTTAGCACGGGTAAATCCTTATGGACCTAAGGCAGCCTCTTAGGTGGCACCTATGCCCATCGGGCCTAGGGTAAGTCCTTATGGATGCAGTTCTGGGGGACTGTATATTCGTGTAAGGTTGAAGAGTCGTTAATAGTAATCCCTTGTATGTACTTGACATTTGCATTGAATTGTTATGTGTTCTCATGATATGATTGGTATGCATTTATGTTTATGCCTATTTGATATGCATCATTTGGAACACACTGGACTTTAAACTCGTTGTTTTCATCTTCGTAAACTATCAACTTGTATAATTCTCGTTTGTTACTCGATGATTGAATAAAGAACAAGTACTGTTAATCTCAAGTATAACGTTACCCTGAAATAACAGAAAGGAAAAGAGGACTGTCACTGCTTGGAACATCATGAAAATGTTATGCCTACCATATATCTGCATGAGCTTATAGCATCTTTTGGTAGTTCTGTATTACTGAGCTTTTCCAAGCTCACGTTATTTTTACTATCACGGGTTAAAAGAATATAGAATAACATAATGTTTGACATCAGTGTTCGGCGTTGCCTCTAGAGTGCGGTATTGTATAGTTAGTGGGCATGTATGTCACGTATTGTTTTATGATATAGTTTGTAAAGCACTTTCTAAAATTCTTGTTATGTGTTTAAATGATTTTCTGAAATAGTATTTTAAACAGAAGTTGATTTTACAGTTTAATAAGTGTTTTGAGGAAATAAAAATGTTTTTTTGTGTATTTTTATTGTGGGCCGCTCTTTTGACCCTAATGTGACTTCCTAGGATATGTTGTAACGCATAGGCGGGTCTAGGGGGTTACATGATGCGTCATATTTTACAACTTGAACTTAAGTTGAAATTTTTTCTATTCGAGTCGAGTTTATGAAATTCGAGTCGAGTCGAGTTTTTGAGTTTCTATACAAATTTAATTGTAATTATTTACAATGTTATAGTACAATTTGATTCCAATTTAAACGACTTTCTCTAATCATATAAGATGCATATATATTTCTTCATATTATTTTCACATGTATAAGTGAGATTTGTAATATTATTTAATAAAAAATATCATCTAAACTTCTAAAATATATTTATAATATTATTTTTAAATAAGAAACTTTTGACGATAAAGTATTGATGGGAGTATAAATGAGTCAATGAACTGATGTGAAGAAAAGATTATAAAAAATTCAGTTGAATGATCAAATTGAATAAAATGTAAAGTTAAAGGACTAAAATGTAAAAATAATATATTTGTTAAAAATATGAATTGAAGTTATGTAGATATTATATAGTGTTAGTGAATCACGTAGTTTAATTTTGGTCCAAAATAGACTTAAAACGAAAGAGGAATTGAAGAAATGGAAATCATTCAAAGTTTAGAGGCTAAATTGAAAAGGTTGAAAATTTAGGTTAAAAAATATGAGTTGAAGCTAAATATGTATTCTACGGTGGTTTAAGAGCATATGGTTCAAATTTGGTCAAAAATTGACTTAAAACGAAGGAGGGATTGAAGAAATGAGGAAATCATACAAAGTTAAAGAGCTAAATTCAAAAAATATAAAATATATTTTCAAAAATATAAATTGAAGTTACATAAGTATTCTACGTTGGTTTAAGAAAATGTGGTTCAAATTTGGTCAAAATGGACTTATAATGAAGGAGAATTGAATAAAAATGAAATCAAGGACTAAATTACAAAATTGTAAAATTTGGTTTTTCAAGTTGGGCAAATTTCAACTCGACTTGAACTCGAAATTTTTTCGAGTTACTCGAGTTGACTCGAATAACTCAAGTAACTCGACTCGAATAACAAGAAATTGAAAAAAATATTATTTTTTTCGATTCGAGTCGAGTTTTGCTCACCCCTAGTCAGGTCTAAGATCATGATGACTATTGATAGGCCGACATAGTAGACTTGGCTGTCAAGTAATTGGTTGAGTTAAATTTCTCTTTGCACATCCTCTTTTGTGCATTTGGCCCCAACATCTATGAGAAGATATCATCTTGCGAAGATACCAATGAAGTATGAGACAAGCTTGAAGTCACATACGAAGGAACCAACGATGTAAAGGAGACCAAGATCGGTCTTCTCAACCTCAAGTATGAGAACTTCAAGATGGAACCGGATGAAGACATCACGAAGATGTTCGATAGATTCTCCACTATCACAAATGAGCTCAAAGGCTATGGAGAAATCATTCTGTAAGATAAGCTTGTCCGAAAGCTTTTTTATTCTCTTCTCGAGTCATGGAACTCAAAAAAGACCGCCATCATCGAAGCCAAGAATCTCAAGACTTTAAAGCTTGATGAACTCATGGGATCTCTTCTCACTCATGAAATTATGAAGAAAGGAAAAGAAGAGGAGAAGAAGAAGGAAGAGATAAAGAATATGGGGAAGAAGAAAATCATGGAGCTTGACATCAACACAAATGTCATTGTTCTAAAGTCCTCCAAGTACAACCATGTTGAATCAAGTGAGGAGGAAAGTGAAGAAGAAGATATGGCCTATCTTTTCGAAAAGTTTTCCCGATTCATGAAGAGCAAAATGAATGAATCCAAACATGAATTGAGAAAGAAAAGAAGGCAAGCTCTTCAAGCCGTAAGAAGAAGGCATATGTGGCTACTTGGAGTGATGAAGACTCCACTGACAATGAACAAGCCAACCTTTGCCTTATGACCATCGAAGAAGATTCAAGGGTAACTTATATTTCATCTATTTCAAATTCATATACATTTGATGAGTTACAACATGCCTATGATGATTTGCTTTTGGAATTTAAGGCATCATTTTCTAAAAACAAAAAATTAATTTCAAATTTGAAAAAAAAATGATTTGCTTTCCAAAACAAATCTAGAGTTTGAAGCAAAAATCAAAGATTTTAAACTTAAAGTTTTAAATTTAAAAATTTTCTTCAAACGATAAAAAAAGATTATCAAAAGGAAGTTGGTGATCTTAAAAAGGAGAAAATTTTGATTTTCAATGAACTTCAACAGAAAAACAATTCAGGAAAATCAAATGTTTATGTAAAACAATCTAGTACCCTTAAATTTTTGAATGATAAAGTTTTTAGAAGTATTTGGGTCCCAAAAGGACTAAATACTTCAACTAAAAATGATGAAATTGAAAAAAGGATTTCATAGGGGACTAAAGTTTTTGCCACTAACGTCTATGGATCCAAAGCAATTTGGATACAAAAAATTACTTGATTGTCTTATGTTGGGTGTGATGGAGATTGATCAACAAGTCCAAATTTGAGGGGAGCTCCATACACACAAGGAAGAACACTTGAAGAAGGAAGGCTTCACATCGTCCCTTGAAGTTCAAGTGTTGGTAAAATCTCTAGTTGTTTTTGTTTTTAATTAGATTATTTTTCTTTACAACTAGATGATCATATATGTTGGACTAACATTGTTTGATGACTTGAGTAAGGGGGAGCCAATTTTAAAACCAAAAGTTTTTAATTGTGTCATTTTTTACCTCTTATGTTATTTTGAGCTTAATGTCTTTTAAATTCTTTTTTATATAACAAAAAGGGGAGAAATAATTTGAAATTTTGATTTTTCAAGAGAATAAGGGGAGCTCTAACTTCATTTAATTTCTTAAAATCTCTTATTCAAATTTTTAAATACTAAGGGGGATAATCCCAAACAATTTTTCAAGTTGGTTTTATTATATCAAATATGAGAGATTGTAGAGATATATGTTTTGATATAATAATTGAAAAATGTTTTGGACTTAATTGAAAGGAATTTAAAATATTCTTTAAGTCAAAAACAACTTGAAAATAAGTTTGAGGATGTTTAAAAAGGTTTTGGTAATGTTTGAAACGTTTTTAAGTAGCTAAACCAGTACTTTTAATGTACCCGTTTCGATACAACAAAATCTGTATCGATACGTTTTGAAACTGCCAGAACCCGTTTCGATACAAGGCTTACATGTTTCGATACGGATAGGTGTGGTTTCGAAACATCCTTTGGTGTTTCGATACGCCTACGTGGCATACACCCCAACGGCTAAAACCCCCAACGACTATTTTTCAATGGCTATTTGAATTGCAGGTTGTTTCGATAATACACTAAGCGTTTCGATACGGCCCAAAGTGTTTCGATACGGCACACTGCATCAGACTCCAACGGCTAGTTCTGAAGAAGGACGTTTCGATACAACTACGCGTGTATCGAAACAGACATCATTAGAACTGCATTTATGGTTGGAAATAAAGTCTTCAACGGTTTCAATTCAACCCCAACGGTCTTCAACGACTACAAACTCAATTGAGAGTATAAAAGGGACCTCCAAACATCAAGGAATGGTTAATGCTTCAATTGTCAACAACATTATGATGAAGAAATTGTCTTAGTGCTTAAATTGTATATTTCTAGTATAGACAACACTTGCGAGCCAAAATTGTCAAATTTACTCAAGTGTTTAGGATTGGGTGAGTAAGCTTATGAGTGCAAACTATCTACCTAGTGAGGGATTTCAAGTTTGCTTAAATTTCTCTTGTAAAGAGGGTTTACTCAAGCTTTGGGTTAAAAAGCTTTGAGTGTGTAAAGGTTGCCTCCTTTGCCTAGAAAAATGGAAGAAATTCAAGAGTGAATTTGGTGAAATCCTTAGTAGGAAGCTAAAGTAGTAGATATAGGTGCTTGTTAGAAGGCCGAATCACTATAAATCCTTGTGTCCATTGTCTAATTTTTACCTCCCACAAGATCACCTAAAATTCAACTTCTCCACTACTTAACTACCTAAATCGGTTAAAGTAAATCGAACCTATCTAACATAACAAATATATATATAACTTTTAAATTTTACATTATTTTAGTAAATCCTAACTGATCTTATATATACTGAAATCTACATGAACAGTTTCACTTACACACACCATTACAAATGTCAAAAAAAAAAAAAACTGGCTCAAATATATCAATTATTATTGAATTGATCGAGTTGAAGTTAATGATATGATCAATTCGACCACTTACTTTATTTGTATATAATACGGAAGGCTCTGAAAAGGATTTTTAATTAAATAAAACATTGGAGATGTATTTTTTCTTAGACATAAGTATCAGATTTATTAGTTAATTAATTTAGATCGAGTTATACAGAAGTATAATATGAAGGTAATTCTTTTAATTTAATTTTCTCCATTAGCAACACCAGAAATCGTACCTCTAATTTTTTTTAAAGGACTTAACGTCTTATTCCACTAGACTAACTCATCGTTGGTACAACGGAGATGTATTTGATTCGAAAGAAAATAAATATTATTTTATTTGAGGGATGGGGGAAAACTATTAGCAATAGTATAACCCGCCTATTGCAACTCCATTATTTAAAGGCAAGTTGCGGTCAAAATTAACATCGCATGAAATTAAACATCTTACTTTCCTAAGATCCTAATTAAATTTGTCCTTTCCTGTGCACATGTTTTTTTTTTAAATTGACATCTCTTTTAAATTATTTAACGTGATCTATTCATCCCTCTAAGATTTACTATTTTAAATTTCATACATATGGTAAAAATGACATAAAATCGATATATTTATTAATTGAACTTATATATATGATGGAAGGACTTACATAATAATTTCTCGAGTTTTTTTTTTTGACAAATTTTAATCTTAATACTACCTTGAGAGAGAGGAAAAGGAGACATTAGGAGAAAGAACGCGGTACTCTTAGTGGGTCTAAAACCCATAACCTAAGAGAATATGAGGGAACAAAAATGAACAACTTGACTAACCAACCAAATATACTTGCTCAATAATTTCTCGAGTTTTGATTTATAAATCTTTTGAAAGATTTAATGCAAATTCTTACCCTAAAAATAAAATTTGAAAGTTTATTATAAAATCGAACATTCATTTTTACATAACAATCAGAAAAGAAAAGAAATACAAACTAATACCCTACCAACATGTGCTAGGGTGCCTCTTACACTAACATCAGATTATTGCCCACCATACAAAATGATAATATTTTTTTTATTCTAGCTTGCAAAACCATTCCAATTTTCAATCATTTAGGGCAAGGAATTGGGTTAACAAACAATGATAACACTCTGTCCTTTGTCTCGCCATCTTCAATGGCATGACCGTCGCCATTTTGGTACATCAACTGCGACACTCTAGCAAGGTCCATGGCGATTTCGATAAACGTCCGGGAGAATGGAGATTCAGCCATCTGCTCTTCGTTTATCTTTTTCCATGCACCCTCGATCAACTTCTTTACGTGCTCGCGAGCTTCTTCTTCGGATGCTTCATTCTCGTACATGTAACACTGGATTGATTTTGGAACATCTCCCCTTTCTATCTCGTACTGATAAAAGAAAAGAAAAACCAATCAATTCATGGAAATATAGAGTTGACAATTTATGTATATTGATTGATTGACATGTATGATACTAACAGATGATGTCCCGAGATCGTCGGTTAATCGAACAATTATCGACGACTGATAGATTATATTGTGGTAATATTCCTCAATGTGCTGCAATCCCTCCTGTGTTACATGATCGGTTACCAAATAGGCATGGCCTAACATCACGGAACCCGATATCGAAAGCCAAGCGTTGTCGATGTACTCTTGTAGGGTTGGTGTGTATCCGATGTAATACCACTTTGCCTCCAACAAATATGCTTTACAAAGATTCATCCACTGAACACATTAGGAGCGTTTGAACACTTAGTTTCAGAGATTAGAAATCAAAACGAAAGGAAAAGTTTAAGGGTCGGTGTGATACCACTTTTTTTAGAAAGGGAAGGACATCGACTCCTTGTTCCTTAAGAGTGTCGAAAGCCATTTCGTTAACGGAGTTGTAGAGGGAATGGTAGCATATCTTCATATAGGTTGGAAGCCTCTGTATTTCATTTATATCCCATCTGAAAATTGCAACTTGAACATTAATAAGAGATGTCAACAGCGAAATAAACCAGACGGTAGTAGGTAGAGCTGCAAAGTGCAAACCTCTCGACGGCATCGGTGAAGAGCTCCAACTCTTCTAACGTGCCGTAAACGTCATAGACATCGTCTATGACGGTTATAAGCGCGTTCACCTTGGTTTGATCTCTCCGACTTTTTCCGGACTGAGGAGTAATTATCATTCCCACACTCCATAAGAAGTTCTCCATCAGCCTATCTCTAGCAAAGTTCAGCTTTTCGCAGAGACCGAGATCCTTCCACCACCTAATCAGAAGTCGAAAACCAGAATCAATCAGTTCAATACTATTATTATATATCCATACGCAAGTAAGCATATATATACTTACGCTGAGGCACATCTTAGATCGTCCTGGTGAATGGCTTGGACTGTGTTGTAATCCAATATAGCAAGTTCTAAAAGAATGGGGTTTTTGTCCTTGTTTTTCTCGTACGCATCTATGAACCATCTGGCTTCCAACCTCGACATCCTCCAATGTAGAGGGAGCTCCAAGGCATGCTCCACCAGCATCCAAAGATATGGATTGTTGTTCTGTTTCAGACATTCTTTGAGAAGCTTCGCTGCTGATTCTCTTGCATTCTCCAGCATTGTTTCACCTTCTACTAAGAGGTATGAAGCCTCATAAAGGTTGAGCAGTCCATTGAAATCCTGGGAAAAGCTTGCTTTTATGTTCCCAGCCTCATCCATGAAGCTAGTGAAAACATCTATACATGAAAAGATATATAGTAGAGTACTATGTAATAATGATATTATTGTAACAAATTAAGAAATCCGACGTGGAATTGTATTTTTTCATACCTTGGTTCACCTTATAGCCATGTTGTCTTAGCAGTCGAAATCCAAGTGCTGTGGCATGTAAATCATGTTTCTCCCCTGGAACACTGCTGCAATCTGCAGTTATATTCTCCAAAGTAGTGTTGATTTCATCTTGAAAGTGACGGAACAAGCCAAGTCTTTGTAAAGTATCGATAAGCTCAAGCTTCTCCAAAGGATCCACCACTCCACAAACCATCTTTCTCACTTCACCCTGCAGTTTGGTAGCTCGTTCCTCGTACGATCCGCCCCGTCGAAAATCGCTTCGAAGCGACTGAACATAATCGTGATCCCAAATAGGAGGATGGTAATTAGCCGACCGTCTAACGACGTCGACCTCACCGGAGATTTCGATCGCAGGCGTAGCTTTACATTGTAAGGCTGAAGAAACATTTAAGCTATGGAAGCTAGAGAAGCGTTTGTACTGTTTGTGTCTAGGGAAAGTGCAGATGGGGAATGAAGTAAACAAGGAAAAAGCCATTTCTGAAGCCAAATCCTACTGATAAGATGTGTTTTGGGATGGAGACTGTAATGAACAAATGCATATGAATATATATACACACAAGTGCAATATAATTAATATTAAAATATTAATATTATAGAAATGTGAAACTTGTTGTTATAGTACTTGAAAAGAGGACAAACTGACACGTTTTAATAGTCTACAAAATTTGACGTAAGATTAACTTTTTACTATCTCTAATCTTATCTTTAGCAAAGCTCTGATTAGCCCTACATTCATGAACAAAATTCCCCTGCAATCAATACTACCAGCAAAACGCATCCAGTTCAGGAAATACTTGCTGTATCTATGAACACGTAGGATGATAAAGATTAAAAAAAATACAAATGAGCCACGTCAACTTACCATTGTCTTCTTGCCACAGTCTTCAATGTATAAGAAGAAATTATGGGTAATCAATCAATTAGTAATATTTTCTTTTTTGGTACAAAATACAAAGGGTTTCTTTACTGGTATCTTTTCCATAAAATATAAAATACTGTCTACTTCTCTAATTAAGAAAATATGGTAAATAAAAACCAACTTAAATGACATCTAACCATGAAAGCCTAGCCTCTCTCCCTATTGTTTTTTAGCCGCTGAAATTTATTTTCTTTTTAATTTTTATGTGACTGACGGCGACATCAGTTTTAGTGCTAGTTGTCGACCGTCAATTCTTTCATTTCGTTATTTATTTTGTAATTTTATATTCAATTACTGTGTCTTGTGGCACGTTTTTTTCCTATTTTTTGGTACGTTTTTCTCTTAATTGGTCTTTTAGTTGTTTTTGTTTTTTAATTTCTCTATCAAGGTTGTATTTGACGTCGCCATAACTGATCAAGATGACACTATTTTATTATCTAGTTGATCGCCCTGTTTTGGACCCTCGAACTGATTCTGGATACCAACTCACAGTCACCGCTCTTATTTGCAATTGAGTCGTGGTAATGACCGTGTTGTCAAAGTGCCTCATTATTGTAAGATGTATTTATTTCTAATGTTGTTTGTTGTTGGTTTTTGCCTTCTATCGTTGAGCTTTGGTGAGTGATGTTTGTATCTATTTGCTTTCAAGCTTCTGAGTTACGGTTTTTACCTTTTCTTGTATGGTTTGTTTATGATCTACAGACGTCAGTTTTCGTGCTTTTAGAAATATGTCTGGATCAAATTTGTTTACTTAAGTTGTAAACTTTCATTGTATTTTTAAAATTTTCTTCTTTTCATAAAATTGGCGTACTCATATTAAAAAAAATGACATCTCGCCATAGCTACCTCTTCCAAAACAAAATTTTCTATGCCTTTCTAGTGTTCTTATGTATGTCCCAAAATTAAAAAACCAACTCCTAAACACTAATCTTATACCTAAATCCTACACCTAAAACTTAAACTATCCTAAACATATTTTTTTTGACTTTGAAACATATATAGCAGCACTAAGAAATGACAGAAAAAAATGGAAATAGTATTTATGTTCTCTCATTTATATCATCCAACATTATTATCTTATGGGATTATATTAAGGGTAAACTACCTGAAATACCACTCAACTTTAATGTGTGACTCTAATATGCCACTGAACTAAAATTCGATACTATAATACCATTGAACTTCACTGTGTGATTCAAAGTTAGCACTCCACCGTTACTCCCATTACGGAATTCTGACGTGGACTCTAACTCCCGTTACAGGGATGACGTGGCCGATAAAAAAATAATATCTTTTTCCAGATATGATCCACCTCATTATATTTTATGTTTTATTTTTACTATAAAATCTCTTTTGGCTGAAAACAAAACCCTAATTTCCTATTTTCTATTTCCCAGCATAGATTTTGAAGCTGATCCAAATCAATGGAGGTAGAATGGCAAAGATCAAGTGAACGCAGGGTTGAAGTAGAAGAACCCATGATAAGTGTTTATTTTGGTTATGTTTTTAGTCCTTGTTTTGATCGAATATATATGTTTGAAGGACTTAATTGGGCGTTTTTGTGTTGTTCTTGTGCAGGATACGTAATGACAGAAACGAGTTGAAGTGCTGCAGAAAATACTGAATTCGTGGGCAGATTCATGGGCATGAACCAGGGCATGAATGTTGACTGGGCGCCACATCAGCACCTTCTAGAAGATGACGTCAGCAAGCTTGATAACCTATCAGTCCACTTATCAAGATAGCCTATCATCCGAATTTTATCTTTTAAGTTTAAAACTTTGATATTTATCTTATGTATTTTTATTTAAATTTATTTTAGGATTTATCATCTTAGGTTTTTAGGGTTTTTCAACTACTATAAATACCCCACTTTGGGGGTGAATTATTCATCAATCAATTTTCCATTGTTCTCTTCTTCCTTGAGTAATAAAGTTCTCCATTATTATTCCCTATTCTTTTCTCCTTTTTTGTTTATTTTATTAAGTATGGTTTCTTCACAAACCATGCTTAACTAAATTCCCTTTAGCCAAAAGCAACGCCAAACCCGACAAATCTCGTGAGATTAGGAAAATACTTCAATCCTTCAACAATTCCTTTTTAGATTCTCTGCAAAATTGATTAGGCAATCGGCCTAATCTTTAGGCATCGCAATTGTTCCATCCCGAGAGCGCGCATCGGCTTGAAGTGGTTTAGATCCATCGTTGGGGACGAGGAAAAGCTTGTAGCCAATTCAACTCCCTAAGAACAAACTTAGTGGCGGTCCACTAAGGGGAATCGAAATCGGAAACAACTCTCATCGAGACGAATATCCGATCATGGGCTTCTCCAGCACTAACTCAGATCTGGGTTAGCATCGATTGCCGTAGCTAATTCACAAAAGTTTGACTTCAAGGATTGCCCTAGGAGTCGAATCTACCAACGAGAAGTAAGTTACAAGGGTTGGGTCTTGTAGACTGTAACCTGCAGGAAAGTCGAAGAAAAATCAACTTTAGTGATCGAAGATGTCGTGGCAAAGCGTGGCTTGAGGCTATTTCTATCCATAATTCTTTCTCAACATTTATTTTTACGTTTTTATTATTTTTCTCATTTAAATCACTATTCTAAAATCCCCCTTTATTCCCTACAGGTTTTTGGTCTAAATCAAAAGAAAGGTGTTAGAGTTCCTATTCCCTGCGGATCGACCCTTACTCTCACTATATTAATTTAATTCTTATTTACTTTGAGTTTAAGGTTTTATTTTTGACACTATACGACGCGTGTCAAAATTGGCGCCGTTGCCGGGGAATACGGCAAATTACTAATATCGTTTTATTAGATTTATGACCAGGAGCAATCCGGGAGAACAATTTGATCTCATCCCGGAAATCGAAGCACTAGCCCGAAAGTTGAACGCACAAACACTTCGGGAAAAGAAAAACAAAAGACGCCAACAGAGACTCGAACGCGATCTAGAAATCACATCCGAAGCAGAATCGAGTTACGAGCCCAATCCGATGGGAGACGAAAATCAAACCATACGCCAACTGAATGAGGCGCCCGATGGCCAACAACCTATGTGCATAACTTTCCCGAATGGCGAAACACCGTTCGTGCTAAAAACGGGTTTAATCCATCTCTTGCCTACCTTTCACGGCTTGCCGACAGAAAATCCTCATAAACATTTGAAGGAATTTCACATGGTTTGTCTAAGTACAAAACCACAGGGAGTATCTGATGACCAAATCAAACTTAGAGCTTTTCCATTTTCCTTATCTGATATAGCGAAAGATTGGTTGTTTGATTTACCCCCTAATTCTGTTACAACATGGACTGACATGGCTAAACTTTTTCTCGACAGGTTCTTCCCTGCAGCGAAGGCGAGCGAAATCAGGCGCAGCATCCTAAGCATTCAACAAAGAGAAGTTGAATCCTTGTATGAATACTGGGAGAGGTTTAAAAAGTTGTGTGCAAATTGTCCACAACATGGGTTGTCGGAACAAACCCTCCTCCAATATTTTTACGAAGGATTAACGCCTATGGACATGAAGGTGATAGATGCGGCCAGTGGCGGAGCTTTAGTTAACATGACACCAACAGCGGCTAAAACTCTGATATCAACTATGGCCGCCAACTCTCAAAGATTCAATCAGTCTAGCGAACCATCTCGAAGGGTTCGCGAGGTAAGTACAGTTTCATTAGAAAACAAAATCGATAAATTAGCTGAAATAGTGCAAACTCTTGTTGCAGATAAGAGAAAAACAGCTAGACTTTGTGGAATCTGTACCAGCCCAGAACATCCGACAGACTGTTGTCCGATGATTCAAGAAGATGATGTCGCCCAAGCCAACGCCATAGGGAATGCTTATAATTCTGGGTGGAGGAACCAATCAAATTATGGGTACGCGAACAACCAAAGGCCAAATCAACCGTACCAACAAAGACAACCCTACCCTCAACAAAAGACATCTCTAGAAACCTTGGTCGAACGACTAGCGATATTCCAAGAGAAGTTCCAGAACCGTACCGAAATCCACTTACAAGAGTTAGACAAGCAAATGAGCCAGCTAGCCCAAACAGTAAGTCGTCTTGAATCCAAAGGTAAACTCCCTTCACAAACAGAGATAAACCCGAAAGAAAATGTTAATGCCATCACCCTTAGAAGTGGCACCGTGATAGAACCCAAAACCTCAGAGGTAAACACCCAAAAAGATAACCCAACTCCACCGGTCGAAAAAGATACCTCGAATCCAACCCCTAAACCAACCCCTGTACCTTCTCCCTACGCTACACCACCACCCTTCCCGTCAAGATTGATGAAGAGGGACAAACAAGCAGAAGAAAAGGAAATCCTAGATGTGTTCCAGAAAGTAGAAATCAACATTCCACTCCTTGACGTAATCCGAAAAATTCCAAGGTATGCTAAGTTCCTTAAAGATTTATGTACTAATAAACGTCGTCTTATCGGAGTTGAAAAGGTTAATCTAGGAGAACATGTATCGGCGGTCTTCCAGCGTAAGTTACCACCAAAATTGAAGGACCAAGGTATGTTCGCCATTCCCTGCAAAATAGGTAAAGTGGGTGTTAAAAGAGCAATGTGTGATTTAGGGGCCTCTATTAATGTTATGCCCCTTTCATTTTATAACTCACTTTCTGCTGAGCCTTTGAAGGATACGAAGGTAACAATACAACTGGCGGATAGATCCATAATCTACCCGGAAGGATTACTGGAAAACGTTCTTGTAAAGGTAAATGATTTAATCTTCCCAGCGGATTTCTATGTCATTGACATGGAAAACGACCGGTCAAACAACTCTTCTGAGATCCTCCTTGGCCGCCCATTTTTGAGCACTGCAAACACGAAAATTGAAGTAAGAAGTGGGATCCTTACAATGGAATTCGATGGTGAGGTAGTAAAATTTGACGTTTACAAAGCTATGAGACATCCTGAAAATGTTGCTAGTTTAAATTTTGTTGATATCATTGAACCTGCCATAAATGATTTCTTTGACTCTAGTTTTACTGACTTCATGGATGATTTGCACAGAGAAATCACGGATTCCGACGAAGAGGACAGGGAGTTCGAAAATCTTTGTTCGATGAATAAAGACTTAATACTTACTGCATCTAAGACTAAACCTTTACCTTCTGTGTTGCAGGCACCCAAGATTGAACTTAAACAATTACCCGAGCATCTAAAGTATGCATTTTTAGGGGAAAGAGAGACCTTGCCGGTTATTATCTCAACTAAGCTATCAAACGAAGAGGAGGAGGACTTGCTAACAGTATTGCGAGCACATAAGGAAGCCATGGGGTGGACCGTTGCAGACATCAAGGGCCTTAGTCCCTCCACTTGCATGCACAAGGTAAAAACCGAAGATGGGGCTAAGCCATCTCGACAAGGACAACGCCGCCTGAATCAACCTATGATGGACGTAGTTAAAGAAGAAATACAAAAGCTTCTAGATGCGGATATAATCTATCCAATTTCGGATAGTGACTGGGTAAGCCCGATCCATGTAGTCCCTAAGAAAACCGGAGTCACAGTGGTTAAAAACGCGGAAGGTGAGTTAGTTCCAACAAGAGTCCAGAATGGTTGGCGAGTCTGTATAGACTACAGGAAGTTGAACTCTCTAACTCGAAAAGATCATTTTCCACTTCCTTTTATAGACCAAATGATTGAAAGACTAGCCGGTAAAACTCACTACTGTTGTCTTGACGGATTTTCAGGTTTTTTCCAAATTCCCGTGGCACCCGAGGATCAAGAGAAGACAACCTTTACATGCCCTTTTGGCACGTTCGCCTATCGTCGAATGCCATTCGGGCTTTGTAATGCGTCAGCCACATTCCAAAGATGCATGGTGAGCATTTTCTCAGATTTCATCGAAAAAGGTATAGAGGTATTCATGGATGACTTTACAGTTTACGGTAATTCCTTTGGAGAATGTTTATTAAACTTAACAAATGTGCTAAAAAGATGCCTTGAATTTAACCTTGTTTTAAATTATGAAAAATGTCATTTCATGGTAGATAAAGGTTTAATTCTAGGACATATTGTTTCCTCAAAGGGTATTACTGTTGATAAAGCTAAAACAGATGTTATACGCTCACTCCCATACCCCACAACTGTGAGGGATATTCGATCGTTTCTTGGCCATGCAGGATTTTACCGCAGGTTTATTAAAGATTTTTCGAAGTTGGCGCAACCCCTCTGCAGTCTGTTACAAAAGGATCAACCCTTCAATTTTGACGAAAAATGCAAGGAGGCATTTGACATACTCAAGGAAAAACTTGTAAACGCACCTATCGTTCAACCACCGAATTGGAGCTATCCATTCGAATTAATGTGCGATGCTTCCGATTTTAGCGTTGGAGCAGTGTTGGGTCAAAGAATCGACAAGGAACCGCATGTTATAGCCTATGCATCACGTACCTTGGACCCTGCGCAGAAAAATTATTCAACAACGGAAAAAGAACTCTTTGCTATTGTCTTTGCCTTAGAAAAGTTTAGATCTTATTTACTCGGTACTAAAATCGTTGTATTTTCTGATCATGCAGCTTTACGCTTTCTGATGAGCAAAAAGGAGGCAAAGCCGAGACTAATCCGATGGATACTATTACTCCAGGAATTCAACTTAGAAATTAAGGATAAGAAGGGATGCGAAAACCTTGTTGCAGACCATTTAAGTCGCATCCCCTTATCTATGTCCGATCCACCGGTTAGAGAGGAGTTCCCTGACGAAGGATTGATGGCCGCTCAGCTTAACGTTCCGTGGTTCGCAGACATGGTGAATTACTTAGCCACGGGTAAGTTGCCGCAAGATTTACCGAAAACGGAAGTAAAACGAATAAAAAGGGAGTCTCGATTCTTCATTTGGGATGATCCCTATCTTTGGAAACATTGTTCGGATGAGGTAATTAGACGGTGTGTAGCAGAAAGCGAGGTAAACTCTATCTTAAATTTCTGTCATTCTTATTCTTGCGGTGGTCACTTCGGGCCTAAACGTACTGCACATAAAATTCTTGAATGTGGTTTCTACTGGCCCAACATTTTTCGTGATGCTTATCTATTTTGTAAATCTTGTGAAAAGTGTCAAAGGGTTGGTAATTTGAGTCGACGAAACGAAATGCCACTTAATCCCATTACTGTATGTGAGATATTTGATGTCTGGGGATTAGATTATATGGGTCCCTTTGTCTCTTCATTCGGTAACTTTTATATAATTCTTGCGGTAGATTATGTTTCTAAATGGGTTGAAGCTAGAGCAACCCGAAATAATGATGCTAAAACCACTGTTAAGTTTCTAAAAGAATCTATCTTTTGCAGGTTTGGCACGCCGCGAGCAATAATAAGCGACCGAGGGAAGCATTTCATCAACCGAGTGATCGAAACTCTCATGAAAAAGTTCGGTGTCACTCACCGAATTTCAACATCTTACCATCCGCAAACGAATGGTCAAGCAGAGGTATCGAATCGAGAGATAAAGACCATACTCGAAAAAATTGTGAAGCCGGATCGCAAAGATTGGAGCATTAAGCTATCCGATGCGCTATGGGCATACCGTACGGCGTACAAAGGCCCTATAGGGATGTCACCTTACCGCCTCGTTTACGGTAAACCCTGTCACTTACCAGTCGAACTGGAACATCGCGCATTTTGGGCTATTCAGCAATGTAACATGGAAATGGATGCGATTGGAAGGGAACGCAAGTTACACATTCAAGAGCTCGAGGAAATCCGGAAACATGCCTACGATTGTGCACAAATTTTTAAAGACAAAACAAAGGATTTCCATGATAAAAATATTTCATTTAAATCTTTTTCCGTTGGTCAAAAGGTTCTATTATTTAATTCTAAATTTAAACTTTTTGCAGGAAAATTGCGTTCCAAATGGCTCGGACCGTTCACTGTTGTTCAATCTTTTCCACATGGAGCAGTAGAAATTCAAGACACCGAAGGACATACCTTTAAAGTTAATGGACAGCGATTAAAACAATTTTTCGAAAATGTTCCAGTTGGTTTGATTGAAGAAATTTATTTCGAGGAACCAAGTGCATAAATAAGGTCGTCAAGCTAGCGACGATAAACAAGCGCTAGATGGGAGGCAACCCATTTTTATTTTTTATTTTTTTTTATTTTCTTTATTTTTAATGTTATTAAAAAAATAATAATAAAAAAAAACGAAAAAATAATAAAAAGAGAGGAAATCGAAATCAACTACATCTGTTTAAAAGTTCTTTTTATTTTGATTTTATCTCTTATCATATTTCTCTTCATTATTTTTGTTTTCTTATTTTATCTTCTTTTAAATTTATTTTTATTTTTATTTTATCTAATCTTTTCCTTCTTTTTGCAGATAAGTTAGGTTGAATAAAAGATGAGAAGCTATCAAGAATATTCGGTGGACCCAATTTTTAAATGGTATTTGTTATCACCTATCCAAATCTTTTATACCTTATCCACCACCCGGTCAACCATCGCAATCCAATCTAAATTCAAACACCCAATTACACCTCCCTATTTCAACCCAATTACCCCGTGGACCCCACCCCCAAACCCAAGGCATTACACGGCTGAATTCCCCCACCCTCTTATTTATTTCCCTTTTCAGCAGCCTTTGACCAACTTTAATAACCTATTCTAACATTTTTCACCTGCCGCCAACCTACCCATAAATAGCCAACCATTAAAACCTTTCTTTTACCTCTTTCATCTTTTTCAGCAACCACCCGAAAACCCTACAGCCACCACCATGCCTCGCACAAGGAACCAGGCACGTCGGCTTCCACAGCAGCCGCCGCTCGTCATCGGTGGCCGCCGGCGTTTCCAGCCGCCGCAGTTCGTCGCCGTCAGCAGCGACTCCGAGCTTCCGCAGCAGCAGCCCACCACCATCCCTTCTCCCGAGCACCCCATCACCACCCCCCGTTCAGCCGACCTTGCACCGCCGCACCACCAACCGCAGCGACCACCGTCACCTCCATCCCCTTCCTTTCACTCCCTTGCGACGCCGACCACATCCATGTATACCGCCACTGCCCGCACGCACCAATCATCTCCTTCTCACCACAACGATCCGGCCATGGCGAGGACCACTCCCACGCACAGATCCGGACAGCCCAGCACCGGCCGCACTGCTCGTGTCACCGGCAGTGGCGACACGCCACCGTCATCCCGTCCACCATCGCCGCCACCGTCCCCTTACCACCCCTTGACGTCCGATGCGGCTGGCGGCTCCTCACGGCATCATTACATGCCCATGCATTCCCCACACCACGTGCCCTCCTATCACATGCACACTAACACGTCCGGGCACTCGGATAATTATTCGGCATCCGATGAGGTAAGTTCTGAATTTTTAACGCCATTATTTGTTATTAACCCTACCTCTGAACATGCAGATTACATGAACGCCGATTTTGCTGCTCATAATCCTTCGGACGCTGCCCAAACGGAATCACCGCCTCCCGACCACAATGATATTCCATCGGACCATGAAGAACATCCACGACGTAGCCAACGATTTACGACACCCAATGATGACAACTTGAAAGGGTTTTTACAATTCACTGGAGACGAACTCGTTATGTTTAATCATATTCGACATCGCCCTCTTCCGGTCTGTAAGTATATTCCCGATCATACGTTAGATCGTTTGCATATTCGTGAGTCGGTCCTCGCACATTTTGATAATATTGGATGGCGTCGATTTCATGTTATTACTTGTGACACGTACTACGAATTAGTTCTTGAATTTTATTCTACATTTTCGTTTAATCGTAGTCGCGCAAGGTCTCTTGATACACCAAATGTAATTTCCTTTCGCTTATTGGGTCAATACTTTCGACTGTCCATTACTGAGTTTAATGTCTATATGGGTTTCGTCACTAATGTTTCGGACCCTAACTATCAATCTGCACTTTTGGACATACCGGAAGATTTCGATAACAATATTTCTCTCGAGACTTTGACAGGTTTAGCGGGTGTGCAGTACAATCCGAAATCAACGAAGGACCACATAATTCATAGCCCTGCTTTACGATATATCCATCGCTTCCTTGTTTACAACTTGTCTGGCAGAAACGATACTCCATCAACCGTGAGTAGATCTGAGTTATTCTTCCTATGGTGTATGCAGGTAAATCTTAAGGTAAATCTTGGTTTTTGGTTGGCCCACACATTTCATCGTGTCCCCCGAACCTCTAGGTCACGACCATTAATTCTGGGCCCCTATATTACCCATTTAGCCTTGCGTATTTTTTCTGCTACTTTTGATCCATCTCAGTTTACTTATGCGTTTTCTATGAGTGCTTTAGATGAGAGATGCCTCGATGCAATGGGCCTACTCGCAGGTACCCCTGATGCACCTTATATTGCTCCCCCGGGCACTCTCCCAACTCGTCGAGAACGAGTGTTTCGTAGACGCGCCCAATCACAACCAACACAGGACGACCAACCCCAAAGAGATATGGATGAGCGCCTCCATTCCATCGAGACCAACTTGGCCGAGATCTTATCCTATCTTCGCCCCGGCACTTCCCGAGGACGACGTGGCCGCGGTCGTGGCCGCAATTGATTAGGGGAGTCTCTCCTTTCCTCTCTTTTATTTTAATTTTTCATTTTGGGACAAAATGCATCTAAGTGAGGGGGAGGGAGATATGCTTATCAATTTTTTATCTTGCTTATCCGTCTTGATTGTTCGCTTGAAATCTTGATTTTATTAATTTAAGTCCTCTGTTTAAATCCTTAATTTCGCCTTGTCTCACTGTTTTCACATGATTCTGAACTTATCTTGTTAGAAAACTCTAGGTTGCATGGTAAATTTTTGGCATGATTAATTTTTAATTTTATTATGACATTTTATTTCTCTATTAATCCACATGATGCTTACCTAAGTACACAAGACATATTTGTGAGATTTTGAGCCTAATGAGCATGCATGATATTTGCTCTTTGTTTCTTTGAGTGTGCCTAGCTAAATTAGTTGCATTCTAGAACTTGTTTTTAAATTCTTTTTGAGATTACATTGATTGATTATGATGCTTTAATATGATAGAGGCACTAGGTTTAAACCACTTCTCTTCCCAAATAAATTACCTACCCTTTAATTAATTTCCCCTAGTGAAACAATCTTTGAGCCTTAGCCTTTTTCTTGAAAATTACCACATTTTAAGCCTAATCCAATTTCTTCTCAAATCCATCATTTTTGTTCCCTTTTTCGAGACAAATTTCATCTTAAAAAAAAAAACAGATTCGAATAAATGCAGTGCAGCAGTGTATTACACTGTGCAGAAAAAAAAACTGTGCAGAGTTGATTCGAATATACAGTGCAGAATTGGATCGTATATACAGTGCAGGAAATTGTTCGAGTCTGCAGAAAAATAAAAACAGAAAAAAAAACACAGTGCAGTTCGAAAAAAAAAAGTACACTGTCGAGCAGTTTTGGTTCGAATGAAAAAAAAAACAGTTTCGAATATTTTTTTTTTGGGGATGATTTTTTGTCTTGGATTTTAGCCTTTATTTTCAGCCTTTATCCTACCCTTACCTTAGCCCCATTACAACCCTTATTTAAAGACCTCTTGATTTTTGCATCATATTCATGTTAGTAGTGGAGATTAGATTTAAACACAAGCTTATGGTTATGCTCTAATTAGCTTTGGCTCGAGTGATTTTTCTCTACCCTTAAACACTTTGAGTGACATGAGCGATTCCTTGTGAGGGTACTTGGTTTGCATCATTGATGGTTAGTAGAGTTTTTAGAATGTCGTCTTAGCTTTAATTTATTAGTCTTGCCATTTATCTATTTTTGCTCCTTAGTTTTCTCTCATGATTTGATGCTTAATCATATTGAGAATTTTTGAGACTTCGTGAAATTAAGGATGAAAACTTGAACTTAGGATTGTTTAATTTTGAGATACTTGAGGACAAGCATCGGATAAGTGAGGGGGAATTTGATAAGTGTTTATTTTGGTTATGTTTTTAGTCCTTGTTTTGATCGAATATATATGTTTGAAGGACTTAATTGGGCTTTTTGTGTTGTTCTTGTGCAGGATACGTAATGACAGAAACGAGTTGAAGTGCTGCAGAAAATACTGAATTCGTGGGCAGATTCATGGGCATGAACCAGGGCATGAATGCTGACTGGGCGCCACATCAGCACCTTCTAGAAGATGACGTCAGCAAGCTTGATAACCTATCAGTCCACTTATCAAGATAGCCTATCATCCGAATTTTATCTTTTAAGTTTAAAACTTTGATATTTATCTTATGTATTTTTATTTAAATTTATTTTAGGATTTATCATCTTAGGTTTTTAGGGTTTTTCAACTACTATAAATACCCCACTTTGGGGGTGAATTATTCATCAATCAATTTTCCATTGTTCTCTTCTTCCTTGAGTAATAAAGTTCTCCATTATTATTCCCTATTCTTTTCTCCTTTTTTGTTTATTTTATTAAGTATGGTTTCTTCACAAACCATGCTTAACTAAATTCCCTTTAGCCAAAAGCAACGCCAAACCCGACAAATCTCGTGAGATTAGGAAAATACTTCAATCCTTCAACAACTCCTTTTTAGATTCTCTGCAAAATTGATTAGGCAATCGGCCTAATCTTTAGGCATCGCAATTGTTCCATCCCGAGAGCGCGCATCGGCTTGAAGTGGTTTAGATCCATCGTTGGGGACGAGGAAAAGCTTGTAGCCAATTCAACTCCCTAAGAACAAACTTAGTGGCGGTCCACTAAGGGGAATCGAAATCGGAAACAACTCTCATCGAGACGAATATCCGAGCATGGGCTTCTCCAGCACTAACTCAGATCTGGGTTAGCATCGATTGCCGTAGCTAATTCACAAAAGTTTGACTTCAAGGATTGCCCTAGGAGTCGAATCTACCAACGAGAAGTAAATTACAAGGGTTGGGCCTTGTAGACTGTAACCTGCAGGAAAGTCGAAGAAAAATCAACTTCAGTGATCGAAGATGTCGTGGAAAAGCGTGGCTTGAGGCTATTTCTATCCATAATTCTTTCTCAACATTTATTTTTACGTTTTTATTATTTTTCTCATTTAAATCACTATTCTAAAATCCCCCTTTATTCCCTACAGGTTTTTGGTCTAAACCAGAAGAAAGGTGTTAGAGTTCCTATTCCTTGCGGATCGACCCTTACTCTCACTATATTAATTTAATTCTTATTTACTTTGAGTTTAAGGTTTTATTTTTGACACTATACGACGCGTGTCAACCCATTTCAATTCTGGTGTGTGGATGCGGATATCCGGCAAAGCTGACTACATCGTGGTCTAATGCCAACCCTGGAAGGAGATTCTTTCGCTGCAAAAATTACGGGAGTTTTCTTCATAAACATTGTAGATTTTTTTGTTGGTTTGATCCTCCAATGAGCCCACGTGCAAGAGTTGTTCTCGTCGGACTGCTAAACAAAATCAAGACGAATAACATCCAAAGAAGGAATGAGAGATTTGTTTGGATTTTTGTTTTGATTATCAGTATTGTACTACTGTGGTACTTAATGCACTAAGGGGAGTGGAGATGTTTATTAGTTATGTTTTGTTGGAAAGGATGATGATGAAATTGATAAGATGAGATGAAATCGATAGGAGTGAAAAACGAAACGAAAGGGAAGAATAAAAGAACACGTGCAAAATAAATTTCTATTTTATTTATTCTAAAATTGATTTTACAAGGGTAAAAGGAGTTTATATTTATACCAGTATAAGACTTAAAGAAAGAATAAAAGAAATACAACTTATACCGGTATAAGACTTAAAGAAAGAATAAAAGAAATACAACTAACTAATTAAACATGTTTACTGTATTAAGCATGTTTACTGGTTATATCTGGAAAACCCACGATCGATCACTACAATCTTCTTTCAGAGAAAACCCAGAGAAACCCACTTGAATAATCAATAACAATCCATAGAAAACCCACTGATTTTTTTTGCGTCTAATTTCAGAGTGATTTCTGAAGTTTGAAATTTCATTAACCTAATTTTGAGGAGATAAAGAGTCTTTAACAAAACTACGCCGTTTTACAATAAAAATAAAACATAAAATATAATGAGGTGGATCATATCTGGAAAAAGATATTATTCTTTTATCGGCCACGTCATCCCTGTAACGGGAGTTAGAGTCCACGTCAGAATTCCGTAATGGGAGTAACGGTGGAGTGCTAACTTTGAATCACACAGTGACGTTCAATGGTATTATAGTATCGAATTTTAGTTCAGTGGCATATTAGAGTCACACATTAAAGTTGAGTGGTATTTCAGGTAGTTTACCCTTATATTAATGAATTAAAAACTAAAAATATATCTACTATCATAAATAATATAGAACTAAGTAATAAAAATTAGAAATAGATAATAATCAATTTTGAATTAAATAAAACTTTGGACTAAACTAAATAAAAATAAAATAAATCGAATCTGAGGCTTGTTTTCCGGGGCGATCGGAATGGCGGACTCGAATGAGGCCGAGGTCCAAGCAATTGCATTTGCTCTGAAGCTGTTGAGGGAATCGTCGTGGGAGGGGGTACAGTCGATAGTCATTGAATCTGATTCGAGTGTGGCACTTGCGTGGATTCAAGGGGTTGAACGGAGGCCTTGGCGATTGTGGCGTTGGTTCTTTCAGATCGTCGACGCGTGTGAGTCTTTGGGTTACGGCGTGAGTTGTATGCGTGTTTGTCCTTGTTTTGACACTACTAATGGTACTCTTTTCCCCCATTTAGGATTAGGGGGTTTTTAACGAGGCTATTAGTAGTGCTTTGTATGATTTTGCTTTAATAAAATCATACTGCTTTTCAAAAAAAAATTCAAAAATTTTACATTAATGGTCAAAGTGACACGTGACGTGCATTTATTGGCCAATTTTTTTTCTAATAGACATTAATAGGGATGGTAACGAGGCGGGGCGGGGCGGGTTTTTGGCCGCCTCGAACCCGCCCCGATCTATAAGATATTAAACCCGACCCCGCCCCGCCCCGAATTAAAATATTAATTTACTCGCCCCGCCCCGATACAATAACCCTTAAACCCGACCCGCCCCGAAAAATTTAAATTTTTTTAATTTTCATCGATGATAAATGTTAGATTCGACTAATTTTTCACCACAATCATAAATTATGGTTTCAAAGGACTTCAAACTAATATAAAAAATAAAATAAAACCAATTTTAAATTATCCACATGTTAAATTATATATTTAAAAGAATAAACTTGAATCATTGATCGTTAGAATCGAATATATTAAAACTTGAACAATATTTAACAAAATTTTACGATAAACACGAACCAAATCAAAAACAAAAAATAGCTTAAAACTCATAAAAATATTTATATATAATGATATTTTTTATAAATATAATAAAAAAATATAAAAATATACCGGGGCGGGGTGGGGAATTTCTAGCAAATACCCGAACCCGCCCCGACTTCATGCTTTCCACCCCCCCTTGCCCCGGTCCCCGAAATTTTAGAAAACATACCCGATCGGGTCGGGGCACTCCGGGTCGAGTCGGGGCCGAGTATTTTTGTCATCCCTAGACACTAAAGAACATCTCGAATTATATTTTAAATCTTTATATCTTTTACTCCCGTCCAAACAAGATAGATCGCGAACCCGACCCGAAAATTAATAGTCGCGATTTTTGGTTCACACACAACAAATTAGGGATGGGTACGAGTCGGGTTTTTAGCCCACCCGACCCCGACCAGAAAATAAATAGTCTAAACTCGATCCAGGCCTGACTTATAGAGAATATCAATTTTAAGGACTTAATTATAAAAGAAATAATTTTATGCGACTTAATTGTAAAAATCATAATTTTAAGGACTAAATTGTAAATAAAAATTCAATTTTAAGAACCTAATTATAAAAAATATATAAATTGGGAAATTATTACAAATATCTCTAAAAATTAGGGGAAATTATATTATTAGTCTCGGGTCGGGTTGAATATTTTTCACCATAAACCTGGTCCGACTCATCCGCAATAAACCCGACCGAACCCAATTTTTTTCTTGAAAAATCCGACTCAATCGGGTCGGGTTGGGTAAAATGCTCATCCCTACTACAAACCTTTTAATTTTATTACTCAACTAATAGGGATGGAGTTAGACTTTAGAGTTGATGGGTAAAACATAAATTTTGAAAAGTAGAGAGACAAATTTATTATTAATCTAACTTTTTCAACAAAAAAAATGTACAAAATAAACGGTTAAAAAATGTGGGGATGGGAACAGGAGCCCCTGCCATTGCCGACATAAATTCGTCCCTATCAACTGATTAATGTGACAATATTCAAAGAAATGCAATCTAATTAATAGCATGTGAAACTTGTTGTTATATTACTTGAAGAGAGGGCAAACTGACACGTTTCAATTGTCTACCACTGCATGAACACGGTTGTTGAAATTATTTTACATAGTTAATTATGATTTTATCGTTTCAGATTATTAAATTTAACTTCATTTTTTATTTAAACCATTGATCTATAATTTAATCGAATTTTAATATTAAACATTTTTTATTAATGATTTAAATTACTTATACTAACGTCATTAAATATGGTTAACAGAAAAAACAAATTAAAACTATCACTTTTACTTAATATAATTTTCACATATCATCATCATATAATACTTAATTATAATTTAAATGAGGAGACATCCAACAAAAAAAGTAGAGAGGAACACTAAGAAGATTGATGGATGTTAGAGACGGCTCACTCTTTGTAGCATTGTTGCGGAGTGTCGTAGACAATATGATATGACGGTCGAAACTAAGAAGAAGATGGGAAGAGAGATGACAGAGAAGAGGGGTATTGTCCTCTAGATTCAGTCAGTCCTTTATCTTCGGTTGTATGAGTATTTATAGTCATTGGGATTGTTGGTGATTGGAGGGTGTTAGGTCTAGGGGTGAGCGTTCAATCGAGTCGAGTCAAAAAATTTCGAGTTATTCGAGTTGATGCGTCATATTTTACAACTTGGACTTAATTTGAAATTTTTTCTATTCGAGTCGAGTCAAGTTTTTGAGTTCCTATACAAATTTAATTGTAACTTATCTTGTAATTAAGCCTAAATAAAAATTAAATAAAATCATAAATGACATGGTAAACCCGGTACATGTAACAACTTATATGTTTTTCATATCTCAATTTAATAAACTTTCTTACAACGAAAGGCCGATATTACTTTAGTTAGTCGAAACTAACGGCTAAGATCCCGCCTCAGTTCTACCAAGTACACTATTTTTTATATAATTATTGGAGTTAATTGCATCATACGCCCTTACTTTACAATTTTCATTTTACATTAGTCTATAAAATTATAAAAATATTAATTTCATTCTTAAAGTATGACTATCATTTTAAATTAGTTTTCTAAACTTCTAAGAATTTAAATTTCATCCACAAATTATCATTTATGTTTCATCATATTATTACATAATACACATCAATGTTTACATGACAGAACAACTTTTACAACAATTTTATTAACATATGATATGATCAACATATGTTGATAATTTGAGGATGAAATTAGAATATTCAAAAGTTTAAGGATTAATTTAGAATGAGAGTCATAGTTTGGGAATAAAATTAGAATGTTCAGAATCTTGAGGACCAATTTAAAATAAGGGTCATAATTTGAGGCTGAAATTAGAACATTCAAAAGTTTAGAAATCAATTTAGAATGAAGGTCATAGTTTGAGAACGTGCGATACAATTAACTGTGATTATATGTATTATCACTAATTTATTGGTACGTTTTTTTTCTGGTTAACCATTTCACCATAATATCGTAACTGAAACCGTCTCTTTTAACCATTAATTTTACCGGTATGATTAACGTATCGTTTTGATCAAATTTTTTCAGATTGATTACCTACCGTTTAGTCCGATTTTTCGGAATTTTCGGAACTGTATATGGACAGTCTTATCTGGTGTGTGTGATTGACTGGTTTCTAGTAAATAAAGTCCTGAACTTTAACCGCAAAAGATTTCGCAGTTTAGTTAATTGAAGATGAATCTGGGTCAATAATTTTACCCTGGAATTTCGATATTTAATGCCCCGTCTATATTCTCTTTTGAAAACCAACTGCCGTTGCACTAGCTGCCAAATACTATCAAACAACAATGGCAGAAACCAACAGTTCAGACACTCGTATACTCATGTTCCCATGGTTTGCATTTGGTCACATGACACCATTCCTTCATCTCGCCAACAAGCTTGCTCGAAAGGGTTATCGAATCACTTTCGCAGCACCCCGAAAGGCTATTAACCAGTTGGAGCCATTGAATCTATTCCCGGATTTCATATCCTTTCATCCTGTTACTGTTCCATCGGTCACCGGCCTCCCTCCCGGTGCCGAGACCGCTTCCGATATCCCCATTTCCTTGACCCGTTTCCTCGCCATTGCCATCGACCTCACCATTGACCAACTCGAGAGCCTCATCAAGTCTATTAGCCCCAAGCTGATTATTTTCGACACTGCTCATTGGATACCCCAGGTGGCCAAGCCACTCGGGATCAAAACAATGTGTTTCAAAGTGGTTTCCGCCTCGTCGATCGCTCTCATTCTTGTTCCGGCACGGAATATACCGACCGATAGGCCTGTAACCGTGGAAGATCTGGCTTCACCGCCGCCCGGTTACCCTTCATCATCCGTTGTGTTGCGCGGCAAGGAGCTGCAGACTTTGTTGTTCGTGACGAACCCTTTCGGGGACGGGTTAACGTTTCACGAGAGAATCACCATGTCAATGAAGAACTCTGATGTTTTAGCAATGAGGACATGTCATGAAGTTGAAGGGAATTTATGTGATTACATCGGGAGTCAATACCAGAAACGAATCCTTTTAACAGGTCCGGTTTTGCCTGAAGAATCCAAGTCTACATTAGAAGAACGATGGGGTAATTGGTTAGCCGGGTTCGAACCAGGCTCGGTGGTGTTCTGTGCTTTCGGGAGCCAAATCATTCTCGAAAAGACTCAATTCAGAGAACTCGTATTAGGGTTTGAACTAACGGGGCTGCCGTTTTTAATGGCCGTTAAGCCACCGGCAGGGACCACAACGATCGAAGAAGCATTGCCGGAAGGGTTCGAAGAGAGGGTTAAAGGCAGAGGAGTGGTTTGGGGCGGATGGGTGCAGCAACCACTGATGTTGGCTCACCCATCCGTGGGATGTTTCGTTAACCATTGCGGGTTCGGTTCAATGTGGGAGTCCTTGATGAGTGATTGCCAAATAGTGTTGGCTCCACACTTGGGTGACCAAATCTTGAACACCAAGCTATTGGCCGATGAGCTCAAGGTTGCGGTCGAGGTCAAGAGGGAAGAAAATGGCTGGATACCGAAGGAGAATCTGAGTGAAGCCATCAAATTAGTGATGGATAAAGACAGTGAAGTGGGTAAATTGCTGAAGGAGAATCATAATAAGTGGAGAGAAATAATAAACCCTAAACTCGTGAACGAATATGTCGATAAGTTCGTCCAAAGCTTGCATGAAGTTGTTGGTTGAAGCGAGCCGGTGATTAATCATTCGCATTCTGTTAGTCCATATAGGGATAGACGCCGGTCGTTAGCTATGTATTTTCATGTAAGTTTAGGGGAACAGAATACAATCTCGATGCCAGAAATGAAATAACATTGACTGTTCTTATTCCTTCATATTTGTACGCAATGCAGAACAATAGCTTAAATATTTTCGAGTTATTGAAATGAAAGAGAATGAACTTATTAGAGGGTAAGTTTCAGAGAGTACGAGCATTCCCGGTTTACTTTGAAGTGTCGAGCAGGAGCGTGTCGAGATTTCGTTTTCCTTCAGGGCCGTTTGAGTACCATGATGACAAGTAGTCTCCGTAAACAACTGAAGAATACCGAGGTGGGGAATCTTGACTCACAAGATCAGAGGCAGGGGATATTCGGACTGTCTTGGCTGGGTCGTGAAAAGTAGCGATCGAGAGACGGGCTTTGTTTGCATTTGTTACGGCTCGGTGCACACAGGTTTTGTATTTTCCGTTAGTTATAATCTGCATGTAAGGCAAGTTCACAAGGAATCAAATGGTTATGATTCTCGACGTTCATTTTTCATGGTATGATGCATTGACAGAATTTTAAAAAGATGAGTACCTCAGTTTGATCAGCCACAAGAACAAGGATGCCATTCGGCAGGGGATCGACTAGGAGCCACTCTCCATCCTTGAGCACTTGCAGGCCGCCAACATCATCCTGTATAAGAAGTGTGATGGCACCAATATCAGAATGAGATTGCAGGCCCAACGTCAAATCCGGCCGCGGGCAAGGAGGGTAATAACTGGCTGTTATATTCTGATAGAATTCTCCAATCACATCTTCCATGCAGGATGCCTTGATTCCTAAACTCTCGGACATCAATGCCAACAGTCTCTGAGCCAACGCTTTCATCTCATCACTATAATCAGCCGTCAACGCCCTGAAGAAAAACAAATCAAGTTAATAACACCTTTAAGAACATTAATCAATCTAAAACAGTGTACCTGTATTCAGGAGGAAAATGGGGCCAAGAGGAAGGATTGCGGCGTGAAAGAGGTAACGTATGGTGATCGAAATAGTCCCTCCAATCCAAAACAGTTTCGTTTTCAGAGCTCACTAGCATGCGGCTACCATATCCCTCCGAGGCAGCAGAATTAGGCCGGCAAGCATATTTGAGCTTTTCCTCCATCGGAAAATCATTGAAGAAAGAAAGATAGACTCTCCTCAAATCATCCATCAGTTTCGTAGGTACCCCATGGTTGATAACATGAAAAGCTCCCCATTCTCTACAAGCATCTCGAATGGCAGCCAGAACAGACTCCTTTTCACAAGATAGATCAATAGCAGGTACATTTTTGCAGCTCAAACCAGTTATATTGTTGGTTTCAGATTTAGGCCGGTTCTCGGGGGGTTGAATGTATTGCGACGGAATCTCCGAAATCCCCATTTGGGAAAGAATTTGGACCCTCACTCCCCCTTCCATTTCAGATTCAGCCTTCAATTCCTTTTCTCCAGCTTGCCAAGTAGCTATTGAACTTTGAAGCCAATACTGTATCAAGATCAGATAATCAAGCAAATCCCCAAGTATAACCGAAACCGAGTTATGTTAACCCTAATTGCAAAATTACAACTTTATAAAACCAGATTAATAGTAAAACACCCATATCATATTTTCAGCATACTAGCAATTTAGATGCCAAAAAATAGACAATTCCGACTTAAAATCCATTGCTTTTATTGAATTTCTTCATTAGTTTAGGTTTAGCAAGGAAAAACTCAACATTTGAGATGTGGGTTAGCGAATTCTACATATCAAAGAAACCGGGGATGTAACTATGATTGAATTTAGCAAAAACAGATTAAGACCCATATCTTATTCTCAGAAAAATTGCAAATTTCAAAGATGACAACAGAATCAGACAAGTAGTTTGGATTAAATTATATCGATAATCTATGAGTTATTTATCACTGAGAAAACATATTGGAAAAAAAAGAGAAAGAAAATTGACTGACCTGCGGCAAGAACTTGAACTTCGAACAAAGAATGGTGATGACAGACAAAGCCTCTAAAAACACGAAACTCCAAGATTCAACATGTAAGAACTAACAATATTTATATTTATATTTATATTTATATTTATATTTATATTTATATTTATATTTATATTTATATTTATATTTATATTTATATTTATATTTATATTTATATATATTCAAATCTGGATTGGGCTTTTGGTTGTTTCGGGCTCAGTTGTAAATTTGTAATAATCTAACTAATAAATTTTAATAATATTTTGTATTTTTACCAAAAATAAATTGTTTATCTAATCACCATATTCAATTCATTAATTGACTGACTAATTCAGATTAGGTATTTGTATAGACTTGTTATAAGACCGTTCCTTCCAGCCCAATTTATTCCATTCACAATGCCACAATTTAAACCTTTGAGCTTGTTTAAGAGATCTAGTGTCTCATCTCATTAGACCAACTAATTGTTGATTTTTACCAAAGTTTCGCATTTTATTTTTATTAAAATATTTTTTTCTAGCTAAAGATTGATATATATATATATATATATATATATATATATATATATATATAGAGAGAGAGAGAGAGAGAGATAGGATCCAGTTACACAGTGTAAAACTCTCTAAGTTTTACACTTTTTTGGATCGTTGGATGAGTGAAACGGATGAATGAGATTAACAGTAGAATATGTGAAAATTATCACTTGGAAAAAAAATAAGAAGTTAATCTCGTCCATTCATTTCCTTCATTGTTTGGATCGTTGGATGAGTGAAACGGATGGATAAGATTAACAGTAGAATATGTGAAGATTATCACTTGGGAAAAAAATTAAGCACTTATTTAAAGGGTATAGGGAGTTAGTTTAGGCTATAGGATTTAAGAGTTTAGGTGTATGTGTTTAGAATTTAGGGATAGTTGTTTAAATTTAAGGTTTAGGGTTATAATTTAGGGTTTATAGGTTAGGGTTTAGTTTTTAGGATAATATGGTGAGAATTTAAGTTTTAACCTATAAACCCTAAATTATAACCCTAAACCTTAAATTTAAACAACTATCCCTAAATTTTAAACCACTGCACTTAAACCCCTAAACCCTATATCCTATATTAACTCCTTATACCCTAAAACTAAAGCGCTTGTGGAAACTTTAAGTTTCCACCGCCTGTGTATAGAATATTTATCATATATATATATATATATATGGGTTAGGATCAACTTACACTGTGTAAAACTCTTTAAGTTTTACACCTTTTTTGGATCGTTGGATGGGGAAAATGGATGGTTGAGATTAACTCCTTGTTTTTAATTCCCAAGTGATAATCTTCACATATTTAACTGTTAATCTCATCCATCCGTTTCACTCATCCAACGATCCAAAAAAGTGTAAAACTCAAAAAGTTTTACACAGTATAATTTGATCCTATCCCTATATATATATATATAACTTGACAACTTAACAATCCAAAGTCTATTGATAAGAAGCCAAAGCCCCTTGCTTTCTTAACTAACAATAACGAACGCGACACGAGCATATAACATGAAAATACGAATTGTCGAGTGATTTATGTACATCTAACAGGAAATTAACAAATTAGTTAAAGAAAAATGGGGTCAGTCTAAATATTCTTAATCAATGCTGTCTAAATATTCATCGTCGAATTCGAACTGTTTACCGCATCTGAAACTTAAATGTTAATAAAGTGATTCAAAATGCAGCTCATGGCTTACTCAAAGCTTGTCCAGGGAACAATTTAACCAAACATCAACTGGATTTAAAACATAGAATCAAATGTTAAAAAGTCGAATCAGGAGGATTCCAAGTAACTATTTCTCAACATGATCATAATTCACATGTAATGTATAGTACCGAAAAGGTTTAGATTTAGCTTAAGCTTGTCTCCTCCTTACTGGATGTTCGATGCGATTTTCAAAGAGAAATTCGACTTTTTGAGATTCAGGATTCCTCTTTGCAGTAATTTGCATAAGCGCGCCGTCAGCAAGCATGCGTTGCAGTACCCTTGCTATGTTTTTCGAATCGTCAATACCCAGATGGTGACATCCCAACGACGGAATTCCAAGCTGCTTCATCATCGACATCATTCCTCTGGCCTGTCACCAAAGACTCAGATAAGTGAAAGTGGATATCATCCAACAAGGACATACTCAATTTTCTTAAAATTCTTTAACAGATTTGAAGGTTCGTTCTATTATATTCATGTTGAACGTGTTGGATATCATGTCAAGAAACAAGTATTGGCCATGCATTTATCGATTCAAAGCTTGAAGATGGGTGAAATGCAAGAAAGATGAAAAAGAATGGCTTAGTTTAATTAAAGCTCGTAGTTACCTCGCGACCATAAAAGTTTAGATATACATCCTTTAGATTGACCCATTCCCTAAAATACGGAGGGAGCTTGATCCCAGAAACTTGGCATTGCTGAGGGACCTTTGTCTTCAAATCCCAATTTCCACTAATATCAAAGAAACAATCATTCTTCAGCGGACGAAAAGTCGAAAACAAATAAATATAAACACCTGAAGTGTTCAAGACTCACCAGGTTACAAATGCAGCACGAGTAAGGCAGCCACCCTTTTCCTTTTCCCATAGGTTATGTTGACTCAACCAAGCTTCAAACTGCTGAATAACTTCCGTAAATGGCTGAGCTGTATCGTGCCAGACTCTACAATTAAGTCAAGTTTTAGCCACTGAAAAAATTCCATCAGCAGTAGATGTCCTACCAATTATTCTAGTAAGGAAAATGACCAAGACCATACAATAGAATAGAAGTAGCTTCAGCCTTCCCATTACCTATCAACCCCGATTTCGCCATATTTTCCTTCAATGTATCTGTTTACTGCAAGCTCACTCATTTTAGTTGGCCTCACAAACCTGTAACAATGTTTTTGCCCCATATATTAGGTAAAAAGATCTGAAACCGAGCCAAAAGCATTTGCTACTAAGTCAAACAACTATAGAAATAGCATCTGGATATGCTACCAAGAAAAAAGCCAAAACTGAATTGCACAAACATACTGTAAAGCCAAAAAAAATGAATCGAACCTATGGAAGAAATCGACGAAGCGCATGGATTTTGCATCCATCAGCAGTACAGGAAACTCAAGTATCTCAACTTTCCCTTCCAGATCAATTACCAAGAGAAAATCCAAATCTTGGGAGCATTTTTTCTCGATGCGAGCGGAGTTAACTTGAAGATCTCTGGAACAATCATGGTTAAATTTCTCCAGATGGGAAGGATCATCCATCTGAATTGAAAAAAAAAAACACACAACTAAATTAGATATCAGAACTTACAATACATAATCTTATTTTTTTTTCCATATATATTTCAACCATAACTTAAACCTAAATGCGACTCAAACAAGAGCCCTGCATTTGCCACATTCAACTTCAAGAGAGAATTTATATATAAAAAATTGAATATGCTTCCAAAGAATAATTATGGTATACAAAACTAAAGTCATCTAATTTGTTAATCAAAAATTAAATTTGCCCAAATTGAGAATCCACACAGGCTAAAAAATACCCCCATATAAACTTAAACTCAAACAGGTGGTGGGCAACAGATAAATTGTGAAAAAAAAGGCATGAGAATCAATAAAGACTCGCATTTTCTTAGTGGGTGTAGCAAAAGGTAGCAGGCAAACCTGGGTACACTTGCCTTGAGTGTAGTACAAACACATGGGCCTCCAACGATTACTGCTGCTAAACACTTGGGTATTCGTTTCAGCAGACGAAGGTGAAGGAGACGAGGAGAACTGGGCTGTTATGGTAAATTTGGGTGAAGGAACATGAGATAGTGTAGAACTGACGAATGGGTTTTTGATCGGAGAAGAAATTGAACGGCTGCAGAAGCCGAAGATTCGACCGGCGGGAATCCTAGTAAGGTATGCCATTGTCGGAAATGGCTAAGGTTCTGTTCAAGTTGAAGGATTTTTACAGTAGTAGTTTAATATGAGGTTTAGCGTTATATTGTTGGGTAAATATACATTTTGGTCCCTGAAGTTAATTATATGGTTCAATTTGGTAACTAGCTTCTTAATTCAATTTGATATCTTAATTAATTTATTTATTTTTTAAAAAATAGTACTTAAAAGATACTAGTTAAATCAAAAGGTCAAATTTGAGTACCTAATTAGAAAAAATAAAGTTTAAATATAAAATTGAATTTTGAAATCAAGTAGCTATTGAACTTTGATCAACCCCAATATACAAATTCCTGCATGTATGTTTCTTACTTGTTTCCACAGTTTGCATACTTACACTTCTAATAATATGCATTAAGGTTATAAATCAGGGACTCTAATCAGCTAGGAAAGGCCACGGTGGTACAAAATCGAGACGGTCAAAACAAGGAATGGTCAACTGCTTCCATCATGGACTCTCTTCACCTTGAGGTTCCATTTCTGTGAAATCTTCTATCACATCAGTCCTAGCAGTCTGTCTACTCAGTGTGCGCAGCTCGTCTATCTCAAAGAGTAACAATGGATCGCAAACGACTCTTTTTGCCTGCAGCATCTTAGGGCAAGCTGATAGAAGAAAAAACGGTCAGGAATGAGAGTGATGTAGAGAAGAATCAAGAACTCCGATATGAAATCAGTATTGTATACCTGATTCGGGGCATTTGACGTTGCCATGATTGGATTTTATGAAGTTCAGGATAGCATTCTTGTCGTAAATGTGCTTGCAGTCCATGCTGCATCGCAGGAAATAAACAAACTGGATATAGGTTGAAACAAAAGAATGGGAACAGATAGATATATGCATTGCAATGCATGCTCAAGTTTCTGAACAATTCAATCATATTGGCAACTCTAAAAGGCTGCTTGACATGAGATAGATTTTCAGGATTTTCTAAACCGAGCCAACAGAGAATCCTATTTACAGTGGATGTTGTTGGAACTACCATCCTTCCTTACCATTCACATTCGCAATTGAAACTTACAAGAACCAAGATTTATATCAATCAAGGGCCATGCATATAAATAAAATTTTCCACTATGAGCAAGAGCAAATGCAACACTCAAAACATAAAGAAAATATGATTTTCATTTGAAAGATCTGTTTTCAAATAAACTTCACAATACCTGCGAACTGGTTCTGCTAGTTCAGTAATATCCTTTCCAGTAATCGGACATTTAAGATTCTTGATATTGCTCTCGGTACTGGTCATAACAATATCCTCCTGCTCTTCGCCTGGCATTGGCTGTCCAGCATGATGAACATTCTGTGGAAGATTGAACAACACTGGATATGTCAGGAACCCCACTTGAATGATGATATACTATAGTTACATATATATTATATCATATTACCAATAAAACTAAAAAAGCTTAAAGATAGTCATTGGTATATAGGGTGGCATATAATATCTATTCGATCCAGCATTCAGTAATTTTAGCGTAAGAAAGAGAAAGATAAAATGAGTAAAGTTTTCTCAATTCACAAGTATAGCAGCTGTTTGTCAGGGCAGCTTCATCAATTTAGTGACTAAGAGTTCCCATCAACTGCAAACTAATACCAAACATTCCTATTTCAATGTTAAATGCGCGGAGCAGAAGCCCTGACCATTATCTAATGTGCCATGTATTTATTCAGCTAAAATACACATTCACACTTGTCCCTCAGCTGTTGCTTTCATTAAAGAATATAACCTATTACCGAAACCACATCTAATAACACCAGTTTTTAGTTCAGTGATTCTCAACATGGTATTAACACCTCCTTCACAAAGTGGTCTATATTCTAATCTAGCTACCTCTATTCTGCTTGATACTAAATAATTTTATAAGTGGCTTGATGAGTTTAAAAAACATACCCAGACAGCTTGCTGAAACAGATGCATCAGTGGATGATTCTGTGGACATGAAGATGAACTAGACTTGACCTTTTCAAACTCCGTGTCAAGCAACTTCTTAAAATCAGTTAACTGTAGTTCAAAACATGCAAGCAACAAATAACATTAATTCTGAAATGCATATATATATATATATATATAACAGTGCTAAACCAAAAATTTATGCATAAAAGAGAATGATTAACCGTGCACCTCAGGCCCTGGCCGGTATGCTTCTCCAACAGATTGAATGGCCGATGAACGATGTAGACCGTTTTCATGAGTTTCTATGAGCTCAGCAACAGCATTTTCTAGCTGCTTCACCTACAAAACGAATTCCCAATATCGTACTGAAGAAAAACAAACTTTGAATTCTGATTATCTTCAAACTTTTGGTTTTCAAGTCATGGATATTGTTTTAGCATATTTCCTTTTAGTCTTCAATGTTACTTTTATCCTCTTTCTAGAACAGGGCAACCTGCAGTCTAGAATCTGTAGTAACAACTGATACTAAAACAATAAAACAAGTCCAATAGCTAAAAGTCAAATGAAGCACTTGGTCCCGAACCACGGTAACCCTGACAATGCTACAACTAAAACCCCAACCAAACCACGGAAACACGGTTTCGTAATTCACCACCTTATTCATCATCCTTACTAGTCAATCTAAAGGAGAAAATTGAGAAAAATAATACTTATATATAATAATTTTAATCATCTATAGCATCACTCAGGCTTCACTAGAGCAAAAGTTTAATACTTTTTTTTCAAATATTCAATACTTTCTTATCACATAACAAGTACAATGGTTTTAAGTTTACGGGTATTGAAATTTAAACCCATTTGAGTCCCACATTTCCCCCACTTCTTTTAACACGTCAAATTAGGTTATTCAAAGCACCAAGAAACCAAAAATAACAGAAACAAACTAACAATAATAACTTGATTAGTCTTTTACATGAGAAATTATATCATGGATGATTCCCACCACGTCATCCATGGGACCAACCACTAGAAACCACTCACTTCAGCATTTTTTTCATGTCATTAATTTAATAATAGAATAACTTCCAAAAAACAGTTTTTAAAATGACATGGAAAAACTTTAGTGAAGATTCATTGATTGGAAAAATGACATGAAAAAATCATGGTGAAGTGGGTAGTTCCTATTGGTTGGTCACATGGATGACGTGGTGGGAATTACCCATAATATAATTTTTCCATTTACATAGTTCTAACAAATAAAAAGGGGGGAAAAGATAAATCTATGCTTTAAAGAGTAAATATTATCGAACAGAATAAGATTAATATAACAATACCATGTCAGATTGATTATCTTTCTCCAAATCTACAGCGATGTCCTTCATCAAATTCAAAGTTTTCCTTATATCCTGAAAAGAAATGAAATTAATTTTCAAATTTGCTTTGTATTTACAGAAAAAAAAAAAGAACTTACAGCGACAAGCGCTTGGTTCTCGGTGTAAATATTGGCAGCTGCGCGTTTGATTCTGCCAGTAACGCCGTCGGACCGAGATGCTGACGTCGACGCCATTTAGGGTTATGGTCGGGCCGGAGCGAACTGCGGGTTCCCGGCGCTGATGTTTTTGGAGCACTGATTTGGAGGGGAGGGAAAAAAGAGAGGGAAGTAGAAGATATAATTCTCAGAAGCAAAACGCTGCGTTTTCTGTGCCAGTAAAATCAAGGATAAACTACCTATTTGGTACCATACTCATTTCTGTGTTTCTGTTTTGGTCACTAAACCTTTTTTTTTACCCTAAAAGAAAATGTTATTTTGTTTGTTTTTAGTAGGGATAACAATATAATCCGAATCCGATTTGATCTGAAGAAAAAAATTTGATCTAAATTTAATGAAGAAAGTGTGAATCCGAATCTAAAAAAAAAGTCTGAGTCCTAATAGGAGGGGGATCGAATATAGACATTGTCATGATCCGATCCGCCGAGTACGATCCATATATGAATCTGAATAAAAACATTTAAAAATCTTAGATTTAAAAAATATAGATATATATTAAAATCCTAATTAAGTTGAATTGAGATTATGTATATTAATATAGATATATATATATTAAAATCCGAATTAAGTTGAATTGGAATTATTTGTTATTTTTATTTAAAGATATATGAATCCGAATAAAAACATTTAAAACTCTTAGATTTAAAATCCAGATTTTAAACAAGTAATTTTTCACCCTTAATCACCCTGATTCGTTTGATAAAAATTATTTGTTATTTTTATTTAAAGATATTTGTTTGAGTTGTTACTTTAAAAAAGGAAAAAAAAATCAATTGGATTCGAACTTTCGAATTTAGATTTTAAATATTTTATTGGATCAGACTCAAATTTATGTAATCGGACTTGGATTTTTTTAGAGGTCCGATTATTAGTTGGATTGAACTTAGACTTTATAAAATCTGATCCATTGTCATTCCTAGTTTTTAGGGTTAATATAACTTTTGGTACCTAAGTTTTGAATTAACATGCAGTTTGGTATCCAATACTATACGTAATGTTAGTTTTCATAACGTATTTCAATCGCGTTTTTTTATAGAACCAAATTCTTATTTGTAAGGGACCAATTTACATATTTCAAATTAAGCTTAAATTTAAAAGATTTTTATATTTTTCAGGTTCATAAACACCTGCACGTCTAGGAATGTATTTATTCCAAAAACTCATGGTCACGGGTTTACAAACGATTGTTCTATATCAAAGGGGATGAGATACTTATTCATGAAAAGAATAAAATATCCAAATGTAAATATTAATAATCATATTATAAAAATATATAAACACATTATTATTAATTACACAATAATCAAACAATAAATAAATTTCAAAACGAGTCTAAAATGAACATAAATTGACATATCTTGTTCGTGTTTATTACTTTAAAAAATCTTATTCATATTCATTTATCTAACTTAAAAACAATTATAAGAAAATATAAAATAAACTTGTAGTCAGTAGACTATCATATGATTAGCATCATAATTGACTTTTTCCAAAGTTTTTGTGAAATATTCAGCTTAGTTGTTTTAGACTTTAGAGAGAGATAGTAATAACTTATGGGCTGAATTTAATGTTATGTGAATAAATTAAATTTAAATTAGTGTTTTAGTTTGACAAAAATTTGTTGAATTCAGCTATCTAATTCCATAAATGTATTGCCTACCAGTATTATATGGAATTATAAATTAAGATATTGTTTTCATGTTAACAACTTATTAGCCTCAATTAATTGTTATTAGGTTTTTCTATACTCTAAAAGTGATTACAATGTATAGGGATGTAAACGAACCGAACGTTCAGCGAATCGTTCGTGAACCGTTCGGCGAGAAGTTCGTTTATGTTCGTTTATTTATTAAACGAACGAACATGAACAAGATTTTTTGTTCGTCTAATTAAATGAACGAACACGAACAAAAGGCTTGTCCGTTCATTTATGTTCGTGAACGTTCGGTAATCCGTTCGTTTATGCTCGTTCATTTATGTTCGTTTATGTTCGTTCGTTTATGTTCGTTCAATTATGTTCGTTTATGTTCATTTAAATTTATTCACATATGTCTAGGGGTGTTCATTATTCGGTTAAACCGAACTTACCGACCGAACCAAAACAAAATTGGTTAATCTATTAGATAATTTTAGGTTTCGACTAATAATTAAGGGTTTTTTTTAATTTTAATTATCGATTAATTCGGTTTAAAATCAGTTAATTAACTGAATAAATCAAACTAACCAAAAATATTCAATATTTAACAAATTATATATGTTCGTTGATGTTCGTTTATGTTCGTTTGTGTTCTTTAGTGTTCATTTATGTTCGATTACCATTTAAACGAACGAACATGAACGAACACGAACAAGCTACATTCCTTAATGAACGAACACGAACAAGAAATTTTGTGTTCGTTTATGTTCGTGTTCGTTCATTTGTTCGGCTAAAGTTAAACGAACGAACATGAACACACCCTCGTTCGTGTTCGTTCGGTTCGTTTACAGCCCTAACAATGTAATATATGTTTATAAATATTTTTAACCCTTTGACAACAGGCATATATCATGTAGACAAAGCGATTTAAATTCGTATCTCTTAGGATGAACATCATTCGTTTTTTAGTTGGGACACTTGTTGGTTTCAGTTGTGATGGGAGTATAAAAGTTAACTATACGTACATGCATTTATGTTCATGTCGTATTTATTTCGTTTGCCTTTGTGGTACAGTTTAACCTTCTTTGTAGTAGTTTTTGTGTTTATGTAGGTATCATCATGGCACACGCCCTTGATCAGATAAAGTCGACGGTCTAGTATAGTTATATCCTCTTTTGTGATAGTTTGTCGACGCAATCAGAACTAGCTATTAGTGGAGTAGATATGTAAGATTACTTATGTCCATCGCCTCTTCTACATTACTACATAAACGTTTAGTTAGACAGAGATAATAGGATTTTAGTGATGATTACTAAATTACAAAAGAAATTGAAGGTCATGTTTAAAAAAAAATCTTATTTTTCTTCGGTTTTCATTTTCTATTTTTAAGTATAAATTATTGGTGGACATAATTTTCAATTTTTTATTTTATGTTTGAGGTGTGTTTTATATATCTTTCCTTATTTTTAATAAAATCAACCTCTCGTTTGAAAAAAAAATACGCTCTTTAATCATACTATGAGATACACTAAATTACTGAGTAAATATGTAGAGAGAGTTAGGATCAACTTACACAATATAAAACTCTTTAAATTTTACACGTTTTCTAAATCGTTAGACGGGGGAAATGAATTGCTCAGATTAACTTCTTACAATCTTTTTTTCATGTGATAATCTTCACATATTTACTGTTATTCTGTTAATCTCATTCATTCGTTTCACTCATCTAACGGTCCAAAAACGTATAAAACTTAAAGAATTTTACACTGTATAAACGGATTTTATCTCATATATATATATATATATATATAATTGAAAGAAAAAGAATTCTAAGTACAGTTTTAGAAGTAAGACAGAAAATGATTGATTACCAAAGGACGATGCATGAATGTGCAAGGTGTTTTGTCAAGTTGCCACTTGCATTCAGCATTAAAGTTGGATGGAAACAAAGCAATATATAAAGGTTAAAAATGGGGTCAACCACTTTGCAATATGTAGGACAAATTTATCATCATCTCCAAAATTTAAATTATATTACACTATATATCATTAAATTATAAGTTTAGTATCGGTTATACTATTAATTCAAGATTAATATTATTTTAACATTAAATTTCAATTTAGGTTTTAATTATACTATTAAGCTATTGAAATTGATAACGTTGATGGATCTTAACGGTCCGCATGCGATGATGTAGAAGGAGTTTAATAGCCTAGTTGTATAATTAAAAGCGAAACTAAAATTTAGTGTTAAAATAGTATCGGATTTTAGTTCAATGGTACAATCAATACAGGCCCTAAAGTGTAGTGGTGAACTACACTAGATACCAACCGATATAATTGAATACATATAAAAGTTAGGATCCACTTACATTGTGTAAGACTCGTTTATTTTTACACTATTTTTTAATCATTGTATGATGGTAAATAAATGACTAAAGTTATTTCATTATTTTTTTCATGTAATAATCTTCTCATTTTCTACTGTTAATCTTAGTTATCCAACTTCACAAATTTAAGACACCCAACAAGAAACTTGTTATTGCACCATTAATACAAAGAAGAAGGAAAACAAAACAAAATTCCCATAAACCCAGCTTAGCTCCAAATTGACCTATCTGCACCAATCAAACAAGCATAGAGTTCATCAATTTTCAACACTTCACCATCTTCATGGAAGCTCGAGCTTCCCCCTTCTTCACTAGACCCTGTTGAATTGCAAGAAACAAAGTTTAGAGCCTGATGGTTCTGTTGTTGTTGTTGTTGTTGTTGTTGCTGATATTGATGATGATAATCTCTTTGATTGTTCATAGCACACATCGTCTCTTGAGCTTTCCTTAGCTCTTCTTGGAGATACTTCACATCTTTCTCCAGCCTTCTTTTTTCAAACAATGCATTATCTAGTTTCACTTGTAGTGTGTTGTAGTCGAGTTCCAAGCTCTGTGTCTTCCATCGGGCTCGCTTGTTTTGGTACCAAATCGCAACCTGTCTCGGCGGAACGCCGAGCTGGTTTGCGAGTTGAAGCTTGAGCTCGGGCTCAAGCTTCTTGTTGCCACTGAAACTCCCCTCTAGCAACCTTACTTGCTCTTGGTTTAGCCTCTTTTTGTTGTGTTTTTTGGTTTGGAAATCCATGGTTTTGAGGGCTTTTTTTAGTATGTTTTTCAGGACAAAGAAAGTGAATTTGGGTTGGGAATTTTCTAATGTGTGTATATATATATATATATAAAGTTTTGATTAAGCCATTGAAGAAGGGTCCTACCAAAAAATGAAAAGGATGTGTGAAGAAGAAATATAAGAGGAGAGGGTAGCTAGGTAGGCGGCTTACATAGCATTAAGTCATGTATGGGGATGGTCTTCACGTGGATTGGTCCTACTCATGCAAATATATAAATAAATATATATAATATGTTATCTTATGGTATTATAATTAGGTATGATTTGATGAAAATCAAAATTAATGATTTTGTCTTAAAAATTTAATTTGTTTAGGGATATTTGATATATTGGTGTTGTATAATTTTATGGATAAATATTGTACACACAGGCAGTGAAAACTGAAAGTTTCCACAAGTGCCTTAATTTTAGGATATAAGGAGTTGGTTTAGGGGTTTAGGTGTAGTGGGTTAGAATTTAGGGATAGTTGTTTCAATTTAAGGTGTAGGGTTATAATTTAGGGTTTATAGGTTAAAACCTAAATCCTCGTCATATTACAGTAAAAACTAAACCCTAACCTATAAACCCTAAATTGTAACCCTAAACCTTAAATTGAAACAATTATCCCTAAATTCTAAACCTCTACACCTAAACCCATAAACACTATACCATAAACTAACTCCATATACCCTAAAACTAAGGCGTTTGTGGAAAATTTCAGTTTCCACCGCTAGTGTATAGAATATTAATCCTAATTTTATATTCTATTGTGAATCAGATGATGAGACATCACAAAAAATAATAATTTAAATTTTAAAAGTTTATATTGAAATGCAAATATATAAATAAATGTCATGAACTAGTTCACTAAGGGTGATAGTTATATATCATCAGTAAAGCAAATATTAATTCTTCTATTTAACTTTTATTGATGCGTGAGAATAGTAATAGATTTTCAATTTGATCAAATCCATTAAATAATAAAGAAAATAAATTTTATTTTAAATTAATTTTGTATGCACAACCTGCGAGTAGGAGTGGATATTCGATCGAGTCGAGTTAAAAAAAATTAAGTTAGTCGAGTTGAAGAGTCTTATTTGGACTTTCAGTTCAAATTTAATCGTAAACATTTATAATGTTACGGTACTAATTAATTTTAATTTAAACAGTTTTCTATAACCATATATAATACACATATACATTTCTTCCTATTTTTATGTATATGATATATGTGTGTATGTCAAACAGAATTGAGAGACTTGATTGAAACTTGAAAATCAGTCCACTAATTATTAAAAAATTCAAGCTATTCAATCTTCCAGTTTATAATTCAAACTCTATTTAAAAAATTTCTTTGTCAAGTGAGATATTTTCTACGTTAAACCGAGCCAAATAATCTGATTTTTTAAGGGTAAACTATTGTAGAGGTCACTTACGTTTAGCGTCTGTACAGAGTTAGTCATCACTTTTGAAAAGTGCCTATTAGTAGTCATCTACGTTTTCGATCTGTAAATACTTGGTCACTCCGACGTTAACTTCGTTAATCCCCTAACGGATTGCTGATGTGGCGAAATTAAAATAAGGATAAATTACTGCAATAGCCATTAAAATTTATCTCATGTACATTTTTTCTCCTCAATTTAAAAAAGTAAACATTATAGTCACTAATAAAAATGTTTCTTTATAATTTCACCCTTAAATTTTTAAAAATTCATTTTTCAATCCTAAAACTTTACAATCAATTAACACACTAACATTATAAATGCTTAGATGAAAAATAGGTGCCCAAAGTATACCCTTTGAAACTTAGGTGCCCAAATTTAATTTTTTCGAGTCAAGTCGAGTTATTGGAATTTTTATTTTATAATTCAAACTTTATTTTTGAATTTTTGAGTCGAGTTTATGAAATTATGAGTCGAGTATTTTTACATCAAACCTAAAAATTTAATTTTTTCGAGTCAAGTCGAGTTATTGGAATTTCTATTTTATAATTCAAACTTTATTTTGAATTTTTGAGTCGAGTATTTTCACATCAAACCTAAAAATTTAATTTTTGAATAATGTTTGAATTATAAAATAGAAATTCCAATAACTCGAATTTTTTAGTAGTTAGTGGACTAAATTTTTAAGTTTGAGTTATTAAATAAGAGCAATTTGGGCACCTAAGTTTCAAAGGGTATACTTTGGGCACCTATTTTTCATCTAAGCATTTATAATATTATTGTGTTAATTGATTGTAAAGTTTTAGGATTGAAAAATGAATTTTTAAAAATTTAAGGGTGAAATTATAAAGAAACATTTTTATTAGTGACTATAATGTTTACTTTTTTAAATTGAGGAGAAAAAATGTACATGAGATAAATTTTAATGGCTATTGCAGTAATTTATCCTTATTTTAATTTCGCCACATCAGCAATCCGTTAGAGGACTAACGGAGTTAACGTCGGATTGACCAAGTATTTACACATCGAAAACGTAGAGGACTACTAATAGGCACTTTCCAAAAGTGGTGACTAACTCTGTACAGACGCTAAATGTAAGTGACCCCTGCAGTAGTTTACCCATTTTTTAAATTAAGTCAAATTTTATTCATAGCTACCTAGAATGAATATTTAGGTGAGTGAATGGAACTATGGAAGCATATGTGGTGTCATCATTACAAACGAAAGGTATGCATAAGCAATTGTTTCAAACTCGAGCGTTGATGTATGGACCTAATCCTTTTACTTTCTCAAAGGAGAGAAAAAAAAAACAAAGTAAAAGTCAGGCACATCCACTTGCCTCGTTTTCCATATATATATATATATATAATCAAAGTTTGAAAGAAACAACAGAGGCTGGGCATTCGTAGTTGTTAAAATTTGACTGTCAACTTGAACAATATATATCGTTTGACCGTCAGATTCTCACTCCGGCGGCCAACTTTTGAACATATAAAATAATATAAAATGTCTCCGAGGACTGGAAGGTACGAAAACAGTAGGATGTGTGCTTTTTTTTTTAATAATCACATGTCTCGTATTCATTGGTTGGTTAATTTATATTAAGTTTTAAAAAAAATTACGTGATGTAACAAAACGGTCACTCGGCTTAACTTCGATTAAATGAGTAACAATAATATGACGTAGCAATTGATATGGGCTTTTTAATAATTTAATTAACATAATTAAATAACATGTTTGGTTGACAAAAAAATTGATTTTAACCACTCGTGTCCAACCTATTAACTGATTAATTTGGATCGGACTTTGTAGAGGTCCGAGGACGACTATTTTAACTCAATTTTTTTTCCATTCACAACGTTATGATTCAAACATCTCATTACTTAAAAGATTTATCGTTTTATCCCGCTAAACCAACTACTAATTGGTTTGATTGACGATAAAAAGGGCTCAAAGAGTGTGTTAGACTGCGTGCTGCCGATATAGTGGTTTGTTCACTATATCGTGATGAGGATATATGAGCTTGGTATTAGTGATTTTAGTGGTTTGTTCAATCAATGGTGTTGTATGCATTGTTTTGTGAGTCGTGTGCTTTGGCTTTGGTGTTCGATATAATGTTTAGTTCATTTTCACTTTGATTTTTTGTCATCCTTTATATTAGTATGTGTATTCTTTTCCTCCATATTAAGTATATATAAGGAAGTTTTTAATGGGGCGTATTACTATATTTAACTTGTATGCTTTTCACTCGTAAATAAATTCATACATGTTGATCAAACAAAATAAATTAACCTTAAAACTTTTATAATTTGAATTCTTCTAGATTGTACCTTAATCATACCGCTTTCGAGAAGAAAACAGTATATAGTCAACATTCAAATAATCCATGCACTTAATCTTCTTCTTCTTTTTCTAATAAACACACTTATTAACAAAACAAACAAACAAAAAATCATAAACCTCAGCAATTTTAACTCAAGGTTCCATAGAGCCTTACAAAAAATATTATGAGCTCAATAACAGCCGACATAACATGTTCAGAAAGATTTCTTTTTGTACCCAAAAATAATGTTCCAAAAATATGTTTTCCAACATTTTTTGTCACTTTTTATTTCTGGATGAGGATCACATATAAATAGATTATTTGGGAAAATGGTTTAAATTAAAACAATTTAACTAAACAAAGTTTATCAAATTATTATTTGGGGGGAATAAAAGCTTAGACCAAATCCCCATTGCTTGGGGTTAAATCAAATTGAAAAAATGTGTTGTTTTGGAGGGCGACAGGGTTCCCCACATTTACATTTGGATTATTTGGTTGTTGAAGACTCTGTTCATGCACATGTGATTTGTGATGTAAGCTCGACGACCTCTCCATTCCATGAAGCATCAAAAGACCATTTCTTGGTTTAATTACATCTTGTGTCCCTAAAATATGATACCAATTCTAAATTAATTTACAAACATCAAAACATTCTAATAAGATCTTCAAGGTATAAATATTACATCGGCTAGAACATCAGTTAGAACATCTTAAGAGGCCGGGTTTGAGCATATGTGTGTCTTGTTAAAGAATAAAGAAAAATATGAAGAGATACTACCATATAATTACACCGATCGAAAATAATTTAAAATTTGGATCATACTTTTATGCGCATATATTCAAAGTTTTGAGTTGATTACTTCCCATCTACTTCCATCCATAAATGAAAAGGCTAGCTTGCTAATCTGGTCAACTTCCATTGCCCTACTACTTGGCATATGGGAAAGTTTGCCCTCATTTATGTATCTAACTCAACTTGGTTCCAAATTTAATTCATGTATGATATAATTTTCAAATACGAGAAAGTCAAGAAAAATAATAAAAATATGGCTTAATAGGCAAATAGGTGCCCAAACTATGTTTTTTTTTCCCAGTTAGGTGGCCAAACTATATTTCGGGCTAAATTAGGACATGAAGTTTCATTCTATGACCCATTTAAGATTCGTTGTTAATTTTTTCCGTTAAAGGACACATGTCATCTCTTGAAAATTTCAAAAAATATATTATAAATAAATAAAATTAATAAAATAAAATAAAAATATATCTTAAAAATTTCAAATATTCCCAAAACAGTCCCCAAATCCGACCACTCCCGATGGTGGCGGCCGCGTTGCCGGCGACGGAATGAAGCGCCCTCCCCTCGCCAAACAACTTACACGTCATTTCGTCGCTCCTCCAGCCGTCGTTCGTCGCGAATTGTTCGAAAGAACCATTTGACAACTTCGTCGATTTGCACGGTGACCGATGTGGTGGGCGGTGTCGTGACAATCGGCAGCAAAATCGGCCCAAATCGAAATTTAGGTTTTGCGGTTTAGAGATTTTGAAATTTGGGGCTATTTTGTAAATTTTGGGAAATATAAAGATTTTTTTAAAATTAATTTAATTTAATTTAATTTTAATATAGTTTTAGATTTTTCTGGAGGTGACACGTGGTATTTAACGGCGAACCTTAAATGGATCACATAATAAAACTTTAGGTCCCAATTTCACCCGAAATATAATTTTGGCACTTAACTAGAAAAGAGGGCATAGTTTAAGTACCTATTTGACGATTAAACCTAAAAATATTTTGAAAAAGAGACTAGTTCGAGTTACAAAACGATATTAGGATGTGGTGAGACTTCGAAACCAAAAAAAAAAATGTCTGGACCGAACTGGATATCCAAATTGAAACCAAATTGGACAAAGTCTTGATTGAGAGACCGAGAGAATGAAAGATGGCAGTTTCATAAAACGGTGTGTCTTGAGACCAAGTTGATTCACTGTCAGAATTTGTCACTTGTTGATGACAAAGACTAGTCAAAACATAATTGAGGATATGGCTTCTTCTTCCACCTTCCACTCTTCCAAATCTCTTAGCCAACCACGGACGAATCTAGAAGAGTTGGAGAGGACAGTCGTACCTTTTGATACGATAGAGCGTTCGGTTCAATTAAGTTGAGTAAAAAAGTTAAATTATTTGAGCTTGCGAGTTTTATTTTACAATTTAAATTTTATTTATTTTTTTTTCGAAACGGGTTGAGTTTTTAGTTTTTGTATAAATTTAATTGTAATCATTTATAATGTTATAATACAAAATGACTCATTCTAAACGGCTTTATATATATATATATATATCTTCATATTTTCACATGTAATATACATAATATATCAGACAGAACTGACTGACTCAGCTCGAACTTGAAAATTTATCAATTAATTACTAAACATTTCGAATTTTCATTTTATAACTCAAACTTTATTTGAAATTTATTCGAGTCTAGTCGAGTTTTGCCCACCTTACCTCTGAAAATTTCAAACTTCTATATAGTTTATTTATTTTTCTTATTCTTTTGTAGTTTTTATCGATGATCTAATTTTATACTATAAATTTTTGTAACGCCGTACTCCTAAATTTCTAATAACTCTTTAACCATTTACATCCTAATATAAAATTAGGAGTCTGTTACCTAGAGATGATGGAACCGAGTCCGTCAAGGTTTAGAGTTTGAGATGGATGAGATACAGTCCATTACTTCTCAATCCATTAATAATTACGATGTAGGATTCACTTATTGGTTGCGTAAATTATGCTTATGAATAATGATGGATGGTGATTAAGTTTGTATTTAAAGAGCTTAAAATGATGGATGGTGATTAAGTTTGAGATGGATGAGATACAGTCCATTACTTCTCAGTCCGACAACACGGTCGTATATACTACGAGGATAAGGCCCGCCTCAATTCGAACTCGATTCATCGCCTAAACTTCTCGCATCGCATGTTTGTAATTGTCGGACCAATTTTTTTACGGTATCTATAAGCATTTTAGTTTTAGGATTTATGGTTAAATTTTAAGGTTTAATGGTTAGGGTTTATGTTTAGTGATTTAGAATTGATGGGTTGTGATTATAATTTAAGATTGAGATTATAATTTAAAGTTTATAGGTTAAAAGCTATATATGTGGCCATATTACACGAAACTCTAAACTTAACATCTAGCTAAAGAGTTTGCTACTATATTTTAGCTACAAAAACTTCACATTGATAATAAAACAAAGGCTTACACTCTAGCTATGCCTATATATAACTAATATTATCATCCATTTTTGCTATTTATGGAGCTAAATATCAAAGTTGGTTTCTAATAGTTTAATTTTTTTCTTTCATTTTTGTTCTCCAATACATTGAAGATGTGAGGAGAGTTCCTAATAGTTTATTTATTTTTAGATTTGTAATTAAAAAATAAGTGGAACTCGCTGTGCATGCACGGTGAGTTCGAATTAGGATTAACTTAATCATCCTTATCAAGATTAAAATAGAGATTTTTTATACAAAAATTCTGAACTCGTTGTGCATGCACGACGAGTTTAAAAAATTAAAAAAAATTAATTTTATACATGCACGACGGGTTCACTATTAATAATACTGATCTAAAAAATATAGACTTTTAGACGTTAATTTAATGAAATTAATCTAAAATGGTGCTAGTTTGGAGATTGAGCCATCACTTCTACCATACATTGTCCTATAAAGAACACGTTCAATGTTGAATATAGGGATGTAAATGAGACGAGACATATCGTGAGCTACTTGATTCGACTTGATTAAAGCTCGACTCGAGTGGACTCGACTCGAGTTCGAACTCGTCTCGAGTTTTTGACGAGCTGAGCTGGGCTACTTAATACCCGACTCGAAAAGCTCACGAGCTACACAAAAATATAATATACTAATTTTTTTATTATAAATTAAAATCTAAATTCTTAAACTTAAAACCCTAAATATAAACCCTAAACATAAGTATTAACCCTTAAAATATAAATCTTAAATTCTAAACCCAACAACCTAAACCACTAAACCCTAAACTAACACCGTAAACCATAAAATTAACAAGCTTGAGTTTACACAACTTGTGTTTCTAAGTTTTTTCTTCATAGGACTTTAAATGAGACGTGATAGATGAAGAGTTACTCGAGTCCAATGCGGTCAAAGATCGATCAACACTTGACTCGATTAGGCTCAAATCAAGCTCGAACTCGACTCAAGTTCTAAACGAGCCGAGTTGAACTCAAATTTCTCAGGCTCGTTAGAAATTATTCAAGCTCGAACTCAACTCAAAATCTAAACGAAACGAGCCGACTTAGCACTACTCGAGCTCGACTCAGCTCGTTTACACCCCTAGAGTCACTTGAATATGTGGACACACCAACTCAATTACCTTTAGGATATCAACAAGAGTAAAAGTATATTTCATTAAAAAAAATACAATAAATACAACACACAATTATAAAAACAATTATAAAACAGAACTTTAAGAATAAAGTCCATCAAAAATTTTATAAAAATAAAAATTCAAAAGGCGTGAAGAAGAAATGATTAGGCATTTCATTGAATATGTTCTTCAATTTCATAGAAAAATCCAATAGCTATCGTTATTTCTTTTTTATCTTTTTTCAACTATACAATATATTAATGCAGTTTGAAAATTAAAAATTCAATTTTATAAACTGTTCTACTAATAATTATGATTAGATCGACAAAATTTTATAATTAAATATTTATACTCATTTCTCACATCAAAATAATTGAACCATAAATGAGATTTCATTAAAGAAATGAATTATTGGAGGTACACGTAAACAAATTACAGGTTGTAAAACTACACCACCTAAGATCTTGCCACGATACATGACTCTACCTTAGATGTCGACGTGTCAAAGGTGTACGGGTCCATTATTGGTACTGTACTGTGCACACCCTCTGTGTGCGGCGCATTTTAGCACAAGAGAACAGCGATGGGCCAATATAGAGAGGGTGGAGGCCTGAGTCTGACTCGCACTACAAGGCGCCAGAGGTGGAGGGCGGCGCGGCTTACTTCACCTTCTCGTCATGCGCAACCGCAACCTGCTTTCTAATTTGTCGATTGCTGAGCTTTATTTTAATTGTTTGCTTTTAAATGATTTCTTGAAAAAGTAAAATAAGTAAAAAAAATTGAATACGTTGGTGTGATGCGGTAGATCTATTCAATTTTTTTAGTCTTTTTAAAGACGGCACACACAACATGTATTATTAGTACTCGAACTCGAACCCGACTCTTAAATTAACATTTACTTTTACCACTAAGACACAAGAGGATAAGCAATTAGGATAAAATTTTGATGTAAAACTAATTTTACACAAACTTATATATTTATACTATAAAATTTAAATCTTAAATTTCTATTCTTAACCTTAAAAATTTAAACCCTAAACCTTACAACATAAACCCCTAAACTTTAAACATTAAACTAAAATCCTAACATCTAAAATTAAAAGGCACGCATATACTAAAAATTACACAACAACTTGTGCATCAATTTTTTTTACTTATAATTATATGCCCCATAAATAAATCAAATAATGATAGATCATAAAACATGAATTTATTTTAAAATTTTTATAATAAAACATCATCAGTTAACTCTCGGGTCAGTATATATAAGCAATCAGTGAATCAAATTGTAATATTATTTTTTGACGTTAAAAAAGTTCTCTATTAATGTACCAATCAAACACTCCCTTAAATTCATTATGGGAAAATGATCGTAATTTATTAAGATAAATATCAAAATCTAATTTTGTTATTTTTTATAGAAGCAACCAATTTTATTAAAAAGATATTTAAATTACAATAAGAATTTATAGTCATAAACGTAAATTAAACACATATTTAGACATCTTTTAATAGCTAATGACATGTAAGATTAGAGATACAAATTTTTTGTCATTTTTTGGTGCCTCTACTTATACTCCAACACTAAAAAACACTACAAAATTAAATTCAAAGCTCTAACCCTAAATTCTAAATAATAAACTATACACCATATACCCTAAAAATACATCATACCCTAAATTCTCTAAACTCTAACTACAACACATAACATAAAACCCTAAACCTAATTTTAAGTGTGGGAACATAAGCAGAGGCAGCGAAAAGGGGCAGATAATTTCTATCCGCAAAATTAGACCAATCAAACTGCTAACAAACCATAAAAATGATAAAACTACTGAAAGTCATTCATAAATTGTTCCAATAAAAAAGCAGATGATCTTCATTATAAGAGACTCGGGTTTAAATTATTTTGTTAAAAGATTAAAAAAACACATCAACAACCACTACATTGTATGACCTCAAAGACTATTAAGAATAATAATTGGCTAAAACGCGAAAAGTCAAATCTTACATAGTAAATTTCTTTGTTGCAGATTAAAAGAAGCATGTAATGAGAGAAGCAAGGTCAAAAGCAATAAGAAAAGCATCAGATTCCAAAGACATCCGTTTCCCTCATTTCACCAAAATGGAGTGTGTTGGGAATGTGCAAAAACGAAATAAAGTGAGATTTTGCATGGATTTGCAACCTGCTTGGTTTAGCATTTCGAAGCCCAGAATGCCAATGGCTGGGAGAAGATCATGGGGGGGGGGGCAAAAGTCTTGGCTTTTTTAAGAAACCCTAGGGTTTTGTTGTTGTTTGGTTGACAAGTAGAATCAAAGGAAATAAATATATTGAATAAGAAGAAAGAATGCAGGAAAATTGCAGATTGGTAGAGATGATTTGATGTAAAGCCTGTTTCTCAAAATCCGAGCACGACGCGTCCAAATCTCGTAGCGTTTCAGAACCTGTTTCTTCGTTTTTGATTGGTGATGGATGGATGGACGGGATTGCTTGAATTGATGCATGCATGCTAATCTAATCATTTCATGCGTTGAAATTCCTTACCCCCTGGATTTTTTTAAAAAGAAAAAGTATACATTCATATATATTATTATCGTACTTTTAAATATGTCGGTGTGATACAGAAATAACATTTACTTAATTTTTTTAGTCTTTCTTTTATAAAGCATATACTTTGCATGACTGGTGCTCGAAATTCGGTCACCTAAATGAATTACGCCATCATCTACTACTTAGACTACAAAAGTGAGCTTTAAAAAAACTTTTTTTAAAACAAAATAATACAATCGAAAGACCAAAGAGGATATGAAAAGTCGAAAAGTAAATGATAATTTTATCCTTAAATTGTTTGTCGCTGTTCATAAAATTCAGCATTATAGATAAAAATGCGAATGCTAACTGTGAAAAGCTTAAGTAACGTAAGTAAGGGCCTGTTTTTTAGTGCAGTTACGGTGGGAAACTCAGTGGCGAAATTTGGTGGTAAAGTTTGAGGATGTCAACTTAAAATTTTAAAATATACAAATTTAAATTAAAATTTTTTAAAAATTTTGAAGAGATCAATTTACATTTTTTTCAAAAAATTTGGGGTTTAACTAAAAAATTTTAAAAATTGATAGGCTTGATGAGAACTTTTAAAAATTATGAGAGTGATTTAATTAAAAAAGTTCAAAAATTTTAAAGTTTAATCTGAATTTTTAAAAATTTTGTGGGGCTAAATTAAATTTTTTAAAATATTGTAAGCGTTTAAATTATAATTTTTCAAATTTTGGGGGGTCATGGCACCCACAGGCCACATGTCCCCATTATCTTCCGCCACTGGGCAAACATACACTTGCCCCCAACAACAACCTCAAACAACGTTATGTTTAATTTTTAAAGGACGGTTGCAGATGAATTTTTGCTTGTAACTCGTTTTTAAACAGGTGTTCATGAAAACTAATTTTTTTAACTATTTTAGAACGAGCGTTAGGCTCTCAAAACTCGTTTCCAACCTCAACTCCAAACTAAGCCTAAGACCACATCCAAATGGAGATAAAACGCATTCGTTAAACTATAAGGCTTCAACAAACTCACATTGTTGTGCAACATGTTCCAACTGCAATAGAACATCTTTAAACAAAAAGCTACCCGCAAAACACACAATCATTCTTCCCAATATATAATATGCATCATGTTGTATACTCCTCGTTCATCTACATGTCGAAACGACGAAAAATAACGTAATAAAAAATATAAAAAAGAAAAGAAAAAATGAATAACATCCAACCAACGAGCCTAAAACTACAACAAAAACAACCTAACAAAGAAGAAATTAGAATAGATGTTTTTTTAAGTAAGTGAGATAAAATGGAGTGAAGTAATAGTTTTTTTTTTGAACATAGAAGTAATAGTTGATTGATAATTAAACTTTGGACAAGACTTCATTAGTTTTGATTTTTGAAGTAAAAACATGAAAATCAAATCATGAAGGAAAGGGACATAAGCATTGAGCATGTCCACATATGAAGTGTCTTCTAGTTGCAATTTCAACCAGTCTACTTCACCAACAACTCTCAACCTTTCTTTTTATTGCCTGTTTTTATTTTATTTTAGGATTGTCTACTTTCAGTAATTTTTTAGAGTCATATATACAGATCATCGCTCAATTATTTTCTTATTCATATTTTAATCATTTAATTTTCAAATCTTTAAATTTATTATTTGAATTTTCACTGTTTTTGTTTGGCCACTTTCAATTATTTTATTACTTTTTAGTATTTTTATTATTATTTAATATAAAATATAAAATTAAATCCAACTATTCGTCGGCCACTATTCGTTGTTGTCAGACCCCACCGTAGAAGGCTTGGTGGATGTTCAGTCGTAGATTTTACCGACCGCTTTGCCTCAACTCTTTAAGTCTGAATTCAACCTTTATTTTGTCGGAAAAATGCTTCAAAGTCCACGAAAAAAAAATAGAAAGTGAAGAAACTGAAAAGTTTCACACGAGTTTTACGGGTTTTGAGACTTTTTTGGTGAAACACACACCATATTCAGACTATGCATGCCAAAACAAGTCCCTAGTGTAATTTAGGATGAAATGGTTGTCGACTTTGAGACTTTAATAATAAAAAATATAATTTTATTATTTATTTTAATATTTAATAATATTAAATAATTGAAAATAATAATAAAATATTCTAAAGTGACCAAAACAATAAAAATTCGAAAATTTAATTAATAAATAAAAAAATTTAAAATTAAGTCACCACAATAAGAATAAGAAAATAATTGAGTGATGAACAATATATTTTAACCTATTGTATTACGGTATTTTCAGTGTGGATATGGCGAATAAAGGTGAAGATTGTGATTTTCTCTGGCACATTTTCGGAATTTTTTTTATAATAAAAGTATTAAAAACACAACATCCAATTGTTTTTTATAGTGTTCTGGACCTGGTGGCACTGTCCGAATTAGATTTCTTTTATGTTTATAATAAATAAGAATTCGAAGAGATTTTCAATATGATGGAATGAACAGTTAAATGAATCAATCAAAAGACATGAAAGAAAATTCATAAGCTACAGAGTCCTACTGACTTGCAATCCCTTCAATGTTACAGTATTGGGAAACATTAATTTTTCCTCTGTTTAGTTTTTTAATGTAAAATGTTTCAGAAAAATAAAACATATTTTTGTTATATTTAAATTTGTGTCAAAAGTCATGTATCAACTCTATTCAAATATTATTAAAATTATCTCAAGATTTATAAAAAATAAATTAAAATGATCAGTAATATCTAAGAAATTCACATTAAATTTAATTTCGATAAATTCTTTTGAAAATCTATTGTTATCTTTTGAGTTTAAATTTGTTTGCATTACTACAATTAACTGCTCGTGTATTTGTCTCTTATAGAAAATGATTACCAAATACCAATATTGAATGTTATTATAATTAAAGAGGTATTTATAAAAAATATAAAAACAATATATTACGATAACTCGGGTTCAAATATTGAAGATTGAATTATTGAGAAAAATAATCACCAATCTTCATTTCAAAATATCATTTAATTTTTTTGTTGCCCTTTCTGTTTTCAGGGTTTCGCGCTGAGTAATTTGGATAGACCTGTATCGTACACCTGACTTTGTTAGGTGAGTCTCCTAGCGAAAATTTTCTGCATACACAATGCCTCAAATTAAAGACATTCTTAAGCAATACCAATTTGTTTATCACTTGAATCAACATGTTAGCAATACAACATCAATTATCTAAAAATTACAAATAAAACATACTATTATATTTTTCAGCATCGTATTGTTTTTCACATGTTACACATAAAAATCTTAATATAATTATCGCTTTAGTCCAGATTATGTTGAAGTTTCTATATAACAATATATTTGATCATAAATTTTGGTATGGTTGTTTGTATGTTAAAGCTTATACCACTGTGGTTTTATTAAATTGACAGTGTTGGATTTATTTTACCCATAAAATTATAAAATTATTTTTTAACTTATTAATATGATTACAAGATAGTATATGTTCTATTTTCTTAGCTCTTTATTTTTTTCGATTAAAGGGGAATAAAGCGTCTAACACATGCCTCGTTAAAAAACCTCCCTAAACCTAACGGAGAAAAAAGAGTACATGTGTTAGAGCTACAAAAGAAGGCGAAACAAGAAAAGACGACTAACCCCCAACATAGAACAACACCCAACCATCAACCTATGCCATCCGAGTGAAAATTCACACCATTATACCTATCCGCGTCAAGTAAAGTCAAGACATCCGCTGGTAGCTCCTCCCAAGTCTTCGTGCACAAACCGGCACCCCGTATATCCTTCGCCAACCAATCCGCCACGCAATTCGACTCCCGATTTACATGCTCAAAGGAGACCTCCCACCCGCATTTTACTACATCCGCAATCGCAACAACAAGAGCATTATCCGTACGTACCGTAGGGTTTTGCAGGACAAGGCCAATCGCCTCGCGACAATCCGACTCGATAATGACTTTCCGAAACCCAAAGCTCCATCCACGAATCAGCCCTTCCAAAATCGCCCAAAGCTCCGCTATCAATGCCGAACAATAGCCAATTTGGCGAGCAAAGCCTATCATCCGATCACCCCCATCCGTGCGGCAAACTCCCCCCAACGACGCCTCACCCGTCAAAGTGTTCACGGCACCATCGACGTTAATCTTCACCCACTCACTTGGAGGACACTTCCAACGGTTTTCCCGCGATGTCATACGAGCCATAGTATTCCCAACTCCAATGGCCGACACATTCGCTCCTTTAACTTTCTCCAAATACCGAAAACTCGCAAACCGCAAGTCCTCCTTTTCAACAAAATCCGGATCGAAAAGCTTTTGATTTTTCCTCGACCACAATTTCCAACAAATGATCTGAAATAACAAGTGCCAATCCCGGCCATGTGCATCACCTATACCTCTGCTCGTCACATTCGCTGCTAACCAACCTTCTTAGCTCTTTATTAATGCGCACACACCATACACACATAATACTTAAATCAGAGCCACCTGTATAAAATACATCATACTTTACCACTAAGATCACTCCACAAGAATTCAAATACATATTTAAATTCTAAGTCTTTAAACATTCGAATAACATTTACTTTCTCCTTTCATATTTTCTTACTCTGACATGACAGGGGAATACCTGCACATTTTCTCACGCACGCACGCATACTCTAATCCCCCATACATCACCCTCTCTCTCTCTACACCTAGAAAAGAGAAAGATTTCCAAACAGAACAGTGCAGAGAAAAGCAACCCACATTTTCCCATCTTCTCAACATTTTCCCTTTTTTTCTCTGTCGTTCGATTCATCAAATCCCTTTCTCCCCATTATATCAACCCCTCTCTCATTTCATCATGTTCAGCTCTGGGTTTTGAAGCTTTAGGGTTTTCAAGCCTTTTGAACATGGATGCTCACTTGCCCCCTGGTTTTCGTTTCCATCCGACTGATGAAGAGCTCATTACTCACTACTTGTTGAAGAAAGTTCTTGACAGCAGCTTTACCGGTCGAGCTATAGCTGATGTTGACCTTAACAAGTCTGAGCCTTGGGAGCTTCCCGGGAAGGCGAAGATGGGAGAGAAAGAGTGGTATTTCTTCAGTTTACGAGATAGGAAGTATCCGACCGGGTTGAGGACTAACCGGGCAACCGGCGCCGGTTATTGGAAGGCCACCGGAAAAGATAGGGAGATTTATAGCTCCAAAACGTCTGCACTTGTTGGCATGAAGAAGACTCTGGTTTTTTACCGCGGAAGAGCTCCGAGAGGTGAAAAGTGTAACTGGGTTATGCATGAATACAGACTTGAAGGCAAATTTGCCTACCATTATCTCTCCTCAAGCTCAAAGGTCTCTCTTTTATATCTTTGCTTTTTTTTTTTGTCTGCTAAACTGTGCGGTCGCGGTTGCAGATGCGGTTGTAACTTTGCAGATGCTGTTGCGGCCGTTACAGCATGTTTTTTTTTTAAATAACTATGATTTTCAATGCTGTTGCGGGTCGCGGTGTCCCAGAAACCTCCAAAACTGTTACATCGCGTTGCGGCCGCAATTTTCACTTATTTTCAAATAACTATGATTTTCAATGCTTTATTACCATTAATTAATCTGTGTTTTTGCTGCTTTAATCATGGTGACTTGTCCATTTCTGATTAGTATGTTTCAAATATGCTGAGATCACAACAGTCAATTTTCACTTATTTTTTTTCTTTTTTCCTGTCTATATCTAGTGTCCTTTTCCCGGAAAAGATTTGCTTCTGGTTTCCAAGAAAATGACTCTTTAAGTTCATCAAACAGCAAAAAGTCCATATAAAAATTGTTTTTTTCCTACATTATTTCTTCCAAAAGTGAAGGATTTTGATGATATTTCTTATATTCAAGATATATTATGAATGAAATGAGCATTTGCTCTATTGATACTGCAAATTCGATCTGTGTTAAACTGTAATTGTCTCTGATTTAAAGATCATTCGAGTTCGATCACTTTAAATATTACATATACATCTATAGGAAACCAGATTATCTATCTTTGGTTATTATTCTGAAGCTTCATGTAATCCTAAACAGAAGTGACAAAAAATGTAAGATGAGCTTGATTGTCTTGTGTGTGTTTGGACAGGTGGAAAAACCAAAGCGTGGGAGAAAATCTTTGTTATGATTGATGAACTGAGCAGCATCTTTTGGTTATATTAAGGTTGGAATTGAGCACGTGAATGATGAGATGATTGGCATTGCAATCAAAACCCTAACATTTTAGGCAATTTCCAATGCCACTTATTATTTGTTTTTTGCATGAGAACAGCACAGCACGCCTGTGTCTGTGTGTTCCAAATTTGTGAAGAAAATCCTTTGGAGATAATTGTGTAATTCAGTTTGCTATTTGCAAGCTCAGTTTCTTGTATTTGGTTTGGGGTTTAGGGTTTGAGAAAAGAACAAGCAAAATGCATGTCGATAGGGACGAACGAAGAATATTATTTAAAGGTATAGATTGTTAAAAACTTATATTCGAAACGTATGGGTATAAAATTAAATTGCCAAACAAATATAAGAAAAATATCTAAATTATAGGGTAATTTAAAATATTTAGAAAATGTGACAACCCCTCTCGCACTCCCTCGATTCATCCCTACATGCAGGCCCGACCCAAAAAAATGTACAGGTCATGTGATGCTTTTTTAAAATGAGGCCCTTAAAATGTTTTATGATAATGTAAAATTGTAAAATACTAAAATTTATCATATTACGATTGTTTCTTACAAAATAAAAAATTTCAAAAATATGAAAGTAAACAATGTCAGAGAGCAACTCTAAAATCGTGACATTTTATGTAAATAGTGGCATTCTTCCAGGCGCTCTTAAAAGCAAAATCGTAAATCAAATCTTCATAGTCAACTTTCTCTAAAGTATCATTCTCGATCACTATCAATGTTATCCCATTTGCCTTTCTTGTGACATTGTAGAACTAGAGCCCATATCTCTTCAACAACGTCAATTTGATAAAACTTCTTCCTATGAGTGCAATTGCCACTAGAATAATTAACAAAGTTTTATATGCAATAATAGCATTATGAAAATAGTACCTTTCAAAAATTTTAAAATCTTTAGTGACCCTATTTTTTCGCCAGACAATAACTCTCTTAGTAACTTTAACTCTAAAAGTAATTAATTTTCATTAACATCAGATTGTCTTATAATTAAGAATATACTCAAAATAAAACTTTAAACTCGCATCATCTAGTGACTGCAACTTATAAGAAGTAACTAAAAATTTAAATTTTTTCATAGTCTTTGTATTGTTCAAATCTCCTATTAAGAGAAATAATGTTTGATCAAAATCTTAAAATCTTCAAATTCCTGAATTAAAAATTTAACCTTCAAAACACTAAATAAACGTAGTAATAGAAATTCTGTTTAACCTTTAGAAGATGAATATTACTAATTAGTAGTTGAGTTAAAGTAGATGAAAAATATTGAAATTAAGATGGACATGAATAATAATTTTTTTGCCCATTAAACACCATGAATTTGGTGAGTTTTTTTTTAAGAAATATTGATTAGAGTTAAAATTCTGAGATAATAAAGGAGAAAATTTAAAAAATACTTTTTAGGGTTAGTAATTTTTAAAAAGGTGTGAGACCTTTAAATTTCGAGGCCCGGACAACGGGACAAGTTACATACTACACTTATAAATGGACGATCATATCTTCATGTCAAAGCCAAAGCATTAAAAGCCGGGGTTTGGGTGTTTTTGTAAGAAGTGAAAAAGGGAAGATGACAAGAGTGTTATTATTAGGGTTTTCATCAATGTTTTGGTTTTGTCTCCAAGGCATTGGCTTTATTTTCAAATTTCGATACTTATATACATGTGTGTGTTTAATGTGTTTATGTCCGTAATTATAAGTGTTTTAAATCATTATATTTGCATGGTCGTCAGTGTCTTTTCCTACAAGTGTTGTCCAATATGAAACACAATTTCCTCTAGACGTGAGTATTTCTTCTCCATAATTAATATTTTACATTTTTGAACGTACTACGTTAACATTTTGTCGTAGCTATTATAAATAGGGTAATTATTCCATCATACATAATCGCTTGCGAAAACTTTGTTTATACAAGCAAGCGACTTAGTTTTAGGTTTATAAACCCCATTTAGGGTGTAGAGTGTTGAAATTAGTGGTTGATGATAGAATTTTGTGTTTATAGTTAAAATTTTATGTTTATGAGTTAAAACCTAAATCTCTAACCATATTACCCTAAAACATAAACTCTAAATTCTAACGACGAGGCATAAATTCTAAACTCATACATTAAACCCCTTAAACTGTAAAAATAAGGCGCTTGTGAATACAAAAAAATCACCGCATGTATATTTAGATTTATAATCTTTATAAATATTGATATTGATCTAATTTTTCTTAAAACTTCTTTACCTTTTCTATTTCGACAGTCCTATGTCCCTCAACAAAGTTCGACATGAGGACTCAATCGTCTTCCGAAAAGAGATGCATCTATGTTAAAGAGATAATATATCGTTTATAATTTTATCTGGACGTGATTAAATATATGATAAAATTGTCTGATATTATTATCATTGTTGATTAGCAAGAAAAATATATGACTGGAATTAAAAATAAGATTGTTTTTATATAACATATAAAATATCTACACAATTATAAATTCAGAGTTGAATTTTGGATTGAATTTATTTCGAGTTTGAACCGTTACATGCTCGGATTTTGTACATCTAAAATTTTATCATACGAGGTCGAGTTCAGATGGTGCGGATCAGCTTCTTTCTATAAAAGGCCTGATGTGTGGGCTTATTATGTGGAGTTTTTATAAATCTCGAAAGCCTAATTATTTGAAGCCGTTAGATCCCACGAAAGCCGACACCACCTTCAAAATAGTATATTTTCATATTTTCTTAAAATAGCACTCATAGAAAATTATTTTCATGCATAACAGTTTTACAGTGAACTCGACAAGCATGTTTTATTAATATTTTTAATTTTGTTGAAATATTTATTTTGATATAACTCAATGAAAAATATTTTTAGACTTGAACAAATATTACAACATTAATTCAAAGTCCATTCATCTTGAAAGGTTTTTGAAAAGTGTTCTTTACTCAAACAAATATTTTAAAGTATTTTAAAAATTCCCCACGGCTAGTTTTCCAAGGGCTAGTTTTTAACGGCTAATTTTCCATTCCACTCTATATATACAAGCCGATGACACTTGAAAAATGGAGAGGATGGACATCCAAGCCTAAAGATCAAGAGAGTAGAATTTTAATGTCTATTTCTTGTAATCTCTTGTATTTCTTTAGTCCAATCCTAGTGAGCCAAAAATGTGTAAACACCCACCTAGAGAGGTAATTAGTTTACAATGTCAAAGACCTCCTTGTTGAGGGATAGGTTCTAGTTGATCCTTATAAAAACTAGGGAGAGGATTCTATCTTAGCTCGTGAAAATATAGGGATGTAAAGGTTGCCTCCTAAGCCTATAAAAGGGGAAAATTTTGTTGTTAGTGAATTGAGAAATCCTTGGTGTGGATGCTAAGGTAGTGGATGTAGACCATGGTTAGAAGGTTGAACGACTCTAAAATAGAATGTGTCAAAGTGTTATTTCTTTTTTCAGTTTTTGTTTTCCCAATTTCAAAAAAACCTCTACACCCTTTATCAGTGTTAATTTCGGTTGAAGTCATCAAGCCTAACAAATTTTTTAATAGAACTCGTCAAGTATGTATGGTGAATTTGGTCAAAATTTGTTTTTATTAACGTTTAAAGGTTTCATTACTCGTCATGCATGTCTGACGAATTCACTATAAGAATGCTATGTAAAAAAATTATTTTCATGTACAACACCTTTACGGTGAACTCGACAAACATATTCTATTTATATTTTTAAATTTTTAGTAGAACTCGTCAAGTATGTACGGTGAATTCCTTCCAAATTTATTTTTATTAACATTTAAAGGCTTCATTACTCATTATGCATGTCTAGACTTTGCAAACTTGACCCGAAACTTGAGAACTGAACTGATCTATCTAAACTAAGACCCGAAATTGACTTGAACATGATGACCCAATTTGATCTGAACCGAAATTGAACTGATTTTTAGTTGAACCGAAATGGACCTGAACCGAAGACAACCCGAAATAAATAAAAGATATTAATATAAATAAAGAAAGATGAGACGTGAACAACTGCACAACTCATTAAAAAGTTAAATATATTGGCTTTATAAAGCCATATATAGGGGGTAAAAAACTGACAACCTAAAAACTTGATTAAAATAGACTGATCTTTTATTGATCCGAAATTGACTCGAACCGAAATAACCGAACTAAAATGACTTGAAGCACAATAAAACCGAATCTGAACTAAATAATATAAAATTTAAAATAATCGAATTTGAAATAACCCGAACACGACTCAAAATAATTGACCCGTTTGTCACCTCTATACATATCCGACAAATTCACTATAAGAATGTTATATACGGAAATAGTTTTCTTCGGGTGCTATTTTAAAAAAAAAATAAAGTTTGAAAAATGCGTTATTTTGGTGATTTTGCCGGTTCAAAAAAACAAGTACAACATCGTCCCACGCGGCATGAGGTGAGTGAGACCGAAACATCTCCCCTACTCACACACCGACCAAAAACATTAAACAAAACGAATAAATAAATAAATATTCACCGTCACCGTTGAGTACCTTTTCCGTTAATCCGGACACTAACCCAACAAAGCAACGGCCGAACCGCCGTTAGCCAACGCCGCCCTTAATTGACTCTTTGCGGTTTACTTGACACGTGGATACTTTGGACTTATTGCAGTTGGCTCACTTGTTTTTCGCTGTTGCGGGCCTTGCGGCAGGGCGGCTACAATTTAAAACTTATTTGTTTTAAAATAAAATTAAATAATTATTTCTTTTTATGTATTAGTTGGATAGACCGTCTACACTAGTGTTGTAAACGAGCTGAGTCGAGCTCGAATAAGGTTGAGCTCGACTCAGCTCGTTAAGATTTCAAGTCGAATTTGAGCTTGAATAATTTTAAATGAGCCTGAGAAATTTGAGCTCAACTTTGCTCGTTAATAACTCGAGTCGAGTTCAAGCTTAATTCGAGCTCAATCGAGTCAAGTGTTGACCAATCTTTGACCGTTCCGGACTTGAGTAGCTCGCCATCTGTCACGTCTCATTTAAAGTTTTATCAAGAAAAAACTTTGATAGACAAGTTGTGTAAACTCAAGCTTGATATTTTTAGGGTTTATGGTGTTAGTTTAGGGTTTAGATTTTAGGGGTCAATACTTATGTTTAGGGTTTATATTTTAAACTTTTAAGGGTAGTATTTAGATTTTAAATTATAAAAAATAAAAAAATTAGTATATTATATTTTTGAGTAACTCGCGAGCCTTTCGAGTCAAGTATTAAGTAGCTCGACTCGTTAAGAACTTGAGTCGAGTTCGAGCTCGAGTCGAGTTCAATCGAGTCGAATCTTGTGTCGAGCTTTGACTGAGTCGAACTCGAGTAACTCTCGATCTGTCTTGTCTTATTTACGGTCCTAGTTTACGCAACGCAGAATAAAGAAAAAGTAAAATAATAAATATATGATATGGTATGATTTAATATAAAAGTTTTACCGATATTTAGTACACCATAATTTAGTTATATATTTGAATTTATGTAAAAATATAATATTTTAAATTATTACGCGACACCAGTCATGAGTCAACTCAAATACTATGCCCTGCTAAAGGGAGTAGAATCCTGTGCGAGTAACTCTACAGTAACAAACAATTAATTTTGGGGACGACTGACGAGGTCCGTATTTTATTATATTGTTTAAAGTGAAAAACGCGGTATTGGGATACATTAAGGTTTATTTATTTTGTGAGGTGTTTTTGTTTATTTGTTTAGTGTTTATAAACATGGCCGTTTATATCTTCATGATTATATTTGTTTATTGTTTATAAACATATTTATTTATATATTCATCAAAACGATGAATTTACACTATTAGTTCTTATGTTCAATTTAATTCCTACCTTATCTGTATTTAAAATGTAAACAATAAAAGAAAAAAACGAACAGTAAACAAGCTTATAAATGAGTTGATAAATAAGTTTATAAACGAGCAAATAAACAAGCTTTTAAATGATCTTATTCATGAACATAAACGAACCGAACACACATATGTACGTGTTTATTCATTTATTGAATGAATATAAAAATTTTATTTTTTTCGTTTATTTAACTTAATAAATAAACATTATACGAATGGATCACGAATAATTTGTCGAACACTATATGGTGTGGTTCTTTTCCGACGCGTTGAATGATTCTTTTCCGGCAGATTTTACTTCTTCGTGAAGTGCATGCACCAAAATAATATCAGTTACGTTAAATTAAAAAAAAATATTATTGAACTAAAAAGAACTTTTTCTTGGAAGAGCCTATTTTAGTTTTATTTTAATGGGAATGGATAATTTAATGATTAATATTTTTTAAAATATAGTCTTATAATAACATCCATAAAATAACCCTAACAAAAGCGTTAAAAAATCCGATTTTATTAGATTTAACAAATTTTCACAAAATTTGAGACACATGGCGCAAAATAATTGGAAGCCGGGATTGAACTAAAGTGGTTCATGCAACAAAGAATCAACTCCCACAGATCCGGCTTTGACTGTACACAGAAGTGCCGAAACGGTGCGTTTGAAGCTTACCTTCCGCTATATAATCCCGTCTCTCTGTTCCATTTTTCTTCAACCAAATTCTTCTTCCTGCATTAACATAACACCTCAAGGGGAAAAAAAGCATGGCTCCGAAATCGAAACCGGTTAACCCGAATCCCGACACGGATTACTGCGAGATCCGTTACCGCGGGGTGAGAAAGCGTCCATGGGGCCGTTACGCTGCTGAGATCCGTGACCCGAGAAAAAAGGCCCGAGTCTGGCTCGGCACATTCGACACGGCAGAGGAAGCAGCGCGTGCTTACGATGCGGCGGCGCGAGATTTCCGTGGCGCTAAGGCCAAAACAAATTTCATCTACGCTAACATCTACGACTCCACTGAAAGCCCCAGCCAAAGCTGCACTGTGGAGTCGTCTTCTCCGCCGCCGTTGGACCTCACACTCTCCAGTGGGCCTCTTTCGATCCGCGTGACGGCGGATCGTCCGGTTTTTTTCTTTGATGCGTTTGCTTCGTCCGGTAAAGTTACCTCCGTTTCCGGCGGGGCCCAGAGCGATTCGGATTCGTCGTCGTCGGTTGTTGATTTTGAACAAGGGGTGCGGCCGAGAGTGTTTGAGTTTGATCTTAACCAGCTGCCTGCTGAAATCTTTTGATTTTTTCTGCCTTTTTTTAACCGGATGTCGTTTTTAATTTCGACTTTCTGCGTTTTGACTTTACTTTTTCTAATCGTAATAGCTGACATGTAACGTATATAAAAGAAAGATAATTCCTAGAGATGTATTTTTGGTTATTTTTTTCGGCTTAAAATATAATTTATCCTCTAAATTATATCTTTTTATTTACATATAAATTTAATTTTTATTCCTCAATATCCTTAATTTTATTGAATCTAAAAATTTTAATATTCAAAAAATAAATTAAATTAAATAGGAGCTTAAAAATTAAATTTTAAATCACTCTTGACGAAAATATAAGAACTTATTTGATAACGTCATTCGTGGGTCCCATTTCGTACGGCAACCGCACATCGTTGATAATACGGAAAAAGGAATCGGCTGCGGCTGCGCCTAAGGACATCCACTGATCAAACGTGTTGGGTGTTTAATCGTCCACACGTCAAACCGTCTTGAAATTGGTGGCCCGCCGCGGCGGCCGCTTTAAAAGTGGGACCCAGTCTTCGTGTCGTCTTGAACAAGCGAACAAAACTTTTTTTTTTTAATTTGATTACCGATAAATAATTGAAAATCAAACCTTGATTCAATCCTTACTTGACACGTGTATTCTCGTCACGTGAAGTTCTCCATGGTTGTCTTTTGAGGGCGGCTAAGGGGAGAATAAGTGAATAAAAAAAGGGTGTGAGATTGGGGTGACATGTTTACAATTAAGCCGACACGACGGCTCGTCGGTGTCCGATGCGGGAAGTGGGACCTGCGCTTATTGAGATTGGGAGGTGGTTGTGCGCAGAGCCGTTCCTGAAAATTTAATGGTCTTAAAGAAAACTTAAAAATTAGCCCTAATATTAATTATCGTAAAAATTGAATTTTAAAAGCAGGTTTATACGATCGAATATAAGAAAAATATCTCTAATAATATTTTTTTAAATATGTCTCTAATAATAAGTATTGAGAAAAAATTAGATTTTTAATCAGAAAAATTAAATTTTATGAGTATATCCTTAATAAAAAATACCGGAAAAAAATTGGACTTCTAGTACCAAGTATTGGAAATAAATGAGCTCTAATAACAAGTATTGGAAAAAAATAATTTTATTTGTATATGCCTAATAATAAATATTGGAAAAAATTAGGCCCCTAATAACAAGGATTGGGGAAAATTTTGAAGCCCTAATAACAAATATTGGAAAAATAAATTTTAAGAGTAGAGCTTTAATAATAAATATTGGAAAAAATTGAGCATCTAATAACAAATATTGAAAAAATTAGGGTCATAATAAGAACTATTGAAAAAAATTACACTCCTAATGTAAGTGTTTGAGAAAAATTGGGCTCTAATAACAAATATTTAGAAAAAAAATTAATTTTAATAGTATGCCCCTAATGACAAGTGTTGATAAAAAATGACCTCATAATAATAAATATTAAAAAATTAGACCTCTAATAACAAGTATTGAGAAAAAATTAGACACCTAATAACAAATATTAGGGAAATTTTGAATTTTAAGAGTAGACCCTTGAATTCTAATAACAAATATTGGAAAAAATTAAGACCCTAATAACAAGTATTAAAAAATTAGAGACCTAATAAAATATATTCGAAAAATTAAAATTTAAGAGTAAACCACTAATAATAAATATTAAAAAAAGTAGACTATAATATTAATATTATAAAATAAATAGGCCATGGGCAGGTGTTCTTCTCGCCCATGCTTAGAGACGACTTTAGTTGTGCGACACTTCAACGGCGAAGGATCGGAGACTGAACATGAGCAGATGTCAATGCTATATGACCTTACATTAGCCGTCAGCATATTGAACTATTATTTCCCAGTATCTTATTTTGACATGTTTGTTTGATTTGGATGGAAATTGTCTACTCCTTGCTTATGTTTTTTTTTTTTTTGTGTTTTGCTTTAAAAAGTAAGTTTAAGGTTTATAATTAGGGTTTAAAGAACTAAGCGTAGAGTGTATTTTTAAGTGTAGAATTTATGATTTAGGGTTTGAAATTTAAAATCAAAATTTAGAATTTAATTTTTTAATATTTTTTAATATGAGATATAGAGATAAATATACGCTTATGTATAAAAAAAATAGTGCATATAAATCTTACATTGAGTGATAATCAGCCCTGAGATAAATTTATATATATATATATATTTTTCTTTTCGTTGTTGTTGAAACTTATTGTTTTTACACGTATTTTACACATAATATCATTAAGGCATAAAGTAAAAACATGCCCCGTAACGTTTTAGCCTCTATTTTTTAAAAATAATTCAACCCTCAACGTTTTATTTTGAGTTAAAATGACCTCTTTACGAATGAAAACTGTAAGTTAGTTGACGGTAAATGACTTAAAATGACGTGACAAACCTATATGACAGTGAACTCTGATATGACAGTATGTTATAGACAAATATATTGAATTAAAAATCGTTATATCAGTTAAAATATAATTTTATAAAATTATATAAAATAATTTTTTCTACTGACTTATTATTCTGTCAAGTCATTTCAAACTATTTACCGTCAGTTTTCTAACAATTTTCATCTGCAGAGGGGCCATTTTTACCCAAGATAAATCATTGAGGATTGAATTATTCCAAAAAAAGAGAGACTAAAATAACTATTTAGCTAAACATTAAGGGCGTTTTCTTTTACCTTATACCTATCATTTTTTTAAATCTTATTCTACTTTTACCTAGAGGGGGAATAAAAAAATCTAAATAAAATAAACGTTCTTAAGAGATCTTAAATCCGGGGTCTTAAAGAAAAAGAATGAAGTAGGTGAGCATGCTCTCACCACCACGGTTATCGCATGTTATTATTAGACCATGTTACCTTTTCGTTTCAGTGTATAGATACCAACTTTTTTACTTCATTTGTTCGAGTAAACACCAAATGAATCTAGAATTGAACTCATGACAATAGCCCAATTAAACTTTAACCAAGATTGAAGCTTTACTTGCATGGTTCATGGGCTTTACCCCCACAATCATTATCACCTTATCTTATGTCATCTATTTCCCCACCTCATCAAAATCTCCTTGTTTTTTTTTTCTCCCCATCTTAGAAGCTAGAAACTGAGGTTTTGCCATGTAAAGAACATAAATTAGAACATAGTTAAAGGGAAAATGGGAAGGATATTTATTGTTGAGCTTGATGGAAGGTCTTATAGGTGCAAGTTCTGTAGAACTCACTTAGCTCTCCCTGATGATATTGTTTCCAAGGTACCCCCACTTTTTGTTTTCTTCTCTTTATTCTCCTTTGTGTTTCTGTTTTTTTTTTTTTTAATTTCTCAGCAATTTGTTTTGGAGTTATCATCAAATAATTCTTCTTTTTTGTAGTAAAAATTGGTTCTTTTAGAAATTATTGGTGGAAGAATGCTTAAAGTTGAGAGCTTTTGATGTGTGGATTCTGTTGTGTTTAGCAAAGACAACACTAGGAACATGATGAATCAAATGGTGGAAACTGGAAATGGTTGTGTTGTTCAAATGTAGTTGGCATTTAAGGGAAGATTAAGTAGGAGAACCTCAAAGTCTAGGATTTTGGAGAATTGGGAAAAAATTGTGAAATTTCAGTAAAATTTATGATTCTTTATAAGGCTGGATTTGAATCAAATGTGGAACTTTTGAGAATCAACTCAATAACAAGAGTTGCACCAAAAATACCTTAACTAAAGGCCTCATCTTCTTTTAAGATGGGGAGAAATTTCTTGGTTTATGTAATCACCTTGCCTAAGGGCCTTGTATTCATAAGATTACCCGGCCTGATGATTTGTTTGCTTTTCCGGTTAGCTGTGGTTCATTGTATCGATTAGTCCTTGTGTGGTCGGATGACGTAAATTAAATTCCTTAATTCATTGCCTGCACAACATGAACTGAAGTTTTTGATCTGCCTTCTAAAGATGTATTGCTTTCTCAGGATATTGTTTATAACTTATAAGCATTGCTTTATGCTGTCTAGAATGTTAGAACTTTCCATGTTTAGATCTTTGTTGTACTGTTTCGTCTTCCCTTGCATCTATTGTAGGTCGTTTTTTATGATCGAAACCCCCAAAGCCGACTGCTCAGATACCGTAGAGGTCAATCAGAACATACATTTGCACATATATATTCGAAATAGGAGAATACAAGAATTATGAAGATGTTCCCCTAACCTGATGTATAGGAGTTCAAATGTGCATATTGTTGATGTATAGTTGTATATAATATGCACTTAGTTCCTCTCGATGCACGCCTCGGTTCTGCATTTGTTTTCCAGCCTAAAATTCTGGTGTTAAACAACATACACAGTTGAACTCCATGCTAGATCGCTAAGTGCTAACGACTTCTTTCCTATTTCCTCAGTCTTTCCATAGTCGCCGGGGGAAAGCCTACCTCTTCAATAATGCGTAAGATCTCGTAGTTATCTTTACAAAAGCCGTGACTCTTCAAAATCTCCCAAGTGACGTTTGACACTTCGAGATGCTTATTGTTTAGAATTTCATGCTCCAGGGTGAACATAACAGTTGGAACCTTAGAAGAGAGGATGATGCTATCCGGAATGCATACTGTGGCAGATATATTTTGCTGCTGTTGTGGACAAATTGTTGGCTGGAAATATGTAATTTCTCTGTCTCATTAACACACACATTCGAATAATTCGATATCGACTGCAATCCTGGTACGAAACTCACTAACTTTCTTGAACCCTGCTTTCGCTTTCGCATGATTATTCGATCATTGACGGGGCAGGAGGCGGCACATGAGAAGAGTCAGAAGTACAAAGAAGGGAAGTTTGTCCTGGAGAGGTAAAACCTTTTTACCTTTGATTTCATCATTTCTTCATGTCCATGAAACATCATGGATGTAGGTTAATCCATTATTTTTCTGCATTGGTACAGGGGAAGGATCGTCGATGAAAACGACTCTTCATCGGAAGTATACATCGATACTCGTCCTAGTATGAGCGACGGCGAAGATTAGGATGTAAACAACAGTTTCGGAACTAGATATACAAATGTAGTAGGTGTAATGTTCCTTGTGGCATATAGCTCAAGATTCCATAGTCCCATATCCAACTTTAACCATGAAAAAGCAAGATTCAAGAGATATCAAAGTTCCTTTTTAGTTGAGACCATTGCCTTACCAGGATAATTGATTCCTCCCTCCATTTCCCCCCTTTTGTTAGCCACATGCTTGTAATATATACTTACATACATACATATATGTGTGTATATATATGTTTGTAATGTTTACAAAATAGGTTATATTTGATGCACAAGCTGTGTAAAAAAAAAAAACGCAATCCTTCTATAAAATTTAAAATCTAAATCCCAAATTCTGGCATCCTAAAACCTAAACCTTAAATGCTAACCATAAACCTTAAATTCTACCCACTAGACCCCAAATCTAAACATAACCCAAAACCCTAAAGTTTACTGAAGTTTGTACATCAAAATATTTTCCATACAAAATATATATTATCTATACTTATAATGTATAAATACGAGTTTGGTAAAATATTTAAATTGATGAAAAAATAGCATTTATGATTAATTATATTACTAAATCAATATTTTAATATATTGTTAGCAATTATATAAGGGTAATTATATTAAACAGGAGGTGAAAATTAAAAGTTTTCACATGCGCTTTAATATGAGGGTTTAAGGACTTAATTTAGGGTGTATGGTTTAGGAGTTTAGAATTTAGTGATAATGGTTAAAATTTAGAGTTTAGGGGTTTATAGGTTAAAACCTAAATCCTCACCAGATTGCTCTAAAAACAAAACCGTAACCTCTAAATACTTAATTTTAACCATAAACCCTAAATTTTAACAACTATCTTTAAATTCTAAACCTATGCACCTAAACTCCTGCACCCTAAACTAAGCCCATAAATTCTAAACTACGGTGCTTGTAGAAACTTTTAATTTCCACCGCAGTATATTGAATATAAATCGATTATATAACAAGTAATACCAAATGTAAATAATTTAATTAGATAAAGTCAAAGTAATATTGAAGTAGATTTTGTATTCCTATTAAATTATATTTTTTTTGAAAGCTAAAGTAATTACAAGTAGTATATGTTCTTAATATACTCTCAATCATTTGACAATACATGCTCAACAACCGTTAACTTAACCATTAAGGCAAAATGATTCGTGCAATTACATTTATTATTTTGGATGGATTATTACTTAATTGATATTACCATATAAAAATTGAAAATCAGATTTTTAACACTAATGAGATGCATCTGACATCAAACAATTAAATGTTTTCGTTCAAATTGTATCTATGGAAAATAAAAAAAACAAATTTGATTATAATTTGTGTTAATTAAAACATAAAAATACTACGTACAAGTTGATCTAACGGGATAAAAATATTGTATATAATTAAAAATTTGATTTAAATTAACTGATTATTAGATTGGACAAAAAAAATTACTAAAAAAACAAGAGAGAAGTTTGTCATCAATTTATATGAAATACTTTAGATAAAACGGCATGTGGGAACCATTAAAACGACAAGCTTGTTTGATAATGTCTTGGTGCTGACGTGTTTTTATCCGTCTATTAAGGTTACCAGGCTGAGGCAAACTCTTTTCTCCCTATAAAAAAAAGAACTTTTTCCCCCTTGTTCTTCAAGTTCATTTTTTTTAATTTCAGTTTCCCTTAAATTTTTCATAAACTATCCTTTTCTCTTTAATTTCTTTTGTACTTTTTTGGGTTTTTCTTTTCTCTTGCAGATAAGCGGCAGAGGCAGAGCAAAAAGAATCAAAGATGGGAAAATCTTCTTCCTTGAAGAAAAAACGATCCAAAGATTCATCTCAGGTAATTCATTTTCTTTCCCCTTTTTAAATGTGAATAATTTTTCGTTTTGGGGTAAAATTTGGTCTATTATTACCTGCAATTTGTACTTTAGTGGTTTAAAGATTTACCCTTTATTTGGATGCCTAGGAAACGTGGGAACATGATAGAAATCCTTAGGCTCATTCTATGATATTATAGGAAAGTGAAAGTTGAGAAATTTGGACTGATACTTTTGGCATTTTCTTCCTATGAAATTTAAAATCTGATCTTTTGTTTAGTTTGTGATTAATTTGGTGATTTAGTAACTGAAAGTATCATTTACTGTTTGAATGATTGTTTGGTGAATTTAATTTCTCTCCCAATGTATGTATGTATGTGCATTCTCGTTATAGTTGCGAACGAGGAAGAGAAATAAGGTTAAGAGCAAGAAAAGCAAGTCCAAGAAGCTTCGACGTCGACGAGATGATTCTGTTTCTTATTCAAGTGATAGTGATTCGGCAAGTATGGTGTCTGTTTCATCCTTTAGTACCGAGGGTGATTGTAGTGGTCGAAGGTCCCGGTCTCGTAATCGAAAGGATATAAAAGGTGGAAAGAAGAGATCTAGAAGGTTGCTCTCCAGTAGTGAGGATTCTACTATTGTAAAGAAACGTAGAGGATCGAGGAGGGGTGATACGAGGAAGAGAAACGGAAAGAGGAAGAAGTCTATGAGAGATGTGAGTGTGAGTTCAAGGAGTAGTAGGTCATTGAGTTGCTCAACTTCTCCTAGTGACAATGATGAGATCGAATATGAGAAAAGAAGGGGCAGATCAGAAAGGAAGGAGAAATACAGAAGATCGGAGAAGGTTAAAAGAGGAAGCAAAAGGAGTAAGGGGCAATCGAGGGCTTCTTCTTCTTGCAGTAGAGATAGTGAAGGATCTGATCATTCGATTGAGGAGAGAGTAACGGAGGATAGCAACTTTAGAAGGCTGAAATCAGTTATTACTGTTGTCGAACAAGTAGATGAAAGCACGAGAGAATTGATTGCCGATGAGCCTAAAGAAGATGTATACGATTATGATGATTACCCATCCTGCAGGAGCAATGATAGTAATGATGGCTGTAGTCGGTGGGAGTTAGGGCAACATACCCATGCTGTATCCGAGAGGACCGAGACGATAAAGCCTCCAGATGATGAGCAAGTAGAAGTTTCTAACGTCAGAACGGGCAATGTTGAAGTGATTAATGTTTCAAGTGCTGCTGATGCTTTAAATGGTGATGATATTGAATCAATTTTAAGACAACGTGCACTTGAAAACTTAAAAAAGTTTCGTGGTGAGCTCCAGAAAAACATTAATCCTCCAATTACTCCAAATGATAAGAGTGTTGGTGATGTTAAAACGCCATCCTCTGTAAACACTGACTCGTTTCAGATTAAAGCTCCTAAAGCAGATGATGGTAGAGTGGTGATAGCAAGCGACTCATCCGCTCTCCCCAAGGACGATAGGAACACGACAAATACGAGTGATGATGGAAAATGTTCTGAGACTCCTGGCCGTGATGTCGCTTCCCCATCAGCTCGGTTGGTTCCCACTGGTATTCCTGGAAAAGAGGTTAATACAGGTATTAATTCTGTTTCTAATAAGCCGAGGTTGGTTATATCACGAACCGGACTTGAAGCACCTAATGCTCGCGATACTCAGAAACAAGAAACTGTTACCCAAGAACCTTCTCTGGCCAGGTATGTAACCAAGACTAGTGTAGACGAGGGTGATTTAGAAACTGCTCAAGCCGTAAAACCCTCCAACGACAGCGCAGCTACTGTTTCTAATAGGCCGAAATCTGTTAAGTTGCGAATAGGACGAGAACCACCTAATACTTGCACCACCCAAAAACAAGAATCTGCTGCACTAAAATCTCCTCAAGCTAAGTTTGTAACCAAGACTAATGTAGATGAGGGTGATTTAGAAACTGCTCAAGCCGTAAAACCTTCCAACGACAATGCAGCTTCTGTTTCTAATAGACCAAAATATGTTAAGTTGCGAATAGGACGGGAACCACCTAATGCTTGCACCACCCAAAAACAAGAATCTGCTGCACTAAAATCTCCTCAAGCTAAGTTGGTAACCGAGACTAGTGTGAAGGAGAGTAATTTAAGAACTGCCCAAACTGTGAGTCCCGAAGAGTGTGGTAATTTAGACGGTAAAGATAATGATAACAGTGCTTCTACTTGTGATAAGCCATCCCCTTCAGGAAACATTAGCTCAGATAAACAGGAAGATGAGACCAAGGGTGGTTCACAATTTCAGCAAAAGACGATGTCTGTAATGCGGGGTGGGGAAATGGTACAGGTTAGGTTTTAACCCCGGTAGTACTTGATTATTCAATCCCTTTTTTAAGTGTTGATCATGATATTGTTGGATCTTTTTGTCTTATTTTTTCCAGGTTAGTTACAAGGTTTATATTCCGAAGAGAGCCCCTGCTTTGGCTAGGAGACAACTCAAGCGCTGAGCCCTTATGTTATCCGACAGATTTCGATAAAAAAAGATGCAACTTTTGTGATGATCTGAGAATTGCATATAGCTATAGTTTTGGCTGCTTTTGCTATACATATTTATAGTTAACCTACTGGTTTCTGATTGATCTCTAAGTGCAGCAGCCGTAGCTTGTTTGAAGCAGAGAACTGATTGATGGCAATATATTTTGGTAGCATTCATTATTAGATGTACCTTTTGAGTAGATATGTGTATTTTTCCTTGGCATGCTGAATTTGATAATTTTAGATTTAATATGATTAAAATATGAATATAACATGATAAAATAATTAAAACACGATATAAAGTAAAGCTTTTGAAGTTTAATGTGATATATAAGTTGTACTAACATCATCGAAGGCCTCGAGATTGTTGTCGGTTTCGTAATACAACCGTTGTCTCTTTCGTAAAATCAGGTACTATAGAGACTTATTAGGGGACTGTTTTACCAATTCAACTTGTTTCATGCACAACATCAGGATTCGTTTGTGTTTCTTAATGTCCAAGTTTCTTTACATTTTGTTCACGAAATCCATTCTTTCAGACATCAATGTCCCATGCTAAAACAATCGAGAAAAGAACCATTGATGGCTAGTGCAAGGTACAGTGGAGAACAGTAAAATGTAGGCAAACTCTGCAAGATTATACAAAGTGATTATTATTTTAATGAATGATTAATGTCTCAGTGAGATTATTACATCTTGTAATGTGATAAATAGCAAAAATTAAAATTATACATCAATGCTGTGTCCCCAAGACAGAATTTTGATCATAATGGATGAAAAAAAATACACAATTTCTTACAATGTTATGTACATCAGAATCATAAGAAATGCAGAACTGTGAACGCACTACAAAAACAAGAGACAACCACCATCTCACTTTCTTTCCCCCCTTCAATTTGGCTTAAGGATCGCGCGATGTTTGGCTTTGCCACCTGCATTATGGGAAGATTTCAGAACAGTTTGCTGCCATTGAAATGCCACATTGTTCTGAGACAAAGATCATGTGTTAAAGGAGCAGTTTAACAAACCTAGAAAGTAGAAATCTCGCGAGGGGGCTCAAGTTGGAATTGGAATTGAGTTCTTTATGCTGCTGTTTTCTTCTACTGTCGGCTTCTGCGTTTGAGTTTTGAGCATCTTCAGGAGTCGTCTTGCCCTTATTGAACAAGCGAGCCGCTAACTCTTGCATGTCTCTCATTGAAGATTCCTTCGAGCTGCAAATTTTACCTTTTGAGTTTTCAATTTAAAAGACCAAGACCGATTACGTACAACAGGGATGATAATGTGAGATACAAAATTTGTTAACCTTGCCAATCGCTCGAGCAACCTGCGAACAAGAGCTTCACAAGATCCGGGATTTGCACCCTCCATATTTATGAGAGAATTAGTAACGGCACGTACAACTGACCCTTCTGAATCATCAGCAAGGACCTATATTTTATGCATTGACAAACTAATGAGATGTGAACAAGTCCAATTCAGACTTCATAAATATCGGAAGCTGATACGGTAAAAGAGGAAATGCAAGTAAAATATCACAGTAAATAATTTCAACCTACTTAAATATGAAGAATATTTCAAAGTTACCCCTGTCACACTAACAGGCAGGGAAATCTAAACTAAAACATCAAGCAGCGTGCACCTCTTTTAGGGAAGGGATAAGCAACATGGATAGTGGCACAGATGATGATGTTATCTTGGCATTTTCTTCATCGTCACTTGGTTGACGTAACCTTGGAAATAATCTTTGTGCATCTAAATAGTCACGGGAACTTCTGGAGAAAAATAATAATACTCAGAGATAGTAACACAACCAGAACAAATAACCGAAACTATACAAATTCTCAGCATCAAAGACATCGAAATTTTTCTCTTTATCAGGCTTACTTGGAAGAATCAGAACTGCTGTTCATTTGACTTCTTCTATTTTCCTGCCCAGCATTGATCTTGCTCAGTCCAGATCTATCCCTCGCATTTCCTTTCCTCAACCCTGCCTGAATTGCAGCCTTTGCCTGAATTGACATTAAAAGATGAACTTTTCAATAGAAACCACGACCAGTCACTGAATCTATAAGTTAATAATGATTCAAGTTCCATGGTGAACTCATATCAATATAATTAATGAAAAGTACACTCTATAGCCCATCTGATTCAAATTCACAACCAAACGAGAAATATCTAAAAAGGTTTACAACACGATAAAACTGATCAAGAAAGAAAAAAAAAACAACCTCCGCAAGATTTGATGCACTATCTTCGACTGATGCACTTGAAGTTCTCTCTTGGCTTCCTAGTCTGGATCTTGGAGTTCGAGGAGAATCAGATCCGTCATGTTGGCCACGCAAAACAACAGTTCCAAAGGTAGAAGCATCTTCATTAGAAGCATATGCGCTGCTAGACTACACAGCACATTGAAATCTAATAAAATCAATGGCTGGAACACACAGCAACAGAGACTTTATTTACTTAAAGTTTTTGCTGAGGTACTGTGAACGAAGTGAAGGAAGCTTACAAGAGAGCTTGGGTCATGAAACAATGCAGGCGATTTAGATCCTCTAGGAGATCTTACGACAACAGTTCCTGATCCACTGACAGACATTTCATCCTGGGAATAAAGCAACAATATCAGTGTGGCGAGATTAGAGCATAAAAGGAACACATCATTAAGTGTAAGAGACATACAAACACAGATTATACGAAATTGGCTCTAGCTTAACAGAAATGATTGGTAAATCCAGCCAAGTGAATCTAACTTTTAGCCCCAATCACCAACATACAAGAAAAGTGTTTTCAAAAAAGCATAATCATATTCCTAATTGCATGTGAATTTAGTCATATGTTTAATTTCACTCTGTTAATTTCAGAAGAAGAAGAAAAAACAAGTCTTTGAAGCCCACAGATTGTCCCATGCAACAGAGCTTTTCATTAAAGGGTGTAGGACAAAGGGGATTAGTTTTTTATGCCAAAAGCCACAATGCAGAGAACAATTTTTCCATTGCTTCAAGCTTTGTTTGAGAGAGAAGAGAGAGAATCTTACATCATAGTTATTATCCTGATTATCATCGGAGAATGAATCTCTAGTGTCTTTCCCGGAGGAAAATTCTGAGAATCCATCAAGCACATTCCCCCTGTCTAGAGTTCTTGGTATAGCTTGATTATTAGCAACTTCTACTTTCCTTTCTCTAACCTGTGGAGGTCGTACAGCACTTCGGACAGTACCTGAACTATTTGGTCCACCAATGCTGAAGTCCCATCCAGCATTTTTAAATGATTTTCCCTGATTACTGCTGATCAGATCAAGTCAGCATGAATCCCATAAAAATCATTAAAGTACTGCTAATTAACACGATTAACCCACCTAACTCGAACAGTTTCTTCACCTCTTACATCTCTATTCACCTTCACAGTGTCAGTGAACTCTCCTACAGCTCTGGTGCCATTTCTTGGGGTTTCTGCATCTTCCTTTAATTGGTACTTTGGGCGCTCTCTATTAAGAATATAAAACACAAGCATCTTAGCTACAATAGCTAATGGAAGAATGGACTTGAACTTAACATCTCTTGTCATGGCATTTAAGAAACATATCTAACACCATACGAGTAATTTAGTTTCGTGGGTGCTTTGACACCTTAAAACCCTGTTGGATACAAGTTCTAATATGTAGATTACAAAACACTAAGCACGAGGTGGCACCTAATTCTTTCCTGAAGCCTCTGACTCTTCCTAGCATTCCGGATAAAACGATGCTTGAGAAGTTCCTTGGCACTGGGCCTCTGAAATTAAACAGATTAAAGAAAAGCTGAAGGCACTTTACAGCATTCAGAAAAAAAATAAAGCCAGGCTCACACAGCTTATACCCATCAGAATAGTTGTTGAAGCTAATACATTATCAATAACATTGTACCCTAAACAAATAGACATTGAAAAGCATAATTACATACCTCAGCAGGTACTTTCTTTAAACATAAGGAAACAAATTCCTTCATAGGCCGTGAAAAATGCTCATCCAACTGCAGGATATAAATTTTATTATAGTTAAACTGAGAAACACGACAATTCCATCAATAATGAGAATCATGAGAATAAATCATTGACATAAACTTCATCAATATAACAAAAATCTAATGACATTACCTGAGGCGGACTTTCTCGAGGTATTATAAAAAGCACTCTCATAGGGTGAAGGTCTGCCAGTGGAGGTTCACCTTTGGCCATTTCAATTACAGTTATACCCAAAGACCAGATATCAGCCTGTATCAGCAAAAAGTCCCAGTGATGGAATGATCATTATTCAACAAGGGCTAGCAGACAGTTATTGCAGGCTGTGCATAAGTGTCTATGAGGAAGAAAATGTGCAGATGGATGGCAGGTAAAAGAAGCAAAACATGCGAGAAAACTTGGAAAAGAACTCCAAAGCACAGCTTTCAGAAGTACCTTCTCGTTGTATCCATCAGAATTCTGAATCACTTCTGGTGCCATCCAGAATGGTGTTCCTACAAAAGTCTTAATATTGTTGACCATATTAGTTAACTGGCGATCATATGACAATCACACCATTCATGCATTAGAAAAGATAAAAACTGTTGGTTAAATGGAATGTGGAAAATTTTAGATGCTAAAGAGCATATAGTGAGGAGAAGAGAAGAGAATAATCAGTTATCAAAGACTTGTTATCATTGCTCTTCTACAAAAGAAACAAACATGAACAAAAAATTAACTTGTTTTCTAGACAGAGAAAATAAGCAGCCAGAAATCAGAGTCACTGAAGGGTAATTCTAAAATGAGGCTAAAAAAAGGCGCAACCGAAATTTTTTGTTTGTAAGAATTTCGGTATATACCGAAAAGTCGATACCGAAATTCTTACATTTTTTGTAAGAATTTCGGTTGCGCCTCATTTTAAGGCGCCTCACCCTAGAATCTTCCGTCACTGAAGGCATATAAAAAGTAAGAAATAAATAAATGCAGCAGTCAAAGCCTGGAAGGAGCATTTATGCTTATTGCAAAAACGATGTATCTTAACAAACCAAAATACAGTACCTTCCTCCGTGATATCGTCCTTGTTAGTTGCGCTGAAACACCAAAATCTGCAACCTGTTACAAGGGCATAAATTTAACTTCCAACAGAAAAAATGCATAGACCTTCACCATTTTATGCATATACTCATAGTCACTCTATGCAAACAATTCGTGCTAAATGTAAGTCAACTTGAGAGAAAGAAAAGTACCTTAACATCACCATTCTCAGTCAATAAAATGTTTGCCGCTGCGAAAAGCAATAGCACAAATGTTGTAAGCAATGAACAATTAAGCTCACTAAAACCAAATATATAAAGAAACTAACTGAAGCCTAAAAACAAACGAAACATAACCTGAAGCAGAGCCAAGACCTCTACAAGTCTAAAACCAAATGTTTTAAAGATTTTCTTCTATGTGACAACCATTTTTAAAACATATAAGTGGATCAAAAGAGTGAAGAAAACAACCTTTGATGTCTCTGTGAATCTTTCCTTCATTATGTAAATATTCAATTGCATGCAGCAAATCTCGTGAAATACAGGCAATCGACATTTCATCTAGTGGAGGGCCTGACTGGAGCTGTTACATAAAAAATCATGTTACTTTTTCACGAAAACTAAATATTGTCAATTGCCTTGAATGGAGCTAAAAGCACAAGTACAGAAAAGATAGCAGAAATGCATTCAATGTTTAGCAATCTTGAAACAAGTAACAGAAGTAACCTACAAGGTCAGCAACTGAACCACCAGCCATGTATTCCATGATTATCCATAGTTTAGTTTGGTGAAGATAGGAACCATAGTACTCTGTGATGTATGGACATCGGCATTGTGACAAAACAGAAATTTCCTGGGAATCAAATGAAACATATGAAAAACCCAGTAACCAACTCATTAAAGACTTAGGATACTAGCACAGAAGAAAGTGGGATAATACCTTCTGGATATCCTCAATTTCATCCTCACTGCAGATAGTAAAACAAATGCAAGCATAAGAAACAGATAAATAGCAAAAGCAAAATAAACACCAAGTGAATGGAAGAAATACTTATTTGCCCCTTCTACTTGATTGAAAAAGAAGGCACATGCAATTGGATGACTAAGCATTTTGAAGGATGAAATTGATAAAGGAAAGAAATTTTTTCTCTGCTGATAATGCACAAACTATTGGTGCAATTAATTTATTTATCAAGAAAAAGTGATTTATTCACCAGAAATCCCCAAACATATACATAGAAATCAAGAGTAAGGGGGGAAGATGAGGAACAAATGAGCAACTGATTAAGTTATACTTAACAAATGAAAATCATATACAAGATCTTGCTGCTCGTAGTAAGTACCTGCAACTTGAAACTTGAATGAGGAAGAAAAATGAGGAAAATATAACAAAGGTATCCACTTACGATTCCTCTAAATCAATGACTTTAATAGCAACTTCTTTGTTCAGCTCCTTGTCAAACCTGCAAATCAAGAAAGGCATCAACTTTACATTTCTTTTTCATTAACCAAGATTCATGATTTAAACAGTCACAGCATATGCAAAAACAAGATTACAGGTAAAAAAAAATTGGCATAGACGGATTGCAGTACAATTAGCAGTTACATAGTCAAATAAGATAAAGCAGCACAAATGCTTCAAATTTGAAATAGAATGTCCATTATCTGACTCATTTGAAAAGAAATAATTTCAGTCTGCCAATTATCAATAACCAGTAGTGAAATGTTACGAACATGGTTAAAGTAACTAACATACAGTCATTTTCATGAACTGTTCCCAGATAATTAAGCCTCCTTTTAAATGTCAACAATTAAAAAAAATAAGAGGATTACTTAAAAAGTGGGGTTTCCATTAGAGAGATTAAAGTTCCATTAGAGATTAAATAAAATCAGAGGGACCACAACCATTACACCCTTAATTTATTAACTTCCATGATTCCATCACATGACAGAAACAGTCTACTTTTTCTTTTTCTCGAATGTGGGGTGGTAAAGGAGGACACTCTACATTGAGTTAAATCAAAAGATAACTAAAATTCAGTTAGATCTACTGATTTGATCTGACTATCTCAGGATAATCCAACAGTTCAAATTTTGCAGAATCAAATCGGTATTAATGAAATTAAAAAAAAAACAAAGTTATTATAATGCTCACAAAGTTATTGAATCTCTCCGTAAACTCCGAATTAAAGTCTAGAATTTAAAGTTAGTTTATAGCTTAGTCAATAGACACTCAGCAGCCCTTGAAGCTCCTTTTCCCCTCACTCACAGGAGGCTTTGTTTTCTCTATATTTAAATATTAAAAAGAAATTAAACTCTTAGGGTCATGATCTAATTTAACTTGGACTCTAAAAGAATTTCAGTTAACAATAGCATTGGTATCAATTATGACTAATCCACTCCTATAAACACCAGTAACTAACAAAACTCCTACAATGTGTAACATAATACACTCATCAACAAGTCACACTATCACATTCACTTTACGCCATTTCCTCCGAAAAATGGAAGTAAACAAGTCAATCCACTCAAGCAGTGTAACTTACGCTTTATAGACGTCGCCAAAAGATCCTCTGCCGATCAACTCTGACTGACTAAATCTAGACCCTGCTGCTTCTGGTAAACCTGCTATATCAGCCATTTCTGCATACAAACCCTTTGGACACCAAACAGCAAATGCACCCCAAATTCAATCACTCGGACATTCACCTTCCTTGCATTCTTCAACTCACTTCATAATTGCGAAAACCAGCCTCAAAAACTCAATCCCTGAAACAGAAATCATAAAACAAATCCTATCAATATCCTCAAACAAAAATCACACCCATAAATAAAAGAGGCAAAATCATACCCCCCCCCCCCCCCCTTAAAAATCTCACATTTCAAGATCTAGAAACCCAATTAAATCAAGCCCTTTTTACCAAAAACAAATTGAAATCGGGAAATTCCTAATCCATTGCCTATTAGCTCTTGCAATGAAAGCAAAGCATAAAAACCCCCCACAAAAAACACACACCAATAAAAATTTCCTTTTTCTGTTAGGTGATAAGAAATGATATGTTAAAGTGACAGGCGAACAAGAACAATTCTTACAAACAAATTTAACAACTACCCTTTATAAATTTCACTCTCTGGAGATAGTGAAATCACAACACCCCTACGTGCCTTACAAAAAAAAGGGGAAAAAAAAGAAACTTGTTTTTCATTTCATTATTTCTTCTCCTACTGGAAAATTGTTTCATTTTTAACGTTTTTTTACCTGTTTGGTTTCGGCAGATCTTTCTCTTTCGTTCTTTCGATGTTCGTCACTGTCTCTGTATGAATAATTTTCGGAGCTACGAAAGAGATCGAAAAATAAAAACTTTTTGTTAATGTAATTCTTGTGTTGTTGTAATTTTTAGAGTAAATTGGTCTTTTAGTCACTAAACTATTGCCTTATTTTTATTTTGGTCACTAAATGAAAAGATTTCGAGCAAGACAACTAAAGTTAGGAACATTTTAATTCGATCTCAAGATAATATTCTAATCCATTTTTATATCTGAATAAATTCTTGCATGCTTGCAAATTACGTTGTTCAAACATCGGTCGAGAACATATCACCTTTTATCACTGGAAGTGATTCATGTGACTTAACATGAATGCAGATTATGATGTGTTTGAGGCTGAAATTAATAGATTTTATAAATGTGGGTGTTAATTTTGTTAAATTATTTAGAATTGTGTTTAAATCGATTAAATGCGTAAATACTGATTTTTGAAATTATTATTATCTTAATTAAAAACGAGATATGGTGTCACTATTATTATTGATTTAACAGTTAATGATTTGATTGATCATGTTAAAATTAGTGTCTTAATGGAATTTTATTGTTTGGTGGCCAAAATATTAACACGATCTTAGTTCGGTGACGAATAAGTGAGTGTACCCTAATTTTCAAGGGCAAATTTGAGTTTGTTGCTTGATGAATCAAAACGCTTCGTTTCATTTTTGTTTGTATATGTAAAAAAAATTAAAACGTCGACGCCTCGACTGTGTAATGAAACGAGCTTGTTTTTTTAGGATAAATTACACTACATACTACTCAATTATGGTCTTTGAGTCGAAAAATGCTATTAAACTTAAATATGTGACTCGAAAATGCCACTCCGCTGTTAACTCTTAACACATTTGTTAAGTCAAAACGACGTTGTTTTGGTGTGACTATTTTAAAACCCAATTTAGGTCAAAACGATGTCGTTTTGTTAGAGGGCAATTATTAAAATCATGTGTTTGGAGAAGTTTAAACTCAAAACCTTCAAATGTAAGAGCTAAGCCTTAATCACTAAACCAACTTGATATTATATGATATTTTCCCAAAAATAGTATATATCTTAAACTATACGAGATTAATTCAAATTATTTTATGAAATAAATAGCACTATAAATAATAGGGTTTTGTTATACAGCCTTAAGGGTTGTGTATAAGAACTACTAGATTTCTATCATTAATGCTTATTTTACTTTTCGATAGAATATATTAAAATGTAATTAATTATATTCTTAAAAAATTAAACATTATTAATTTATAATGTTTTATGTAATTAAATCCTAACATCATAAACCTTAAAACCCTAAATCCTAAAAATCGTAAACTTCTAAACATTAAACCATAAACTTTAAACCCTAAATCATAAATATTAAAACATAAACCATAAATTACAAACCTTTAACCATAAACCCTAGAATGCTAAACCATAAACCCTACAACAATCATCCTTAAACCCTAAAAATCATAAAATACTACGACACTAAAACCATAAAACAATAAACTATAAAAATTCCTATACCTTAAAAAATAAACCATAAACCCTAAACACCTAAACATTTTTACACGATTATTAATTACATTAAATACCTTAAATCAATGATGTTTAATTTTTTAGGAATGTAATTAAATACATCCTAATATATTTTATTAAAAATTAAAATAAATAATTAAGAATAAGAATCTAGTAGTTCTTATTCACAGCCTTAAGGGCTATATATAGCAAAACCCTAAATAATATTAATATATAAAATATATTATTATATATTATTAATAATATAAATATATAAAATACACTATCCCTCAAACTTAAACTCTAAACCTTAAATTTTAGGGTTTAGGTTTTTATATATTACCGTTATGAATATTTTGAGTTTTGTAAAAATAATATATTTATATTATAAATAATATATAAAAAATAAAATATTTTTATTTTATTTAAATTATATAATTTTATCCATTTGTTCAACTAAATTATTTTATAAAAAATAGTATTAATGGCCTTGTTTGGTAAAGAGATGTTTGGGCAAAAATTAGAGGTTTGACCAGTCAAATCCGTTAATATTGTTGTTTGGTAAATAGCGGATTGAAAGAGCGGATTGGGGTGAAACTGCTAATTTTGAAAAAGCTCATAATAGGAGCCTTTTGAGATTAGAGGTTTGATATTAGAGTTGTAAAGACTCTTTTACCCTTACCAGTTACCAAAAATCTCAAAATAATCTAAATTAAATATTTTCTCACCTTATTTATAAGATAATCCTAATTACTTTTTTTCTTTTTATTATCACATATTTATATGTATATTTAAATTTATTAATTAAATTATATTAAAATAATTATATAAACAATAAATTAATATATAAATCATTTAAATATGTTTAGAAAAGTTATATTAAAAATAATTTTATAGATCTAATTAATAATAATTAGATACAAAATATTGATAAGTAATAAACTATTCAAACAAGTATTGAATATAAACATGTCCTTATATGTCATTTTATTTGTTTAAAAAATCTAACAGTTATCAGCTATCAATTAAATTTACCAAACAGTTTTTATAATCCGCTAATACAATCCGCTAGTCAAATCAGCTAATGCAATCAACTATCAGCTATCAGCTAATGCAATCAACTATCAGCTATCAGCTAATGCAATCCGCTATCAGCTATCCGCTAATTGCTAAACATGGCCAATATATAAATAATATAAAATATATTATTTACATATATATATATCAATAAAATTATATTATTTTTATTGTTTTCACATATTATTTATAATATAAATATATTATTTTAAAAAAATCATTAAAATAATATATTTATATTATAAATAATATATAAAAATCTTAAACCCTAAACATCAAACTATAAAGTTAATGGTTTGAGATTTAGAATTTAGGGTTTAGAGTTTGTATATATTATTTTTATAAATATTTTGATATTTTTAAATAGTATATTTATATTATAAATATTATATAATAATAAAAACAATACACTTTTATTTATATATTGATATATATATATATAATATTTTATATTATTTATTGTATTATTTATTTTATAAAATAATTTGAATTAATCTCATATAGTTTGAGATATATACTATTTTTGGTAAAGCATTATGGTTCAATGGTTAAGGCTTAGCATTTACATTTGAAGGTTTTGGGTTCAAACCCCTCCAAACACATAGTTTTAATAATTTTCCTCTAACAAAAACGACGTCGTTTTGGCCTAAATTAGGCTTCAAAATAGCAACACCAAAATAACTTCATTTTGGCCTAAATTAGGCTTCAAAACAACCGCACCAAAACGTCGTCGTTTTGACTTAACGAATGTGTTACGAGTTAAAGAGGAAGTGGTATTTTTCAAGTCACATATTAAAGTTCAGTGATAATTTTGAACAATCTTAAAGTTCAATAGCATTTTCGACTCAAGGGCCATAGTTGAGTGGTTTGTGGTATAATTTTTTTTTATCTTAGCGCTTTCTACACACTCAAATGGGCCTATGCAAGGCGGCCCACTTAGATCAATGACGTGGCACTACGAAACCCAATGGCTTTACTTTTGACTTAATATAAGAAGTAGCCCCTAAACTTTTTTACCACTCTAGTCTAAAAGTTAGCAATCATTCCCAAAGTTTGGGGTAAGCATTCAATTGAGTTGAGTTAATTTTTTTTAGGTTAATCGAGTTTATAAGTTATGTTTTTTGACTTAAATTTTATTTGAATTATTTTTTGTTTGAGTCGAGTTTATAAAATTTGAGTTAAGTTTTAAAGTTTCTATACAAATTTAATTGTAATTATTTATAATGTTATAATATATATTTATTCCAATTTAAATTGCTTTTTTAAATCTATATACAATACACATATATTTCTTCATATTTTTTCATATGTATTGTGTGTCTATTGAGGGACTCCACTCGAACTTAAAAACCAATCCACTAATTATTAAAAATTTTGAATTATTCAAATTTCTATTTTGTAACTCAAACTTTATTTAAAATCTTTTCGATCGAGTTGAGTTTTTCACTCCGAGTCAAAAAATTTAGTTTGTTCAAGTCGAGTTTTGCTCACCCATACTCAAATTAATACCTACGGCTAACATTTTATTTTTTTAAGGCTAATATAACATATCCAAAAACAGTTTTCAAGTTCAAGTCTAAAAGTACTCTAAAAGAGTTCGGGTACCATTTTGAATAATTGCAAAGTTTAGATATCAAAGTGGTCTAGAGAAATAAACAACATTGGACATAGATATCATTTTAAAAACGATTCTCAAGTTTAGGTATCAAAGTAGTCCATAAAAATTTAATTCATGTGAAAATTGTGTAAGATTATTAATCACTTGGTCACTCAAATACACAGAGCATCACTCAACTATCTTCTCGCTCTTATTTTGGTCACTCAAATTTTAAACTTTTCAATTTAATAACTAAACTTTCGAATTACTCATGTTTTGGTCATTCTGAATTATTTTTAATTATTTTGATATGACATGACATTTATTATTATTTAATATAAAAATAGTTTAAAATAAAAAAATGAAAAGTTAATCCAAATTGTTCGTTGCCCATTGTTCATCGTCGTCGGATGCCACTGCCGACGGTCGTGATGATGGCCATTCGGTCCCAAATTTCACCGGTCGTTTTGCCCAACCTTTTGTGTCTGAATTTGGCCTCTATTTTGTCAAAAAGACGAAAAAGAGATCGAAAGTGAGGAAATTGAAACATTAAGTCAGGATTCACAAGTTTTAGGACATTTTTTGGTGGAACAACCACTGGATTCGGACTCAACGTGTTAAAGTGAATCTCCCGGTGCAATTTGGGGTCAAACGACCGTCGATTTTGAAGGCCGACGGTGACGACAAGCGGCGTTGATTATTTTAAATATCTGTAAATTTAATAATAATAATAATAATAATTTATTATTTAATTTAAATCATTTTTATATTTAATAATATTAGAAAATCTAAAATAATAATAAAATATTCGAGAGTGACAAAACACGTTCAATGTATAAAGTTCGGTTATTAAATTGAAAAGTTTGAAAGTTGAGTGACCAAAATAAGAGTGAGAAGATAGTTGAGTGATGATCTGTGTATTTTACCTTTTTTTTTTGACAAATACTACTTCTACTTCTACCTATAGGGGGAGAGAATACTCTATGGTAAAGAATGCTTCTAATGGGTCATGAACTCATGACCTAACGAAAGGGGAAAGGAATAGGTGAGCAGCTCTGACCAACCGGCCATCAACATTTTCTCTATTTATTATTATTAAATGTGAAAATTGTGTAAGGTCACCATTGATGTTTAATTCTGGGTTATCAACCATCACTGTTGCCCTAATTTATAGCATAATAAATATGTGAAGTCAATTGAGAGGTTGTGTGAAGTTGGGAATTAATTTTTTTCCACCCAAAAAGTTCTAAATGTTATTTCATTATAGCAACACTTTATCTCTCTCAATGTTTAAAACATGGTAATAACAAAACCCCAACAATTCATGGCAGATGGGATTTGATTGAAATTAATTGTTTCAATGAATTATTGGGCCATAACATGCTTGTTACTTTTGGATACATAACATAATTATTTGATGTAATTAAAATTTAGATCACATTTAGTTTAGTTTTAGTGAGAAATGGAGTGTCCTTATTCCTATGAGATTTAGATTCGAACATTTTGTTTATAAAATAAGTGCGTCTTATCAAAGGGTTAAGAAAAAACACATATGTCAACAATCCCTAGAGCAAGTGATTAAAGCTTTCGGCTGACACTCTATTCTCTCCTCTTGGTTGTGGTTTCTAAAGCCATTAGGAGCAAATTCCTCCTCCTTTGGGTAGAAATTGTTAAAAAATGAACATATACTACCACGAGATCACACTTAGGGTTGTAAATGATGCGAGATAGGACGTGAGCTACTCGAGTCTATTATATTTAAAAAAATATCATCAGCATCCAACATCATACATTTTAGTCCGCTTTAATTTTTTTTTTAATTAGCATATTATACTTATCAAGTAGCTCATGAGGTTTTCGAGTCAGATATCGAGTAGCTCAACTTGGCTCGTTAATAATTCAAGCCAAGTTTGAGCTCAAGTTAAATTTAGTCGAGTCTAACCGAAATGATTTTTGGGCCTAAACCCACTTTCCATTTTTTAAGATAATGCTTTAAACAAATCTAAACAAAATATATTGTGTGCTGGTTTTCTTTAAGATAAAGCAGGGCAGAACATAATTGTGACCCATAATGATTTTTGGGCCTAAACCCACTTTCCATTTTTTATCTAACACAAAAAATGTCAAAGTGGATTAGTTATGTTTAATCAACATCTTTGCCTATGATTAGCTATTAACATGTAATTAACTTGTTTCTTTTTAAGTCTTTGTTTGCCTCAATTCCGACCAATATTCCATTGCTTCTTTGAAGGGTGTCCAATTGACCATTAAAAGGGACACATAATGAAGGGAAAAAACATGGGAAAACGAAATTATAATAATTATGTAATGTTATATAAGTTTAATTGTTTAACCAATTGATAAAACATCGTGTGCAACCGTTGATTAAATAATTGCAAAATTGTTTAGGGTAAGATATATGAGATTTTATTGAACTTTAAGTGTTGTATCGTTTATACTATTAAACTTTAGGTAAAGTGACAAAAAATGTCTTTAACGTTTGCATGTTTTGTCATTTGGCCCCCATATTCTTTTTTTTTTGGAACAAATAACTTTCTAACGTTTCAATTTGGTCCAAATATGCCATTGTTGGATGAAAACTGTCAGTCAACTGACGACCAACGGTTGATGTTGATTGAACTTGTCACGTGTTAAAATCTGCTGACGTGTCAACAACATATTCGACACGTGTCACCATCCGGCTCAGCCACATGTCACCATAAAGAAGGGTATAACAAAATAATTTATTTTTTAAATCTGACGTGGCATATGCCACATCACTCGATCTTAACGCGTGGCAAGTCCAGTCAAAATCAACCGTTGATCGTCGGTTGACTGGCAGTTTCCATTCAACAAGGGCATATTTGGACCAAATTAAAATGTTGGGGTTGTTTGCTCCAAAAAAAGAGAGAATAGTGGGCCAAATAACAAAACTTGCAAACGTTGAAATTTCTTTTTGTCATTTTGCCTAAACTTTAATTGTTTCAATTACAGCATTAAACTTTAATTGTTTCAATTATAGCATTAAACTTTTGTTTTGCTTCAATTATACTATTGGGTCGCTAAAATCCAAAACGACGTGGACGAATCTTTTTATTACTATGATGGTGTGGCCAAAACAACATCATTTTGTTGTGGCTATTGGTGTCTAAAACGACATCGTTCCAGGCATTGGACATTAGGGGTGCATCGATTTTACCACTAAACTTTAAAATGATTTTAATTTTAACGGCCTTGTGATATAATTGAAGCGAAATGAACGTTTAGTACTATAACTCAAACAATTGAAAGTTTAGTGACATAAACGATATAACATCTAACGTTCAATGGTATTCGATGTAGTTTACCCTTGCTTTTATATAAAAATATATTTGTATTGATTATATATTAGATAATTTTTAATACAATTTTTAATGCATTAATAAGATTTAAAGGGCCTTTATGCATTAGCTCACGTGATAATGGATTCTTTATTATAGAAAAAAGTTGGGAAAAGAGGGGCCTGCTCTGCAATTTCCTTTACTTATTTTATTTAATTTTGTTCAGAGAAATCAGAAATTAGTAATTAGTGTACTTAATAAACAAATCAAAGGCTAAATTAAAGGAAAAACAAAGTGGTCCTACAAACATAAAACAAATATTTTCCAAAGGAATCTCTTTACTTTCATCAATATTTCATTTTTATAATTCCAAACATTGCTGATTGATGTATCACGGAAAGAGTAAAATATTTATTTTACCAATATTTCTCTTTGATTTATATATAATTTTATTATAATAATCACTGTTTTAGGAGGCTTGGTTTCAAATTTTACATTATTATCCATTTATTAGCTCAAAAAGGCAGTACTGTAATTATTATGTTCTTTCACTTTTACTACTAGGGAATTGATTATAATTTTAAAAAATCGAACTTTGACATTGTACACGAAGAAAAATAGGTTGAGAGGGTCGTCTCACAATAGGCCTATGTATTTTTTGTTTTCTATTAATCAGCTAATGAACTGGTTACCGGTGATTAAATTAAAAAATTATTTAACTACGATTTGTTTTTTTAGATTAAAGATAAATTTATTTAAATTTGGACTCAAAATTTTATATCAACGAGAAATAAAAAAACACAAATTATTTGTTTTTACACTGTTAATTTGTACCACATGAAAAATTACATAAAATTATATTCCATATTTATCTTCCAAATTGTTTTGCCTAATAATTACAAGAGCCGAAAGTTTGAGATTATGGTCTACCCATCGCATACAGCTAAGGTTCACTTGATTAAATGAAGACAACTTAATCATTTTAAACAAGTTAAATATGGATAATTATTTAATATTTTCTAAATTTGGAGTGATGTTGGAAAATTGATGTTCATTTTATTTATTTATCCGTGTTAAATATGGTGGCTCGGGATCGGGAGGTCCAGTTTGTACATATTCATCGCGAGGCTAACATGGTGGTCGATATGTAGATCAAGCATGGTTTTTAAATAGTTTATGGGGATATGTCGTTTGTACAACCGTCACATATAGTTCTCGACGTGCTACATGCGGGTGTTAGTAATCCTATAAATTAATTTATTTCTTGTAAGATTTTCAGGTGTGATATTTTTTCTCCGACTAGGATTAAGAATTTTTTTAATGAAACACATAGTTATCTGTCTTTTCTTCATAATAAAATACTTAATAAAATAATGTAAATTTTATAATTTCGCATTAAGTTTGAATGGATCATTCCTCACAAGTACAAAAAAAATATATATAAAAATATATTGCGGAAAATATGAATAATTATAATCAAATATTTTTTTGAAAAAAATGTAATTTATTCATTTCATAAAAACAGAATCATATAAAAATTTAATTAAACAATTCAAAAAAGAAGAAGATATAACTAAATATCATTTCTAACAAGATTAATAAATCAAAACACATCCGAAAATGTTATATGAGCTTTTTTTAATATGTTGGTGTGAAATGCTTGTTTATCTCATGATATGAGATAAAAATTAGGAATCAACTTATGTAATAGAGCCGACCTCTTAAGTTATTGAGCAGCGGTGTAGCATCAGATCCCAAAGACAATAAGTTTTTTTTTTTATGAGGAAGAAGTCTTTTTCAAGGATTCTATATAAATTTCTATACGATATGAAAATGAGATAGTTACCTTTCAGAAAATATGTGTAATTTTCTTAATCCTTTAATGCACACACACTGTACATACATGGTGCTTGATAGGGCTGGGAATTGTCGGGTACCCGGGATTCGGGTACCCGGAAAACCGGGTACCCGGTTCGTTCGGGTACCTCTTTAAACGGCCCGTGTCCCGGCCCATTAAATCCGGGTACCCGGGATTCGGGTACCCGTAAAATTCGCCCGGGTACCCGGTTCATATTTTATTATTTTTTTATTATTTTAGAATTAAAAAAATTATATGTTAAACACAAAAATATTTAAAAAAAAATTAAACTTAAAACTTAAAAGAATATAATACAAACATAGAAAAAATATAGGGATTTAAACTTAATTTTAGAGTGAAAATATTAAGAAACATAAAATAAAAATATAATTTTAAATATAAAAAATATATATTAAATTTTATCGGGTCGGATCGGGTACCCGGTAAGGGAAAACTCTCGGCCCGTGTCCCGGGAAATTTGCCGGGTCGGGTACCCGGCCCGGTCGGGTAATTTTTTTTCGGGAATTGCCCGGTATTTTTGTTTCGGGTAGTCGGGTTTTCGGGTCGGGTCAATCGGGTCGGGTATTTTCTCCCACCCCTAGTGCTTGAGCTCAAATCATCTAAATAGAATATATCATTCTTTGTTACTGAAACCATTTCACGAGTTTTATTATGAGCTTTTTATTTTCAAGAATATGGGAAATTTGTCAAGGTTAGGTTATCATAATTTGATAATAAAAAAGAAAATATAATAGAAACTCGTGAGTCGTGATTCCGAATACTATAATTTAAGGTCAGATACGTAACAGTTGGATTTCAAGGTTGAATACTGTTTCTGACATTATCAGTGCCTGATTTTATGCATCAATATTATCTCTAAATTCAACCAAACTTTACAACCTTCATTTATCGTGCTATTTCTCTTTGAAAAATGCAACATTTTCAAGTTTATATATATATATATATTTACATATATAATTTCAATATTGCTCTGAGAACATAGATGGCATATAATTTTATTTCGATGGGAATTGTTAGAAAGATTAAAGAGTGCGGAATTATAAAAATGTAACCTTTCGTTCCGGCCTAGTCAGCAGACCGAACTGAACGAGTTACACGGGAAAATTGAAGCGAAACCCGCTAAGGCTTCACTCCGATTAGCAACCTTATTTTTTTCATTTTATTTATCTTGTCTATATGCTTTATTTGATCTTATTTGTGAAGGCGAACAACGGAAAAACGAACACGAATACGAACCGAGCAGAGGCATAAAGGTAATTTAGTCTTACCAAGTAGTTATTAGTCAAGTTCCATGCACACGAGGCAAAATCATCACAAAGGATGCATATAAACTCAACTAGGAAGCAAACAAGCATTAAGGACTAAAATGTAACATTTGGAAACCTTCAAAGATGCCCTTTAACCGTTTTAACTACTTGCGTTTCGAAACGCGAGCTTCATTCAAAAAGCAACATCAGGTCGTTTCGGAACGGCTCCTCATAGTTCTAAAACAGGAGCCTCCAATGGCAAATCGTACCGAAACGGCATCACCCTCGTTCCGATACAGGTGCCCCTGGAGCTTGGCCGTTCCTAAACGCATGGACACAGTTTGGCCCGAAAATACATTTTGGCATTTCCAAACGTTCCTAAACTTACCCCAAAACATCACAAACCTCATGGAAACTTATTAAACAAACAATATAGAGGCAAAACACCCTAAAGACACGCTTCAAACATGCATACATGAGAAAATTGATCTTAAACCCAAAAGCTCATAAGAACACTTTAGTTCAAAAACACCAACAAGTCAAAACACATAGCAATTAACACAAGGCCATAACAAGCCTCAACATAACAAGGTAATAACATTTAAAACATGTTAGCAACATTAACAAAAGTCAAACATAAGAGTTTGAACACCAACTCCCTAACATGGTCTAGCATTCTCATTGCCTAAGTATTATTACAACTAAGAAAACCATGCTTTGAGCTAGCAAAGAACTCCAAGAACTTCTCCCTTGCCCACATAAACGAAACATGGTTTGCACATGCACAACCATCCCTGGTGGGACTACACACCACCGTACACAATAACTAGCATGTTTTCGGGGATAAAACATTCCGCAATCAACACCACAACACACATAAACACGAACGCCAACAATAAACTAAACAAGGCGAGAATAGATAAACTTACGCTTGAGTCTAAGTTAGCCTCTAAGGCTCCACACAAACCCCAAGAAAACTTCCTTCAACAATTTAAAGCTTCAAAACAATTTTCACTCACCAGCTCAAAACTCGAAACAAGCTAACAGTTCTCCTTCAAGCTTCCGCAACTCCCGGTGTGACGTCTGAAGGACCCGAATCGTTATCCGCTGCTTCTACCCAAATCAAAACAAGAAATTAATACATCTTTCAACATTCGAACTCGCTAAAATCAATTCCATCAAATCCGACAACAACAAGCATTCTTATTTCTATTCTATACTAAACAAAACCATCCTCAAACCTACTCTAAGCTCAAGTCAGTCATATCTCCATCAATTTATCATTCAAACCATGTTCAAACACTCCAAAAACATCAACCCAACAACATCAAAACATTAAGAACCCTTCTCCACTATTTTTAAGCCAAAGACCCAAATACCCATTAATCAAAATCACTCATTTTCCCTAAATCTGGAATTTCATGTTAAACCCAATATCTTAGCACCATTTTACACTCAAAACATCCTTTAAAACTCACTAAAACCATTTTTTCACCAAAGAGCTTAAACCCCTCAAAAACCCCATTTTTACCCAAAATGGAGAAACTTGAAAAATCTCCATTCTTTCAGAAAAAAAGCGTTACTAGCAAGTTTGAAATGAAAAAATGATTAAGAAATCAAGTTGCGTACCTCCTTGAACTTCCAAATGGTGAAGATTAATGAAAAATAGGTTGTGGCTACGGTTGTGGGAAGTTTAACGTGAAAAACCTTTTGGGGAAGAACGAGGGATGACAATTTTGAAATAATGTATTTTATTTCAACTCAAAACCTATCTCCAAAACTCATTTGACTATATTTTACTAAAATACCCATTTTTCTTTAAAGACTTTAAAATTAGTTTATTTTAAATTGTTTTCCCCAAAATTACTTAACCCTAACCGGCTTAACCCTACGTCCAAACCCGGATATCCTCCGGGCCCCAAACCCGGGCGTTACAAAAAATTTAAGAGGTACCAATTTGTTTATATATTTTTAATCTTTTAATAATGCACATATATTTTGTAAAAAATAATTTAATTCTGAACCTCCGAAAATAAACATCATCCAATTTTTTATTGAAATTATTTGTTAGATTCAATCTAGATTGAAATTGATAAGAGGCAAAGACATGTTTTATAAAACACACCATCATTTCAATTTGTCACATAGATAAAAAAAATCCAATGTAAAACGCGTCTAAACCCAAAACTAAAATCATATAGTCCTAAATATTTATACTTGTAATTTTTTCCCGGCACCGGTGTTACGGTGTATATAATAATAATATATTATTAAGTAGTTTAACTTTAGGATAAACTACTGCAGGGGTCACTTACGTTTAGCGTCTGTACAGAGTTAGTCACCACTATTGAAAAGTGTCTATTAATAGTCCTCTACGTTTTTGATGTGTAAATACTTGGTCACTCCGACGTTAACTCTGTCAGTCCCCTAACGGATTGCTGATGTGGCGAAATTAAAATAAGGATAAATTACTGCAATAGCCATTAAAATTTATCTCATGTACGTTTTTTCTCCTCAATTTAAAAAAGTAAACATTATAGTCACTAATAAAAACGTTTCTTTATAATTTCACCCTTAAATTTTTAAAAATTCATTTTTCAATCCTAAAACTTTACAATCAATTAACACAATAATATTATAAATGCTTAGATGAAAAATAGGTGCCCAAAGTATACCCTTTGAAACTTAGGTGCCCAAATTTAATTTTTTCGAGTCAAGTCGAGTTATTGGAATTTCTATTTTATAATTCAAACTTTATTTTGAATTTTTGAGTCGAGTTTATGAAATCATGAGTCGAGTATTTGCACATCAAACCAAAAAATTTAATTTTTTTCGAGTCAAGTCGAGTTATTGGAATTTCTATTTTATAATTCAAACTTTATTTTGAATTTTTGAGTCGAGTTTATGAAATTATGAGTTGAGTATTTTCACATCAAACCTAAAAATTTAATTTTTTCGAGTCAAGTCGAGTTATTGGAATTTCTATTTTATAATTCAAACTTTATTTTGAATTTTTGAGTCGAGTTTATGAAATTATGAGTCGAGTATTTTTCACATAAAACCTAAAAATTTAATTTTTTCGAGTCAAGTCGAGTTATTGGAATTTCTATTTTATAATTCAAACTTTATTTTGAATTTTTGAGTCAAGTTTATGAAATTATGAGTCGAGTATTTTCACATCAAACCAAAAAATTTAATTTTTTCGAGTCAAGTCGAGTTATTGGAATTTCTATTTTATAATTCAAACTTTATTTTGAATTTTTGAGTCGAGTTTATGAAATTACGAGTCGAGTATTTTCACATCAAACCAAAAAATTTAATTTTTTCGAGTCAAGTCGAGTTATTGGAATTTCTATTTTATAATTCAAACTTTATTTTGAATTTTTTAGTCGAGTTTATGAAATTATGAATCGAGTATTTTCACATCAAACCTAAAAATTTAATTTTTGAATTAAGTTTAAATTATAAAATAGAAATTCCAATAACTCGAATTTTTTAGTAGTTAGTAGACTAAATTTTTAAGTTTGAGTTATTAAATAGGAGCAATTTGGGCACCTAAGTTTCAAAGGTATACTTTGGGCACCTATTTTTCATCTATGCATTTATAATATTATTGTGTTAATTGATTGTAAAGTTTTAGGATTGAAAAATGAATTTTTAAAAATTTAAGGGTGAAATTATAAAGAAACATTTTTATTAGTGACTATAATGTTTACTTTTTTAAATTGAGGAGAAAAAATGTACATGAGATAAATTTTAATGGCTATTGCAGTAATTTATCCTTATTTTAATTTCGCCACATCAGCAATCCGTTAGGGGACTAACGGAGTTAACGTCGGAGTGACCAAGTATTTACACATCGAAAACGTAGAGGACTACTAATAGACACTTTTCAAAAGTGGTGACTAGCTCTGTACAGACGCTAAACGTAAGTGACCCCTGCAGTAGTTTACCCTTAACTTTATTATTCCTAGCGGCGCGTGGTTAGAAAACAGCGCGTGGTGGTGGAGGAAGGGAGGATGTGGCTGGGCAGCAGCGCCTCCGCAATTCGTGCTCTTTGGCGTTTTGTTTATGAGAAACGAGGCACCGACTCACTGCCGATGGCACGTGCACACGTGACCCCTTAATCACCCACCCACTCTCTGATTCAAACACCAGCTTCTTTTGTGTCTTTGTTTTATTTCTTTAATTAAAGCTCTGATTAAAATCTTATTTAATTTAATAATATCCGTCACTTTGTTATGTTTTCAGTATTGATATTACAATGGACTATTTCTAATTTTTTTATTTTTTTAAATGTTATTTTAAAATTGAAGTATTTTTTCTCCATTAATTTTATCAAATTATTTAATATGTTATTATTTCTTGACATTTTAATTTGATTACAACGTAGTATTAGGTTTAATTAGTTGTGTACGACGATGGTCTATACATCAACCGTCGATTTTTTTCTCTCCTTATTTTTCATTTACAGTGGCGGAATCACATATAAAATTAGAGTCAATTGATCTTATTTGATTTGTTGAGGTATGAAATTTTTAAAAAACTAAATAGGTTTTTAAAGAGTTAAAATAATTTTTTAATAAAAATACTAGAATTAACTCCACTTAATTTATTAGGGGTATGAAATAAAAAATATTTATTATAATAGTAAAAGTCCTAGCACATTATACTTTATTTTTAGAAGCATTATATAAAAACTTTGACTCTGGCACTGTTCATTCGCCTTATATATATTTTTAAATTTTTCTTCTCTTTTTATTTCTATGATTTGTGTAACATATCCAAGTTTTGTATTTTCCTTTGCCTAATTATTCTTTCCACCGTTTTGTTAAAATGATGAATGTTTTTATCTTGTTTTTTTATAAATTTCAATCTTATTTCTGCAAGGGGTGTTTAGTTCACGAAAAAATTATTACAAGCGAAAACATTCTTTTTTGAAATTATATTCTTATATTTAGTTTAACATTATTCCTAGCATGGAGAAAAAACGAATTATCAACCGTAGTGCTTTTTTGTTAAAATTTCAGGAATGTCATTCTCCCATTTTCTTAAGTATTTATAAATTCTTGGCCAATTAGACACTATTACCCGCAAATAATGGGTTTTTTTTCATTTGAATCATTTATTATATATTTTTAACTACATAGCTGCTTATTTGGGATATAAATTTCACCAATATTTTTTATTTCACCTTACTTTAATATTTAAATTGTGTTACACATATTTAAATAGTATACTAATATTTAATGTATTTTTATTAATATTATGTTATGAGTTCTCTAATATTTTAATCGTATTATTTAAATATCTAGCTGATAATCTAAATTTGATTGAGATAATGTAAACTTTATTCGTGTTTGAGATTTATTATTTTTAAGAGAGTTTAGCTTGCAAAATTATGCCACTTAAGTTGTCATATGTTACTTAAATTTACTCGGTCAATAATGAAAAACAACATTGTGGCACTTGCTAGAAAACTTGATCATCATCTAATATTAGTTTTCCGCTCTAAAACATTTTTTTGAATAATTTAAACATTCTTTAAGCACTAAGTTCAACTTAGGTTTTAGTTAACAATTTCGGTTAGCAGCCTAAAATGTTATATATATATATATGGGTAATAATTTCGATTACAACCTAAATTGTTATGATTTGGGGTAACATTTCAGGTTTAAATTTAAAAAAATGTTACATGTATTGTAACATTTTAGGTTGCAACCTAAATTGTTATGATTTTCTATAATATTTAGGTTGAAACTTAAAATTTTACTCACTTCAACCTAAATTTCTAAATTTTAAGTTGCAATCAGAAATGTTATCTAAGTTTCTAAATTTTAAGCTGCAACCTAAAATGTTATATATAATAATAATATTTTAAGTAACAACCGAAAGTATTACATATTATGGTAATTTTAACTTTAATATTAAGAATTTAACTTGTTAAAAAAGAAAATATATCTCAAGGATAAATTGGTAAAACATACATTTTTTTATCTTATATTCCTTCAACCAAATATTCTAATCCTACATTCCTTCCAAACAAACCAAACAAAATATACAATATTCTTAGTAATGTGTTAAGTAATGCAACATTCCGATAATCTTATTCCCAATGATAATTTTATATTTCGTCAACTAAACTACCCCTAAATGATTCTTTTCAGGGTTGTATTGTCATCACTTTTCAAGTTATTATTTGTTTGGTTCTTTTATTGAAATTTTTATATTTTAGAGTTTAGACCCTTAAGTTGATTATTTATTTATTTTATTTTGATAGATGTTCGTAATCACTCAAACACATTATTTTTAAATTGTGATAAATTACTTATTAATGTGTTGTCATGTTCTATTATTATTTTGACATTGACGCTGCTTATTTTTATTTGTATTTTTTCTATCGAATTATTTGGTTGAATTTATTTTAACAATATCTATATATAATCATATTTTACTGACTGAATTATATTTTTAATTAAAGGTTAATGTATTAAAAATAAAATTTTAAAATATTCAAATAATGACAATTACTTTTTCACCCTTTAATCCATCATTGCCTCCACCTTTTTTATTAGCCAAATTATGCAATGATAAACGCATTATCTTAAAAGATCAAGTAATTTTTTTCCTAAACAAAACTTTTCTTAGCTTGCATCAACTGTCAATCATATTTACAAAAAGAGGAAGTTCAAACAAATTCACAAATTATATATAGGGAAAACTACCTGACCACCAAATAAATTGGGATACCTATTTGGACTATCGAACTATAGAAAATGTCAATCAGACCACCAAACTTATAAAATCAACCTATTTTGACCACCGCCGTTAAAAACCTAATGGTGGAGTGACGGTACTGCCACGTGGCAATTGACGGGAAAATTTAAAAATTATCACGTGACAGTTCCGTCACTCCACCGTTAGGATTTTAACGGCGGTGGTCAAAATAGATTGATTTTATAAGTTCAGTGATCTGATTGACGTTTTCTATAGTTCAGTAGTCCAAATAAGTATCCCCAATTTATTTGGTGTTTGGTGGGATAATTTTCATATATATATATATATATATATATATATATATATATGGCCAGCGATTTAATATACTGTTGAAATCATGAATTGAATAATTTTAAATATTATACCAAAAAATATTATAAATGCAACAGAATTAATAAATGCAATCTAATGATTTCAAACATAATTAAAATGATTAGTATCATGCATTTACTACTAGCATTTAAGATGTTCAGAACAAAAAAAATTCAAAAAAATTTAATATCTAAAAGGCCGACATGATACTTTGGCTTAATAATAAGGTTAAGATTTTGAGATTTTTTAGATTAGGGTAAACTACAGATGTCACTCAATTATAAATAAAGTTATATTTGGTCATCAATTATTAAAAGTTGTATTTGTGTCACTCAATTATGAGTAAGATTACATTTGAGTCACCCTTCATATTTAAAAAAAATACCAACTTAGTCATTTTTTCGTCCAAATCACTTGTATACTCTCGTTAACACTAGAGTACTTCATTTGAAACCATTAATTAATCTAATACACAAATTGATATATATATATATTTTTTTAAATATGAAGGGTGACCCATATGTAACCTTACCCATAATTGAGTGGTTCAAATATAACTTTTAATAATTGAGTGACCTAAATGTAATCTTACCTATAATTAAGTGACATCCGTTTGTAGTTTACCCTTAAAATTTTAAATTTGAGTTTTGACATATGTACATGTTATGTGTGAGTTTTCGGTAAATATTTTATGTAAAATGATTTGATACACTGATGGAGGAAAATGAAATTTTCCGCAAACAATGCATAGAGTTTAGGGTTAGAGTATTAAGCTATAGGGTTAGGATTGTAAGGTTTATGATTAGCTATTAAAGTTTAGAGTTAGAATTTACAGTTTAAAGTTTAAGCTTTAATATTTAAAGTTTATTTTTTAGTGTGTAAAGTTTATTGTCCCTAAAATAACATATAACATCATTTGAAGTTCGTTTGTGGAAAGAAAAAAACTCCACTCACTGACAATGCATAAAATACTAACTCATATTTTATTATGAGTTAAGTCTCACCACATGCGAATCAAAACTAGTTAGTATTGTACCAACAAGGGTTGGGTGCATTGGTAAGACACATTGCACTCCTAAGGAGAGGATATGCGTTCGAACTTTGGAGACGACATTGTTGAGAGGGGCAACCATGCACCCCGAACATAAACCGTAAGAAGGACATGCATATTAAAAAAAACTAGTTAGTATTGTACTGGTGGACGTATCAATTTTTCTTTAATACCGATACATATGTGTGTTGATATACTTTTTTTGAAACAAACTGAATTATATTAAAAGTGATAGGATTACAAAGGATCATACCCAAACATTGAAAATTCAATGTATAAAGATAAATACAATAAAATCTAAGGGTATGAAAGACATTAAAGAACAAATCTATCACTTTCAGAAGGACTTGAAGCAACTTCTGAAAGAAATTTAGGAAACTATAACTTTAACCAGAGTGCTCTATGAGACAATAAATTCTTTCGCTACTTGTTCTTGGCATATCGGCACAACAACATCAAGGAATCATAAGCATTTATAGATCGGCCTCCTTCGCTGAAAAATGCTCGCTGAAATTTCGTCACTCAAACGTTATACTGTCAAAAGAAAGACTAAAACAGCCATAAAGGCAGGCGAAGAAACTGCCATAAAGGCAGGTGAAGAAACTGCCATAAAAGCAGACAAAAGAACTGCCATGAAAGTAGATTTGATATAAAATTGACAAAGCAAAAAAAAACAAAAAAAACATTCATCACCAAAGATGAAGTTTATTTATATACAAAATCAGCAAAACGGCCAAAGGCCGTTGTTGGTGAAGAAGAAAATCAACGAAGAAGATGAAGAGCTTGCAAACTTTTCGTAACCACCGTAGAAAAAATGAGAAGAGTGATTTTTTTAAAAATAGTTTGGTGATGTGTGTTGGTATACTTAAGAATACCGAGTCAGTTTTATCGTATTTTCTAAATATTATTCATATATATATACACCATATTATATAAATATATCTCAAACGCATACGTATAAATATATTTCTCAAACACACCGTTAATGATAGAAATAAGATCGAAACACATCAATAATTTTAACTAGAACATTTTTTAATTATTTGGTATAATTTTATGTTCGGTATGAAATAATACGACCACTATTGGTACAACATTGACTACTATAATACGAACTCGTATTGATTTATTTTGATCTAACAAATGGTTTGTAAAAAAAAAAGTAAGTGATTAACTATAAAATGAGTTCATTTTTATAGTAACCTCAACCAATTTTTTAATAGTCTTGTGATTACAATATAGTATTTGTTTATACTTTTCTTAACCATTTAATGTGCCACACACCTTACAGACAAAGTGAAAAAAATAAATATTTACTCCATCACATTTTATAATTAATTATAATTATAACTTCAAAAATTAGTGGATAACTAGGGAACAAAAATCCTTTCCCCTTAATTATGTCTTTTTCTATACTCCACACTAAAAAATTGTAAAAAAATAAATTCTAAACCTTAACTTTAAATTTTACATCCTAAACTTTACACCCTAAAAAATACACATACCCATAATTCCCTAAACTCTAACTATAAATCACAACCCCTAAACACTAAACACACTTTTTAAAGTGGGGCACCAAAAGGGGCATAATTTGGGGCAGACGATTTCCATCTATAACTAGCGGGTTAGTTCAAAAAATAAAAATCTTGTGCTCCTTTTCAGTGTCCTTATTTATGTCATTACACTAAAAGTTTAGTTTAGCGTTTAGATTAAGGTTTAAGTTTAGGATTTATGTTTAGAGTTTAGAGAATTTGGACTATTGTATATTTTTTAGGTTTAAAGTTTAAAATTTAGGATTTGGAATTTAGGGTTAGAGCTTAAAATTTAAATTTTTTAGTGTTGGATCATAGAATTAGAAAGAGACATCGAAAAGGAGTAGAATTTTTTTTGTCTTAGTCCAAATGGTAAACAACTTGGTATCGTAAACAGATTTCGAATTCGAAATTTTGTGTTTGTAAAAAATTTCCGTTGCGAGCTTACTTACCAAAATCAAATATGCACAAATCAATCTAAATTAATTAAAGGGTAAATTACTGTGGCGGTCACTTATATTTTTCACCAGTACAGACTTGGTCACCGATTTTGAAAAAACGACCAATAAGGTCACTTACGTTTTCGGGACATAAACTTTTGGTCACTCAACCGTTTGATGTTGTTAAATTTTGACGAATTTCTAATCTGACAATTAAAAAATCCCTAAAATTTCAAAATTTATAAAATAACACCCATATTCGAAACCCCCAACTCACCAAAACTCAAATCGCGATCTGAGTCGATTCCGTCGCCGATTGTAACGCCACCACCCACCACATCTGTCGCCGGACCACCATGATCGTTTACCCTACCACGTCGCTGCCAAAAATTGATCGAAGTCGTGCAAAACGTCAGACGAAGGTCAAAATATTTGAAAAATTCATTCGATCGATCTGCAACGAGCGACGGTTGAATGACGACAGTTGGTGCATGAGTGTTTCAGAGAGGGGAAGACACTCCATTCCGTCGCCAGAATTGTGGCCAACGACATCGAGAGTGACCAGATTGAGGGATTTAGGTATTTAGGGATTTAAGAATTTATGAATTTAGGTTTTTTTGAAAATTTTGGAATTTTAGGACCATTGCAGTAGTTTACCCTTATTTTTTCAATTGTCAAATAGAAAATCGTCAAAGTTTAACAGCATAAAATGATTTGTGTCCAAAAGTTTACGCCCCGAAAACGTAAGTGACTTTACTGGTCGTTTTCAAAATCAGTGACCAACTCTGTACTGGAGGGAAACATAAGTGACCAACGCAATAGTTTACCATTAATTAAAACAAAACTTCGAAAAACTAAAAAAGCAATAAAAGACGGGTTAAAATCTTCTGCACCCTAATCATGTCCCTTTCTATACCACACACTAAAAGTTACTTAAAAATTATATTCTAAACCTTAAACTTAATTTCCACATCTTAAACCCTAAACCATACACCCTAAAAAATACAACATATCCTTAATTTTTTAAACCCTAACCACAACCCTTAACTTTAAATCCTAAACTTTAAAGCTTAAACCCACTATTTTAAAGTGAAAGCATAGATAGAGGCATACGATTTTTAACCATAAAAGAATAGTGCATGAATCATGATCAAAAATACCTTTAAGATTCCAAAAAAAATGTAAAAAAGTTGGCAAAGTCCTCTTCATCAGACCACTCCGAAATAGGGGAAACTTATTTTTATTTTATTTTATTTAGTGGTAAAAGATAAAGATGAAGAGAGAGAGAGAAGGACAAAGGGGAGGAAAGAGTTTAGCTTTACTTTGTGGTTAATAAGCAGAGAAAAGAGGGATAAAATGAAAAAGAAGGACCAGGTACACTCAAAATAAATAGCCTAAAGTCCAGCTTCAGCTTGCCCAAAGTTTTTTATAAACCAAAGAGAAAGAGGTGTCAAACCCAGCAGCAGACACCACCACTGTATATCAAAGAAAGTTGAAACCCCATCTTTTCTCACATACAATTATATAAATACATACAAACACTTATATATATATATACACATATATATAGAGAGAGAGAGGGAGGGAGGGTAGAGAGAGAAAGAAAGAGAAATGGTGGGCTCAGGTTCAGCAGATAGGAGCAAAGAAGCTGTTGGGATGATGGCCCTTCATGAGGCACTTAGAACCGTCTGTCTCAACTCAGACTGGACTTACTCTGTTTTCTGGACCATCCGTCCTCGCCTGTATTTTACCTTCCTTTTTGTTCTCTGTATCAAATCTTCAAAGTTTCCTCCTTTTTCTTTGTATTCATATGCTCCCACCTTATTCACTTTGCTAAAGTTTTCTTTTTTATCTTTTTAATTCGTTTTCTCAGCTGTTTTACTAATTCGGGTCTCTTTGTTTTGGTGTAGGAGAGTGAGGGGTGGTAATGGTTGCAAGGTCGGAGATGACAACGGCAGCTTGTAAGTATGGTTTTGGGGTTTCTCTTTTTTGGACTTTTTTTATGCTTGTTTGGTTCCCGAGAAAACAGAGGAAAATGAAGAACTTCAGAGTTAGGCATTACATGTTTCCTTATAGAAAACAGGGGAAATTTGGGTTTTATGAGATGGGTTTTTGTTAATCCGTGATTTGGAGGTCTTTTCATATCCAAAAATAGCAACTTTATAAATAATTTTGTGTTAATTTTTGTTTTTTTTTTCCTGGTGAAGGATGCTGATGTGGGAAGATGGATTTTGCCGAGGAAGAGTGACAGATTATTTAGAAGAGATCGATGGAGAAGATCCAGTGAAGAAAGCTTTCAGCAAATTATCCATTCAGTTATATAATTATGGAGAAGGGTGGGTACTGGGTAGGTGTTATTAATATTTCACTAGATTTGGCCTTAAAAAAATAAAATAAAATAATAAAAAATGAAAAAAAAAAAGATTTTTATTTCTTCTTAATGTATGTTTTTGATTGGTTGAAAACATGATTGAATGAGCAGGTTAATGGGGAAAGTTGCATCAGATAAGTGCCATAAATGGGTGTTCAAAGAACCAACAGAATGTGAGCCCAATGTATCCAATTATTGGCAGAGTTCTTTTGATGCTGTATGTTTCCAGTACCCCACCTTTTATCTTTCACTGTTTCTTTTTGTTGTTGAAATCTTGATTGTTTGCCCTGTTTTTGAAGTTAGGCAATTATTTTGGTTAAATGCTGTGTATTTATGATTCATGCTGAGTTGGTAACCTTCCCCTTTTGTTGTTATTTAATTTGCAGCTTCCTCCTGAATGGACTGATCAATTTGACTCTGGGATTCAGGTCTGCTTATTAACTCTTGTTCTGCACTGTTGTTAGTCTTTTTCTGGTTTGTTTTTGTCTATCTTGCTCGGAAACGGTGTAAATTTCCGTTACCGGTATATTTTGTTCGAGTAACATGTGTTTTCGTGTCATTCTTGATTGTGTCTCTTGACCAGACAATTGCTGTTATTCAAGCTGGCCATGGTCTTCTCCAGTTAGGTTCTTGCAAGATTGTGAGTCTGATGATAAATTTTTGACTTTAGTGATAATGGCTGTAATGTATGGTGATTTTGATCTGATATATGTGTATATGTTGTATGTATGTATGTATGTATATATGTATACTCAGATACCTGAAGATCTTCATTTTGTGCTAAGAATGAGGCATACCTTTGAATCACTTGGCTATCAATCCGGTTTCTATCTTTCCCAGATGTTTTCGTCGAACAGAAACGGTTCACCTTCGTCTACGGTTCTTTCGAAGCAGTCTGCCATTCCGACCTGGCCTCCACCGCCTTCAGTCTTTGGCTGGAACCAGAGGCCGCCTCCACCTGCAGCTGCAATGGTCGCTTCACCTAATTATCAGAACCCGGCTAGACTTGGATTTCCACAGGCCAAAGATGAGGCCAACATGTTTCTCATGCCCCATTCATCTGAAACCAGAATGGAAGCTATGATGAACGAACACGAAAATGACATCAAATGGCCTAGTGGCTTGTCTTTCTTCAATGCTCTCACTGGACGGAGCGAAGACACCAACCTTTTAGTTAACCCGGAGAGCTTAGGAACCAAACCGGACCCGGACCACCATCCCCTTATCGTTGAAGGAAAAGATTCTAATAGGAATTCGGATGCTGATGCGAACCCTACCGAGTTCTTGAGCTTGGATAGCCATCCAGAGAATATAAGGAAGATGGAAAACAAGTTTAAGAGGAGCTTCACATTGCCTGCAAGAATGGCTACGTCTTCGACATTGTTGGATCATCATTCGCACCAACCGGGCGAGTTTCGGAACACGGACGCGGGGATGTATGCTGATGCAATGGATACCTTCTTGAAATGAAGGGTTTGTAGTAGAGGGACAATAGGGTGAGATTTTGTATTTACGCAAAAGGATTTGTGTTATTTAGTTGCTGAACTCTGTGTTTGCTTTGATGTTCTTTTAAATCCATCTCTAAATCGAACTTTCTCTTAAGTTTTATACTTTCAAATGTTGCACTTGCAAGCTTAAAACATATTTCTGTTGGTTTACTAATTTTGTTTTCACCTTTTCATTAAATTTTACCCACTAAATTTTTTAAACAAAGTTAAAAGTTTGAATCTTGATGTTAAGAATGAAGTAAATAAGGCCGAGAGAGTCCTCTCATAATGAATTTTCAGTAATAGAAATCTCCTATAAGGATGTATATTCAATACACTACGGTAAAAATTAAAAGTTTTAACAAGTACCTTAGTTTTAGGGTTTAAGTATTTAGTTTAGATTTAGAAGTTTAGAATTTAAAGATTGTGATTAAAACACAAGGTTTAGAAATTAAGGTTTAGAGTAATATAATAAGGAATTTAGATTTTAATCTATAAACCCTACATTCTAAACCCCTAAACCCTACGTTCTAAATTAAATATTTGAACACTAAAATTAAGATATTTGTAAAAAAAATTAATTTCTACCGCCTAATTCCAGTATACAAAATAATTACCTAACCATTATAGATTTTGATGGATAAAATTCGTCTGCCCCTTTTCGGTTCCCCTACATATGCTCCAACATTAAAAAACACTACAAAATTAAATTCTAAGCCATAACCCTAAATTCTAAATCCTAAACCTTACACCCTATACCCTAAGTTTCCTAAACCCTAACTGCAACTTCTAACCTAAAACCATAAACTTTAAACACAAGTTAATTTTGAGCGTAGGAGCATATGTAGGGACACCGAAAAAAGTATAAGATTTCCATCCGATTTTGATGGACACCCATTGCCCCAATCTTTGACCCAATATTTGAATTGATGCAAGTTTACAAACTTCAATAAAATTTTTAGAAACACCAATTAACCAAATATTTTAGTTTATGGAAGTTTACAGTTCACTCCAGGGAGAAAGGTTTCATGGATCCAAGACAAGTCAACAAAAATAATTTCAAACAATGCTATCCTGGTCAATGGCTACTTCAGTTGAGATTCCTCCAAACAAAACATTGCAGATCTTAATGCTTTTGTCTGAACAAGAAAAGCTTTGATTGTTGACTTGCACCCTGCATGAATCTTGATTTTTAATAATAATAAACTATGCACATGAATGTTTCATTTCTTACAAAGCCAAATAAACACACCCAGTTTCAATGTTTTAGTTCACAAGCAACAGGAAATAAACATGTATTTTTCATATAGTTGAAATCCAAGTCTATCTGGTTCGGTCTGCCCTGCCTAGTTGGGCTTCTTAGACCATTTTTCTGTACACAGTTTGGACAGTGTTGGACTGTAACTAGGGGTGATAATGAGCCTGACCGGCTCGCGAGCTACTCGGGCTCGGCTCGAAAAGCTCGTGAACATGCTCGGAATTTACATATGCACTAAAATAAATTATGTTTTTGTATTTTCTTTTATTAGTTGATTATTGTTTGATTTTGTATTTTCTTTAATTATGTGTTTGTATTATAAGAATATTTATTATTTGAATCAATCTAATTTTTGGCACTTTTTTCCCTTTTCCGGTCATTGAATTTCGTTTTAGTGTTAGTTATGAAAGAGATTTTTAACGAATATTATATATATAAAAAAACTATTGCAAAATTTTTCATTTCGAGTCGAGCCGAGCCTGACGAGCCCAATTACACTGTTTCCGAGCCGAACCGAGCCTGGTCAGGCTCGGTTCGGCTCGGCTCGTTATCACCCCTAACTGTAACTAAAAGAATCAAAGGCTGCCTAAACTAGGTTTGTTTGTAACATTAACATCTAGATCAGTTGGTATTTGTTTTGCAAATGAACTGGTTTCTTTGGGTGATCGGTATAAAAAATCTCATGTTATTTTATTTTGTATGAGTTCGAATATCAACTTTGCCACCCGAACACAAGGGATGAGCTATATATATATATATATATATATAAAGAGAAATATATGCATTCATAAGTTATTCTTGTTTCCTAGAAGGTTCCATGGCATGACATTGTCTACAGGCCAACAAAAACAGCCCGGAAAACCTCAGGCAAGGCTCCGATCTTCCCTTAGTGGGACTCTTTTCTTGATGATGGTCACCTTGTTTCTTGCCTCTCAAGGCATCTTTCCTCTCGACCCCACAATTCTTCCTCCGGGAAACCTCACGTTTCAGAACAGGCACCGCCGTAATGTACTGCCACCTCTGAGAATCCCCATATAGCTGAGCCGTTACCATTCTGCTTGCTTTATTACATGCATGGATCTTACCATGGTACAACAACCTCCTCTCCGAATTGTCGCTCGAGCTCGTCCGTGCACTGCTGCAACTACTGCTCCTGCTGTTCGTGCTGTTACTTCTCGAAGACATCAACGAGTCCTTGCTGTTGATGCTGCTTGTTCTGCTTGTCCCAGGCGTTGCAGGTGGTAGAGGAAAGGCATGAGGCAAGAGTCTACCGTTGTAGAAAATATGATCAGCCGGCGACGTCCTATACGGATCCTGAGAAGGTGATTCGGGTGTAAAACACCCGAATTCGAACTCAGAATCCGGCTCTTCATTCGGTGTGCTAGGGAAGGAGAACATCTCACCGGAACTCGACCTTTTCCTACGAGTTTCCATGAAGAAAGATCTTAAACACACAATAACTTGATATAATTTCTCTTTTGTGTTGAAAGTTTGGAGGGTGCATGAGCATGAGTAAACTTGTGTGTACTTGTATTTAAACTAAGTTGGTGAATATGTTGATACTCTGCTCATTTTCGGTGTCCCTACTTAAGCCTCTAACACTAAAGAAATACTACAAAATTAAATTTCAAGCACCAATCCTGAATTTTAAATCTTAAATCTTATACCCTAAAAATACACTATACCATAAATTTCCTAAACCCTAATCATAAACCCTAAATCATATACCTTAAATCTAATTTTAAGCATGAGACATAAATAGATACACCGAAAAGTGACGGATGAAAATCATCCGATACCATGGTAGCTAGGAACAAGGTGAGAGAATAATCATGTGTTATGTCGAGGTGGGGCCCTTGTTGGGTGATTTTGATAAGTTTCCTTTTCTGTTGGTGTTCATTTCTTGCCAACTCAAGCTTAATGTAGCACATGTGGGAGCTTAGTGTTGTAATAATATCGTTGAATGTGAGATTTTTCTTAAATGTGGATCTTAAATGATATAAAAGTAGGATTTATTTCCATCTTTGACTAGAGCTTAAGATCTCGTAAAATAATTTAAGTTCTATTTGACAATTAGCACATAACTGATTTATTAGTTGATTTGACTAGTATATTATATTAATTGATTGTATAAAGTTGTCTTTTAAAGCTATACATTAAAGATTGGATCTTGAGTATGTTCATACGTATAATACTACAATGAACTTAAAGATTAAAACCCAAATGTCTTCCCATCCTTGTCAGTTCGGCTGAGATTGTATTTAGGCTAAAGCAATGTATTTTAATATGTATATGTATGTGTATATATGTATGTATGGAGTAACCAACTTCATTGCTTCAATATACCTTGCAAGCAAATGTAAGAAAACGATGGTAATATTTAGGTGGATGTGAATAATTGATTTTTTCTTTGAGACTTTCGGTGTTCGATAATCACATGAGTTCTGATTATATTTGAAGTTGAATTATTTGAATTCTTAAATGAGGATTAAATTTTTCTTAGTACTTGTCATTCGGTTTAACATACATTAGTTCATCATTTCATTTGTGTTTTACGATCGTAAAAAAAATGATATTAATCAAACATATTAAAATTTATAGTCATTTTACTTGTGATAATCTAAGTTTGAGCAAATGGGGTGGCATTCTCTTTAGCATTTTATACGTCAAGTTGCTTTTGTTTTTTAAGAGCTTGACACAGCCTCCCAAAAATACTCTTCCTTTTAAAGCAAAAGAAAGCTTTTTAGACCATAGAGATTGAGTTATTGTCTACTAAATTTCCCCCACGCAAATGCTTTAAAAATTGTTTCAAGTTGATGCCAAATTTTATGCTTTTTATACGAGGAAAATTTATTTTAAATTTGGGTCAAAATATCTGCAAGCCCACGAAAAGTTAGACCGGTTTAGATATTTGCGTTACCCGTGCACGTCTGTACATTTACGAACTAACAATTAGTTTCACATTTTCCTCAACAACATTTGAATCAATTTCTTATTCAAAGCTTCAAAATTATCGAGTTTTTCCAACAATTAATGCCAACAAATACTTATTTGATAGTTTAGGCTCTCTGAAGACAACATTGAGCTCCTTAAAGAACTTGCTTTGTCTCCCATTTGGGTTTCTTTGTAGGAACTTTTGGGGTCCATTTGAGGTCATCATGCCTTTGGGACCACCAACATTTAGCCTCATTTTGGTCTCCACTTTCTTTCTAGCTCCCACAAGCAAGCAACCCATTGCATTGTACTTTTGTTTTCCCTTTTGATTTTATTGTTTTTCGAGACATTTGGCCGAAATGAATCTAATGATTAATTCTTTGTGTTTTGTATGTCTAAAAAAATAGATGTTAACGACGTGTTTTAAAATTACTTTATTAAGAGACTCCTACCATCTCACCTACACTTGTATTTTTTGTTGTTGTTTTTACATTGTTGATAATCTTAAATCTTAAGCTTAAAGGCTATGGTGATGGTTAAGTTCCATAGATTTAGGTTTCGTTCAACAATGCTTCTTCAATGAGCGTTAGAGTGTCAAACAAAAAACCAATGTTGAACAGGCATAAAAAACACATTGAACGAATGTTTTCTTGCCTTAAACGAACGTTTCGTTATAGCTGGTTTATCCAGCTTCTCTAGAAACGGCCATTGAGGGTCAATGGGCGTACAACAATCTCTGCTGAACGGGCTTGTAGAGGTGGGATGGAAATCATCTGCCCCTAAGTATGCCCCCATTTGTACATCCACTTTAAAATAGTGGGTTTAAGGTTTGGAGTTTAAGGTTGGGGCTTAGGTTAGGGTGTATGAAATTAGGGATAAGGTGTATTTTTTAGGGTTTAGGATATGAAAATTAAGGTTATAGGGCAATATTTAATTTTTAACTATTTTTTTAGGCAGAGAGCATAAAAGGAGGTATGGTTAGGGGTAGTAGATTTTTACCCTTTATAGGAGTGGGTTTGAGTAGACTTTTTGAGCTAACTTTTGACTTGGTGGAATATGGCAGCACGGGCTTTTGTTTGGGATATGTTTACTGTTTTGAACTCATATTAAGGCTTGCCTAATAGTATAAACGGGTTATTTCTTGTTCATTTAGTAGAACAGAAACCCAATTTGATTACATGTAAAAGAGTACAACTTTAGCAATGAGTTCAGTAAAAGCATTGGATTGACAGAAAAATTATTGGTAGTGTTCGAATCCGTCGTACTATGTTGTTGCCGAATTTAAGCATGTAGGCGGCTGCGAGCTCGGTTTGTTGGCTATATTTGATGGTCGTCTAAGCCATATAGTTCCTGATTATTTGTGGTCACATTTGTTTGATAATATCTTGAACTAGGTAATTAATATCATCGATGTCTAAATTGGTGTTTAATGGTCTTGTGTCGAACTTCCCAGGTAACGGCTGCCGATAATACAATCGAAAACCTCATTAACAATTTGATTATGATATAAAAAGCTGCTAGTTCTGTTGTCATTGCAGGGGATGTCAAACATGTCGATGCGCAGTTGGCGGTGGCGAGGGCATTTGGTGATAAGAGCTTAAAGGAACATCTTAGTTCCGAGCCGGACGTGACCCGTGGAAATCATCGATGATGATACAGAGTTACTAATATTTGCAAGTGAAGGTTTATGGAAGGTTTAATATGATTGAACTGTTTGATTTATTTCCTTCGGTACGATTGCAGGTAATGATGAACCAAGAAGCTGTTGGTGGCTCGGTGCTATCAGGAACATCAAGGATGCTCGGTCCGAAGCAAAGTACCTAACCGATGAAGCTGTTAATCGGAACAGCACGGATGACATTTCCTGCATTGTTGTAAGATTTTGGTGATCTTAAGTTTGGCAACTGTCCTGCTTTCCTTTGATAATACAACTCTTTCCCAATAATGTTCAAGCACCTTTGTTATGTTCATATAATGTTATGCATATTTTGTTACATTAGATGTAACCTACATATTGTTGTGCTTAATGTATCTTATCTAGTTGCTTCGAAGTTGCTCGATCGATGTTTTGCTACCGGTAAATGGTCGAAAATGTACATAAACTCGCCTCTCAAAATGTGTCATCATAGCCTTTACTTGCATACAACTGCCATAGGAAATTATACAGCATATGATCATTGATACAATAGTAGACTCCATGGATAAAGAGTTATATCCGGTACAGAAAGCGTAGATTCAACGACTGCGAGGAAACAAGATTCCGAAGCCGTTGTTATTAGATCCTCCGTTATAGTATGGTAAGTAAATACTACATCCCGCGAGACACGAACCGTTGGATGACAGAAGAGAGGGAGCATGCTGATTACACAAACCGTTGGATGACATTTCTGGCTCTCTCTGCAGATGATTCGGCTGAGCTCTTCCTACGCCTTTCGTTGTGTCCGGCCAACCGACTCCGGCAGCTCCTTTTCGCCTCATCAAACTCTGATAGCTCATGGAACCTGTGAAAAATATAGCATAGAACAGCAGAAATGTTGAAACTGGTTAACTTGTGGGTCAAGTAATTAGCTTTCTAAGCGTAGAACTAAAGAAACAAAACAACCAAATGATAACCTGCTGCATTGCTGACAGAACCGTTGCCTGATCCCGGAAACAACCACAACCGCCGCCTTGGAATGAACCTCACACACTTTATGACGCCGGTGGTACTGCTTCGCAGCCGACAAATCAACACCGCAATTTTCCACTTGACAACAAGGCGGCAACACCCTGCCGCCACCACCTGGCCCTCTCCTTCCAGAACCATGATAACCAACAGCCACCACTTCCTCTTCCTCCTCCCCTTCTTCTTCCTCCATGTCATTGTCCACATATTCAGCCATTAAATCCCTATTCATGTTTTCGATCTCGAACCACTCTCCTTTCTTCTCAAACCTATAAGGTTCCATTGCAGGAGAAGTGGGGAGATATAAATATGCAAAAAAGGAGCAGCATGATTGGAAAGTTCAAAAGAAGCAGCAGCTTTAGGGGGGGAATCTGGATTTGTTATAAATATGCAAATTACAAACACAATTATTGCTTTTCCCAAGGACTAGTTTTCAATTATAAACTCAACTGGTTCCGTTGAATTAACTGTTGAGAGAGACATATCAAAGAAAGGGTCATTGAAATGAATACTGTAAAAGCAAAGCTTTTCTTGGTGTATCAGAGTTTGTACCCAAAAGCTTTATTTTTTCCAGACATTTAAAAAGAAGAAGTATGTTTATTTTTCCTTTGATTTCAAGGTGTGTTATCATTGAATTTCACTGCATGGATGAATGTAAAAAACTAAACTTTAACTGTAGGTTTTGTGTCAAGTTTGCAACTTGGGGGAGGACAGAAAAGAAACTGAAATTGGTGACATTGACAGAACACAAGGTTTCACATGGCCATTGTACTATATAGGGTACTGGATAAAATTGTTGCAGCCAATAACTTGCAGAGTACATACTTATTATCATCTACGATAGACAGTGGCGGAGTCAGGATTATCATATAGTAGTGGGGTTATAGTAGACTTTGGGGTACGAAATTTCTCATACTACTATAATATAAATATTGTTGACATCCTACTCAAACAAATTAATTGGAGTCAATTTTAATATTTCCAAAAAAAAGATGTACTAACTCTTTGAAAACTCTGTTTAACTTTTTAAAAATTTCATATTATAACAAATTAAATAAGATCAATTAACCCCTAAATTATATGCGGCTCCGTGCATAGATGAAGAAGATAAGAGGGTTGACAGGTACCATGGCCCCCTTCAAGTTTATCAACTGCAGAATTTAGGAAACCGATTATTAATATGTATAAGTACTATGAATTATTACTATTAGTTTCACTATTACTAATATATATTTTAATAGATCTCAATAAATAAAGATTTTCTATAGAATCGTGGTAAAAAAAACCCTAGGTTATTTTGCTTTTTTCTTCTTGTTTTAGTCGATGGGGCATCGATTTTAGTACTGATCACTTACTGCGGGTACTCTTTATTTTACCATTGGTTTGTATCTCTCATATTTGCTTCTACTTTATTTTTGTTAATTTAATAAGAATAACTTTGTTTTTTTTGACACGTTTTTGATCTTTTTGTTGGTCATTTTATCGTTTTTTATTTTTTTCAAGATTAAATTTGACGATCGATTAAGATAGACGTTTATTTATTATCATGCTCATTCTCTTTGATTTGAACCATCGAATTGAATTTGAATGCTTGATTTGTATTCGTGGATAATTTTCTCACCACGTTCAGCTTTGATTTGTGGTTGTCGATAGTCTTTTAGTAGTTTGATTTTCTTTTTGTGGTTTGTTTGTCGATATAGTTTATATCTATTTTTTCGAGTCTTTTGGTTCAGTTTTTAAAACTTTCTCTTGTATGGTCAATGTACAATTTCAACCGATTAATTTCTTGTGTTAAGAATTATATGATAATATCTAAATTATGTGTTTAGTTTACAATCATGGTTACAAACTTGTTAGGAGTATGTGATCAAGGAATCAAGAATGGTGAAGAAAGCTGGAGGAAGTTTGTTATTCTGTTATAGTTGGTTAAGTTGTAAAGCTGTATTTGTTAAACAGTTATGAATCTGTTAACAGAGCTCTCTGAGTTCTCTTGTGTTGTATAAATACCTTGTGATATTGAATAAGAAAGCAGACTGGTTTGTGATCATTTCTTCTACACTTTCTTTCTCTCAATTCTTCTTCACTCTATATTCAAACATGGTATCAGAGGTTTCCAAAGGGAGTGAAACAGGTTCGTCAAAACTATTCACGAACAAGACGATTTCTATCCGTCTTGATGACACTAATTACCTGTTGTGGAAGCAGCAGGTGCTTTTTGCCATTGAGAGTTTGGCGCTGGTGAGCCATGTTGATGGAACACTGGCTGTTCCTTCTCAGTGTATCGTTCAAGATGGTGCCAAGATGCCTAATCCTGAGTTTGTTGCCTACAAACAACAGGATAGTGCTTTGTGTTCTTGGTTACTCTCATCTGTTGGCCCGTCAATTCTTCCTTCTCTGGTCAATTGCCGCACGACGCTTGAGATATGGGAAAAGATTCAGCATCTTTTTTCAGTTTCTTCGACGACCAAGATTATGCATCTTCACTGTTCGTTGAAGAATCTGAGGAAACGAGATCAATCGATGCGTGAATACTTGGCACAAGTTCAGGCGATCTGTGATAGTTTGGCGGCTTGTGGAAATCCGTTGACCGACACCATGCATATTTCTGCGATACTTTCAGGCTTGCCACCGGAGTATGAGCCGGTGGTGGCTGTCATCACCTCCAGTCAGCAGGCGTACAAGATAGATGGGGTGTGCAGTGTTCTACTTGATACAGAGGCTCGTCAGCAAGACTTTCTTGCTCAGGTTAATCTGGCTCAAGGCCCATCTGGTGGTAATATTCAAAGCCCACATTCGTTGGGTCGAGGTTATTCCAACCAAGGCTATCATCAGACTGCTTACCCTAATGTTGGTAATGGAGGTACGGCGTTTCAACGACCGTTTCAAGATACACAGAGGAGTTTTCAAGATCAGACGTTTCAAGTGAATCGGGGCGGTTCTTTCAACCGTGGTGGTTATCCTTCTCGAGGACGTGGTGGTCGGACCTTTGCTGGGCGTTTCAATGATCGTTCGCGAGTCTAGTGCCAAATTTGCGGGAAGATTGGTCATCTGGCCAGCCGTTGTTATTTCCGGTTTGATCAGATGTATGAAGGTCTTGGTAATTCGTCTGCCAATCACTGCTTCATGACTGATGAAGCTATGGAGGAGCCTTCGGAATCTCCGGTTGAAGAATCTGTTCATATGATTAGTTCGGATCTGAATGCGAAAGATGAAGGTCCTACTGGGTATTCCGACGCTGTCTGGTATCCAGATTCTGGGGCAACGACTCATTTGACACCGGATGCAGGTATGATTGTTCAGTCTTCACCTTATTTTGGGTCAGGTAAGGTTTCGGTTGCTAATGGAATGGTTGTTCCCATTTCGAAAGTTGGGTCTGCTGTTTTAAATTCTAGTAACAGGTCTTTAATGTTAACTAATTTGCTTCATGTTCCTTCGATTAAGAAGAATTTACTTTCGGTTTAAAAATTTACTAAGGATAATAACGTATCTGTTGAGTTTTATCCGAATTTTTGTGTCGTGAAGGATCTAGCTACCCAGCAGGTGATTCTGCAAGGTTTGGAAAGTGAGGGGTTATACAAATTGCCTTCTGTTGTTGCTTTGAGTCATAGTGCTGTTGCTGATTGTTCAAATACTCAAGATGATGCTCATGGTGATCTTTGTTTAGGAATAAATAGTTTGCCTATTCATTCTGTATGTACTGATGTTTGTGATGATGTTCCTCGATCTATTTCTGATTGCAATTTGTTGTCTTTATGTTCTTTAGAAATCTGGCACAGAAGGCTAGGACATCCTTCTAGTGCTGTTCTATGTAAAGTTCTGAAGCATTGTAATCTTCCTTCTGAAAGTAATAAAATGTCTTTTTGTGAAGCATGTCGTTTGGGCAAAAGTCATAAGCTTAAGTTTCAAAGTTCTGTAACTGTTTATTCTAAACCCTTTCAATTGGTTCAAGTTGATTTGTGGGGTCCTGCTCCTTTGGTTTCCAATAATTATACATATTACATTAGCTTTGTGGATGCTTGTACTCGTTTTACATGGATCTATTTTCTATCAAGGAAGTCTGATGTAGCTCAGATTGTTATGGCTTTTCATAAGTTTGTTGAGAGGCAGTTTGATACCAAGCTTAAAGCTTTTCAAACTGATTGTGGAAGTGAGTTTAAGCCTTTATCTTCTTATTTTGCTCAGAATGGTATTAGTTTGAGGAATACATGTCCTTATACCTCTCAAAAAAATGGAATTGTTGAAAGGAAGCATAGGCACATTGTAGAACTTGGGCTTACTTTAATGGCTCAAGCCTCTGTACCTTTTAAATTCTGGTCAGATGCTTTTCTTACTGCTGTTTATCTCATTAACAAATTGCCTACTGTTGTTTTGCAAGGGAAGAGTCCTCATGAAAAGCTCTATAATGAGTTACCTTCTTATGATAGTTTAAGGGTGTTTGGCTGCCAGTGTTTTCCTCTGGTTAGGCCTTACAATCAACATAAGCTGCAGTACAGGTCTAAGCCTTGTACTTTTCTGGGTTACTGTTCTCATCAGAAAGGCTTCAAGTGTCTTAGTGAGGATGGTAAGGTTTATGTTTCCAGACATGTTCAGTTTAATGAGGATATGTTTCCTTTTGCAGGTGTTGCTCAGCATGGTCAGAAGGTGCAAACTGATCCTGGTGGTGCTGTGGTTGCAAAGTTCTTTAAACCAAGGGTAGCTGGTGGTGCACGTGCTGTTGTTGAAGAGATAGTTACCAGTGCTTCTAGTTCTTCAGAGTCACCACAAAGGCTGTTTTCACCTAGTACTAGCTCTCAAAGTCAGAATCAAAGACAAGCTGGTGGTCAACAAGTATCAGCACCAAGTTCTGTTCGTGGTGGTCCTACAGAGTTGCAAATGCCAGGGTTGCAAATGCATGATGTTCCTGCAGGTTCTGTTCCTGATGGTCCTACAGTTATGCATGGTTCTAGTGGTCCTGATGGTCCTACAGTTATGCATGGTTCTAGTGGTCCTGCAGAAAGGGTCCTTGGTCCTGTATCTTGTACACCTGTTTCTACTGAAGTTGCTGTTCAGATGCAAGAGCCTGGTACTGTTGTGTCTTCATCAGATGCCTCAGATTCGTTTGATGGTTCAAGTTCAGCTGTTGGTGAAGGTTTAGTTCCAGCTTCTACTTGCTCAGAAGGTGTGTTGGATGTTGGAGTTTTTCCAGGTGCTTCAGAGTTGGGTGCTAGTTCTGTTCCTGTGGAGCAAGAGCAAAGATCAACTTCTGTGCATAGTACATCTTCTTCCTCCACTTCAGATTCAGTGAGGAATTCACATCATATGGTTACAAGATCAAAAGCAGGTATTTTTAAACCTAAGGCCTTTAATGTTGAAGTTATGTCTGAGTTTGATGAACCAGTAGACGTTTATCAAGCTATGACTCATGCTAAGTGGAAAGAAGCTGTAGAGAAAGAATTTGGAGCATTAGTTGGCAAAGGTACATGGGAGTTAGTTTCTTTGCCCAATGATAGAATACCTATAGGCTGTAAATGGCTGTTCAAGGTTAAAAAGAATGCTGATGGTAGTGTTGCTAGGTATAAGGCAAGACTAGTAGCTAAGGGTTATTCCCAAAAAGCAGGATTTGATTACAATGAAACCTATAGTCTTGTTGTAAAACCTGTGACTGTTAGAGTTTTGTTAAGTATGGCTCTTAGCAAAGGATGGGTGTTAAGACAGATAGACGTTGACAATGCTTTTTTAAATGGGGACTTAGAGGATGAGATATACATGGTTCAACCACCAGGGTTTGAACAGGTTGATGATCATGGGAATCAGTTAGTGTGTCGATTGAAGAAATCCCTATATGGCCTCAAGCAAGCCCCCAGGGCATGGTTTGAAAAGTTTCGGGCTTATTTGGTAGATGTTCTTAAATTCAAAGAGTCCTTAGCAGATGCTTCTTTGTATTTTCGAGGAGACAGTGGTCATAAGATATATGTTATGGTGTATGTTGATGATGTGGTGATCACAGGGGATGATGCAAATGAAATTAATGAAGTCATTCAGGATATTAACTCAGCTTTTTCTCTTAAAGATCTGGGGAAACTTAATTTCTTTCTTGGCATGACTGTGCAACATGTTGATCAAGGAGTCATTCTAAGTCAGAAGAAACATATACTTGAACTTCTTGAGAAGTCTAAGATGGTAAGTGCTAATCTTGCTCCTACCCCAATGGTTACTTCACCTCAGTTGTCTGCTGTTAGTGGAGATCCTTGCTTAGATGCAACCTTGTATAGACAGATTGTAGGCACTCTACAGCATGTTTGTACAACAAGGCCTGACATTCAGTTTGCAGTGAACAAGGTGAGCCAGTTCATGCAATCACCTTTAGATAAGCATTGGAAAGCTGTTGGTAGAATCATAAAGTATCTTAAGGGCACTCTGGACCATGGCTTATTTTTTAGCATGACACCAACGCTTACAACACTTGTAACGTATTCTGACTCTGATTGGGGTACCAATCCTGATGATAGAAGGTCCACAACAGGACATTGTGTGTTTTTAGGGGGCAATCTTGTTGCTTGGAGTTCGAAGAAACAAGGTGTGGTCTCTTGGTCGTCCACTGAGGCAGAGTTCAGAAGCTTAGCTAATGCTATGTGTGAAGCAATGTGGGTAAAGTCTCTACTTATTGAGCTTGGGATTTCTATAACTTCTACACCAGTTATATGGTGTGACAATACTAGTGCTATAGCACATTCAGCAAATCCAGTTCACCATGCCAAGTTGAAGCACGTTGAACTTGATCTGTCGTTTGTAAGGGAGAAGGTTGCAGAGGGTCAGTTTCAGATTAACTATGTGCCTGCAGCAGATCAAGTTGCAGATATTCTAACCAAGCCTTTGTCAGCATCCTTCTTTGTTCATCTTAGAGAAAGGTTGTGTGTGTTTTCTGCTGGGGAGTTGAGTTTGAAATCTACAACCAGAAATTTTTCAACATAGGTGTGAATGTTTCTGATCTGTCAAGGTTGTCTGTTGTCTTTTAAAGATCAGTGAAGAAAGAAGATGAATATGGAAGTGTGTTAGATAATGAAGATGTTCAGTCTCTTGTGAAGGAAAGGAAGAGGAGAAACATGGAAGTATGTTAGGAGTATGTGATCAAGGAATCAAGAATGGTGAAGAAAACTGGAGGAAGTTTGTTATTCTGTTATAGTTGGTTAAGTTGTAAAGCTGTATTTGTTAAACAGTTATGAATCTGTTAACAGAGCTCTCTGAGTTCTCTTGTGTTGTATAAATACCTTGTGATATTGAATAAGAAAGCAGACTGGTTTGTGATCATTTCTTCTACACTTTCTTTCTCTCAATTCTTCTTCACTCTATATTCAAACAAAACTTCATTGTAATTTTAAACATATCATTTTTTTAATAAAACCAGCTATTTCTATAAAAAAAATCTATGGAATGGAATTTCTTGGAAATAGCTGCCTATAACTAAATAAATAAATTTTAGAGTTAAGCCTTTAAAATTAAGTAGTTAAATTAAGGAGAGGACACAAGTTCAAATTTTGAAAAAGATATTGTTGAAAGGAGCAGTCTCGCACCCCGAACATAGATCATAAGTCAAATATGTAAATTATATAAAAAAGGTTGAATCATGAGAAATATTGTGTTTTGTCACGGACAAATTCCCTGCTTCTTTCTTTCACCTCCCCCAGTCCCTCATTGCCACCATATTTTTCACCACTATATGTATATATCACCAAATTCCCCATCATTCTCATATTTGAGTTGGGTTTGGTTCATTTCCATCTTCATATATTCTCTTCTCCTTTCTTTTCGTTTGTCTTATCTTGTCTTATTGTTTTGTTTTCATATAATACGTCTACAATTTATGGTCTATGTTCGAGATTCGTGGCTCTCCCTCCCAATAATACTGTCGCTGAGACAGTTTGAGCACTAAAAAAATCTCTAAAAAACATTTGAAATTAGTGAAGGGACAAATCTAAGATATGTAATGAGATATGCATGTGGATTTAAGGTAAGTTTGGAACTTATGATGTGAGGAACCATTATATAAAGAAAGGATATACAGCTGTTTGATGAGACTCCCTATATATTCTCCTTAGGTCTTTCTCAACAATATGCTTTGTAAAAATATTTAGTATTTCTATTGTCACATTGAAATTTCATGATTTTTATAAATATTAATTGAACTCAAACATATGAATTAGTATATATTTAAACAATTTGTTCGAATAAATTTATCAAAACGTACACGTAGAATTTGAAACCGAGATAAAAATATGAACACCAACAGACGAAAAAGAGAATTTGATGTCAACATGGTTCGATCGAGTCGTTTTCACAAAGGGTATAAATAAAAACAAAAACATTAGCTCATACTATTCTTATCGAGTTTCATCATCAAGCTTTTTTTTCCTTTATATTTTTCCCACATGGAATTAATTTGTTGAATGTAGACATGCGTATCAGATTCCAAGTTTCCTCATCGGACAATGCAAGCAAAATGGACAAAATTTGCAGAATTTTTCTTTCAATTTGTCAAAGCAAAGGATGATAGTGCCATTTCTTGCATCCACCAATGCATTGCTTTCTTTGGATAAATGTGAATAAATGAATGTCATGTTTATGTTATGTTTTGAAAGGGACAGCCTAATTTTGGACCTCAGGTTTTTGAATTATCAATCCATTTATATATTTCCAGTATTTATTATATCGATATTTGATAATCAGCGTTTTGAGTTAAAATTAGAAATTTGAAGTTTGAACCACTTTTAGAGGTTAGACCAGTCAAATCGATTAATTTAGGTGTTCGGTAAACAAAGTAGTTTTTGGTGAAACTTCTTAAATTGAGAAAGATGCTAAAATGAGTTTTTAAGTTAGATGATTTGATATAAGAGTTGTAAAGATTATTTTATCCATAAAATTATAAAAAATAATCAAATAATTATTAGCTATACGTTAATTTTACCAAATATTTTTATACAATCAGCTAATACAGTCTGCTAGTCAAATCAACTAATATAATATGTTATTAGCCAACAACTAATGTAAACCGCTATCAACTATCCGTTAATTGTCAAACGAAATATAATCTGATTTTAAATTTAACTTTAATTTATTGAAATTATTTTGATTTAAAATTTGAATTACTAGAAGTTTAAGTAAAATAAAAATGAAATAAAACTGTGTTCCATTAAAACCCCTTCAATAATTAGATACGAGCTAATACTCAATCTCAAACATACAAACATGATACACTTATGATACATACAAACATATAACCCAATAAAATATAATTTTAAATTTTTATTTTTTTAAGATAATTATATATAATAATTTAATTAAACTTTTAATAAATATTAAAATTATTAATTAAGTTAAAAAAATCAATTCAAGGAAAACTTAATTTGGAATAGTAAATATATAATTATATTAAAATAATTAAAATTTTGAAATTATTTTTTAATATATTATGTTTGTTTCTCTTTTAAAATTTTAAATTTTGATTATTTTAATATTATTATATATATAATATTCTAAACTAAATTACAATGGAATAACATATATATTATAGTTAGTATTTTATATTACAAATACATATCTGGCTTAGCGGTAAACTCGTGCCACAACCCCAAAGAGTTCCTAAGTTTAAATCCTACCAAAGCTAATTACATGATTTTTTTTTATCTTTCTCCAAATGTATAACACATATATTATAATTAGTATTGCATATCTCAAGTATATGCTTGGCCTTGTGGCAAACTTGTGCCACTCCCCCCAAGGATGCCCATGTTTGATTCCTACCAAGGCCAGTTCTTGGTTTTCATTTTTCCTTCTTCAATCAGGTGACACGTGTCATCACCTGATTGAAGGGGGAAATTAATTAATTTAAACAAATAAAAATAATTAAAATCCCCAATAAGTCACAACCTAATTAAATAATTAATTTATTTTATCAGAGTAAAATTTGGACCAAATTGATAGATTGTATAAATAAAAGTGACTAAATGTGTAATTATACCAATTATTTTAACAGTCCCATCAACTTTTCTGTTTTTAACGGTTGGTGGCTTAATTGGAACCATTTAAATAGTTAAGTGGTATATTTGCCAAAACTGAAAGTATAGTGGTCAAATTGACACCAACCCTATAGTTAGGTGGTCACTAGTGTAGTTTACCCTTATTTAAATGACTATATGTTCCTAGATATTTTTAATATGCCCACCTTGTAAATATTGCGATTGAACCTAGGTCTCCTAGGATAGACATCATCTGCTGAGACCCTTTGTTAGGTTCACATATATTTATATAATTAAATATTTGATCTAAATTACTCATGCATTCTATCAATTCATTCTTAGTTCTAACTCTAATGTTATTCAATAAATGAACCATTTAATCAGATATTAGCTTTAAACATTTTTATTTAATTTAATAATTTTTTTTTCAATCATGTGATGACATGTGTCATTATATTTGAAGGAGAAAAATAAAACAAAATATTTGGCTAGGGTGGAAATCCAACCCAAAACCAACCATATATATTAATTGGGATGGAAATTTTCTTTTTATTTCTGGTGTCTCTATTTATGCCCCACACTCAAAATTAAGTTTAGGTTTTAGGGTTTTAAGTTAGGATTTATAGAATTTATGGTATGATGTATTTTTAGGGTATAGGGTTTAGAATTTAAAATTTAGGGGTTAGAGCTTGGAATTTAATTTTGTAGTGCTTTTTAGTGTTGGGGCATAAGTAGAAATACTAAAAAAGGACAGAAAATTTTTATTCGAATAAACTCAACCGAAAGCATGTTAGAATTTGAATAAACATGGATGGAACAAATAATAATAGGCAAAATGACAAAAGATGCTCTCAACGTTTGCATGTTTTGTTATTGGGCCCTCTATTTTTTTGAGCAAAGAACACCCCTAACGTTTTAATTTGGTCCAAATAGGCCCCTCGTTGGATGAAAATCGTCAGTCAACTAACGGTCAGTGGCTAGTGCTTATTGGACTTGTCACGTGTTAAGATCCGCTGAAATAACAACATTTTATTTCTTCAATTTTAACCGCAACATATTCGTCACATGTCTCCATTAAGTTCAATCACACGTCATCATGATATTCAGTCACATATCACCATCATGAAGGATATGATAAAATAATTTTAAAAAAAATCTGACATAGCATATGCCACATCAACAGATCTTAACACGTGACAAGTTCAGTCAACACCAGTCGTTGACCGTTAGTTAACTGACCATTTTCATCTAACGAATGGTATATTTAAACTAAATTAAAACGTTAGGATATTATTTGCTCCAAAAAAAATAATAAAGAACCAAATGACAAAACGTACAAACATTAAAGCCATTTTCAATATTTTGCCATAATAATATTAAAAAAGAAGCAATAATTTAAAATAAAACGTTTAAATTCTATTGTTCTTTCAAAACTCTTTTTCTCTGTTCACCAAACTTGATTTTTCTTTCAAAATAAACTTAGAGAGCCATTTGTTATTTCCTTCATTTTTGAGTTAGTTGATGATCGACAATTATTTAGATATTAGTTGTCGATCGTCGGTGTTTATTATTATTTTTATTTATTATGTTTTTATTTTTTATTTTAATAAAAAATTATGCTCTCGTGGCACTTCTTTTTATCTTTGTAACACGTTTTTTTTTATTTTTATAGTTTCGCTTCATCTATCGTTTTGGCATAATTTCAGCATACTTTAGTAGTCGGTTGGTGCTCGCACAGAGTTCTTCACGACGCTAATTTCTGATTATGTCGGTAGTTATAGAAAGATAAATCCTCATTCGGTTGATGGTTGTTTGTTAATGTAATCAATCTTGAATAACAGAACAGTCTACCTAATAGTTTAGTTCGTTCTCACTCTTTTTATTTTAATAAGAATCTATGTTCTTATGACACGTTGCACATTTTTTTATTTATCGTATTAGTATAATTTTAGCATATCTTAATGGTCTGTTGGTGCTCGCACAGAGATCTTCACAACACTAATTTTTAATTATAATTTTGTCGGCAGTCATAAAAAGATAAATCCCAACTTGATTTATAGTTAATCAATCTTGGGTAGCGGAACAATCTAACTAATAGTTTCACTCTTTTTTTTTATCTTGTAATACGTCACGTTTAAATTGAAACAAGAAAATTTAATTTTATCGGTATACTAATATCTATAAAAATATTTATATTTTATGCATTTCTAAATTTTTTATGAGATTTTGATAAATTAATCCTCATTATTCTTCTTTCTGAATGGGTTAATTCTGCTATTTTCTAATCTAGATATGTCACTGTCGAAGAAAAAAAAAACCTAATTTTTGGACATAAACAACCTAAAATTTTTAATCTCAAACTCGATGATGTAGCTCAAAATATTAGGAAAATAACATATTACTTTATTTTGCAAGATGATAACACATATTTTATAAGCCTTGGATCTTCATCCTCCTCATCAATCTAGCTTCTTCAATTCCTCAATACTCCTATATTCTTGAGTATCAAGAAGTTGATCCACTTTCCTAATCTCATCCACCGCTACATCTTCTGCAAACTCATCACCACCGTCACCGGCAGCTCCTTCTTGGAAACCTTGTGCACCATCTTTAGCTGCCCTCCAAGCTCCATCCATGGTCTTTTTACCACTATCCCCCACGTTCTCCGCTGCATCCACCGCCTTCTTAATCCCGTCTTTCTCCGTATCCGCCCCAAAGCTCACTTGGCTACCGGGCGGCCGCCCTTCTCCGGTGACAAAGGAAGGATTGGTCTCGTACATGCCGTCTCTCGGTGCGTCATCCGGCGGTGTCGACGACCCTTCTGCTTCGGCTACCGCATTACTTCCCTAATGAAAATTAACATTGCATATAATTCAACCAACCATGTCACCAAACTGTGGACATAACGAATGCTATTGTGATCACTGTACACGATCATTTCATATAACAGTTTCAAACGGTACCACTAGCACTAATTTATATAACGATGTAATAGCGGACCGCTATTTGAATCCTGGATATATAACAAAATCATGAGATTATTTCATACCTCAGCACGTTCAAAAGCAGAAGAAAAGCAAGCCTTGGTGATTTTTCTAGCAGATTGGATTCCAGGAGGGCCCTGAGACAAGAACTTTGGGATGTTGAAGAAAGCTTTCTTTGCCAAAAACGTTGCTTCCATTGCTATTTTCTTTACGGTATTGTAAAATTTTCCCTTTCATTTCACCCCTTGGGTTCCTAGTTATATTCTCTTGTTTTTTAGGCAAGGATTTGTCGTGTTAAAAGAGTGACATGTGGGTGGAACATGACACGTTTTGGTCGTTGCATGACCAGCTGAGGATGACTCATTTTGCTCTTGTCTGCTCTGGTCTTAAAGGTTTTAGGGTTTGATAGTTTTGTTATGGATGGACTCACAAGTCTTGGGTTTGGTATGTTTAAGGTGGTCTTATTCAGGCCCAGGGCATCACATTTTTTCTTTCTTTAAGGATAAATTTTAGCCCAAACCAACTTAAACATATTATTTGATTTATGGTTCAGGATTAGAGTTTAAAATTTTTTAAGTTATGGTTTATTTTTAAGTTTGTGGTTTAAGGTTTAAGATTTAGAATTTAAGGTTAGAGCTTAGAATTTGACATAGAAAGGGACATCAAAAGAGACATATTTTTTGTCATCTAAAAGAATAATCATATTGACCATGTTTGGTAAAGAGAGGTTTGAGCCAAAATTAAAGGTTTGACCGGTCAAATTCACTAATTTAGATGTCTGGTAAAGAGAGGGTTGGAGTGAAATCTCTAATTTTGAAGAAAAAACTGCTAATATGAGCTTTTTGAAATTAGAGATTTTGACACAAGAGTTATAAAGACCATTTTACCCTTAATAATTATAAAAAAATTCCAAATAACCTAAATTTAACCATTTCTATTTTAATTTTTTAATTTCACGTATTTATATTGTGACATTTGTAAAATAATATTTTTTTTCTTTTTATTCTCACACATTTATATTCGTATTTAAATTTAATAATTAATTAAATTGTATTAAAAATAATTATATAAATAATAAATTAGTATATATATCCTTCAAATATTCTTAGTAATGTTATATTGAAAATTATTTTTTATAATCTAATTAATCCTAATAGATACAAAATATTGATAGCTAATAAACTATTCAAATAAGTATCAAACATAATCATGTCCTTATATGTTATTTCACATGTTTAAATAATCAAACAACTATCAGTTATCAGTTAATTTTACCAAACACTTTTATACAATCAACTAATACAATTCACTAGTCAAATCAACTAATACAATCAACTATCAGTTAATATAATCTGCTATCAGTTATCCGTTAATTGCTAAACATAACTATTATTTTGGGAGCCTAATTATTAGTTTAGGAGTTAAAATGCTAGTTCAAATATGATGTTGAGAAAATCTAACATGTTAATCAAGTCATAAATACATGTATACTTGTTACATGATAATTTTGAAGCTGATATATTAAAGGAGATATATTATTAGATGGACTCGGCGCACCACGTCATGCGTAGTCCCCGCTAATAAGGTCTATTCACTTTAAAATAGCCATCCAATAATTATCCACTCTTTATTAACATATAAGAAAGATGTGATAATTCATCTTAAACAAAATAAAATAGATGGACCTTATTGGCCAGGACCACAAAGAACGTAGTGAATTAGGTCCATCTAATAATTTTTTTTTAAATATATATAACTCTCAAATTTTATTGATATTATATTCAATTTAACATATTATATATAACAACTGTTAATGTTGTAGATATACACATATTTATGTTCTAAATATATTTTTTACGTATAATTCGAACTTATATATAAGAATTAAATTAATTATCAGATAAAGTTAAAATAAAGAGCAAGAAAAGAAAGAAATAAACTAATATCTTTCATTGAAATGGAAACAATGATTGATAACCGCAGGAAATTAAAGAGAAAATTAAACAAAAAATGTGAAACAGAAAAAGTTTTTTCCCGTCTTCTTCTTTTTTTCACGAGCATAATCACAGTTTCCCCGTTGAATTTTGAAAAACTAGTAATCATGAAAATGACACGAACAACCCCTTAATTTTAGCAAAATTTTTAATATGATACATGCATTTTAAAATATCAATGTTTAACACCTGAAATTGTATTTACTAGTTGGTTGATGTCACGTTATTAAACCACATTAAAGGCAAGGACGAGTCAGATTCGAGTTCATTGAATTCTAATATACAATTTTTTCTTCAAATCTAACCCAATTCAAATATAAATAAAAATAATATATTACAAGTTTTTGAATTTAGAGATATAACTTGAAATTCTGAATGTGTTAGTTTTAATTATTTGTTTGATATTTTTTTCCTTCCAAACTATAGGTTAATCTATTTTTCTACCTAGGTAAATAATTTCGCTAAGAAATGCATGATCTAAGAAAAACAAGAATAGGATAAAATGGACCCACCAACCTATGCCATATAGACATTCAATTTCCTATTATGTGTCATATAGGATCATAAAAAAACATTAACATTTTTGTGAATAAGACAACTCCACTTTCTCTTGAACAATCATGAAGAAAAAAAAAGAACACAAGGGGGGCCCTAAGCTAATGTCAAATTTCAATTGGAAAATGAAATTTCTTCCAATTTAAATACCCCAAAGCCACCATAGAAACAACAAAGGTTGGTGAAAGTGTTTGAAATGAGTACATTGACAGCTATTAATTGATTAATTTATCACCCAACAAAAATACCAACCAATGTTACATTTAAGTCTTAGTTTAGGGGCTAGAGAGAGTTTTACCATTAATTATACACTAATCTTTGAACCAAATATTCGAATGTAATGGTCAACAATCTCTAGAGCAAGTGGTTAAAGCTCTCAGTTGACACTCTTCTCTCTCCTTTAGATTCTGGGCATGGGCGGATGAACATGCGAATATGAGGGTGCAATTGACCTCACTTGATTTAATTGGGTACGAAGTTTTCAAGGAGTTGATATATAATTTTTCATAGAAAATATTGGAACTGACTCCACTTGATTTTTTGGGTATGAGGTCAACAATACTTATTCTAGTAGAATGAGAATCTCACATACCTTATCCTTCACTCTGATCACATTATATGAAAATCTTGGCTCCGCCACTGATTTTGGGTTCTAAATCTTTTAGGAGCAAATTCTCTTTTTCTTGAGTAAAAATTGTTGGAAAAAAATATTCGAATGTAATGCAACATTTTTGAAATATTTCTAATTATTTGAAGAAATGTTTGTCAAGTGTTTAGATTGAGCTCGTCACTTCACCTTATTGGAAAGTGAATCTTACAAATTCCCTAATTATAGTTAGGTTTCCAACAACTCTTTGACTTGATCCACCCTAACATGTTTATAGACCTTACTTGTTTTGAACCAAGGGACCAAAATAAAAATAAATAAATGTTTGTCATAGCTGCTTTTAAGGGTGTCTTGAAATATCCACATCCTCTCAAAAGATGTGTTTGAAAATGTTTTACCCTATTTTCCTAATTACAAAATTTTAATAACAACATTTCATCTAAGTTTATTTGATTTGATATGAAATTTCTAAGTATTTTAGTAGTAATTTGAATCTCGATTATATTTAAAATTAAATAGAGCTAAATTCTTAAACAAGAGATAAAGAATCTCATAACACTTTTTTTATACATTCACAACACTTAAATCAAAGACTTTACCTATAAAATATCGAATTTCTCATCAGCCGATCTATATTTAGTAATCAAATGAATTTCGATTATATTTAGAGTCAAATAAAAGCTTTCTTCTGTTTACGAGACTTATTGTGTGATATAATGTAGATAGATTTATATCCAATACACAGACGGTGGAAACAAAAAGTTTCTACAAGCGTCTTAGTTTTAGGGTTTAAAGTTAGTTGTTTATGTTTAAAGGTCTAGAGCTTAAGGATTAGAGTTAGAATTTATGGTTCAGGGTTAAAATTTAAAGTTTAGATGTTATGGTAAAATGGTTAGGGATTTATGATTTAACTTATAAACCCTAAATTCTAACTCAAAAATTCTAAATTTTAAACTATTAAACTTAGGATTAATATCCTATACATTGGCGGTGGAAACTGAAAGTTTCCACAAGCGCTTTAGCTTTAGGGTATAGGAACTTAGTTTAGGGTATATGGTTTATGGGTTTAGGTGTAGGGGTTTAGAATTTAGAGATAGTTGTTTAAATTTAAGGTTTAGGGTTATAATTTAGGGTTTATAGGTTAGGGTTTAGTTTTTAGGATAATAAGGTGAAGATTTAAGTTTTAACCTATAAACCCTAAATTATAACCATAAACCTTAAATTAAAACAACTATCCCTAAATTCTAATCCCTACACCTAAACCCCTAAACCATATACCCTAAACTAACTCTCTATACCCTAAAACTAAAGCGCTTGTAGAAACTGAAAGTTTCCACCACCTGTGTATAAAATATTTATCCTTAAATTTAAACTCTTAACATCGTTAATCCGCAAACTTTAAAATTAAAACGCTTGTGAAACTGCATTTGTATGAAATACTTACCAACGTGGATAGTTGTATGATGTTGATAAATAACTTTTGTTAAACAATGCAAAGAAAGTCAAAAAGGAGAATCTTCTTGTCTGAAAAACCACTTATTTGACAGATAACAACTCCCATTCCCCCCAAAAGGTGGAAAAAGATGGCAAAATGTATAGCGCAATCAATCAAAGAAATAATTAGTGCTAATACTAAGAGAAACAAAACTGGTTCATACTTCATAACCAGTGTTTATAAAGAAAAACTGCAATTTTTTCCAGCTTAAAACTGATAATTAGATATTCTATAATTGCTTATTTCAGATAAGAAATGGCCTAAATAGCCTATGCATACAAACTCTCAAACGATAGTACACAATGGCATATAGTTTTGGTTTTGCATCAAACCAGAGTGATTTGATCACTAATCCTTCGAAAATTACTCGGTTTCTGCTTTACAGGTATACCCTCCCAGCTAAGGTTTTCAAAGAGTTTAATCGATGGATTTTTCATTGTCGAACAACCTCGTTTCCGATACCATTTAGCCCTGAGACAACTTCATCGATCAAGGGTCTTCGCCTTGGATCCTGGTCTAAGCATTTGCAGGCGATTTCGAGCATTGCTAATAGTGGCTTTTCATGATCCTTGTCCCATAATGATGAATCTATAATCTCCGACTCTCGTTTCTCGGCTTTCATTTGAAACACCCACGACACCAGATCCCGGCAATTTTTTCCTTTGCATACTTCCACAGGCCTTCTACCAGTAAGAAGCTCAAGGAGAACGACTCCGAAACTGTAAACATCTCCTCTGCAGGTTGCGGTTAGCGTCTGACTGTACTCTGGAGGAATGTAACCCAATGTTCCGACTAAGTCTGTTGTGACATGTGTATCGTACGGGCGAAGTAGCCTGGAGAGACCGAAATCTGCTAAATGTGCTTCGAATTTTTCATCCAGAAGTATGTTACTAGATTTCACGTCTCTATGAACTATGTGCGGTTCGCAAACCTTGTGCAAGAACGCCAACCCGCAAGCTGCGCCTTGAGCTATCTTGAGTCTCGCATCCCATTTGAGAACCGATGATCCATCAACACACTCATGCAACCAATAATCCAAGCTTCCATTCTCCATATAAGAGTAAATCAATAATCTGTCGTTCCCGTGCTTACAATAACCTTGAAGAGAAACAAGGTTCTTGTGCTGAGCTCTCGAAAGAGCTTCAACTTCAGCTCGGAATTCACGTTCCATCTGGCCACAATCACCGGAAAGTCTCTTGACTGCAGCATTTGTACCATCTGGAAGGTAGGCCCTGTAAACCAGTCCGAAGCCACCGCAACCAATTATGTTCGCCTGGTTAAAATTGTTTGTAGATTTTAACAAGTCCGTAACAGTGAGTTCCTTGCAGTTCGAACTTTGGAAGAGAACCAACTTCGATGAACCGAGAGCTTCAGATAACCGGTGTGACCTGCTGAGTTCCTCATCCAAATTATCGATTGAACCTCCCACATCCCTCCTCGACATTCTAAGAAGAACGATAGCAAGAAGCAATAATATCCCAACTCCTATACCGATCGTTATTCCAAGAATGCTGCTTTTACCGAATTTGTTGTTTGAGCCGGAAGGGATAGCTGGCTTGAGCATATTGTCCATAACATGACAAGGAGACACTATTTTCCCGCAAAGTCCAGGGTTGCCCTCAAAGCTTGAGCTCGAAAAGCTATAAAACTGTCCACCGGTTGGAATCACACCCTGCAAGTGATTATATGCCACACTAAATTTTGACAAAAAGGTGAGCTCCCCGAACGACTGTGGAATTGTCCCGTGCAAGTCATTGTACGACAAATCTAAAATCTCCAAGTTCTTCATATTGGAAATGGAAGTAGGGATGACACCAGTGATGTTATTCCGGCTTAAATCTAAGACATGGAGCTGCTTTAATGCCCCGATTTCAGGCAAAATTGTCCCGTTCAATCTATTATTGCTCAAGTACAATGACGGCGGAAAACTTGAAAGCTGGTTGTATTGAAGTCCGCTAGCACTTTGATTTCGCTTTACGTATAGGGGGACCCCGGCACAGGATGAAAGAGTGGCTAAGCTGGAATTTGAAGAAACGAGGGTCTTTAGCTGTGTCAAACTTCTCGGGATTTCTCCGGTGAGAGAGTTATTTGAGAAGTCCAAGTAAAACAAATTCTCCATCTGACCAATCCAACTCGGGATACTGCCATTTAAGTGATTCCATGACAAATCTAAAACTTCGAGTTTCTTGCAACCGGACAACCAATCTGGTATTTGGCCTTCCAGAGCACAATTTCCGAGTGCCAAGACTGTCAAGCTCTCAAACCCAGTTACATTTCGGGGAATTTCATCTCCGTATAAGTTCTTTGTGAGGATAAGAATGGTAAGGTTTTTGCATTGCTGAAGCACAGATAGAGCCCCCGATAAATCGACAAAACTATTATTCGACAGTGACAGAAACACAAGTGAACTGAGATTGGCAAAGCTCTGGGGGATCTGGCCACTGAATTCATTCTTTGCCAGGCTCAAAACCTTCAGCCCTTTACAATCGGACAGCGAAGAAGGAAGGGATCCGGCAAAATGGTTGGTAGCAAGATCAAGTGAAGAAAGATTAGGCAGTCCAGTGAAATTGAGATTAAGAGGACCAGATAACGAATTGTTCCGGAGATCAAGCACACGAAGCTTCGAGCACAGTGACAGGGATGCTGGCAATGGACCCGAAAACAAATTCGAGTGTGCACAAAACAGCTCCAATTGTACAAGATTGCCAAAAACATCAGGAATTCTACCAGAAAAGTGGTTTGCAGAAATAGCCAAGTATTTAAGCCTCGAGAGCTTACTCAATTTGATGCTCAATTGTCCAGAGAAATTGTTCCCAGTGATCGAGAGCTGCTCCAACGACAACATCGAGTACAAAGAGTCAGGAAGATCGCCCGACAGTGAATTATAGTCCAAATGCAACTGATGTAGAGATATACTGCAATTGCTTAGGCCTTCAAGACTCCCCACCAAGTGATTCATTGATAAATCAAGAACCTGAATCCGTTTGGAGTAACTACAGATTCGAGAACCAACTTGGCCGGTAAAAGAATTGTTGCTCAAGTTGAACACAGCAATATCCGGAAACCGTCCAAGCTCGGATAGGTCCCCATTGAATAAATTGCTTGAAATATTCATCCACTGAATCGATATCAAACCGGAAACCGGTTTAGAAACCGGTCCAGACAACAAATTGTAGCTCAAATCAAGGAACTCAAGCTGCTTCAAATTCGAAAGCTCCAAAGGCAAAACATCCGTGAGATGATTGCAAGAAAGATCAAGCCTTTTAAGCCGATCTAATCTGGCCAAAGAGATGGAAATTTTCCCTTTGAGACCCCTTTTAGGTAGAATCAAGCCGGTAACACGATTAGAAGCCGAGACATTACTCATTTTCCCACAAACAACACCATCCCATTGGCAGCAATTAGATTCAGTAGACCATGAATTGATGATTGACCCTTCTGTGAGGTTCCCAGCAAATTCTTTCAATGCCAACAGATCATTTGGATCACAAGGTTGGCCTGAGGATTCAAGGCTCAGTGATGAACAAATAAAGCAAGCCAAGAACACCCAATTAAGGAAAGCCATTAGAGTTAACCCCGTCACCGCCGTTTCTGAGAAAAAAAGGGGAAAATCCTAAATTTACAAATTCATTCCATAAGATATAATTGGCAATGTTCAATGCTTTGAAGATTCAAAGAAAAAAAAGGAAAGAAAACCCAGATAGAGTGACTTACTTGCTCACATATCCAGCAAAATAACTCAACTTGGCAACTGGGAAATGAAGCTAAAATGGAAAATTATATTGAAATCTACAAACCCAACCTGAAAATAAATCAAATCCCCAAAATTATATTGAAATCTACAATCCCAATCTAAAAGGAAACTCCTAAATGAAGCAACTTTACTCACATCTCGAAAAACAAAATCTCAAAAACTACAACAAGAACAAAAACCAACAACAAATACCTTACAAGCAAAGCAACAAACACTTACCAGAAGCTCAAATCGTTGAACAAAAAGAAACCCACTTCAGATAACCACCTTCCAAGTAAATAAGCAAGCCAAGATTGAATCTTTTTAACTCAAAAGAAGAAAAAATCAGATCCCAATACTCAAAAACCAGCAATAAAGAAAAGTTGAGAAGCCTAAAGCTTCCTACTTGCTATCTATAACACTTTGTAGCTTCACTTGTTGTTGAAGCAATAGTTTCCTAAGAACCCAACACTAAAAAAAGGAAATTAATAATGCAAAAATGACCAACTTTTTTGTTTCTACAAAAGGGTCAGACTTGCAGACTCTAATTTCAAAACCAATGCTTTCACTCCTTGATTTTCAAAGCAAAAGAATAGGCAGAATCTTAAGAGTGAAGACATTTCAAATCAAAATTAAATAAAAAAGGAAGAAGAAGAAGAAAGAAAGAAGAGGAAAGTTCTTTAGAGAGGGAGAGAATCAGTATTTTATTGGACAAAACAAAAACAAAGAAGCAATGAGGTACATTTGGGAGAGTGATTTGAAATATGAAGGCATTAGAGCTGACTTTTGAAACCCAAAATATTATGTTTTTTTTGTTTTAATTTTGTTTTTATTTATTTTTCCTGATTGTCAATACCTACGTTTGTCTGTTTCTTATTATTTTTGCTGTCTCGAAAACACTAATAATAATAATAATAATGATGATGAGGTTTGGACATGAGTTTGTGGGTGCGGTCTAACTTGGACCTTAACCTAGATTCTACGCTCACTTTTTGTTTCTAGCGCGTGAATACCACTGCTTTAACAAGGAAATGAAAGAATATGTAAAATTTGTTCACTTTTATTCAAATCTTAACTCGATATTTTTACTTTTTTATTATTATTATTATTATTATCATCATTTCATATATATTTTTAGCTTTTTATTCAAATTTAAACTCCAACTCAACTTTTTTTGGATTCCTACTTAAAAATTGTTATTTGAATATTTATATGTATAAATTTTATAGTTTAAAATTTAGAAAGTTTTAAATTTCAAGGCACTTAAAATTTACTTTTGTTTACAAGGCAAATGAGAAATTGTCAAACAAATTTTAAAATAATTAATGTCAAGTTTTATTTAACTAAAATCAAATTTAGATTAGTAAATGTGCAAAATTCTAATAAAATCTTTAAACCCAGCTATAATCTCAACTAGGGTTGTAAATGAGACGAGACAGATCGTGAGCTATTCGAGTTCGGCTTGGTCAAAGCTCTACTCGATTGGATTCAACTTGAGCTTGAATTCGACTTGAGTTTTTGACGAGCCGAGCTATATGATACCCGACTCGAAAAGCTCACGAGCTATTCGAAAATATAATATACTGAATTTTTTTATTTTTTACAATTTAAAATCTAAATTCTTAAACTTAAAACCCTAAATATAAACCCTAAACATAAGTATTAAACCCTAAAGTATAAATCTTAAATTCTAAACCCAGCAACCTAAACCTCTAAACCCTAAACTAACACCATAAACCCTAAAATTAACAAGCTTGAGTATACACAACTTGTGTATCTATGTTTTTTCTTCATAGGATTTTAAATGAGATGTGATAGATGAAGAGTTACTCGAGTCTAATGCGGTCAAAGATCGATCAACACTTGACTCGATTAGGCTCGAATCAAGCTCAAACTCGACTCGAGTTCTAAACGAGCCGAGTCGAGCTCAGATTTCTCAGGCTCGTTAGAAATTACTCAAGCTTGAACTCAACCCAAAATCTTAACGAGCCGAGCTTAACACTACTCGAGCTCGACTCGGCTCGTTTACACCCCTAATCTCAGCACCAATTAATGTATAATAAATTTTCTTATCATATTCCGAATGATAAGTTGACTAAAGTCTATTGGCGTACATCTTATCATAGAATGACATATTTTTCTATGGGACTCAAATTTGAACAACTTAACTTGTATGTAAGCATAGGGGCATATCGTTATGGAGTCAGGGCAGCTCTACCTTTAAAAAAATTTAGGCCTTTGCAAATTTAAAATTTTCATTTAGCTCCTATAAAATTTAAAATTCTTATTATATTTATTTTCAATATTTTTAATTAAATCTCTTCCAATTTTTTAAATATTTCTCATTAAGTCTCAAAAATTTTAAAATTTTCAAATAAGCTCTCTCAAACTTTTACTGTCAAGAGATGCCCCTCGATATGCATGAATTTATTTAAATTTAAAAACCAAACTAAAATATTATTTTTATACTTTAATTAAAATGTAAAAAAAACAAAGATAGTATAAAAACCTTATTTTTGAAAATAAACACCAAGTATTCCTATTTTGAGTGGAAAAAGCCAACAATAAACAAATAAAGAGAAAATGGATATAGAATAGGAGAGTGTTAAGCACGTGAATGGGTAGGAGTGTGGTAATAAAGAAGATAAGGAAGGAGAGAGAGAAAGGTTGACTGGATACAGCCGGTGAAAAAAGAGCGGCGGGAGGCGGACGTCACGGGGTTGCTGGCAGAGCAGATGCCGTGATCTAAGTAATGACTTCTATTCAATGGAATTCATAATTTAATATTCGATCCGTCCCGTTTATTTTGTCACATATTGACTTTTACGGAATTTTAAAAAATAAAAATTATGTGCTATATAATAATTTAAATAACAAATTTACTGTTCATCCTCTTGTGTCTTGGTGGCAAAGGTAGATGTTTATCATTTCTTGAGACTCGGGTTCAAGCATCAGTAATGTATGTTGTGTGTGTCGTTTTTTTAAAAGACTAACAAAGTTGAACATATGCTATCATTGCATCACACAAGTATATTCAAGAAAAAAAATAACAAATTTACTCTTAAAATATTTTTTTGTTTAAACTAAAAGAAGATAAAAAAGTAAATTTGTTTAATTTTTTTACAGTAATAATTTAAACGAGATAATTTTAAAATATAAAAATGACATTTTTCTTAAAGCAGGGGAGTAAGATTTATTGCCAATAAATATATTATAAAATTTTGAAAAAGATATTGTTTTTATTTATTTTGTTTTGGGTTTTGTTTGGTCAACTTCCTCATGTGATACTCACCAAAACCCACCACTTTTTTCTCTCTTTTTCAGCAAATTTAATAATTTTCTTTCTTCATTTATTAGTTTGTTGGAGTTTTTCCCACTTTTATGTCTTTGATTTGACTTATATTAAACTTTTAAAATGTTTGATGTAGAATTTTTATTTAAACAAAATCTTCAATTTTTATTAAAAATATTCAATTTAATATTTAAATTATCAATTCGTGTGTGTTTATTATAATATAAGTGTATTTTCATTGATTGATTTAACAATGTTAATTAATGTACCATAATATTATAAGAAATATTTAACTACGACATTTATTATTGGTACTAATCCAAACACCACAGTAATACAAGAGATAGTGATCTAGGTTACCATATTGGGATATTTTGACAAAATATAAATACTATATTAGACATTTTAAATATAAATACTATATTTTTTGTTAGACATGTTATTAAAGTTTATATGTCGACAATCTTTAGAGTAGATGGTTAAAACTTTCAGTTAACATCATTTCCTTCTCTTAGGTTGTGACTTGTGAGTTCAAGATCCACTACGAGCAAAATTTTCCTTCCTCCCCCTAAATAGAAATTGTTTAAAAAAATACATGTACCATGTTGAATATTCTGTTAACTACATGTCCTAAATGTGATATTATTGTTTTGAGGAATTATTTTTATTATAATAACATATTAATCAAAGGATAATAATTATGCATATTCTACTTGTGAGATTACAAAACAAAGACAAAGCATACCAAATAATAATCATTAATTAAATATATTAAAATAGACAAAAATATTTAACAACTTTACATATTATAATAAATTTATTAATTAAAAATTAAATCATTTAACATCCAAATAAAAATATTGAAATCTATACCCAAAAAAATCTTCTATAAATCTATTTAAATATAACCATTAAGCAAAATATATGAGTTTATATACTATTCAGTTTTTTTAAATAATCTTAAGGAGATTACAATGTAATATTAAAACGAAATCAGGTGATTGATTACAAGGTAATATTGAATTAAAGATAATAATTATGCATATTCTCCATTAGGACCACTTGTTAGAGTCGTATATTATTTAGTTAAAATAAAAAAATATTGTGTTATCAAGATTAAACTTAAATTATCAAATTAATTTAATTCCAAAAATATTAACGGGAGCAGTAGTTAGTGGGATGGAAATTGCTTGCCTCCTTATCATGCCCCCTTTTATGCCCCACTTTAAAATAGTGGGTTTAGGGTTTAAGGTTAGGGGTGTGGTTAGAGTTTAGAGAATTAGAGGTAGGGTGTATCTTTTAGGGTTTGGATGTGGAAATTAGGGTTAGAGTTTAGAATTTAATTTTAAGTAATTTTTAGTGTGAGGCATAGAAGAGGGCATGATTAGGGTCAGATAATTTTTACCCGTAGTTAGTGAGGATTGATGGGTCATGACTAGGGGTGATAACGAGCCAAGCTCGGAATTTTAGGCTCGAGCTCGGCTCGAAAACATTTCTATTGGGCTCGGCTCAGGCTCGAAGCTCGTCAGGCTCGGCTCGGCTCGAAATGAAAAATTTTGCTATAGTTTTTTTATATAAAATATTTGTTAAAAATCTCTTTCATAATCAATACTAAAACAAAATTCAATGACCGGAAAGGGGAAAAAGTGCCAAAAATTAGATTAATCCAAATAATCAATAAATATTCTTATAATATAAACACATAATTAAAGAAAATACAAAATCAAACAACAATCAATTAATGAAAGAAAATAAAAACACATAATTTATTTTAGTGTATATGTAGATTTCGAGTCTGTTCACGAGCTTTTCGAGTCGAGTCTGAGTAGGCTCGGCTCGGCTTGTTAAGGTTTCGAGCCGAGCTTTGACCGAGCTGAGCCCGAGTAGCTCGCGAGCCGGTCAGGCTCATTATCACCCCTAGTCATGACCTCAAAAAAACAAAGAAATTTTAAATTGAGATAATGGCAAAATTATATTTTAATTCATTTAAAAATATATAATTTATTGTTAGTCTATTAAATTCAATTTTTTTAAATAACCCATCAATAATTAATGTTGAGTTTCATCACTCAGACTAAAACTCGACTCGAATATTGTAGTGAACCTAATTAACCACCCATTTTCATAGCTGGAAAAGCATTAAGATTCACTTAAATATATAGAACAAGGTGTTGGTGGAGTCCAGACCTGCAATTAGCAGGAAGCTGCCATTGTGGCTCCATCATGGTTCTCTGCCGGCAACTCAGAAACCCGTGGCCTCAACTCCATTAATTTTCCATGCAGCAGTCCACTGCATGTGCTTCAAACAGTTCCTTCACTTTTCGAAAATAATTATTGAAATCTATGCGTGTTTTATTCTGAGATTGACGGATAATGAAATCTACAAAAACCCTAAATAGTTGATCCAAGAGACATGAAGATTGATGGGTGGACATTTGTTGTCTTTGTGACAAGTTGTAATGACTTAAATTTCGAGTTAGTAAATTAGGTCTTCGACTCGGGTATTAAACTTTTAGGTTGAGATTTAAATTGTGACATTCGGGTCGAGTGTGTTACACCAGTTAAGTTTCAGACAACATATGACCTAACTTGTACTAGCTATGTAGCTAGCCAAGCAAGAAATGCTTGGGTTTTTTTCTGCTAAACAAAGGTAATAAAAAAGCAACTAAAATTTCAACGACAATCCCATCAATAATAACTATTCTTTTGCCTAACATGATTGAATTGTGTAACTAGTCAATTTAACACAAGATTCCAAGGAACAAAACCACCAACAATACTTGTTACATCAAATCACATACTATAATTAAGTTTGGTCAACCGGCCAAATGTGTTTACTCGATTAAAATTTGTTAATTGGTTCCAAGTGTTTGTGACTATTTTTATTTGTTGCCCTTTGATAATTTGATTCTTATTTGTTACTATCTTTTTGGATCTCAAGTATTAGGCAAAATTCTAGATTTTGATAATTTATTTTTAACATTATTAAAAGTTTATAAATTGAGAAGAAAAATGTAACAATTAGATTTTAAACTCTGAATATTGAAACACTAAAATAATATTTACAATTATATCCATCAATAGGGTGAATCAAAAGAACGACAGCTTAAAAAACGATCATCCTAAATGTTATCAAAACCTATAACATTTTAGGTAACATTTTAAATTCATCGTTTTTAGTTAGTTTTAGGTTGTCGCACAACAAACTCGTCCTATAACAAGAACACTTCAAAAAATAAAGTAAAACAACATAGAAAGAATGTATTCAAAGCTCATCAATTGTTTCAAAGGACAATGATGTATATGCACACACATTTTCTTTTATCTTACAATATTTTCTTTTATTTTCCCCTCACGACTTTCATAATCTTTTTCCATTGAATTTTAATTTTTTTTTCTTAAACATAATTAAGTTTTTAAAACCACTTTAACCCTTTTTTGAGATGGGATTTGATGGGTATGGGGTTTGGACTTTTGGTGAAGGAAGGTATATTTATAAAGTAAATATATATGATGATTGATGGGCTAAGGTCAAAAATATTTTGATAACTTTATAGCATAAAATAAAATGGTAAATATGGTGAAAAGGGAGATGCCACATAATGTTACTTTGGCAGTTCTTTGTGACCTTTAGACAAAAATGACTCATAATTAAGCTTCTTGCATAAGCATGAAGAAAAAACCAAGAAAAAAAAGAGCTTTTTCTTTTCATCTTTCATTGATGGAATTACCCACAACAAGCATAGCAATGATAGCCAATTGATGGGTTTTTATTTTCATTCTTCTGCTTTTTTATGTAGTTGACATTTTGATATTTTATTTCAATGTGTTGATTGTTAGATGGAAAAGATATAAGTGCATTTAGGCAACAATTCAAAATGTGTGTTAATGTTTAGACCGACACTACTAATTCATCATAATTTAGAAGTTAACTACAAATAAATATGGTGGTTACACCAGCCCTTGAAAGGGTGTTAAGAGGAGAAATTATTAGATAAATTTGACTCATCACGTTATCTGTGGTTATAGTCAATAAAATTTATCTATGTTAAAATTTTTTTCAAATAATTACTCATTCATTTTTACATGTAGGAAAGAGGTGAAAATTCACCTTAAGTAAAAATGACATGAATGAACTTTATTGGCTGAGATCACGAATGACACGGTGAGCCAGATTCATTTAATATTTTTTTTCATCGAGAGAATTTGGTTAATTTTAATTAAAGCTCTTAATAATTTTTGCAAATTTTTTTTAGAGTTGTATGATTTTTGTGGAAGTAAACGAACAAAACATTCGACGAATTACCCATAAATCGTTTTAATGTTGTTTATTTATGTTTGTTTGTTAAGCTAAATAAACAAGTATAAACAAAAGTATGTCTATTTGTTAAATGAACAAGTTTAAACATAAGTGTGATTGGTACAATTATTAGTTTATTTATAAGTTTGTTTATTAATTAATTTATTTAATATTTTTTTTTAATAAAAGACACTTTAAAATACTTATGTTTATGTATAATATAGTTATTAATATACATCAAAATGATTAAGTAGTTAAAATGTATTTAAAACCCCATAGTGGAGAGGGGTTTTAGTTCACACCCTCCTCTCTTTTCGAAGTTGTGGGTTGAAAACCTATTAAATAAAATTCTCCTTTCATCTTCCTCAGGCAAAACCAAAAATTGTTAAAAAGAAAAATACCCATAGTGGGGAGGGGTTTTAGTTTTGTGTGTGAAAATCTTAAATTTGTTATTAATTGATATTGGTGTATGACATAAATGGATTCCATAAATGACTAAATAATAATTTTCTTTAGCTATAATTAATTTGAATTTGAATATAAATATGATTTAATAGTGATTCTTATATGATGTATTGTTGATGAAGGCTTTTATTTTTCTATAAATAATTTCATTTAATCGTGTTGTGTTTTTTATAAGATCGTGACGTGTTTTTAATTACACTTAAATAAATATTTAGAAACACATAGCAGTAAATTAAAACTGCTCGTGAAAGAGAAAAACGTAGTGTATCAAATAATGACCATTTTTTTATACTTTAATACCAAATAATGATCAATTTTAACATAAATACCTCGACAAATTAATAAATACATGATAAAAATTTGTATGAATTAACAATTTTTTAATTTCTAAAATGGTCCTATCAGTTAAAATTTTGGGCTTGAAGTTTGATTTCTAAACAACCGCTTCGAATCGAACCACAAATCCCTAAAACCCAAAAGAAATGGGGGAGGAACAATATTTTCCTTAAAAAATTAACCATATAATAAATCTGAAGATAATATATATATATATATATATTTACAAATTTTAATATAATTCTAATCATATTCAGAAGAGAGGGGAGGGAGAACTTTAGGAGAAGAAAGCGTGTATTCATAGTGGGACTATAACTCATAACTAATATGAGAGAACAAAGATGAGCAGCTTGATCAACCGACTAAATGTACTTACTCCAAGATAATAAATTTAGAAAACTCTAGAGATAATTGTTTGAATATTATTTAAAGATTATTATCCTATACACTAGCGGTGAAAAACAAAGTTTCCACAAGCGGGGTATAGGAAGCAAAACAAACATGTTCTTGACTAGATAGTATAGTACAAATTTAAGTTTGTATAACACATTGTATGTTAAATCCTTTCATGTATGGTTCTCATGCATTTTCTGATAAACCAGATAATAGAACATTGTTTCATTTGACAGGCTGCTCGATAACTAGTATTCGACTGCCGTTTTAACTGGACCAAGAATTCGCAGGACGGTAATACGCTCTTGGGATTATTCAGGCTTCATCGTGAATCGAATCGTCGTGCCAATGATAAATGAAGCATTCTTCACACAATACTGGGGTGGCCACCAAGGAAGATATTGATACAGGGACGACGAAGTTAGGGACAAACCATTGCAGATTTCATAGTACTCGACGCGTGATTATCGGTAATGAAAGTTCTGCATACTGGTGTAGGTGACAGTAAATATGCCCCCCTGGCCCCTGCCCTCTTCTCGCGTCGTGTTGGGCGAAAAATTCGGTATCGGGGTATAAATTAAACATATTCACATCCAACGTTGATCGAATTCGATATCAGTTTAGTGATTGATGCTCTGTTTGGGCAAGCTTATGGTAATAATGCAAATTGCAAATGCATGTGTCCCATATACTGCTTTCCAGCTTAAGAGTCTATAGTACAAGGCAAGCAAAATTGTATGTAATAAATTTTCTTATATTTATCTGAGTTTGCATGAAAATGTTGCCTTCTCAGTGTTATACTACTATTATTTCATTGTACTGATAATAAAAAACTGACATTTCAATTATGGTTTTATCTTTGTATTTTGGTTCTGTTTATGTTCTGCAAATGTTGGTCGTCGATCTGTATCGTATCGATGATCGATGACTCTATTTAGTTCTGTCTAATTCGACAAGCTTGAGTTTGACCTGAAATTTGAAGCTCGAAGCTTAAATCAAGTGTCACTTTTAAGGTTCAAGCTTGATATGAGACAAAGGGTAAATTGTTCGAGCATGTTCTAACAAGCTTGATTACCTAGTAAAAACCTAAGTTGCACAGATACAGGTACGGGGACAGATACGGAGACGGGGACAGGAAACGGTAATTTTTAAAATTAGAGGGTACGAGTACGGCGAGGGTACGACAAATATAAAATAAAATTTAATATATATAATAAAAAATATTAAAATTTATAATACAATAAGGACTAAAATTATAATTGTATTAAACAATAATTATAATTGTAGTTATTTAAATCCACTTCTAATAATTTTAAATTACTTTTTAACACTTAGATTAAGAGATTACTAAAATTAAATGACTAAATTGAACGAAAATTTAACTTTACATTCTAAATAAAGAGAAAATGAATGACTAAAATAATAAAATTAAAAGATGACATGGCTGAAATATATATTTATCCATTCCTATTTAAAGCTTGAGTGATTAAACCTTAAAACATGTTACAAATACAATACACTAATATCCCACATCCTTAAGATACATAAAGGAAGGAAAGAAAGCAGCCTATAAATAGGCATTTATCAGATAGGACAAGGAAGTAATCTGGTCTTAGCCTTTTGGCTGAGATTAAGTGTTAAATTTATAGTTTTTAGGTGAAGTGTTTTATTTAGTAGTATTTTAAGTATAATTTTTTACTTTAATTATCCTTGAGCTTTTTAAGTTTGGATAAATTTATTGGGTTTTGAAACCTTGCTCACAAAGAAGATGGAGGTTTTATTTTCCATTTTTTCAAATAAATATATTCGGATACGTCTTTGGGTACGTCTCCAATAAAAATTAATCATACCTAATATAAGTTTGACTGTCTCCGATAAAATTAGGACGTCCTCGGGACGTCGCCCAACCGCCCCCCGGGGACGTATTAGGGACGCGGGATGGCAGGCCGTCCCCGCGCTTCATAGGTGAAAACAAAGTTCGATTGTGTGGTTTTTCTTAAAGCTACTCAAATTAAGTATTACTCCTAGAATTAATAAAAATGGAAATATTAAGAATTTTTTTTAATACACAAACTTGTCAAATTTAGAGATTTAGTTTAGTTATCAAACTTTTGAATTGTATTAGTTTTATCCTTTGATTATTATTGATTGATTGAACCATTGTCACCGGTTATCACTTACCGCGTTAGACACTATGTCGCTAAATAATTAACGTCTGAGTTAACATATTCATATGTCATTTTTTATTAAATAAATGTCCAATAAGATAATAACGGGTCAATTTTGATGAAATGTAAGTACAATTGGGTGAATTTTTTAAAATGTAGTTTTAAAATAAATAATTAATTATAAAACTCTACATTTGTACTATTATGTCACTAAAATTGATGTGAAAACAGATATCAACCACATGCATAGAATTTACCGGTTCTATCAGTTAACAACAATCAAATGGTGAGATTCATACAAATAATGAGTTCGAGAGCTAAATTGGTGAAATTAAAAGGATGAACAACATTGTTGATTTTGGTAGATTACAAGAACTAAATTGATGCAATTAAAAAAACAACAACATTGCTGTTTGGGTTTACTACAAAGGTAAAATTGAATAGAAATTTCATGCACTTTTTGATGCCCCTATGGTTATATATGTCCTTACACTAAAAAATTAAGTTTAGGAATTATGATTAATAATTAATGTTAGGGTTAGAGATTAGGGAAGTAGGGGTAATATGTATTTTTAGGGTTTATGGTTTAAATTTTAGGCTTAGTGCTTAAAATTTAATTTTTTTAGTGTTAGGACATAGAAAGAGGTCTAGAAAAGGGGCAGAAAATTTTTGTCCGGGTAAAACTACCTCATAAGTATATTTTTTACATATGTTGTGTATCAAAATATAACTCAAATATTAATAGGTCAAATTATTCTTAATGGGCTTAGGCTTGGAATTATAGTTGGGTTTGGGTTTTGAATGACGGGCAAACTTACATAGGTTTAATAAATCTTCTAATGGATTTTGGTTTTGGGAATTTGTTACTTTAGAGTTAATTGCACCATGTCCCTTAATTAGGACTCTCATTTTAAATTGTTCTTAAAGTTTTAAATATTTATTTTTTAAATTATTGCTCTCACTTAATAAAATTAATTATATTCTAATTTTTGAATTTTGTTCGAATGTCCTTGATTTTTAATAAACTTTAATCATAATTTCCATATTGTGAATTTACGTAAAAAGAAGGTTTTAGTATTAAATATTTGTTTAGATTATACTGTTGATTGTTTTGGTTAAAGTCATGGGTGGTCGTAGGCATGTGCGAAATGTGCGATCGCACAGGGTCCAAAAAAGAGAGCCCCGAAATAAATTGTTATCATACATATAATCATTTTCAAAAGAAAATTACCAACAAATCTTAATTTAAAAAACTAGAAATTTTGAAAAATTAAAAAGATAAACAAAATATGTGTCAGTATATATGGTGGCAATTAGAAGATTATAAAATAGTTCCCTTAATTTTTTATTTTTTAAAAGTTTGTATGTGTACGCACACGTGTGCAATTTTATTTAATAATACACTTTCAATTTCGGTTTGTAATGGAAAAATTCCATTGTAGTGAAAAATTTTCAAATTAGATGACATTATTTGATGGTTTATTGTTTCATTATAATAAATTATATTTATTAGATGATGTTAATCTCAAATCTTATTGTAATAATTTTGAAAATGCTCTTAGGAAAAATGTGTTATTTATGTTGATAAAAATAAGTTATTTGTTGAGCTGAAATTACTTAGAGAGCTTTTATCCAAGGGAAAAATAGGAGCAATGAATTTATTAAAGTTTTTAAAACGTTTTAATTGCTTTCTAAATGCAACAATTGCATATAGAGTTTTATTGACTAATCCTACTATTGTTGTTTCGACATAACAATTTTTTTTAAAATTAAAGTTTTTGAACTCATACTTACAGACAACTATGTCATAAGAATGATTAAATAGACTTGTTTTGATGACAATCGAGACTGATCTTTTAGAAGAAGTTGATATTGAAAGGATTGTAGATGATTTTGCTTCAAAATATGCAAGAATAACATCACTTTTAAGTGAAAATGTTAAACTTTTAGATGATTGTAAGTCATTCTTATGTTGCTTAAGAGAGTAATTCAACATTTTTTTATTAAGGAAACTTTATTTGGAAAAAAATTATTATAAATTAAGGGCTCATTTTATTAAATTGCACATGCCCCCCTTAAAATTTTGAAACGCCTCTGGTTAAAGTATGTGTCTAACATTTTATTTTATATTTATTTTTAAATTCACAATAAATGTGTGACATGTGACGTTCAATCATCATCTTCTTTCTCCTTCGTTTTTTTAGTGAAATAAACAATATTATGTCACGAACACTTTAATTTAGAGATTTCATTTATTCTTAGTGCCTCACTTTTGATCTATGAGTCTTCATTCTCATTTTTTGCGAAAACGAATATGTCTTAAAAATATCCCAAAACACTTTGGTTGCAAAAATTCTTCGATGCGAAAGTGGAATCAAGATCCCCAACCCTCAAAAATTAGTCAAAAAAAATGCTTTCACTTTGCTTGTAATGATAAGTTAGATAAAAAGAAAGAAAATCAAAACTTGAAGAACTTATCAATGGAGAAAAACATTTTCTTAACGGAAGACCTAGAAATAATTACATAATAAAACATTATATATATATATATATATTAATCAAAAAATATTTAGGACCTAAAATAGAAAAATATAATCCCAAGCTTAAGATTGTATCTTAATTAGTTTTTTTCTTGCAATCGAAATAAGTCCAAGAATTCATTAGAAAAGATTACGATAATAAATATGAAAATAATTGTGAATATAGTAAAAAAACCATTTGAAATTGACAATAAAAAAACTCAACAATAATATGAAAAAGGGTTGGTTGAGGAATTGTTCAAATAATGTCATAAATTCCAGGGCCAGCTATGGTTTATTATAAGATTTTTAATAATTTAAATCGATTTAATCAAAATTATTATGAATCATTTCGAAAAATAGAGACATTTACATTCTTCTCTTCCTTTTTTCTCTCATAGAGCTACCGAAGAATGCTAAGAACATCAATAGAGATGTCATCAATGAACGGTTATTTAGAATCGGCCGATGCTCTGTTATCAGAAGCCGAGCACGAAGGTTATTTCGATCCGTCCGATGCTCTGTTATCGGATGTCGGTCCTCGCCGATATTACGAAGACCAATGCTGGTGGCACAAATTTTTGGACACGGAAGAGGCCAAGAGACAAGTGTTGTTCTCGCTTCCGATGATCGTCTCGAATGTTTCGTTTTCGTCGATAATTTTAGTCTCCGTCATGTTCGCCGGCCACCTCGGGGAGCTTCAGCTTGCCGGTGCAACGCTCGCTAATTCTTGGGCTACTGTCACTGGCTTGGCTTTCATGGTTAGGCTTTCATTTCTTGAATTTGTTACATATAATTAATTAATTAATAAGATTCGAATCGAATCGGATCAGATTTAAATTACGGAAAATGTTATTTATTAAAAATCTTTCAGATAGGACTAAGCGGGGCTTTAGAAACACTATGCGGGCAAGGATTCGGCGCGAAAATTTACCGAATGCTAGGGATTTACCTTCAATCGTCGTGCATGATCTCCTTCTTCTTCTCGATCATCATATCGATCATGTGGTTCTACACCGAGTCGATCCTGATTTTGCTTCAACAAGATGCGCAGATTTCAAAAACCGCCGCGCTCTACATCAGGTACCTCATCCCGGGCTTATTTGCCTACGGTTTCGTTCAAAACATCCTCAGATTTCTTCAGACGCAGAGCATCGTGATGCCGCTGGTCTGGTTCTCGGTCATTCTGATGAGCATTCATTGCGGCGTCGCGTACGCGTTGGTGAATTTTACGGTTCTAGGTTTCAAGGGAGCTCCGTTGGCCGCTTCGATTTCGCTGTGGATTTCGTTTCTTTCGTTGTCGGTTTATGTGTTTCTGGCCAAGGAATTTGAGAAGACGTGGGAAGGATTCTCGTTGGAATCGTTTCATTGCCTTCTTACGAACCTGAAATTGGCCATCCCTTCTGCAGCAATGGTCTGGTGAGTTCATCGATCTTTTATGGTCTAATTCTCGATTTCATCCCTCAACTCTATGAACACTGAAAGTTAGTCCCTCTAGTTTTTAGAATTTGTTCTCGTACCTTTTAAGAATTGAGAGGTTAATCCCTCTAATTTGTCAAAATTCGATCATCGTATTTTTATAAAAACTGAGAAGCTAATTTAAGGGCTAGTTTAGCATTGCTTTTGAAAAGTGATTTTTAAAAGTGCCGTTAGAAAGAGATTTTGAAAAGAAATTTTAAAAAGTTAGTTGTAAGATTTTAATGTTTATCATTGCTGTCAAAAAATGCTTTTAAGAAGATAAATGACTATTTTGAACATGATATTGTAAGTTATATATATGTGTGTATATATATATAATATGATATTCAAATTCTATAATGTTATAGTATATGAAATATATCAGCTTAAATTATTATAAAAATATAAAAAATATTTTTATTAATAAATATATTTTTTAACAATTATACGTGTTTCATGAAAATAAAACAAATTTGAAATATTTTATTTAAAAAACTTGACAAGAATAAATATAAATTATTTTAAAATTAAAAAATAATTATTAATTATATAATTATATCTTCGTAAAAAATTATAAATTTATAAATTATAAATAAACACAATAACAAATGAAGGTTAAAATTGTAATTTAGCTCTCAAAATCACTTTTACAACCGCAAAAGCTAAAAATTTTAGCTTTTGCGTTTGGGTTAAAAATCACTTTTCAAAAGCAGATTTTTCTCCAAAAGCTAGCTGTTTAGCACAGCTTTTGACTTCAAACCAACTTTTGGAACCAAAAGTTGGTTTGAAAAGCAATGCTAAACAAAGCCTTAGTTAGCTTAAATTGCTGGTTTTTGCTAATTTGTGGTGTATAAATTAATAAGTTGTTGATTTTTTTTAAATCTTTACATATAAGTGGTTGAATTGTTGATTTCTATGTTAGTGGTGACAATGTTTAGGAGACATACCCAACTGGGATCAAATACTGACAATTAAATTTGAGGGATTAACTTGTCACTTTCTGTAAAGTGTAAGGATAAAATCCATAATTAAACTAATTTTTAATCCCAAAATTTTGATTGAATTGTTATATCTTGAAACCTTACTAAATTTGACGTTTTTGTTTTCCCTAGTTTGGAATACTGGGCTTTCGAGCTTCTTGTATTGTTTGCAGGGTTGATGCCTCATTCGGAATTAAGTACTTCATTGATTGCAATGTGGTAAGCAAAAATGTCATTGACGTGAAATTATATTATGGGCCCGTGTCGCCACGTTATATATGGTCTATAACAATGAAAATTACATCTTCATTATTTTTTTATGTCATCATTTTTATCGAATGAATCTTCACTAAGTAAAAACTGTTTTTTAAATTTGATTTATAGTAAATATAAGTGAAGATGCACTCGATAAAAAAATGACATAAAAAATTAGTAAAATATGTAATTTTTATTGGCTTAGACTATAAATAACGTAACAAGAAAAACCTATAATATAATATCCCGTCATTAACACAAATATCAATTTGATCCACTTGTTTGCCGTCTAATTGGGTTTGTTTTATTGAATGTTATTAATAAAAAAGGTAAGCTACATTAAAACTTTAGGGCACTTTTATTTTAAACGCCTAACTTTTAATTAATTTTCATTGAAGTTTTTTCTGTCTTAAAAAATCTGAAGTTTCCAAATTGACAACAAGTGCAAAGGCCGAGTTTTCAATGCAAAGCACTCACCGATGAATCTTAATGATGGGAAGGTTTTGTTTGACCAGTGAATTAACATAATTTGATTTCAAATTAATTTGACGGTTGATAACGATAAATCGAAAAATTTTAATTTTTAATTTCGATTGAAATAGAAAAAGATTGACAGGGTTTTTCGACGAGTTTGAACTGAATAAAAAAGAGAGGAGAAGAAGAAGATTAGTTCGGTGATCCTTATGATTGGAGAAATCATCGAACGACAATGAAAGAAAATGATTGTCTAGTCGAAATAAAGTTAAAATTTTTGGATTTGTCATTGTTAACCATCAGAGCAGCTTGAAATTAAACTATCATAATCTTCTGGTCAAACGAAATTTTCTTACCATTATAATTGACCGACGATTGCCCTATTCATCGAAAACTCGGCCCTTGCAACTGTTGTCAATTTGGAAAATTATGAGGTTTTTTTTGGGAATAATACTTTGACTTGTCACATCAGCATATCTTAACGACAACGATGATAATGGAAATGAATTAAAAGTTTAGTGATTGTATTGCAAGTTTTAAAAGTTTAATGACCAAAGTGAAAGTATCTTAAAAGTTTAAGGACTGCTAGCGTATTTTATCCTAATAAAATATTGTCCCATAAAACTTATCCCTTTTGTGTTTTAAAATTGTCTCACTTAAATCGTTCCTTTGAAAATCTCAAAACTTTTACTAAGTATATTTTTTTACCATCTTTTTAGTTTTTCAACAAAATAAACTTTTTGTTTTAACTTTTGAAATCATCATTTTAATTATTTTACAACACATCACTTGCACAAATTTTTCTCCTTAAAACTACGTGAAAAATTAACAAAGGACCGGTTTTAAGGGACGGTAGGGAGTAAAATATTACACAAATTATATTAAATGTTTGATGAAATTCATCTCATTTCAGTAGTTTTAAAGCTTTTGACATTGTTTTCTTCTTTCAAGTGTGAATACAGAAGCAATTGCCTACATGGTAACTTATGGCCTTAGTGCTACCGCAAGGTGAGTTCAACTTATTTATACATATCAATCTTCATCTATTTACAAATTTCTTAAATTCTAACCGTAAACCACATGACACAGCACAAGGGTTTCGAATGAGTTAGGAGCTGGGCACCCAACTCGGGCCAAGAACGCCATGGCTGTCACCCTCAAGCTCTCAATCCTTCTCGCACTTGCAATCGTCCTTGTTTTGGGATTCGGCCACAATATCTGGGCTGCTTTCTTTAGCAACAGTCCTTTAATAATAAGCCAGTTTGCTTCAATGACACCCTATCTTCTAATCTCCATAACCATCGATTCTTTCCAGGGTGTCCTCTCAGGTATTATTATAATTCGATATTGAATTTCGTCATAGATTAAAAGCATAGTTTAAAAACTGTACATTGAAGTTGAACAAGTTGATAAATGTTTGCAGGGGTGGCTAGAGGAAGTGGTTGGCAGCTATTGGCAGCATGGGTTAACATGGGGACTTTCTATTTCATTGGAATGCCAATTTCAGGCTTACTTGCATTCAAATTCAAGCTTTATGCTAAGGTAATGCATAATTAATCAATCATGTAAAGTAGTTTTTGTTATTCTTATTGATGTCACGAAAGTTCGGTATTATTCTCTAGTCAAAATTTTGTTTTCCGACTCTGTTAAGAATATAATAGGTTTATAAGAAAATATTTGAACTTATTGTTGAGAGGAGGTGGACGAAAAGTAACAAAAATTGGAGGAAAGAACACTCTTGAGAATGATTTATTAAACTTAAAACGTGACTTGCATATTTACAATCTCTTGCTATGCTTCGTCACATGCAACCCTTTATATAGTGATTGTTGGTGACTATTAAAATAAGAATTAATATTCTATACACTGGCGGTGGAAACTAAAAATTTCCGCAAGCGCCTTAATTTTAGGGCATAAGGAGTTAGTTTAGGGTATATGATTTAGAAGTCTAGGTGTAGGGGTTTAGAATTTAGGGATAGTTATTTCAGTTTAAGGTTTAGGGTTATAATTTAGGGTTTACTTTTTAGGGTAATATGGTGAGGATTTAGGTTTTAACCTATAAACCCTAAATTATAACCCTAAGCCTTAAATTGACACAAATATCCCTAAATTCTAACCCCCTACCCCTAAACCTTATACCCTAAACTAACTCTCTATACACTAAAACTAAAGCGCTTGTGGAAACTTTCAGTTTCCACCGCCTGTGTATAGAATATTTATCCTTAAAATAATTATTTTCGTTCATTCTAGTACATGTATTTACTAAATTCATTTATGTATCCGAGTTAAATACATTCACACATCATCAAATATATATTTGGCTATTAATTTACTCTAACTTTATGATTTATTATTTTTTCAGGGTTTGTGGATAGGCTTAATATGTGGTCTCTCTTGCCAAGCTGGTGTCCTTTTATTAATTACTTTGTGTAGAAAATGGATTAAAATTGAAATTGCAGAAGAAATTGAAACAGAAACCAGAATTTTTGTTTAATTAATCTTATAGTAAAAACATGACTTGTACTATCTAGTTTTGGATAATAAGGATGGAAATTTCATATGCGTTGTACTTATTTAAGATTTATATTTAATTATTGTCTGTGTATATTTATATATTAAAAATGAAACAAATGATAATGGATAGCACATATACCATTTTTATACGAAATCAACAGTGACCTGATATGCAATTAACGGCTATATATATAGCAATTAATGATTCCGTCGATTAACGTTAATTAATAAGTTAATTTGTTATAATGTGTGAATCAAAAAATTTAATTAAATGAATTAATTTATTACAATGTGTAAACTGAATAATGACATTACTAATTTGAGTCGAATTTGAAGTAAAAAAAAATCCCTATAGCCAAAGGGAAAAAAGAAATAAATGAAACGGATTGTTATGGAACTAGACTTATCTCCTGGTTTAGAGGTGGCCACGTCTTCATATCCACGTGTTAACTGCTTAGAGATTTGCTTTGCCAGCTAGAACTAGAAAGTAGAGAACTTGAAGCTCCAACTACCATATTGGTGGGAGGTTCTGCGGTACGGCGCCTAGTATGCGGCTAATATACGGCGTAATCGGCTAGGGCGGTGAGCGGTTAAAGATCATATTTTCGGTAAAAGTTATCGATTATGTTGATCCGAATATCGATATAATCGGTAGCGTCGAATTTGTGATTAAGTTGGAGCGGATGGGCACTCGGACATTTGGACTATAACAAAACCGGTAAAATTACCGGTTATGTTGATCCGAATTTCAATATATTCGGTAGCGCCTAATTTGTTGTTTATTTCGAAAGTATCCATACTTTATAAATCATTATCGAAACTTTTTGAACACCAACGTAACCGTGGTTGAAAAAAAATGTCGAAAATATCGATATTTAATTAAGAGCGTGCAGAAAAGAATCGATATTTAATTCATATAATCTAACCGGTAAATCTTACCAGATATATTATTTCGAAATTATCCATACTTTATAAATCATTATCGAAACTTTTGGAAGACCAACGTAACCGTGGTTGAAAAAAATTGTCGAAAATATCGATATTTAATTAAGAGCGTGCAGAAAAGAATCGATATTTAATTCATATAATCTAACCGGTAAATCTTACCGGATATATTATTTCGAAATTATCCATACTTTATAAATCATTATCGAAACTTTTTGAACACCAACGTAACCGTGGTTGAAAAAAAATGTCGAAAATATCGATATTTAAGTAAGAGCGTGCAGAAAAGAATCGATATTTAATTCATAAAATTTAACCGGTAAAACATAACCGATTACATTATTAATTCATATAATGTAACCGGTAAATCTTTACCGGATTTATTGTTTGGTGTGGAAAGAATCGACACAATTCAAAAACGTATCGAAACTTTTGGGAATTATATCGATTATATATATCATAATGATATAACCGGTTAAAAGTATCCTTTGTATTGCTTGCATTTACAGAAAACCTAAGAGAGGAGAGTATTTGAAATCGACCCGAGTTTGGTTGCTGTGAAATCGACACGAGTTTGGTTGCATTTACAGAAAGCCTAATTTGTTGTATCAGAATCGAAAGGATAGGTTTAGGGTTTGGGGACTTTGAAGTAAAAGGTATGTTGTCGAAACCCTAATTTTTTGGTAATGTAGTATTGGGTAGTTGGGGATAATGTTTTGGGTTTAGTGATGTTGAAGTAAAATCGGAATTCGGATCGATATAGGTCGAAATTGTGTAAATATATTTAGGAATTAAATATCGGAACTTTGTTCTGAGAACTTATCGGTAGAAAGTAATAATGTCGGTAGAATTTATATATCGATACTTTTGTCAGAAAACTGAAGCGAGATGGGTTCTAAGGATCATGAAGATGTTGTTCAAGATGAGACTGAAATGATTCAAACGGAGGCGGAGAGAGTAGATAGGGAGGAAAATCCGAAGAGACCAAAGGGTGGATTTCTGTACTTCTAGTAAGTAGAAATTGTGAAATAATTAATATGTAAATTGTTATTGGATGAAAGTATTTAAGAACATTTAAACTTTCCTATGATGACAGTATTGACGAATTGCAGAGGATGAGGGATTGTGGGACTTACACTGTCGGTTCAGTATGTAAATTGAAATTATAGTGAATATATTGGAGGTTGAATATTTTGATTGTTTATGGTTTATGTGTAATTTGCAGGTGAGAGACGTGGTGGTGAAGAAATGGTACACGATGAGTAAAACTGAGAAGGAACCATTCAACATGTTGTCCATAAATGCTAGAGGAAACTATGAGGCGAAGAAGAAGAAAAAGAAGGTATTCATTATAGTTGTAAATATTTTATAAATGATATATAAAAACTCTGACATTATATGAATATTATTTACATAGGAAGTGTCGACTAGGTGTAGCATAAAACGAGTGCACCACATAGTAGAGGAGTTGAAAGCGAAGGGTAAATCAAATCTGTTGGAAGAAATGGGGTTTGGATCTCTTATTGGGATTCAGGACCGACCAATTCGGAGGGAATTGTATCGGTTGTTGATGGGAGATTTTGATTTGCAGAAGTGTGATGTGCGATACGGAGAATATTCATTTCATTTTAGTGTCCGAATTGTTGAAGCCGTATTGGGGCTACAAAATAAAGGCCAGAGTGTGGATGAAGTTATAAACATGAAGGATTGGAAATTACTTGTGCAGAAGTATGGCCTAACGTCTAATGTGTCATTTGCTACACTTGAGGACGAAATAAAAAGCGGCAAGTATGAAGGGGATGATCTGAAGGCCCGTGTACTATTGTACATTGTCGGAGTATTCCTTTGTCCAACGGGTGATTCATCCCCGAGCAAGGATAGTATGAAGTTATTGTGCGACTCCGGGTTTAGAGGTGAATTAAATTGGGCTTCATATGTGTATGAGAAAATAATTGATGCAATCAAGACTTTTCAAAAGTCCAAAAACCCCTCATACCTCAAAGGATGCATTGCTGTCTTAGAGGTAAACGAGTTGAATATTGGTATTGGTTTAGAAAATTTTGTAAGTAGTTATTATAGAAAATGATAAAGTTTATACAAAATGCAGGTTGCATTGTATGATTTTTGGTCAGATTCTTCTTCTGTGCTGACATTCCGAAAAACTGGAGTGGCACGCATCACTGCCTGGGGCAAGGAAGAAGTTGTTCGAGTTATGACAAAGTTAAAGTTGGAATTACCGAAAAAGAAGGTAATGGTAATTTCAATATTTATAGATTACTAAGGACTTACAAAAGAAAGATGCTCTAATAATGTACTTTATTTGTGAAGGTTGGCGAGGAGGAAGAGGAGGAAGAGGAGAAGGTAGAATATAAGTTGAAAGTGAATGAAGGGGGAAGTAAATTTGACATATTGATTGCTGAGTTGGCGGAGGTTAAAAAACTCGTTTCTGATTGTTTGCAAAGACAATCCAGAATCGAACAGGCTATTGAGAGCTTAAAGGGGGAAGTAGGGAAAAAGTGTAATGGTGTTGTTAAAGAAGTGATGGAATTGAGGGGTGAGTTAAAGGGGGTGATTGAAACGGTGGAAAAAAAATTGGAGGAGGGGTTAGATTTAATTCCTGAAATAAACAAAAAAATGGATGATGGGATACATTTTACTCATGAATTCAAGGAAGAATTGGATGAGGGGATAGATTTAATTCCTGAAACAAACAAAAAGAGGAGTTATGTTGAGGCTAAATATGAAGAACTTATAAAAAATGATGAAGAAAATGTCGAAGAATTGAGTAAGAGGGTGGAGGAACATATAAGAGAGGTCCACCATGAAGATACGAGGACACCGGGTCATGCAATAGATGTAGAGCTCGATTCAGGGTGTCCTGCACCAAAGAAGCAGAAAAGTAAAAAGGTAAAATGAATAATATAAATGACATCCATTTTGATTATTGTGTTGCGGCTAATATCTATTGATATATCGTAGGTTACAAAAGTAAAAATACCAAAGGGAATTGATGTCGTCGAGGCTGCTATGTGTGATTATGTATGGAATAGTGGCTTGTTAGAACCAGGGTAAGTTATATATATTGCTTTGCGAGTGATATTTAAATAAATGTGGTGAAAAAATTAATACAAAAAAATTGCTTCTATAGAGATGTCATCGTAGATTACGGGCTCGAACATGGCACAGCAGGCGACCTTTGTAGCTTAAAACCCGGGGAATGGCTAATAAGTCCGATCATTAATTTGAAAGGCTGGTTATTGGGTTACGAGTCGATGAGGAATCCTACCATGAAGCGGAAGATTTGCTATCTTCCATCCAAATTTGTGGTAAGTTACATTTTTACACATTTTCGTGTCCAATTTGGTCATGGCTGGTCAATTACTGGAGATTGCTTTTTGAAATGCAGAGCGCGTTCATAAGCGACGGTCAAAATGCGCCGTTTCTTGTACACTTCTATTCTAGAACGTTGATGGGCCATAATAAACTCACCGATTGTGACATGGTAAGATATTTTTGCTTACATGTTGTTAAGTATTTAAATAATAACAATAAATGTTCTAATATCTTGTGTGACAATTGTTGTAGATCTTCATGCCAATAAACGATTCAGATACTCATTGGTGTCTCTTGGTGTTGGATATGGTTGATCGTGTAGCACCGTTTCTTGATAGTCTACATAGATCTCCCCGGCACAAGACTAGAGTGGAGCAAACAAAGAAAACAGTATGTGTCGATACATTTTGTAATTTATAATGCATAAATTCTTCGTAATCTAATTGTATTTATTTTTTTTACGCAGTTGGAATGTTTACAGAAATTTAGTGAGGACGAGGCGTTTTCTGCCCAATTTGGGAAGATTAAGGTCCCACCGAGGGATTTAAAATTCGTGGTCCGTAAAACGAAGGTGCAAACGAACGGGCATGATTGCGGAATGTATGTGGTCATGTGGATGGAAGCTATTTCTGAAGGGAGGTCACCGGATGATTTGGTAAGTGGTCGGAAAAGGACTTCATTTTTAAAAAAAATTTGGGACTGGCATTGACTCCTAATTTGAATGTAGGTTGTTGGGGATTTTGATCGTCTGAGAGTTTTAAACGATCTCATAAATCACGATTGTAATAGAAGGAGAGCGAAGTTCACAACTGCTTGCCTGGACGTATGAAAAGATAATTATGTTACCATACTTTTTCCCACTATGTAAATGATGATATCATAGTTAGTTTGTTGTAAATTATGTTAACATATTAGCTTACTCTTGTAAAAATATCATACTTATTTTCCTTTAGGAAACAATTGTCGATACTGTTGTAAAAATAACGAAACTTTTATACGAAATATATGTATCCTTAGATTAACAATCCCCTTTAAAATCGATATTTTTTTCCTTCGTTATTAAATTATCCAAACTTTTTGACACAGACGCACTGCCATAGCTTACTGGAATAAAATTGTCGATACTTTTCTGCCGCAATGAGTAATAATATCGAAACTTGTATACGAAATATATGTATCCTTAGAGTAACAATCCCCGACAAAATCGATATTTTTTTTCCTTCGTTATTAAATTATCGAAACTTTTTCACACAGACGAACTTGCTTAGCTTACTGGAATAAAATTGTCGATACTTTTCTGCCGCAATGAGTAATAATATCGAAACGTTTATACGAAATATATGTATCCTTAGAGTAACAATCCCCGACAAAATCGATATTTTTTTCCTTCGTTATTAAATTATCGAAACTTTTTGACACAGACGGACTTGCTTAGCTTACTGGAATTAAATTGTCGATACTTTTCTGTCCCAATGAGTAAAAATATCGAAACCTTTTTACGAAATATATGTATCCTTATAATAACAATCCTCGAAAAAATCGATAATTTGTTTCCTTCGTTATTAAATTATCAAAATTTTTTGACACAGACGGACTTGCTTAGCTTACTGGAATTAAATTGTCGATACTTTTCTGTCGCAATGAGTAAAAAGATCGAAACTTTTATACGAAATATATGTATCCTTATAATAACAATCCTCGAAAAAATCGATACTTTGTTTCCTTCGTTATTAAATTATTGAAACTTTTTGACACAGACGGACTTGCTTAGCTTACTGAAATTAAATTGTCGATACTTTTCTGTCGCAATGAGTAAAAAGATCGAAACTTTTATACGAAATATATGTATCCTTATAATAACAATCCTCGAAAAAATCGATACTTTGTTTCCTTCGTTATTAAATTATCGAAACTTATAATCTTAATCGGAAATTTAGGCGGGATTTCTATTTAAACCAGCACTTAACTTAAATCAAACACCCATTTAGGAATTTATTCGAAACTATTGCAGAGATCTCTTCAACTCCAACGACGACCTGGGTAAAATCAACACCGACGAGGACGATTACAACGATCATATTTACAGGTTAGTAAAAGTGACTGACTTTTCGTACTTTAGGGTTAGGGTTTTGCACGATTATGGAGTAACCGATCATCTTCTGCATATAACAGTTGTAATGGCACCCAAAAAAGGGGCACCCAAACGGAAGAGAACTTCTGCTTCGAAGACAAAGTCATCTTCGAAATCAAGGTCTGTTAGTCAAGTAAGTTCAAGTTCTTCTGAAGAAAATTTGTCTTTTGAATCGCAAAACTTTAGAAGCACCGATGAGAAACTGACATATGATAGCAATTTCAAAACAAGGAAGATTCGTCCAGAACGTGTTATTGACTTGAACTTCTTCTTCGATGAGAAAAACAAATTTGGGTTTAAAGATACATTTACAGATTGGGGGTGGCTGGAACTGCTTGGTGTAGAACCAAAATATTACCCCAATCTTGTTAGAGTTTTCTATAGTAATGCAAAATTAGACCCGCAGCCTGGTACGGGAAAAATATTAAGATTTACGACTCATGTCATGGGTAAGGACATATATATAGATGCGTCATCTATTGCTGCTGGTATAGGAGTGAAGAATGTAGGAGATTCCGATGAACATATTTTAGATCCTACCATGAAACGTGTGGATCGGAATACTCCCACTCGCCTTGGTGCGGAGGGCAGATTGTTCCACTTTCTTGTCAGTTGGTTTCTTAGGCCGTCCGGTGGGAAATATTCAGAACTTCGAGATATTGATTACTGATGGTTGTCTAAATATGAATCAAGAACCGCTCCAAACATAGCAAAACTGATATATGAGACAATGCTACATATAGTGAAGAAAGGTGCTTCCATTACAACCTCACTACCATATGGATGCATAATTTGCCATATATTGAGGAAGGAAGGAGTGCAATTCAATCTTGACTGCCCTCTTCGACTATCCAGGAAGATCGACATGATTACCTTGACAAAAGCGGGATACGATTTTATTGAAAACGTCGGTTGGATAAACAAATGTCTAATTGCGGCAGAACAAGGCAACGACCAAGTGGAGAACGTTGAAGCAGCACAGCAGAAGCGGATGCAAGAAGTTGAGATCGAAGGGGTCATTACCATGAAGTCAGTGATGGATTACATGGTTCATTTCCGCGAGCAAATGGATGCTCGTTTTGGCGAGATTAATCACCAAATCGGCCAAATACGAGCAGATATTTCCTCAGTTCGTGCTGACGTCTCCAACTTCCGTAATCAATGGCTTCAAAGCAAATACAAACCCATAGGTAAAATAACCTTTCAATTTACAATTGACATTCGGTTATTTGACTATTGACATGCTTATAACAGAAGTGGACAATCCAGTGGTGCGTGAAGAGGATAATACGGTGCCTGAAGAGGAGAATGATGAAGAGGTACGCAGTTCAGATGAGGATGACAGTGAAGACCCCAGCAGATATATTATTTCTGTAACACAGAACAAAAAACTTGTCATTTTTGATGTCAACGGAGTCCTTGCATATTATACAAAACAAACTCCCAGAGGTAATTAAATTTCTGTAAATCTGCTTACGGCTATAAAGAAAACAATTATGTTTAATTTCCTTTCATGTTGTAGATGTTAAACTGAGGCCAGGTGTAGAAGAATTTATGCAATTTTGTTTAGAGAATTTTTTTGTTGGAATATGGTCATCTAAGTTGAGGTAAGCACCGTTATGATCCAAATTGTTAACATTTAACGTTGACCTCTTAAATAATTTGAAGTTTATCGTGGTAATTGTTCACGATTGCAGGCATAACATTGACCTTGCTCTTAACAAAATACCCGTACAAAATGAACGATATTTTTTCATCTGGGTAAGATGCTTCTTACATATTGGTAATTGAATTTGTTATGATTCTTACATTTTGGACTGATACAAGTTACTATTAACAGGATCAAACAAAGTGCATAGAGGAAGAGGAATACACCTTCTGCAAAGACTTGCATCAAGTTTGGAATGAGTATCCTCAATTCAAAGAGGAGAATACACTGTTGGTGGATGATTCTTCCGAGAAAATGAGGCATAATCCAGTGAGTAATATTTTTTACATTCAATTTTTTAATAACGTAATATGCTATTATTTTGTTAATTTATCTTTTCTTTATAGGAATACACCTACATATGTCCGCCTCCCTATAACCAATCATCTTCCAACGACAATGCGTTAGGTATTACAGTTACATATGTGACTAATTCCATTGGTTTATTTATATATTGAAGATGTTGACAGGAGAGTCTGCTAATTTGGGTTATTTTTATATATCCACAGAAAAGGGCGGAAGCATCCGAGAATTTTTGGAAAAGTTGGCGAATGACCAGAGTACTGTACCTGAATTTGTAAAAAATAACTCTTTACACATTTGAATGTTATATCGTAATGTTGTATGCAGTCACCATGTCTATTGATGGGAACTTGCTGTATTCCAAATGTCCTCGTTGCCCTGAGACATAAAGAAGTGATTGATATTAAAATTAACCATAAACAAACACTTGCGGACAATATGTTGTAGAATACATATAGTAACTTACATTATAATCCTCATCTGCGGGGCCGTAGGACCATTCCGCATCGTTAGCAAAAAAGTCAGTCGAGGTAGGTTGTGTAAAAGAATCCAGACCCAACTTTAATTTAGGACACGTTACTCTGTTATGTCCCTCATTATTGCAGAAAGAGCAACTCCTACTTTTCTTCTGGACGATCTTCTTTTGGACAACTTTTCTCTTTCCTTGTCTTCGTTTAGGGTCGCCAACGCGAACTCCATTATCAACATTTCTTCGTTTACTTGAATCTTTCAAACCGAACGAGTGTTCAAATTCGGCAGTTAGTCTTTTCATCTCATCTCTTGCGGTTATGAAAGATGCATCTGTCTTTGATGCAATGTAGCACAAACGACTTGACGTTGTACGTAGGGCCGCGAACCGTGTCATTTGCATAACTTCAGGTGCTACATTGAAGTCAAGGAAACTTGGTGCAGCAGCCTTCGCCTCCTTCGTCCATCGAGTTAGAATCAAGGACTTTGGAATACATGTGTAATCCAAGTTCTTCAGAACATGCAGTTGATGGCAACATGGAATTCCTACAGTCTCAAACTTCCTACACGAGCATGTGACGGTTTCCGAGACAACATCAAAAGATACGTCAAATCTAATGTTCTTTTCCTTGTACTTTGACAGAACAAAATGTACAGACTCATCTGATAAGGACTGAATTTTTTCGTCAATCCGGTACAAAGTCTCCTCTTGAAGTTCTTCTTGGAAGAAACCAAATGATGCTCGCGTATAAATTTGACCAGCATGGTTTTCTAGGTCTGTGAGTTTGGTGATCTGGTAGGGCGTTGTCTGCGAACTTAAGCAATCTGCTTCCAACTCGTTGATACGAATTTGTCGAATTAAATAGTGTTCAATTGTACGAACTACGTCTACATATATCTTCTTCTGTATCAAGGCACGTCCGAGTGCAGCATTCAAGGACTCGCTTTTTTGTGTGGATCGCAAATTGGCAAAGAAATGACCCGTTTGATATGCTTGAGCCCATAAGTTCCGAGTATTTCCCTTCTCTATCACCCATGGATGGTTTTCGACATTGAATTCGGAAATCACCCTAGACCATTCTCTATCAAATTCGCTGGTTGTCCACCACGACCTCATACATCTGTTAAATGCTGTGCTAAATTTGTTGTCACCAATGTTAGCTTGTACATTGCGAGATAGATGCCAGGAACTTAATCTGTGCTTAGCATAAGGGAAAACACATTTGATAGCCCTCTACATTGCCCTATCCCCGTCTGTAGAAAATTTCGCAGCACCCACTCGAACGATTGAGTCGTTTCGTCAGCTATGATCGCAGTAGCAAAAACTATTGTGTTATGGTGATGATTGACACCGACAATAGGCAAAATTGGTCGTGCATAGTAATTACCTTTGTAAGTTGTGTCGAAGGCAATAACATCACCGAAGCAAGTGTAATCTGATCTCGATGTTGAATCAGCCCAAATAAGATGCTGCAATGCCCCTGATTCATCTGTGGAGTATGTCATAAAAAACCCTGTATCATCATCTTTCTTGTACTCAAAGTAATCAAGGAGTGCATTCACATCCCCATTGACAAGCTCCTTTGATTTACCTCTATCAAGTGCATTGTACAGGTCTTTACTAGAAAATCCAACATTACGAAATCCCCCTGCCTGATTCATGAAATATTTCATTACCTTTGATGTCCCAACACCAACATCTTTCAACGTTGTTGCCTCAGCCACATCAGCCTCAGTCACACCTCTATTTGAACGCATAAATGGTGTCATAAGAGGTGTGCACAATGCATGATTATGTTCGTGGAAAGACTTACTCAGAACCCACTGATCTTTTGTTTTTGTTGCTGTGACAACGATTTTGGCCTTGCATCCTGTTTGTGTGACTGGCGTATGCGCACGTCGACGATTAACATTTTCGACCTTCGAACACCTAAACCCTTCTTTTGAACAACAAAATTCTTGTGTCTTCACATTCCCTTCGCCATCCAGCCATGATGTTCCTCGACGTGCACTAAAACCTTTTTTCATTGCGTATTCCTTGTAAAAATTCCAAGCTTCCTCTCGTGAAGAAAAGAGCTGACCTACCAACCGTTCCGAATCATCAACGGTCAACTTCTCATCTTGCAAATTCCCGCTACCATTAACATCGTTGGATGGAATATCTTCCATTTTCTTAAACACGATCGGTTGAAGTGGTCCTAACTTTTCCTGCACAGGACTTCTGTTGTGTTGTTTTCATTTTCAGGTACTAAATTCGGTAGGTGGTGGTGGTTGATGGTGGTTGAAAGCATTTAGAGCAATTTATTTCTTCCTTCCTACAAAGTTAACGTGCAATAAATTCTATTTTATTATCGATACATTTTTTCCCTCTACTGAAAAAGTTTCGATCCTGTTGTAAAATTCCATGATACATTACCAATTCTGCGCGAAAATATCAAATCTTTCTTTCCTTCACGATAAAATTTTTCGATACTTTCAGAAACAATGAATTCTCATAGGTTACTGTAAATAAAGTTTCGATACAATTTTCCCCTTTCTGAAAATGTTTCGATACTGTTGTTAAATTCCCTGATACGTTACCGAATCTGCTCGAAAATATCGATTCTTTCTTTACAAGACGATAAATATTATCGATACTTTCAGGCAACATTATTCCAACTTACTAAATATGTTTCTATACTATTGTAAAAAGAAAGTATTGTTAAATGAAATGCGAATTACAGTTTTCATTCCAGTTAAATTTACTTATGTGGTGTTTTGCTTTCCTATAAATACCCACGAATTCCACCATCACTTACTCATTCCAAATTCTCTCTAAACACCGAGCCCAATCTTTGCTCACCTTATGGCCAAATTTCAGGCAACATTTTATTTTCTCGATACTTTTTTTCAGTCAACAATCACCACCAAAATGTCACTGAAAGATTTAATACAGTTGACAACAATCGAGGTTAGTAAACACGGCGACAAACAAATTTCTTCCATGGAATGTCGAATCCCAACACCGTCAGCAAACAAAACACACTACGTTATGAAGCTTACGAACGATACAGACGTTCGTAACATGTATGACCGCCTCAATTCCGTCGGAGCTGCAGACGTCGATTTACATGTTAAGTTTGACGACGTCAACGCCGACAAAGGTAGTTTGTCTGCACCCGTACAACCTGATCCAAACATTGAACGCGCACCGTCTTCACCGGATGTTGATGCGGCTGCGGATGAGCTGTAACTTTTTATGTACAGACGTAGAGAAAGAAAACAACAGCTGATCGAAGAACTAAACCTAAGTTCAGACGTGTCCACTGACTACGATGATTCAGATTAACAATAAACTTCTGAAATTATCTTCCAATTATGTTATATGACGTCTTATTTCATCCTTTATCCCTTACTTGTCCACTGGCTCCAAATAAAATTTCGATACATTATTCCCCCTATCTGAAAATGTTTCGATACTGCTGTTAAATTCCATCATACATTAGCGAATCTGCTCGAAAATATTGATAGTTTCTTAACGTTACCATACAAATACCGATACTTTAAGAAACAACGGATTCCCATAGCTTACTGGAACAAAAAGTTTTGATACAATATACACACTATTAATAAAAAACCCGATACTTTTGAAAGAAAATCAATGTTCCGGTACGAATATCCTTCGAAAATATCAATAATTTACAAGATTTTCGATACTTTTTACACACAAATATCGATAATTAACAAGATTTTTGATACTTTTTTCCATGTTTTAATGGAATTATCGATAAGTTTGCAAAAACATTCATGTTCCCGGTATATTTTTACTGTATTCTTTATTCATTACATCAATGTATCCGGTTTTTTATTACCGTTTTCATTATACACTTCTACAACTTTGCATTCCAGTGTTATGTCATTTCTTACTTGTATCACATGCACTGTTTACTGCTCCTCCTATATAAAGCTGAAACCCTTAATCCCCACAACGAATCTGATTCTTCCTTTTCAATGTCGTGTCTTTTCACTTCTACCTCCCTGTATCACGCATGCACCGTTTACTGCTCCTACTTCTCCACATTTACTTCTATTACCCCGGAAAACGAGGAGAAGAACGAATCTGATTCTACCTTTTCAGTTTCGCGTCTTTCCAATGTATCACATGCACCGTTTCTGTTCATGTACCTTCTCCTCATTTATTTCTATAACCCGGGAAACGAGTAGAACAAACGAATCTCTGCCTTTTCAGTCTTATGCATTATCACTTTCCCTCCCAAACGGAAATTGCCTATAAATTAACAACTCCTCTATTTTGCTCTTCACAACATCTTTAATTTTATCTACTCAACCTTTTCCTTTGCTTTTATAATCAGTTCTCTTTCACAATCTTCTATTATAAAATGAGTTCAAGCAGAAGTTCGGGTAAAATTCCTCAGTCTTTCGCAAAGAGGAAGATTGAATTCGACACATCATCAAACAGTGATGATGATTTCTATATCGATTCTGATTCTGATAATGACGAACAACTAAGCCACGATGCATTCAAATCTAGCAAATTCTTCAGGAGTTTTTTCGAGGCCTTCGATCGAATGAACTCTATCAACGACCCTACTACTACATGGCGGTGTCCAGCATGCCACGGAGGTCCTGGTGCCTCTAAGTCGTTTTCTGGCCTTCAGTCCCTACTCACCCATGCAAAAACCAAAAAAGAAGATAAGATGAAAATCCATCGCCTCCTTGCTCAGACGTTGGACAAGGAATTACGAAGAAGGGGTGCTTCGGCCACTCCTCAACCTCAACCTCAACAAAACGCTTCAGGCCAATGGCGTGGTCTGAGTAATGATGCTGCTATTGTCTCCCCCCCCCCCCCCCCCGCCTTCAAGCCACCAGAAACCTCATCACCAAATACTCTGGCCACCCATGGTGATGATTAGGAACACACAAGATCGTACAGATGAAGATGGGAGGGTAGTTATATAACTTCTGAATTATGTTTTCATTACTATTATAATACTTAACTTCTTATTTCTTTAATTTTTTGCTTCAGTGGATTGGCATGGGAAACCAAGACCTTCTCAACGCTTTCAGTTCCTATGGTGCTGTTGCCAAGGCTCGCCATTCATATGGTCCACAAGGCCATCGTGGGATGAGCCTTTTGATTTTTGAGAGCACAGCAAGAGGTTATTTAGATGCTCAGCGTCTGCATAACCAGTTTGCTGCCCAAGGTTTCAGGTTAGATGCTTGGCAACGTCATGCTCCATCCCCTCCATCCAGCCAGCGCCAACTATATGGTTACATGGCTGAAAAAGAAGACATACACATCTTCAACCGCCATCTCCAAGGTTTTCTCTATCATTTTCTTCTATTATTAATAACAATATACTCTTCTGCTCATACTTATGCAAAAAAATTTGTTCATTAGGCAACCAAAATGTCAAGTTTGAGTGCGACCATATGCAGAGATGGTTGGACAACAAGCTGGTGCTGGAACAAGTTCCATGGGTGGCAGGGGGACTTGAAGGGAGGAGGCTTGAAGGGACAATGAATTCAGAATAAAGAAAAGATTGATGGTCTAATATTTATGTGCAGTTCAAAGACCATGCCAGATTGTTTCCAATATCATAAAACTCTATTACATGATATTGGAAACAATCCGGCTTGGTCTTTGCATTGCACATAAATATTAGAAGATCAATATTTTGTTTCTTCTCAATTTCTTTTTATTTCCGTTGCCATATCGTTTTGTAATCTTTTCATTTTGTAATCTTTTCCTTTCTATATGATGCACTACTATTTTCTTGATTCTAATTCATATAAACGATTTAATAGAAGTTTCCATAATTTTTATAAAGTTTCCATACTTTTTCGATAGTGCCTCTACCTCTAATAGAAGTATCCAAACATTTAATATAAGTATCCATATATTGATAAAAAGTTTCGAAAAACTTTTCAAAAGTATGCAAACTTTCGAATTCAACATATCCGGGTACCATTGATAAAAAGTTTCGAAAAACTTTTCAAAAGTATGGAAACTTTCGAATTCAACATATCCGGTACCATTGATAAAAAGTTTCGAAAAACTTTTCAAAAGTATGGAAACTTTCGAATTCAACATATCCGGTACCATTGATAAAAAGTTTCGATAAACTTTTCAAAAGTATGGAAACTTTCGAATATAACATATCCGGTACCGCGTTACCGAATACATTATATACCTTATAACAAATTAGACGCTACCGATTTTATTATGTCTGACCTTTTACTTAAATTAGCCGGTTACCATTATTTTATCATTTTTTAGTGGTTTTTACCGGTTTTATCATTTCATATCCACATATCCGGTACCGCTTTACCGGTTACATTATATACACAATCATGTTTCCGGTAACGCCGTATATTAGCCGCATATTAAGCTGCCGCATGGTAGAAAAATCTCATATTGGGTGTTATTATTTTCCTTCCTCCTTGCTTCCACTTTCCCGCACCAAAATTTTTATTTTATTTTCAAAAACTTATAAAGATTATTTTTTAAAAACATGTAAATATCATTTTATAGAATTATAGTATATCATATGATAATAATACTTAAAAAATTGTTTGATTTAACGGTCATAATTAGTCAAAATTTTTAATTAATTTTATTTATTGATTCCAAGATTTATTGAGTGCATTTTTTAAAGCTTAATTAATTTTTTAGAAAGTTTGAAAGGCTTACACTCCTAACCTAAATGAAAATAGATTCCGCATATAATTTACATTTTAGATCATTGAATTCAACATTCACTTTCATTTACATCATAATTTTTAATTTATTTAAATCATATCATTCAACTTTTATTATTAATAAACTAAGTCACATATACCAACATTGTTAAATAATCTTAACAAAAAATCAAAATTAACACTTTACGTAACATAAATTTCACATATCATCATCGAATAATGCTTAATTGATAACTTTAATAAATTATGTCAGTTAATTTATATTATTTATAAATTATGTCATCTATTAATGATATGTGAATAAAATATTAAATAAAATATCAATTTCAAATTTTATTCATTAGAATTATTTAATGATGTTAATATAAATAACATAATTCATAAATAATAAATAATAACTGACATAATTTTATTAAATTAAAGGCTTGTGACGTAAATGAAATTAAATGTCAAATTCGGTGATCTAAATTGTAGATTATCCGAACTATACTTTATCTCCTGGTTTAGAGGTTGCCACGTGACCACGTCCTTCATATCCACGTGTTAACTGCGTAATGATTTGCTTTGTCAGCTAGAATTAGAAAGTACAGAAAACTTGAAAACTCCAACTACTTGACATATGGGTGTAATTTTTCCTTCCTCCTTTCTTCCATTTTCGTGCACCAAAATTTTCATTTCTTCGTCTTCAACATTTTCATTCTCAGCGCAAACCAGATTCCGGCTTGGTTTTCGCGCCATGAGCTCCACTTCAAAATCCCAAACCGGGTCCGTTTCTTCCTCAACGCTGCACCAGGTCCCGGGTCTAGACCCCCTTGAAATGGACAGCATTTCCGAGAAGACCTTCGAAAGGTACTCCTCAAACACAGTGAAGAGGAATGGAAAAGGGGTTTCCATTGTTTGGTTTAGGAATGATCTGAGGGTGCTAGACAACGAGCCTTTGTTCAAGGCTTGGGTTTCTTCCGAGGCTGTTTTGCCGGTTTACTGCATCGACCCTCGTCTCTTTCAGACCACCTATCACTTCGGTTTCCCTAAGACCGGAGGTATCACTTTTCTTACTGCTGTCTGCTGTCTGGTTTCTTGTTTTGCTTTCCCTTTCCCTTGTATATAACATGTTCATTTCTGTTTGTCTAGCTTTGAGAGCACAATTTATGATAGAATGCTTGGCTGATTTGAAGAAAAATTTGATGAAAAAGGGTCTAAATCTTCTCATTCAACATGGGAAACCAGAGAACATTATTCCTATGCTTGCAAAGGCTTTTGCAGCTCACACAGTTAAGTGGCTACGGCTTACGGATGGAAATTCTCTACCTTTTTCTGTCCCTACATATGTTCTCACGTTTAAAAATTAACTGTAGCGTGTAGAGTGTAGGGGCACTGAAACGTTTAAAAATTAACTGTAGCGTGTAGAGTGTAGGGGCACTGAAAAGGGGCAGACGAATGTTATCTACTGCCTACAGTATAATGTCTGTAGGGTGTAGGGTGTAGGGTGTAGGCGAATTTTATCCACTGCCTACAGTATAATGTCTAGAGTTGAGTAGGGAGTAGGGTGTAGGGGCAGACGAATTTTATCCACTTCCTACAGTATAATGTCTAGAGTTGAGTAGGGGGTAGGGGGTAGGGGGTAGGGGCACTGAAAAGGGGCAGACAAATTTTATCCACTGCCTACAGTATAATGTCTAGAGTTGTGTAGGGTGTAGGGGCACTGAAAAGGGTCAGACGAATTTTATCCACTGCCTACATTATAATGTCTAGAGTTGAATCTGTACTTTAGAATTACTATAATATTGGATTTTCATAGTGCTCACTTTGAAGACTGTTCATCTCAGGTTTATGCTCATAAAGAAACCTGCTCTGAGGAGCTACAAGTTGAAAGATTGGTTGCAAAAAGTCTGAGACAGATTGTGTTATCACCTGCTCAAGGCAAATCTAGCAGGTCAAGTTCAACACACAATCCTAAGCTAGAACTTCTATGGGGCAGCACTTTGTATCACTTAGATGACCTTCCGTTCAGTATCGACAGTTTACCGGATGTGTATACTCAGTTTCGTAAGGCACGGTTCTAAATTGTAATCATTTTCGGTTCATTACTTTATAGTTTTGGACTCTAGGCTAGTGTGAATGATTGTATGGAGGTTTTGCACATTGGATGTTTGTTGACATAACTACATAAGTATTACTTTCAGTCTGTTGAAGCTAAATGTGGCATCCGGGGTTGCATCAGACTTCCAAAATCTCTTGGACCACCTCCTTCTGTTGATGATTGGGGAACTATTCCTTCAATTGAGCAGCTCGGTCTTCACTCGGAAAAGGCAAGTTAACATGTTATATAGACTATGCATACATATAAGTATACAATAAGCGATGAGAATGTTAACTTTTTAGTGTTTTTTATCCCCATGAATGACAGACTACAAAAGGAATGAGATTTTTGGGAGGTGAGGCTGCTGCATTGGGCAGGGTTACAGAGTACTTTTGGAAGAAGGCAAGATCTATTGGCTTGTTACTTTATGTAAATGGTAGAATAATATAATTACTTGCACCATCTGTATTATAGGGAAAATGTAGTACCAAATAGTGAGGTAAAAAGAGAAAATTGTTCTGATTGTGCTGCCTTCTTAATCAGTCTTGCATGCATGCTTATACAGGACTTGTTGAAAATATATAAAGATACACGGAATGGGATGTTAGGACCTGATTACTCAACAAAGTTTTCTCCATGGCTTGCTTCAGGAAGTCTTTCTCCTCGATTCTTATATGAAGAGGTAACCGAACTTAGTAAAAAAAAATTCATTTGCTGTTATTGAATAACCATGTTATAGAATGAAGCTGATGGTTTTAACTCAGGCCAATATGTTGATTAATACTATCAGGTAAAAAGATATGAAAAGGAAAGGCTAGCAAATGACTCCACATATTGGTACCTTTCGTCGTTCTAGCTTGCAGACGAAAACTTGTTTGTTTAGTCTCATATGAGGCTTGATCTTCACTATGAAAATTGTTGCAGGGTGTTGTTTGAACTGATATGGAGGGATTACTTCCGGTTCATTTCGATAAAATACGGCAATTCCATTTTCCATTTAGGTAAAGATCGAAATTAGTTGAATTTCTTTTGGAGTGTATTAATGTTTATGGTGTCATTTTGTCACTGTTTCATTTGAAGGCCTACAATTCTTCTCAAATGTGACTGATTTCAATAGTCATATCATATCAATTGACAAATTTGGGTAATTAGGTGGCCCAAGAAAAGTGGAACATAGGTGGCGTAGAGACGAAAAATTGTTCGAGGCCTGGAGAAATGGCTGCACTGGGTATATTGCTATTCTACCTATACTCTGGCCAGGCATAATTGTAGATGTTTCGTTGCATTCGTTTGTATAGATTTTATCATTTATTTATGTGGATTTCACAAATTTGTAGCTACCCTCTAATCGATGCAAACATGAAGGAACTATCAGCCTCTGGATTTATGTCGAATCGAGGCCGGCAGGTGAACTTTCATTTTTTTCTTTCATGTAGAACATTATTCTAATCACAGACTGGTGTCCTGTTCAAATCCTTAAATTAATTATAATAGTATCTTTCGGAATCCTGCAAGCTGTTGAACATGTTTGCAACATGATCAAATGTCATGCAGATTGTATGTTCCTTTCTTGTTCGAGACATGGGAATTGACTGGCGCATGGGTGCAGAATGGTTCGAGACATGCCTTCTAGATTACGACCCGTGTTCAAACTACGGAAACTGGACGTATGGTGCAGGTGATTCACTCAGTTTTTTTCTATTTCAACTGTGCAAGATGCTGCATACTATGCAGTTTTCTTGATTGAATTGTTAACTCATTTGTTCAACATTTCTTCTGGAATATGAAAAATCTTAACATAACATGATATAGTGTTCCTTCCTTTAAGGTGTCGGAAATGACCCTCGAGAAGATCGGTATTTCAGCATCCCAAAGCAAGTAAGTGCACTTGGATATGTAAACTGTGCAACACTTTTTCTCTATTCATTTACACAAGTTTGGGAACATCAGTCAGTTTCAAGTAAAAACATGGCTGAGTAGCATGCAATTTTTCAGGCACAAACATATGATCCGGACGGCGAGTACGTAGCGTTTTGGTTACCGGAGCTTCTTCCTCTCCCCAGAGAAAAAAGGAATTTTCCTGGAAAATCATATATTGAGCAAGTTGTGCCTCTCAAATTTGGGAACACTTATAAGCAACACAGTCAAAGAAGCAAATATGGTGGGAGACAGTCTGGCTTACAGAGGAGATGAAAGAATGAGCAAATATATTTATAATGTTATTTTTAAAGAAAGATTTTTGAGGATAAAGTATTGATGTGAGTATAAAGGAATCAATGAATTGATGATTGAAGAATCAAATTGAATAAAAAAGTAAAGTTTAGGGATTAAATTTTGAAAAGAAATAAATTTGGATAAAGGATATAGTTCATATTAAGACAAAACAAAAATGTATACATAAGAGTGACATTGTGAATGTTTAGCTTTGTGATACTTGGAGGATTTTTGTTTAGCCCCTTTTAAGATGTTACTCTGTAGCAGCTCGCTATTTCTTTTGGATGTAATAATATAATATTTATCTAGAAAAATAATTTAGGTGTGTTGTTTTTATTTTAGGGAAAACTACACCCGTGGTCCCCTAACTATGCCTGTCTTCCTACTTTGGTCTCAAAATTATGTTTTTCGGCAAAAGAGTCCCTTCCGTTACATAGTTCTCCTGTTTTGGTCCCCGACGTTAAATAACTAACGGTTTTGCTGACGTGGCATTTTTAAATATTTTTTTAAGGCTGACGTGGCATTTTTTAATATTTTTTTAATTATTTCTCTCTCCTCTTATATATTATTTTTATTTAATTTTATTCACCCAATCATGTTGTGACACGTGTCACTACACTATTAGGTGAAAAAAACCCCCAAAAATCCTCAAAATTGGACTTGGTGCCGCTAGGATTTGAACCCAAGACCACCAGCATATCAAGTATGTGCTTGAACCAACTAGGCTAGGCTGGATACTTGATTCAAATCTACTAACACTTATATTTAAGCTGTACAAATTAACCCAAAAAAACCTAAAAACATAATTGGTGCCGCTGGGAATCGAACCCAGGACCACCAGTGCATAACGAATGCGCGTGAACAAACTATGCTAGGCTGGTTACCTTAATCAAATCTACTAACATTTATATTTAAGCTGTACAAATTAACCCCAAAAAAATATTTTTAAATTAGAAACAACACATTCGAACGCAATACCTAATTGATTTTTTTTAAAAATATTTAACCACCAAGTTAAACTAATAAATTGTGTTATTTTTAAATTAAATATGTTTAACTAAATTATGTTTAAAATTAAAAAATCAAACTAATTTTTTTTACTTTAATTGATAATAACAAAACTAATTAAATATTTATTTATTATTTTAAAATTATTATAAATTAATATTTATTTATTATATTAAATATAATATTAATAAATATTATTAGTTTAATATTTTTTGATTATTTCTCTCCTCTTATATTATTAATAAATATTAATTTTATAATAAATAAATATTAATTTAAAATAATTTTATAATAATAAATAAATATTTAATTAGTTTTGTTATTATCAATCAAAGTAAAAAAATTAGTTTGATTTTTTAATTTTAAACATAATTTAGTTAAATATATTTAATTTAAAAATAACACAATTTATTAGTTTAACTTGGTGGTTAAATATTTTTTAAAAAAATTAATAAGGTATTGTGTTCGAATGTGTTGTTTCTAATTTAAAAATATTTTTTGGGGGTTAATTTGTACTGCTTAAATATAAATGTTAGTAGATTTGATTAAGGTAACCAGCATAGCATAGTTGGTTCACGCGCATCCCTTATGCACTGGTTGTCCTGGGTTCGATTCCCAGCGGCACCAATTATGTTTTTAGGTTTTTTTGGGTTAATTTGTATAGCTTAAATATAAGTGTTAGTAGATTTAGATCAAGTATCCAGCTTAGCCTAGTTGGTTTAAGCGCATACTTGGTACGCTGGTGGTCTTGGGTTCGAATCCCAGCGGCACCAAGTCCAATTTTGAGGATTTTTTTGGGGGTGGGGTTTCACCTAATAGTGTAACCCCCTAGACCCGCCTATGCGTTACAACGGATCCTAGGAAGTCACATTAAGGTCACAAGAGCGACCCACAGTAAAATACACATGAAAACATTTTTTTCTTTCTCAAAACACTTATTAAACTGTAAAATCAACTTCTGTTTAAAATACTATTTCAGAAAATCCTTAAAACACATAACAAGAAATTTCAGAAAGTACTTTACAGACTCTATCACAAAACCATACGTGACATACATGACATACATGCCCACTAACTATACAGTACCGTACTCCAGAGGCAACACCGAGAGAACTCCGAACACTGATGTCAAACATTAGGTCATGATATTTTCTTTTAACCTGCGATGGTAAAAACAACGTGAGCTTGGGAAAGCTCAGTAATACAGAACTACCACAAGATGCTATAAGCTCATGTAGACATATGGTAGGCATAACATTTTCATGATGTTACAAGCAGTGATAGTCATCTATTTCTGTTATACTATTTCGAGGTTACAACATACTCAAGAATAGTGTTATTTGTTCTTTAATCAAACTTTGAGAATTAGACGAAAATTATATAGGCTGATAACATACGAGGTAGGAATCAGAGAGTTTGGCGTCTAGTGTGTTCCAATAAGTGCAGATCAATATACATAAGTACTTAACATCATATCATATGAGCACATAACAGATTAAATGCAAATGTTAAATGTTCATACAGAAGTTTACAAGAACTACCCTCCAACCTTACACCAATATGCAGTCCCCCAGAACTGCATCCATAAGGACTTACCCTAGGCCCGATGGGCATAGGTGCCACCTAAGGGGATGCCTTAGGTCCATAAGGACTTACCCTAGGCCCAATGGGCTTAGGTGCCACTCAAGGGGAGACCTTGAGTCCATAAGGACTTACCCTAGGCCCGATGGGCATAGGTGCCACCTAAAGGGATGCCTTAGGTCCATAAGGACTTACCCTAGGCCCGATGGGCGTAGGTGCCACTCAAGGGGAGACCTTGAGTCCATAAGGATTTACCAGCTTGATCAGGGCTGTACCGACAGAGACTTCATATCATAACCCAACAGTATACCCCAGATGACAATCGGTAATCAGATTTCAGACAGGAGTAACATAATACATGTAATAGACATATTATATTCAGAGTATCAGAACATAAGTTCATGCTTTTGACAGATAAATGGCATACTATTGAGTAGAGCATACATTTTCAGCATTCATCATGCGAACAGATTGTACCATCATTGGTCAAACTAACATATCATGCTAACAAATTCAGCAAACAGTCAGACAATACCATCACAGGTCAAACGATCACATACCAAGTATACAGATTGAGCAGACATATATCAGGTAGGCAGAGAATGTCATCATATATCAAGTTCATCAAACATAACATTATTCATATTAAATCATTACACAATCCATTCAACAGAATACATCGCACATGGAAACACACTAGGTGAGACAGATCATTTCTTAAAGATACTTGACATTTACGGAAGCGGACACATTAAACCTTCGATAATTTGAACGGATTTCTGAAACGAGGTCCCTATTAGAAAGGGGTTCGTAAAATGATTCATATCATGTATTCAAGAATTGATACATCAAGATCTTAGAAGGTTCAGATATATTATGAGTACTTTAGTCATTTAAGCATATAAGGGCATTATGGTCATTTCAACATTCATGGACAGTCTGGTAATTATACCAACATTGAATAAGCAATGGTTCACAGAACTCGGGTATCCTATTTGCTCATTAGTTTTCTAACCGAACATTCAAGAATTTCTAAATTGAAGTCTTTTAAGTTATCAGATATTTTCAGTGATGTTCTGACTATTTGGGCTATCTTGGTCTTTTAGTTATTTGACTGTCATGACAAATTTTATATTATGGCACAATCATATTAGAACGAAAGTTATACGTCTCAGGGGCTCTAACAATTTATCATACCTCTAGAATTTGTTTAATGCGACATAACCCAACTTGACAATACTTACCAACTTTCAGATGTGAGTAATTTGCGTGCATCAGAACTTAACACTGCCTATATTGTATGTCTGAACAGTCGCCCTCATACTTTACTATACGATTTAACTTTGAGCAATCGAACATATAATTTATGTGGATCTTCCTACCTTACATCAATATGGTGAGCGATGGGCATACACGTGTCGTATATCTCAACACTTAAGGGAACCTTAGCTATTTAAGTCTTATTAACAAATCCAGAATTTCGTCAAAATACATAGTTACCGATTAACTCAGGAGGATATTTCGGTTATTTTAGACTAAGATAAATCTACAATTTCTTTCTGAATTACCATTTGGTACCTCTATTATTCACGTATTCAAACGAGATTAAGTCGTCCTAACTCTCCAACCCTTTACGAACGATTCATTCATTACAGAACTTAAGGGTATAACGTCATTCAGACTAATCAGACATTTCGGTGCTCGAGGGCATTACCGTCTTTTTGGTCATTGCGATCATTCTCATTTAATTCACGCATTACTGTCATAAGGATCGCCTTAAGATTTCAACAATATTTCCAGAGAATTCTCATTCATGTGTTATACAGAGTTTGAGAGATTATCCATGTTTGTATCACACGTATTGCATAATGATGCCGAAGTCTTTCCATTAAAACCTACATCTTGGGTAGAGTAAATTGCATAATCAGGTTGAATGCAAGTTTCAGGTCATTTTCTTTACCAGAGGGGGGTAGTTTAGTCATTTTTATAACCTAAGGGCATTTTCGTAATTTCATATCCAACATCTCATACTCCGCATTCTGAATATTGGTTCTTAGACACCATTGATAGAGTTCCAGATTTAACTGTATTTTTATTATTAGCACTTTCGACACTCCTGGTCTATCAATATTCTTATCCGAGTATTTTGATCTCGCTGACTCTCATACTTATTTTTCGTATTAAATTCGGCTTAAGCAGAGTTCAAATAACACTTAATCATAAGCATGCATGCTTTAACCAGATATCGACATGTACATAAAGCATACAAGGGGTAGTAATGTATTACCTTAGTTCCGAGCTATAATAGTTGATTCATGATACGACATTTGAATACCCTCGAACATGAATTCGACATTCCTCAGCATCGAGCATACAAGGAACCGAGAATACCTTCAATTACACAAATTCCAATATTAGATCTTACTCACAAGCTTTTAACCAATAATTAAGTACATAAACAAGCTCGGGCTCAAGGTCAGATTCGGAGGCTTTCGGGTCAGAATTTTGTGAAACGGGCTTCAAAAACGGACTCAGAACGTCGAGAAACATAGAATAGGAGTTTTCGGAAAAGTTGACTTTTTGGTCAACAGTCAAAGTCAACGCTGACGTCAGCAGGTCAACGCTGACGTCAGCAGGTCAACAGTCAACATGGTCAGAGTCAATGCTGACGTCAGCAGGTCAACGCTGACGTCAACAGTCAACTGATAAGGGTCAACTGAGTTGACTCGGCTGACTCGGACGAGTTGACTCGGCTGACTCGAACGAGTTGACTCGACTGACTCGGGTTGACTCGGTTCGGGTTTCCGGATCGGACAGACGGGCTGGGTTAACGGGTCGGGTCGGATACGGGTTGGACCGAAATCGGGCTTGGGCTCATAGGTTGGGCCGGGTTCGGTTTAGGTTGACTCAGACCGGTTTAAACCGGTTCAAGCCGATTTACTTACCCAAAACATTTCGTTCACCGGAATAATGCCGGAGAGGTCGCTGGAGACGTCAAGGGGCGCCGCCTGGCCGCAAACAGAATGAGAAATTAGTCCACAACACTTCCACAACGAAAACAATTTAGAAATCAGCTGAAAACTTACCGAAAAAAGACCCAAAAGGTCAAAACCTCGTCGGAAAAGACGAAGCTCCGACGAAGACCTTAACGGAGTCAGATGAACGATCGATTTACTGGGTTTTGTTCTCCTCCGTACGGTGGACACGCTTGCACGGACGACGTGCGTTGCCGACGACGGGGGTGGTCGGAACGGAAGAAAATAGAGGCGGGTTCAAAAGGGTCTCGACGACGCTTCAGCTCTATCTCCACGACGAACGGCAACCGCTCACGGCGAGTAGAGCGCAGGGTTGGGGTCGGGGTGCGGCGGCCAACATAGTGAAGGTGGCGGTGACGGCCACGACGGGGCGATGTGGCAGATCGGAGTCAAGACGGTGGGAAAAAAATACCTTTACTGACCCTTGAAAATCCCAGATTCAAATGAATGGTAAACTCGGGTAGGTGGGGAGTCAAATGGGATATTAAGGCTTAGCTAACGGGCCTCCCAAACTCATTCTAATCATATTCCAGGCAGACTTGAACAAAAATGAGCATCTAGCTCAATGGTTCAACACGCAGAGATGGGAGGGGTGTGGTTGCGGGTTCGAACCCCACTAACCCCATTCTCAATTTTTTTTATTATTTCTTTACCATAAAATCAGAGTGTGACAAATAGTGTAGTGACATGTGTCACAACATGATTGGGTGAATAAAATTAAATAAAAATAATATATAAGAGGAGAGAGAAATGATTAAAAAAATATTAAAAAAATGCCACGTCAGCCTTAAAAAATATTAAAAAATGCCACGTCAGCAAAACCGTTAGTTATTTAACGTCGGGGACCAAAACAGGAGAACTATGTAACGGAAGAGACTCTTTTGCCGAAAAACATAGTTTTGGGACCAAAGTAGGAAGACATGCATAGTTAGGGGACCACCGGTGTAGTTTTCCCTTTATTTTATTTAATAAAATTGAATGACTTAGTGAAAGAAATATATATTTTTTATGAATAAAATATAAAATCACTATACAAGGACATCAAGCATGGAAGCCACAGAATAACATAACATTCATTACTGAAATAGTTTCAAAACATGTCAATATTCAGTCTAACAAAATAGAACACGTCCCTCCTTCAAAAGTAATTATATTATTCTACCATTTATAATTGAATCTACATCAAAATTTTCAACAATTTTTTTTATATAAAGCAACAAACAATTAGATAAGAATTCATCTTCAATCTTGTTGCGAAGCTTGTTTTTACTGATGTTCATTGCCGAAAATGACTTTTCTGTAGTAGCTGTAGAAACTGGAAGTGTAAGAATGAAAGTAACCACTCTGTATACAAGAGGATAAATCTCGAATTTTTTTGTTTTCACCAACCATTGACACAAATCAGAAATAGTTTCTAAACTTTTGAATTTTGAGGATTTGGGGGGGGGGGGGGGTTCACCTAATAGTGTAGTGACACGTGTCACAACATGATTGAGTGAATAAAATTAAATAAAAATAATATATAAGAGGATAGAGAAATGATTAAAAAAATATTAAAAAATGTCACGTCAGCCTTAAAAAATATTAAAAAATGCCACGTCAGCAAAACCGTTAGTTATTTAACGTCGGGGACCAAAACAGGAGAACTATGTAACGGAAGAGACTCTTTTGCCGAAAAACATAGTTTTGGGACCAAAGTAGGAAGACAGGCATAGTTAGGGGACCACCGGTGTAGTTTTCCCTTTATTTTATTTAATAAAATTGAATGACTTAGTGAAAGAAATATATATTTTTTATGAATAAAATATAAAATCACTATACAAGGACATCAAGCATGGAAGCCACGGAATAACATAACATTCATTACTGAAATAGTTTCAAAACATGTCAATATTCAGTCTAACAAAATAGAACACGTCCCTCCTTCAAAAGTAATTATATTATTCTACCATTTATAATTGAATCTACATCAAAATTTTCAACAATTTTTTTTATATAAAGCAACAAACAATTAGATAAGAATTCATCTTCAATCTTGTTGCGAAGCTTGTTTTTACTGATGTTCATTGCCGAAAATGACTTTTCTGTAGTAGCTGTAGAAACTGGAAGTGTAAGAATGAAAGTAACCACTCTGTATACAAGAGGATAAATCTCGAATTTTTTTGTTTTCACCAACTATTGACACAAACCAGAAATAGTTTCTAAACTTTTGAATTTTTTGAACGGACGGTGATCGCCGGTGAAAGGCTGTTATGGTGGTCGTAAGCTAATAATGAAGAAACAGAAAAGCTGAACAAGGAAACCTTTCTTTATTTATCATTCGAATAATAATAAACAGAAAAGGAAACTTCCTATATATAACCTATTCCTAACGGTTAACAACCCTAACCATATAAGTGTAAAGTCTATTCTATCCCTATAATTCAACAGGAAGTTATCGCACATGATCAAAATGCTCAAATTGCATCTTTAATTGCATCATCTCATGTTCAACAAAGTTCGAACGATAGAATTTATGAATCAATTGAAAAATGTCATCAATTCTAAATGAAGTGTGCATCTCCTTTGAATCTAATGTTGAACTAATAGTAAGCAATTTTATTGTATGTTCGCTAAATTTATCATTCAATTCTTGCAATTGAGTACCAATTACAGTATTAAAAATATCTATTTTATAATGATGCTCCAATGCAATGTCATCCCGTTGATGGCGAGCCCTTCCTTTTCTTGTAACATAATAAGCATTCAAATCTAGAATAGGTATGTTAATCGAGTCACAAAAGGAACTCACATTAACAGTTAGGTCTTTCCATCTTTCATCCCTTAATTTCTAAAGTAGATTGAAGAAAGTCCGAGATTTATCTTCTTGTATACATCATTAAGAACAAGAAAGTCCGAGATTTATTCTCTTGTATACAGAGTGGTTACATTCACCGTTTTAGGGAGTTGGTGCAAGAATGTAGGAACCTGAGTTCGAGCAATAATTGGGAAATCAAGTTTGAGTACAGGGATCGCAACAAAGAGGCGCACGGACTAGCAAGGAAAGGAATAGTACAGGGAGTTAATCATGTGTGGATGGTTGAAAACACTAATGAGATGTAATGTAGTGATAGAAACATGTCTGTACTGTTAGATTGAAGCAATAAAAGAATAAGGGCACTCTTTTTTCCTAGACTCCATGTCAAGGGGTTTTTAACGAGGCCCGCCCATTTAAAAAAATGACTTAGTAGATGAAACAAGATGCATTGCATTCAAAATGTCTTGAGATTGCTGATGCATAGTCTGACATAGCATATCGAAAATTTTAAAAACTTTTCTCATCAGATGTAAGATAAAAACAAACTCAAAAGAAGTTAGAGATTCATATGGCGCATCTGCTTCTGCACGTTAAGCTGAATTAGCTCCATCATCAATAATATTCAACAAAACTTCACATGTTGCACTAAACATGTTGATTAAGCTAGAAACAGATCTCAAATGTGAGCTCCATCGAGTATCCTCTAGTCTTTGCAAAGCGTCAATTTGATTAAGTCTTTTTTCACTTTAAAGCTCATCAATACCAACTAAATGAGCAACATTTGTAATATGGGCAGCTTTTAATTGATTAATACGCTTGCATGAGGCACCAACTATATCGATAATGAAAGTTAATGTATTAAAGAAACGGTGAATATATATAACTTCTTTTGAAGCAACAACTAATGCTAATTGTAGACGATGTGCCATACAAAGAACATGATAAGCATATGGACATACATTTAGAATTAAGTCTTTAAGCCATTCTACTCGCCTCTCATATTACTTACACCATCATAACTTTGTTCCCGAATGTTATGAAGACCCAAATTATATTGCGAAAGGACAAAAAGTATCACATCCTTTAATCTAGATGTAACCGTGTCTTTAACATGAACACGCCTAAAAAATTGATCTTTTACATATCCATTCTTATCAGCATATCTCAACACAATAGACATATGCTCTCTCTTCGTCTGATCTCGAGCTTCATCAACTATTATACAAAATTTTACATCATCAATTTTTCACGAATGATATTTTTTATTTTGTTTGAGAGGACATGCAATTTTTTTTGTATTCATGGTGAAGTGTATGTAGCATTTTTTGGAGCTTTCTCTACAGTCGTTGCTACCCCATCACTGTAAGATGATATCAAATGAAGTAATTGGAGAAAATTCTCCGGCCTTTGTGAAGTTTTATTTTCATCACTACCTTTAAAAACACATCCTTGAAATGCAAGCCACGTAACTACATCAATTGAAGCTTTCAAATGAACTTTATTCTCCATAGTTTTTTGAGATGAAAATTGTTCAATTTTTTTTGAATGTGTGAAGACTGATTAATCTGGCCCACGCATGTTTTTTTTCCCAGCATTTCGATGAGGAGAATTGTGATCTTTCTTGATATATGCTAAAAATGAACAATTCTTGTCATTTCTTACCTTCTTTCAGTTTCGAAATCCATCAATAGTAAAAGCATTTGAGCTAGAAAGACCGTTTTTCTTGTGAAAAAGAAAACATGAGAGACAAAATACTACATCTTTACTAGGAGAATATTCTAACCATGATGGAAATTGCATAAACCATGATGATTGAAAGCTTCTCCGAGAAACTTTCTCAGACCTTGGATACACTGTAAGAATGGCTTGATATGGACCAACTTTAATATAAGTTCGTCGAATCTCATCTTGCATGTTAACAGGATACTGCCATATTTACTTTCTTAATTTTGAATCACACTCCAATAAATTGATATCAAAACCTCCACTTACATCAATCCTCCGAACTATTGTAAGATTGTCATCTGAACTCAAAAGATTGAGATTTGTACATGTATTTGACTGCTCAGTTGAACATGAAGTTTCTATATTCCTCCTCTTGAAAAAGTATCAATTATAGATGATTTTTTCATCTATAAAAAATACACATACATTTTTACATTAATTATTAATATTTGAATATATAACCTATCTATATGAGACAAAAAAATCTAAATATATAATTTAAATTTTTCTATAAAATTCATCACTAATATTAACAACAATTCAATTCTATCTTATCAAATATGCACAACAAATACTAACAAAAATTCAATTAGTTAAATTATAGATTATTTAAGTATATGAAAAATTATAATTTTGTTATTATATGAGAGTAAACACAAATATAACAATAGTAATAATAATTTTAAAAAGTATATAAAAAATCACATAAATAAATAAACCACCACCTAGGTCTCTTGGGAGCCACTACCCAAACTCACTGGTTTTTCGCAAATTACACATGACACGTGATTATATAAAAACTACCTATAAAATATATATCAATCATTAAAAATTATTAACTCATCTATAATATACATTAATAAAAAATATCAACCAATCTATAATATATATCAATTGTAATTGTAGAATATTATTAAAAACATACCCTGTTTGAACTGGAATTCAAAATCTACAATATCCTGGGTTTTTTTGTGTGAAATTTCCCTAAATGCTCCAATTGTTCTAATATCTTCTGGGACTACACTAATCTACAACATTAGATAAAAATAGATCATTTAGCAAAATTATACTAGCAAAATAATAGTACCCACTATAAATAAAAATTGACAGTCACAATAATAACATGAAACCTTACAAATTCAAAAGACATATTTATGAAAAAAAAGTAAAAAAAAAAAATTCACACTAATAGAATAAACACGTGTCATGATAGGATTTTACATGTGAAATCAAATAGAATTTTGTAAAGTACATTTATTATTTTTAACTATAAAATTAAGATTTTAAATAAAGATTTGTAAAAATGTATAAAAATATAATGAATGAAATTCCTATTTGCTTGTATATATAACTATATAAGCAATCGAAATTATTCAAATTAAAAATCATAGTGGATAAAAATGTTTGCCTCCATTTTTCATCATATAACTAATCATATTATTTCTTCATCAATAAACATTGCTCTATATTAGGAGAAAAACAAAAAATTTAAAGCAATTCAAATAATAGTAGTATACCTTTTTAGTTTTCTTGAGTAAAAATAATAGTAGCTACTAAGTAAGAATGCTGCAATGATCGATAAACAAGAAATAAATTACAAAAACAATGACTAATATCACATTCTAAAAATTAAAACATTACTATGATCATAAACACATATACTATGTTTAATTATATGAGTAATAATATAAAAAAATATTTAACTTGAGGAAGAAGAAATGACCGAAATTGTGATAGTCTGTTAGATTTGAGAAGTCTAGAAGAATAAGATCGATTTTTTTTCCTATTTGAGAACGAAGACAGTAAATGAATATGAATGGAGAATTGTAAACAGACAAAAGCAAATGTGATTTGAAAAGTAAGTATTACCTTTTAAACAATTGACTTTAAAATATTATTTTATTAAATAATTAATTTTTCTTTACTTTTGCTGTGGGAAACTTAATATTATTTATTAAATAAATTGGTGGGGCCGTAGGGTTGGGGGAATGCATTGTATTTTCAATATAGGAACCTATTTAATATACATGTAATTTTTTTTATAATATAAATCATAAGTGGGTTAAAAATTGGGGGCAGCTGCCCCTCCCATAACATAAACAGTTCTGTCCCTGGAAAGAGGATAATGTTTATCCCAAGAGACCTGAGTTCAATCGTAATATCTACAAAGTGTGTGTGCATTGTCAAATGATTAAAAATATTTATGATAAACGAACCCAACACCTGATTCGATCACCATATCAATACTAGACACACACCAAATAATCATACACCATAAACATGCCATTCACCAAGAAAAAACAAAAGACGGACACATTCTAAACCCAACATAAAAACTGTCCCAACAATATTTTGTTTCATTTAAAAAAAGAAAAACTGCCTACAGACACACTCTAAACAGTAAACACAACATAAGACACATGTTATAACAAAATGTCTAGATTCGTTGGAAATGGTGAACGTAGAAAATTATCTTCTGTTAAGCAAACAAAATTAATTGATTACAGTTAAATAAGTTGTAATAACTTTAAATTTACTTGTTTATAAACATTTCTTCAACAATAATTCGTTTCAATGAAAGAAAAAAAATTGAAATTCCATTATATAAACTCTCTGCATATATAATTGTAAATCAAACCATTGAAACAATCAAATATTTTAAAGTGTCTTAAAATATTTCTGTCCATTCTTAATGGGTTCCTTGGGAATTATTGATGCCATTTATTATTTGATATTTGGTGGTATTATTGGATACAATTTGAATGATCAAATTGGCATGCTACCTGGACAACCCGTTGTTAATTTCAGACAATTTTCTGGATATATCAACATTGATTCAAATGCTACCAGAAGCCTTTTCTATTATTTCGTCGAAGCCGAAGAAGATCCGTTAGATAAACCCCTCACTATTTGGCTATCCGGAGGTTAGTTATATCTACGGAAACAAGTTATCTCAGGAAAAAGGATTATAAATATTAAAATTCGAATCTCTAAACCTATGAAATGTTATATATTGCGAATGATTATATGAATTAGTTGGACTAAATCTCGAGTTATTCTTTTTCAGGACCAGGTTGCAGTTCAGTCGGAGATAGCTTTTTTGGTGTTGGTCCTTTTATTATTACAAGCAATGCTCATGGCCTCAAGAGAAATCCCTATGCTTGGAACAAAGGTTGGTTCTTTTTTACCTTAAAATTTACACACACATATTGTTTGATATCAATTTGACATATTCAAACTTTTTATATACAAATTTTAGTGTCAAAAATCTGTTGTTTATCGATTCACCTGTTGGGACTGGATGGTCGTATTCAAACACAAAGCGTGATTATCAAGTTGGAGATTCTAGTACAAGTATGATCGCATCGAAACTCAATTCTCCCTCTTATGTCTATATTAAAAAATAAATAGGTGTGGCAATTCATAATTTTCCTTTCATTTTTTGTACAGATAGTGATTTGGTTATATTCCTGCTGAAATGGTTTGAAAAATACCCAATTTTCAAATATAGAGATTTATTTCTTGGGGGAACAAGCTACGCAGGTAATTCAGTGAGTTTATAATTGAAACAATTAAGCGACAAACATGTCTTAACCGAACTAATTGAATCGATTTAATATTTCAAATTTTTTATCTCATTCAAACCGTCTGCAAACTGACTTGACCAAATAAAATCGAAAGTGTTGGTCAAGTCAGTTTGGACGGATTTTTTCCTGACTCTTCTAAAACATATATACATTCCATAAATTTATGTTCTCATATAATTATGAAATTTATTATTTCCATAGGACACTTCGTGCCCAACTTCGCCAAGACTTTACTTCAACACAACAACCAATCAAAGATTTACAATTTTAATCTCAAAGGAATAGTAGTAAGTAAACTCTGAATTTGATAATTTTGTTTATTTGTGTCAATAAAATATTGGTTTTCCTAACAATTTTAGGGTTTTTAATGTTTAAATATAGTTGGGGAACCCTGTTCTTCGGTTGAAGCTAGACATTCTTGCGGAACATGAATTATATGTGTCAAAAGGGATGATTCCTAAGAAGTTGTACAAATTAATTTTGAAACAATGTTTTGAAATCGACGAAGACAACTATTCCGACAACGTTGCCCCATGGTCTCAATCATGCCAACGCCCCATGAGGAAATCTTTAATGATTGCTTTTAATGTAACTTCGGTTCAAGAAGCTAAGCGAAGACAATTTGATTTTCATCGTACCCCATGTGATGGGAAAATCGAAGATCTTATCTCAGGAAAAGAGGTATATCTGGTGAATAATTAAATATTAGTTGAGCTCGAAATAAGATCATGTCATTCGGTGTTTCGTGTCGCAGGTTACTAAAATCACCGATGAAGTAGATATGTGCATTCCTTTCAGGACAAATTTCTATTTCAACATTCCTGAAGTTCAGAAAGCTTTTCGTGGAAACCGAACCAACTCGAGGTATCCATGGATGAGTTGTTTCCCGTAAGTCACCTCAACTCATCAATTATTTTTGGAAAATTTTAAAATGTGCGACGAACACCGCTGAACACCACTAATGATGAACACCGCTAAACACCATTAAATTAATTAATAAAGATTTAAAATTTTAAGGACCCATCATATACAATTAATAATTATTTTTAAAAATTCAATTAAATTATTTTATATATATATATATTAAAATTTTATTTTTTTAATAAGGGTAAACTATATATTTAGTACCTCACCTATTTTCGTATTTCTATTGAACCCTCATTATTTAAATATTATTTCAATTTGACCCTATTCTTTATAAAAATAATTTAACCTTAACCCTCAACCTAAAACCCTAAACTATTAAACCTTAAAGCCTTAAACTCTTAAATCTATACCCTAAACCATATACCATTAAAAATAATTTCACCATCATCGATTCAATTCAATTCAATGGATTGAATTTGAGAGTTTACCCTTTTATTAACTATAAATTGAATCCCTAAACCCTAAAATTAAGATGCTTGTAAAAGAAATATTTTCACCGCCGGTACATAGAATATTTTCCCTTTAAAATTATTATGAATATCTATAATATAAAAAGTGACGTAAATCATTTATGTATTTATTTTATTTTTCAAGAATTATACTAAACTTTTCTTACAATATTTTTATTTATTTGCTATGCATAGTGGTCTCAACTACAACTTATTTGATAAAGATACCGACATGCTTCCGACATTGAAGCAAATTCTCTTACATTCTGTTCCTATTACCATATTCAGGTAGGGTTATGCTTCTTCCATGAACTTTTTCAAGAGTTTTGAATGGATAATGTATTAAATATGGTTTACATTTTTTATTACAGTGGAGATGAAGATGGGGCAATCCCTATGAATGGAACCTTAAAACATGTTAAAATGTTGGCTAAGGATATGAACTTGAATTTGACCAAAAATGAAGCATGGCATGATCGTGAGAAAAAGGTTATTGATTTATCTATTTTAAATTTATTAGTTTATTAATTTTTTTTTTTTTGTAAATTTGAATTGAAATCTAATGATAATTATTAATTAAACTTGCAGGAAGGAGGGTGGTTGTACTCGTACGAAGATTTATTAACTTTCATGACAGTAAAAGGAGCTAATCACCATGTGCCATTTTCTAAACCATCCCAAGCTTTGTTTATCTTCAGAAAGCATGTAATTTATACGATTAGGCGACTTTTAAACGAGGCACACAATTAGGTGGAAGAGTTTGTAACTTTTTATCTTAAATAAAATGATTTATGCCGAGCAAAAAAAAGCATGTAATTCAGCTATGGCATAAATTTACTAAATAGTGTATTCATATGATTTTTCTGTATTGAAATATATAATAATTGTGATTAATGTATTTTATATTTTAATAAAATTCAACATATTTATGATTTGTTTTTAGAAGATTTTGAATTGTTTATATATTTGTATTAGTATTACGATGATAATATTTTGAGTTAATTGCAATACATGTCCTCAAACTATGACTCTTTTTTTAAACTTTGAACGTTCCAATTTTATTCTTAAATTATGACTTTCATTCTAAGTTGATCTCAAACTATGACTCTCATTCTAAATTAGTATTCAAACTTTCAAATTTTTTAATTTTATCCACAAATTATCAATATACGGTGATCATATCACATTGCCCTTCTTGAGGAAGTGGATTGTGCTAATTAGGAGGATTTGTCTGAGTAAAAACCAATTCAATAGCGCCTTCTAGTGAATCGGATGTGCCCATCCCCTAACAGTTTTGGTTGGTGGTATGATTTGGACCTGGATTGATTCTGGCTTTGTCCACCATTTCGCTAAGTTTCCAACTTGCATCTTGGAGTTGCCATTGTCATAACAACAAAATAGTTCTTTAGCGGCGTTTTTTTAATCCTAAAAACGCCGTTAAAAATTTTCTCAGCGCTTAAGAAAGCACCATAAGAATACCGTTTAAAGCAACGATGTAATAGTTCGCGGCATTTTTAAAAATGCCGCAAAAAGTCAAGATCTATAGTGGCGTTTATAAATACAAACTCCGCGAATAAGTGTTCTTTAGTGGCATTTGTTTTTGCAAACGTCGCAAAAAGTCAAGTTCTATAGCGAGAACGTGTTCTATAGTGGCGTTTTAAATACAAACGCCGCGAATAAGTGTTCTTTAGTGGCGTTTGTTTTTGCAAACGCCGCAAAAATTCAAGTTCTATAAACTCAAACGCCGCGAGAACATGTATTGTAGTTGTGTTTTTATTCAAACGTCGCGAATAATACCATGTTTCAAAAAAAAATCAAATAAAACATGCATATTATATAATAATTTAAAATGCATTACAATAAAGTCTTAAACTAAAAGAGAAAAATGTGATTCCTTGAATGTGGTTGATGAGTATTTATTTTGGTTGTGTTTTTGGTCCTTATTTCGATTAAATATAAGTTTGAGGAACTTAACTGGGTTGTTTTATGTTGTTTTCATGCAAGGGACGTGATGCCAGAAATAAGCTGAAATGCTGAAGAAAATGCTGGATTCATGGGCAGATTCATGGGGATGAATGCTGACTGGGCGCCACATCAGCATCTTCTAGAAGCTGACGTCAGCAGCAGTGATAGCTTATCAAGCCGCTTATCAGATAGCCTATCATCCGAATTTTAACTTATAAATTTTAAAATTTGGGATAATTATCTTATGTAATTTAAATTATTTTTGGGATTTATCATTTTAATTTTTTAGGGTTTTTAGATACTATAAATACCCCACTTTGGGGGTGAGTTAGACATCACTTGCTCATTGTTCTCTTCTACATTTGAGTTTAATATAATTCTTTATTTTTTCCTATTTCCTTTTTCTCCATCTCCTTCATTATTTAATTAAGTATGATTTCTTCACCAACCGTGCTTAACTAAATCCTCTTTAGCCAAGAGCAACGCCTAACCCGACTAAACTCATGAGATTAGAAGAAGTTCTTTCTTTCATTCAACATTTCTTTTTTTCGACTCTCTGCAAAATTGGTTAGGCAATCGGTCTAACCTTTAGGAATCTCAATTGTTTCATTCTGAATACGTCGTCAAATTAGAAGTAGTTTAAATCCATTGTTGGGGACAAGGAAAAGCTTGTAGCCAATTCAACTCCCTAAGAACAAACTTAGTAGCGGTCCACTAAGGGGAATCAAAATCGAAAACAATTCTCATCGAGACAATTATCCGAGCACAGACTTCTCCAGCATTAATTCAGACTAAAGTTAGCATCGATTGTCGTAGCTAACCAACTAAAGCTTGATTTCAAGGATTGACCTGGGAGTCGAGTTTACCAAAGAGAAGTAGGTTGCAAGGGTTGTGCCTTGTAGACTGTAACCGGCAAGAAGGTTGAAGAAAAATTCATTTCGGTGATCGAGGATGTCGTGGCAAAGCGTAGCTTGAGGCTAATTCATTTCAATACTTCTTTTCGTTCTTATTATTTTCCATTACTCAAATTACTTTTCTAAACCCCACTTTTATTTTTACAGGTTTCTTGGTCTGAATCAGAACGAAAGGGTGTTAGAACTCCTATTCCATGTGGATCGACCCTTACTCTCGCTATACTGTTTTTATTTTTATTTATTTGAGTTTAAGGATTTATTTTGACACTATACGACGTGTGTCAGTGGTCCATAAATTTCTCTTCCAATTTCATTAAAAACTGATAACATTTTATGAAAAAAAAAGAATAGGCACATTAAAGTCTATCTTTAAACTAAAGAAATAAAGAAAAAATTTCAGAATGACAACATGTTCGCTTGCCTCTTTTCTTCTTTCAACTCGTTCACCACTTTTGAAATGAAATGACCCAGCAATTGCACCATCTTCTATGGGAGTCATCCAGATGAATTGCTAACAGCTACATCTACAATTTTACCTACACTTGTTTTGCCTGCAACAAACTCTTTTCTTCCCTGTGGGTCTTCGGTATGGCCAGTGAAGTACCTAAGTCAATCGAAGAACTTTAAGAACAGACCAAATAGCAGAGAGACTGAAAAATAGAAAATCAGGAAAGCAAAAGTTACCTAACTAATAGGATAACCAAGACAACAAAAGCATCATTGAGTCCAACAAAACCAATGAAAGTCGCAACCCCATTCAAACGCACCTAAAATATTTATCTCAAAACAATGTTTTACAAAAGATCTGCTCGAACCGAACCGAAAAAAGTATGTACATTTTCTTTAAACAAAGCACCAAAAAATCAATAGGGTGCTCATTACATTTTCTTTTGAATTGATAAACTCAGTGACTCCAAATTTTTTAGCTGCATATATGTGAAAGAAGAAACATCAACAAAAAAAAAACCACACAAAACAAGCCATTATTATCATGTACAACCATCAGTACTAATATGAGGAGATTTTGGCTTTTTTTCAAATGATATTTGAGTTCCCAATTTGAATAACAATTCCATGAACATATGAATACTCACCAACTTCAAATTTATCCTCAAGCTCTTGTTTTAAGAATCTGAAAATAAAATAATTGTAAATCAATCTATCAAAATAATCAAACATTTTGAGAGTCTCATAAATCTATCAAGATAATTATTACACTTGTTGCTTGTTTTAGTTTTAAGCTACATTAGATAGATGTTAAGCTTGTTTTTTTTTCAATGACGACATTGAAGAAACTATTTATATGGTACAATCGTAGAGTTGTGTCTTATGATACAATATCAATGATATGTAAATTAAAGAAATCTATCTATGAGCTTAAGTAGGACTCTCCTTAATAAAATTATAAATTTCATATTGATTATTCTCATTTGGTTTTGAGATAAATTTAGATGATAATTGTATATACTACAAGTTCAGTGGGAGTAAATTCAAGTGATACTCATATTACTAAAGAAGACAAATTTAGTGTTACTCAATGCCCTAAAAGTAACCTTGAAATTTAGAAAATCTAAAAGATTCTCTATATATAAGCTATTGAGAATCTAATTTATGCTTAAGTATGTATGCGTTCAGAAATTATGTACATTGCTGGAATGTTAGACAGATATTTAAGAAAAATCTAGTATGGACCATTGGATAGCAGCCAATAGATTATGAGATATTTTTTTAGAGAACAAAAATTACATGCTCACATATCGGAGTTCTGGTAAGTTAGAGATCATTAGGTTAACATACTTCGATTCTAATAGAATATTGATGCAAAAGATTTTTGTCACTTGAGGTGCTAATTGTAGATTGAATAGAAAGAGCACTTTAGTTATTTTGTGACAATAAATATGCATCAATTTATTCTATAAATAATAGAAACATTTCAAATTTGAAGCACATAAATATTAAGTTCCTAGTTGTTAAAGAAAATTCAGAGTGGTTGTGTGTCTATAGAGCATGTTGGTACAAACTCCATAATTGCGCGCATATTAAGAAACTCTCACCCTAGGTCTTTCATGAGCACACTACTCATGTGGGTGTAATGTTATTTAAGGATATTCGGTTTTAGTGGGAGTTTGTAATTTTGAAAAAATGCTCATTCGTTTTAGACACAATTTCGGTTACTTCAGTTTAAGGATATTTTGATTTTTTCTGCAGAAATAAAGTTCTTTTGGTTTATGCACACTTTGAATTCAGTAAAGTTGATCTCACTAAGGTTTAGGAGGACCAGTTGGAAATAGACATGTATGGTTTACATTTCATGTAATTTTCCATGCTATACATCCACGATTGATCTATGTCATTTGACTATATTTGTATACGTGACCATTGATGGGTCTAGTCATGATTGATATGACGAAGACCGCTTTGATCCTATGTGGATATAGTTGATGGACAAGATTGTTATAGAATACCTATTATATAATAGCAAAATTTTGAGCTCATAAGATTGTACATTTATCAGGAAACATATGTTGCCCAAGTGGGAGATTGTTGGATTAAAATCCGCAATCGTGGGCACATATGTAAAATGTATGTTGTTATTATAAAGTATGACACAAAATAAAGTGATCAATTAAGTTAAGCGTGTCATATGTATTAAAATGTCATGGAAATAAAAGTGTATATACCGTAAGATATATTTATAATTCAATGAGGGGCAGAGTTATAAATATTTAATAGTTGATTTAATAAATCAACTATATAAAGAGGTAGTGGTCCCCTAAGAAATATGTTAACTTAGTTTTCTCTCCTTCCCTGTCAGAGAGTTTTACTTCAAGAGATAACCTATCTTCTTGGAAGATCAATACCAAAGTTTTGGGATTTCCACATCAAGATTCAAGTTTTGTTCAATCTATCAATGAATTCAGGTACGCTTCCGCATTTAGTTTATTCAGTTTATTATTCTTGATGATTTGACATGATAGATCCTGAGTTTTAGGTTTCATATCTATTATGTTTTGGTTCTAACAGGAATGTCTCAAACATGCTTGGGAAAAAGGTTATAGACGTGTTATCGTGGAGATTGACAATAAGGAGGTCGTTCGGCTTCTAAATATGCCAGCTAGGGTCGTTGGTGATCATTCGCTTGTTTATCATATCCAGAGGATGTTGTTAATGGATTGGGATGTTCGGATCCATTGTGTGTCACGCAAGATTAATGGTGTGGGTGATAACTTAGCGAAACATGGTTTGAATTGTATGAGTGGGGTGGTTGTTTTTTGTCAACCTCCGAATTTTGTGTTAGATGTTTTTTTTTCAGACATTAGTGACGACGTTTGATGTTTGGCTTTATGTAGGTTACCGGGTGCACTCTTTTTCCTCCAATTTAGATTAGGGAAGTTTTTTAACGAGGTGACAGGATAACTAATTTTCCTTTTTCAATAAAAAAACATGGAAGTCCCAAAACAACAAAAAAACACCTTACAGACATAAGCCATAAGCCATAAGCCATTCACCAAGACACAAGCCATAACGAAATAAGCGAACCAACATAAGACATAAGCCATTCACCAAGAAAAAACAAAAAACAAACACACTCTAAACTCAACATAAAAATTGTCCCAACAATATTTTCTTTAATTAAAAAAACTGCCACGCTAAACACAACATAAGACAAATGTCATAACAAAAAGTTGAAAAATGGTGATAGAAGGATATTATTTTCTTGTCAAGCAAACAAAATTACACTTCAATACGTTATAATAACTTTAAATTTACTTGTTTTAAACATTGTTCCAACAATATTTTGTTTAATTTTTAACAAAAAAAACCCTGAAATTCCACCATATAAATTCACTCATAATTGTAAATCAATCTATCAAAATAATCAAACATTTTGAGAGTCTCTTAGGATAGTTCTATCAATTCTTAATGGGTTTTGGGGGAATCTTTAATACCATTTATTATTTGATATTTGGTGGTATTATTGGATACCATTTGAATGATCAAATTGGTATGTTGCCCGGACAACCCACTGTTAATTTCAGACAATTTTCTGGATATATCAACGTTGATTCAAATGCTAGCAGAAATCTTTTCTATTATTTTGTCGAAGCCGAAACCGATCCATTGAATCGACCTCTCACTATTTGGCTAACAGGAGGTTAGTTACATCTTCCATTTCTCCTTTACCAAAACGAGAAATCTCGGTGAAAAAGAAAGTAGATATTAAAATTCAAATATCTAAACCTATAAAATGTCATCTATTGCGAATGATTATATGAATCAATCGAACTAAATCTCGAGTTATTCTTTTTCAGGACCAGGTTGCAGTTCGGTCGGAGATAGTTTTGTTGGAGTTGGTCCTTTCATTACTACAAACAATGGTCATGGCCTCAAGAGAAATCCCTATGCTTGGACCAAAGGTTGTTTTTTTTTCTTTTCCCTCTTAAAATTTACATATAAATACATTATTTGATATCAATTTGACACATTCGAATTTTTTATATACAAATTGTAGTGTCAAATGTGTTGTTTATCGATTCACCTGTTGGATCTGGATGGTCGTATTCAAACATAAGAAGTAATTATCAAGTTGGAGATTCTAGCACAAGTATGATCACCCTGGAAACCGAATTTTCTCCCTCTTATTTTTAATTAAAAAATAAAAAGGGTTACAATTCATAAAATTTCCTTTCATTTTTTTTGGTACAGATGATGATTTGCTTGCATTCATACTGAAATGGTTTGAAAAGTACCCAATTTTCAAATACAGAGATTTATATATAGGAGGAACAAGCTATGCAGGTATTTTAACCGAATTAATTGAATCGATTTAATATTTCAAATATATTTTGAATAAAAAATAATATGTATTAAAGTGTGTGTTCATATTTTTATGAAATTTATTATTTTGTTAGGACACTTCGTGCCCAACTTAGCTAAGACTTTACTTCAACACAACAATGAATCAAATAAATACGAGTTTAATCTCAAAGGAATAGCAGTAAGCGAACTCTGAATTTGATAATTTTGTTTATTTCTGTCGATACAATATTGATTTTTCTTAGTAATTTTAATGTTTTTTTGCTCGACAAGTTTTTATTAATTGAAACCTGAAACGCTTTTAATGTGTTTTTAATGTTTAAATATAGTTGGGAAACCCCATTCTTCGGTGGAAGCTAGACGTTCTTGCGGAATACGAATTATATGCTTCAAAAGGGCTGATTTCTAAGAAATTGTACGAACAAATTTCGAAACTTTGTTTTGGAATCGACGACGACAACTATTCCAACAATGCTGACCCATGGCCGGAATCATGCCTACCGCTCATGAGGAGAACTAAAATGATTGCATTTAATTCGACTTCGCTTCAAGAAGCTAAGAGAAAACAATTCGATTTTCATCGTACCCCATGCGATGGCAAAATAGAAGATCTTATATCAGGAAAAGAGGTATATTTAGGGACGGAGCTAAGATGGGGACAAATTATAAATATTTGAATCCGTCTATGATTACATGCTTGATTAAGCTCTCGAACTAAGATCATGTTATTTGATATTTTGTGTCACAGGTAACTAAAATCTCCGACGAAGTAGATATGTGCATTCCTTTGAGGACAGAGTTTTATTTCAACATTCCTGAAGTTCAGAAAGCTTTTCGTGGAAACCGAACCAACTTGAGGTATCCATGGAAGGGTTGTCTCCCGTAAGTCAGATAAATAATACATCTTTAAACCTCAGCTCATCGATTGTTTTCCAAGAATTATACTGAAACTTTTGTTATAATTTTCTACTATTATTTACTAGGCAAAGTGGTCTCAAGTACAGCTCATTTGATAAAGATATTGACATGCTTCCGACATTGAAGCAAATTCTCCTACAATCTGTTCCTATTACCATATTCAGGTTCGGTTATGTTCTTACATGAACTTTTTTGGATTTTTTTTTCGATTTTTTTCGAATTAATAATGTATTAATCTATAGCTTACATTTTTTTATTACAGTGGAGATGAAGATGGGGCAATTACTACGATTGGAACCTTAAAACATGTTAAATTGTTGGGCAAGGATATGAACCTGACTTTGACCAAAAATGAAACCTGGCATCATGGAAGCAAGGTTATTGTTTTATTTATTTTTAATTTATTAGTTTATTAATATGTATTTTTAGTAAGTTTTACCTAATGATAATTAATAATTAAACTTGTAGGAAGGAGGGTGGCTGTACTCGTATGGAGATCTATTGACTTTCATGACAGTAAAAGGAGCTAATCATCATGTGCCATTTTCTAAACCATCTCAAGCTTTGTTAATCTTCAGAAATCATGTGATTAATTCATCATCGTAGATTTAGTAAATAGTGTATTTGTACCGTTTTTATGTATTTAAATATATAATGATAGTGATTAAGATATTTTATATTTTCAATAAAATTCAATATATTTATAATTTGTATTTTGAAGATTTCGAATTTCGTATATATTTATATTACGGTAATTATTTTATGCACAAGCGCTTCTGAAAACTTTGTTTACACAAACACGTTAGTTTTAGGGGTTAGACATTTTATTTAGGGTTTAAGATTTATGGGTTTAAGTGTAGTAGTTTTGAATTTAGGGTTGTAAATAGAATTTTGCGCTTAATGTTAAAAGTTAGGGTTTATAGGTTAAAACATGAATCCCTACTCATATTACCCTAAAACCTAAACCATAACCCTAAACCTTGTATTCTAATTCTAAACCCTAAATTCTAAATACATGTACTAAACCCCTAAATTTTAAATCCTAAACTAAAACCATAAACCCTAAAATTAAGCGCTTGTAGAAACAAAATTTTTTCACTATCTGTGTATAAGATAATAATCTTTTATATTATGTTGATATTATTTTTTGACATGTTGTGTTAAGGCTGCTTTCGTAAGGAGAAGGACGAGAGTAATTCGGCTGCCAAAAGAAATTCAATACAAATATCCTTCTACCATTATAATACGACCCTAATACATATATACTAGTGATCATTTTTGTTTTTTTGTAAGTACTGTCATTAAGAGATAAATTATTGGCCATTAAATATACTTTCACGAATATAAATATACTAGGAGTAATTGAATATCCAGAATAAAACTTAAACTTGATTTGATTGGTTTAAATCTATTTAAAGATCAAATTATTTGGTCAAATTTAAATGTTCGTCTCTTTTTTTCTCAGTAAATAGCATTTTATTATAAAGAAAACTCAAAGTTGTATGTCTTATTAAAAAACTCCCTACACCTAAATGGAGGAAAATAGTACATACAACTTGGGGGAAGGTTACAACAGTTTACAATATGCTATCACCACAAAACACAAAGCATACGAGAGAACAACCTCATAAATTTAGACAACTAACGCGCTTTACCCTTTTTCTTCCCTTTTGCTTTAATAAAATCAGAACTGAAGCTACTAAGAAGACTCTCTGCCTTAGTCCGCTTTTCCTTCTCTTTTGCCTCCTTATATCACAACAAACGTTAAAAAATAAGGTCCTAGAAGCTCCCTGATTAATCATTGAACACCTTTTTGATATTCCTTAGCCATATGCTCTAAAAAGCAAATAATGCTAAGATCTCTACTTCACAAAACAACGAACCAAACTGATTTAACAGAAAACCAGTGCAGATGTTACCAAACACAATCGCCACTATTCAAGTAGCATCATTGGACTCTTTGCAAATCATATCAACATGATACTCCTTACGCTACACACTGAAACCATTCTTCCTATCAAACACTTCTTGTACTTTCAAATGGCCTCTTTTTTTCACATGTCATGTGCACTTTTTGAGCGTGCCCTTGCTTCCTTCTCCAATATTGTTCTTTTTTATTTTAAAACTTGCTAAAATAATTTATGCTTTTCGTGTTTCTTTCTCCTGATTAACTCTCATTCCTTCATCATTCAATTTAAGATTCCTTCCATAATTGTCTCCACCTTTTCTCCTCCATATTGATCTTTCATTAAACCTTTTCAAAGCAACAAAAAAAAATTGTCGTATAACGTGAAGCCATTTAGTCGTTTTATTGTCCTTTCTGCGTCTTCTATCTTCTCATATCTAACGAACCCAAAACGTTTCCCCCTCCTGTTGTATTTTCTTGCAATGAAGGCATCCACCACATCTCCATGTCTTCCAAACACAAACCATAATCATTTCTAGTGTAACGTCTTCGGTAAATTTTCAATGAATAATGTGACCACCGTCGAAGCTTGCCACTTTGAGTTTCCTCCTCTCATTTTTAAAAATGTCCGCGTTAAAATTAAAGAGTATTTGAATAAAAAAATAAATAGAAAGATAGATGCTGACAAAGTAAACTCATCTTACGATATAGGTAAAATCTTTAGACATGTAACTCCAAATTCAGGCTTGATCCGACCTCAAGTTATATGTCCAAAGATTTTACAATAACACTCTCGTTATATGCTATAACTTTAAATCCGAACTTAACCCGAACTCAAGTTAATGTCTAGGTCTGAAAAGTTGAAGTTTTCTTTATGGTGATTGGTTTCTACAATAACACGCCCAAGTTTCGATTAGTGAAATAAAATGTGATTTTTTTTTATGAAAGCTAAAGTGATTACAAGTAGTATCTGTTTTAATTAGGGCGGAGCTAGAAAATTATTTAAGGGGTGTCATTTTTCTTGTATTGTAATTAAGGGGTGTCAATTATTTATAAATGAGTGTCATTTATTTATTTTTTAAATATTTTTATATATAAATTATATAGGAAAAAGAATTTCCTAACAAACTTTGGGGTGTCATTTGACCACCCATGAGGCTAGGTGGCTCCGCCCATGGTTCTAAATATACTCTCAACCATTTGACAATGAACGCTCAATCACCCTGCTGCAGCTGCTAGTGCTCAAACTTGTGATCTCCTAACAACAACCGTTCCTTTAACCACTGAGGCAAGTTAGTTCGTGCAATAAAATGTGATTCTAAGAATTAATTCGGATAAAACAAACAGGTCACATATTTTAAAAGTAGTGACAGAAGCAAAGGCTCTTCTTTTGAACTGTTCGGATTCATCTTGAGATGGCACACTAGCTATGGAAGGCGATGATGATATCAAAGAGTTCGATCCCATGATAATGGCATAATGTTATTTTAGAATGAGAGTTTTTGAACGACAAAACTGGTTAAATTCGATTTTTTTGAGAAAAAAATAACCTAGTTATTTTTAGATTTTTAAATATTATTTTATTTATCAAATATATATATATATATATAATTTGAAACATTTTAAATGGTTAATTTTAATTTAATGACTAACATAAAAATGTTTTCTTGACACTTTTTGACCTTAAAATTAATTTATAAAAATATGAAATTATAATTATATATTCTAAATCATATTATACTATTTTCTATTTAAAAATCAACCATGTACATAATAATAAGTTAATAAATATTTTTTAAATTTTGAAATATTATTTTAATAGACTATAAAACATACCCTAAATCTTTAAAACGCCCATGCGACCTTTCTTATATTCACTCTTACCTTAACCGAATCAAACCAAAGCATGTCCAACACAAATTGTCTTGTCCCACTTCTGAACAGAGATGGAAGGGAAAAATATATAGACCCAAAGCTTTAATCTTTAGAATTAGAGCGCATATTTTAAAGCACCCGCAAAAGCAGTGGAGTTTTATTCTTTAGAGGGCATATTTTAAAGAGGGTTTTTTTCTTTCTTTCTTTCGTTTCTGTTTTTGCAATGGCTTCAGTAAACGGAGGCTCTGAAATGGGGAGTGTTTCACAAGCTTATTTAGATAGTCAAGCAGTGAAGGAGGCAAGATCTTTGATATCTGAGCTTTGTCGCCAGTTCTATAGCCTTGGATGGGTCTCGGGAACAGGTGGCAGCATCACCTTGAAGGTCCATGATAGTTCTATCCCTAAGCCTCAGCAACTCATCCTCATGTCCCCTTCTGGTAACTTTTCCTCAATCAATCATCTTGTTTTTTGGCTTCTGAATATTTGGTTTTGGAACCCAAATCTGTGTGTTTACTTTAGACTTTTGTGTGTATTAATGTCTAGATCATTTTTGGTTTTGATTAATTATTGGTCTTTTTCTTGATTTTTTAGTTCCCAGTCCTGACTATTAGTTATTGAAGCTAAAAGTTTTTCTTTTTAATGATTAATTTGGTGAGTTTGATCGTTTATTCATGTCATTGTAGCTCAAAGTTGGATTTTTATTATAATTAGTTTATAGGGTGTTATTGTTTTAACACCCTTTTTTTTCCACGGTTCTTTTGTCTTATGGGCATTTCATATTCAGGCTCAAGAGTCAAGACCCTCTTTTTATATTAATCCAGACCTTTTACTGTAGCAATTGTTGTCATTCTAGCTGAAGATGTTCTTTTTTATGGTTCTTTTAGCTTTTGTTGTGTCATTCAACTTTCAAGCACTGATTTGTGTTTTTTTATTATTAATAATCAAGATTTTAGCTGTTGTTTTAGATCACTTATTTGTTTTCCTTTACTCTCTTTGCTTTTGGATATTAACTATTCAACCATGAATGACTATGATATCTTGGGTATGGTTAATCTAGCTCAAACATTTCCCCCTTTTTATGTCCTTTTGGCTACTTTGTATATGCTTTTCAAGTTTAAATGAATCCGAATGTTGATTTTTCATTACCTAGTACACAGTCCGGTGGACAGAACTTGTTTTTCATTACCTTTTATATGTTGTCACTCACATTCAATTGCATGTTTTTTTATTCCTATGCATTCTTTTGATTACTGGAAGATTGTTGTTTGCGAGTTACTGTCTATATTCTCTTCTAAAATAGCTTTAACTATGGTTTTTGGCTTGGTAATTTGATAGGTGTTCAGAAGGAGAGAATGGAACCAGACGACATGTATGTATTATCGGGGGATGGGACTATAGTATCTTCACCTTCTCCAAAGCCGTACCCTCATAAGCCTCCTAAGTGCTCCGATTGTGCTCCGCTTTTTATGAAGGTATTATTATCTGTGTTTATGTAGGAAAACCATACAAAAGAAACTACAATTGGATTGGAATCAGAACATAGCCAGATGTTGTTTGCTTTGGTACAAAAGTTGATAAAAAGATGCCAGTTGCAAATCAATAATCAGCTGATTTGGTTTCTATTCTAGTTTAGGTGCTCTTGGTCCTATTTGTTCAACACAAATTGTCTTGTCCCGCCTTGTTTTTGTATGTTTTGAGTTCTGTATTTATATTTAAGTGTTCTTTTTGCCTCATAATTCAGGCTTATCATATGCGTAATGCTGGGGCTGTTATCCACAGTCATGGAATAGAATCCTGTCTTGCAACAATGATTGATCCGCATTCGAAAGAGTTTCGTGTAAGTTATTGTTGACCGTAATATTGTTCTAGAATGTGTTTCTTTGTATTTCGCTCACTTTTAATTTCTTTCTTTACTGCTACACATCTGTGTTCTTTTAGTGATTGGTTTACGTTTCTCTTTTGGATGTTTGTAGATCACTCATATGGAAATGATAAAAGGAATCCAAGGACATGGTTACTATGATGAACTTGTGATTCCAATAATAGAGAACACAGCCTATGAAAACGAGCTAACGGATTCTCTCGCCAAAGCTGTATGTTTCTTTTTCATTAATCATGTCAATAGTGATTATGAGACTTGTTTCTTTTTCATTAATCATGTCAATAGTGATTATGAGACTGGTTTTATGATCATCATGAAATGTTCATGTAGCTGAATAGAATTTAAAATATTCTATATCGATATGACTATGTGTGTCAATTTCCTAGTACCATTTTGCTATTGAAAACATATTCTTCACCCCAATTTCAGTTCATTTCTGTTAAATTTATTTATGCATAATATTGTTTTCACTCAATTGAAGTCCATTTAATTTTTTTTCAGATTGAAGCCTATCCTAAAGCAACTGCCGTTCTTGTGCGCAATCATGGCATATATGTGTGGGGAGACTCATGGATCAGTGCTAAAACTCAGGTTCGTTAAACTCATGACTTTACCACTACCTACAAATGCCAAAAGTATTTTCGTAGGATATGAATTGGAACATAAAAATGATGGTAAAATGTAAAAGCTCCATTAAAAGTCAATGCTCCTCCCTAGTAAGATAGAGATTCTTAAACGTTGCTTCGTTCGTACTTTGTGTCTTACTATTTCAGGCTGAATGTTACCATTACCTCTTTGATGCTGCTATTAAACTTCGTCAACTAGGCTTGGACTGGTCTACTCCAGATCATGGCCCCATTCAGGGTGTTAAAGGACTTCCAGGTGTTGATTGTAACGTGTCTAAAAAGGCTAGGACGATGGATTCAAATTGTAATATGAAGCCGTTACCAGTAAGAATTTTACTTATTTTCCCTTCAGTTGGTTAAGTTTAGGATTTTTACTTGAATGGATGAATGGCATTTTGGTAGACTCTGATTGTTTTATCGTTGAACATGTACATTGTTACAATTCAATGGTCAGAAATATGCTCTCATTTATGGTTTCTTCTGTTGCAGCGTTGCATTGTCCTTGACATTGAAGGAACTACTACTCCCATTTCATTTGTAACCGATATTCTCTTTCCGTATGCCCGAAACAATGTCAGGAGGCATTTATCCACAACATATATTAGTGCTGAAACCCAAGATGATATTAAGTTATTATGTTCTCAAGTAAGTCATTTCTTTGGACCTTCGAACCTTATATTTTTAATATTTTTATAGGAAAGAACTGTGTTTAACAGTTAAGCCATGATTGACTCTCAAGGAATAAGAAACCTTACTCCTATTATTTATGATGAAGATTAGGACAACCAAAGAACTTGAGATTGATAGCTCCTAAATCAGATGTCTATACTGAATGCTAACTGATTTTCTGCAGGTTGAAGATGACTTGAAGCAAGGTGTTATCGATGCTGTACCTATCCCCTCGGACGATGCAGGAAAAGAGGAGGTGATTGCAGCTTTGGTTGCTAATGTGGAAGCAATGATAAAAGCGGATCGAAAAATCACAGCCTTGAAGCAATTGCAAGTAAGCAAAATGAATTCAAAGAAAATACATTTTTCAAAGCTTACCTTTGGGATAGAGCTAATATATGAAGCAAAATAGGGTCATATATGGCGAAGTGGATTCGAGAACAATGAGCTCAAAGGCATAGTTTTCGATGATGTACCAGAAGCTCTTGAAAAGTGGCATGCTTCAGGTGTGAAGGTATCTTGCGTTTTTTCTTCACTCTTAACTTCATTATTTGACATTTATATTTTCTGTATGAAGATATGTGGCTCCACATTTGTCTTCAATTTTTTTTATGCATGAACTCTAGAATGCAGCGTTATCACCAGCCATTTTAATCATTTTGCCAAACTGAAGCCAGTATTCTTAGACAATAGGCGTCCAGTTCAAGTTAATATAATGTCCATGTCCTACTGATACCGAGTGGTCATAAAGTTGTAACATCTATTAGCAAAGAAACAGGATGCTTTCTGTTATTTCTGAGAAGACACACATATAGTTATGAAAAATTGAATTGTATCATTGGGTCACGTTTAAAGATTGTCTTTTAAGAAAATTGAATGTGTCCATGTCAGACACATACACGGATCAGACATTGACACCAGAGGCCGAGTAACTTAGCTCCATAACTTCTCGACTATTTACAGCAAGTTCAATTTCAATGTTAATCATTCCTTCCTCTTTTCACCACAGGTATACATATATTCTAGTGGTAGCAGATTAGCTCAGAGGCTTCTCTTTGGAAATACAAAATTTGGCGATTTGAGAAAGTATTTATCTGGATATTTCGACACCGCAGTGGGGTAAATTCACAACTTTCTTGGTTGCTTCCATCCTTATCACACAATTTCCAGGGTGAGACTTCGTTTTGCCTTCTTTGCTTGCAGCAACAAAAGAGAAAAACGCAGTTACGTTGAAATAACCGAGACCTTGGGCGTTGATAAGCCATCTGAGATACTATTTCTGACTGATATCTATCAAGAAGCCATTGCTGCAAAAGCTGCAGGTATCATACTGCTCCCTTTTTTTTGCTTTTTAACAGTGAATGACAGATTACAAATATCATGGGTTCCACTTTTTTTCTTGTTTTTCTCTGTGTCCATATTCTGATACCATATTTGATTCCTGGTTCAGACTTGGTTTATAAACTTATATTCCAAAATAAATGATGCTACTTCTCATATTCCTTCTTTTTTGTTGGCTTGTCTTTTGTTTTTATTTCCCTTTAGATATGCTATACTGTTGCAAGAGAATCCAAATCATACGAATTCGATACGCAATTAGTAAATTTCACTGCACTTACTTCAATAAGTTGTCAATGGAACATGTGCCTTGAAAGTCTGGTTGTTCTGTAGATCAGTTTCCGATTTCAGTGTTAACTCGAACTATAAAATGAAGGAGATATATACTTTGGTTATTAATATTTCCATGATTATCCATGTCTTAGGTTTGGAGGCTATCATCTCTGTCCGTCCTGGAAACGGTCCTCTTCCCGAGAACCATCGGTTCAAGACTATCAACTCTTTCTTGGAGATCTAATAGAAATTTGTACTTCTGTAATAATATCAACTGTAACAGTTCATAAACATAATAAATCACTTTCAAATGCAATAAATCTTGGTTTTCTGCAATTTCTGTCTCTGCAATGGGAATAATTTCAACCCAGGTGACAACAACTAATGTTTTCAGACATTCAAGTGAGCCACTTATGTCACCCCATAAGGATGGAAGTACATATCTACCCAACATTGTATGTCATAATAAATTTGCAGGTACAATAATGTTTCAAAGAAAGTGGATTTGGTTTTCATTTCCCACAGGATGAACCCTAGGTTTCTGCTTTGAAACACAGGATCTCATGAATGCTAGGTTTCTGGTGAAAAAAAAAACCATGTAATGGAAAATGTTTCCTATGAACATTTCGTTCAGCTTTGCAATAAAAAACAGTAAATGCATGAAAGTAATGAAATGACTAATGAGGTAGTTGAAATTTGAAAATGCATGCAAGCAGACACTGTTATACATATAATGAAGTATAGTGGACAAAACAGTTCTCATTACTGTTTTTATAAATGTTCTTTTCTGTACAAATTTAAACAGAAAATATCTTTAAATTTTTATTTTCCGAATACGGAAAAGGTACGATAAATATAAAAATAAAAAGTCATACTTGCAGGTACTTAAGCCGTACTTAATATATTCACGGTACGGAGACGTATCGAGTACGTGGTATGACTTTAGACTAAAGTATTCGTGCTTTGACGCTCACCTCTTATTTCGAACGGATGACCAAGTAAATAAACTTTCAAAAAGGAAAAAAGAAAGTAAAAGTCTTGCACATTTTCTGTTGTTTTTCTGTTTTTCTTTAACTTCATTTTCAATCCTAATCATAAAAGAAAGTGTCAACTTTTTCCACTTTAGCCTGCTGAGTATGTTCCCATTTCTTAAGAACTCTGCTAACTGATGTATCTAAGACAAGAAAAGGATTGCAGTACAACAGAAATATATAAACCAAAACTTGCATGATTGCATACTAAACAAGATTTAAATGAAAAAGACTGATGTTCTATCTTCAAATAAGCTAAAGACATGTGGGTCATTTAATTTTCACAGTTTTCTTACAAGCCTTTCCCTAATCTCTTTGATACCTAAAAACAAATTTTCTGGCATCAAACTTTAACTGCACTTTCAGTACTGCTAAAACAGATCAAACCAGACCAAAACTGGTTAAAGTAGTTAAGAAAAACAATCCACACAAAAAAAAAGTTTGTACTTTGCAGTTATGGAATTGCAATTAAAACAGGAACAAGAAAAAGGGTAAACAAAAAACAAAAGCAGCAAAGCATTGGCATTACCTTTGTAATAGTTTCATTTCCAATATATATATATGCTTTTTCTCCTTTGTTATGGTGGGCCATTTTTAATGATGGAAAGGCTTGTCTGCCATACTAGTGTTGATTAACAACTGCAAAGTGTGTTTTAGCTGATGAGAATGGATAGATTTTTTACAAATACAAACCACACTCTTACATTGTACAAACAATTTACTAAAAAGTTTCAAATTTTTTCCAGTGAATTGACTCAGAAACAGACATCCTTGAAACACACTATGATGGTCCATTATTAGAACCAGCCAAAAAAGTCTTCATTTCTGCAACTCACAGTTTCACACCTCACTCACTTTTTTGCTGAGCAACAGAAAAATATCTTCATCTTTCTGACCTTTTTGCTGTATATAAAACTCAATTATCACAGAAAGAAATGAACATTATTCTTAAAAAACAGTGCTTTTATAACAACTATAATGTCTGTAATAATCCTATAGTGAGTAAAAATTCTACTTAGCTGCAAAGATTAATCCAAGAGAAAAAGATGAAGAAAGATGGTGAAAAGGAAGAGCTTTACCATAATCAAAGGGAGATCAAATCATACAATTGAAGATAAATCCTTCATTTTTTTTTCATTCAAATTCAGCCAAAACCCATTAAGGCATTAACCCTTTTGACAAATCACTCTCAAGTCTCAAACTAACATAACCATTTTCTTCTTCTTTGAATTCTTAAGAAGAAGAGCCTGAAACTCTAGGAGAAGTAACCGGGAACAGTGGCAAGAGCTGAGGCTCAGCGTCTCTAGGAGTCGACATAGGCGATGGATGCAAGTAAAAGCCTTTTTCCGCTATAGCTTTGTCTTCCTCAGATGAATTCCCTAAAGAAGGTGAAGACTTGTTGAAAGGGTCTTCGTTTAATGGTGTAACCGGGCTAAGAGCTAGCTTCGGGAAGTCAAGCAAGCTCGGAGACAGGATCTCGGCATTCCTCGGCGAATAAAAAGCACCACCACCGCCGCCGCCGCCGCCACTAGAAGGAAGGAAAGTGTTGATCATCATGAGGTTGTTCTTCAGGTTACTGTTCCTCCTCTCATAAAGCTTGAAACTTTGTTTCTTGGGTGAGTTTGTTTTCATGGGAGGGATCGAAAAAGATGGTTTTGATGGTATTCCTTGATGATCTTGATGATGGTGGTGGTGGTGGTGGTAGTGTTGTGTTGGTGGCTTGGAGGAAGCTTGTTTAGCAGTCTCCGATGAACCGGTGAGCATTTGGACAACCTGTTTGAAACTGGTGGTGTCGGCTTGGACAAAGGTTGTTGGGTAAGGGTTGGTCTCAGATCTGGAGATGGGGATTGGAGTTAAAGGTGGGGTGTGAATTTGGACAACCCCATTGCTGCTGTTGTTGTTGGTTCCATTGTTGCTGTGTGGAGAGTTCAAAGGAGATGAAGAAGAAGAAGATGATGGGATTGGGAAGTTCAAGCTCATGTTGTTCTCTTGAACTAACCTTGTTGAATTCTCCATGGACGGGTGATTTCTCTCTCCTCAACGCCCTGAAAGAGAAAATTTTCTTGGGATTTGTTTGGTTGAAGAGAAAAAAATGAAAGAGGAGTGAAAAACAAGGGTTGGTTTTGATTTGCTGTTGAATATCAGAAAGGTTGCTTTGCTTGTTTATATGTTTTTTTCCTTGTGTTGTGACAATGGCATTTGCAGCAACAACTGTTTTTTTATATAATTATAATTATACATATATAAAAACTTATTATAAATAATTATTTAAATCTATTTTTTCTATATAAAAAATTCAATTATCAATCTTATTTAAAAGACTTATAGCCTTATCTCACGACACTCAATTAATTATCTACATTGTGCACGAATCAACTTGACTCAGTAGTTAAGGGAACGATTGTTATTTTTAGAGGTCATCGATTCGAGCATCAGCAATTGCAGCAGGGTGATTGAGCATGCATTGTCAAATGGTTAAGAGTATATTCAGAACAGATACTCAGTGGCGTAACACAATGGAGACAGGTGGGGCCACGGCTCCTCTTAAAATTTATAAAATTATAGTTTTGCCCCTTATAGTTTTTAAAAAATTTAATTTTGCCCCTACAAAATTTTTAGAAATTCAGATCAAGCTTCGATATTTATGATCTTTTTTAATTAAACCCCTCTCATAATTCTTAAAAGTTCTCGTTAAGCCTCTCAAATTTTTAAAAATTTTAGTTAAACCCTAGCTTTTTTGAAAAATAAATAAATTTAAGCCTTCAAAATTTTTAAATTTTTTTAATTAAACCTCTATACTTTTTTAAAATTTAAACTTGTCCCCCAAACTCTACCACCAAGTTCCGCCACTGCAGATACTACATGTAATCACCTTAACTTCTAAAAAAATTATCTACATTGGAGTAGTTTTTTTTTTCTCTTTTGTTGTATTAATCGGAAATATTAAAATATTATAAATTATTTTTTTTAATTTTAATAAGTAAATAAATAAATGGGAAATTGGGGTTTGGGTTTATTTGAAAGATAAGGACTATAAGTAGAATATGGAATTTCTTTGGCCCACCTATAGCAAAGTGTTGGAAGTCGAAGATATGAAATAATATATAAAAATAGACATATATATATATATTTGAGATATAAAAAATAGATTGGAATATATTTGTGGAATTGGGCATTATTGACTTCAGAGCCCTGACTAAATTTTGTCTTGATGGGATTGCAGATGATGGGAACTTTCCTTTTCCTTTTTTTATTATTAAACTTCAGTGGTCCTTCTACTATATGTTTTCTACAGATTTAGCTCCTCTATTATATTTTTATTTTTATTTTTATTTAATATCAAATTATTCTGATTCTTCAAACCTCTAAATAGAAAGATAATGTGTTATTAAATACATTTGAACTTATGTCTTCTTAAATCTCACTACAATAATAGTTGCAATCGAGTTTATATTTTATTAACATGATTTTTTAGATAAGTCGTTGTGTTATTCAAGAAAGCAGTAAAAACTGCTACAAATTAATATCAAATCTATAAAGAGATCAGGAATTGATCCTCAAGCTATAAAAAGTTACATATTCACAGTGTCATTCTTATCAATATGTCTATTATGAGCTTTAATATGTACCAACACGAACCAACTTGCTTTAGTGGTTAAGAGAACAGTTGTTGTTTTTAGAGCTCATGGGTTCAAACATCAACAACTACAGCAGAGTGATTGAGCATGTATTGTCAAATAGTTGAGACTATATTCAAAACAGCTATTACTTGTGTAAAACAAAATTAACCTAGAAAAATACACGTGTATTAAAGAGTAAAATTAGAGTTGATCAAATTACAGTATGAATTTATAACGATATTATATTAATATTTTTAATATAATCTAACAACTAATTGTTTTATTAGATAACAACTTGGTTCAAGTTAGTATGAATTTATAAAAGCTCATACTCATTCAAAGTCTAATCTTTAAACAAGTTTACTTTTGTATAAATTTAACAAATTTGATAATTATATATTATAAAAATGCAACAATGTTAATCAATTATGAAAATTATATATTAAATAAAATATATGTATTTTTGGAAAGTCATCAATCATTGCATTTAAATATAAGTACTTATTGATGCTAACTTTGCATCACACCAGCATATTCAAAAAAAATAATATAAGTACTTATTATTGTATATACGTAACATTTTTAAGTAGTCATTGTAATTAGTTGGCATAATCGAAGCAATAGTTTTGGTGCATTCTAATTACACTTTTCGGTTTTTATACGAGATTGTTTTTACATAAGGATGACAACGGAGTGGGACGGGACGAATGTTGCTAAATCCAGCACCGTTTTCCGTTCCACTTATATTGTTTCGTTTTAATTTGATTTTTTTGGTGAAGTACATATTTATTTTATAATCTATGTTCGGAAAATTAAAATTGTATATCAAAATTGAATTATTATTTTGTTGATACAAAAATACCGGAAAATGGAGGTCGAATCTCTTTTCTTTCAAAGTAAAAGTATACCGAAGAATGTCAAAATGGGTTTGAGTTATAAATCAACGTCACAAAATAAGAAATAGATGGAATTTGTATAGTGAAAGAAGCAAGAGGATGGATTCCTTTATATATACTCTAAATAATAAATCTGATAATTCATAGATTAGATATTATATTCATGTTATTATTGATTGTAATCGAATTTAAAACATTAAATATTTAGAACTCAACAAGTAGTCTCAGTGAAAAAGCGGATGATACTCATCATAGGAGACCTAATGTGTGTGAATTGTGAAAGAGTTAAGAATATGTATGAATGGATACTACTTTGTAATTACCTTAAGAATTTGATCTTTCTTTCTCTTTATTTTGTTTTTTGGTTTAAATAATTTTTAATATAAATTTAATTATATATATTTTTAGAGAGATTTTTTAACGAGGCTAATATCAATGTTTGCATTATGTATAGTTGCGTTATTAATTAAACCATAATATTTCAAAAAAAAATAGTATATTATGTGGGAGGGGGGAAATGAAGGGTAGGGGGACCAAAGTTCCATTACAAAACAGTGAAAGGGGCATCAAATTCCTTTTTTCTTTTTCTTTTCAAAACCAAAATCATTGTAGTCTAAGTGCCTAACATCCCCAATTATGCCACCAAAAAGAAGAAAAGTTATTTGATTAATTAAATAGTACACTCCTCCACAAGCTAAGATTTTTTTTTAATTTTTTTTCTAAAAAAATTGTACGATAAAATGTAATTCGAAACTTAATTTAGTTGGTTTTTATAATACCATCGAGAGTTAACATTAAATAGATTGTCGATTGAGTTTAAACTTTATTAACATTGTTGTTATTATAATATTTTCTAAGTTCGTGAATTTACATGTATTTAAATGTGTAATAGTTTCTGAGTTTCGATATCAAATAAAATCTGATACGATATATTAAAGGTTAGGAGTTAGGGATAGAGTAAAACATTCTATGTAAAGTCAAATTTTGAAATGGAATTGTTTCATATTTGGTGAAAGTATTTAATAGGTCCCTCTATTATAAAAGTTTGTTCAAATTAGTCTCACTACTATTAAATATCAATTTAGTTTTTGGTGAAAGTATTTAATAGGTCCCTCTATTATAAAAGTTTGTTCAAATTAGTCTCACTACTATTAAAAACCCTCGAGTGTTAACATTAAATAGATTGTCGATTGAGTTTAAACTTTATTAACATTGTTGTTATTATAATATTTTCTAAGTCCGTGAATTTACATGTATTTAAATGTGTAATAGTTTCTGAGTTTCGATATCAAATAAAATCTGATAGGATATATTAAAGGTTAGGAGTTAGGGATAGACTAAAACATTCTATGTAAAGTCAAATTTTGAAATGGAGTTGTTTCATATTTGGTGAAAGTATTTAATAGGTCCTCTATTATAAAAGTTTGTTCAAATTAGTCTCACTACTATTAAATATCAATTTAGTTCATGTACTAGTAAAAAGAATCAACATTTAGAAGCAACTATTTTGAATCGGTTTTTATAATTGAGAGACCTGACATGACATGTGCTTTCACTTTTAATGTTTAAATCTTTTTAAATCTGAATTATCTGAATTCAAGTAGTTTAATTATAATTATATTCTTCTATTTTATGAAAATTGTGAATTTTATTTTATTTGTCAAAATTTGGTCTTTGATTTGTAGCTTGATTTAATAAAAAGTTTGTGATTTGTTTTAGAAGATTTAAAAAAAACAATTTCAATCATTTAACTTTCATATTAAAGATATAAATATCTTAATAAGTATATATCAAAATCAAAAAATTAAGAAATTAGTCAAATTAAATAACATCGTTAAACTCATTAATTTTTTAACAAAATTTCAAACCTCGAAATCATATTATTTTTTTCAAAGTCAATTTGTTACTAAAACATATCTTTGGTTTCATTATTACCTCATAGGTACAACAAACAACTTCACTCCAAAGACCAAGTTGTAATAATTCATTGTTTTAAAGACAAAACTAAAAACGAACGGGGTTGTCCAAGTGATAAGTAGTTTGGTATCGTTTAAGCAAGGTTTAGGGTTCAAAGCGTTGTGTATGCAGAAAATGCTCGATGGGAGACTCACCCACCAAAATCAGTTGTGCGACATAGGTCGATCCAAATTAGTCAAGACAAAGCCTTAAAAATCGAAAGCGCGACAAAGAAAAACAAAACCAAAAGGTTTTTTTTAATACAAATGACAAATCCCCACCGTAAAATTTAATAACATAAAGCGAAATTAAACTCACTATCACCCTTCATACTATACAACTGAATTATACTATTATTTTTTGTATAATTATGTTCTCAATCCCAATACTTTTCTTTCTTTCTTTTTTGAAATTTAGTTCCTCTACTCCCAATATTATAAATTTCATCTATATAATAATTTGTCTAGTTGATAACATTGTAAAAGGATTTTTTTTCTAAATTGGATTATGTTGCAATTTTAAGGCTTTATTATAAAATAACCGATAAGTGTCTAAACTGCACTATTTTTTGTTTTAAGTACCTAAACATTTTTTTTATCAAAGTAGGTACCCATATAACACTTCATTTTGTAACCATTCTTAGATCACTTGTTAAAAATAATTACCATTTTTATTAAAGAAACTTACAGCCCTAGATTTGACATTGTTGTTTGTTTATTTATAATATTCGTCATTGTAACAAATTTTTTATTTAAAAATGACACATAATTTAATTTAACAAAAGTCGGTGGAGAGTGTTATCGATTATACTTTAATGATTAAATCAAAAGAGTGGAGATAATAATTCCATGAATTCGAGTAGAGGGATTAAACATTGAATGTGTGAAGAATACAGGGACTGAAAGTATAATTAGACCTATTTCTTTTAAAATTTCCACATAAATAATGTTATGTAATACTTTGAATTTTACAAGGTTGATTATGATAATTGTATTTATTAAATATAAAAAAATGTAAATTTAAGCATAGGAAACATAAAAATATATATTATCGTAAAAATGTAAGGGCTTGGCCGGTTTGACTAAAGTTTATTTTATATAAAAAAAACATTGAGAACTCTTAGTGTTGATTGGGTGGGTTTTTCTCATGTTGGAATAGTACCAACTTATTTATTTATTTATTTATTTAGAATCCTACTTTTGATATAATATTTGCTTAGGACACTTTAGGCTTTGTTGAGACCGCCAAACACGGTCTTCTCTTTTGTCTCAGCACCGTCACATTCAAAGTATAGCCATTCTTTTAGCTTCACCTTTGAGCTGAGAAGAGAAAATAGGCACTTAAATTTCAAATCACTTTATATATATGGTTTAAGTTTTAATTTTTTTACCATTTAACAGAAAAAATTGATGACTGAAACTAACAGTAAAAAATTATAAAAATTAAAAGAAGAGGTAAATCTAAATCATTTATTTGCACTCGTCCAACGGTCTAAAAAGTATAAAACTAAATCAAGAGTAGCAATTGTCACGAAAATTTTCGAGGCATTGAGCAAAAACTTAAAAATGAGCCCCTATAGAACGAAACACATTTCATTACTTTAATTAATTAATTTAATATTTTATTAATAAATTAATATTTTATTATTTTTCTAAAAAAACACATTAAATATAATTGAAATAATAAAGGACATCCATTGACTTACACTATTATCAGTTGAGAAATTACTAAAATTATGAAAGTAGAAAATGTAGCTATGAGCAGTAACTCATGTTTTTCCCCTCCGAGACAACCATGTTTTACACTTTTAATAATATATTAATGTTTAAATAGTAAAACAAGTAAAGTAGACTTAAAACATATTTAAACTTAGAAATGATAGGAATAAAATTGCAACTCAACCCGATTCATAAACATGTCTAATTTTATATTTCTAGTATCAATTATATAAATTTAAATTATTATAAATATAAATAATTCACGTCATATTTATTATATAAACATATTGTATTCATTAAATGGGAGCTTTTATATTCAATTTTCTATGTCTACCAAGAAGATTGGTCAATGATAATTGAGATCAAAAGGTTTAAAAATACAACCCAATAAACTATTGTCAACTCAATTGTTGTTAAATTGAACTACTTTGATGGAGCTCCATTCAATCTTGAAGAGACGATCCATTAATACAAAGTCGTAAGTGTAGTTTCCTTTAAATAAATGAGTTATTTATTTTTTCACTTGGAAACAATATTATTATAATGACTTTTTTTAATCTATGCATATATGCATATGTTAAGAGTCATTTAAGAGCCTTCATTAAATATAAAGTTTCTATTTGAAGAAACAAAACCCACAATCATTTAATATATTATAAAACCCTAAAAGATTTTATTAAAAAAATTATCATTTAATGTATTAGAGTTTAGGATTTAGGGTTTATTGGGTTTCAGGTTTAGGGTTTAGATTTTAGGGGTTTATGGTTTATGATTGTAGGGTTTAACCCATCGTTTAGGGTTTATGGTTAGGGTTAGGTTTAAGATGTAATGTCCAGTGTTTAGAGTTTAGGGTTAGCGTCAATGTTAGGTTTTAGGGTTTAGTTTATGTTTAAAGTTTAGGGTTAGGATTTTGGTTTTAGAGTTTAGGGTTTACTACATTAAATAAATGTTTTTTCAGTAGAATATTTTAAGATTTTGTAATACATTAAATAATTATGATTCTTTCAAGTAGAATATTTTAGACAAACCCTATTATAATTAGTGACTAATGGTATCTATAGAAATTATGGTTAATATATAGTGTCATAATCATTTTAAACGTGGTTAGACTCATTTAAACCATAATTATGTGTTAAGCAATAAAGTTAATTCATAAAAGAAGAAATGAATATAAAACATAATAATGTAGGAATAGGTCTCTTCCAATAGGGACATTAGAGACAACGAGAGAGAAAGGAAAGGGGGACCACTTGGAAAGAAAAACAAAACAAGGTTCATGTTTGGTTTTCAACATTGCTGTCCCTGTAGCTGTCTTTTTTCTCTTTATTATTATTATTATTTATTGTGTTTTCCAAAGTCAGAATTTGCAATCATTATAATAAGAGTTAGTTCAATTAACTCAACCATTAATTAGAATTACCAATATGCCATCCATGGACCAAGTTTTGGCCTCACAAAGCATTCAAACTGAACTACCAGCAACATTATAACAGAATTAACTAACTTTTGCCGCTAGACCTAGCTACTGGCATGTCGATCAACCAAAACTCTCGGTTTCATTCAAGTTAACTTCTTCAGACAAGGTAATAGTAAATCAATGCTAGAAGTATCAGCACCAGCAGCGCAGCAGGAGCGGCCCATGTCCAGTAGTTGGTCGACTTCTTTCGTCTCATGATGGCTCTTGGAAGTGCCTCGGGTCCTTTAGTTCGATTTCGGTACCGAACGGTATTCTCCTTTTGCGCCTTGTCCGAAACAGGAGCATCAGCATTAGCATTAGCATTAGCATCGACCTTCTCGGAGTCTGAAGCCTCGGCCAGGGGCTCGGTTTGTTCCTCGGGATTGACAGCAGTTGAAGATGTGGCTGCCTTCTTCCTTGCTTTCTTCTCACGCTCCTGCAAGAAAATAACATCATAAGATTTCAGTTTTAACCCACATTACTTATTAGAAGCAAATAATTTCCTTGAGCTTCTTTTCGGCCTCCTTTTGAGCTCTTATGGCTGCTTTGGCAGCTGCCTTTTCAGCCATCTTCTTCTTCCTTTCTAAAGCTTGCTTTGCTTTGGCAATTTCCTCTTCTCTCTTCTTCTCTTTCAGTTTTGCAGAATCAGCTTTGGTGCTTGCTGAAGTGTCCTTCTCTGCTACAACATTCTCTGGAGGGGATTTTGAGTCCATTACTTTGGTCTCAGCATCTTTCTGGACCCTTTTTTTTGTAGAGGACTTGGCTTCTTCTTCCTTCGGTTGTCTCGAATTAGGCCTCGGAATTGTTTCAGTTTGCAAAGGTACTGGTACATCAGGTGTCACCAGTGGTTTCTCATCAGGATTCCTTATCCGACCATCCCGGCTCAATTGCCGACCGTCCAGGGACATCAGAATTCGTTTCTCATAATCATCCCTGAAGGCTTTGTCACCGTTCCAGAGAGCCATAAACTTCTCAGCCTAAAACCAGTATAGAAGATAAGAGACCAACCGAATACGAAGCACACTAGATTCTCTAAATGTAACATTAATCATCAGTCTCAACAAACCTCGACGGCTGCAAGCTCCTCGAGTGCCTTTATATCTTTCTTGGCAGCTACGATTTTGGCCTTGTTTAAGAGTGAACGGCTCTGGAAAAAGTACGCATTCTGAAATTTCGAACGATAATAGTAATTAAAACGAGTCCTTAGTAATAGTACTAAGTTTTACTCGAATGATGTCAATCTTCAATCATAAATGAATGTTCGGATGTGGTCATGTATGCATACGAAGCAGAAATTTTAAAGTTTCGAGCAAAGAAAATGCTTACTTCTTCATCACGTTGTTTCCTCAGTTCCTGAATGGTTTCATAAGCTTTGTCCCTCTTCTCGGTCACATCTTTCAGCTCCTCCTGTAAAATGTCGATTCTCTTCTCCGTTACATTCAATTTATCTTTAATTAGTTTCTTCTTCGACTGGACAGCGTGTTGCTCCTTCCTTACTCCGTTCAAATCGACACCCATAAGCTACGATAAAACAAATATAGCAAGTTTATTAGTGTAAAACAATGAAGGTCGTGTTAATAAAGGAGGCGTAAAACAGAAGTTTCTTACTTTAACCTGATCCTGAATGGCTTCTTTCTGGCCCATCGAATCCTGAATCTTTGCTCTCATTGCTGCATTAGCGACGACCGTTTCCCTGGTACCCTCCAGTCGTTTGATTTCTCTAAGAAGTTGCTTCTCCTCGGCCAATGGGATGCTTTCATGCTGAATGCGATATTGCAAGCAATGGATCTGTAGTTCATAGATTCCGTTACGTGACTAAAAAGCAAAGGATTAACTGTGGCAGAAAACAATCGACAAATTCTCGAAACAGTTAGGAGTAACATACAACAGAATTGAGCTCTTCCTCGGATGAGCATAGACCACCAAAAGCATAGTTATTGGTGCGAAGCTTGCCTAAAGCCTGCTGCAATGGTTCTATTTCCTTCCTTTTCTCACCTAAAATCTCCTTAAATTGGTCAAAATCAACATTCAAGGCTCTCACTTGAGAAAGTAACTCTGCTCGATCCGCCTGCATTGACATAAAGATAATGTGCTTTAAAAAGTAAACGAGATTAGGCCAAAACCGGCATCATAATCGTTGTACTACATGCTCATAGGCTTTCATTTCCAACATTTATTACTAAAACCGCACCCGATCGCATTCAACACAAGTTCGAAAGACTCACCGCAGCAATAATGTCACCTAGACTATATGAACCAATAAATAGTTAATTACGCCACACGTAATCGAAACTAGTAGCTTTACACTCACCCTTATAGCTTTTAATTCATCAGTAATCTTGAACCTGGTTCTATTCCACTTTTGTAGCTCTTTATCAGCCTGATCGATTTTGGCTTTTATCTCCGGATCGTCATAAAGGCGGTACCTGGCAAAATAAAACGAATGGATCTGTTTAGTTGCAGGCCACTCGTCAACTGCACTGGTCGGGACGTTGGCATTTGATGCGTTATTCCCGTCTCCGGTATCCGATTCCTTGGCGCTCGGAACAACTTTAATGGTCTCATTATGAACAGGATCCTTGTCTACTTCAGCTGCTTCAGTTACTTGTGCCATGTTTGATCCCACAATCCCTACACCCATTAATCACAAAAAAAAATGATAAAATTGTAACAAAATCCAGAAAAAACAAAGATTACAATACCACATTATATAAACACCATTTCATTTATGAAATTCAAAAAAGAAAAATTCAATCCAAAGCAATTTGATTTCCCAAATGGTAACATGAGGAATAAATATACAAGAATTTAAGGATTGCCAACAGCATTTGAAATAAACCTGCCCAAATCCATTTCTTCAGCTAGTTGAGATCTTTTAACCAACATAAAATTCAAATGAATATATATATGATTATTAATCTAATATAATAGAAAATTACAGAGACATAATTCAGATAAAGGAAAACATGCCATAACACAAGATCAAACCATTATCTATCATCTATCAATAAAACCAACATGCAAAATGATATGAAAAAATAAAAAAAAAATCAACAGATGAAATGACAAACAAAAACCCAGATAGAAAAAGATGAGAAAAAAAACTCATATAATTACCAGTTGAGAGAGATTATCAAGAGAGGAGAAAAACCCTTTTACAGAGTAAAAAAGAAAGAGATAAAAAGAGATTAAGATCTCAGTCTTTTTCTATCTCTGGTTTGGAATTCTCTACTTGTTTACCAGAGAGAAATAGGAGAGGCAAATGTAACAGATTTTAGCTTTATATCTGCAATAAAGTTTCTATTTTTTTAGTTGAAACATGTGTCTAATATATTTTTTTAGCTGAAATACGTACTTAAAATACGTACTTAAAGTTTTATTTTTGTTTGAAATAGGCCTCAAAGTAGGTGCTTTAGTCGACTTTAAAACAAGCCAAAATAAAACTTTAGGCACCTATTTTAGCCAAAAATAAAACTTTAAGCTCTTATTTTCCACCAAAAAATATTTTAAACAACTATTATAAAAAGGATTAATATCCTATACACTGGCGGTGGAAATTTTTTGTTTCCACAAGCGCCTCAATTATAGGGTTTAGGGTTAGGGCTTAGGACTTAGGGTTAGGGTTTAGTTTTAGGGTAATATGGGTAGGGATTTAGGATTGAACTTATAAACCCTAAATTTTAACCCTAAACCCAAAATTCTATCAACAATCCCTAAATTCAAAACTATTACACTTATACCCTTAAATTTTAAACCCTAAACGAAGTCCCTAACCCCTAAAATTAAGACGCTTGTATAAAAAAAACTCCACAAGTGCTTGTGTATAGAACAATTACCGTTATAGAAAAACATAATTTAATTACTTATTTTGTAATTTAGCTTTTTTATGTCAAATTTGGCAGTTATAAAGGATTATGGTGGTTTGTTTTTGTTGTATTTGGATTCTTTTAATTTATGTCAATTGTTTAATCATTGGCGAGGATTTTTTTTAGACATTGAAATCAATGGATTTCACAATTTTTAAATTTTTAAACTTTCTTTAAGATAAGATTGAAAGAGCTATAATTTAGTTCACATTCAAATTAAAAAATTAAACCAACAACCAGTTGGTGATAAGAAATTAGATCTCTTAAATAATGTCAGAGATTCGATATGTTTGCTTGTTTCGCGAGATTGATTATGCTTGTTTACAGCTTCGGTGTGTTTGCTTTCATCATGCTTTTCGTGAGGCGAATTCATTCGCCGATGCGCTCGCTAAAGGGGGTGTGGATAGAGTGTCTTGGCTTCATGCCACTGCGGATGATGGGATGAATTTGTAATGGGATTTTTGGTCCGAATTGGGGCATGTCATTTTGGCCTATACCTTCCTTGATGCACTCTTTTTCCTCCAATTTAGGATAGGAAGGTTTTTTAAGGAAGCATATGGGAGGTTGTATGATTTCTTTACACTGAATAAAATCATACGCTTATCGATCAAAAAAATTGTCAGAGATTCGAATTTTAGTATTCTAAATAAAGAATTTGGATAAAATGCCGCTCGTATATTAAATTTCTGTAAAATTCGATTCGGATTAGTCAACTAATGATTCGAATATTAGTGGTAGATGGCTTTTTTATTGTCCCCTTAACCGTCAGTTCAGTGGGGGATGTTCTGTTGTGCTGTGCATAGGCATTCTCACTTCTCCTTTTGACACGTGTCCGTATTTAACGAATCCTAAATCTAACGCACGTCAGCGTCGTCGATGATTACGAGAGAGCCGAGGTTTGGGAGTGGAAAATACGGAAATACCCCCCTAAATTTGTCTGCGAAACTGACGCCCCTTGAAGAGAACGAGTTTGTTTCTGGAAATGAAATCTGATGTTTTTAATTCTCAAATCTCAGATTATTTATTTCTGGATTGTATTTAATTAATTATTTCTATTGCTTTTTATATAATTTTAATTTTCTCGAACACTGATTTGAATTTAAAAAAAAAATTGGTCTTAGTGTAATCATTACAACTTTAATGTTTACCATAAATTTATTACATTGTATTTGTTAAAACATGAGTATGTTATTAGAGTTCGGGCCTGTTCGGGTTCGTGTTGATATGAAACATCTCTCGAAAAAACGATTCGTGGAGGGAAAGCAGATTTTAGAGAAACGACCTGAAAAAGGCAACCTTCAAGGAAGGAACCGATGGAGAAGTATTTTGGTGTTCGTTTCGATCGGAGAAGGTCATCACAAAGTGATGGTGGTAGAACCGAAGTCAGACGGCCAAAATTATTATAGAATTATAGTTAAAATATTGTAAAAGGTATTAAAGTGATATTTTATCTAAAGTTCAAGAGGTAAAATGGAAATTAAATCTTTTTTATTAAGTTATCCATGCAACCAAAATGTAACGAATCATAATATAAGTGACCAAAACATTAGTTTTCAAAGTTTGGTGGTCAGAAGTACAAAGAAACGAAATAAAAGTGATTTTGGTCGTAGTTTACCAACAATTTTTTTGTCCTTCAGTCCAAAATTTGGATAAAGTAACTACACTAGCACGTCAACTTTGTTTATTTTTTCTAATTTAGCTACTCAATTTTTGATTTATCACAAAATGATCCATCCAACATTATTTTGCTTACATTTGTTTCATTTCAATTTTGAAAAAGTTTTTTTTTCATGCTTACTTTGCTTTATATTCATTAAAATCTATTTTTAGATTATGTTTCCATTAATAGATTTACGATGAAACGTTTTTGTCTCTTTTGTCGAAAGATTTGATCTTTTCCAATTTTCTCATATATTCCACTAATTGTTTAATTTTTTTTCCCAATGATTCTTTAACCAATTGTTTATTTTTGTTCTTTGCAACTTATCATCTTCCCTTTCCTGTATGTTTTACGTTCTGGGAAATGGAATCAGCAAAAACAAAAATAAATCAGTGTTGTTTCGTTTAACATCTACCAGATTATATTCTTGGAATAAATAGAAATTAAAGGGTGTTTTTCTTTTTTCTGTTCGTGTTGAATTGTTGATGATCATGGAGAAGAAATGGATATTCCCTTTTGTTATATCTTCCCTCGTATGCATCTTCTTCCTCGTCTCCTGCTTCAACATTGGACTCGTTTCATCAGTTTACAACATCAATTCAATCTTCTCCATTTTCCCTATGAATCAAAGGAAGCCGGGGTACGTGGAGTCGAAGTTCGAGCTCAATCAGCCCCCGCCGTTGTCGTCTCCGCCGATACCCCGGTTCGCTTATTTGATTTCGGGATCAAAGGGTGATCTCGAGAAGCTATGGAGGACTCTGCATGCATTGTATCATCCAAGGAATTATTATGCGGTTCATTTGGACCTTGAGTCACCTGCTGAAGAAAGGTTGACATTGAATTCAAGGATTAAAAACCAGACAGTTTTCTCCAAAGTTGGGAATGTTTTTATGGTCACCAAGGCTAATATGGTTACTTACAGAGGTCCAACAATGGTGGCCAATACCCTTCATGCTTCTGCCATTCTTCTCAGGAGAAATAAAGATTGGGATTGGTTTATTAATCTCAGTGCCTCAGATTATCCTCTTGTGACTCAAGATGGTTAGTCCCTTAGGCCTCATGTCATGTGCCTTGTTTTAAGTCATTCTGTTGTTTTGATCAATTTGTGGATTTGCAGATCTTCTTTATGCATTTTTGCCTTTAAACCGGAACCTTAATTTCATCGAACACACGAGCGAGCTTGGTTGGAAACAGTAAGTTCATTTCCCTCGCCGTCGAAAACCGTTATAAATGTCGAATACCGACATGTTTGCCTGTGGATGTTTCAGGGAGAAAAGAGCAATGCCTTTGATTATAGACCCGGGACTCTATAGGTCAACCAAGACTGAAGTATTTTGGGCCACACAGAGAAGAAAATTGCCTACAGCGTTTAAATTATTTACTGGTTAGCATTCTGTCATACAGCTGATCTAACTTAAAGAATACATACATATGTATGTATGTATGTATGTATGTATGTATGTATGTATGTATGTATGTATGTATGTATGTATGTATGTATGTATGTATGTATGTATGTATGTATGCATTTGCGTAGTGGTGTGATGTAGATATGGTTGGACTGCATATTACATGCCTGCAATAGTACATATTGGCATATTGCAGCCCTTCTTATATGTTACCATCTATTTTTCAATCTGAAGTGAACATTTTGAAGCTATGGGGTGTGTCAAAATTCATTATATACATGTATAGATATAGATATAGATATAGATATATGTATTTGCATTCGTTTAGCGATGCGATGCAGATATGGATGGACTGCATATTACATTTCCTGGAGATAAATAGTTCATATTGGCATATTGCAGCTTTTCTCAAAAGCTAGAAACTGAAACTTAGAAGCCAAGTTTCCACTTACATGGAGGTGGTAGATTTGTTTTGCTTTTACAACATCCTTGTCAATGGTTGCAGGTTCAGCATGGACGATTATGTCGCGACCGTTTATCAAGTACATTATTATGGGATGGGATAATCTACCCAGAATTCTTCTCATGTACTACGCAAACTTCATCTCCTCCCCTGAAGGCTACTTTCAGACGGTCGTATGCAATATTCCGGAGTTCGCCAAGACCGTCGTCAATCATGATATGCATTATATTAAATGGGACAATCCTCCTAAACAGCACCCGCATGTACTTTCCCTTAACGATACAGGCAAGATGATTCGGAGCAATGTTGCATTCGCTCGCAAATTCAAACGAGACGCCCCTGTATTGGATAAGATCGATATCGATTTGCTTGGCCGTGTTAACACGAGCTTCACTCCCGGTGGTTGGTGCTCTGGGGAACCGAAATGTTCAGAAGTTGGGGACATTAACAAGCTCAAGCCAACCCCCGGAGCTCAAAGGCTTCGCCGTCTCTTAGACAGATTAACTATGAAAGCTTATCTTGGTCAAGATCAATGTAGATAGTAATAATGTAATTAGCTTGCTATATTGTTGTTTCAAACTTGGAAAACTCTTGATGTTGAAGTTTCTTCTGATTGTCAATAGATGTCTGCATGTTCTACACCTTATTATCCATATACATACATGCATGCATGAATACATATACATACATACATATGCTTGGTAAACAAAGCTAGATTTTGCTTGTTTCATTACATTAAATAATCTAAAGATCTCTGCATTTAACTTGTTGCAGATCTACAGGAATGGGTTGTATCTTAGCAAATTACAGTTGTAGAGTGGTAAAGAAATGCACATGTTTAATCACAGTGAAAGATCTCTCGATCAGCCATAAGTTTAACTACATATGCCTCACTAGCAATCTTCCTATAAGCATCGAGCTTATATCGAAGAAAAAACGACTTCGGTTCATATTTCAGAAGAGAATCGGCGGCTGAATTATTTGCTGCCATCATCTTGACATTGTTCATCCTGATTTGCGGTTCACAAAGTTTAGCTCAACGACCAGAAACAAATAATGAATTGGTTGATATTCGGTTGCCTTCTAACGGAACCTTTTTCATCTTTGCCTTGTCCAGGCGTGCTCGTCGAACAGCTTCTTGAATTTGACGATCATGATCCTTGAGCATCTGATCCACGTTGCCTGATGGAACTAATAATGGACCAGAATAGTGAATTTTGTGACCCTTTGAGCCATAACCAAGCTGGAAACAAACACCATTGAGAAGTATGCATTAGCAACCAACCAAAAACCACACTTGACCAGGAAAAAAATTGACAAGGCTCTTCCTTTTATGTAGTTTCGACCATGAGAACCAATCATCAAAGCAAGAAAACAGGTTCACTACTTACCATAACTGGATCTTTGATGTTACTTCTTCCATCTTCTTTCTGCTGCACATTATGTTTCGGATCCTGTTGGAAGGATTCTGAGGCCTCCTTAAAGGAACCAGGAAATCTTGAAAATACTTTTGGAGCTTCTGATTGCGAAGAACCAGTTCTCTCTCTGCGATCTTCAGATATAAGATTACTTCTCCTTGCTGCCATTGAACCTGGCATCATTGAAAAGTCGGCCCCAGTAGAAAGTTTTGGAGCATCATCGAGGTTTTTCCCAGACTTTGCCCATGCAGCTCGGTGAGCCAGTGGACCTGAATGGGAGGCTCTCTTGTGATGATTCACCTGTGCATCCGCATTTGATTCTACTGCTTGTGATGGTCGAGGTGGATCTATAGGAAAGCCTGAGGCAACTTCTTCAGGATGAGGATTGAACTTCTCACTCCGACTCTTAGAATTGGGTTGACCTTGTCTTTTCTGGAATGTCAAAGTAATTATTTTCAAAGAAAAATGTTACTAATGTCGAACGGATGGCGTTCTAAGAGGGGGAAATTTGATAAAAAAGAATGACAAGCTATATTAAATTAAGTAAAAATCCTTGATGCATACACTACTTACGGATGCCCATCACCAAACGTGATGAATACGCAAGTGTTAACCAAATCTTAAGTTACCTGCATTGACAAGACTAGTTCAGCATTGGCATCAGGCGCTGGCATAGCTCGAGACTCTCTTGTTGCTCTCCTGTCGAGGTCAGGTCTCTGACCTTTGGTTCCTGCTGCCCCTTGTCTACCAATAGAAAAAAGTAGTTTGTTAGCAGTTTAGCACCTATTCCAAGAACTAAAGATTCCGAAGCACTCGATTTTCTTTTGGAAGTAACCTCCCACACAAGTATGAAAAAGTTCAAAGAAATTCTCCTTCAGAAGCATGGGATTTTCCATATGGTTAACTTCTTATTGTAATTATAGAATATTCACCTTCTAGCTTCCTCATCCCTCATTTTTGCATCAAACTCTTTGCTAGGAGGATACTTGGGCAAGCTTGAAGGATCACAGGGAAGCGGATTTGTGGTGAAGAACTGAAAAAACACAAGTAAAAACAAGTCAAGGAAATTAGATACTACTATATAATATATATATTTTAAAAAATACAACAAAGTATAATAGAATGCTTTAGGAAAAAAAGATGTACCGACTTCAAGAATTTGCATGCACAATTGTCAGTATTATTCTAAGGGAATTAGACGTAAACTTTCAAAAGAATGCACAAAAAGATAGTATCATGTCATCTTGCTAAAATAATCAAGTTGTTTGGCAGAACATAATTTCTTAAAAAATACCTCACTCTTGAGAGCAGAAGCTGCAGATCCGCGATCAGCGGGGTCAATGGAAAGTAAAGTTTCCATGAGTGCTAATGCTGGTGCAGGAAATTCCTTAAATGTTTCAGCAACGCAGCATCTATAAGGTTGTTGGGGCTTAAAAATTGTAGCATGAGGTAACTTTGATTTTCTCCAATAGTCTTCAGAAGGCGAGCCACAAAGTTTGAAAATTTTATGCAACTGCTCCACCTATAAAGTAGAAAGACATGGACCTCAATCATTCATTTAATTTTAGAGTTCTAACAACAACATATGACACATCCTATCATTAAAACAATTGTTATGCATCTACCAATACACTAAAGTTTCAACTTAAAACTCTTAGTACTTTGTAGGAAAGCTCTCATTGAATAACAAAAGCACACCTCAGTTCTTCCGGGCATGATAGGCTTGCCAGCGTATAACTCAGCAAGTATGCAACCTGTACTCCATAAATCCACAGCAGTACCATAGTAAGTGGCTCCAAGTAAAAGCTCTGGTGGTCTATACCAAAGAGTTACAACACGGCTTGTCAAGGGCTGACTTTGATGGGGATCGTAAAAACTTGCCAGACCAAAATCTGCAATCTTCAAGATGCCATTATTGTCGATTAGAAGATTTGAACCTTTTATGTCACGATGTAGGACACCATGGCTGTGACAATGATCAAGACCACGCAAAAGTTGCTGCATGTAGCACTTAACCTGCCCAAAGTTCAACAAATAGAACATAAGAATACCTCATAGATGCCAAATATAAATTTCTGATTTGCAGAATATTCTCAACTTCTTAAGAATGCAATTTAAAGGGGGGAAATTCATGGAATCCCAATGTATGGAAGATCTCTTATAGGAAACATCATTAGTCTAGACCATAGTCAGTTACTACTTAAAAACAAGTAAATTTTGGAAGATAACAAATTGCAGCCAAGAGAAAAATAAAAATGGCAGAACAATCTGACATGCCTGTGGCTCAGAAAACTTCAGACCCGGGTTTGAAGCAAGACCAGCCAAATCATGTTCCATATATTCAAAAACAAGGTACAAGCTGCAAGACATCCTTGAGGTAACCAGACCTTCCAGCTTTATAACATTTGGATGGTCAAGTCTACGCAGAATGTGAATTTCCCTTGCCATAAATCGAACACTCTCCGGCTCAAGGTTATCAAATCTTACTTTCTTCAGAGCAACAATTTTTTTCTGATCTAAATCACGAGCCCTATAAACATTACTATAAGTCCCCTGGCCAATCTGCAGAGAAAATATAAGTTCAGGTAACAGATACAATTAATAGCCACAAGAAACTGTCAATTTAGAGCATATTGTTAGGTTATAAGATGAGAGACATCACACTAAATGGCTGTAGTAGAGAATGAAGAAACAGACCGAATTCCAAAATACTAACTAAAGTTTCATTATCACAACAATACATCAAGAAGTCACCAAAAGAAAGGGCATGTCGGTGGAGGTGAACGAAATATTAATATGCCTTAATGTTGAGTAAAGGTATGTCACTGGACTTGGAGGGGATTTTTCTGCTAATTGTAAACTGGTACTGGCACTGCTTTGATCTTATTGAATTTAACATGATTTAGAACAAGGTAAAATTCTAATCGGATAGTGGCTTATTAGTTATGAATTGCAACAAGATATTTTACAATCTTCAAAAGATGTCCAAATGGATCACAGTTAACATTTGACAAACAAAAGGATCCCTAAAGCAGAGACTAAAAGGGAACTACTTATAAATGAACTGATATGTCAAAAAAGGAAACTATCAGTTAACATTTGCAACACAAGGACCAAGCATATACAATCAACGTTACTCGCACTCGGGTGTAAGTGTCAAACACGGATATGTATCTGACACGGGTATAGCTAATTTTTTCTAAGTTTTAGTATTTAGAGGATCCCTAAAGGTCATATCCCAAATCCAACTCGAGTGTTAGACACGAGTACTTTATGAAAAACAAAGAGTCCAAACAACATAGTATACAACGAACAACAACCTAACTAAGAAATCAGTTAAGTAAGAGCATAATTACCTTATCCAGCTTCTCAAATGAATCTGCACGCCGCGGCACCCATCCTCTGATTGCTTCTCCTGCCACTGAAGCTAACCAAGCAGGCCACCCTGCTGCCACCTGCTCACCTTCTGTAGCTTTCGGGAGACTACCCATCCCGGGGTGTTGAGTAACAACACACTCCATCTTCTCCCTCTTCCTATCCAAATTCTCACCATGCGGCCGGACCGAACCATTCACATGTTTATCAATTAACATCGTTCGCACCTCATTGTTATCGGACTGATCCTTTGCTCTATAAGCTCCCTCCCTCCTCGAGGAAGTAGCCCTTGATGCCCTAACTTCTGATGAGGCTTTAATAGAAGGCCTCTCTCTAGGACTCTCCTTACTATCTTCAATTGCAGAAGGCTTACAACAAATGCAACCCATCATACACCAAAACCACCTTTCAACAGAACCTTCTTCAGTTCTTCTTACAGTAACTAACTATCCTTCATTTCTTCAAGAATTTTACTTTTTTTACAACATTATCCACATCATCCATTCCCACCATACTCAAAACGCTTAAAAACTCAACTAAAAACAGAAATCCCAATATCCCATCCAAATTCAAATGTTATAATAAATCCCATTTCTGCACCAGCTTTCTACCAAATGAAAATAATCAAGAATATGTATTTCTACTTTCTAGAAATAGAAACCAATAAAGCTAGGCTTCACTAAAAACCCAAAATTATATACATACAGTACAATCTAATCAAAACCCCATTTGTTCAAACAAGGGTCTACTTCTCTAGAAGCTCTCCAAAAACTAAAACCTTTACCCCCCAACAAAACTCCTGAAACAAGCTTTCAAAGATAACACAAGCTAATGCAAATCCAAATACCAACCTAGAAAATGACACCTCTTTATACAATCAAATTTTCTTCTACTCTCCTTATCCAATCAAATTATTCAAAACCCACAATTTTAAACTACCTAAAACATTAAAAAAGAACTTTAAAAAATGAAAGTCTTCACCTTTTCCAAGTACCTTTAAGAAAAAAAAGCACCTTTGCAGCTAAAAAGGATTGAAACTTTGAAAACCCTAGAGACAGTTAAATGATCAGGGAATTGCAAGAAAAAAATGGAAAGAGAGAGAAGTGGATCTAAAGGGAGCAAAGAAAAGAAAGCTTTTTTCTCAGATTATAAGAGCTTTTTTTTATATAAAGAAATGTTTTGTTTTTTCTTTTTGGTCGATTGTAGAAAAGGAGAAATCAATTATATTTGAGGTAGGAACTGGGGAGCAATAATTTATTCATAATATTAATATTTTAACGACATCTATTTTAGTATTTAATTCTTTTTATTTTCAAGTTTACTTGGATTTAGGGTTTGTGCAACCCAATGTGTAAAAAGACATTCTTGATGTGTTTTACGACCCCACGCGCTTTATTCATGAAAGAGTTTGCGGCAAATCGCAAATGATAAATAAATTAAGAAAACATTTTCTAATTATAAAAATTACCGATTTATTTAATTTCTATTTTAAGAAGGATTAATTAATTTTATCGAGTTGGGCAAAACCAGAAGTCAGATATTTAATGGTGCTACATTCCTAAAATTTTGAACATTGTTTTATTTATATTTAACTTATAATTAACGTATTTCTATTTAATGTAATAAAAAACATTACAATTTTTACCTTTTATGAATAACATTTAATCGTTAATTTTGGTATATTTTATAAAAGAATTATTATATTTTAATTATTTCAATAAAAAATCTTTAAACGAAAATACTTTGTTTAAACAAGTTTTCTCCGATTCGTGTATATATACATCTATTTTTATTAGTTATTTACTAGTTCTATCTCATACAAAGATATTTTAAATATAGAGTAATTATTTCATACACAAGTGTGCGTAAAAGTTTTGTTTATACAAGCGTTTTAGTTTTAATGTTTAAGAACTTTGTTTAGAGTTATGGGTTTTAGTGTAACAGTTTTGAATTTAGGGACCGTTGATAAAATTTTGCGTTTAGGATTAAAATTTAGGGTTTATAAATTAAACTTAAATTCTTAACCTTAACTCTAACTCTAAATTCTAAACCTTAAAATTAAAACATTTGTGAAAACAAAAAAAATTTACCGCATGTGTATAGGATCATAATCTTTAAATATATATATAATATTATAAAAAATAAAAATAATATTATATTATATTATAATAAACCAACCAAATGAAATATAGTAACATTATATTAATTTATCATCAGTTAAAATGATCTTTCATCCGTTCGACAACAATATTATTAGAATATTCAAGATGACGCACGTTAAGAGGAATGCTATCGACGCACGATAGTGGGATTATCGTTCTTTGATTCTTCTTCGCCATTCTTTCTTCTGGGTGCTTTGGTTGCTTGTCCTCTTCCTTTCGGTCCTGTTTATGGGTGATTGTGCGACGTCGAGTGGTGCGGATTGGAGGAAGCTTTTTGTTGGGTCTTCCGATCAATCCCTCGACTTCTGTCCATCGGATGGCGTTGTGGCTCCTCCTGTCGATGTCTTTGAGGAAGGATCTCAGGTTTGGCGTTTTGCTCTGGTGGGTGAGTTTCTTGGGCGTGCTCCGAGTTTTGGTGTGCTGCAAAAGATTGCTGGGATCCTTTGGGGCAAGCAGGGGGCGGTTGAGGTCAGTTCCGTTGGGGAAAACTTGGTTGTCTTCCGTTTTATTAATTCTACTGTTCGAGATTGGGTATTTGAGAATGGTCTTTGGCATTTTCAGAATAAACCTCTGATTTTGCGTCGTTGGGAGCCTAATTTGTCAAGCTTGGATTTCAAGTTGGATCGTCTTCAAGTTTGGTTCCATTTATGGGGGATTCCTTTGGAGTTGTTCTCGCGAAGAGGACTTAGTTACATCGCAAGTGCTATTGGTTGTCCTTTGTATATGGATAGTACTACTACTTCCAGGCAACGTCTGGCTTATGCTAAAGTGTGCGTTGAAGTCATGATGGAGACGGTGATTCCTGATTTGATCCCGGTTAAGCTCCGCAATGGTTCCACGGTTTCGGTTTCTGTTGAAGTACCTTGGAGGCCACCGAAGTGCGATAAATGCTCTGTTTTTTGTCATTCTACCAAAGCTTGTTTGGATAAGGCGGTGCGAGTTGATTTGGAGGTTGTTGATAAGGGGAAAGGTAAGACTCAGTTGCCTACCTCTCTAGTTAAGCCTCCTGGTGCTGTGTTGCTTTCTAGCAGTTCCGGGTTTACTGGTGGTGAGGCACAGTCGGGTGCTTTGCCTGTAGGTTCTGCTGGTCGTGGTGAGGTGCATTTTGTTGCCATGCCTGGATCTTCTTCTGGTTGTGGCGAGGTAAAATCGATTGCGGTTACTCCTTATCCTCATTCGGTTAAGGGAGTTATAAGGGATTCTACTAATAAGTTTAATGTTCTTGCTGAAACTGCTTCGCTCTTTTCTGAGGATGCTAGTGCAGGACAATCCTCTGTGGAGCTTGGTGCCTCTGTTCTTGAGCCTGTTCATCTGGAGGAAGTTACGGATGTTGCTGATGTTTTGCCTGAGACTGATCATGTGAAATCAGTAGGCGATCCTGATTTGGTGCATGCTGTTATCCATGTGTCTCCCCGAAAGGTGTGTAATGCTTCTCATGGAGTGGCTAAGTTGGTTCTTGAGTTGAAGCATAAGAAAAGGGATGTGGTTGAAAGGGTTAAAAAGAAGGGTGTTGGGGCTAATGCTGGTGTGAAGGTTAGTTCATCCTCTTCTCCTCTTTTATGATTGTGTGTACATAGAATGTTAGGGGTCTTAATGACCCAGTGAAACAAAAGAATTTGGCTAGTCGTTTGTTGAATGTTGATGTTCTTTGTCTACTTGAAACTAGAGTTAAAGTACATAATGCAAGTGAGATTATCAATAAATGGTTTCATGGGTGGCAGTGGGTTGCTAATTACTCTGCTGCTTATAACGGAAGAATTTGAATTTTATGGAAACATATTTTTATTCTTACTCCCATTTTGGTTACGGATCAATGTGTTACTTGTCAGGTTTGTGATAGAGGTGTGGTGTTTTTCTTGACTGCGGTGTATGCTTTCAATGATTGCATCAGTAGAAGAAGTTTGTGGTCTAGCTTGCTTGATCTTAAGTCTATGGTTGGTATGGCACCTTGGGTTGTCTCAGGTGATTTTAATGTTATTTTGAATCCGCAAGAGAGTTCTGAGGATGGCTTTGTTGTTGGGGCTGATGTGGTTGAATTTCGTGAATGTCTTGATGTGCTGGGTTTAGTGGATTTTCCTTGTTCTGGCCCTCTTTTCACTTGGTCTAATCACCAGGAGCAGAGACCATTGGCAAGGAAGCTGGATAGAATTTTAACTAATTTTAGTTGGTATGATTCCTTTCCTTGCTCGCATGCTGAATTTTTAGCTCCAGGGATATCTGATCATTCCCCTGATTGGTTTGTCACTGATAAAATCCTTCCTTCTTCTCCAAGGCCATTTAAGTTCTTCAACTTTTGGTGTCAGCACTCTATGTTTTTGGGGACTGTTGCTGATTCTTGGGGTTTGGAGGCCTTTGGGAATCCTTTGAGGCAGCTTTTTGTTAAGTTGAAGAGGCTTAAGCCTGTTTTAAAGCAATTTAACAAAGAGCACTTTGGTGAGCTCTCTTCTAGAGTTGTTGCGAAGAGGAAGCAACTAGAGGAAGCACAGCTGATTAATCTTTCCTCTAATATTAGTTCTTCTTCGATTGCTCAGATTCAAGTATTAAGAGAGGAACTTTTTCAGTTGGAGGAGGCTGAAAGAAGTTTTTATAGACAAAGGGCTAAGGTCCAATGGTTGTGCGAAGCTGATCAATCTACAAAATTCTTTTACTCGGTTGTTAAGGTAAAGAATTGTAGGCAGAATATTCAGTCTCTTGTCTCTTTAGATGGTGTTCGCTTGGATACGCAAGAAGCTATTGCTCAGGAGGTGGTTCAATTTTATTCTAATTTGCTTGGAACGAAGGATTCTAATGGTGTTGTTCCTTCTATTGATTTTTTGAAGGATTTGATTTCCTATACTATGCCTTTGGAGGAGGCTGAATTGTTAGCTAGGGACTGTACTGGTGAGGAAATTAGATGTGCTTTATTTGGTATGAGCAATGATAAATCGCCTAGGCCAGACGGGTACACTGCTTTGTTTTTCAAGAGGACTTGGGATATTACGGGAAGAGATTTTTGCTTGGCTGTGAAGTTCTTCTTCTCGCAATCTGAACTTATTCCAGGTTTCAATGCCACTACCATCGTATTGGTTCCAAAAACTCTCAGTCCTAATCAGGTTAAGGACTTTCGCCCTATTTCTAGTTGCTCTGTTGTTTATAAGTGTATCACCAAGATCTTAATGAATAGATTGGCACCGCTGTTTCCTGGCATGATTGAGCTTAATTAGAGTGCTTTTGTGAAGGGTCGTAGCATTGTTGACAATGTCCTTCTAGCATAAGAGATGGTTAGGGGGTATGGTAGGAGTTCCCTTTCTCCTAGATGCACTCTTAAAATTGATTTACAAAAAGTGTTTGATTCAATTAGTTGGGAATTTGTTTCAGCTGTTCTGCAGGCTATGGGATTTCCTTGTCGTTTTATTTCTTGGATTAAGGCATGTGTGATGACTTCACGATTTTCAGTGTCGATTAACGGTGGTTTAGTGGGATTTTTTAAGGGTACTAGGGGAGTGAGACAGGGTGATCCTATTTCTCTCTATATTTTTGTTCTTACCATGAATGTCCTTTCGCGATTGTTGAATGTTGCTGCGGAAAAAGGGTATTCCAGTTTCATCCAAAGTGTTGTAAGGCTAAGTTGACCCATTTATACTTTGCGGATGACTTGATGATCTTCACTAAAGGGAATGTTGACTCCATTGTTGGTGTTTGTTGTGTTCTGGATGAATTTTACCTTATGTCTGGACTTAGGCTTAATGCTGCCAAGAGTGAGTTTTTCACTTCTGGTGTGTCAACTGAAACGATAGATTCTATGGCCCTTGTCTCCAGATTTAAGCATGGTCTGCTCCCAGTTAGATACCTTGGGGTGCCTCTAGTCACTCGGAAATTATCAGTCAATGATTGCCAACCTTTGTTGATTCGAATTCAGGATAAGATTCAGCAGTGGTCTTCCTTGAACTTGAGTTTTACGGGGAGGTTAGAGTTGATTCGATCGACCATTTTTGGAATTCAAAATTATTGGTGTAGGCAATTTGTTTTGCCTAAGATGGTATTGAGGATAATTAATCAGCTTTGTTTGAGGTTTTTCTAGAAAGGTGAGGATAAGGAAGCTGGTGTTAAGGTTAAGTGGGATGTGGTCTGCTCCTTGAAGTCTAAGGGTGGACTTGGTCTTCGAGACTTGGTTAGCTGGAATACTGCTTGTATGGTCATGCTTGTTAGGCGTTTGCTTGTTGGATAGGGCTCCTTGTGGGTAGCTTGGGCTCATTTTTATGTCCTGAAAGGTGTCTCGTTCTTGCACTTGACGCCTAGGTCCTCGATGGGGTGGGTTTGGAAACAATTGCTTAAGACTCGGGATTGCCAAAGGCGGCTGCTGATTGGTCCTCTAACTACAGCCCATGTTTGGTTGGAATTACGCCCGCAAAGAGTGAAGGTTCCATGGCATAGATTGATATGGTTCCCTTTGCATGTTCCCCGGCATACGCTTATCTCATGGGTTGCTGTTCTTGGGCGATTGCCTACGAGAGATAGACTTGCTGCTTGGGGAGTGGTGACTGATATATCTTGTGTTTTATGTAGTGATGACAGCGAGACTAGAGACCATCTATTTTTCGGGTGTGAATTTTCGAAGCTGATTTGGAAGCAAGTCCTCTTAGATTGTGGCATCCAACGAAGGGTGGGCTCTTGGCAGTTTGAGTTTGAATGGGCAATCAAGCACTTGAATGGCAAGTCTCTCATTGCCCTTATATTGCGGATTGCTTGGTGTTCTCTTGTTTATTTTGTTTGGAACGAGCGAAATTGCAGGATATTTCGAGCTTCCTCCTTTACTGCTTCTGACATTCTTTCTCGTATACGTGATATTGTTCGCACACAGTTATGTGGGAACGAGCGAAATTGCAGGATATTTCGAGCTTCCTCCTCTACTGCTTCTGACATTCTTTCTTGTTTATTTTGTTTGGGACGAGCGAAATTGTAGGATATTTCGAGCTTCCTCCTCTACTGCTTCTGACATTCTTTCTCGTATACGTGATATTGTTCGCACACAGTTATGTGGGAAGATTAGGCATTTACATACTGGTATAGATACACAGTTAAAAACCAGATGGAATTTACTTGTATAGGGTAGGCTGTTGTGTTGTTTTGTTCTCTTGTACAACTTTGGTGTGAACTTGTAGCATTTTTTACTTATGGATAATAAAATTCAATTATCCAAAAAAAATAATATTATTAGAATATAACTCATTAATCTTGACATATTTATGCCTACAATTTTCTCTTTTTTTCCGTTAGTGAATTTTATAGCACCGCTTAACTGAAAATACAAAGTCATTTTATTATAAATCTAAAGGACCTGATTATCTGATTTTGTTAATAAAATTTTATTTACTTTAAATAATAGTAATAATAATAATAATACTTTCTTGAACACAATATTTATTTAATATATATATATATATATATTATCCGTTCCATTTCATTTTCAGTTTTGACAAAAAAAGGGAGTACGTTTCACTCGCTGAGACTGAGAGTGGGGAAACGTCGAAACTACTTTAGATTTAAGACAGTAAAGAAGAAGAAAAATAGTAGAGGGAAAGGAGGTGGTTTTGGCTTTTATCTTACTTTTGTCAGTTTTACTACATAAATAAATAAATACTGTTAGGTCTTACGTGAGAGACATCACAGTCTAACTTGCTTTTACCGATAAATTATTAAATAAACTCGACTTATTATGTTATTTATAGTCCATTCAGGGAAAGATCGAGGGAGGATGGCGGGGGCGGCCGCTCTTCTAAAAATTTAAAATTTCTATACGATTTAGAAAAGTTTTAGAATTTTTCTATGTATTTTCTATTAAAAATCTATTTCCGCCCCGCCTAAATTTTTATAAGTTTGCCCCCTAACCTAAAGTCTTACGTATAGGAAAGAGATAAAAATTCACCTTAAAAAAATAAGATAAATAAATTTCTTTGGATGTGACCATAAATAACGTGATTAACCATACTCATTTAATAACTTTTCCACTTGCACCATAATAATCTCCTTTCTAGGGCCCCACTTTCCCAAATCAGTTTCCAAATGACATCACATACGTCCACTCTCCATCATATGGTCAAAATCTTCTTGATCGTTTAATCACATCATCACACTCTAATTTCTTCACTAGAAAATGACATTTGTTTAATCGTGGCCAGATGTTCGAATCTTGACATTGTATATAGAGAAAATTAAGTTCAGAAGATCATTATTATATTGAGTATGCAAAATTTTATTTAAATTAGTTGAACAATGAATCGAATATTGGTGGTTAAAAAGTATGTATAGTACTAATTGTGGTTGACATTGACTTATCTTTATTTTACATTTGACATCCATGACTTCACTAAGAGACAAAAAGAAGATGCTAAGAGAAAAAATAAGTAGAAAACCATCGCACATGGATCCAATGCAAGTCATGTGCTAGTACAATGTTTTCGTTTTTTGTCCCCATTGATGCAATAAAAATACCCGAATTCAAACCCGATCAATTTAACTCGATTTATTTTTATTTTTATTTAAAATCATGTTATTGTAAAACAATACTATATAATTATTTTTGTTTAAATCAACTTAATCTAAATTTAAATAAATAAAAATACTCGAATCGAATTCAATCAGTCGAACTAAAAACAGTCCAAATATATCATGCATATGGGAAATTTAAGACCATGTCTTCTTTCATAGAGACAAATGAACAAACACTTGGGGCCCAACTTTTAGAACACAAGAGATAGCTTGGGATTGGTCCACTACTTTGGCTTCTTGTGTTTCCATGTCTCCATTTGGTTCAACATTTGGTAAAAGTTTGTGGACTAAAAAGTAGACTAATGAGAATTGTGATGGGGAGAGGGAAGATGATGCTAAGTGATAATGAGATACAATTTATTTAATATGTTGAAATTTTTAAATACAAAAATAAAATAGATTAATTTTTAGTTGTGTTTAAAATTATCGAATTGAATTATATATTTTTAATCTTTGATTGTAATATGTGTAGTAGGAAGATTCTAATTAATATATATGTATATATTTTTCAAACATGGAAGATGAGCTAACATAATGGTAATGGACCACCTAAGTATACCCCACAAATTAATATATATGTGTATATTTCATTGTTAATGGGAATTCAATGTTTTTCGGACACTTTTCTTAATAGTTTTAAGGTGATTATAAGATAATATATGTACTGTTCATACATATTTTTAGAGATGGGCACGGGTTGGGTCGGGTTTTTGGCCCACCCGAACCCGACCCGACCCAACCTCATATTTGAAAAAAATACGACCCAACCCGAAAACTATATACTCAAACCCGACTCGACCCGAGCTATAAAAAAACAATAAAATTTAGGGACTTAATTGTAAAAAAAATAAATTTTAGGGACCTAATTATAAAAAAATAATTTTAACGACCTCATTGTAAAAAAATATATAAAGAGTGAGCATTATTGTGAATATCCCTAAAAAAATTTAAGGAAAATTACAGTATTAGTCTCGGGCCGGGTCAAATTTTCTCCACCCTAAACTCAAACTTGACCCGACCGACTTTACCCTTTTAAAAAACCGACCCGAACCTGGAAAAAAATTCGACCCGATCGGGTAAAATGCTCATCCCTACATATTCTTAACTCTTTCACAATGTATAAAAATTTTACAAACAAAATGACTTAAACACGATACTCCTAAGATGAATATTATCCTTTTTCCCACCGAAATTACTTATTGGGTTCTTTTCAGACAGCTTTCTGGTTGCCAACAATCAAAATGCTTCTCTATGTTTTTAGGGAATTATATGCGCATGAATAGTCTTCATATACACTAACATTATATATATATTTTTAAATTTTATAAGCATATAAATTTTGATACATTAGTATTTCGTGTTTATAGTTTTTGATACACGTGTATATTCTTATATTTTTTTTATTATGATTTAATTATTTTCATTTAATGTTTAATCCATATATAATTATATAGTGTTCAAAGTTCTCAAATATATTACTTTGACAAGATGAGAAAGTTTCTCCTTTTTGATGCTGAAGTCTAAGGCTTTAGGTGGGTAGCAATTTGGGTATTAAGGAGGCCCATATTTTAGTCTTATGGACTTATATTTTTTGTTCAAATAGGATTTTAGCCTTTTTTTTTTCTTTCATTTTTTCTTTAAAAGGGTCAAATTGCTTGTAATTGTCACCACGGAATAGTACTGGTTAGATAACTTTGGGATCATATAAGGAGTAAATTGGCATTGGTATTTTGCCTGCAACTTTGGTAGTACATGTATTGTTGTACATTTTATTATTATAAAAAGCGACTAACTTTTTTTATTAAATTTATAAAAAAACACAATTACAATACATCTAAAAAAGAAGAATATTTGAAATAAATAACTTAAAAAAATCTTTTCAACCCAAAAAAAAAAACGAAAATTTCTATGGAGATAAGCATACCAACAAAATTTAGCAGCCTCCTGAATCTCCGTGTCTCTGTCCAAACGAGACACATAAAGAAAGGAGTGGTGCGCGATCCAAACTGTCAAGCAAAAATATCGCTACCCAGGACTGATTTCATCGGCAAACAACCATCAACCGAGTGTGGATATAACTTTCCAAGTGACCACCGACAAAAACATAAATCAGAAACTAACGTCGGTTGAATCTCTGTGCGAACAACAATCGATCGTTAGGGAATGCTGAAACATGCCACAAAGACAGATGAACCAAACCCAAAACAAAAACATAGACATATCATGAGAACATAGGAAAAAAAGTGTCACAAGAACAAAAAAAATAATTCTTATTAAAATAAAAAACAAGAAACTAATATGTATAGTGGTCGACAACTAATATTAAAATTGATTGCTGACCACTGGTCAAAAAGATTAATCAAAATAATGAGCAGTGAGCAGCGGAGAGCGAGTAGAATTGATCAAAGTACATTCTTAATGAGCTTCTTACAGGTTGTTGTCATTTTCTTTGCATATTGGTCAAGTTCATAATAGTAGTGAACAATATTATAGAATAGAAAGGTAGCTAGGCTTGTATTGTTGTAATTAGTTGAGATGAGTCAGCAAGGTAGTTAGGCTGTTATTGTTAGTTACTGTTTAAGCTGAGTCATCTAACTGCCTTCATTCTTTGTATAAATTTAATTCAGTCTCAATTGAGATATTATGAATTTTTCAATAAAATATAAAGAGTGCCGTTCTCTCTTTTCTTTAAACACTTGTGATCTCTTGTTATTCTTTCACTCTCATTATTCTATCAAACAGTTCATCATTTATTTATGTTAATTAAATTCGGGTGTGAGTTTTAAATACAAGTTTATGTTCAAAAAATTATATGATTATGTCTAGTCAGATTTTGATAACCTAATGTCATGCTAATATATCTATACCCCATTATTTGATGTACATGATTGTTATTGATAGACTTACAAGCCATACATGCTATTTAGGTTATGGTGTGAATGTCAGATATGATAATGTCATATAAAAATATTAAATATGTTATGTACGAATAATTGAAAAAATAAAAAAAACCAAAGGATTTAGCCCGAGCACAGATTCAATTGCCAGATTGTCCATGTGATTTAATATTCATGTTGGGAGATTATTTTAGCATCAAATGAGTCTCCCCTTTATTCTCTACAGCTGTAAGGTGAGAAAGCTTAGCAATGATGGTTTCCATAACAAAAAAAAACGTGCTTGGTATGTTGTAAATCATGCAAACCACTCTTCCCACAGATTTTTTTTTTAAAAAAAAAAAACCCAAATTGTTAAACCCTAAAATTGGATTGGAATTTGAGGGGCTCAAGGTTTCATGGATTATGAAGTGAGGGTGACTTCATTATGCTGAAATGAAATAAAAAAAGAAGAAGAAAAGGGACAATATTTGAGAGTGTAGATAAGCCAAATGTATATAATATGGTGACCCACTATTTTCTATTTAAAAGGACCAATCAACTAACATATCTCCTCAATTCAAGACATAAAGTACTTTCTTTTTTGGTAGCAAAATTTATTAGGATTGGTCAAAAATAAATAAAAAGTCTAAAGTTTAGGCCATACTTGATCTCGTTCATTATAACAAAGATGTCCCAAAACTATTAACTATCAATTAAATTAGTGATTGAATAGTGAGATTATGAATGGAGCATACTGATTATAGTATCGAATTCATGTATCAGATACATATGATTATATAAAAAAATAAAAATTATTGTGTTAAACAAAATCATTAATTAAAAATCCTAATTTATTACTTTTTTCTCTCTAACAACCTTGCGTCGCCTGCAAGTTTCTTCAATTTTTTTTTTTTGCGTTAGCCGGCAATCGGTAATCACCTAGTTATTGGTTATCGATCATCGGCGTTTATTATTTTCTTGTTTTCTCTTTTTATTTTCTAATAAGAATCTATGCTTTTATGACACATGTTTTCTCTGTCCTTATGACACGCATTTTTCTCTGTCCTTGTGACATATTTTCTTTGTTTTTTGTGGTTTTGTTTCATTTGTCACCGTGGCATGATTCAACATACCCTAGCGGCCGATCGTTGCTCGTATAGAGTTTTTAATCAGCACTAGTTCTTGATTATGATTTTATCGGTGGTCACGCAAAGGTAGATCCCCACTCGGTTGATGGTTGTTTGCAGATATAATCAGTCTTGGGTAGCGGAACATACTGCATGATAGTTTGGATCACTCAACACTTCTTTTTCATCAGTTATGAGTCCCGATTAAATAGAGACAAAAAAATTCACGAAACTTTTGAATTTTGATGGTATGTTTATCTCCATAAAAAATTTTAATTTTCTTTGTTTAGGGTTGTAAGAAATTTTATTTTCTTTCCTACATACGTTCGGTGGCCATATTATAAAAAAACATTAATTAATTGAAAAAAGGAGATGGAATAAATTAACATTCACAGATTTCTATTTTGCTGAATGAGGAAGTAACCGAGAAAAAAGCATGGAGCTTTAATGCATGGTGGGGACTAATGGAAGGAAGCTTTATATTTCTTTAAATAATTAAATCCAAATGAAATCTCCAATAAAATAGTCAAAAGTTATATTCAATTCATTATAAAGCTGCTTTGATTTCTCATTGGTGCTTGTTTCCATACTTATAAACTTCCCTTTTGATTCCTCCATTTCCAAAATCTCAACTCTAGGGGTCAAGGTTTTAGATCCAAGTTGTTCGAATTCGAATATCATGCATCATCAATGAATCAAATGTTCGAACTTCGATCGCTCATCTTTTGATGTATGATTTATCTCCATTAGCTTCATTGATCAATGAGCTTACCAGGGTTCTTCATCATATGCATGCTCCATTCCATAGTTGCCATCACTTGTGGAGCTCTAATGATGTTCTACACCAAGGAGGTCTCGGTTTTCGGTCACGGTCACGAGATCGCGAGTAAGCTACAAGGCTCGACGCCCCACGACCAGCTCTTGATCCAAACATCGGAATCGTTTTCGGGGTTGCTTTTGTTCGCCATCGGTTTCGTGTTGTTCATGGTGGCATTCGTTAGAGACAGGGAGTTCCAAAGCTTCTTTGCCAAAGGGTGTGTGTTGCTTCATGTTTCAATGGCTATTTGGAGAATTAGCTTTGAAGGGAAAGTTGAAGATCTTGGCCATGAATGGCTTAGGCAAGCTCTTGGGGATATCATGTTGGCTCTTTCCTGGGTTTTTCTTCTTGCATATTCATGGAGGGAGAAGTATGATTAAAGAAAAATGAAACACAAGTTGAGATTTTGTTTTGTTTTGTTTTGGACAGCAAATAGTTTGGACAACTGATGCAAACAGCTGTTTGATCAGGCCATTGTCTCCTGCATGAATCTTGGACATCATGCTTGAATTCAAAGGAAAAGTGAAAATGGCAATGTCATATGAGGCTGGCATGTTTTGCTTTCAGTCCAGAGCTGTCTCAATATGCTTTAAATGTAATGTAATAAAATGCAATGTAACTTTTGTCCCCAAAACCAATAAAAGTTGCAGGGAAAATTTTCTGGTTTCCTAGTTCTTTTTGCACAAATGGGTACAAATAGCTTTAAAATTTGACATGAATTGAGGAAGTAGTATCCCTAGAACATAGTTTTCAATAATTTCGATAAAAATATCTTCGGAAAAAAATCGAACATATTCGTGTCAGACACACGCGTACGAGTACCATAGGATAGGGAAACAGAGAAAGAGTTATACTAATAGTATTTCATTAACCAAATGGTCATTACACCACTGTAAAAGTGACACAGACAGACATTGAAGCACACACAAACTACAAGGAAAGACGAAAATTATTCGACCTCGAATTTCATTATTTTTAGGTCCCGACATTACGGTGAACCGTAACATCATTGTTCTATATGTTAGCTTAATGACCACATGTGCAGCTTGTGCAGCTGCAGTTAGCTCCGCACTTGCAGCCGTTCTCTGCCGGAACCTCAGCCACCACCGTGCTGGTGTAGCTGCAACTAAATAACACAACAGATTATGGTTTAGCACATGTTATATGGAAATTTCAAGTAGGGTCCAAATCTTAGAAATGGCAGGTTATAAGAATTTATTGAAGAGTTGAAAATATACCTCTTCTCAGTCTCAATGATCATGGTGTTTCCTTTCTTCCTGTAAGCATAAAAACTCCTTAAATTTCAACAATAAATTATAGCAAATTCATGGTGTAAGTTACCAAGAACTCAAGGAACATCAACACAATCTAAAACCGAACACAAACTACGAACGGCTCAAAGTTTATGGTGGATCGGTGATTGTTCGATTACTTACACGCACTGGCTCTTGTCGGCGCAGTCGCAGTTGCCGCACTTGTCCGACATGGTGAATTTGAGGGAGTTCTGTTGAAGGGTTTGTTGAGACTCTAAAGTTGTACTTGGCTAGATTGCAATGGGATTGGTATGCTTTGCAGCATGAACATGCATTGCATTTATAGATGAGGAAAGCAAAGGGAAATGATTCTGCGCTCGGTTTATGTGGGCCTGATGTCTGGACGGAGTCAGGATTTGAGATTGGGAGGCAAACTATAAATATTTAAAATTGGGAGGGACAAATTTATAAATAAATTAATTTAAAAAAAAATTTAAATAAGAAGACAAATGTGAAAAAAAAAAATTCTTCGAGAGTGGGGATGGCGATTGCCCCTCCCGAAGCCTTAATAGCTTCTTTCTTACCTGACGCTGAAGAGGACATGATGGAGAGAAGGACACGGCACTCGAGCCGAGGTCGGAGACGGAGTCAGAGTCAGAGTCGGAAGAAATCTTTTGATAGCGGTGGGCGGACTTTGCCACTTTTGGCTTGGCTTGCTATACTCCTCTCGTGTCCATATCATTTCTCCTTTTTCCAAAGGGAGATTGTTCATGGAATTTTAATGTGTTTTGAGTTTGATTTTAAGGTTCAGTGTAGTACTCAAATTATATTAAAAAAAGTTTAGTACTCAAATTATTTTTAGTTTAAATAGTTATTTGAACTTGATTTTTTTGTTTAATTTGGTACTTAAATTTGATTTTTCTCGCATTGGTGGTATTTACGGAATTAATGACATATTTGAATCGATTTGAATCATGAAACTAATCTTAAGTACTGATTCGAACTAAAAACCCAGATTTACTACCTAGTTAGATAAAAAACGTTTAGGTACCAAATTTAAGCTCAATGATAAGTTCAAGTATTTAATTGGATAAAAAAATTTAATGGTTATTGATTAGATACTTGAACTTATTCTGCTAGACTAATTTATTATTGATTAGACCAACTGGTTATCGATAATAAAGACATTATTTTAAATCAACATAATAAAGATATGTTTTGACTTGAAAAATTTCATGCATAATAAGTACAATAATATTAATAAATTTAATGGTTGGATTACAATATCAATTGTAGAAAAACTAATTAAAGTTTGTAAAACTCATTTAGTTTTACAGTACTGTCAGTGGATCTCTCTTCGTGTGTGTATATATAAGGGTAAATATAACTTTTGGTACTTAACTTTCAAATTTATGAGCAATGTGGTACTCAATTTCTTTTTTGGTGTAGTTAGGTACGTAACTTTTTTTTGATGATGCAGTTAGAGACTTAACTTTTTTTTGCAATCACGTACCAAATATTTTTAAATTACACATGTTCAATTTTGGTTGGGTCATGCTTATAATTTTAACGTCATTTAGGATAAAATGTGATATTGATTCAAAAGTTGAACTTAAACATTTTAAGTACAAATACGTGTAATTTAAAAAATGGTAGGTGCCTAAGTGCACTAAAAATAAAAATTATGTACCTAATTGCATAAAAAAACTAAATATTCAATTATATCAACAAATTTGAATAGCACATTACACATAAATATCATTTCTTTGATGGTCATTCTTTAAAAGCTTAGTATTCAAGGTTTCTACAAACACCTTAATTTTAAAGTTTAAAGCCTTAGTTTAGGGTGTAGGATTTAGGGGTTTAAGTTTAGGGATTTAGAATTTAGGAACATGAGTTAGAATTTAAGGTTTAGAGGTCAAGGTTTAGTTTTTAGGGTAATATGGTAATGATTTAAGTTTTAATTTATAAACCCTAAATTATAACCCTAAACTATAAATTTCAACCACTATCACTAAATTTAAAACTCATACACCTAAACCCCTAAACCATACGCCTTAAATTAAGTCCCTAAATCCTAAATTAAGTCCCTAAATTAAGTTTCATCACCAATGTATCAAATAATTACCCTCGTATAAATTGGACGTACTTTGTAAATTCTCACTTTTTGTACAACATGGGTATTTGCGAAAACATTTTAGGTTTTGTTGATGCTTTGGTTTATTTGTAACAAGTTCATCTGCTTTCTTTAGATAAATATACTTACAAGCACTTGTCCCCAAAATACCAAAGTTACTAAAAATTCTATTTATTATAAATATTATGTACTAATAACATTGGTGACCGAATATAATGACGGAGCCAGAAAATTTAGTTTTGAGTGTCGTAATTTAAAAAATTTATGAATGATTTTTTTGAAAGTTAAAATGATTATAAATAGTATTTGTTCTAAATATATTCTCAACCGTTGGACAATGCATGCTCAATCACCTTGCTGCAGTTGCTAGTGCTCGAACTTGTGACCTCTAAGAACAACAACTGTTCCTTTAACCACTGAGGCAAGTTAGTTCGTGCTATGATAGAATTTTTAAGTAGTCGAGAATGAACAATGTTTGCCATTCTCTTTTTAAGGGGCATTATACTTTTAAAGGACGTTAATATTCATTTAAATTTGTGTTAATTTTATTTTTAATATTATTTCATATTAAAGTTATGTATAAAATAATCTCTAAATTTTTTAAGGTGTCATGTGACAGCCCTAACCTAAAAATAGCTCCGTCCATGATCGAGTACACTCAAATTTCATTAAGAAAATAAAAAAAATTATCATTAAATATTGACCATCCAATTGTTAGGCATCTCTCAATTACAAAGATGGATGGAGACTTTCTACATGAACCATTTAAAAGAATATATAAATTCCTTATTCTAAAAAGGCTTGGTGAATGAAATCAATTCAAAAAAATGTCAAAAAAATAAATAAAAAATAAAGAACCCTTTATTTCAACGATTTTCTTTTGATATTCTCGTTCTATAAATGGATGTTATAATTTTCTTAAAATTCTCTCATTATTTTATATAAAATTTGTAGATTTAGTTTCTATAGTTTTTAAATTTTAAAATCTTGATACATATTTAAATTGTAGTTGCTAAATATATTAAGTTAAGTTATTTTATTTGCTTCTTTAATTTGCGTTGGTCGAAAATTTAGTTTATGTTATTCAATTTGACCATTTCAAGTCTTTTAATTTATTCGTATTGTCCTTGTAATATTTAGATTAAGATTAAAATTTTAAAATTAAAAATATACAAATTAAAATTAGCCAAACTATAATGTAGAGACTAAACCTACAACTTATACGTATTATAGATATAATTTGAACATATTTTTTATTATATATTTTTAAAATAATTATTCACGTATATTCAATGGTAAATCAATTATCATAAACATATCTTAATACTATAATCTTGTGCCATCTTAAATGGCTTTTATGGTTGCTTTTTATCTAATAATTAATGATTTGTTTCTTTTGTTAGAGTAAGTTTAAATGGAATTTGATTATTCCTATAATAAAAAAAATGATTGCCTTAATTAAAGGAGAGGTTAGGTTAATGTGTGTATATATATATATATATTTACTACTTTTCTTAACATGGTACATATAATTTTGAGTCTGTTAGACTTTTAGGCCAAATGAAAGTTAATATTTAGAATATAAGAGATGTTGAAAAATATTTGGAGATATAGGAGATGTTGGAAAATATTTTAATATATTTTAATAGTTAGATTTAAAATTTTAGCTATATCTCTTAAAAAGTAAACGATGATGATAAATTTTCAGAATTATTAAAGTAAAACATGTATGGTTGGACATGATACTTTTATATTTTAAATATATAATTTTATTTAAAATCTCTATAAAAACGGTATATATATTTGTCAATTAAACGGTATATTACTACAAGTCTACAAACCCAAAGTTTAGCTTGAAATTATTATTTTTTTGTGAAAATCATAATATTGATTTTAAAATATATTAAAGTTTTTCTTTGGATAATATTATTGAAGATAATATAAATAGATAAAAGATTATATTTTTTACAAGTGTTTTTGAAGATACCATTAACATATATATATATATATAATGCTTTTAAATAAAAAATTAAATTTGTATGAACATATACTATCTTGCAATCACCTTAAAATTATTAAAAAATAAAAATTTAAATGTAAATATAATATTCAAGTTTTATAATTTTTGAATTTAACCAAACATCTACTTAATTGATTCTATTAAATTTAAATTACTTTTCAAATATCAATTTCAATTTTCATCAAACAAAAGTACAACCCTCAAATATATGATTTCAAGATTTCCATCCGAAATTATAGCAAAAAAGAAGTTTGCCCTTATCAAATTTCTTCAATCCGTATTAGTTTAGGGTTTATTATATGGAAAATACTTTGGCCCTGTTTGGTAAATAGCGGATTGGGCAAAAATTAGAGGTTTGAGGTATAATTAGAGGTTTGACTAGTCAAATCCTCTAATATTGATGTTTGGTAAATAGCGGGTTGAAAGAGCGGATTGGGGTGAAAAAGCTAATTTTGAAAAAGCTCCTAATATGAGCTTTTTGAAATTAGAGGTTTGATATTAGAGTTGTAATGACTCTTTTACCCTTAACAATTACCAAAAATCTCCAAATAACCTAAATTAAATAATAATATTTTTATTATATATAATAACATATTAAATATTGGACTTATTTGTTGTTACTACTAATTTATATGGCGACATTTGTAAGTTAATTCTATTTTTTTATTATCACATATTTATATGTGCATATAAAAAATTAATAATTATATAAATAATAAAAATATATATAAATCTTTTAAATATGTTTAGGAAATTTATATTAAAAAATAATTTTTACAAATCTAATTAATATTTATTAGATACAAAATATTAATAACTGATAAATTATTCAAACAAGTATTAAATATAATCATGTCCTTATATGTCATTTTGCTTGTTTAAATAATCAAACAGCTATCAGCTATCAGTTAATTTTACCAAACAGTTTTATACAATCAGCTAATACAATCCGCTAGTCAAATCAGCTAATGCAATCAGCTATCAGCTATCAGCTAATGTAATCCGCTATCAGCTATCAGCTATCCGCTAATTGCCAAACAGTGCCTTTGATGCACAAGCTGTGTAAACTAAAGTTTACACAAGTCCTTTAATTTTAGGGTTTAGGGGTTTTGTATGTAGGGTATATAATTTAAGGTTTATGGTTAGAATTTAGAGTTTAGAGTTTAGGGCTTAGGGTTTAGGGTTTAGGTTGCTAGGGTTTGTGATTTAGATTTTAAATTTTATAAAAGGATTGTGTAAAAAAAATTTACACAGCTTGTGCATCAAAATAAAACCCTTATTATATTGGACTTTTTTTTATAAATCCAGCAGTTTATTCGACCGAGCTTTAAAAAATGGTTTTATTTTAATTTAAACAATAAAAAATATTTTTTATGAATAATTATTTACGTGGATGTCTATTATGATTAGAACTTTATTTAAAGAGTTTGATTTATTTATTATTAGGAATATTATCTCTATTAATTAGAGTTTAATGTATTATATACTTCTTATGCCTATAAATAGATGAAAGCATTATACACAATTTTATTTTTTGAGAACAACACGAATCTCACTCTTTCTCTCATCTCTTTGTTCCTCATGTTCTTCGTTCTTCGTTCTTGTTCTTTTTTATTTTATTCACAGCACGTTATCAGCACGAGACTCTAATCAATTGAGGTCTTCATCGTTCGAATCCAAGAAAAAGTTACTAAAAAGAATTCGAGTATAGAATGAACCAAAGATAAGTTTTTTCCCTTATTTTTTTTAGTTATTGATTATGTGTATGTTTATATTTTAACTTGATTTTTAATTTTTGAAAGACATGGAAGCATGTTTGATTGTATTTAAATTTTGACAATTGGGCAGAGGTGAGTTTGTGATTTCGCACAATTTTTGAATGGCGTGGAAGCATATTTAAACTCAAAACTTGATCTTGCCCAATTACCGTGGTTTTTGTTGATGATTCTCGAGAAAGATCTCAATATGATATTGAGGAATACATCCACTATATATTCAAACTATCTTAAAAATTTTGGTATGTTTTTTTAACCGTTCTTAAATTAAGGTTAGTATATCTTGATTTATTAATTGATTATTGTCTTGTTTTAATAATTTTGATTAAAAGTTTAACCATTTTTTATTGAAGCTAATAGTTAAGACATTCATGTATATTTTATTAACATGATTTTGCTAATTAGAAATCTAATCATACGAATTGCAATTATGGATTCTATTTTTTATATATATTATTTTATCGTTGAGAATTGATATTTTAACCGTGTTTTAAGTTTTATATGTCTTTAAACGGCTTAAAAAGAGATATGACATAAAGAGATTATGAGAAGTTGTCTTGGTTATTTATATTTCCATTGTCCTTGAGAGAAAAAATAATATCGATAAATTCTAATTTTATTTTTATTATTTATATTATTATTTTAAACTGTGATAGATCATGGTGATTTTGCTCGAAAGTAATATTTCTTCTACATTAATTAACTCAAATGTAAACTTCTCCCAATGTCAGATTACAAAAATTCATCTTGACAAGAATTTTGTGGGAGACATTCCTTGAAGTGAATGTAAACATGATGTTTATTCCATGCGATTATCAATTATGAGGTATTCCTTGAAGTGAATGCAAGCATGATGTTTATTTTATGCAATTATTGGATCCGTTTCATTCCCTGAAGAGAATGTAAACATGGTAAATTACTATTTAATTGGCAACACAACTTTGATATAATCCAAGTATATTGACTGGACATCTCGTTCCGCGAGGCTATTGGTCTCAAATGAGATTCTTAAAGGACCTTGTAGACTGATTTAACAATGACGCGTACGAGGATTAAATCTTTGTTCTCTATGATAAGGGTGTGAAAAAGGTTTCAAAGGCCCACTAGCTCTACTATATTCCAATGATTTAACCATTAGTCTCGTACTTATCGTACGTTCAAAAATCAACAATCATTGAGCGATAAAGGGAAGAAAATAAAAACAAATTTTGTTTACGAAAAATGATGAAGATGATATTAGTTTTAACTTTATTTGGACATTGTTGGTCTATCTCATTTGGACGTTGTTGATTTTATTATAACTCTCGAAGGGAATAAATCATCTTCTAATTATTCTCATAACTTTAAAGAAATTTATTTATTTATTTATTTTTTTATCTTTATATTTATTTACTTTATACACATTAATTATTTATATATTATATTTATATTTATATATTGTGATATTTATTTATTTTGTTTAACATGATTACTTGTCAAATACAATCTATGGTGACGATTTATGCTCAACATAAGTATAAGATATATTTTCTCATTTAAATGCAAGGGAATAATATGAATACTATATCTCAAAGTACTTAAAATATTGATGCTCTAGAAGAGCAATAAATTTTTGAGAGAAAAAACATTATGAAAAGTGTAAAACTGCGAATATTGTAATAATTACCGCTAATGGTAATAATATCATCCCACTAGACACGTGAAAATTTTAAGAGAGCAATATGAGTTCGCAAAATATCTCTTTAGGAATTATAGATAACATAGGTTATCAATTGACATTTGAAATAAGCTAATGTAAATATAAGTTTAGTAGTTAAAAAGTCAGTTGAAATTTTAGAAGAGCTATATATTGCTACCAAAAGATTATTTCCATTAAAAGTTTGAAAGAGCAAAAGATGTTTATATTCAAATGAACAATTTTGATGGTCGTACTTGACATGTACGAGTGAGATTGAATCACATGTTATGGTAAACTAAAAGTTTATAAAATTCAAAAATGTATATACACACTTGTATATAGTTGGTATGATTGGTTCATGATGAAGAATGTAAAGTTCTTGTGGCGGTTGTTCTCAGAAGAATTGATTAAATTCCACTTATTGAAAGAACACGAAATTTTAGTGTTGCTTGTTCTCAAAGGAAATGATTAAGATCCACTTATTAAAAGAATTTGAAGTTTTTGTACTAAAGCTGAGATTGCATGTCTTTGCATATCTGAATGAATCTTCTTCTTTTTCTCATCTCTTTGTTCTTCTTGTTCTTTGTTCTTATTCTTTTTTATTTTATTCACAACATTTTCAACAAGTGGGGGAAATAAAAATTTTAGAATTAAATTCAAGATCTGACATCAATTTTTAGATAGTCCAAATTTGAGTGTAGGCGAGAATTCTTTTTAATTATAAATATTATATAAACAATAAAACCGAGCTATTAAGATCGGTTGAGACCGGATTCGGGTTTGAGCAAAGTTTATTTATAATAAAAAACCGAGCTGCAATCCGGTTCAGGAAAAAGTCCAACTCTAACCATGATCCTAATTATTTATTGGGCCTCAGCCTATTTACTACCGACTTCTTTCTTATTTGGCCTAAAGTATTTATTATGATATCTTCATTATTCATTTCCACATCAGCAATATTTATCTCCTAGTCCCACGCGACCACACGTGTACACCAGTGCTTCGTCTTATGTCGCAGCTTAAAATATTCCATACACATTTCTAAATCTTATCCGTCCACGTGTCGGAAAGTCTAATCGAACGTGCCAAATCTTCGATACCGTCAACGTTCCGGTCAAACCCTACACTTGACCTTTGATCTTCTATGGCCAATTACACTGAAACTTCCGACAGTCATTAAAATTCCTGCCACGTAAGCAAAAAAACCTTATTCAATGGTAAAAGGGTAATTTGAGCCAAACGGAGCTGATTATATAATTTACTCTCAGACTGGGCGCGAAGCCAGAGCCAGAAGAACCGATCTCTTTTAATGTCGTCTATGAAGCCGTTGCCACCGTCTCCGCCGCCGCCGTCGTCGACTCCGCGAACCTATTACGACACGCGAAATTCCAAGTCTCTTCTTTTAATATATATATATATATTTCATCGATTGTTTTAAAATATGGAGAAGAAATAGAATTTGATCGTCTTTTGTGGTTTTCTTGATGACTTTTCTCTCACTTTCTCACTGTCCAAACAGGAAGCGATTGTTTTCCGCTACTCCGAATTCCAGTTTCTTAATGGACCCCGAAGTGATCGAGATCCCTCCTCCGATTCCTAGCTCTTTTAACTTTAACAAGAAAAAACAGGTCAGCATTCACTTCTTTTCCTTTTAAAAAATAGTTCTTGTCGCTTTTTTAAACGTATTATTGAAAAAAATATGTTTTTGGAGTTATGAATTGGATTAAATACAGTGATCGTTTGGTTGTCACTTTTGTTAATGGAATTTTGATTGATCGGTTTATTGTGGGATTTCGTTGTTTTTTTGGGGATCATTTAATGTTTATTTTTTAGGGTTTAAAGGAGTCAAATTTGAATTTCTACAGTGAAAACTTATGATTTCACTTATAACTGTGTGTTGGGGACTATGTAGTTGGGACTACTTCTTCCAATCATGATAATTTAAAGTTACCAAATATTGTTTTGCCTGTGCTGAACTGTGGTCTTTGAAATAATAATGTAAGGGAGTTTTGGCAGTTTTTGTGACTGTTAGATGTCCTCCCCTCATTTGTTAGGGTGCCATTGCTTGCAGGGGCCCAGAAAAAGAACATTTTGGGACAATGGGTCCTTTCTTTACACTGTCTCAGGAATTTGAAATAAGCAGACGTTGCCCTTGTAATAGTTGTGCTTGGTAAAGTAGCTGATGGTTAATGAGCATGAGTTCTCGGTTGAACTTTCGTTTATCCATGTACTTTAACTAGTTTTGGGTTCTGTTAATAGTCCTTTGGTAAATAAGCTTCTAATAGTTTCAAATGGAGGGCTTTGAAGATTCATCATCCTTTTGGTGTGGATTGTGGGATGTTTTTTAAGCATTTTTATGTAATTAAGAGAGAATTGCTGTTTTATGGTGGGGGTATAAAAATGGCTTCATTTCATATTTAGTAGAAGGTAGTACTAAGCATTTAAACAGGCGTTAAACTCTCTAGTTGCCGATGCTTAAGGCTGAATTCATGTAATTGAGTTTTTAGGCAAATGAACTCCAATCTAGCAATTCAGCACTAAGAAACATATTGCATATCATACTAGCTTCCTCTCTAGAAATAGACACAAGTGCATGTTAGGCAAAGCCTTACATTTGTTAATTGTTATCAATTTCTGTGTTTTTAACTTTTTTTCTCAGCCAATCTTGTTGCACTTTAGAAAAATCTTCCTTATCTCATGGTTTACGAGAAAACTTCTGTTTCATATCTTGGTAGGTTGTTATTCATGAAGTAATTGATGTTGAAAATGATGAAGATTCAAGTGATGTAATGATACTTGATGAGGTGGTTGATGTAAGGAACAAAGGGAAGGCAGTAAAAGGTAGCCCTGATGTCTATAGTCCTATTCAAGCTCAGGTATGTGAGAGATTGGAGTGTTCTTGCCGTAATTGCTTTTGACTGTGCCTAGTCAAATATAACGTGTGTTTGGACCTATTATTTTGTCGTTTACTTTCATCTCATTTCCCTGCAGGACTTTGTGGTTAAACATCTTGGTTCAATAAACAAGGTTGAACCTTCAAAGCATTCTACCGAAGGATCACATAATGTATATAACCTCGAGGGTGATTTGGCCTATGATGATGATTTCCTTGATAACTATTGCATTAATGATTTCTTGGAAGTTGATGAGTATGCCATGATGCAAACACATTTTGATAATTTTGACATTCCTGCTGGAGTAGAGGCATCTGTCCCTTGGTTTCCTGAGTTTTCAGAGAGTAAAAATAATATTTCTCATGCAAACACTCAATCAAGTGTTAACGGGAATGACCAATCTCATTTGACTTGGTTGTCAGAGCCTGCTCATGTGAACAAGAAGCCAGCTTCAGTTAGTAGTTCAAGTTTCCTTACCCCAGTGGATCCTATAAGTCATTCTCCTGGAGGAGCAGGTGTTACTTCAACATTTTTATTTCCACAAGGTTCACAAAGTAAGAAGTCAGTTACTTCACAGCATAAATTGACTAGCCAAATTCTTCGAGGTCGGAATATTTTCCACCAGGTTGGTGGTTCAATTGCCGGTAGTATCGGAAATCACCTTTATTCAACGATGCCCCCCGGTCCAGTTAATCCAACTTATTGGAGTCACCTTGGTTCTGCTGCAAAGACGCAGATTAAAGCTGTTGGTTTTATGCCTACAGAGGCTACTCACCCTATGGTTGCTGGGCCATCCATGTCTTGGTGGCCACCCCCTATGAAACCAAAATATAATCTCAATAAGCATAATGTCTATTCAAGTTTCGCTGATCCGGTAGATGGTGCTTATATTACTCCTCAAGAAGTGGCAGATATCAGAAACCAGAGAAATGTAAATGAAGCAGATATCCTCAGTAAGTTCCAACTTTTTAAACAATTTGATACCGTTGAAGATTTTTCGGACCATCACTATGCTTCCAGTGGATCTTCAACAAAGCAGGTGAGTAGCCTTTCAAGATATTTATGGTCTTCCTTTTGTCGTAGTTATGTTCTTACGTTTTTCAACCCGTGAACTTTGTTTTTGTTAATTCTCTTTGTGGCAGCCACCCAAGAACTGGGCAAAGAAGATTCAGGAGGAGTGGAGAATGCTTGAGAAGGATTTGCCAGGTGAGTTTTAAGTTTTGCATGAAATGTTAACAGCTGAGATCTTCCACTTTGCTTATGACAATTTCCCTTTTACTGATGGAATGTATAAATAATATTGTTTCTTAATATAATTTCTACTGTTTCGACAGATACTATTTTTGTTAGGGTGTATGAATCAAGAATGGATCTCTTAAGGGCTGTGATTATAGGAGCAGAGGGAACTCCTTACCATGATGGTCTCTTCTTCTTTGATGTTTTCTTCCCTGCTAGCTATCCTAAAGCCCCACCAGTATGTTATTGTGGTTTATAAATTTGATTACATCTTGTATGATCATATTTTCTGGTATGTATGTTTGGTCTGATTAGTAGGAATTCCTTTGCAGCATGTTTACTACCACTCTGGTGGACTTCGACTGAACCCAAATTTGTATAGTTCTGGAAAAGTATGCCTTAGTCTCCTTAACACTTGGTCTGGTAATAAGAATGAGAAGTGGATACCTGGTATGTCTACAATGCTCCAAGTTCTGGTATCTATTCAGGCTCTAATCTTGAATCAGGATCCGTACTTTAATGAGCCTGGTTGGGCTCGTCATAGAGGCACACAACAAGGTGACTTATTGTCCCGGCAATACAATGAGGATACATTTATTTTGTCACTGAAGACAATGGTCTATTCAATGAGGAGGCCACCAAAGGTAAGCTGAAGGATTTTTTTTATGTTTTCAGTAGTGTATAAGCTGTTTATGTCGTGACTATAATATAGGGACATTTTAATTCAGATTTGAGTCGGAATGCATAATATAATTCCCCGTTTCTTCTCTTTGGCTTGAGATTCTAATAAATCCATGTTTGGCTTCCAGCATTTTGAGGATTTTGCTGTGGGCCATTTCTACATGCGTGCTCAAAATATTCTCGTGGCATGTAAAGCATATTTGGATGGTGCTCAGGTAGGCTGCCTGGCAAAAGGTGGCATTCAAGATGTCGATGAAGGTGACAAGAGCTGCTCAATGAAGTTCAAGGACTCCGTTGCTGGATGTGTAAATATGCTCGTGAAAGAATTTACAGTACTCGGAGTAAAGGATTGTGAGAAATTCCTTGCTGTCACCAAAAGTCAAAATAATCAACTTTACAAGGTTTCAGTATTGTGAACTACATTTTTTTAATTTAAAATTTTGAAACTCGAGTAGAATGGTTTCTTTTATAGATATGCATGGTAGTAGTTTAACTCGAGTTCATAGCAAGTAATTTAGAATTTAATTGAGCAGTGTCACATGCTTTCCTTCATAGGATGCTCACATATAGTCTCTGACGTTGTATATCGATGCATATATGGATAATGGGGAATCGGCTCTTTTCCGAAATTTCAATCTGTTCCCGTTTTAGCTTAGCATATTGTTTTGCCTTCTCTCTTGTATAAAAGTTTAAATATTCCCAAGTTTCATGCAGATAAGATTCCCTATAGGGATTATTTATGTGGATTATACACATCCGAGTTGACTGAACCGATGTACATAGGATGGTTCGCCCTATTCGGATATTCTCGACCGATGAGTACTGAATTATCTTCTGGATATATCGAGAAATATCCATACATCTATTCATTTACCATTTATTGTTATATATTGCAATTTGTCAACATTGCATGCACTAAAATCATTTACCAGCAGAATAAAACAATACTGTTTTCAACAAGGTGACAATGCAGGCCTGTTAAAGAAAAGCATGCAAGGTGAAGAATCCATTCCACTTGGAGGGAATTTCAATGACTTTATTTAAAATTATTCGAGTTGAGTTTATGAAATTATGATTCGAGTCAAGTCAAATCGAGAAATTTGATCTTTCGAGTAGAGTCGAGACAGCCCTACTTACAAGCAATAATAGAATTATGTTGATTTTGTTGAATGATGTCATATAGAGTAAATTATGGGTTTCTTGTATAAACTAAAAGCATGGTTGAAATGTTGTGCCCTCTCATAATCAAGTCAACTGCAGCAGAAGTCTCCAAACCCAAAGACCGGGCAGAAGTCTCCAAGTCTTTGGTAGCCATTTCTTCCCAAGCTCTTCAACTTGGAAATTTCCCATGCAATTGCAAGCACACCAAGTGGAGCTTAGAATTGTATATATTTCAACCCATTTCAAAGTTTGCAGTAACTTCTTCATCACAATCTTGTAGTCTGAAAACAAAAAATTCAAGCCTTGTTATTATGGATCTTTCCATATTGTTTTCCTGTACTTCCTTGTTGTTCATCATCTTGTTTTTCTTTTGTTTTAGTATAGTCCCTGGCACTACAACTGAGTTTGGTTATGGCCGTTACTGTGATCCAGTTGTTCATGGATCGGAAGCAGTTGATGAGGTGTTCAACATCTCACCGTTTCCTGGACGTCAAAACGGTTACTACAGAGGCGGCGGTAATGTCCTGAATCGTAGCTCGGATCAGTATTACTATCAACCTGCGTCGAAAGTTCTTGTTTTCGAGACTCACCACGTTTATACGACTCGTATCGAGGATGTCTTCAAGGTGGAAGGTAACCTGATCTTCGAAAGCACGTATTACTATGAACGGAGTTTCTCCAACCACAGGGGATACTACTATTCGTATTCAAGTGATTCGAGTGCTCGTGGAACTCTGGACTTCGATTTTCATGGATTCTGGTCGAGGGGTACCGGGAAGCTTTGCATGGTGGGATCGGGCTATACGTTCACCAAAGAAGGTAAACAGCTTCATCTTGCAGCTGTTCTTAAGTTGAACAATGTTAAGGATTCAAGTGATATCCATACTTTAATCACTGGAACCATGGATAGCTTGTATCTTCCTAATGAACCGAGTTACTTCGATCCGATATCGGTGTTGATGTTTCCTCAAGGAAGCTACAAATACACCATGGTTTCAACACAATTTAGCCAAGGGTGTCCTGGGGGAACTGATTTCCCAAAGAAGTCATCCCTCAGCCTAACAAGGACTAGACCTGTTTGTGATATGTTCTCGGTTCGAAATAATGCTTTCGAATTGGAGTATGCAAGGGGTTGTGATTCTTCAAAGAGTTGCAACCCCCTCGGTGATGGTGTTCGAGATTTGCCCCGGTTCATGTATTTGAGCATGATTCAATGCTCAGATGATATGCAAAGCATTAGGTTTCTGATAGAACTTCCTGATGATGCCTATATGAGGTATTCTAGTTCTTCCAATTTCAGTACTTCATTGATTGGAGAAGGATCTTGGGATGCAAAGCAGAACCGGCTCTGTATCGTTGCTTGCCGAATAGAGGATGCATCGAGCAGCTCCTTGGAGAAGTCTCATGTTGGAGATTGCACCACAAGGTTAAGTTTGAGATTCCCAGCAGTCTTGTCTATCAGAAATACAAGTACTCTTACAGGAGATATTTGGAGTGAGAAGCTTAGGAATGAGTCTGGTTTCTTCAATAGGATCGTGTTCCGGAACACCGACAGTAACCGGGGCCAAATTCAACTTCAAGGTTTGAAGTATGAATACATGGAATCTGACAATGTGAAGAAGTCATGCCCAAAGAAGAGTATTCATGGGAACAGCAGTAGACAGTACCCGGACGGCTATTCCACAGACATGGCTTTTAGTATGTCAATCAAAGGTCCTAATGGAAGTATCGGGTGGGGTTCATCGAGTCCTCTTGCGGTTGGCGATCAGCCTGATCAGATGTTTCCCTTTCTAATACCGTCCTCAAGCTCAAGGCCTAAAAGTTCCAACGTTGAACCTGATGCTGGTGTCAGCTTGCTTAATATCAGCTATAAGATGAGAATCGAGCTATCTCGTTCGAACGTGGATGCTGCCCTCGGCCCATTTAACCAATCTTCAAATGGATATTTGGACATCCAAATTTCTGCTGAAGGAGTTTATGATGCTGAAAAAGGTCATCTGTGCATGGTTGGCTGCAGGCATTTGAGGCTACACAACGAATCAACGGACTGTGAGATCCTCATCAATGTTCAGTTTCCTCCATTGAACTCCGACAGGAAAGGAAGTAAAATCAAGGGAAGGATCGAGAGCACTCGCAATAAATCCAATTATCTGCACTTCGAACCTTTGGAGTTTTCCGGGAGAGCTTATTATAACAGTTGGGCAGAGGATTCGATTTGGAGAATGGATTTCGAGATGGTCATGTCTGTCATATCCAACACTCTTGCAATTGTGTTTGTTGTACTCCAAATCTTTCATGTGAGGAGGCACCCTGGCGTTTGTCCTTCGGTTTCACTTCTCATGCTAACAATTCTAGCCCTGGGACACTTAATCCCTTTGGTTCTAAATCTCGAAGCAACGTTCGATCAAGATAGTGAACGGTCTGTCTGGGTAAGAAGTGGAACATGGCTAGAAATGAACGAGGTGGTCATTAGAGCTGTCACAATGGTGGCTTTTCTGCTGCATTTCCGTCTTCTGATGCTCTCATGGACTGCTAGATGTTCCGAAGAAAAGAACAAGGCCTTGTGGATTGCCGAAAAGAGGGGGCTCTACGTATGCTTTCCGGTATACATAGCTGGAGGTTTAATCATTGGCACCACTAGGCAGCAACATTCGTCATCCTACATAGAGAGGACCATTTTGGGATGTTCAAGAGCATATGCTGGTTTAATCCTTGACGCCTTTCTTTTCCCGCAAGTCGTCTTCAACATGTTCCTGAACTCGAAAGAACCGGCTCTTTCTCGATTCTTTTATATCGGAATCACCCTCGTTCGCCTAGTTCCCCATGGATATGATCTCTACAGGGTGCACAACTATGTCGATATGACCGACTCATACATTTATGCAGATCCTACTGCAGATTACTACTCAACTGCTTGGGACTTCATTATTCCTATGTTGGGACTGTTCTTTGCTGCAACTGTATACTTGCAACAACGCTTTGGCGGCCGTTGTTTCCTTCCAAAGCGGTTCCGTGAATCGGTGGTATATGAAGAACTTCCAGTGGATTCAGAGGAGCAATCTCCATTGAAATCTAGCACCTAGAGACAGCTTTTGTTACTACTACTACTACTACTTACCATGGAGATGTTTCGATTTCTGTTTCCGAAATAATTCCGTAAACCGGTCTGTTGTTAGTTTTCATAAACAGTTATGTCATGTATTCTGAAACTGGTATCTGTATCTGTATCTGATCCATATATATGAAAAAACTTGTCACCTGTCACTAATTCTCTCCGGGAGAGCCTCTGATAGTACCCAATGGCTGCAAATAGTTAACGATTATCGCACCGTAAGTCGCGTTCCGGACACGTTGAATCCCTCTTCTTAGCATATCGAAAAACAACTTCTCGAATATAGGCCAACTTAGACATTCACAGACAATTTAAAGGAACAAGAAGATGAATGATGTAGCAATGATGCAGGCTCCAACAAAGCCGGACAATAAAAAAATGGCAATGCCAAGGGTTGCAAGAGAAGAGATTATAAGAGGTAATTTTAATGAATGGATTGCAAAACATAGAGTAATCATCTTCATTAATGTCTGGTTTTTAGCTTAAAAATTGCCTTAAAAAACCTGCAACAAAGCTTGCTGTAATAAAAAAGCAAACTTTGTGAATGCAGTGAAAGGAAAACAGAAAATTATTTACAGGATCGTACTACATGTACATATACATGTACGCCATTATTAAAGTAATTTGATTTTATTGGTGCAAGCTAAAACATGTAATTAAATCTCACTTATCAACTAACAATTATGGTCTAGTGGATAAAGTTGGTGATTCAAATCATGACTTTGTGAATTAAGAAAATTGGATTGAGAGCATCGCTTTAAACGAGCATTTGCAAAATTCGATCCAGATTAAACGACCCTAACCCACTTTTAGTTTTCAAAGCTTTTTTATTGGGAGAATGATTGAAACTACATATATACACAAAATCTCTCTCTCTCTCTCTATATATACATATATCTACACCGTGGTTGACATTGTCTTTGTCAAGCAATCTACTATACAATTCCGACAAATCGGACAAGTCAAATGGTTTCTCATCCAGCTATCCAAGCAACCAGAATGAAAAACATGGTTGCATGAAGGGAAAACACGACACATCTCTTCCTGTTCGAAACCTTCCAAGCAAATTACACATTCATCCGACGTTGTCTCCCCCAAGCTCTTGTAGCTCACACATGGCGAAACTTGTTGCAAGAACTCGGGACTCAGCCCCGGGTCTTGTCTTTCAGCTAAATGTGCCATGAAACCATTTAAAATCTCCCACACCCAGAGATTGTTCATTGGTTCGACGGACCAATCGAAATCGTTGGTTACCGACGTGTCGTGATCGGCTACTTGGTCCGATTCGATGTCGAGTTCATCGACGATTTCGTTTCGGAGAAGGTTGTGGACTCGTTCGATGATTTGAACCGAGAGGATGACGAGTACTAATCCCATTAGATAAATGAAAATCGATGTTTGGAAATCATGAAGATCATAAGAGACGTTTGAGGGTTCATTGTTGTTTGATAATGGTGGTGATGCCATTGGTGAATTTGCTAAAGTTTTATTTTTTGTAATAAAAAGAAAATTTATTTATTTTTATCAAAACTGGTGATTCAATCACAACATTATAAAGATTGTAGCTTTAAGCTTTGGAGAGTTAACAAAATTGTTGTTTTTTTTTGATAATTTTCTAACAAATTTGTTATTAATTTCTATAACTATCATACACTTAAAGCTCTGTTTTTTAAAATAAAAAAAACGAAATTTTGTGAAGGGATAGTTAAGCGAAAAGCTTTAAGTTTGTGCCATTGCAATTGAGAAACATTGAAACCAAAAACTAAGGTAATTATCCTCAACAAAAACTTGGTTATTTGTGTTTGGTTTTTGTTAAACTGTGAGAAGAGAAGTGAGCTAATTGATCTTACGGGGTTCTAAATTATTATGTTGGTTTTTTTATTATTAATAATAATGGTAACGGTGTTGTTCGAGTTCGTGTGAAACTTTACTTATCCACCTGGATATGCGTTGATGAGTTAGAAATTCAGTTTGAGTATAATTATTTTTACATAAATTCTTTTTGTTTTTTATTTTTACATTTACGGTTGTTTGTTATTTTATCATTATCATTTTGATATTATAATAATTAATTTTCTATTTCACTTTATATTCAATTAATTGATAATTCAATTTTATAAAAGTAATATCCAGATTATTTCTTCCGCATATCATACATTAATTTTACATTGAAAAGGAAGAGATGTCTCAAAATTTAAATTACGATTAACATTGTATATTGTCTTAAACATGTCTAAAAGGAATAAATATAGTAGTTAGAGATATTAATCTCGCTTTAGTTGTCTCTAATTATACCTCTTTCTATATCCACATTAAAAAATACTAAAAAATAAAATTTTAAACTTTAATCTTAAATTTTACATCCTAAATCTTAAACCTTATACCCTAAAAATCTTTAATTATCTAAATTCTAACTATAAACTCATTTTTAAAAATAGGAGCGTCAAAAAAAAAATTTAAAGACATACGATTTCTAAAAGCCTCAGTCAGATTTTTTGAAATAATAAAATTTAGTCAATTAATATAATACTATAAGAGATTCTCAGAAGACACCCTCTACATCAATGACGCACGAGACCTCTCCGATAAATAGTTCCTAACAAATGGTCTTTGATAGGATTTTTTTTAGTTGTTCTCTTAATTTTTCGGGGTTCTGTTCTGATTAATTTATATTAATTCGTGTTACACATTTAGTCCTAGTGGGTGAATATCTTATAATGAAAATTTTCTGCATACACAAGCTTCGAATTCAAAACATACTTAAGTAATATCAAGTTGCTTACTACTTGAAACAACCTCGCTGACCTTTAATAGATTTGATGGTTCATTTGCTTTGATAATTTATTTTATTTTAAAATAAGTTATAGATTTATTTAATTTTTAACAAATGTTTACTTTAAAGGTAAATTGTAAATTTTATTTTTTGAACCCTTAATAAAATTATATTTATTTAAATTTTTAATATTTCTTATTTTAAAGGAAAATCCACATGGTAAAATTCTATTGCACCTCTAGTTTATAAAGTACGCTAAAGCACGTTTGAACTAACTCCATTATGTATGTTGTACAACAACTGTAACAATTAATCTAAGACTCAATCAACAAGAGATTTGTACTATTAAATTCTGATATTCATATAAAGTACAAAAATTTTAAAAATTATATAAAACATTTTAACCTCTCACAAATTAAAATAGTTATTCTCTTTTAATAAATTAGTATCACATTATGTTAGAACTTGATATCTATTTATTTTAATTTGACAAAATTCGATCTTTCTGATTTTATGATATTATCAGGTAGTATATGTTCATACTTTTCTTAACCTTTTGATGTGTTACACACTTTACAGACAAAACAGATTGAACTCGAGTCTTTTAGAATGAGTAACATTTTTTTTCTATTGAGACCACTTGTTAGGTTCATTTCTATTATTATTTAGATATACAATTAAATCAAATGGAAATCTAATTAATCTCATTTATTTAATAGTAAATTTACATATCAGTTAAGTGTATAATGAAAATTTTAGAAGAATTCTTGTTTTATATTTTTCTTATTTGACAATGCACTACACCAAGTTTGGTATATAGCGGCGCTTTTTGCGGCGTTTTAAGAATAAACACCACTATAGAATGATATATAGCGGCGTTTTGCAACAAACGCCACAATAACTCATACGTTAGTGGCGTTTGTGTCACAATCGCCGTAATAGGTGGGTTTTTAGCGGCATTTGTAAAAAAAAACGCCGCAACAAGTGTAGTTTTGGTGGCGTTTTCGAAAGAAAAAAAACGCTGCAATTTTTTTTCTTTGGTGGCGTCTTCCCAAAAATGCTACGATAGATTAAACTCACCGTTCCACTTTCACGTTTAATACTCCCTCCTAACACTCCCTCGTCCTACGATCCCCAAATCAAATTACCCAAAATCTCTAGCTTCTACAACGATCTCTCCTCCGCCTCCCTTCTCCTCATCTTCGTCTTCCTTCGTTTCATTTGGCGTTTGTTTTTGGTGCTCTAATCAAATCGCCGCCCTTCTCCGGAAAAGCAAAGGAATGAAATTAATTTGCCCTATCGATCAACGCTGCTCTAACAAAACGGCGAATTCAAAAAAGGTACAATTTTCATATTTTTTGTTATGTTTTGTTTTCAATTAATTACATTTATTCGAAGTTATAATTGAGTAATTTGCTCAAAAGGTGTGTTTGCCGAAACAGACTTTGGAGAAGAAGAACTAATTCATATATTGGAGGCATATGACCTATCAATTCTATCATATTACTTTATCAGGGATAAAGTTAATCATTTTCTTTTCCAATTTGCTTCTTGCCTTTGTTTAAAATTCTTATTGAAAAGTTGTTTCTTAGGTTATTTTGTGATCTCTTCTTTGTTATTTTATGTTTTCAAATCTTTAGGTCCATTCCTCGGAGCACATTGAAGCTATTGAATTTACAAGTCAAGTTCTTTCTAGGTACCATTTGTCCTTTTCTACTCAAAAGTTCTTCCAAGTTCTTTGTTATTTACAGAACTTGACTTTTTGCGGCGTTTTCACTTAAAAACGCCGAGAACTATTGTGGCGCTTTTTTAAGCGCCTAAAAAATTTTTAGCGGCGCTAAAAAACACCTCTATAGGGTTAAAAAAACGCCACTAAAGAACTCTTTTATTGTAGTGATGAGATGATAAGTGATAACATATTATATTAATTAATTTGTATAAAATTATTTGATAAAATTAATTAATAATTGATAATTGTTTGCTTGTTTAGTTAAGGTACCGACCTACCATAAATGTTTATAACTATTATATCCAATACTTTAAACAAAGAAGTTGCTAAGAGTTCATTTAGTTTTAGAGAATTTATCCTAATTCACTTTTATAATTTTTTATTTACCAAACAATTAATTAACATGTTTGATTGGTCTATAAAAAAATATCCACTTCTTTAATTTTAATTTAAAATTTTGTTTTAAAAACAATTTTAAATTTAAACATACTAATAAGATTCTAAAAATCAAGGTTAACCAAAAGGATCAAATACCAAAATTCAGCTTGGTAAATGAACCAAAACTATTATAGCCATGGACGGATTTACATGGAGTCGGGAGGGGTAATCGCCCCACCTTTGGAAAAAAAATTCTCTTTACTTTTATTTTTTTATTTAATTTTTTAAAAAATTAATTTATTTATAAATTTTCCCTCACTTTTAAACATTTATAGTTTATCCCTTAATTCCAAATTCTGGCTCCGTTTCTGATTAGAGCATGAGAAAAAGACAAATTATCAAACCGAAAAAAATATATACACATCCGACGTGGTTTCAACGTTAACCCTTCTAATATATCCGCCAAGAACTGTAAACCCTAATTTCATCTCATATATAAAGTTCTATATTTTGATACATACTATTCAAAAAATTATATTTTAATGTATAGTTCGTGTAAATTTTTTACACGAATATTTTTTGAAATTTAAAATCTAAAACTTAATCTTAATACCTTGAATTTTAACTCTAAACCCTAATTTACCTCTTAAATTTTAAACCTTACAACCTAAATTTATAAATTCTAAACCCTAAACTAAATCTCTAACCCTTAAATTTAACTAGCGCTGTATATATATCTACACTGTCGTTGACATTGTCTTTGTCAAGCAATCTACTATACAATTCCGACAAATCGGACAAGTCAAATGGTTTCGCATCCAGCTATCCAAGCACCCGACATGGAAAACATGGTTGCAAGAAGGGAAAACACGACACATCTCTTCCTGTTCGAAACCTTCCAAGCAAATCACACATTTATCCAACGTTGTCTCCCCCAAGCTCTTGTAGTTCACGCATGGCGACACTTGTTCCAAGAACTCGGGACTCATCCCCAGCTCTTGTCTTTCATCCAAATGTGCCATGAACCCATTGAAAATCTCCCACACCCAGAGGTTGTCCATCGGTTCGAGGTACCAATCGAAATCGTGGGTTATCGACGAGTGGTGATCGGCTAATTGATCCGATTCGAGGTCGAGTTGATCGTCGATTTCGTTTCGGAGAAGGTTGTGGACTCGTTCGATGATTTGAACGGAGAGGATGACGAGTACTAATCCCATAAGATAAATGAAGATCGATGTTTGAAAATCATGAAGATCGTAAGAAACGTTTGAGGGTTCATTGTTGTTTGATAATGGTGGTGACGCCATTGGTGAATTTATTGACTTTTTTTTAATGAAAATCAAATTTCTTTTCTTTTTCTTTTTTTGATGAAAACTGGTGATTCGATCTCAACATTATAAAGATTATAGTTTTAAGCTCTGGAGAGTTAACAAAGTTGGTTTTTTTTGGTGTATATTTTCGAACAAATTTGTTCTTAATTTTCATAACTATCATACACTTAAAGCTCTGGTTTTTTTTTTTTTAATTAAAAAACAAATTTTTTGTGAAGGGATCGATAGTTAAGTGAAAACCTGTAAGTTTTCGCCATTGCAATTGAGAAACATTGAAACCAAGATGCCTGAATTAATGTAACCAAAAACTAAAGTAATTATCAACAAAACCTTGGTTATTTGAGTTTGGTTTTTGTTAAGCTGTCTGAGAAGAGAAGTGAACTAATTAATCTTATGGGAATAATGGAAAGCTGTCGGGATCCGAAGCTCAAATGTAAATGATGACAAAAATTGTTATATTCGGATCGTTAGAATAACTTAATTCGATCTTTCCAATTTTATGATATTATAAGGTTTAAATTAATGGTATTGTTAGTAGTTGTCGTTAAAATGCCACTTTTACTATTACTTAGATCAAGGTGGTTCAAAGATTTAGAGGATTATGTATAATTTATTAAAATGTAACATTCAAATTAAAAAATATGTTTATCGACTTGTTGCGTGTGTGTGATAGATTGACTTTTGAATAATAAATGAGTATAATATGACGTAAAATTAGCAAAGTATAATAACATTTCATTTTTCTCATATATTTTACTAGTAGTCCGTAACTAATAGTATTTTATTTTTATGTTGTAAGCATTTAATTTACTTCATTTTGGGCCCTCATTTTTAGGTGATCATGAGTGATCGTACATATTACATATGTCCAGAAACCACGCTCGACTAAAACAAACAATTAAATCAAATGGAAACTAATTATTCTTGTTTATTTGATAATAAATTTATATAATGATTTTTTTGTAAATCCTAATTTTAATCTTAATCAAATCTAGAGGGGAAGAGAAGAGTGACTTTAAGGGAAGGAAGAGAGTGTTTTTAGTGGGTCTAAAACTTATAACCTAAAATATGAGGGAACAAAGATAAATAACTTGGCAAACCGACCAAATTTACCTAATAATTAAAAGAAAATTTAAAAGTACTCTCGTTACCATTTTAACAACCTTTATATTGATGCTATTGATAACTAGTTCATAACTCATTGTGGATTTATATTAATCGATAGCACATTAATTAAGTGTATAAAAGTGTGATAAAATTAATCAATAGTCTATAGTTGTTTATTTGTTCATATTAAGTATTGTAGAATTTATAACTTTTATAACTAATACTTTAAGGATTATTAACCCATACATCAACAGTGAAACTTTAATTTTCACAAACGAGTTAGTTTATGTGTTTAGACTGTACAAAGTATAAAATTTAGTGTTTATGATTGTAATTTATGATTTAATGCTTAGAGTTTGGGCTTTAATATTTAGCGATTTAAGGTTAAAGATTTTAATTTTAAATTTTAGACTTAATTATGCATGCTTCTATAAAAAAAAACTTTACATTGCCTATGTATTGAATAATTTCTATACTTTAAAAATGAAACGATGTTTTAAGCTCTTGTGTATGAAATAATTGACCATACTTTAAACATGAAATGATGCTTTTAGGAGCTTATTTAGTTCCAGATGATTTATCCCGATATAATTTTACAATTATTTATTAGATGATTATCTGATACACTGGCGGTGAAAACTTTTAGTTTTTACAAGAATTTCAGTTTAAGAGTTTATGTTTAGTGGTTTAGAATTTAGTTATTGTGAATAAAATTTATTTTTAGAGTTAGAATTTAAGGTTTATAGGTTAAAATCTAAATCCTCAACATATTACCCTAAAAAATAAACCCTACCCTTTAAACCCTAAATCATAACCCTTAAATCCTCACGATTACCCATAAATTATAAACTACTAAATGTAACCCCCTAAACCTTGCACCCTAAACTGAGTTCTTAAACCATAAAATTAAGACACTTTTAGTTTCTACCGTCATTGTATTGAATATAAATTCTTATTTATTTACCAACAACCAAATTAGTGGATTTGATTGCCATAAAATTATGACAAATTAAGACACTTTTAGTTTCGACCGTCACTGTATTGAATAGAAATTCTTATTTATTTACAAACAACCAAAATTAGTGGATTTAATTGGTAAATACCATAAAAATATTCAATTCTATGATTTTAATTCAAAATTTTGTTTAAAACATGGAAAATACTTTGATGCACAAGCTGTGTAAACTTTAGTTTACACAAGCCCTTTAATTTTAGGGTTTAGGGTTTAGGGTTTTAGGTTAGGGTTTAGGGGTTTAGTATATAGGGTATATAATTTAAGGTTTATGGTTAGAATTTAGAGTTTAGGGTTTAGGGCTTAGGGTTTAGGTTTTAGGTTGCTAGGGTTTGTGATTTAGATTTTACATTTTATAGAAGGATTGTGTAAAAAAAATTTACACAGCTTGTGTATCAAAATAAAACCCTTAAAACATCATTATCAATTTAAACATACTAATATGATTCTAAAAGATGAAGATTAACCAAAAGGATTAAATATCAAAATCCAGCTCGACAGGTGAACCAAAACTAGAGTTTAAGAAAAAGATAAATTATCAAACAAAAAAATGTATAAATCCTACGTCGTTTCAACATTAACCCCTCTGATATACCCGCCAAGAACTGTAAACCCTAATTTCCCAATCTCCAAAGCCCTAACCTTTAACCTCCATGAAACTTCCTTTCAGTCGCGATGGAATTCCAAAACCCTGCAATTTCCCACCCGTCAGCCTAGACCTGTAAGCCCTACATTCCCCAATTCCCCAAAACCCCAATCTTATTTGGACTTCTTTTCAATGGAACTCCAAACCCTAACTAATTCGCAACCCATCCTCTACGAAACCCTAGCCTTAGACCTAATTTCCCTCCCTTCTTCCCCTGCCACCGAATCTCCTCCGTCCAATCAATCTCCTTTTGAGCCGTACACTGTCTTCCGCAACGAAATCTCTTTATCGGCAGAAAATCCTGTCTCCGTGGACTCATCTGCGGCGGACTATTTCTCGCTTGATGTTAATGAGCCGGATGATCCGTTGTTATTTCAGACTCCATTATCGGCCCGGGATGAACCGGAGCCGAAGACACCGGCTAATGTGGATGAGCCAAGGCTTGAGAACAAATGGTGGTTTGGTGGAAATAGCAAGTTTAAAAGTCCAATGCTTCAGTTGCATAAAGGTCGGTGATGGTTTAAGCCGTTTTAATGGAAATTTTGAGTTTTTTTGGCTAATTTTTTATTTAAATTTGAACTTTGTGATGATTAATTTTAGTTGGCTATAAATTTATATGCGGTGATTAAAGCTGAGTTGAACTTCTGTTTCTGATCCCTTGAAATATTCTTGGCCATCTTGATTGCTGTCATATTTTTCAATTGCCTTTGCATTGAAATTTTGAATGAATGAATGAAAATAGTTGGAATTGAAATTTTGAAGTTTTTAAATTGATACATCCTTTGATAAATTTTGTACCTTTACCTTGGATGTTGTGCTTGTTCTTGGTAATTCGATTCAACTTCTCTCATCTTCTTGTTGCGCTGGTTTGTGTGATTAAAGGCAAAGCATATTAATTTGGTGGATATGATTGTTTAGAAATGAAATGGAGGGCTGCAAGCATGCATGTATAATTGTCGTTATGTTCATGGAAATTTTGATTGGTGAGTCATAGACTGTTGGTCAACATATGTGGTAAAAGTGGTAGGAAAGATACCTGCAGTCTATAGATGGCCTTTGAATCAAGCATGTTTGGTGCTTGCTGTTGGTGGATGGTGATAAACATTCTTGAATGCCATTTTTATGGTCTGTACATCATAGGCACAATTTAATACTTTACTATGGTGGGCATTGCAGAGATAGTGGATTTTTGTGATTTTCTATCCCCCACTCCCGAAGAGCAAGCAGCACGTGATGCAGCTGTGCATTCTGTTTTTGATGTTATCAAATACATATGGCCTGCCTGCAGGGTATGATTGGCAGCCTCTCTCTCTTGTTCAAAAGCACACACATGTAAAGATTTATAAATAGTGTACAATACCAAAGGGAACAAATTGTTGCTTTGCAGCCAGAAGTTTTTGGGTCATTCAGGACAGGGATTTATTTACCAACAAGTGATATTGATGTGAGTATTACTATTTTGCTTCCTTTTATCTCGTAAAATTTATGTCCCGCAAATAAAATTACTTTAATGTTTAATCTTGTCATATTATAGTCTGCGCAACAAATTTGATGGGTATTCATCAGGATAATGAAATTTAGTGTATAGATTTCTCCTATGGAAATAAAACAATAGGCAAGGGGAAACTGACAAAAAAAATTGTATTTTCTCTCGTCTTGTATGATTGACTTTCTAAAGCCATTTGTTTATATTTTATGCAGTTAGTAATTCTAGAGTCAGGTATAAAAAATCCACAGACTGGTTTGCATGCTCTTTCCAGGGCATTATCTCAAAGGGGGATTGCAAAAAAGATGCAGGTATTTTGTTTTTTAAAAATGTTTATTGGTACAATAGATTATATTTAGCTAACAGTTCAATTCCTATCAGGTGATTGCAAAAGCTCGCGTGCCAATAGTTAAGTTTGTAGAAAAGAAAAGTGGTGTCGCTTTTGATATAAGGTAGTTCTGTATTCCTGTTGCATTGCTTTTGGATTGATCTGAATTTCAAATTTGCTGCATTGTTTGTAACTTCATTTCATAGCGTATATTTGTTTGAAAATTTTCCTTATTGTACCCGTATATTTTAATCCAAAAACTCATCTAAAAATTTCTCTTCACTTCCAAACATTTCCGAATATGTTTTAATTGTGGTATGCATATCATCATAAAATACACTGGATCAGTACGAAGTTTTAGCAGTAAGGCTTTTTGCAAGATATTAGGGTAGGATTTTTAAATTGTCTCCAAAGTTTTCTTTTGAGATCCGTGAACATTGGGAGGTCCTAGTATTTGGAAATTCCATAGAAAAACTTTGTATTTGGATATTAGTAACCACTGAGGAAAAATAGTTCACCAAACTTTTTTTATTATTATTTGAGGAAGATGAGGTTGTCAAGAAATCATGAACTAGAAATCTGTCATCATTTTTTATGTAAGCATGTAAAAAGCTCACTTGATCTTGATTCCTATTTTCTTGATTGACAATATCCTACGGGATGCTTGTAATTTGATGATGTGGGAGGCATGTTTAGGTTCCTAGTCTGACATATAGCACAAGTGATAAGTGCATCAATGAAAGTTGTTTTTCTCCATCTTTGTTTGAAGTGGAAATTTAAAGACTATGTTTCATGTTTTATTTTACAGTTGTGTCTCACAGTTTAGTATTTAATTGGATGTTCAATATTGCAGTTTTGATGTGGATAATGGACCAAAAGCTGCTGAGTTTATCAAGGTTTGTTGCAACTACAGACTTCCCTGTGCTCTGATGTTTCATTTGTTAGTTTTTGATAATGATGCTCAAGATATAGTTATTCTAATCCCCTTTTTTCTCAGATGAGGTAAGTTATGTTGGGCCATAAGACATTTTTCATTAGGATTTCTTCTCAGTCAAGTTTCCTTTTTGGCTGAAATTTTACTCGAGGATTGTCTTCCTGTGTTGAGCTTGATTGTCTTCTAGATTTATCTTTACTGATGGGAATCACTTCTTACTTTTCTTTTGTCCTGCGTCTACTAGAATTCGTAGATTAAAGATTATGCAAATCATTTTGGTCCGACTACCTCATGTTCCACAAAATAGGACTTTTGTGGTTTCCTGTGGTTAATTAATGCTCTGCTTTAGATTAATTTTTTTGTACATTCCATAAACTTCTTTTTCTAGATTTTTCCCTTTCCTACTTTCTAAATTTGAAACTTTTGTGTTTTCTCTTAGGGAGCAGTACAAAAATGGCCTCAATTACGACCTTTGTGTTTGATCTTGAAAGTATTTTTACAGCAGAGAGACCTGAATGAGGTTTGAGTTTGTATATATTGAATCTTTGTTCATTTTCTTCAAAAAGATATTCACATTCCTCTTTGCTTTATTTTTGAAACTATGCAGGTATATTCAGGTGGAATAGGTTCATATGCTCTCCTTGCTATGATCATAGCCATGTTGCAGGTAAGCAAAACTATCATGTTTAAATTTTCAGTATGAGCAACAGGAAGACGTCCATTTGCTTCTGCCTGGAACCTATGGAATCATTCCAGTAAGCAATGACTGTTATAATATTTACAACCAGCCGTTTAAGTCCATGGTACTTGTGCTTTAAGAATTTTAATAAAATAATAAAAGACATGCAGCAATAATTTTCAAATTATGTAAGGCTTTGGATTCTTCATTCTAGCACTTTTTTTGCCCCTGTTTTATTTGTGTTGTCTAACCTATCCATGCCTTTTTGTGCTTCAGAATCTGTGTGAATCCCAAGCTTATCTGGAACCTAACTTGGGGATGCTCTTGGTACGTGGGGGATAGAAAGCTGGCCTTTCCCCCCTCCTTTTAGTCTGAATCTTTTGTGATAATGAGAACAAAAAAGAAAACTCGACATGCAATCTTATAAATATTTTTCTTTTCGAAATCAGGTACATTTCTTTGATTTTTATGGTCGAAAATTGAACACTGTGGATGTTGGTGTGTCTTGCAAAGATAGAGGCACTTTCTTTTCAAAGAGTAGCAAAGGGTAAGAGAAAAAATTTCCCATCACGCTGGATTGATTACTTTTCATCCTCAAGTTCTGGTGGCTAAAATTGTGTTATTCTTTTTGGTTCAATTCTCCTTTAGGTTTTCAAATAAAGGACGACTGTTTCTCATCTCTATTGAGGACCCACAGGTTGCCATGAATTTTGCTGCTACTTTATTCATGCTTCATTTTGACTGCTGTTTTTGTTTAATTTATTTTTATTTATCTCTTATTATGATGAAACAGACTCCAGACAATGACATCGGGAAGAACTCATTCAACTATATACAGGTTAACAATTTTTATCATCCTAGTCCACTGTATTTTAAGGGGGAAACCCTACACCCATGGCTGCCCTCTTCAACCTTTTATCCAAATGCTCAATTAATATTCGTTATTCATGTGATAAACAACCAATTATCTGTCTGTTAGGATAAGTTAGACGAGGTTGGTTTCATTTCAACCTTCTATTGAAGATGAGAGGAACTTTTGGCTCCTATCAGAATACTTGTAGTGAGAATGTTATGTATTGTCTTGCAGATTAGGTCAGCTTTTGGGTTGGCTCTTTCTACACTGACTAATCCAAAGACAATCCTTTCTCTGGGCCCCAATAGAAGCATTCTTGGTACTATAATTAGACCGGATCCAGTTTTGCTTGAGCGAAAAGGAGGACCTAGTGGTGATGTCACTTTTAGTAACTTGCTTCCTGGTGCCGGAGAACCTTTACATACACTTCACGAGGAGCAGCAGGACATTTTATGCAATTGGCAGTTAGACGATGAAGAACCGCTGCCTCGAGGGGATGGAAACACTGGAGATGTTAGTGGTCAATCCTTTGGAACAAAAAGGAAATCTTCTTCCAAAGAAAGGCACCGAAAGAAGAAAGTAAAAGAAAATGGCGATGTAAGAAATGCATGGGATGAAGCAGTCATAAAGAAAGAAAAGAGTTCTAGGAAGAAAAGTTCTAGACGTAAAGATAAACATAATGATACCAATGGTTTCGGTCGTCATCACGATGGTTCATCCTGGAGTCGCTAGAATGGTCATATTCCAACGCCCTCGTGTCGTTCGTTTTTGCTTCAATCATTCAAGGATCAACCTCGACCGTAAACGGTGGCCGATTTGTGCTGATGTCAAGGTCGGTTTCTTAATTCTATCATACAAGGTCCCAGGATAGTTACTATTGACTGCAGTTTCTTCTTGGACATGGATGACTGAAGTTCAATCAGTTTTATCAGTTTTGTTACACTAGGGGAGAATCTTGAACACTAGGGGAGAATCTTGAACACTTTCATACCGTCAAATGTAAACCATAAACTAGTTATATCAGTTTTGTTTTAGTCTTAAAAGAATTAATGTCAAATTATTCACTTTTAAAAAAAAAAAAAAAATCTTTGCAATGTACCAAAAAGATGAGAATGGAAGAAGGGTTTTTATATATATCTGAACTCCCTCACAGATTACTGTGAAATAAATGTTCATTAAGACATGTTATTAAGATTGCATCATGTTAAACCGATGAACAAATTGCACTTAATGAACCTGAAAATGTTATTCATTTCCACCCTATAAATAATTATGTTCCTTGCTATCAATATTCTTGCAGCACTACCCAGAATCTCCTGCCAGAAAAACCATTATTTGTAAATGGCTAACTCGAATGTTCGTACTGCTCTTGCAATTCTGGTGATGGCGGTAAGTGGTGCAGTCGTCGTCGAATCACTTGACGGCCACGCAGACAGATGCCGAGACATGTTGAGTTTGGTCTGCGAGGATGAAGTTTTAACGCGCATATTCTTGTACAGACACACGAGGGTGAGCCATGAATGTTGCAAGGAGGTGGTGAGAATGGGTGGAGCCTGTCTGGAGGTGTTGGTGATAAGGGATCTTGAAGATCCTTTCTTCGAAAACCATACCAAATTTGCACACAAAATCTTTGACAGGGCTCAACATCTATGGGCTAAATGCACTTCGCTTGCTTCTCCTTGAACAACAACAACAAGAAGAAGAAGAAGAAGAAGAAGAAGAAGAAGAAGAAGAAGAAGAAGAAGAAGAAGAGATCGATACTTATTGTGTGAACAAAAGTTGAAAAAAAACCCCATGAGATGTATCGATTTTATATAAAAAGAATAATTGTTTTTTTGGGTAAACTACACTGGTGGTCACCGAACTATCACCGTTTTCCTATTTTGGTCCCCAACTAATTTTTTCATCAAAATAATCCCTCCCGTTAGATAGTTTTCTTGTTTTGGTCCATCTCCGTTAAAAATTAACGAAATCGCTGACATGAAATTTTTTTAATATTTTTATTTTCCAAATCAACATTCTCTTTTCTCGTCAGCATATTAAATATTATTTTTTATTATTTCAATCGACCAACCAGGAGGTGACACCTTCAAATTTCAAACAAATCAAATTTGAGAATTCAAGTATTCTCATGACATGCTTAATGACAAGTAACAACAAAGGAGATGTTCTTCTAATCAATTCAAACAATCATACTATCAAGCATATATGACAAGCAAGGTGAAATTAATGTCATCCTTTACCCTCCCCTCACTTAATCGTATTGTCCCAATGCAAAGAAAATAAAGGAAATGAAGAATAAAGAAGGGTAAAGGATACTCCTCGTGTTTAGTGGCGACCGCAGCCACGACCTTGGTGTCGCGTACGAACCATCGTGGAAAATGACCTCAAAAATTGGTTTGAGTGCTGCTCGAAAAGGGATTCAAAAATTGGCACTATTCGAGTAAAATTTATGCTTAGACGCTTGTTTAAATCCGAGTAATTTACCTAAAAAAATTTAAAACAAAAAAATTATTATAAATGAAAGAAAATAAAATAAAAAGAAAGAATAAGACATAAAGTAAAGGAAAGAAAACAAATGGGTTGCCTCCCATGTAGCGCTTTGTTTAACGTCATTTAGCTCGACGACCTGTGTTAAATTTTTGGTTCTTCAAAAATAAGTTCTTCAATTAAGCGGTGTTGTCCATCCCTCGCCGTTTTTACGCCTTCCTCCGTCTTGATTTTATGCATGCACATGGATGGACTCAACCCCTTAATATCGGATAAGGTCCATTTGATTGCCTCTTTATTTGTGCGTAAAACAACAACTAAGCTACTATCTTCTTCTTTTGACAGCTCGTTGGAAATGATGATTAGCAAGGTACCATTTTCGCCCAAAAATACGTAATTAAATTGCTCTAATTTTGACTTTGGTGTCTGCAAAATTGAAGGAAGAGCTTTAGACTTTGAAGGCATTAATCTAAGACTAGAAGTAGAAGAAATAGTAGAAGAAATTTCTTTAAACTCCCTTTCGTCGGGTTCCTCTATTCCTAATTCCCTGCAAGCATCAACAAACAATTCAGTTTCTAAAATTTCATCGGCTAATGGATCGATAATATCAATAAAATTCAAACTTGCGACCGAATCAGGATACTTCATAGCTTTATACACATCGAACTTAATTACTTCCCCATCAAATTCCATAGTTAAGATATCGTTAGGGACATCGATTTTTGTATGTGCTGTTGACAAGAAAGGGCGGCCAAGCAAGATTTCTGATCCGTTATTGCTGCGGTCATTTTCCATGTCAATAATGTAAAAATCAGCAAGAAAAATAAGATCGTTTACCTTTACCAACACGTTTTCTAGTACCCCTCGGGGCAGAAAACTGACCGATCAGCTAATTGAACCGTCACTCGAGTTTCCTTCAATGGTTCAGTCGAAATTTTGTTGTAGACGCTCAATGGCATGACATTAATAGATGCGCCTAGATCGCACATTGCCCTCTTTATTCCGACATTTCCGATCTTGCAAGGAATCGCGAACATCCATTGGTCCTTATATTTCAGTGGTAAGCGTCTTTGAAAAATGGCCGAAATGTTCTCGCTGAGGTTAACTCTTTCATTCCCGGATAGTCGCCTACGATTTGTGCATAGATCTTTTAAAAATTTTGCGTACTTCGGCACCTTTCGAATGACATCAAGAAGTGGAATATTGATTTCCACCTTCTTGTATATATCCAAAATTTCCTTCTCCTCTTCCTTTTTGTCACGTCTTGCTAGTCGACCTGGAAAAGGAGGAACATGCTCGTAAGTAGAAAAAGAAGGATTAGGTTGGATGTTACCTGAGGTTGGTGAAGAGTTTCCTTCTTGGTCCTTCGAAGAAGTGCCTTATTTGTCTTTGTCAGATTTTTTCTCGATTCCCTTTGGCGGTTCTGGTGAAATTACTGTACCACTTCGCAAAGTAATCGCGCTTACATTTTTCCTCGGACTTGTTTCGGTTTGAGAGGGCAATCGTCCTTGAGACTCTAGGCGGCCAATGGTTTGAGATAGGTGACTTATTTGTTTGTCAATTTCTTGGAGATGAGATTGTGTTTGGGTTTGAAATTTTTCTTGTGAAACAGCTAACCTTTCGACAATTGTCTCAAGGGAAGTTTTTTATGGCATTTGAGTGGGAAAAGGGGGTGGTCTCGGCTGATAATTTGGGTTGGCCATTTGGTTGTTTCCGTAGCTCAGATTTGAATGGTCCCTCCATCCCGGATTATAAGTGTTGCCGAATGGGTTATAAGGCCTTTGAGAAGGTTCTTGGAAATTATTTATGGCATTGACTTAGGCGTCAGATTCATTCTGTAACATTGGGCAGCGATCCGTTGGGTGATCCGACATCGTACAAATTCCACAGACTTTTGCAGCTCCAATCTTTCTTGAAACAAGTGAATTAACTATATTAGTTAATTTGTCTATTTTATTTTCAAGTGAAACAATTCTTACTTCGTGAACCCGTCGGCTAGGTTCACTAAAGGAGCCAAACTGTTGCGAGTTTGCGGCCATAGTGGAAATTAGAGTTCTTGAATTTCTTAGCGTCTTGCTGACGAGTGCGCCGCCACTTGCAAAATCCACAATCTTTTTGTCCATTGGGAGCATCCCTTCGTAGAGATACTGAAGGAGGGTCTGTTCGGATAGGCCATGATGCGGGCAACTTGCGCACAACTTTTTGAACCTCTCCCAATTATCGTAGAGAGATTCTTCGCTCCTTTGTTGGATTCCCAAGATGCTTCGCCTAAGCTCGCTCGCCTTTGTCGCAGGAAAATGCCTATCAAGAAAAATACGAGAGAGTTCAGCCCATGTAGTAATTGAGTTAGGCAGAAGATAAAATAACCATTCTTTAGCCGATCCGATTAAGGAAAAAGGAAATGCCCATAGTTTGATTTGGTCTTCCGAGACCCCTTGCGGCTTCATGCTACTGCACACCATATGGAATTCGGCGAGATTTTTATTTGGACTTTCGCTAGGGAGACCGTTGAATGTAGGGAGAAGATGAATTAAACCCGTTTTTAGTTGAAAAGGGGTCTCGCCATTAGGAAAAGCGATACAGAGTGGTTGTTGCACAACAGGGGTTGCGGTTAGTTCTCGAATTGTTTGATCTGCCATCGGTTCTGGTATAGGATCTTCGACTGGTGTAGTTTCAGAAGTGGATTCCAGATCTGATTGTTGTCTACTTTGTTCTCGTTGTTGTTTCTTTCGCTGAAGCGTTTCACCGTGAGTTCTACGAGCTCTTGCTTCGATCTCCGGGTCAAGGTTAACTAGATCTCCCAGATTGCTTCTGGTCATAAAAATCAAACAAAATAATTAGTGATTGCCGAAAAATAAAACTCCCCGGCAACGGCGCCAATTTTGACAAGCGTCGTTTTACTCACCAAAATAAATTAAAATAAACCTCTTCAAACAAATAATAAGATAAAGAAATTAAAGTAGAATAGAGGAAGAGGGTCGATCCACAAGGAGTTCTATTGGAATCGCTGATTGAGCCTTATCGTGATTTAGATCCCAGAAGTAGCTAAAAAATAAATAAATAAATAAAAATGGGAGGTTTGGCGTGATTAAAGTAACGAGAAAATAATAAACAATTAAAGAAAAATGCAGTAAATAAAGTGAGGAATGAAGTAGAAAAATCACTAATAAGAAAGCAGCCTCAAGCTAGCTTCGTCAATTCCCACGATCATTGAAAATAGATTTTTACTCCGGGATTCATGTCGGTTACAGTCTACGAGGCCCAACCCATCTTAACTTGATTTTCTCTCATGTAACCGATCTTCCCAAGTCTATCTCCGAAAGTCGATTCTTATATAATTCAACCACGTCTATCGTCGTTAAAATACTTAGTTTAAAAACAGGAAAAGCCCGACTCAGAAGTTGTCTCATTGAGAATCGTTTCTGATTTCATCTTTCCTTAATGGACCGCCACTAAGAGTGTTCACAGGAATTCGAAGTGCCACAGGCCGATCCTTCCTCCCAACTATATAATTTAACGATTCCAGACCAACAGATTCTTTTTGATTTGAAAAACGTTTAAAAGTTTTAGCAAGGCCGATTGCCAAACTATCTATACAGAAAGATGAAAATGTATCCCAAAGGGATTTAAGCAATGTTCAATTCTCACGCATGGAATTGATTTGTATTAGCTCTCGGCATTTGGAAAATTAGCCAAGCATAATATTGATTATCATACTTTAACATGTTTTTGACAAAGTATTTAAAAAGCATAAAATGAATATGAAGCAAAGATGAAACAAAGAAAAACTTATATTAAAATGAAAGCAAGTAGCAACAAGAACTAATGAGATGATGATCTTAAGCCTTAGCCATGGAAGGTATTTATAGGCTTAGATTTACTAAAGATAACATAATTTAAAATGTTTGGTTTAAAACTTAAAAACTAAAATCCTAAGTTCGGATTGTGCTGACTAGATATTCCAGACTCTTTCAGAGTTTTCCTTGTGCTGACTGTATCTTCTAGAAATTGTCACGTCATACGCGTCGTGCCCATCGTCGTGCCCATGATGCCAGCCACAACCAAAAAAATAAAAAAAACTGCAGAAATGCACCTTTCTGCTGCCAATTCCAAAATTGAGTCCCTGAACAGAAAATAAAATAAATGCAACCAATTAAGTATTGAAAAGTCCTCAAAACAAAAAAATAACAAGCAAAAAGTGTCATTTATAAGAGCTCTTCACCCGTTGATCCATCGTTTGAATGGATATCATCAGATTTTGAGGAAGTTGGTCTGCAATGCTCATCTATGGTCTCGTCCGACTCTTCCAAATCCTTTTCATACACTATTCGAGCCCCGCATTTCTTCACCTTGGAACCGATGTTTTCGATTTTGAATACAACCTCCATTTCGAACATTTCCTTTGCCATATCGATGCTCGATCCGGAAATCTCAGTTTCATCACATATTAGTTCCTCCAGGAATGTCAAATCCATATCAGCAAAAGGCATAAAATATAGCCAAAGGTGGTCCTCGGTCACCCTCCTAGACCCTGCTTCTAAATGATACTTATTGCCACCAACTTTACAAGAGAAATTTCTACCATGGATTGTACATTCAAAGGAAATATAGTCCAGCCTGCCAGGATCGTAATCGAAGTTAGACGAGAAAACGAAGCAGAAAGCGAATCCAAGTATCTGACAATCATTCAGAAAATTGGGAGGCAATGGCATCTTTATTATTGAATTTGAAGACTCATCCGTCTGATAGCTAAACCATTGTTGGATTTCACTTCCCGGTATGAAAATGCTGAAGTGTCCTGTTCTTTCCTTTGCAACTACCTATTAAACAAAACAAAACAAAAAATGATAATTAGCAGCTACCTGCAAACAGAACATCATTTTTGAAATCAGTACCATAAATAAAAAAAAGACCTTAAGACTTCTTTTCAGTATTGTTATCACATTGTTGGTCTCTGCCAATTTGAAGCAGCTCAAAGCATTAATGTATCCATAACTCCTTGGATAATTGCAAACTGTTGTTGGAATTGCAACTGCTTCCAATGAAGCACAACCATCTACCGATAGTCTTGTGTTTGCTGGAAGATCAGGCAATGATTTAAGCCTTTTGCAGTCGGTCAGAATTAGAAACGTAAGCTTCGAAAGTCGACCCATGGTTGTAGGCAACGTGATGAAATTGTTATCAGAAAGACTTAGATACGACAACGACGACAAGCTGGAAATACCATTAGGAATATCCCCATCACGAAGGTTGCAGTCATCTAAATGCAGCTCATTCAAAGCACTCAAACCTGACAAAACAGCAGGTAGCCTCAGAGTCATAGAGTTCGTACCAAGTCTTTCCGTTGCCCTCGAAACGAAAGGCCAATGTGATCGTTCTCTAGATGGTGGTCCCTTGCATCCTTTAAAAAACAAAATCTTCAAACTTTTCATATGAAAAATGAAAAGTGGAAGTGCTGTTATAGCAGTTTCACTTAAGTCGAGCCTCTTTAAACTTTTTATTTGCTGCAAATTCTCAGGCAAATTTTCAAGTTTAGAGCAGCCACAGAGATTAAGATTTTCGAGGAGTTGACACCCTCCTATGCTGCTTGGGAGAGTCTCAAGCTTACTGCAACCTTTCAGAGTTAGCAACTCAAGACTCCTGAGATGTCCAACTGAAGAGGGAAGTTCTTTAATAGCAGTCCCATCTAAACAAAGCTCCCGCAAACACTCCATTTCCCCCACAATCTCTGGAATCCTTTCGATTTTTGAACAACCCGAAAGAATTAATGTTTCAAGAGATTCCTTTCCAACATTGGATGGGAAACTCCTTACACTTTTGCAGTCTTTTAAACTCAAAATCTTAAGCCTCCTTAGAAACATGATGGTTGGATGAAAATCTGCTATTCGAGTGCCTTCCAAAACCAAACTTTCAAGGTTTGGGACCATACTGAAGTCTGGTGTTTTCACAAGGTTTTCACAGCCTTTGAGGTCCACTGATTTTAACTTAGGTAAAGGCTGTTGAAGAAAACAATTAAAGATTTGCAATGTCAAACTATTGATGAAATAAATTACTCCATTCTTACCGTGCTTGGCTTCCATAATTTCTGAATGCGGCTATAAGGCAGAAGAAGTGCAACAAGGTTTTCTGGATGGAAGCTTGAAGGGAAAGATTTGAATGGATATCCATGCCATTCCAAAAACCTTAACTCATTACTAAGATAGTTGAGATAACGAGAATTTGGGGTTGGGGAATTGAACAGCCTCAGAATTCGTAGCCTTTTCATCTTCAAGAAGGCATCAGCAGCCAGAGCTAAAGTCTTATTCTCTACCCTGATAAAAAAAGATGAATGAGCTTCAACAGATAGACAGTAATCAACTACATTTACATGGAGAGATGTATGAATTTGTACCCTGCACGACCGCTACCGATACCTTGAACAGCTTCCGTAGCCTGAAAATCAGCTTAAACAATAAATGACATAGTAAAAATTTATAAAAACTAACTGCATAGTGCTCGACTTACAGTGTTTTCTGCTAGAACGTAATGAATGTCCTTGTCTTCCCATAATCTACTACGTTTTCCAGGCCTATTAGGAGATTCTTGGCGAACAATTTTTCTTCCCATCTCTTGTAGCAAATCATGCATGCACAATTTGTTGTCTTCGTCGATCGTGATGAGAGATTTCTTGATGAGAACATCTATCCCAATGTCCGGGAAAGAGTTGCAGCCATCAAGAATTTTTGTTACCGTATCTTTGTCATCTCCTCTGAAGAAGCATGCAATATCTAAAAAGATGTCCTTTTCTGTTTCCTCTAACCCATCGAAGCTTATTCGAAGTTTGTCTAGAATTTCCTTATTAGACTCCTTTTTAAGTCTTTCTACAGCACTTCTCCATTGATCTGCATTCGATCTGCCGGAAAGAAACGAACCAAGAACTTCGAGCGCTAAAGGAAGGCCACCGGCATATTCCACTACATGCTTGGAAAGCTCCACAAAATCCTTTGCAGGTGTGTCACTTCTAAAAGCTTTGAGACTGAAAAGGCGAAGTGCTTCCTTAGAATTCAATTCCACCGGCTTATAGACGACGTCCACCCCGTACACTTGCAGCAGGTGCTCGTCTCTTGTTGTTATGATGATTCTGCTTCCTAAGCCTAACCAACCACCGCGCTTCCCAATCAAACACACCAAGTGCTGTATGTTATCCGCATCATCAATAACAATAAGAACCTTTTTCCGAGACAACAAACGGCTTATAATCTCATTTCCTTCATCAACATCAGAAATGTTGAAACTTTCCCCCGGAAAAATCTTGGAAAGAAGTTGTTTCTGCAAATAAACAAGTCCATGTTTCTCCACAACTTCACGAACATCGGCCAAAAAGATTTTGCCTTGAAAATGAGTAGAAATTTGAGTGTAAACAAATCTTGCAAGAGTTGTTTTGCCTAAGCCGCCCATACCACAGATCCCTATAACGCGACCATGATCATATACATCTCCCGCGTCTATTTGGCAACGCAGCTCTTCCAAACGTGATTCAATTCCAATTATGTCATTGGGAGGACTGGCAAATGTTTGACACAATTTCGTCGATACCCCTTTTATGATTTCTTTAATAAATTCTGCTTCCTCATGCCTTCAAATTCAAAAATAACCACTAAGGGTGTTCAAAAATAACCGACTAGATGACCCGACTTGTTGACCTAATCAAAAAAATTAGGGTAATTTTATAAATTTTTTTCAACTCCCGTGTCGGGTACCCGACTCGCTATTTCCTAGATCGGGCCAGGGTCACAAAATTCTAACTTTCCTGGTACCCGACTACCCGAATGTATATTTATATTAAACTAATAATATATATTTATATTCTAGTACCCAATTACCAGATTTTGCGGGTACCCGTGACATCCGAGTATTCAATTAGCGGATACTCGACCAACTCAAGTCAAAACACGGGCCAGTCGAACTACTACCCGAAGACCCGGATTCCTGGTACCTCAGGTACCTGAATTTGAACATCCCTACTATCCACTAGTCTTTAGGGGCAACTGTAAACGAAAGTGGAAGAAATTTTTAGTCTAATAGTAGCATTTAGGTTTTGTTGGTTACGAGTCGAGTAAATTTTTGGTTAGTTAAATTTAAGAATCTTATTTTATAATTTAAATTTTATTTCAAATTTTAAGTCAAATTATTTTTTTCTCTTTTAACTTTTGTGATTAAATACTTAACCAATTTCTTCTAAAATTTATGTAATTTGTCATCTCAATATTTTCGTGCATGTTTGATATGGTATTATTGAAGTGAAAGAATGAGATGGTTACCTGTGATTCAAGTGCCATCCCTTGATGTTAGCTACTTCAGTTAAAGCAAATCGCCACCTTTGTGTCTTGTCCTTGTTGTCCCCGTAAATCCTTTCATGTTTAGCAAAGGCTTCTTCAACTTTTCCTCTTTGTTTTCTCAAATCCGATGGATCCACGTGATAGAAAATCGGAAACACCTTATGTCCCTTGTCGTTCTTCTGTTGGATAATCTCGGAAAGCTCCTCCAGGCACCAACTCGAAAAGGCATATCCTTCCGACAAAACAATCACAGAGCACCATGATTCTCGAATGGCATTGAAGAGCTCCGGTGCTATGGCTTCGCCGGTCTCGAGCTTGTCATCGTCTCTGAAAGTGATGATTCCTCTCCTTTTCAGTGCGGCATATAAATGATCCGTGAAGGTTTTGCGGGTATCCTCTCCTCTAAAACTCAAGAACACATCGTATTTCCCTCGTGAACATGATGGAACCATTGGAATTTATGCGGTAATTTGAAGATGATAATCCGAGTATAACATGATGAACATATTTATACTCACTAAAATCACCTAGATTTTGATTACTAGCACTATATTTCGACAGTGGGAATTGGGAGGGTAGTTTAGAGGAAATTGACAAATTGTTATTTTTGATAAAAAGTGAGGAATCAAAAGACTTGAAACAATTAAAAAAGACCCACAAAATTTAGACGTGTGCATTTTCAACAGTAATCATTAACCGATGTAATTATTAATTTGGGAGGGTAGTTTAGAGGAAATTGACGAATTGTTATTTTAGTAAAAAGAGAGGAGTCAAAAGACTTGTAACAATTAAAAAAAGACCCACAAAATTGGGGAGGTATTTGACAAATTTTTATGGGTAAACTACTAGAATGACCACTTATGTTTAGTAAATATACATTTTGGTCATCGATTTTTAAAATTGACCGTTATGGTCACTTATGTTTTTGTTGTCTAAACTTATGGTCACTCGAACGCTAGTGGTTAACGTGACAGTTACGAAAATTTGTATTATAGTATCTTTAACCTCCCATATTTACACATTCAATCAATTTAGTCTTAGTTTAAAATAAATCATTGATTTTAACCTCATTATTTAGATATTCTTTCAATTTGATCCTATATTATATTAGAAATTATTTAATATTTTTTTCTTCAATCAATGTCACCATTTAGTTGAAAGAAAATAAATTATAAAACCTAGGTGTGGTTGAATAATGCCCAAGTACTTTTTTTTATAAAAGCCACTAAATTTTTATTAAATCCATAGAAAAATTACAATTACAATGCATCCAAGAAGAAGAATATTTGGATTAAACAACCCAAAAAAAATCCTTACAACCTAAAAACAAAGAAAAATAAAAACTTCTATGGAGATAAGCATACCAACAAAATTTAGCAGCCTCCTGAATCTCCTTGTCTCTGTCCAAACGAGACGCATAAAGAAGGAAGAAGGAGTGGTGCGCGATCCAAGCTGTCAAGCAAAAAGTACCACTACCCAGGACTGATTTCATCGGCAAACAACCATCAACCGAGTGGGGATATAACTTTCCAAGTGACCACCGACAAAAATATAAATCAGAAACTAGCACTGATTGAATCTCTGTGCGAACAACAATCGATCACTAGGGTATGCTGAAACATGCCACAAAGACAGATGAATCAAACAACAAAACAAAAACAAAAACATGTCACAAGGACAGAGGAAAAAACGTGTCACAAAGACAGAAAGAGATTCTTATTAAAAACCAAGAAAACTAATAGATCCGGTGGTCGACAACCAATATTAAAATTGATTGCCGACCACCGATCAAAAGGATTGATCAATGTAGAAAACGAATAGAGTTTAAGGAATTTTGGTATGGAAAGTGGCTAGGGTTTTTTCTTTTCCGTAAAGTTTTTTGATTCAAGTGTTCCCACTATAATGCCCAAGTACTTTTTTTTTAATGAAAGCTAGAGTGATTACAAATAGTATCTGTTCTAAATATACTCTCAATCATTTGACAATGAACGCTCAATCACCCTGCTGCAGCTGCTGGTGCTCGTACCCGTGACCTCTAGGAACAACAATCGTTCCCTTAATCACTGAGGCAAGTTGGTTCGTGCTAATGCCGAAGTACTTAACTGCTAGGCTAAAGCCTATTATATTATTTGATTAACAGCAATATATTATATATGATACTATTCTCGTGAAAATCAATATTAAAATTGATTACCGACCACCGATCAAAAGGATTGATCAATGTAAAAAACGAATAGAGTTGAAGGAATTTTGGTATGGAAAGTGGTTAGGGTTTTTTCTTTTCCGTAAAGTTTTTTGATGCAAGTGTTCCCACTATAATGCCCAAGTACTTAACTGCTAGGCTAAAGCCTATTATATTATTTGATTAACAACAATATATTATATATGATACTATTCTATTATTTGATTGACAACTAAATTTAAGACTCTAAAGCAATCCAGTCAACAATTGACAACTAAATTTAAGACTCTAAAGCAATCCAGTCAACTATTGACAACTAAATTTAAGACTCTAAAGCAATCCAGTCAACTATATTTGACAACAATATATTATATATGATTAAATTTAATGTTTCATTAATAAATTATAGAAACATGATTAAATTTTGTCAAACTCGTTATTTTTATTTTTTGTTAAAAAAACATCTTAAATACAACTAAAATAATAAGGTATTACACTAACTTATAAAATTCACACTTAAAAAAATAACTGAAGTTGTAAAAGTAAAAAATAAAAATTTGAGTGCAAGTATTCATGTTGCTCCTCCTTTTATGACAATACTATTAAAATTAATGACGTCATCGATTAAATATCAATAAAAAAATGAAACGACGACTTTAGAAAAACAAAAGAAAAGATAAAAACTTAGTATCTAATATACTTTTTGACTTATTTGCAATTCGTTAGTTCATCTTATAAAAATAAAACTTACTGAGTATATGTTCGGCATTTTCTTGGATTAAAAAAATATTTGCCAATTTCCCGTAAATTACGACACCAAAAAGTTTCTTAATTTGTCTTTCCTCATCATAACGCAATATTTTAAATATTTCCCCGCTTGTATGGTCTGGGAAAATTCTAAGAAAATATCTCTTAAAAAGAGTCTAAAAAAAGACGTGTATACAATTCTTACAAAAAATTGTAAGGATTTGTGTATATGTATGGACCAAAACTTTTACTAAAGTGACAAGGCACCAATTCTTATCACTTTTATGTACATACATAAATTTTTATAAAAATGTGTACATATACCAAGTTTACAATTTTTGTAAAAATTTGTGTACATATACCGAAATTCTTACAAAAGTGGTAAGAATTTTTGTACATGCACAATTTCTTACGATTTTTGTGAAATTTTCGGTACATTGTTTACAAAGGTGTTAGTATCGAAATTTAACATTATTTGTTGAGAAAACTATTTAAAAGTTTAAATTTATTGGGAGTATTTAAAAATTTTAAACTTAAAACTATATATATATATATATATATTCTATAGAAAATTTTTAGTATTTTTCGAGAGTGAGACCACGGCCTCCCACAAGTTCTCGCTTTTGAGGAGAACACTCCCCCGAAATCAAATCCAGAATCTAATGTGAATTAAAATTAAAGCAATGTCCTTTAACAATACACAGTCAATAGATTTTGATTTTTTTTTATCTTGAATAATAAACTAATATTATTTAAAAGATAGTATTAAATGCATGAACAGTGCATGACCTCCATAACAAGTAATTAGTATCATTAAGCTTGGGAAGTACTCGACTAAGGGTTGTAGGCAAGGTGCTGAAATTGTTATCAGAAAGTCTTGAGAATTTCCAACGAGGTCAAGCTGCAAATATCATTAGGAATAGCCCCATCACAAAGGTTGCACTCACTTAAATTCAGCTTTTTCAAAATACTCCAACCTCACAAAATAGCAGGTAGCCTCAGAGTTATAGAATTCAGACTAAATTTTTGCGTCCACCTCAAAATAAAAGGCCAGTGTGAGTAAAATTTAAGCTTCGGTGATAAAATTTTCCCGTCATCGTGAGTAAAATTTTCGATTATTTCTCATCTTTGTTGGTTTATATCTCCACAATTTTTAGATATTCCCCCGCCTAATTTTCAGTTTTGTCACTCCTATTTCAAGCATATTCATGTCGCAAATTCATCTTGAAGGTTAAGAAAAGAAATGATATCAGAGATGTTAATTTTATGATTGTTTTTTCTAATAAATAATAAAATAGTTTTAATAGAAGATTAAAACCTTGATCAAAACAGTATTTTCCACTAACAAATCGTATTTGGCCACTATGTTTATTTTGCTGCCTGTATGATCTGCCATTGTGCTCTGGAAAATGGAAATTACACTCCTTAATTCTTAATTTCTCTACACTTTACACTTTACACTAACAAATTATACATTTTTCTCACTTTACACTTTAAACTATTTTTCTCAATTTATCTTTTTAAATTATTATTTTCATCTTAATTTTTTCTAAATATAAAAACTATCAATAAGAAAATGACACATGATATCTGTAAAGTGACTAGACAAAGAACTGTAAGAATTTCATGGTAAAATATAAATGTTTGAAAAAATAGAATAATTTATAATTAATTGTTGTGAATAAAATAAAGAAGAACAAGAATAAGAACGAATAACAAGAAGAACAAAGAGATAAGAGAAAGAGAGAGATTTTTATTATTCTCAAATATAGACTTGTACGTAATCATTTATTTATAGGCATAAGAAGTACATAATACATTAAACTCTAATTAATAGAGATAATATTCCTAATAATAAATAAATCGAACTCCTTAGATAACGTTTTAATCATGATAGACATCCACATAGATAAATATTCATAACACTCCCCCTTGGATGTCTATGAAGATAATGTGCCTCATTAAAACCTTACTAAGGTAAAAACTCAATGGGAAAAAAATTCATTAGTGAAGGAAAAAGAGTACACACATCTTTAATACGCATAACATGTTGCCTCATTAAAAACCTTACCAGGAAAACCCATCGGGACAAAACCTCGGTTAAGGGAAAAAGAGTGCAACGCGTATTTACTCCCCCTCATGAAAACATCACAGATGATCTTTGAATCTTCATAATTCAATCTTGAATATTATTTTTCTAAAGATCATGAGGGATGAAACTTTGGAGTAATATGTTCCATGATGTATCCACTTTCAAACTGAGATATACATCTTGCATTATCTTCACACAAGATAGCTTTTATCATATATTGTAAAAGTAAATCCACATATCTTTTGAATATGTTGGGTCAATGATCTTAGCCAAACACATTTTTTGCTTGCCTCGTGCATAACAATTATTTCTACGACATTTGAGGAGACATCAACGAATGTTTGAAGATCTAAATGTAATGATCTTTGTATATCCATGGATATTGCTTGACCAACTAATATATGGTACTTCAAAACCAAGAAAAGATATAATTATCTTTATTCACATCCAACAATCCATATTGAATCTTCTTTAAGATTCTTTCAACTTATGTTCATTCATAGACAAAAACGCATATTTAATTGCTCGATCTTTAGGTCGAGACAAAATCACATCTCAAGATTCTTTTTCTCAAATCCTTTCCTTAAATAACCAAATGCTTTGAAAGCTCTTCGTGAGTTCTAATAATATAATGAATCTTGATTCAAATTCCTTTATAAAATACATAAGGAAATCTTATCATTCTTATAGTATTTCTTCAATTAGTACTCATTAAGGCGATTATATCAAATGCGCCAAAATATTCAATGAGACATGTCTAAACAAATTTTCTCAAAAATTTCCAAATGCTTTTAGCATTTTAAATCCATTAAGGATAAATAGGGATCCATAAATAATTAGACGCATGTAATATATTTCATACTGCCAAAGTAATTGCATCCACCATGAAGTAATTAAAACTCTTCATAAATCATAATTTTTCGTATTTACGACAACTTATTTGTGCCTCACTTGCATTACTGTAACACCCGTGTCTTGGGCCTAGGAGTTAGCCGGGTATTAGTTCGAGTCAAATAAAACTTAACTAAAACAATTCAATTTCAAATAATGGTCAAATTGAGTTTTAAAATGAAGGGAAGGACCTATGTTGCTATTTACCCAAGTTTTAAATAAAGCTAGACCACTTTATTGTAAAGTTGTCTTCCTCCCTCATTCTTCCTCCTTTTCACATTTGAAAACCCCCACCATTTCTAAAACCCTACAAGCTTGGAGTTACTATTCCATCTATTTTAGCACCCGATTTCAACATCATTTTAAGAGGTAATTATATTTTCTTAATCTCCTTTTCATCCTCTACTTGTATATTGTCTTAAATTTCAAAAATATGGGTTTTGAGAAATTAGGGTTCATATGGAAATTTGGGGTTTTGATGGGGTTTTTCAATTGTTTTGAGAAATTGTTTTGGGGTTATGTTTAATCATAATGAAATATGCAACATATATTAATTTGGTAGATTTTGGGTGAATTTTCGTAGTGGGTCTTTAAGGCCAATTTTAGGGTATGAAAAATTGGGTTTTTGAGAGGATTTGTGTTAGGATTGAAGGGCTGATGGTCTACCTATGTTAGGGGGTGTTTTGGGATGTTTTGGAAGCCATTTGGGTGCTTGGAATTGGGTATTTCAACCCTTGGTTATGGGAGTCCGAAAATTGGGTTTTTGGGATGCTATGTGATTTGGAATTTGTGGAAATTGAGTTGTGTTTTGCAAAGTGGATTGATGATTGAATTAGCATTGATTTGGGAAGTGATGTATGTGTTTTGTTTGGCTAGAAGCAAGGGGAAACGTGGAAGAAGCTTCGGGATCGAATCCGGGAATTTGAAGAACGGTCGCTTGCTTGGTCTTGGAGCTTGGGAGCTTAGGTGAGTGGTTGTTAGCTTTTAAAGGTTTTAAATTAGTTGGTTCGCGTATATGGACTAGGTTGGGCTTGGTAGACCCACCTAGAGTTAGGATTAGGGTGGTAGCCTAATCCTAATCTTGATCTAAGCCTTTGGATGAACTCAAATGTATGAATGTATATGCCTCGTATGTCTTGAGATATGAATGCTTATGTATATTGTTTATACATGTGAATTGAGGCATGGGTTGTATGGCTTAAAGCATGCATGGTGATGGTTCATGGTTGTGTCCATGGTGAGTACGTGCTAAGCACGGAAATGATTGAAATGAGTAATGTGGAATGAGTAAAATATTGGCACTAGTATACTTAAATACAAATGATCGATCATTAGGATGTTAGTGTGTACACATGAGTCTAAAGTCGCGCGTGGCCTTGGTGGCGTTGAGTCACCAAGGAGGAGTACGGGTACTGTTGAGTGTGTAAAAGTTCTATTATTTACACCCTTTTTAACCCATATTTCTGCTGCATTCAAGCATCATTGCATTGCATTTAGGATAGTTTTCAGTTAAATATCACAATTATATAAAAGGCACGGATTCTACTAAAAGATGGTGTATTTTGCAGGTAACTGCCAAGGTTGACGATGAAGGCAGGCGAAGGGCAGATAAGCAGGAAGGCTGAACTGAACAAGCAGCTGAAGAAGACGAACCTGTCATAAACCTGTCGTGACAGCATGGTGACAGCAGATTATTGAAGAGGAAAAATGAAGTGGACATCGATAGATAGAGAAAAATCAGCTCGTCTGTCGTGTGGAAGCCAAATAATTTTCCAAGCCCCGGATCAAAAGATATGTCAAGCCAAAGCTCAAAGGAGAGGAAATCCCTAAAAGCAAGGATGCGGCTAGAAAGTAGGATACTTTAGAGATTTAGTCTTTATTAGAATCTTATTTTTAATTAAAGTTGTAATCCTTGTTACCTTAGATAACTTGAGCCCAAAGCTTATATAAAGGGCATAGATTAAACCTAGGGCATAGCCGACTACCCCATAACCGAAACCAAAACCCTGCCGTCCACCCGTCACCGACATGTTCTAAAATCCCCCTAGGGCCACGGGTTGTTTTGTAAAGTAGTTGCAAGGGTTGCTTTGTTTTAGGATTTTTCAAGTTCAATAAAATAAACTTCAAGTTCTTTTATCTTGGTTTTAATATCTTGCAAGAGCATCGGGAGAGCATTGTAAGGTTATCTATTTACTTAGCATCGGGAGAGTTAAGTATACGAAAGAGATAGAAGCAAGTTCTCTAGTTTATAGTTGAACCATCTCGTGCTTAGGGATAAGGCGAGGTTAAGTGGCTAAGGAAGAATTCATACACATCGGTGTTCATCCTTCGATTCACGCCGGGAGGTATCATCAAAGACGTGTTCATCGACAGCCTTGTGCCTAGGGATAGGGCAAGGCAGATCTGGGATTCTTGCCAAGCTTGAAGTACTGAGTTAGTGTCTGCTGCCGCGACAACTAACGGACAGACGTCGCGACAGGTGCTGTCGGCTACGGGAACGACGACAGAACTGGAGATCCTAAGCAATTCAATACCTACACTACCGAGCAATTCAATACCGGCCCATTCTTTCTATCTTGATAATTCAATCCTTCTATTTACGTTTTTACTTTATTATTCGTGATAACTTTCTAAAATATTTCCTTTACTTCGTGCAGTAAATCAAGGTGAAGTCATTAGCCCAATCCCTGTGGAGACGATATCCGATACTTCGTATCACTTTACTACTTGCGTCGTGTACACTTGCACTACAATTGCGATAGTCTATTTTACACGCAACAGGTACGCCCGGAAATGGTATTTAAATATAGTCGGTGATGAGTGGAATCCCATCGACGGGGCGTGAGGATGAGTGGAATCCCCTCCGCGAGACCGGTGATGAGTGGAATCCCACCGAGGTAATGTGGTTGTTGGATATGAGTTTCCAACGAGTCTATCCGCGTATTTGGGTCATAACTAGGTGCCAATGTTGATTGATATATGTAGCAATGTGATGAGATATATGAGCTGTTTGGATGTTTATATGTGATTGCATGTATGGTAGTATTAAACTCTTAATTAAGGCATACATGTAATACATTGCTCATGCATTTATACCTTGTGGACCTTGGTAAGTGTAAATGGCTTTGGCTAGATCGTGCTCGGACCCTGCAATGTTGAGGTTTGTTTTTAGAGCTTACCCTCACTAAGCATCCTTGCTTACGCTCTCTTTGTTCAACATTGCAGATCCTTAGTTCGTGGGTTGCTCGGGCAAGAGGAGGGCCTCCAAGTGTGGTTTGGATTGAATTCACCAAGTATGGGTTTAAAATACTAGACATGTAATGGTTGAGCAATGGGATATGAATGTTTTGTGGTTGTTGTTGGTTGATAGGAGCATGTGTAGACTCCTTTATATATGTTGCTTTTGCATGGTTGTGTTGCCATGATGGATGTTAACTCTTGCCTATTTGCTTACTTGAATGTTAGCTTATGCCTTAAGAGTTTTTACATGTGTTGAATGTGGTTTGAATGAATGCATGATGTGGATCGTTGCCTTTGTATTATACGTGTTTAAGCCTTGTTGAAGCATGCTTGTATGGTTGCTATACTTTAGGATGTCTTGCCTTGAAGTTGCTTGGTGTCTTGGGGATGTTTTGAGGCATCCTTGTGCCTCAAAACAGCCCAGAAAAGTCTGCAGACAGGGGGCGTTTCGGAACGGGTCCCCGTGTTCCGAAACGGCCCTGCGTAAATGGCCTTCCGTTTCAAAACGGATGAGGGTCGTTCCGGAACGTTTTCGCCACTGGAATTTTGAGAAATTGGCGAGATGAAGCCGTTCCGAAACGGGCCTTTGAAGTTCCGAAACGGTCAAATCTCGTTGACCACGAGATATTGACCGTCAAGGTCGTTCCGATACGGGTCACCCCTGTTTCGGAACGGTCACCTTGTGGTTGACCCAGGCCCGTTGACCAGGTCAGGGCGTTTCGGAACACCCTATAGGTGTTTCGAAACGGCCTGCTGGAATGAAGTAAAATGGACTGTTTATGTTTGTTTAGTCGGTGAGTGATACGTTGTTTGGTATTCCCGCTGTTGTGCTTCACATAGGATTATAATTGCATCTAGATAAGATTAATGTTAAAAGAAATTTTCCGGGTCGTTAACCGAGGGGAAGCCTTAACGGGTTTCACTTCGGTTTTCCCCGTGTGGCCCACTCGGACCGGTCATCCGACCAGACCGGGTCGAGGGGGTTACAATTACACCTTTAGGTGTTTGGATTGTTGGTCAAAATACTTCTCTTTTAGAAGTTCAAAATGTCTTTCTATATTGGCCAATTCAATATTAAGCAAACATTCTAGAGGCAAAAGACCCTAAAAACAGGCCTCAAACATGCATACCCACAAACATGGATCTCAAAAGCTCATAAGGAACACTTTAGCTCAGAACACCAATAAGAAAAAACACAAGACATTTAACCAAAAGTCCAAGCAAGCCTCAATATGGCATGGTTTTAAGATATAAAACATGTAGCAACGTGGAATCGATGACATCTTACATCACCAAATCTATAAGAACAACAATACTCATGATGGCATCTTACATCACTGAGGTCTAACAATAAAGCTTCTGTTGGCATCTTACATCACTGTACTCTTCCCTAATGGCATCTTACATTACTAGGGCCACGCGCAAATTTTACAAGTGCACTCTAATCCTATGGTCGACCAATTATACTCGATAAGACTCTCATATTTGCCAATACTCAACATCATATAAGCCATCATAACAATATCACACTCATTAGTCAAATGCACACATTCATCTCATATCAACAATGCATAACAAGCTTGAATATAGAATTTACGAAAAAGTAAAACGTAAACGTTTAAATACTTACTCTCGAGCTTAGGTTGGCCTTTCAAGCTCAACCTAAACTCTCAAAAACATTTCCACTCACCGGTAGAACCCAACAATAGCCGAAACACCGATTTCAAGCCTCCGTAACATCGGGTGTCGCGTCCAAAGTACCCAAATCTCTATCTGTTGCTTCTAACCAAATCAAAACAAAGAGTTAACATACTTTTCAACTATCAAACCCACTGAAATCAACTGTATCTCAATTCAACAACAATCATTTTCGATTCCTACCCGAAACTAATCAAAACCAATCACATTTCCACTCTAACCAAAAATCAACCATAACTTCATCAATTTAACATCCAAAACATACCCAAAAGCTTCAAAACCTTCAACACACATCCACAAACCCCTTAGGAACCATTTCCAACCATAAACAACCCAAAAACTCATATTCCCTCAACTCAAAATTTACCCATTTATTCCATTTCGGGATTCCTTGATAAACCCATCATCGTACCTTATTTTATACTCAAAACATGATTTAAAACTCACTCAAATCAATGTTTTCACTAAATTGCTTAAACCCTTCAAAAACTTATTTTACCCAAAATGAGAGAACTTGAGAAATCTTCAAGCTTTTGGAAAGAAAATGCTACAAGTAAGATTTAAATGAAGAGAAGAGTAAAAATCTAGTTGTTTACCTCTTTGAAACCTTCAAAATGGTGAAGATTGGTGAAAATGGATGGTGGCTAGGCACTTGGGAGTTTTAACGTGAAATGAGAAAAATGAGAAGGGAAGAAGATAGAAAGTGGGTTTTCTTTTCTTTCTTTCTTTTTGAAATATTCTATTTTATTCCCCTCTTATCTTAAAAACTCTCTTTTAACAAAAAGCCCCTCTTGCCTTAATTTATTTTTATTTATCCCTAAAAACACAATTAACATTTTAAAATTCTTTTACGAAACCATTTTTATTTAAAGATGACCCAAACCCTAAAACTCAGATACCAAACCTTTCCCGGGTCTCGGTCCGAAATTTCAGACCCTAAACCCGGGGCGTTACAAGAACAATAGAGAGATTAGTTGCTTAAGCCCTAGTGAACGTATCTGGAACTAGAACATAATGACGATGAGTAATTCTTTTCTTAGATAAGTGAAAGAATCTTAAACTTTCTAAGAGTAGGGTGAACTCATAACACACAACTAACCCCTTCATCCACCGAAGTCCTTAATGTGCCTACAAAAATATATATACGAAAGTATATATATATATATATATATATATATATATATATATATATATATATATATAGCCCTCTTTCCTCGGAATTTTAGTAAGTGTATTAGAAAAACGACCCAACGTTTTTCATAAAAGGTGGCTAGTCCTCCTCACTTACGTAGGTTATTTCATCAGATTTATCTCAACATAAACCACCCGAATATGAGCTATGAAATAATTAAGAGCTTTGTAATGCCCTCGACTTGACCGGGGCGAAAGACTGAACCGAACGAGTCACACGGGGAATATTTAAGTAAACCGTGAAGTTTACCTCAATAAACGAACCTGTTTTTTTTTTCTTTTATCTTGTCCAGATGCACATTGTTACCCTAAGTGTTAAGACTCGCAACGGAAGATACATCAACTCAAACAAACATCAAATTGGCCTTCAATTGATTACAAACACGTGATAGGGACCAATTTGTAATGAAAAGGGGCTTCTTCAAATTTTAAGTTACCATCCTTTAATTAGTCACATTACATCTACAACATTCAAGGACTAAACGTAAAGAAACATAACATCAAAAAGCCTTAATTAACCAACTTAATAGTCGAGCGTATCGATACCCTTCATCCCGTATCGATACACCATTATCTCGTTAATTTCTCAGATTTCTAGTAGCACAAAAGGGTATTGATATGGCCTCGTGTACCGATATGGTTTCTCATTTTACCTTTTAACCGTATCAATACGATTTACTCTGTACCGATACGGTATGCCTGTTTTGGCTATATCGTATCGATATGATAGCCCGCGTATCGATATGTATGGGCCTGTAATGTCACATTTTGCTGGTTTTTTCTACTTTAATGCACCCAATACCACTCAAGCATGCTTCCAACATATATATAACATAACCAAAAATCAAACCTCAATCATTCATGGCATATTTGATATCATATCATGGCATTTAGCATGAAAGGTAAACTATAGGCGTGAAACTTAGCAAAACAAGCCAAGTAAGATACCAAAATGCATAGCAAAGCATAAACCATAAACCAAAGGTCATTTACAAGTATAAAACAGCAACGAACAGTTGCTCAAATAGAGAGTTTACACAAATCTCCCAAAAACACAACAGATCCCCCATTACCCTTATTACTTATAGTCTAAACTGAAACATACTTTCTCGAAAGAAGTCTCTTGTGATCCCTTGCTCCACGCTGCCTCCAAAACCTTAATTCTCAACATTTATGGGCAAATTAGAGCGTAAGCACACAACGCTTAGTGAGGAGTGCTAAAAAATAAAACACCATCAATGCATTAAAACCATTTTCCAAGTCCACATTCAAATCTCATTTTAATTTCTCAAACCATCATGCCTTTAAAACCATGTACTTTCCTTAATCAAAATCAGCATAATAAGCCTTATGCAACATGTATTATAAATCAACAAGTCCCTTTGCTAACACTCAAGTCATCACAGCGTTAAGGAGTTAACGGCGCGGTGGTATAAATGAGTTGAAAAATAAAATTTAGTGGTATATTTAGATCAATTAAAAGGTTAGTGGTAAAAACGGGTCACACTTAATTTGATGATACCTGACATAGTTTACCCTAAAAACAAATATCTTTTTACCTCATTAAATAAATTTTATATTAAAATTTTTATGATAGGCTTTAAAAATATCTTCACAAGAAATTTGCAACATGAATATCATGAATAAACTCATTATTTTTTAAAAGGGTACCAAATGAGCATTAATTGAATAAAAAAATCAATATTTATTATGCATTAATGAGACTCATTGCACTCATTATGGATTAAATGTTATCTTTTAAATAATATAAATTTATTAGTATTCAAGATAGACCAAAATCTGTCAAATCAAATCCGTGGTGTATTGGTAAAGGGATTCTTAATTGACATTAGATTTTGGATTTGGTCTCAGAGAAATATTCCCCTCAGAAGCTGGACTGTGCAGGGACTTGTGGGAGTTGTTGTCCCATTCTAAAAAAAATAATAATTTTTTTAAAAAATATATGATCTTAAATGTTATCCCATCTGGACATTTAAAATAATTTTTTCGATAAACAATAAATAAAATTGAGTTCCGGCACCGATTTTCCTTCCCTTATAAATAAAAGAAAGTTATCAAAATTTAGGAATATTTACGGGAATATTATATTCCAATTTTTTTTTTCAGAAATAGGGATGGCATGACATTATTTACACAAGTAGGGAACTTTACTGTTCAAAAGTTGAACACACACAGCCCACCATCCGACTTTGAACAGTGTTTTTCAGGATGGTTTACTGTTCAAAGTCGGGCTGCTTTCCTACCAATATTGAAGAGGCCACGATGACACGTGGCGGAAGCTGGGAGGGTTGGGCACTGTTCAAAGTCGGAGTGCCCTCCCCCCGACTTCAAATAGTGCACCAAATAATAGTGCGTGTGGCAGGCGGGTGCAGGGTTCACGGGTGGCAGCCTTTTCTTTTTTTATTTATTTTATTTTTATTGGTTGATTGGGAGGTGTATTTTATGTGGTTGAAAGTGAAATGAGGTGAAGATAAATAGGGGTTGTGTTGTATGTTGAAGGTTGAAGAAAGAAGAGAAAGATTTTGAAGAAAATTTGTGAGTATATATATTTTATTTGAGAAAATTATGTTAAATTTATATTTGTAATGTATGTATTTTTTTGTAGTTATATTTTTTTTATTTTTTCAGATTAGTTTTTTTAATTTTTTAGATGTTAGAATTTTGAAGTTGATGTTTGAAATATTGAAATTTTTGTGTTAAATAGGTTGTTGAAGAGGAGAAGAAGATATTTTGTGAAGAGTTTGTGAAATAGAGATTTGAAGAAATATAGCAAGTATAATGCAATTTTAATTTGGTGGTTAAATTTTATAAATTTGTTGTTTTTTTTATAATTTTGGAGTTGATATTTGAAAATTTTAATTTTTGAATATTTCTGTTGTTGTTAATTTTATGTTAGAATTTATAACATTAATTTTATGTTAGAATTTATAAAAACAGTGGTTAAAACTTTACGAAATGGTCACTAAATAGTGAAAAACGTAGTAAATAAATTTGAAAAGTTCTAAAATTTTGTATGCTATTAGAAATATTGTTTTTAAGGTTTCTGTTAAAATTTGGTAATTTTTGGAAATCGTTTGGTAGATGAAATCGAATAAAAACTGTATTTAATATTTTACGAAATGGTCACTAAATAGTTAAAAACGTAGTAATTGAATTTGAAACGTTCTAAAATTTTGTATGCTATTATAAATATTATTTTTAAGGTTTCTGTTAAAATTTGGTAATTTTTGGAAATCGTTTGATACATAAATTCGAATAAAAACTGTTTTTAATACTTTACGAAATGGTCACTAAATAGTGAAAAACGTAGTAAATGAATTCAGAATGTTCTAAAATTTTGTATTCTATTAGAAATATTATTTTTAAGGTTTCTGTTAAAATTTGATAATTTTTGGAAATCGTTTGGTACATGAATTCGAATAAAAACTGTTTTTAATACTTTACAAAATGGTCACTAAACAGTTTTTTATTTATAATATCTAGTATTATTTTTAATTCCGTAAAATTCAATGAAATTCAAATTCTAAGCATTTATTTAGTTATTTAGTAGTAGTAGTAGTAGTAGTAGTGTAATAAATGTATTAGAATGAAAATTTTAATTGCGTAGAATTTTACAAAATTGAGTGTCGGGTTATAATATATTCTTACTTATCATGTAGGATGGCTGAGCAAGCTCCTCTGTTGAGATTTCAGGATGAACACATTAGTAGTTTGCCGGTTCCTGAGATGGTAAAATTTTGTTAATAATTTATTTATTAGAAATTCAATTCAATTATGTTAATAATATTTTGTTTGGTTAATTCCTTTATTTATTGATGTGTTAATTACAGGATTTTGAGGATACATTTAAACATCACCTGACCATGGCAAAAAATCCTCCGCACGGTCGAATCACTGAATGGTTGCAACAATCTGGATTTTATTATGCGACATTCCTTCGAGGGTACAAGTTGGTACCCGAGTTGATTGCTGCTCTGATTGAGCGTTGGAGGCCGGAAACCCATACGTTCCATATGCCGTGTGGGGAATGCACGATCACACTTGAAGACGTGGTCATGCTTATTGGGGTGCCGGTAAACGGGGCACCATTGATCGGGGCACCATTGACCGGGGAACCTTCGATCGACCAGACTGAAGTTAGTCCTGAAGCACTTTGCGGTTACTTTCTCGGGAAGGTGCCGGACAAATCAAATTTGTCAGGAAGTCGCGTGAAACTGAGTTGGTTGCAAAAAGAATTCAATCTCAATGAATATAGTTCGATTGATGCTGTTTATAATGCCAGTCGAGCTTATATTCTGCAGCTCATTGGCGGTATATTGATGCCGGATAAATCCGGCAATCTTGTACATACACGATATCTACGCTTTTTGAGGTACCCGTGGGAAGCTGCTCAATATAGTTGGGGATCAGCCATATTAGCGTTCTTGTATCGTGAGTTGTGCAAGGGCGCTAAAATAGATAATGGTCGTAAGGTTCGAGGTAAGTGTGGATGTTTGTTGTTGCTGCAAGCATGGGCATATCTGGGGCATATCTGGAAATTGTGGCGCCCTCATCGCATCAAAATCCACCGAGTGCATATGAGCAGGAGCTTCGTATAATGTAATGTCGCCCCCGGTCGGAACAAATTCTCCAACACCGAAGTCAGGGGCTTGACCATCGTTATTCGGGAACAAATCAGGATCTCCAATATCTTCATCTTCGCTGGAATCTTCTAATGATTCTCCCCACCGGCCACGTCCAAGTGCAATATTAGCATCAACATCAACAGTCGGTCCGTACGATGGATCATATGTTGACGGCCCACCTTCATGAAATCCACTAGATGTCCCAGTTGCCAACATTGCAACAAAACTACCTCCGGACATATCAATTTCATTACCGACACCCATTTGACTAGATTCTCCGGTTGCATTTCTAGAGAGGCCGGGAATATCAAAAATCGTGGCAAACATCTCGACATTTCGAATTCCCATTGACTCATGCTCTGCGATCATAACTTCCACATCTTCATTATCTTCGAGATCAATCGCGGAATATATGACTGGATTCGAACATGTCATCCACCGGTACTGTAAACTATGAATCGGAGCTCCAATTTTTTCCGATATTTGCTCTTTCAAAACTCGAAGTGTGATTTCTTTGTTAATTCTCATCTTCGTAGGCCTCTCCGAATGAAATACGACACCAACATCAGATTTTACAATTTGTCCGTTGTAATGGACAGTCACAAAACAACTGCTGTTGCTCATTTTCTCTGCATATTCAAAAAAAAATTTACAATTAATTTTCAAATAACATAAAAAATATACAGATAAAAAAATATTTCAAAACAACTTACATTTTTTTCTTCCAACCTTCTTCTTCTTCTTCTTCTTCTTCTCTCTTTACTCAAATATAACTTAAACAGTTTTCTATCAAACTACATTCTTCAACACTAAATGAACCTATTTAAAATAAAATCCAACTTGAATATTTCCCTATAATACCCCTACACGAAATTTAATATTCACTAACAGATTTCCAATAAAAAAACTACACTACCCCTACATAATTTAAAATTATTTAACAATTAATTTTTTTACTAACCTACACCACTATTATTTCACATCACTGAAACCTGCACCTATATCACATCACTGAAACCCTACACCTGTACCTACATCACTATTATTTCACATCACTGAAACCTACATCTGCACCTACACCTGCACCTATATCACATCACTGAAACCTACATCTGCACCTACACCTGCATCTATATCACATCACTGAAACCCTACACCTGCACCTACATCACTATTATTTCACATCACTGAAACCCTACATCTGCACCTACACCACTATTATTTCACATCACTGAAACCCTACACATGCACCTATATCAATTAAAAATATTTTAAATCATATTAAAAAAATATTAATTAAAATAATTATTCGAATATTTTGTTTAGTCTGAAAAGATTGATCACTGGATTAAAAAATTTATTTTAATTTTAGTACATAATTAGTGTAAAATATTTTTTCAAATATAAATAAAAATTATGATATCATATTTATAATATTTAATATTCAAATAATAATTACTTATTATTTTATATTCGATCCAAAATTAAAATAAAAAAATATCACCTCTTATTTATCCAATCAAACCCAAATTCAGTCAAACCCCCAATTAAAGCTGCCTACCCGTGACCTGCCACCCGCCTGCCACCCCACCATATATTCGGTGCACTGTTTGAAGTCGGGGGTGGGCAATCCGACTTTGAACAGTGCCCGACCCTCCCAGAGCTCGCCACGTGGCATCGTGGCTGCCTACCCGTGACCCGTGACCCGCCTGCCACCCCATCATATATTCGGTGCACTGTTTGAAGTCGGAGGGTGGGCAGTCCGACTTTGAACAGTGCCCGACCCTCCCAGCTTCCGCCACGTGGCATTCAAGCCTCTTCAATATTGGTAGGAAAGCAGCCCGACTTTGAACAGTAAACCATCCTGAAAAACACTGTTCAAAGTCGGATGGTGGGCTGTGTGTGTTCAACTTTTGAACAGTAAAGTTCCCTACTTGTGTAAATAATGTCATGCCATCCCTATTTCTGAAAAAAAAAATTGGAATATAATATTCCCGTAAATATTCCCAAAATTTATGTTAATAATTTTTTCTATTTTTTTCTTGCCTCTCCAAAATTTGTTTCCTAAGCAAGGATGGACGCATGGTTTTATGTTAAGGGACGAACTTATAAAATTTTAAGGAAATAAATTTAATAAAAAATATATAATTTTTTTAAATATTTTTGTAAATTATATATAAATTTCAATTTTTTAGGTCCTAAGCTTAGTTATTGATGGGTTCTCTTTGACTAGTTTGATTGGAGCTTCTTTCCAACTTCATAAACTATTGCTTTGAAGAGGTAAAAAGATAGTTAATCGGCTAAAATCCCTTTTAATTCATATTTCTTTATAATTATAAGCAATCAAAGAAGATCGAATAATGTTCTGAGATGGACTAAGGGGTCATATTAATAATTCTAATTTCACACTCTTAAAATTTTGTAATTCTATACTTTAAATTTTTAATATAACACCCTAAATAACAGACGATGGTCAAATTAAGAAGATATATTTGTGGGTGACAAGGTGCCACGGCGTGCTGCTTTGGGTAAATCTTAGTTTTTTTCTGGGATTCCGAATCCTTATCCTTTGAATTAAGGGGCAATTAATAAAGAAAAGAAAAGAAAAGACTAAGCATGAATTCGAGTCGAGTAGTTTAAATGTATGTATGAGTTTACTTAAATTCGAAATTGAATTAAGATATTACATTGTAATAGAATTAGAATACTCTATAAAGATAATCAAAGTAAAAATTGCTTCTGATTATGCGGTGGGATTTCATTTTCATGCATTTTATGAACATTATATAATATTTTAAAAATTACAAGTATATTTTTCTCATTTTAGTTTGCGATTTAATTCGATTTAACAAAAAGTTAGATATGTTAATTTTAAAAATAGATATATTGAACATATATGAGGAAAATAATGTATGTTTGTTAAATATTTTAAGTAATGTCAGATGTTCAAATTCTGATATTGTGAATCGAGTAAATTAAATTAAGGCTAAAGGGGTACTTTTGCCCCTGAGTTCGACTCAAAAATGCAATTTCGCCCCTCGTCGAAAAGTGCACTCAATGTGGCCCTCTAGTCCATGAAATCGATCAAATTGGCCCTTTGACCGACGTTGACTGTTACGGTACTGATGTGGCAGTTAACGGTGATGACGTGGCAGTCAATGATGCTGACGTGGTGGTCAACGATGCTAACGTGGCAGTACACGTGGGATGATGATGTGGCAGGAGGGGCTGAATTGATTATTTTAACCGAATTCAAGGGTATAATTGATTTTTTTCTTGAGTTTAGGGGCATAATTAAAAGTTTGATAACTTATTTAATCTTTAAGCTAAAAAAATAAAAACTATTAATATTTAAATAATATTTAAATATTCATAAAATATTAAAAAAACACCATAATGAATTAAATATAAGTAAAAACATTAAAGTTATAAATATAAAAAATTAAAAAATATTTATAAACCATTAGAGAATCTTTCGATTGTTTCTCGTTATGCTACGTGTACGAATGTTCCTTGAACATAATTTCAATTGAGACATCATTGTATTAAAGTATTAATAAAGCCAAAATTCTCTTTCATTTCTGTACATCAAATATTAATAATGAGCTTCAATTTGATGTAAAAAGTGAAAAAATGAATTCTATTGTTACTCTAGTACAATGTTGATTCCGCTAAAAAAATCTAACGAATAGTAATACTCAAAATGACGAAGTCGAATTTTTTTCGATAAAAGTGTTTACTTTTTTAATAATTTATAAAAAAAATTATTAAGTTTTTAGATTAAATTTTATCTTTTTTAATTCATAATATATTTTAATTTTTTATATAATTTTTATTTTCAGTAACTTTTAGAATATTTTATTTATTTTTATTAACTTTATGAATTTTTATAAAATAAATTGAAGAATATTTTGATCTTTTGTGAGATTCTTCACTTTGTTTTTTTTTTTTAATTATTCTCACTTAATAAATTTATTTATCTAGTTTTAATATTTTAAAATTTTAATAATTTCATAAATTCTTATTTTTCAACTTAAATATTAAATAAGTTATAGAACTTTTAATTAAAATCAATTATGCCCCTAACTCAGGAAAAAAATCAATTATGCCCTCGAATTCAGTTAAAATAATCAATTTAGCCCCTCCTGTCACATCATCATCCCACGTGTACTGCCACGTCAGCATCGTTGACCGCCACGTCATCACCGTTAACTGCCACGTCAGCACCGTAACGGTCAACGTCAGTCAAAGGGCCAATTTGATCGATTTCATGGACTGGAGGGCCACATTGAGTGCACTTTTCGGCGAGGGGTGAAATTGCATTTTTGGGTCGAACTGAGGGGCAAAAGTACCCCTTTAGCCTTAAATTAAAGAGGATGTAAGTACGAGGTTATTAGGTAGCTATATGTTTTCTAGTTCCAATTCTTTTCTTATTTCTGAATGGGGAATGTATAGATTGTAGGTTCTGTTTGTTTTTCTTTGGTAGACTTGTTTGTAAAGGTGTATTGGTGATTTTTTGGATAATAAAATTTTTATTCATCTAAAAAAAAAGAATATAGTAAGTTGAACTTGTAGGGTTATCCCTTCATTTACATTAATCGACCAATAAATCATATACCGATAATCATAAAAAATATCTTTTTCATAATTGAGTGTATAAAAGCACCAACTCTTCAATTCTTTTAAGGGGTATGAATTTGTGTAATTACATATATAATTGCACCTTTTAATTTTATAATTAATATTATTTTTAAAATTTAAATTATGTAGTTGTATAATTATAATTTGTATTATCAAACATGACATAAAGAATTAAAACGTCGATAGCAATGTTATATGAAAATTATGTCTACTTTATAAAATGCCACGAGAGTAAAAAAAAAATTTTAAAATTAAATAAAATATAAAATATTTTTTTTCTGACGTGTTATGCTATCTAGTAATTTCAAGTTGTTTATTGTCAGTTGAATAAAAAAATTTATCCACAACAAGACTATTTTAATTTAAAATAAATCATTCAGTGTTAAATTACATAAATAATTAAAATAACTATTTAGTTGTAATCACTAATTTTGTCCGAACCTCGGACCCCTTTAAGTTTGAGTTGTTAATGAGCTTATATTGGGTAATATATATATATATATATATATATATATAAAGTTAAAAAGAAAAAAAACATATATATATATATATATGTGTGTCACGTCTTATTATTGTTATTAGTATTACCTATTATATAGCATTATTCTTGTTTTCTTTTATTATTATTATTTGTTTTTATTATTATTATGCGTTGTTGTTATTTATTAATATTATTATTGTTATTATCATAATAAAAATGAAAATAAAACACATGTAAATAAAAGCCCAAATTATGTTTGAATTAATAACAGTCCAAATATACATAGGGCCCAAGCCTGACAAGCCTAGTAATCAAGAAACCCTAATCCCTTCTTTTCCCTCTATACAGCCTATCGTGGACCGTTAGATCTGGGATGTTAATCTAACGGTCCATATCTAACCAGATGAAGAAACCCTAGCCATCCATCTTTGCCCTAGTGCCGCACGCACTGAGAGCCGTCGGATCGAAGAAAGATGTATGTCCTAGATCAGCTCAAGACAAAACCCTAATGAGGGTGACCTTGATCCGCGCCCCACATGCCCTCAACCGTTAGATCAAGATCTGATCTAACGGACCAGATTTGCGCGTGCTCTACACCCGACGTCCGTTCGTGTTCCACGCGCGCGCCTGAGACGATCCGGCTCCCACCACGCGCGCGTAGCCGATCCCGTGACCATTCGTCTTGTAACACCCGTGTTTTGGGCCTAGGAGTTAATCGGGTTTTGGTTCGAGTCAAATAAAATTTAATTAAAATAATTCAACTTCTATTAATGACCTAGTTGGAGCTTTGGGAAAAGGGAGGGACCTATGTTGCTATTTGACCCAAATTTAAAAAAAAAGCTAGACAACTTTATAGAAAAGTTGTCATCTTTCTTCCCCCCATTCCCTCTCCAACACCATTTTCACTAAAACTCTCCCCAAAACCCCTTTTTCTTTGGCTACTTTTTCACTCCATTCTAGCTTCAATTAAAGGTGTTTTTCAAAGAAGCAAGTGGAAGCGCGGAAGAGGCTTTGGGACCGAATCCGGGTTCGTAGGGAGTTTGGTTCGAATTGCTAAGGAAGGGCGGTGAGTGGTTCAACTTGTTTTTAAATTTGGTTTGAGCATGTGTAGTGTGTGTGTGTAAAGTGTGCTTGGTAGGCCACTTCCATTTAATTCAAAGTTGATAGCTTAGCCTTTGATATCCATGTGCTCTTGTGCTTACTAGCTATACTCTTGATTTGTGGTTAATTGATACTTGTATGTATATCATGATGAGTTGATATGTGGTGAGCATGTATTGTGGTGAATGATGTTTATATATGATGTGGTTATGAAAATTGGCACTAAAAAATTACCGGTTGTAAATGATCGATCATTAGGATAGTGTGCACACAAATTGAGTCAAAACGTACGTGGCCTTGATGGCGTTAAGCCATCAAGGAGGAGTACGGTGATGTAGCATTCCACCGGAAGCTTTTATTATATTTCTACGGGATGATGAGTGGAAATCCCATCCGTAGGGCATGTGGCGATGAGTGGAATCCCGCACATGCAAGGTCCGGTGATGAGTGGAATCCCACCGAGGTAAAGTGTTGTCAGGGTTTTAATCCGCACAATCGGGGTAATTAAAGTGGCCAATTAACTTGTTCATGAATTGTGATATATGAAGGTGATATGTGATTGAGGCATATGGTGTTGTTGCATGATGATCTATATTGATGTCTAATTTTGCTAGGATTGAGAGACCATATTTGCCACTTGAAAGACTAGCTAGGTCTACTTGATTATATGCAATGCTTGATATGTGTGAGATTATGATTACATGCTTGAACCCTGCATTGTTGTTGTTTTTCGTTTTAGAGCACCCTCACTAAGCTTATAGCTTACGCTCTCAATGTTCAACAATGCAGATCATTAGCGTGGTGTTAGCTCGAGGCAAGGCAAGAAGGGCTTCCAAGTTTGTAGCTCAAGTATGGTTATCGATTTTGTAATAGCTAGCAATGTGGCAAGGGTCTTTGTATGAGCGTGTGTGACTCATTTGATTGATGTTGTTGTTGGTTTGATCATGGGTTGTAAGCATGTTATACTATGTTGAATGTTTGATGTTTGATGGCATGTTTTAGAATGCTTAGGTTGCATAGTGTATGAGTGCAAACCTTTCAAGATGTCTTGTTTCTTCTAAGGTCCATTGTGTTTTGAGTATGCCAATATTGCATGAATTGCTCTTTAACTAGAATGCTATATATGAATGCTTAAATCCATGTTTGATTGACTCCCTTGGCTTAAATATGTATGCTTGTATGGTTGGCTTGCCTTAGGGATTGATGATAGTGTGTTGGTTGAAGTGTTAGAGGGATTTAGGGGCCTCATTGTGCTCTAAATCAGCTCAAACCTGCAGTTTCGTAGCTGGGGTATCGATACCATTGATCTGGTATCGATACTACCCTGTGGTTTCAGGCCTCGTGTATCGATACTCGAGGGGAGTATCGATACCTTTTTGGCCACTGGAGCCACTGTCGATTTCGGTATCGATACTGGCCTCTAGGGTATCGATACCGTTGTCTTGGCTTTGACCGTGGGAAGTCAACTTTAGGGGAGGGTATCGATACCCTCATTTGGGGTATCGATACTGTCTCCTCAGGTTGACCAAACCCTGTTGACCTAGTCAAAGGGGTATCGATACCCCCCTTAAGGGTATCGATACCGCCTGCAGTTTAACTTTAAAAATGGGCTTTTAAGTGTTAGTTTGGGTTCGGTTGATTGTTTCGTAAATATTGTTCCGCTGTATGATCACCTAGGATGTAATTCTCATCTAGACAAGATTAAAAAAAAATAGGGTTGCTAACCGAGGGAGAGTTCCTCAGGGAGTTTTCACTCGGTTTTCCCCGTGTAGCTCACTCGGACCGGTCATCCGGCCAGACCGGGACGAGGGGGTTACATTTGTTGGTATCAGAGCCTGAGGTTACCGAGACCTCGGGCAGGTAAGTGAGGTAAGATTAATGTGTTAAATGCTTGTGTTGTTCGATGCATGATTTGCCATGAATCCTTGATGCTTGATTGATCGTATGATGTTTTGAATGCATGAATGGTCGTGTCTCGTGTGAGTGTGTGCCCATCGCTACTACTACTTAATTTAAAAAGGATTTTTGAAAGAGGAATACTTGAGCACTATTGGACCCTTGCTTTGGCTAACGTAATCCTATTGTTTCTTGTTGTAGTTTATACCTTGCTAGTTGAACCATGAGACCACGTGGGAGGCCTAGGATGGTTCGACCGGAACCACGGGCAGAGGCTCCGAGAGTCGAGCCAGTTGTGAGAGTTGAGGCTCAAGTGGGAGAGCCAGTGGTTGGAGTTGGAGCTCCTCCACCACCTCCACCACCACCACCTCCTCCACCGGGAGTGGGAGGCGAGGCCGGGCCCGGAGGAATGGGACCACAAGGAGGCCAAGGTGGCCAAGGACCGGCCGGAATTGACTTAGCTCCGTTGGTTCAGGCAATAGCCGGAGCGTTCCAGGCTGCAGTAGCTGGAGGTCAGGCAGCTCATCATCAGGGTGAGGGCACCGGATTACCATTAGAGAGACTCCGGGGCCTTGGGGCCGAAGAGTTTAGAGGTGCTACTCCGGAGAGGTCAGAGATGTGGTTTGAGAAGACCGTCCGTATCCTTGCTCAGATGGGGTGCACTGGTGATCGTAAGTTGGGTTGTGTTGAGTCCTTGCTTCAGGGTGATGCCTACACCTGGTGGGTCACCGTTACTTCGGGGATGGATGAGACCGAGATCACTTGGGAGTTCTTTGAGACAGCTGGTTCGAGGCTATTTTGCATTCTTGAATTTTCTTTATTATTATCCGCACTTAATTTATTTTCTTCTCAACATTTCAAACATCCCCCCCCCCCCATTTTCCTTTTAACGCCTACTTGCAGATATTCCTGGACAGAAAGGCTAACATGATCAAGTCACTAAACTGAAAAATCTCCCTGTGGATCGACCCTCTTTCCCTATATCTACTTAATTTCTTTATTTTATTGTTAGTCGAAAGAGGTTAATTTATTTATTTATTTTGACGGGTAAACGATGACTTGTCAAAATTGGCGCCGTTGCCGGGGAGATTTACTTTCGGCATTTTTAACTGATTTTGTTTTATTTTTTTTATGACCAGGAAAACCCACAGCAAAGGTCGTCGAGCTAAACGACGTTAAACAAAGCGCTAAATGGGAGGCAACCCATTGGTTTATTTTTCGTTAATTTTTCTTCCTTTTTAATAATTTAATTTATGTTTCATTTTTTATTTTCTTTCTTTTTTTTAATTACCTTAATAAATTTTATGCAAGATTTTTCTTTTCACACAGGAAGCACTTTAGCCCATGCCCTTTGCACCCTTCATTTTCCCCTCTTTTCCTATTTTTTTTCTTTCACACAAAACCACCAAACCCTAACAAAACACACCCATCTGTTTCACTTCATCACCACAAAAAATCGCACCCCCTTCTTCCCCCACAAAACCGAACCCCACCACCACCAATGGTCCGCATATAACGCCAAGACCGGGGCCAGCCTCTACCCACGCACCGTTCTCGGTGATGATTCGTTGCGTCGGCGGCCTTCGTGGAGGTGCCCAGTGATTCCGACCAGTCCCCATTCCTCCTCCCTACCGTGGTGGCCGACGACCAGCAACCATTCGACGGGTGCCAACAAAAATGCTGAACCACCCTTCGCTGCACCCTCTTTCGCACATCTGGTAGTCTACTCAAAGCCCTCTGCCGCCGCTGATCCGAGCCACTCATAGTGCACCATTCCCATCGACTCAATTTCATCACTCACTGGGAGTATCTTTTGCCCTTATTATCTTTTTATTTCCTTAATTTTTATGAATTGGGGCAATTCACTTAAGTGAGGGGAGGGTAAATTACCACTTGTCCTATGCTTGTTTGATAATATGTTTTCATTTTGATTAAACCTTGAAATGAATTTTTTTTTTCTTGCCACTACTTGTTGTCCAGCATGTTGTACTTGTTCTAGTGCTTAGGAATGATTGAATTGGAGCATTTTGATAATCAAATGATATGGGTAATATGCAGTTTAACATCTCTTTTAATTACTCTTGATTGTGTTGATTAGATTTCTCGCCTAGCTTAATCAAATTTAGCCCAATTTTGTGAGACTTTGAGCCTTGAGCATGCATTCTTCATATTATGCTCATTTATTTTGCTTGAGAGTGTCATCTTGAATTTTAGGAATCTAGAACTTGTGGCTTGCTTACAATTTGAGACTACACTAAGAACGAGGTGCTTTAAAATGATTTAGGCATTAGGCTTTAACCTCTTCCATCCCTTTCATTTTAATTTACCCTTTCTCATCGCCTAGTGAGCCTTTGTTAGCCTTACATCCCATTCCTTTGACTTAACCATTTCAATTGATCAAATGCTAGAATATTTATTAGACATGAAGGAGATACTTTTAAAATAAGGGCAGAAATTTTCCTAGAAAAAAAAAAACAGAATAAAAGGAAGCAATTGCTTCGAAAAGAAAAGAAAAAAAAGGAAAGAAAAAAGAGAGAAGAAAAACAGTTTCGAAAAGAATAAAAAAAAGAAGAAAAAAAGAAAAGAAAAAAATGTGTGTTGGCTTGCCCATTTTTAGCTCATTTTTAATGTCTTCACTGCTGAATGTTTGAAATATCTTGCATTGATCATCTTCTTTTGCCTTTTCTTTCCATCCTTCTATCCTTTTTTCTAAACCCACATTACACCTTGAACAAAGACCTAATGATTTTTGCACCTCGATTCTATTAAAGTAGTGGAGAATTGAACTTGTTACAAGCATATGGAAACCTTTATTCATGATTGACTTTGAGTGTTTCTGCTTCACTTTTACCTATAAACACTTTGAGTGCTCTTGAGTGTACCTTGGTGAGGATTAAGACTAGGTTAGAATTTGATTAATGCTTGATAGGTAATTGAAAGGGACAAGGGCTGCTCTTTGCTTGTATCTATTTGGTTTTAATTATGTTTCTTTCATGAACCTCCTTTCGTGCTAGAACTCTTATGATTATGTTTGATGCTTGTAATGGTTGAGAAATGCATTCTTGGGTTTATGATTTTTTCGGACATACTTGAGGACAAGTATGAGACAAGTGAGGGGGAATTTGATGAGTTCTCAAATATGACACATTTCATTTGTTATTTTTCTAGCTATTGGGACTTCTTGCTGCTTAATCCATGTTGTTTTCGTTATATTTTGTGCAGGGACCCAATTCTGGAAATAGCAGTGAAAATGAGGCATTTCTGCAGTTTTTATTATAATTCTGTCATGACTGGCATCATGGGCACGACACCGGGCACGACGCGTCTGACGTGGCAGTGACGTGGCAATGACGTGGTGACTTCTAGAAGCTTCTGGAATGTTCTGAGAGATCTTATCAGCTTATCCGATTAGATTTCCTGCATTTAAATTTCAAAACATTTGAATTGTTTTATCTTTTGTTTATTATTTTAAATTATCTCATCACTTTATCTTTGTAAATCTAAGCCTATAAATACCACCTATTGGTAAAGGCTTAGATCATCAATCATTTGAGTGATCATCTTCTTAGCTTTGAGTTTTTTTTTAGCTTTTCCTTTGTAAATAGTTTTTAGCTTTAATAAAAGTTTTTTTTCTTTATTTTCTTGTTCCATTTATTTTATGTTATTTTATTACTTTTCTAAAAACCAAGTTAAGTATGATAATCAATATCATGCTTAGCTAAATCCTTTGAGCCAAGAGTTAGCCAAATCAATTCTAATCGTGAGAATTGAACATTGCCTAAATTCCTTCGGGAATACATTTTTATCTTTCTGTTTAGATAGTTTGGCAATCGGCCTTACTAAATTTTTTAATCGTTTTTCAAATCAAAAAGAGCTCGTTGGTCTGGAATCGTTTAAAGACATAGTTGGGAGGAAGGATCGGCCTGTGGCAATTTCGACTTCCTGTGAACACTCTTAGCGGCGGTCCGCTAAGGAAAGAAAAAATCAGAAGCGATTCTTTTTAAGACAATTTCTGAGTCGGGCTTTTCCTGCTTTCAAAACTAAATACTTTAACGGCGATAGACGTGGTTAATTTGTTTAAGAATCAACCTTCGAAGATAGTCTTGGGAGGATTGGTTACTCGAGAGAGAAGCAAGTTGCGACGGGTTGGGCCTCGCAGACTGTAACCGACATGATCCCCGGAGTAAAAATCTATTTCAATGATCGAAGGAATTGACAAGGCTAGCTCGAGGCTATTTCTCATACTTGGTTTTTCTTATTATTTTTAATTCTTGCATTTTATTTATTTACTTCACCACAAATCATATCACCCCCCCTTTTATTTGATTACTTTGCAGAAATTCCTGGAAGTACTAATCGAAGCAGTTTTCAGTCAATAATTCCTGCTAATCTCCCTGTGGATCGACCCTCTTTCCTTATACTACTTAATTTCTTTATTTTAATTATTGTTGAAAGAGGTTAATTTATTAATTTATTTTGACCGGTTAAACGACGACTTGTCAAAAATTTAAATGCAGGAAATCTAATCGGATAAGCTGATAAGCTCTCTCAGAACGTTCCAGAAGCTTCTAGAAGTCGCCACGTCATTGCCACGTCAGACGCGTCGTGCCCGGTGTCGTGCCCATGATGCCCGTCATGACAGAATTATAATAAAAACTGCAGAAATGCCTCATTTTCACTGCTATTTCCAGAATTGGGTCCCTGCACAAAATGTAACGAAAACAACATGTATTAAGCAGCAAGAAGTCCCAATAGCTAGAAAAATAACAAATGAAATATGTCATATTTGAGCACTCATCAAATTCCCCCTCACTTGTCTCATACTTGTCCTCAAGTATGTCCGAAAAAATCATAAACCCAAGAATGCATTTCTCAACCATTACAAGCATCAAACATAATCATAAGAGTTCTAGCACGAAAGGAGGTTCATGAAAGAAACATAATTAAAACAAATAAATACAAGCAAAGAGCAGCCATTGTCCTTTTCAATTACCTATCAAGCATTAATCAAATCTTAGCCTAGTCTTAATCCTCACCAAGATACACTCAAGAGCACTCAAAGTGTTTTAAAGGTAAATTTGAAGCAGAAACACTCAAAGTCAATCATGAATAAAGGTTTCCATATGCTTGTAATAAGTTCAATTCTCCACTACTTTAATAGAATCGAGGTGCAAAAATCATTAGGTCTTTGTTCAAGGTGTAATGTGGGTTTAGAAAAAAGGATAGAAAGATGGAAAGAAAAGGCAAAAGAAGATGATCAATGCAAGATATTTCAAACATTCGCAGTGAAGACATTAAAAAGGAGCTAAAATTGGGCAAGCAAAACACACATTTTTTTTCTTTTCTTCTTTTCGAAACTGTTTTTTATTCTTTTTATTTCTTTTCTCTTTTTTTTCGAAGCAATTGCTTCCTTTATTTTGTTTTTTTTTTCTTTTTTTTCATTTCGAAGAATCATGCCCTTTATTCGAATTGCAGCTCCTTATTTGCCTAGTAATATAGTTTCTAGCATTTGATCAATCAAAAAGTGGTTAAGCCAAGGAAATGGGGTGTAAGGCTAACAAAGTTTCACTAGGCGATGAGAAAGGGTAAATTAAAACGAAAAGGAAAGGAAAAGGTTTAAAGCCTAATGCCTAAATCATTTTAAAGCACCTCGTTCTTAGTGTAGTCTCGAAATGTAAGCAAGCCACAAGTTCTAGATTCCTAAAATTCAAGATAACACTCTCAAGCAAAATAAATGAGCATAATATGAAGAATGCATGCTCAAGGCTCAAAGTCTCACAAAATTGGGCTAAGTTGATTAAGCTAGGCGAGAAATTTAATTAACACTATCAAGAGTAATTAAAAGAGATGTTAAACTGCAGATTGCCCATATCATTTGATTATAAAAATGCTCCAATTCAATCATTCCTAAGCACTAGAACAATTACAATATGCAAGATAACATGTAATGGCAAGAAAAGTTCAACTCAAGTTTAATCATAATCAAACACATTATCAAACAAGAATAGGACAAGTGGTAATTTATTACCCTCCCCCTCACTTAAGTGAATTGCCCCAATTCATAAAAATTAAGGAAATAAAAAGATAATAAAGGCAAAAGATACTCCCCGTGAGTGATGAAATTGAGTCGATGGGAATGATGCATTATGAGTGGCTCGGATCAGCGGCGGCAGAGGGCTTTGAATAGACTGCCGGATGTGCGAAAAAGGGTGCAGCGAAAGGTGGTTCAGTATTTTTGTTGGCACCCGTCGAATGGTTGCTGGTCGTCGGCCACCACGGTAGGGAGGAGGAATGGGGACTGGTCGGAATCACTGGGCACCTCCACGAAGGCTGCCGACGCAACGAATCATCACCGGTCTTGGCGTTATATGCGGACCATTGGTGGTGGTGGGGTTTGGTTTTGTGGGGGAAGAAGGGGTGCGGTTTTTGGTGGTCATGAAGTGAAGAAGATGATTAGGGGTGGCTTGGGGAGATTCGGTGGAGGATTGGCGGAATGAAGAAGAATAGCCTGTTTGTGATGCGGCTGGAGAAAAAGATGGATACGAAATGGGGGGATTTAGGGTAAAAAAAAAAGAAAAAAAAGAAATGGGTTTATTTTATTTGGATTGGCTGCGGGAGATACTTGGGTGGTCAAAGGGTAAAGGCTAAAGGGTTTGGCTAAAATGCACCGCAGACCAAGGGTTTCGCTAACGTGCACCGTTTAATGAAACGGTGCACTCCAATGCTTATGGTCGAAATGTGCTATTGTGAAGGGCGTGGCTTGGCTTGCTGTGTGCGAAAAGAAACCTGCAGAGGGAAAGGAAAATTTATTAAGGCAACAAAAGAAAATGAAAAATAAAGAAGCATAAATTAAAGTGAAAAATGACGAAAAATAAACTAATGGGTTGCCTCCCATTTAGCGCTTTGTTTAACGTCGTTTAGCTCGACGACCTTTGCTAAATTTTCGGCTCTTCAAAATAAAGGTCTTCAAACAATCGATAATGTCCATCGCTCGTCGTTTTAACGTCTTCCTTCATCTTTCTTTTTGTGCGCAAAACAACAACTAAGCTTCTACCTCCTTCCCAAGACGACAACTTACTCAAGGTGGTGTTTGGCAAAGTTTGGTTGTCGCCTAAAAATATATAATCAAACCATTCCAACCTTGGCTTTGGTTCCTGCAAAATTGATGGAAAATGTTTAGTTCGAATTGGAATTAATCGAAAATTAGAAAGGGAAGAAAGATTTGAAATGATTTCGCCTTTGTTTTTATCGTCGAGATCTGCGAATTCCCTACAAAATTCATAACACATATCAGTGTCGATCAAATCATTAGCTAACGGATCTATAATATCAACGAAATTTAAACTTGCGACCGAATCAGGATACTTCATAGCTTTATACATATCAAATTTAACTACTTCCCCATCAAATTCCATAGTTAAGATGTCGTCGCGGACTTCAATCTTTGTATGCGCAGTTGATAGGAAAGGTCGGCCAAGCAAGATTTCGGATCCGTTGTTGCTGCGATCATTTTCCATGTCAATTATATAAAAATCAGCAGGGTAAATAAGATTTTTTACCTGTACCAACACGTTTTCTAGTACTCCTTCGGGGTAGATAACTGAACGATCAGCTAGTTGAACCGTCACTCGCGTTTCCTTCAAAGGTTCAGTCGAAATTTTGTTGTAGACGCTTAACGGCATGACGTTGATAGACGCGCCTAAATTGCACATCGCTCTTTTTATCCCAACATTCCCAATTTTACAAGGAATCGCAAACATACCTTGATCCTTGTACTTTGGCGGCAATGGTCTTTGAAGAATAGCCGAAACGTTCTCACCAAGGTTAACTTTTTCATTCCCAGACAATCGCCTTCGGTTTGTGCATAGCTCTTTCAAAAATTTTGCGTACTTAGGGACCTTCCGAATAACATCCAAAAGTGGAATGTTGATTTCCACTTTTTTGAATATATCCAAGATTTCCTTCTCTTCCTCCTTTTTATCTCGTTTCGCCAATCTACCTGGAAAAGGAGGAACAAGTTCGTAAGTAGAAACAAAAATATTGGATTTAGAGTTACCTGCAATGGGTGGAGACTTTTCGTTTTGGTCCTTTGGAGAGCTGCCTTGCTCGTCGGATTTTTGCTCATCTTGCTTGGGCGGTTTAGGCGTTATCACCGTTCCACTACGCAAAGTTATCGCACTAACGTTTTCCCTTGGGTTGGTTTCGGTTTGAGATGGTAACTTTCCCTGGGATTCTATACGGCTAACGGCTTGAGCTAGTTGGCTTATTTGTTTGTCGATTTGTTGGAGATGGGATTGTGTTTGGGTTTGGAATTTTTCCTGCGAAACTGCCAATCTCTCAACAATAGACTCAAGCGAGGATTTTTGGGGTGCTTGGTTTTGGTAGGGAGGTTGTTGCCTAGGTTGGTAATTCGGGTTCTGATTACCGTAGCTCAAGTTTGGGTGATCTCTCCAACCGGGATTGTATGTATTGCTATGTGGGTTATAAGGTCTTTGGGGAGGTCCGGGAAAGTTGTGTATGGCGTTAACTTGGGCATTAGTCGTTTCCCTCAACATTGGGCATAGATCGGTGGCGTGATCGTGCATTGTACAAATTCCGCATACCTTAGCAGCTTTTATCTCCCCTGAAACAAGAGAATACACAATATTAGTCAAATTATCAATTTTATTCTCTAATGAAATTGTGCTTACTGTTTGAACCCGTCGACTGGGTTCACTTGTAGAACCAAATTGCTGCGAATTTGCAGCCATTGTGGAGATTAATGTTCTCGCTGCAGTAGGAGTCATGTTAACGAGCGCGCCACCGCTTGCTGCATCTACCATCTTTTTGTCCATTGGTAACATTCCTTCATATAGGTATTGAAGGAGTGTTTGTTCGGATAGGCCATGTTGCGGACAGCTTGCGCACAGCTTCTTGAATCTTTCCCAATAATCATATAGGGATTCGTCGTGCATTTGTTGGATACTCAAAATGCTTCGCCTAAGTTCAGTCGCTTTTGCTGCAGGGAAATACCTGTCAAGGAAAACACGAGAAAGATCAGCCCATGTATTAATAGAATTCGGAGGTAAATAAAATAACCACTCTTTAGCCGTTCCGGCTAAGGAAAAAGGAAAAGCCCTTAGTTTTATCTGATCCTCTGAAACTCCTTGCGGTTTCATGCTGCTGCACACCATGTGAAATTCGGCAAGGTGTTTATGTGGGCTTTCAGTAGGTAAACCGTTAAAGGTAGGGAGTAGATGAATTAATCCCGTTTTGAGCTGAAAGGGAGTGTCGCCTTGAGGAAAAGCGATGCAAAGGGGTTGTTGCACAGTAGGGGCTGCGTTCAGCTCTCGAATTGTTTGGTCCGCCATCGGTTCTGGTTCTTGTGTAGGTACTTCGACTGTTGTGGTTGTTTCGGAAGTAGATTCTTGTTCGGGTCGTCGTGTGCTTTGTTGTTTCTTTCGTTGAAGGGTTTCGCCGTGAGTTCTACGAGCGCTTGCTTCAATTTCCGGGTTATATGGAGCTAAAGTACCCGGATTCTTCCTGGTCATAAAAATAAAACAAAATCAGTCAAAAATTGCCGAAAATAAATCTCCCCGGCAACGGCGCCAATTTTGACAAGTCGTCGTTTAACCGGTCAAAAATAAATAAATATTTAACCTCTTTCAACAATAAATAAAATAAATAAATTGAGTAGATATAGGGAAAGAGGGTCGATCCACAGGGAGATTAGTCGAAATTCTTGACTTAAATTTTGTCGGATTTGAATTCCCAGGAATATCTGCAAAACAAGGAAATAAAAGGGGGTGATCTGATATTGAGTGAAGTAATAATGCAAGAATTAAAAATAATAATAGGAAAAACCAATTATGAAAATTAGCCTCGAGCTAGCCTTGTCAATTCTTTCGATCATTGAAATAGATTTTTACTTCGGGGATCATGTCGGTTACAGTCTGCGAGGCCCAACCCGTCGCAACTTGCTTCTCTCTCGAGTAACCAATTCTCCCAAGACTATCTTCGAAGGTTGATTCTTAAACAAATTAGCCACGTCTATCGCCGTTAAAGTGTTTAGTTTTGAAAGCAGGAAAAGCCCGACTCAGAAATTGTCTTAAAAAGAATCGCTTCTGATTTTATCTTTCCTTAGCGGACCGCCGCTAAGAGTGTTCACAGGAAGTCGAAATTGCCACAGGCCGATCCTTCCTCCCAACTATGTCTTTAAACGATTCTAGATCAACGAGCTCTTTTTGATTTGAAAAACGATTAAAAACTTTAGTAAGGCCGATTGCCAAACTATCTAAATAGAAAGATAAAAATGTATTCCCGAAGGAATTTAGGCAATGTTCAATTCTCACGATTAGAATTGATTTGGCTAACTCTTGGCTCAAGAAATTTAGCTAAGCATGATATTAATTATCATACTTAACTTAATTTTAGAAAAACAATTAAATAACATAAAAAAATGAAAACAAGAAATTAAAGGAAAATGAACTTGAATTAAAACTAAAAAGAGTTTACAAAGATAAAAACTAAAATGAATGATGGATGGATGGATGATCTAAGCCTTTACCAAGGGTGGTATTTATAGGCTTAGATTTACAAAGATAAAGTGATGAAATAATTCAAAATAATAAACAAAAGATAAATAATTCAAATGTTTTAAAATTTTAAATGCAGGAGTCTGATCGGATAAGCTGATAACATCTTCCAGAACGTTCCAGAAGCTTCTAGAAGTCGCCACGTCACTGCCACGTCACTGCCACGTCAGACGCGTCGTGCCCATAATGCCAGTCATGACAGAATTAGAATAAAAACTACAGAAATGCCTCATTTTCACTGCTATTTCCAGAATTGGGTCCCTGCACAAAATGTAACGAAAACAACATGTATTAAGCAGCAAGAAGTCCCAATGGCTAGAAAAATAACAAATGAAATATGTCATATTTGAGCACTCATCAGTGATGCCTACACCTGGTGGGTCACCGTTACTTCGGGGATGGATGAGACCGAGATCACTTGGGAGTTCTTTGAGACAGCTTTCCGGAAGAAGTATTTGGGTCCGCGATACCTCGATGAGAGGAAGAGAGAGTTTATGGCACTGCTTCAGGGGAGTATGTCCGTGACTGATTATGAGATCCGATTTGTCAGGCTGAGTCAGTATGCACCCGAGCTTGTACCTACTGAGGTGGAGCGTTGTAACCGCTTCCGATATGGGCTGAATGAGGAGATCAAGACCTATACTCTAGCTTCTGATTACACCGATTTTGATGTCTTGGTCTCGAGGGCCAAGGACTTAGAGCACAGTTTGAGTTTGACCAGGCGGTCAGGCGGATCTAGTTCGGGTAAGAGGTCCAGCAACTTTGATAGAGGTGATGCCAAGAGGCATCGGGACAACCGGCATCAGTTTGATCATAGGCGTGGTGGCGGTAACCACGATAGGGGCCATCAGGGTCAGAGAGCTGGTGGGAAGTTGCCCACGTGTGCTACTTGCGGGAGGAACCACACCGGTGAGTGTTGGGGGAATTATCATTCCTTTTGGAGTTGTGGTGCTAGAGACCACATTAGGCGTGACTGTCCACATCAGGTGGGACAGGTACCAGCTCAGGCTCCTGCTAGAGCCAATGATTTTCAGAGAGGCCGCGGGCGCGGTAGAGGTAACTTCCAGCCGAGGAACGATGGTCAGAGGAATTTAGCTCATGTTGTTGCAGTCCAGCCGGAGGGCGGAGGACAGGCTAGGGTTTACGCACAGCGCGGGGAACAGCATGACACCGATGTGATCGCAGGTAACTTCTCGATACAGTCTTTGGGTTTGCTTTCTTTGATTGACTCTGGGTCTACACATTCCTACATATTGAGTGAGCATGCACAGTCTTTGAATTTGCCTTGTGAGTTGCTAGAGGTAGGAGTTAGTGTTACTAGTTCCTTTGGGGACACGGTAGTAGTTAGGAAGATGTACCGAAGGTGTCCGTTGATGGTTCAGGGACATGTGTTTCCAGTGGATATGATGGAACTTCCTTTCTATGGCTTTGATGTGATTCTGGGTATGGATTGGCTCACGGAACATAGAGCTAGGATAGATTTTGAAACTAAACGGATTTCTTTGAAGCTCACAGATGATTATGAGATTGTTGTGGTGGGTGAGAATGTGAAGTTCTTATCCAATGTGGTTTCAGTGTTAGAGGCCAAGAAATTAGTTGAGTTAGGGTGTGAAGCATACTTAGCGTATGTGATGAACCCTAACATGAGTGAGGTTAGACCTCAGGACATCCGGACAGTGTGTGATTTTCCTAGTGTGTTTCCGGAAGAATTGCCAGGGTTACCACCGGACAGAGAGGTAGAGTTCAGCATTGAGACTTATTCTGGTTCAGCTCCTGTTTCGATTGCTCCGTACCGTATGGCACCGAAAGAATTGAAAGAGTTGAAGACTCAGTTGCAAGAATTGACAGATAGAGGTTTTATTAGGCCTAGTTCTTCACCTTGGGGTGCACCAGTGTTGTTTGTGAAGAAGAAAGATGGAAGTATGAGAATGTGCATAGATTACAGACAGTTGAATCAGTTGACAGTGAAGAACAAATATCCGTTGCCTAGAATTGATGACTTGTTTGATCAGTTGAGGGGAGCATCGGTCTTTTCGAAGATTGATTTGAGATCAGGTTACTACCAGCTAAAGGTCAGAGAGGTCGATGTACCGAAGACAGCCTTTAGGACTAGGTATGGACACTACGAGTTTTTAGTCATGCCATTTGGGTTGACTAATGCACCGGCAGCTTTCATGGACATGATGAATAGGATTTTTCATCAGTATCTAGATCAGTTTGTGGTTGTATTTATTGATGACATCTTGGTGTACTCGCGAACTGAAGAAGATCATGACCGACATTTGAGACTTGTTTTGAAGACTTTGCTAGATCATCAGTTGTATGCGAAGCTCAGTAAGTGTGAATTCTGGATCCGGGAAGTAGTCTTCTTAGGACATGTAGTGTCAGCTGAAGGCATTAGAGTTGATCCGAAGAAGATTGAAGCCATTGTTGAGTGGAAGCAACCGAAGTCAGTGACAGAAGTACGTAGCTTCCTAGGCTTAGCCGGATACTATAGAAGATTTGTGGAAGGTTTCTCTAAGTTAGCCGCTCCATTGACACAGTTACTTCAGAAGAGTGTTCAGTTTGAGTGGACAGATGCAAGACAGAGAGCCTTTGAGAAATTGAAAGAAGCTTTGACCCAAGCTCCGATCTTGATTCAGCCTGAGTCCGGGAAGGACTATGTGATTTATAGTGATGCCTCGTATGTAGGGTTAGGATGTGTTTTGATGCAAGACCGAAGAGTAGTGGCTTATGCCTCGAGACAGTTGAAGACCCATGAACGCAATTATCCGACCCATGACATAGAGTTAGCTGCAGTTGTGTTTGCTCTGAAGATTTGGAGGCACTATTTGTATGGTGAGAAATGCACAGTATACACCGACCACAAGAGTTTGAAGTACATTATGACTCAGCGAAATTTGAATCTCAGACAGCGTAGATGGCTAGAGTTGCTAAAGGACTATGATCTTACTATTGAGTACCATCCGGGTAAGGCCAATGTAGTGGCCGATGCATTGAGTAGGAAGGTGGCCGTGGACTTGAGAGCCATGTTTGCTAGATTGAGTTTGTCCGGAGATGGTGGCTTAGTAGCCGAGCTTCAGGTTAGACCTACTTTAGGTCAGATGATTCGAGAGAAACAACTCTTAGATAGATCTTTGGCACCTCACGTGCAAGATATAGCCGAAGGTAGATCTTCAGACTACAGTTTCAGTTCCGATGGGGTCTTATGTTTCAAGGACAGAATAGTTGTGCCTGAAGACAGTGATTTGAGACGTACGATCTTGACTGAAGCCCACAGTAGTCCGTTTGCTATGCATCCAGGAAGTACGAAGATGTACTGTGATTTGAAGAATGAGTACTTTTGGGTTGGCTTGAAGAGAGATGTAGCCGACTTTGTGAGTAAGTGCCTAGTGTGTCAGAGAGTGAAGGCGGAACATCAGGTTCCCTCAGGGTTGTTGCAGCCGTTGAGAATTCCGGAATGGAAATGGGAGAACATCACCATGGATTTTGTTTCGGGTTTGCCTTTGACACCTACGAAGAAGAACTCAGTTTGGGTGATAGTAGATCGTTTTACGAAGTGTGCTCACTTCTTGGCAGTCAACACTACTTACACCTTAGATAGATTGGCCGATTTGTACATTGGTGAGATTGTGAGGCTACATGGTGTGCCGAAGTCCATTGTGTCAGATAGAGATCCGCGGTTTACTTCGAGATTTTGGGAGTGTCTGCATACAGCTTTGGGTACCCGTTTGAACTTCAACACTTCTTATCATCCTCAGTCAGATGGTCAGTCAGAGAGGGTTATTCAGATCTTAGAGGATATGTTGCGATGTTGTATCATTGACTTTCAGGGTACTTGGGAGAAGCATCTGCCTCTAGTAGAGTTTGCGTACAATAACAGCTTTCAGTCGAGCATTCAGATGGCTCCGTATGAGGCCTTGTATGGTCGAAAGTGTAGGACTCCAGTGTGTTGGGCCGAGGTAGGACAGAAACTGTTACCTATGCCGGATTTGCTCAAGGGGACAACCGACAAGGTAAAATTGATTTGTGATCGTTTGAAGGCTGCTTCGGATAGGCAGAAGTCCTATGTCGATTTGAAGAGGAAGGAAGTTGAGTTCTCAGTGGGTGAGAAGGTGTTCTTGAAAGTGTCTCCGTGGAAGAAAGTGATGAGATTTGGCCGAAAGGGGAAGTTGAGTCCGAGGTACATAGGACCGTACGAGATTGTGAGGAGGGTTGGTCCCGTTGCTTATCAGTTGCGTTTGCCGTCCGAGCTTGAGAAGATACACGATGTGTTACATGTATCCATGCTTCGCAAGTATAGGTCCGATCCATCACATGTTATGCCCGTAGAAGAAATTGAATTGAATCCGGATTTGACTTATGAAGAAGAGCCAGTGGAGATCTTAGCTTCTGACAGTAAAGTGTTGAGGGGTAGATCTATTGAGTTAGTAAAGGTGTGGTGGCAACGTAGAGGTGTGGACGAGGCCACTTGGGAGAGGAAGGAGGATATGGAAAAGCAGTTTCCGTATCTCTTTCAGTCAGGTAATTTCGGGGACGAAATTCCTTAAGTGGGAGAGAGTTGTAACACCCGTGTTTTGGGCCTAGGAGTTAATCGGGTTTTGTTTCGAGTCAAATAAAATTTAATTAAAATAATTCAACTTCTATTAATGACCTAGTTGGAGCTTTGGGAAAAGGGAGGGACCTATGTTGCTATTTGACCCAAATTTAAAAAAAAAAGCTAGACAACTTTATAGAAAAGTTGTCATCTTTCTTCCCCCCATTCCCTCTCCAACACCATTTTCACTAAAACTCTCCCCAAAACCCCTTTTTCTTTGGCTACTTTTCCACTCCATTCTAGCTTCAATTAAAGGTGTTTTTCAAAGAAGCAAGTGGAAGCGCGGAAGAGGCTTTGGGACCGAATCCGGGTTCGTAGGGAGTTTGGTTCGAATTGCTAAGGAAGGGCGGTGAGTGGTTCAACTTGTTTTTAAATTTGGTTTGAGCATGTGTAGTGTGTGTGTGTAAAGTGTGCTTGGTAGGCCACTTCCATTTAATTCAAAGTTGATAGCTTAGCCTTTGATATCCATGTGCTCTTGTGCTTACTAGCTATACTCTTGATTTGTGGTTAATTGATACTTGTATGTATATCATGATGAGTTGATATGTGGTGAGCATGTATTGTGGTGAATGATGTTTATATATGATGTGGTTATGAAAATTGGCAATAAAAAATTACCGGTTGTAAATGATCGATCATTAGGATAGTGTGTACACAAATTGAGTCAAAACGTACGTGGCCTTGATGGCGTTAAGCCATCAAGGAGGAGTACGGTGATGTAGCATTCCACCGGAAGCTTTTATTATATTTCTACGGGATGATGAGTGGAAATCCCATCCGTAGGGCATGTGGCGATGAGTGGAATCCCGCACATGCAAGGTCCGGTGATGAGTGGAATCCCACCGAGGTAAAGTGTTGTCAGGGTTTTAATCCGCACAATCGGGGTAATTAAAGTGGCCAATTAACTTGTTCATGAATTGTGATATATGAAGGTGATATGTGATTGAGGCATATGGTGTTGTTGCATGATGATCTATATTGATGTCTAATTTTGCTAGGATTGAGAGACCATATTTGCCACTTGAAAGACTAGCTAGGTCTACTTGATTATATGCAATGCTTGATATGTGTGAGATTAGGATTACATGCTTGAACCCTGCATTGTTGTTGTTTTTCGTTTTAGAGCACCCTCACTAAGCTTATAGCTTACGCTCTCAATGTTCAACAATGCAGATCATTAGCGTGGTGTTAGCTCGAGGCAAGGCAAGAAGGGCTTCCAAGTTTGTAGCTCAAGTATGGTTATCGATTTTGTAATAGCTAGCAATGTGGCAAGGGTCTTTGTATGAGCGTGTGTGACTCATTTGATTGATGTTGTTGTTGGTTTGATCATGGGTTGTAAGCATGTTATACTATGTTGAATGTTTGATGTTTGATGGCATGTTTTAGAATGCTTAGGTTGCATAGTGTATGAGTGCAAACCTTTCAAGATGTCTTGTTTCTTCTAAGGTCCATTGTGTTTTGAGTATGCCAATATTGCATGAATTGCTCTTTAACTAGAATGCTATGTATGAATGCTTAAATCCATGTTTGATTGACTCCCTTGGCTTAAATATGTATGCTTGTATGGTTGGCTTGCCTTAGGGATTGATGATAGTGTGTTGGTTGAAGTGTTAGAGGGATTTAGGGGCCTCCTTGTGCTCTAAATCAGCTCAAACCTGCAGTTTCGTAGCTGGGGTATCGATACCATTGATCTGGTATCGATACTACCCTGTGGTTTCAGGCCTCGTGTATCGATACTCGAGGGGAGTATCGATACCTTTTTGGCCACTGGAGCCACTGTCGATTTCGGTATCGATACTGGCCTCTAGGGTATCGATACCGTTGTCTTGGCTTTGACCGTGGGAAGTCAACTTTAGGGGAGGGTATCGATACCCTCATTTGGGGTATCGATACTGTCTCCTCAGGTTGACCAAACCCTGTTGACCTAGTCAAAGGGGTATCGATACCCCCCATAAGGGTATCGATACCGCCTGCAGTTTAACTTTAAAAATGGGCTTTTAAGTGTTAGTTTGGGTTCGGTTGATTGTTTCGTAAATATTGTTCCGCTGTATGATCACCTAGGATGTAATTCTCATCTAGACAAGATTAAAAAAAATAGGGTTGCTAACCGAGGGAGAGTTCCTCAGGGAGTTTTCACTCAGTTTTCCCCGTGTAGCTCACTCGGACCGGTCATCCGGCCAGACCGGGACGAGGGGGTTACACGTCTGCACGCCTCTGACCTTCTGTCCCCGTCGCGCACCCTCTGCCGCCCCTACGCTAACACCATTTTGGGAGGTTTCGTCATGCAACACAAAAAAAACAGAGATATCAGATGCCCCAAAGTACGAAACAAAGCAAAAAGCAGCAGAGATCAGCAACAAGAGACAAAAAACAATAAATCGAGCACAAAGTCAACCATTTCTTTTTCATATTCGAATGTAAACATCAGATATAAAAAAGAACTCAAAACCATTGTACAAGGGAGTTTTTTTTTAGACAGAGAAAAAATCAATAACAATAAAAAGCCTTCTGAGGTAGCGTTTCTCTTTGATCTTTCGATTGCATGCATGTGAAAAATAACAAAGAAAACTTTCTTTTACCTTTCGAAAGCCGTCTCTACTTTCGAACCGGCAAAAATCCCACCGATTCCCGTTTGGGGAAGCAACCGGGGTGAGCCATCGGAGCCGCGGAAAGAAAGCTTTGTTTTTGGGTTTTGGGGTCTTTGTTTTGGCATTTTCGACAGGGCTAAAGTTTTTTTTTCTTTTGCTTCTTCTTCGTCGTTGACGGCTTGATACCTAAGGGTTTTGATCTTAAAACTAAAGGAAAAAAGATTTTTTTTGGTGTTTTGGGTTTCCGAAAGAGAATGGAAAAAAGGGGTTAGTTTTGGTTTCAAAAGAAAAGTTTTTTATGGTTCCGGCGCCGGCAACGACGACCGAAACTCCTTTGGCGGCGCCGAATTTTATAGAGAAGAGGGGGAATCTCTCGGTTTGTTAGGGTTACTTAAAATGAAGGAAATGGCTAAAAATTGTTTTAACACAGCTTATATAGTTGTTTTGTTTTTTAAATCTGGTCTAATTACGTTTTAAGGGCCTCCGTGCCATTTTAATTACACGAGTAAGGGTCTCCGCTTTATTAAATCCTCTCCGCGATCCTTGCATATTTTCTTCTTTTTTTTTCAATCTCGTCCCCGTGTCATTTTGATCGATTTTAATCCGCTTTCTAGCGGTTGAATCACTGTTTTAGTCCCCTTAGCTTTCCGTGTTCTTTTAATTCAGTCCCTATTTCGTGTTTTTTTAGTGGGTAATTTACATTTTTGGTCCCTGACAGTCTGTATTTTAATTATTCACATAGCATTTTATTCTTGTTATAAATGATTTCGTTATTCATGCATTTTACTTAGTATGTCGAATATATGTTATGCATGTGATATTTGTTTTTCTTTAATGTGTGCCCCATGTTATTTATTTTGACATGTGATGGTATGTCTTTAAATCTTGTTTAAGCATGTATTTATGGTATAGTACGATGTATGCGTTTTTTTATTTGTGTTTTTATCTGCTTTTTATAATGGTTCAAATATATGTGGCATGCATCCTAATATGTCATGATAGGTTGCATCTCGAATTATAAAATGCAATGTGAGCGTCTTTTTATTCGGGAACGAACGAGGCCAGTACCAGTCGTAGTGGTGGTGGTTCGGACGTTCCTTCTCGAATATTAAGACCTTTAAAATTCACTCACTCGTATAACCAAATTTCGATACGATTCGTCACTTTAATTCGCAAAATTTAATATTAATTAAGCGGTAATGTTTTTGGTACCGATTTTCGGGCACGACGGGGTGCTCATCCTTCCTCGCGTGTAACCGACTCCCGAACCCATTTTCAAAAGAAAGAATCTCTGGTTTTATTTCGGTGTCCAGTCTACCATTTTTAAGTGGCCGGTGGCGACTCCTCTATTTTTTATAAATCCGACTAAATTTTCGAAAACCGAATCAAAACCCGATTCGTCCGAGCGACACCCGAGGTACTATGTATTTTCTGGAAATTTTTAGTCGCAACATTAGTCAAACGTTACAAGTATTATTTAACATTATGTCTCTTAATAGTGTCAATTCACTTCAATGTTCACATTTCCATATTAAAAAAATGTCTGCTTGTTGTTTGATAAAAAGTCCAAAAGAGAAAACTACAACAGAAATCAATGGTGTTATTGGTGTATATGTACTCCGCAGGCCGCAGCTGTTTCTTATTTTCACCCACTGAAAATTAAATAAAGGCCACCGTCCCTACTTTGCCTCTATAAATATCATCTCTCTTTCTTCTCTTTTATCTCCCCCATTAAAATCACCATCATCCAAATCCTGAATAGTATACACACAAAAAAGCTTGAAAATCCAACCTTTAGATCAAAGAGTTAATACCCAGTTTTCATTTTGTTCTGTTTCAGCTTCCCCTTTACCGGTAAGTTCTATCTCCATATATGTCTCAAGTTCTATCCTTTTTTCCCCTTTTGGGTTGTATTTGTTTGACCATGTTTTGGTGTGATTGTTCATCTGTGTATGTAATGATAAAGGAGGGTTTTTTGTTTTCAATTTGGGTTCATGGTTCTGGAATTTATTGAATATTTTAGAGATAGTTGTTTCTTTGAAAGAGAGAAGAAATGGGAATAAAGAGGAAAGCAATTTGGTTAATTATAGCTTAGAATATTGATGTTTGTTTACATTGTTTTCCTAGCTATTTGATTCTCTGGGATTCAAAATAGCAAATCTAGAGATGGGCACGGGTCGGGTCGGGCCGGGTTTTTGGCCCACCCGAACCCGACCCGAAAATATTAACCCTAAACCCGAACCCGACCCGACCCGACCATTTTTTTTAAAAAATCCGACCCGACCCGACCCGAAAATAAATACCTTAAACCCGACTCCGACCCGACCCGACCCGATCTATGTAAAAAAATCAATTTTAGGGACTAAATTGTAAAAAAATAATTTTAAGAGACTTAATTGTAAAAAATAATAAATTTAAGGACTAAATTGCAAATAAAAAAAATCAATTTTAAGGACCTAATTATAAAAAAAATATATAAAAAAGGGTATTATTGCAAATATCCCTAAAAAAATTAGGGGAAAATTACACTATTAGTCCCGGGTCGGGTCGGGTTGGATTTTTTCACCCTAAAACCCGAACCCGACCCGACCTCACCCTACACAAAAACCCGACCCGAACCCGATTTTTTCATAAAAATACCCGACCCGATCGGGCCGGGTCGGGTCGGAACCCATCGGGTTCGGGTTCCGTGCCCATCCCTAAGCAAATCCATGTGTTTACAATTAATGATATAATAAATTAATAATCTCCTTTCTCTTGGTTTCTCTGTATTTGAAATGATACTGTCTTTGTGTTTTAAAATCGGTTCTAATCTGTTTACACCTTGCAGAATGGCTATGGAACCAAACTTCTTTGAGTCTGATGGAAATACTTTACTCAAGCACAAATGGAATTCGATATCGGATTCGGAACCAACGAAAGACCTTGATAAAGAGTCCAGCTGCTTTGATTGCAGCATTTGCTTCGAGTCTGCAAAAGATCCAGTAGTCACCCTCTGTGGTCACTTGTACTGCTGGCCATGCATTTACAAGTGGCTTCACATCCGAACTCCGTCCCTCGATGCAGACCCGAAGCAGAAGAACTGCCCCGTCTGCAAGGCGAACATCTCGTCCGGTTCATTGGTTCCCCTCTACGGTCACGGTGCATCTTCACGGTCTCAATCCAAGAATTCCAATTCGGATATGGCCATTCCCCAAAGGCCACCTCCTACGTCAAACTTTGTTCATAACCAGCAATATGTAATGTATCAATAACCAGAAACAAGAGAAAATAGAGATAGAAGAAGAAAATAGACAGTAGATTAAGAAGTTGGAGAAATATTCAAGGTTTTTACAACTGTCCTTTTTACATTTCACATGCTCTCTTATTTATTTTCTTAGAAACAGATAAAATCAGTTAAGGCTCGAGAAGTCTTTTTCTCTCTCAAACTTCTGCGTAATACTTGGTTATCCTTGGTGACAGTTTCTTGGTTGCCAACTTCCTCTGTGGTAACGTCTTTATTCCCTGCAACTGCTATATTCACCTTTTCCTTGACATTACCCCCTCCTGGAAGAAGGACCTTGTCCTTAAGGTTCTCGGTAAATATAGGTGGACGAAAATCATCCAACAACAACGGCAATGGAGTAATTTGTTGGAGAGGTTGACCCTTACACGGCTTGAGTTGAGAAACGTGAAAAACGGGGTGGATGCGAGTGGAATCCGGCAATTCCAGCTTGTAAGCCACCTGACCAATACGTTTTATAATGCGATAAGGACCAAAGAAACGTGGTCCCAGCTTGTGATGCTTCTGCAGACGCAGTGACAAATGGCGATATGGTTGCAAACGCACAAACGCCCAGCTACCTTCCTCGAGTTCTAATTCACGTCGATGTTTGTCGGCCTAATTTTTCATACGAACTTGTGCTTGAATTAAGTTGTCTTTTAATACTCGAAGCAAAGCATCTCGCTCCTGCAAATCATGGTCTACTTGAGCATTATGAGAACTGCCCTCCAGATAGTTGAGAATGGTGGGAGGGTCACGCCCATACAAAGCTCGGAAAGGGGTCATTCCCGCTGAAGTTTGATACGCCGTATTGTACCAATATTCTGCCCATGCTAAGTATTGTTCCCACTTGCTCGGATCATCGCCTGTCATACAACGGAGATACATCTCAAGACATCGATTCAAAGCTTCAGTTTGCCCATCAGTTTGTGGGTGGTAGGCGGAACTAAAACATAACTCGGTTCCTTGGAGTTTAGCTATCTCGGTCCACATATCACTAACAAAAATCCGATCTCTATCGCTGACAATTGTTCTTGGAATCCCATGAAGTTTTACAATCCCTTGAACCATAATTTGAGCTACATATTTACTGTCAAAATGCTTCGGCAACGCAAAAAAAATGGCTGTATTTTGTGAGCCGATCAACCACGACCATGATAGTTTCCTTCCCATTAGATCTCGGCAATCCCACAATAAAGTCTAACGAGATGTCCTCAAATACCTGATTGGGAATCGGCAATGGTTGAAGAAGTCCGGCTGGAGACAAACTAGCATTCTTCATTCGTTGGCAAACTTGACATGCATTGACAAACTGTCGAACCTCTTTCCGCATACCTTTCCAATAAAAATTCGCAGCTAATCTCTGAAAAGTGCGTGTAATACCAGCATGTCCTCCGATTAGTGAGCTGTGAAATTCGCGTAACAATAGTGATTTTAGTGCAGTTTCTTGAGGTACCAAAATTTTACCTCGCACTAACAGCAAACCATTCTGCTCTTCGTACTCAGAAAATTCAGATTGTCCCTGTTGAATACTGGCGCGAATACGCTGAATATCAGTGTCTGTCCTACTGGCTGCTCGGATATCATCAAGAATACCAAACAATGGTCTAGAAAAAGCCATGAAAGTTGCTTCATTTTTCCTGGATAATGCATCAGCCACATTGTTAAGTTTTCCCGGTCGATAACGAATCTCGAAATCATATCCGATTAATTTAGATAACCATCTTTGCTGTTCCGGAGTTTGAATAGTCTGCTGGTTCAATTCCCTTAGCGACCTTTGATCAGTGATAATAATAAATTTTCGACCAACCAAATACTGACGCCACTTTCCCACTGCTTGTGTAATGGCAAACATCTCCCGGTTATAAGTCGAAGCACCTTGCATCCGGATACTCAGCTTTTGGCTAAAATAGGCCAAAGGTTTACCGTCCTGAGTTAAAACTGCTCCTACACCAGTTCCCGAAGCATCAGTTTCAACCTGAAATTCTTTGTTAAAATCCGGCAGCCCAAGCACTGGGGCAGAGCAAAGACTTGTTTTCAAGTGGTTCATGGCAATTTGAGCTGCTTCAGTCCATTCGAACGAGTGGCCTTTGCGAAGTAAATCAAAGATGGGAGATGCTATGGTAGCAAACCCCTTAATAAACTTGCGATAGTAAGATGCAATGCCAAGAAATCCTCGCACTTCTTTGAGAGTTGTAGGTATCGGCCAAGCTCGGATTGCCTCAACTTTTGCAGAATCTACTGCCAATCCTTTTTCTGAGACTATATGACCTAAGTATTCAATCGTGGTCTGTCCGAAAGCACACCTGATGCGCTTTGCTACAAAACCATTCGCCTGCAATTTTTTTAACACTTGTCGGACATGTTCTAAGTGATCCTGCCAATTCTGACTGTAAACAAGAATGTCATCCAAAAAAATTAACACAAACTTACGTAGGAATGGTCGAAAGAGATCATTCATTGTCGACTGGAAAGTGGATGGCGCATTGGTTAAGCCAAACGGCATGACGAGAAACTCATAGTGTCCCTCATGAGTACGAAAGGCTGTTTTTTGAACATCTTCCGCCTTGACTCGAATTTGATGATAACCAGCAAGTAAATCCAATTTGGAAAAAAAACTTTGAATTTCCCAACTCATCGAAAAGTTCTTCGGCAGTAGGAATCGGAAATTTATCCTTAATTGTGATCGCGTTTAAAGCCCGATAGTCGACACAAAACCGCATGTACCATCCTTCTTCTTTACTAGCAACACTGGAGAAGAAAATGGGATGTTGCTCTTGCGAATTAAGTGGTGTTCAAGCATATGTCGGACTTGTCGCTCTACTTCTTCTTTTTGAAAATATGGGTATCGATAGGGCCTGACATTTACTGGTTTGCTCATAGGTTGTAGATGAATAGCATGATCTGTTTCCCGAGTAGGAGGTAAACCGTGAGGAGCAACAAAAACCATTTCAAATTCAGCCAATAATTGTCTCATGTCTTCTGGTTCAATTGTGCTTGACATCGTTGGTACCGTATCAATTTGCAAACAATAATAGGCAGCCACAGCCTTTGTATCTTTCAAACGCCGTAAGGATTGCAATTGGATTGGTTGAGGAGTCAACCATGTTTCCCCTTGCCAGTAATGTTCCTTGTCTCCTTGGCGAAATTGAAATCGAAGTGTAGAAAAATCCATAGTCACTGGTCCGACAGTGGCCATCCATGCAACACCCAAAACCATCTCAGTACCCTCTAATGGTAACACATAGAAGTCAGTCATCAATTCGGTACCTTGAACTCGAAGTTTAAGATCGCGCACACAACCTTCATTCTGTAATTTCTCACCATTTCCCACAAGGACCCTGAAGTTTGGTGCTTCTGTTAACGTCAAACCCAAATATTTTGCAACGCGAGACTGTATAAAGTTGTGTGTACTGCCGCCGTCAATCAAGATTTTTACTTCTCGCCCTCGGATTTCCCCTACGACCCGGATAGTGTTAGGAGTAAAACAACCTGCCAGGGCATTAAAAGAGACTAACGATTGTTCTTTGGCAGTGTCATCACAATCATCTAGTTCTTGGCTTGCTTTGGCGACAGTTGTTACCACTGGTTCTAGTGAAGCATCCGCCAATTCATCATCCAACAAAAATAATTGTGGATTTTTACACTTATGACCAGACACAAACTTAGCGTCACAATAGTAACACAGCCCCTTTTCGCGTCGTGCTTGAGCTTCCGCTGCGGAAATTCTACGAGGCTGCATAATAGGAACAGAATTTGCATATTGATCTGCTTGTGACGAACGTTCCGGCTGGTGTTTAGCCCCCGACGAAAACACTGTAGGTGTGGGTAAAAGGGGTGGAAGCTTTGAACCCGATACTCGACTCAAGGGTCTGCGACTATCATTAAACTTTGCTTCATGGAAACGTGCCAAGGCCTGAACTTCAGTCATGGACGTGGATCGATGTCCTAATACCTCGTTCTTAATGTCTGAACGCAACCCAGAAATAAAACACTCGGTAAGAAATTCATCAGACAAGTTATGGGTACGCAGGGTGTTGAGTGTGTAAAAGTTCTATTATTTACACCCTTTTTAACCCATATCTCTGCTACATTCAAGCATCATTGCATTGCATTTAGGATAGTTTTCAATTAAATATCACAATTATATAAAAGGCACGGATTCTACTAAAAGATGGTGTATTTTGCAGGTAACTGCCAAGGTTGACGATGAAGGCAGGCGAAGGGCAGATAAGCAGGAAGGCTGAACTGAACAAGCAGCTGAAGAAGACGAACCTGTCATGGACCCGTCACGACAGCATGGTGACAGCAGATTATTGAAGAGGAAAAATGAAGTGGACATCGATAGATAGAGAAAAATCTGCTCGTCTGTCGTGTGGAAGTCAAATAATTTTCCAAGCCCCGGATCAAAAGATATGTCAAGCCAAAGCTCAAAGGAGAGGAATTCCCTAAAAGCAAGGATGCGGCTAGAAAGTAGGAAACTTTAGAGATTTAGTCTTTATTAGAATCTTACTTTTAATCAAAGTTGTAATCCTTGTTACCTTAGATAACTTGAGCCCAAAGCTTATATAAAGGGCATAGATTAACCTAGGGCATAGCCGACTACCCCATAACCCAAAACCAAAACCCTGCCGTCCACCCGTCACCGACATGTTCTAAATTCCCCCTAGGGTCACGGGTTGTTTTGTAAAGTAGTTGCAAGGGTTGCTTTGTTTTAGGATTTTTTCAAGTTCAATAAAATAAACTTCAAGTTCTTTTATCTTGATTTTAATATCTTGCAAGAGCATCGGGAGAGCATTGTGAGATTATCTATTTACTTAGCATCGGGAGAGTTAAGTATACGAAAGAGATAAAAGCGCGTTCTCTAGTTTATAGTTGAACCATCTCGTGCTTAGGGATAAGGCGAGGTTAAGTGGCTAAGGAAGAATTCATACACATCGGTGTTCATCCTTCGATTCACGCCGGGAGGTATCATCAAAGACGTGTTCATCGACAGACTTGTACCTAGGGATAGGGCAAGGCAGATCTGGGATTCTTGCCAAACTTGAAGTACGGAGTTGGTGTGTCTGCTGCCGCAACTGCCAACGGACAGACGCCGCGACAGGTGCTGTCGGCGACGGGAGCGACGACAGAACTGGAGATCCTGAGCAATTCAATACCTACACTACCGAGCAATTCAATACCGGCCCATTCTCTCTATCTTGATTTCTTAATCCTTTTATTTACGTTTTTACTTTATTATTCTCGTGACAATCTTCAAATATTTCTTTTACTTTGTGCAGTAATCAAGGTGAAGTCATTAGCCCAATCCCTGTGGAGACGATATCCGATACTCCGTATCACTTTACTACTTGCGTCGTGTACACTTGCACTACAATTGCGATAGTCTATTTTACACGCAACAAGTTTTTGGCGCCGTTGCCGGGGATTGGCAACATAACTACATCTTTATTTTATTGCACTTTTTGTTTTTATTTTTTTTATTTTTATTTTTGTTTTTAGTTTTTCTTTAATTTTTATTTTGTGTTTTCAACTCTTGCTTTTCACAAGGTTCTCTTGTTTATGCGCAGATCGAAAAGAGGCGAAGATCCTGAGTATAAGTTAGATCCGGAAATCGAACGATCATTCAATCTCAAGAAACAGATTCGCCATCTCTTAGACAGGAACGAATACCTTGAAGAACAGCTAGAGCAGATGGCCCGTAACCAGCCTGCTGGAGGAGACATACCGCCTGTCGGCGATCCGCCTGGGGCAGGTGGACGACGGTCATGTCGTGACTACATGCTGAATGACCATGTAGAGCTGGAGACCACGCTGCCGGATATTGATGTTGATAACTTTGAACTTAAACCTGTCATGTTTAGTATGATCAACAACGCCGGACAGTTTAGTGGTTCTGCGACAGAGGATGCTAGGGAGCATCTCAAAACGTTCCAGGAGATCTGTGGTTCGTTTAGGCTACCAGGAGTTAGTCCGGAGATACTGAGGCTTCGGTTATTCCCCCATTCATTAAGGGATAGAGCTAAAACTTGGTGGAATAAACTTACACCGGGTTCTATTATGACTTGGGCAGATCTAACTCGTGAATTCTTATCTCGTTTTAATCCTTCACATTTATCTGAGCGATTACGTAACGAAATTGCTACTTTTCAACAGGAAGATGACGAGCCGATGCACGAGGCCTGGGACAGATTTACTACTCTTCTACGGAACTGCCCAATGCATGGATTCCCCGTCTGGAATCAGGTAACTAAGTTTTATAATGCTGCTAACTTACAAACTCGCATTCGCATTGATTCTGCAGCAAATGGATTATTATTGGATAAAGATCCGGACGAGGCATTACAAGTTCTGAAGAATCTAGCTAAGAATGAGGAGCAGTTTCCGACAGCTAGAAGAGGGGGTAAAAGGGTACTTGCTGTCAAGGACTATGAGGCTGACAGCACTATGAAATCACAGGTAGCATTCCTCACTAAAGCCATGAAACACTTATTGAGTGAAGAGGAAGTACGAGGGTTTGCTGTCGAGGAAATTTGTGCCACTTGTGAGGGAAATCATAGTAGGGATGAGTGCCCTATAAACATAGAAGAAGGGAAATATGTTGGAAATTACAAGCCAAACTACAATTCCAACAATTACAACCCTAATTGGAGAAAGGATCCCAAATTTTCCTGGAGTAATCCTAACAATGCCCTAAATCCGCAAGCACATCATCAGAATCAGGGGGGTCCTAGATTGTTGACGCGACAGCAACTGCAGCCGCAGAACCTGCCGCAGAACCTGCCGCCTCAGCAACAACAGCAGCCACCACCTGCCACGAGTAGTGTATTGGAGCAGACTCTGGCTACCTTTATGTCTCAGACTGGCACGTATATGGATAATATTAATCAGTTTGTCAAGAAGACGGAAAATTTTATGGACGAGACTAAGATGAGAATGACAAACCATGAGGCCACCTTAAAATCTCTAGAGACACAAATGGGTCAGGTGTCGCAGCATATTAAACCGAGGCAGAATGGAGGTTTCCCTAGCAATACTGAAAATGCTAGACCACCCCCACATGAGCAATGTAAGGCAATTACTACTAGGAGTGGGAAAAAGCTACCAGGGCCGGAAAAAGAAATTGATACAGAAAAGGACCCTGCTTTGAACAAACCTGCCGAGGAAGCTGCCCCGACAGGTAATAAACAGACTGCTGCCGATGCTCCTGTCACGACAGCAGAAGCAACAGAGGAGAAAAAGGAAGATTATCGTCCTCAGATTCGCATGCAGTGGGAAGGACGCATTGCTGATTATCGTCCCCCACCACCTTTCCCTCAACGGATACAACAAGCTAAGAATGAATCTCAACTCAAAAAAATTTATGATATTTTTAAACAGGTTCATATTAACATACCGTTGTTAGATGCTGTTAGGGAGATGCCCGGTTATGCTAAATTTCTCAAGGATGTCATGTCTAAAAAATCTAGACTTGGGGAATTTGAAACGGTAAGGATGCAAGAGGGTTGCATGAGTATTCTTCATCGACAACCACCCCAGAAAAAGAAGGATCCGGGGAGCTTCCTCATACCTTGCGTAATCGGCGATAAATTTGTGGGTAAGGCACTTTGTGATCTTGGTGCTAGTGTAAATCTAATGCCCAAATCTGTTTTTCAGAAACTAGGTATTGGCAAGGCGCGGCCCACGACAGTTACCCTACAGCTAGCCGACCGCTCTTACGTTCACCCCGAAGGAAAAATTGAAGATATTTTGGTAAGAGTGGATAAACTTATTTTTCCTGCTGACTTTCTTATTTTAGATTGTGAGGCAGATGAGAACGCACCAGTCATCCTCGGACGACCTTTCTTAGCCACGGGAAGATCGTTGATTGATGTGGAGAAAGGAGAACTCACCATGCGCGTGAACGATCAAGAAATTAAGTTGAATGTTCTCCAAGCAATGAAACATGCCGATGTGGACGAGGAATGCAAAGCCATCATCGAGGTGACCTTTGATTACCCCTGCATCAGGTCAGGCTGCCGAGATATAAAATTTGGTCACTGCTGCGACAGCCATCTAAAGACCTGTCACGACAGTGACGACGACAGCACCGACGACAGTGACCCCTCTGAATCCGATACATCTGATACTGAAGGTCATGAGGAGGTAAACTGGTTAGACCATCGTCCAGGTAAGTTATTCGAACCCTTGAATTACACTTCGGATAACCATTTAATCCAAAAGCCCTCCACTGTTGAACCACCCGACTTAGAACTTAAGCCCCTGCCAGGGCAGCTTAAATATGCTTATCTTGGTTGTGATAACACACTGCCTGTAATCATCTCTGCTAAGCTGCCGCAGGAACAGGAACGACAGCTGATCGACATGTTGAGGCAGCATAAAAGGGCGATAGGATGGACGATAGCAGACATCCAGGGCATTAGTCCGGCAATCTGTATGCACAAAATCCTCCTAGAGGAAGATCATAAGCCGACTATTGATGCCCAAAGGCGGTTAAACCTTGCAATGAAGGAGGTAGTGCGTAAAGAAATAATTAAATGGTTAGATGCTGGTATTATTTACGCCATCTCCGACAGCAAATGGGTAAGCCCGGTGCAATGTGTTCCCAAGAAAGGAGGCATGACCGTGATAACCAACGAAAACAACGAGTTAATCCCAACCAGGACTGTGACCGGTTGGAGGGTTTGTATGGACTATCGGAAGCTTAACAAAGCTACCCGAAAGGACCACTTTCCTTTACCCTTTATTGATCAAATGCTTGATAGATTAGCGGGTAAACCTTACTATTGTTTTCTTGATGGTTATTCAGGTTATAATCAAATTGCTATTGCATCAGAGGACCAAGAGAAAACGACTTTCACATGCCCCTACGGTACGTACGCATTTAGGAGGATGCCATTTGGACTCTGTAACGCACCTGCCACCTTCCAAAGGTGCATGATGGCTATATTCTCAGACATGGTTGAGGACTTCCTAGAAATCTTTATGGATGATTTTTCTGTCTTTGGAGATGATTTTGAGAGTTGTCTAGGCAATTTACAAAAGGTGCTCGAAAGATGCGAAAAAGCTAACTTGGTTTTAAATTGGGAAAAATGCCAATTTATGGTGGATGAAGGGATAGTCTTAGGCCATAAGATTAGCTGCCGTGGGATAGAAGTCGATAGGGCAAAAATAGAGGTTATAGAGAAGCTGCCGCCGCCAACAACAGTCAAGGGTATTAGGAGTTTTTTAGGGCATGCTGGTTTTTATAGGAGATTTATTGCCAATTTCTCAAAAATCACGAAACCCCTATGTCATCTCCTAGAGCAGAACCGACCCTTTGACTTTAATGAAGAATGTACTGAAGCATTCAAGGTTCTGAAGGAAAAGTTAGTGACAGCCCCCATAGTACAGCCACCAGACTGGACGCAACCGTTTGAAATTATGTGTGATGCTAGTGACTATGCTGTCGGGGCAGCACTTGGGCAGCGCAAGGACAGGCTATTTCATGTCATATATTATGCCAGCAAAACATTGAATGATGCCCAAGTGAATTATACCACCACGGAAAAGGAGCTGTTAGCTGTGGTGTTTTCCATCGACAAGTTTCGTTCTTACATACTTGGAACGAAGGTTATAATACACACCGACCACTCTGCCCTCAAGTATCTATTTGCAAAAAAAGATGCAAAACCTAGGTTGATACGCTGGATCTTACTATTACAAGAGTTCGACCTTGAGATAAAAGATAAAAAGGGGACAGAAAATCAGGTGGCAGATCACTTGTCAAGGTTGGAAATGGGACAGAGTCTACCGCCAGATGAGACACACATATTGGAGACCTTCCCAGATGAGCAGCTCTTTGCTGCCGCACTAGCTGTCGCGACAGCCATGGCGGCAGGTAAGTCTTCTAACCTTCCCTGGTATGCTGATTTCGTTAATTTTATAGTTAGCGGAATATTACCTTCTGATCTTACTTACCAAGCCAGGAAGAGGTTTCAAAATGATGTTAAACATTATTATTGGGACGAACCTCTTCTTTTCAAAATGTGCGCAGATCAGGTTATAAGGAGATGCATACCACAAGAAGAACAAGAAGACATTCTCCATCACTGTCATGCTTCACAATATGGAGGACACTTAGGAGGCAATAAAACTGCTGCCAAGGTACTGCAGTCAGGGTTCTACTGGCCGACACTGTATAAGGACGCCCAGGAATTTTACAAAAACTGTGACAGGTGCCAGCGGACAGGTAACATCTCGAGGAGAAACGAGATGCCACTGCAGAATACTTTAGAAGTCGAAATCTTCGACGTTTGGGGGATTGATTTTATGGGACCTTTTCCATCTTCTTGTGGAAATCTTTACATCCTCCTAGCAGTGGATTATGTCTCCAAGTGGGTAGAAGCAATCGCAACTCAAAAGAATGATGCCAAAACAGTCCAAAAGTTTTTACACAAAAACATCTTTTCTAGATTCGGCATCCCTAGGGCGATTATCAGTGATGAAGGGAGACATTTTGACAACAAGGTAATTGCTGCCGCCTTGAGAAAATATGGTGTCAAGCACAGAATCGCGACAGCATACCACCCACAGACCAATGGACAGGCTGAGATATCCAATAGGGAAGTAAAGAACATTCTTGAAAAAATGGTTAAACCAACTAGGAAAGATTGGTCTTTGCTTCTGAATGATGCATTATGGGCATACAGAACAGCTTTCAAGACTCCATTGGGCATGTCTCCATACCGTTTGATTTATGGGAAAACCTGTCATCTGCCTGTCGAGATAGAACACAAGGCATATTGGGCGATCAAGGCAGTAAACATGGACTTGGACAAGGCAGGCCAGAAAAGGTTGTTGGATTTGAATGAGATAGATGAAATACGGACAATGGCCTACGACAATGCAAGGATTTACAAGGAAAAAACCAAGAAGTTGCTGCCACGACAGTTCTGCCCAGGGCAGCTTGTGTTGTTGTTTAATTCTAGGTTGAAACTCTTTCCAGGGAAACTCAAATCTAGATGGTCTGGCCCGTTTCAAGTAGTTCAAGTTTTTCCCCATGGTGCCATTACAATTCAATCATTAAAGGACGGGCACCAATTCAAAGTCAATGGACAACGCCTCAAGCACTATCAGGGGACTGAAGCCCCAGGAATACAGGAAGTGGTTACTTTAGGTGATGCCCCACAAGGCATCCCTAATTTAACCTAATTCTTTCTTTTCTTTTTTATTTTTTATTTTTATTAATATTATTTATTAGGAATTAGATTTATTTTATTCGAATAATTTTTGTTTTTAATTTCAGTTCTTAGGAAATAAAGGAGGCAAGTGAGAGAGAAGAAGTGGCCCAAGCCCACCGCCCATCCATCAGCCCAAATAAAGTCCATTTATGATAACCTGTCGTTTCGGCTGCCGGCGCAGACGGAGTTGATAGGCTGTCAACAGAATGCACAGCAGACGAAGAATCGTGCGGCAGACACAGCATTAATGTCCGTCAGACGTGTCAGACGCAACATTCAATCTGCCGCTCCGTTATTCCCGCCTGCCGTTGCGGCATTAAATGGGCAGCCCCCGACAGCTATATAAACCCCTTCTCCTTTTCATTTTTCATCACTTCAGATTTTCTCTCTTGCTATTCTCTTCTAGTTTGATCTCTTTTCTTTCATTTTCAGCCCTTGCAACCAAATATGTCTTCACGACAAACCCGACAGAACGCTGCTGCCGCTTCCTCTTCCGCAGCAGCATCTCCGTTCGCTAACAAAGAACTTTGGGAGGAGCGAAGCTTCATCTACAATAGAGATGCTTCTCTGTTTGGACTCCGGCCGTTCATCATGCAGGCCATAACAGCTCAATTGTGGGAAGACTTCGCTGAGCAGCCGGCAGAACTTAACGACACCCTAGTCAGGGAGTTTTATGCGGCGATCGAGAGCAAGACGGCGACATCTGTCACCGTCCGAGGAGTGACAGTCCCTTTTACCGCCAGCAGCATCAACCATGTCTTCGGCCTCTTCTTCGGCCCCAACGATGATGCTCATCAACAGTTTTGGGACACCCTCGACGCTGCCGGCCATGATGCTGTCATGAGGGAGTTGACAGAAGCGGGAACGACGTGGAGCACAAGTAAGAAGAACCCCCATTCTGTCAATAGGGGGCAGCTCCTACCTGAGGCAAAGCTATGGAATGCTTTTATCAAAAAGCGTATCCTGCCCTCGTCCCACCATACGACAGTCAACCGACAGCGGCTGGCCCTCATCCACTCTATCATGCACAACAGGCCCATCAATGTGGGCAGGTACATGAGGGACAGCATTCTTGATTGCGCCTTCCGCTCGGACTCACGACTCTGCCTGCCCTGCACCATAACTGCCCTCTGCCGCTGCGCTGCCGTACCGGAGGTAGAATCAGACAAAATCAAGAAGGGCAGCGGCTGGACAGACAGCAACATCTCCAGCCTCATGGAGCTGGTAGTCGTATCGCCTCTCAACGCCTTCGATCCAAACGCCCCTCCTGCTGAGTCTGATGACGAGCCGGCCACCGAGCCTGCCACCGAACCTGCCCCAGAAGCTGCCACCAATACCGCTCTGGCAGATCAGAACGCCCACATCCTTGCTGCCGTCCTGCGGATCGAGGAACGCCAGATGGGCTTAATGACATTCATCCGAGACTTCTCCAATGCCACGGTAAACTTCATTACCAACACTTTGAATTTTTCGGATGTCTTTTTCCCCACCTTCCCCGCCCATTATTTCAATATCCCATCCCCTACCCCCACACCACCTGTCTCTCCCCATGGAGAATCTGCCTCTTCCACACCTTCCCCGACGGCAGCCGGCAGCCCACCGGCAGACACCTCCCCTCGAGGAACAAAGCGAGCTGCCACTGACGACAGCCCCCTTGTCCGGAGGAACTTGGACAGTGCCTTCACACGGGTGAAACGCATTAAGCATGTCGCAGACAAGCGAAGGCTGTCCAAAGCCATCATGTCCACCAGCTGGGACAGCAGCAGCAGCAGTTCCGATGTCAGGCTAGTAGAGCCATCTGCCCTTCAACCTGCTGACGACCCAGTCCCCCAACCGGAGGAAGACCCTGCCCCTCAACAGGCTGACGAAGCTGTCGACCAACCTGCTCCGGAACCTGCCCAGCCACCTCCTCATCGCAGACGCTACCATCAAATCCGCGTCAGCAGCAGCAGCGAGGACAGCGAATAAAATTTAAGTTTTTATCTTTTTTTATCCTCTTATTGCTGCCTGCCCTTATATAATTGTGATGTACTTTTTTTTATCTTGTTTTTATTTATTTGTTTTAAGTTTGTTTTGCATTGAGGGCAATGCAACCCTTGAGTTTGGGGGTGGCAACCCTCCATATTTAATGGCATCTTTAGCACATTTTTTGTTTAATTGTTGTGTCTTTTTATTTACTTAAGTTCTTTTAAAAAAAATCAGAAAATTAAAACTGTTGGCTTAAAACTGTGAAGTAGACTTACCTGTCATTACAGCTCTGTCGTGGCAGCATCTTTAGGACAGGTTAAGGAAAAGTTTAGAGCCTTTCTATAGTTCTGAAAATTTAAACACTTTTGTGACTGTTATATTGCTTAGATTTCTTTTAGCCAAACTAGAATAGGATGCTTAGAACTTGAATAGCCCCTAGAGGTGCCTAACACTGGCTTTAGGAAAGAAGTTTAGTAAAAGAAAATCAAAAACCTAGAGGTGCCCGAAACCGGCTCTAGGAAGCTAACTAGAGGTGCCCAAAACTGGCTCTAGAAAAATTTCAGCTTGAAAATAGAAGAAAAAGAAGCATGAAAATGTGCCTTCAAAAAAAATAAACTTTGGCATAAAAATTCGAGTTAAGGAGTTGAATATTCTAGTGAAACTAAGAGAGTCTTAGCATATAACTGTTCACAAGCATGCACACACTGCACGAGAGCTATAGGGAGATTCCGGACAGATCCTAATCTTTCCGACAGGTTGCTGCCGCCATAGAGAATGAGCGACGGGTAAAGGACAGTTCACTGTTTGAAGGCCAACACAAAAATTTTCATTTTTCTTTAGGTTTAATTGCTTGAGGGCAAGCAAAGACTTGAGTTTGGGGGTGTGTTGAGTGTGTAAAAGTTCTATTATTTACACCCTTTTTAACCCATATCTCTGCTACATTCAAGCATCATTGCATTGCATTTAGGATAGTTTTCAATTAAATATCACAATTATATAAAAGGCACGGATTCTACTAAAAGATGGTGTATTTTGCAGGTAACTGCCAAGGTTGACGATGAAGGCAGGCGAAGGGCAGATAAGCAGGAAGGCTGAACTGAACAAGCAGCTGAAGAAGACGAACCTGTCATGGACCTGTCACGACAGCATGGTGACAGCAGATTATTGAAGAGGAAAAATGAAGTGGACATCGATAGATAGAGAAAAATCTGCTCGTCTGTCGTGTGGAAGTCAAATAATTTTCCAAGCCCCGGATCAAAAGATATGTCAAGCCAAAGCTCAAAGGAGAGGAATTCCCTAAAAGCAAGGATGCGGCTAGAAAGTAGGAAACTTTAGAGATTTAGTCTTTATTAGAATCTTACTTTTAATCAAAGTTGTAATCCTTGTTACCTTAGATAACTTGAGCCCAAAGCTTATATAAAGGGCATAGATTAACCTAGGGCATAGCCGACTACCCCATAACCCAAAACCAAAACCCTGCCGTCCACCCGTCACCGACATGTTCTAAATTCCCCCTAGGGTCACGGGTTGTTTTGTAAAGTAGTTGCAAGGGTTGCTTTGTTTTAGGATTTTTTCAAGTTCAATAAAATAAACTTCAAGTTCTTTTATCTTGATTTTAATATCTTGCAAGAGCATCGGGAGAGCATTGTGAGATTATCTATTTACTTAGCATCGGGAGAGTTAAGTATACGAAAGAGATAAAAGCGCGTTCTCTAGTTTATAGTTGAACCATCTCGTGCTTAGGGATAAGGCGAGGTTAAGTGGCTAAGGAAGAATTCATACACATCGGTGTTCATCCTTCGATTCACGTCGGGAGGTATCATCAAAGACGTGTTCATCGACAGACTTGTACCTAGGGATAGGGCAAGGCAGATCTGGGATTCTTGCCAAACTTGAAGTACGGAGTTGGTGTGTCTGCTGCCGCAACTGCCAACGGACAGACGCCGCGATAGGTGCTGTCGGCGACGGGAGCGACGACAGAACTGGAGATCCTGAGCAATTCAATACCTACACTACCGAGCAATTCAATACCGGCCCATTCTCTCTATCTTGATTTCTTAATCCTTTTATTTACGTTTTTACTTTATTATTCTCGTGACAATCTTCAAATATTTCTTTTACTTTGTGCAGTAATCAAGGTGAAGTCATTAGCCCAATCCCTGTGGAGACGATATCCGATACTCCGTATCACTTTACTACTTGCGTCGTGTACACTTGCACTACAATTGCGATAGTCTATTTTACACGCAACACAGGGCTACATCTTCAAATTGTGACTGGTATGCTTCCACCGTTGTCGTTTGGATCAACTTTGATAGTTGTCCTGCCGGCGACTCAACTTCCATGACAGTGAAACGTTTCCGAATCGCATCAACCAAATGATTCCAACCCACCAATTGTCTTTGACGTTGCATCCAGCGAAACCATTTCTTCGCTGTGCCGTCCATTCGGAAAGAAGCCATGGTAACACGGTGGTGGTCTTCGGTACCATAAAACTCAAAGAAATCATGAGCCGATGCTAGCCACTCCTCTGGATCCTTGCCGGTAAATAAGGGTAACTCGACTTGAACTGGTTTCGGAGCGAAAGGAAACACATCCTCTGCATCAGTACGTGCTTTTGTTTTCCCCCGAAGAACAGTGTTGTTGCCGGTCACTTCACCCTCACCAGACGTAGTTGCGGATACTCCAAGCTGACAGGAAATGGATTGCAAATTACGGGCCATCTCTTCAAGAGTAGTTTGTGTGGTAGCATTCCATTGTTTTTTATCCTCTGTGAATTTTTGGAGCGATGTTAACAATTGCTCATGGCGTCCGGTGGTATCTTGAAGGGCTTTGATCGAGTCCGAATGGTTTACCATAGTGGTAAAATCAATGAAAGCACCAAATTGTAATGTATCAGTAACCAGAAACAAGAGAAAATAGAGATAGAAGAAGAAAATAGACAGTAGATTAAGAAGTTGGAGAAATATTCAAGGTTTTTACAAGGTAACGTCTTTATTCCCTGCAACTGCTATATTCACCTTTTCCTTGACACAATACTTCCCTCACCCTCACGGAGGATACACAACCCTGGCATCGTCCGAACTCGGTGCTATTGCGATGACAACGAATGTCTTCCATCCGATGATTAGGACGGCACACACAACATGCATTACTAGTGCTCGAACTCGAGTTCCAAGGGATAATGAACATCTACCTTTACCACCATGACACAAGGGGATGAGTAAAAATTGTATGAAATCTATATACTAGTTATTTTTTAATAGCATAATATATATATAGAGGTGGCAATCGGGTCATTCGGTTCGGGTCGTTTCGGTTCGGGTCGTTTCGGTTCGGGTCATTTCGGGTCTATCTAAAATCGGTTTAGATTCGGTTCGGGTCGGTTCGGGTTCGGGTCTGATTCGAGTCTGTGATGAGTCGAATTCGGTTCGGGTATTGGATCAGGTCAAAATCGAATCAGTTGTTTTCAGGTCGGGTCAATATCGGATCGGTCGCTTTCGGTTCGGGTCAAAATCGGGTCGTTCGGGTCGCTTTCGGTTCGGGTTAAAATCGAGTCAATTTCGGGTCAATTTCGGGTCGGGTCAATTTGATTTGAGCTGGGTTAAAGGTTTGAGGTTTAGTTTAGAGTTATTGATGTATGAGATTAATTCTAATTCAACTTGTCAATCTATGCATTTGAATTTGATTAAATATTTAAATCAAAGCTTCATGTATCCATATAATTTTTTTTGTATAATTATATTGAATCAAATTTTATAATAATAATAATAATAATAATAATAATAATAATAATGTCTGAAATGAATTAATTTATTTAACTTAGGATCTAATTGAATTAACTAAAATCTAAAAGCATAAATCACGGACATAATTAAAATAATTTTAAAACTAAATGTGAAATTTCAATTAAATTAATCTAAATTGAAACTCAATTAAATCAAGAAAAATAGAAAGACAATTGGTAAAAATAGAGAGAGAGAAAACAAAATTTTGGAGGGAAATAAGTCATCAATTTTTTAAGATAGATTAAAAAAAAAAGAAAAAGACAATGGGAAAAAATAGAGAGAGAAAAAACAAAATTTTGGAGGGAAATAAGCCACCAATTTTTTAAGTTAGAGATTAATTATTTTTTAGGTCATGTTGCATTTAAAATGTTACATTTTAGTCAACTTTAAGTTTTAGTTTAATTTAATTTAGTCGCAAGTATTCCCACGGTTTAGATTTCGGATATACAAATCACCTCCCCATAGTTTTAGTTTAATTAGGTTTAGGGTTTAAAGTTAGAGTTTAAAGAATTATGGGTAAGTGTATTTTTTAGGATTTAAGGTCATTTATTGTTTATAATTTAGAATTTAAAATTAGGGCTTAAAATTTAAATTTTTTAGTGTTGGGACATAAAAGAACACCAAAAAGAGCATTCTAATTAATTTTAGCTGTGTGTTGCAGCTCTTCACCAAATTCCAAATGTTTTACATATAGGTTGGTTTTTTAATAAAAATAAATATAAAGTATTTGAAGTATGACAACATTTTATTTTCCGCATGTATTTTACTATTAGTCTATAAATAATTTTTTTCTTATAAACATTTAATTTAATTTATTTTAAAATATTTTTTCTGAAAAATTTGTACAATCAATTCTATTATATATGTCCGGAACTACCCTTAATTTTAATTACTACAAATCTTTATGATGAGGTTATTCCTATGATATTTGCAGCTTGTCCTCGTTTGAAATTTCAAGTCTTTCTGATAATCTTACAGTATGGATTATACAATTGAACTTTTAATTTATTTAATTATAACACAAAATTTTAGTTTTAACTACAATTGTAGCATTGAAACGTTAACTCGATAACAATGTGATGATGTGGCTAAAACGATGTCGTTTTAGTGTGACTGTTGATGTTCAAAACGACATTTTTTGGGTATTAAACTTCAAAATGTATCAGTTTTGCTATTGAACTTTAAAACGATTCTACTTCTATCACTAATATTTCTATTTTCTATTGGTGATCTAATTCTACATACTTAAAATTTTATAGTTTTGCGAGCGTAAAAAATAAATTATTTACTTCTAAAAATACAATTTTATTACTTTATCAACGTGTAACTTTAGAGTTAAAAATATAATTATTAATCGATCCTATACAACAGAGAATTGTCAAAATAAGAAGATAAATTTGTGGGTGACAAGGTGCCACGGCGTACTGCTTTGGGTAAATCTTAGTTTTTTCTGGGATTCCGAATCCTTATCCTTTGAATTAAGGGGCAATTAATAAAGAAAAGAAAAGAAAAGACTAAGCATGAAATTCCAAAATATCCAGAATTTCAAAGATTCCTTTTGAAAATGATGGTCCTCAGAATTTCTAGACATTCAACAGCATAGGCTAATCTCTCTTTTGTCTCGTTCAACTTATGATCTAAAACCAGCCAATGGACAACCAAAAATAAATAAATCATTTTCAAAACTAATATTGTTCATATGTTCATATTCCAAAAAATAAGCCTTTTTTATTTTATTGGGGTTGTCACATTCTTCTAGATGTTCATTATTATATGGATGTTTTATTTTACTATATTACTATTTTGATTTTCTTTCTTTGATTGTAATTAAGTAAATTTTATTGAGCGATTTTAGTGGTAAAATATTATTTTTAATTTTTTTTAAGTGATTCAAATTCGAATTGTGTAGTTTAAATATATGTATGAGTTTATAGAATTAGAGTACTCTAAAAAGATAATAAAGTAAAAATTGCTTCTGATTATGCGGTGAGATTTCATTTTCATGCATTTTATGAACATTATATAATATTTTAAAAATTACAAGTAGAAATGGTGTATCAGTATATGTACTCCACAGGCCGCAGCTGTTTCTTATTTTCACCCACTGAAAATTAAATAAAGGCCACCGTCCCTACTTTGCCTCTATAAATATCATCTCTTTCTTCTCTTTTATCTCCCCATTAAAATCACCATCATCCAAATCCTGAATAGTATACACACAAAAAAGCTTGAAAATCCAACCTTTAGATCAAAGAGTTAATACCCAGTTTTCATTTTGTTCTGTTTCAGCTTCCCCTTTACCGGTAAGTTCTATCTCCATATATGTCTCAAGTTCTATCCTTTTTTCCCCTTTTGGGTTGTATTTGTTTGACCATGTTTTGGTGTGATTGTTCATCTGTGTATGTAATGATAAAGGAGGGTTTTTTGTTTTCATTTTGGGTTCTTGATTCTTGAATTTATTGAATATTTTAGAGATAGTTGTTTCTTTGAAAGAGAGAAGAAATGGGAATAAAGAGGAAAGCAATTTGGTTAATTATAGCTTAGAATATTGATGTTTGTTTAGTGTTTACATTGTTTTCCTAGCTATTTGATTCTCTGGGATTCAAAATAGCAAATCCATGTGTTTACAATTAATGATATAATAAATTAATAATCTCCTTTCTCTTGGTTTCTCTGTATTTGAAATGATACTGTCTTTGTGTTTTAAAATCGGTTCTAAGCTGTTTACACCTTACAGAATGGCTATGGAACCAAACTTCTTTGAGTCTGATGGAAATACTTTACTCAAGCACAAATGGAATTCGATATCGGATTCGGAACCAACAAAAGACCTTGATAAAGAGTCCAGCTGCTTTGATTGCAGCATTTGCTTCGAGTCTGCAAAAGATCCAGTAGTCACCCTCTGTGGTCACTTGTACTGCTGGCCATGCATTTACAAGTGGCTTCACATCCGAACTCCGTCCCTCGATGCAGACCCGAAGCAGAAGAACTGCCCCGTCTGCAAGGCGAACATCTCGTCCGGTTCATTGGTTCCCCTCTACGGTCACGGTGCATCTTCACGGTCTCGATCCAAGAATCCCAATTCGGATATGGCCATTCCCCAAAGGCCACCTCCTACGTCAAACTTTGTTCATAACCAGCAATACTTCACTCACCCTCACGGAGGATACACAACCCTGGCATCGTCCGAACTCGGTGCTATTGCGATGACAACGAATGTCTTCCATCCGATGATTAGGATGTTGGGAGAAATGGTGTATGCTGGAATGTTCGGGAGCTCGAACACGAGTATGTTTGCTTATCCTAACCAAGATTCTTACCCTTTTCTAAGGAGCAATAATCTTAGGATGAGAAGGCAGGAATTTCAGGTTGACAAATCTCTTAGTAGAGTATCCATGTTTCTTTTCTGTTGCATCATTCTTTGTCTTCTCTTGTTTTGAGAAGTATTGAATTTTAGCTTGTATAGTTGAAAAAAAAGATAAATTATTGTTAGAAAACTTGTGAGGAAGAGGAACCCACTTGTGTAAGGTTTCTCTTTGAAATATTTGAATGTATGTAGATTGTAGTGGCTATAATTTTTGCAGAAATTGGAATATGCAGGCTTAGTTCTTATGATTTTATTACTCATATTACTTATTTTTTTTCAAAGACGGCACACATAACATGCATTACTGGTGCTTGAACTGAGTCCTAAGGGATGATGATTGATGAACATCTACCTTTACCACCAGGACACAAGGGATGAACAAAAATCGTATGAAATCTATATACTAGTTATTTTTTAATAGCATAATATATTTACATCTACATATTATCCTTATAATTTTCCTTATAAATAATATTATATGATATTCATTCATATATTTGTTTAATAATCCCTTTATATATTAAAATGGTATTTTAATTTGTACATAAAAGTTGATAATCCCCTTAGATATTTTTATGATAATCTATAATTTTAAATACAATATTTAAGATATATTGTTTAAAATATTTCATTTTTATAATAAAAAATATATCTAATTATGCACAAAATAATTCTTATTATAAATATCTGATTTATTGATGATCAAGATCTATATCTAATTATTTAGAGTTTGGTTTAAAGGTGTAAAAGGCTCTTAAACTTTCGAAAATGAATTAATTAAGTCATTTTGACCAATTTTGATAGTTTTTTAGATATTATTGTCAAATGATACACTAGAGTTTTATCATGTGACATACAAATTTTTTAACAAATATTTTTTATAAGTTTTTTAAAGAATTTTTTAAATAAAACAAAAAAATTGAAGATGTCAAGTGATAACATTATGACATGATGTGTTGCACCAATTGATCAAAAAGCGTCGTTAAATTTAACAGTTTATTTTGTTCAAAGAACTAAATTGATTCAATTTATTGATCCAAATATTCAATCGAGTGAAAAAAAATCATGAACTTGATTGAATTTTTATTTTGTAATAGTTCAAGAACTTTTTATTCCCTTAATCCTTAAAATTAAAAACTTAACAAATACTACCATATATTGTATTAAGCATCTTAAAAATAGTATGACAATTGTTTTTTTTTACCATCTTTTTTTTTATATATATGCTACTACTTTGAACTTTGAAGTTCCCATTATACAATAGAATCCACATTTCATTATATATATATATATATATATATATATATATATATATATATATATATATATTATTGAAAAGAGGTTTGGCAAGTTGATTTTGTCACAAATAGAAAAGGTTGATTAATTAAACTTGAAACAAAGACCTTTAGGTTCTGGCCAAAAATAAAAAACAAGGACCTTTGTGTATGGTTTGTAAACTTCTAGATTATCTTCCTAAATGGACTAAAATGACTTGAATCCAAGCCTTTGATTATAAAAACTTCCATGGATGAAGGGTTGCTTTCTTTCAAACTTTATTTATTGATGTAGTTGGTGTCCCCTTTTCACCCAATGAAAACTCTATTCTTTCATTTATTAGTCTTTATATGGTAAGGTAAAAAAAAGGAAAGAAAGACCCCACAAGTTGATGCCAATGTTGCCCAACTTTCCAGAAACTAAGCACAACTCCAAATCTCCAATGTTACCCCCGGAAATTTTCTAGGGCAAGAAATGTTTTCCCTATTTTTATATATATAATATTTATATTAAGCACACCGAGGATATTTTTTTCAATTGCATTGGTTTTAGGGTTTATGGTTTAAAAGTTATGGTATGTGTTTATAATTTAAGATTTAGGGTTGGATTTTAGAGTTTATAGGTTAGGGTTTAAGTAATATGGGTAAGGATTGAGATTTTGACCTATAAATCCTAAATTATAAACCACAAACTGAATCACTAAACCTTAAAACTAAAACACTTGCATAATGTCAAAAAATGCCCTTAACGTTTGACTGGATAGTCATTTTACCCTTATTTTCCTTGAAACAATTTAACCCTCAACGTTTAATTTTGGGTCAAAATGGCCCATCTGCGGATGAAAATTGTTAGTTAACTGATGATTTATGGCTTGATATGACGTGACAAACCTACATGGTAGTGCACGCCGCAATAGCAATGTCATATAGAAAAATATGCTAACTTTACAGAATGACACACGAGTCAAACATTTTTTTATTTTTTTAAAAAATTGTATAAAATATAAAATATTTTTTCTTATGACATGTCATTCTGTCAAGTCATTTCAAGTTTTTTATCGTCAGTTGATTAACAATTTTCATCCGTAGAGGACCATTTTGACCCAAAATGAAATGTTGAGGATTGAATTGCTTTAAAAAATAGAGACCAAAGTGACTATTCAGTCAAACATTAGAGACGTTTTTATGGCATTATGCCCAATTTTTTTCACCGCCGATGTATAAAATAATTATTCATATATATACTATTTTTCCCACATTACTATGAATATGAAGCCTAGAAAATTGATTTTCATTGTGAAAATATTATAGTATGATTTGTGAACAGGGACGGACGCAGAACTTTAAGTTAGGGGGCGAATTTATAAAAATTTAGGGGGCAAAAATAAATTTTTAATAGATCACATAGAAAAATTCTAAATTTTTTTTAACTCGTATCGAAATTTTAAAATTTTAGGGAGGGGGCGACCGCGCGCGCCACCCCCTCGGTCCATCGCTGTTTGTGAATTGGCTGACTGATCTTTTGCCCCAAAATTTCTTTCCCTTGACTCATCAAGTGGTGATGTTGTCACGAAAATCTAGGCATTGTAGAATTTGTTTATGTTTATTTGGTACAAGTTACAGGTTATTTGGAACAAATCAAATGTTAAAGGGTCATTCAATATGAGTTATTAGGGCATGTAGGTAAGGGTTAGCCATCGTTATGGATTTTGTGTCTGATGGAAAGTTAATGATCCGAATTCTTCAAGGACCAATAGTATACTTTTAGAGTGGTTTATGGCTTACTTATCGGGGTTGGTCTCAGAGGTGGATACAGGAATTTAAGTTTGATGGTTCACTTATTTATCTTATTTAGAGGTGTAAGGCTTCGAATTCCTTTAGATAATCAATTTGACTACAACCGACTAACTAAGCATAAAAAAATACATTTTATTAATGAAAAAAATAAAAAAGTAATAACAATCTCCAATTGATATAAGTGACATAAAAGTTGAATTGATAAAGGGGTGGGTAGAGAAATCCGAAATCAATTATTTTTCTTGTCAAATAGAACGCTTAAAGAGATAAATGTGATATCGTGAAAGTTCTTCCGAGATTCAAAGACAAAGGGTTATCAAAAGTTCGAACATTTGAGGATTGAACCAAATGTAATTTTTGTAGCAGTACTTTTTTTTTAAATTGAGTGATTCAAATGTAATCGTACCCATATTTGAGTGACTCAAATGTAACATTACCCATATTTAAGTGACTCAAATATAACTTTTAACAATTGAGTGACCCAAATGTAACTTTTAAAAATTGAGTGATCTAAATATAATCTTACCCATAATTGAGTGACTTTCATTGTAGTTTACCCAAAAATTTAATTGTGGGTTACGTGACCCACCAGGTATCTCAATAGATTCTCCCATGGTTGGTCCAAGTGGTAAACAATTTGATATCGTTTAAGTAAGTCTTAAGTTCGAGGTCTTATGTATGAAAAATTCTCTGTTAAAAAACTCACCAACAACAACCAGATATACGATGTGGGTTAATCCAGATTAATTGGGGCAAAATATTTGAGACCAGAAAGGAATAGAAAAGAATGGTTTATGGCTTTAAGTACATACTCGCCTACTCGGATCAAAGGCTAAAATTCTTTCAAAATAATATTTATAAATTTTGGTTTTATGATTTTTATTTACAATATTTACAAATTATTGTTTCTTGCAATATATTTAAAAATAAAATAAAATGTAGAATTGATCCTAGATCGTTTTAGACCGTTGGGTTAGTCTTAAAATTGGTTTAAAAATTGGATCAATTTATAATTCAAAAACATTGGGATCGACCAACAGGGTTGATCCAAGTGGTAAGCGACCAACATAGTTAATCCAAGTGATAAGCAACTTGGTATCGTTTAAGCAGATCTTGAGTTTGAGTCCTTGTGTATGCATAAAATCTATTTTGGAAGGCCCACCCACCAAAATCAAGTGTACGACGTGGGTTAATCCGAATTAGTCAGAGTGAAACCCTAAAAACTAGAAAGGCAACCGGAAAAGCATTGAGATCGACTCAGTTCATCCTCACCTTTTACTGTGAATAATGTCACGTACGAAAATTATAAATACTATTTAATCTCAATTTAACATGAAGAAAAAAAAAACAAAGTCTTTATCTAAAAAAATACGTTGAGAAAAGATGGATGTATGAAACTTTTCAACGAGATAGTACATTTTCAGCTCTCTCAAAACGAAATATATTTTAAATACATATGTCGGTGTAAGATATCACATTGTTCGAAAACATTTCAGTTTTTCTTTCTCCTCCGAATCAAATTCAAATAAACTTTTCCAAATCTTTCTCCAAAATAGTAACATTAATATCAAATAACTAGAACTAATTTATCACCGACAGACAGCCTTAAATCTGCTCCAAAATCAAAGTATACTAAAACATTAACATTAACATTAACAATCACATGCACTTGTTTTTCTTGTCTTTAAAAGATCCTCACCCTCTAACCGTACATATAAAATTCTCACGTACTCCATAGAACGTGAAAAAACGCGTTCTTTTCCCATAGAAATTTCTCTTCTTTTTTTTATATATTTTTTAGCCTATTATTTCGAAGATAATAATGGAACTGAAATAAAACAAATAAAATTTTTAGATCTAAGTTGAAAATAATATATAATCACCGACAAACCGCGTTTTGGGTCTATAAAATGGAAGCTCTTTGTTCAAGAATGATGGTGAGGTTTGTTTGGATAGAGAGAAAATTTATTAATGGGGCCTTTCATCATTCCTTTTGTTTTGATTTTGCATTTGCTTGTCTTTGTTAGCAGCATTTTCGAAGGAGTTAATGGTTGGATTAATGCTCATGCAACTTTCTATGGGGCTGACCAAAGTCCCTTTTCTCTAGGTAAGCTTAATATATATTATCCGTTTTTTTTATGTCTCTTTTTATGTATCACGTTCAAAATTTAGGTTTAAAGTTTAAGACTAAAATTTAGCATAAATGTTTAAAAATTTTGGGTAAAATATATCTTTTAGGGTTAAGTGTTTAAGGTTTAGGATTAAGAAATCAATGTTAGAATTTAAAATTTAATTTTTTTAGTGTTGTGTATAGAAAGAGACACGACAAAAAATTGTTTTAATCACAAGTAATCTTTCTTATAATTAAAAGCATTTTTACAGGTAATCACAATAGAAATTATTTTTTCTTGTTAATCTAATCTTGATTTTGTAAATAAAGTAACTAGATTTGTAAGAATTAAGATTGTTCTATAATGAACCTATGCAATGTCTAACTTAGATCAGTCAAGGATGGAAATCCTCTACCCTTTTCGGTGCCCATACATATGTCTCCACGCTCAAAATTAATTTTAGGATTTAGAGTTTTAGGTTAGGGATTGTGTTTAAGGTTTAGGGAATTTAGGGTAGAGTGTATTTTTAGGGTATAGGGTTTTAGGTTAGGGGTTGTGGTTAGGGTTTAGGGAATTTAGGGTAGAGTGTATATTTAGGGTATAGGGTTTAGAATTTAAAATTTAGGGTTAGAGCTTAAAATTTAATTTTGTAGTGTTTTTTAGTGTTGGGGCATATATAAGGGCACCGAAAAAGAACAAACGAATTTTATCCGTCAATCAATTAATTGAATATCAATAATTATAGAAAATGTTATTTATGAAAAAACTCTAATACTAATATCACATAAATATATATTTTTGCTATAAAATCATATGATAAACTCCTCTCTTTGTATATAATTATTAATTGGGTAATGATGATATTATAGGCGGGGCATGTGGATAGGGATGTAAAAACAGGTAATCGGACAGGTTTCAGGTCGGGTTCTGTCAGGTCGGGTAAAATCGGATACAAGTCATTTCAGGTAAAAAAAATTTGACTCGACTCGGGTCGGGTGCGGGTCCATTGCAGTCGGGTAATTTGCAGGTCGGGTCCATTTCAGGTTGGGTCAATTTTCAGGTCGAGTCCATTTCAGGTCAAACTCGTTGCAGATCGGGTAAAAATAGGTCGGGTAAAATCAGTTAATTGGCAGGTAAAATTGCAGGTCGGGTAAATTTCAGGTCGGATTCATTTCAGGTCGGTTTCATTTCAGGTCGGGTTCATTTCAGGTCGGGTAATTCCAGGTCGTCGGGTTCATTTCAGGTTCACCATAAATGAAGAATTTTGAATAAAAACAAAGTTTTATGGACTATAGTGAAAAAAATAAGAGCTAATTTGGACTAAAATAAAGTTTTATGGACTATAATAGGCTCTTTTTTGAATAAAAACAAAGTTTTATGGACTATAGTGAAAAAAAATAATAAATAAGAGTTAATTTGAAGTAAAAATAAAGTTTTAAGGACTCAATTGAATTGAATTAAAACTTAAAGGACTTGAATAAAAAACCTATATAATATAAAGGGCTTTATTTATAATTTACCCTAAATTGAAATTCAATTTGAAAATTGGGGTTTGAAATCAAATTTTCCCGCCCATATATATTATAATTTAATATTATTTATTAATTATTATAATATAATATAACTTATTAATTAATATAATAACTTTATACTTATAAGTATAAATACATGTGATTATGTGTAAATATTATATATATATATATATATGTATTTTTATGTATTCACATGTATATAAATTACAATATATAATTATATATTATACAAACATGTATGTATAATGTATAATGTATTTATGTATATGTAATGTATTATACATAAATACATAAATACATAAATTGAATTGAACTCAATTGAATTGAACAAAAACTTAAAGGACTTAACATCTAAAATTTAAAGGGCCACAAAATATTTAGCCCATCTAAAATTTTTAGCCCAAAGCCCAACAATTAATAATTATTATTAATTATTATATTCAGCCCATCTAAAATATTTAGTCCAAAGCCCAACAATTAATAATTAATATTTATTATTGATATTATCAATTATTATAAATGGGTGGTAGGATAAGAGCCCAAAGGCCCAAGGCCCAAACTATTACCAATTATTATTAATTATTATATAAATTATAAGTTATAAGTTTATATATATATATATATATTATATATATATTATAGGTTTTAGGGGCCCATCTAAAATAAATGGGTGGTGGGATAAGAGCCCAAAGGCCCAAGGCCCAAACTATTACTAATTATTATATAAATTATAAGTTATAAGTTTATATATATATATATATTATATTTATACAATATATGTTTTATTGTTTTAGGACTCATCTAAAATAAATGGGTGGTGGGATAAGAGCCCAAAGGCCCATCTAAAATAAATGGGTGGTGGGATAAGAGCCCATCTAAAATAAATGGGTGGTGGGATAAGAGCCCAAAGGCCCAAGGCCCAAACTATTACTAATTATTAATTATTATATAAATTATAAGTTATAAGTTTATATATATATATATATATATTATATTTATACAATATAGGTTTTAGGGCCCATCTAAAATAAATGTGTGGTGGGATAAGAGCCCAAAGGCCCAAGGCCCAAACTATTACTAATTATTAATTATTATATTATAAATACATTATATAAATTATAAGTTATAAGTTTATATATATATATATATATATTATATTTATACAATATAGGTTTTAGGGCCCATCTAAAATAAATGGGTGGTGGGATAAGAGCCCAAGGCCCAAACTATTACTAATTATTAATTATTATATAAATTATAAGTTATAAGTTTATATATATATATATATATATATATATATATATATATTATATTTATACAATATAGGTTTTAGGGCCCATCTAAAATAAATGTGTGGTGGGATAAGAGCCCAAAGGCCCAAGGCCCAAACTATTACTAATTATTAATTATTATATTATAAATACATTATATAAATTATATATATATTATTATATTATATTATATTTATGAGTTAGTCTTTATATTCTATGGTTTAGGGTTTAGGGTGTTGCGTTATGATCACGAGCTATCGTTATTGTTTATGGTTTAGAGTTGAAGGGTTTAATGTTTATGGTTTAACTTTAAGGTTCCATGGTTTATGGTTTAGGGTGTTGCATTAGGGTTTATGTGTTATCATTAATTCATTTTTGCAATATTGCTTATGGATTAGAGTACATTCCTACATCAACATGGTTTATAGCTTTAAGGTTTAGGGTTTAGGGGACACCGTACATAGTTTATATTTAAATGTTTAGGGTTGTTGTTATTGTTCATGGTTAGGGTTTAGAATCTAATGTGAAAGGTTTAGGGTTTAGGGTTTCTAAGTTATAACTTATAACTTATCATTATTGTTTAGTGGTTATAGTTTAGGGTTTAGTATTTAGTGTTTAGGGTTTAAGGTTTAGGGGTATAGATTTGGCTTTATGGGTTTTCATTATTGTTCATGGTTTATAGTTTAGGGTATATGGTATAAGCCATATGGTTTATGGTTTAGGGTTTATAAGTTTTCATTAATCATTATATTTGTTCATGGTTTATAGTTAAGGGTTTAGTATTTAGGGCTAGGATTAGGGTTATACAATCGACTTTATGAGTTTTCATTACCATTAATGGTTTAGGGTTTATGGTTTAAGGATTATGGGTTTATGAGATAGGGTCTTTAAGTTTTCATTATTATATAATTTAGGGTTTAGGGTTTAAGGTTAGGATTTATTAGTTTTTATTATTGTTTAGGGTTTCATGATTGATACCTTAATTTAAAAGTCAAACCCATTAACCCTAAACATAACAGCTTCATAAACACTAACTCAATACCCTAAACCCTAAACATTTAACCTAAACCCTAAACCACAAACCTTAAATATTTAAACCTTAAACCTTAAAACTCAAACACTAATTGAAATAGTAACACTAATCCTTAAACCTTACCCCTAAGTTATAACCTTAAACTATAAATTATAACCCTAACTCCTAAATTAAAACCCCAAACCTTAAATTAAATCCTAACCCTAAACCCTAAACCTAAAGGCTTCATAAACACTAAATCAATACCCTAAACCCTAAACATTTAACCTAAACCCTAAACCACAAACCTTAAATATTTAAACCTTAAACCCCAAAACTCTAACACTAATTGAAATAGTAGCACTAATCCTTAAACCTTACCCCTAAGTTATAACCTTAAACTATAAATTATAACCCTAACTCCTAAATTAAAACCCCAAACCTTAAATTAAATCCTAACCCTAAACCTTAACACTAAAATAAGGACCAAATCGAACATAAAATAAAATTTTAAGCTGAATTTCACAAAAATCAGGACCAAATTGAAACAATTGAAAGTCAGAGTGCTTGCGGAGCAAGACCCGTGTAACCCGTTAAAAAACACGCGGATCTTTTTGACCCGGCTCACCCCTATAAATAAACCCTCACCCCCAGCCCTTTTACACCATTTTTACCCTAGCGTTACTCTGCCGAAATTTCTCCTCGTTTTCTCTCTCTCTGAAAAACACAATTTCTCCTAGATTTCCTATCTATTCTCGATCAAAACCTCACTTTTTCCCAAAGTTCTTCATTGTTCTTCCCCAAAATCTTTCCAGATCTTATACAAACTTCCTACTTCAGTCTAAACCTGTTTCCTCTCGATCAAAACCAAACTTTTTCACCAAGTTCTTTACTGTTCTTTCCCAAACCCATTCTAGATCCTATACAAACATCATACTTCAATCTAAACCTGTTTCCTCTCGATCAAACCCAAACTTTTTCTCAAGAACATCATCTTGTTCTTTCACTTTCTCCTTTTCAATCCTTCAAAACCCTAATCCCCAAATCAAAAATGTTTTACCCTAAACCCCAAATTACTCGATACCCTAACACATATACCCTAAACCCCAATCCCTAATCCCCAATCCCTAATCCACCAACCCTAAACCCTTATCCCAAAAATCGTTTCGTATTCAAATTTTTTTTCATCTTCTTCAGAAAACCCTAATATCCTTTCTCCTTCTTCTGACTTCTGAGATCCCTGAAAGCCCTTCTCCTTCTTCTGACTTCTGAGATCCCTGAAAGCCCTTCTCCTTCTTCTGACTTCTGAGATCCCTGAAAGCCCTTCTTCTTCTCCTGACTTCTGAGTTCCCTGGAAGCCCTTCTCCTTCTTCTGACTTCTGATATCCCTGGAAGCCCTAATCTTCTGGGATTTGGTAAGTTTTTTTTCTCATATGTTCTTTTTATTTTTATTTTATTTTTATTTTTTTTTATTTTTTATACTCTGATTTATCCTAACTTTGTTTCTGTTTGGTTTGCATGTTTATTTTCTGGAGCGGATCTTCTGGCATTTTCAGTTGTTGGTATATTTCTAAATCCCTAACTTCTGTTGGTATATTTCTGTTTATGTGGTTCTGGTATATATTTATGTTTGATATGCATGCTTTTTCATTTGGTTTCTGTTTCTGTTTTGTTTGTTTAGTATGCATGCTAGGGTTTCTGTTTCTGTTTTGTTTGTTTAGTATGCATGTCTACTTTGTTTGGTTGCATGTCTACTTTGTTTGGTTTTTCTTGGGTTTCTGTTTCTGTGTTGTTGATTTAGTATGCATGCTAGGGTTTCCTTGGTTTAATCCGAGTATATAGGCTGGAATACCATACCTGCGGGGCTACTGGTGCCAAATGGGGTTTTTAAAGGACCCTGGGGTTCGGTGTAAACAACGCCACGTACAAGGATTAAACTGAAACCACCCTCTGTTTCTGTATTGTTTGTTTAGTATGCATGCTAGGGTTTCTGTTTATTAAATGTTTTAAAGTTTCTGTTTATGGTTCTAGATTTTGGTTTGGTTGCATGTCTACTTTGTTTGGTTGCATGTCTGTTTTGTTTTGTTTTTATTTGGGTTTCTGTTTCTGTGTTGTTGATTTAGTATGCATGCTAGGGTTTCCTTGGTTTAATCCGAGTATATAGGCTGGAATACCAGACCTGCGGGGCTACTGGTGCCAAAGGGGGTTTTTAAAGGACCCTGGGGTTCGGTGTAAACAACGCCACGTACAAGGATTAAACTGAAACCACCCTCTGTTTCTGTATTGTTTGTTTAGTATGCATGCTAGGGTTTCTGTTTATTAAATGTGTTATGTACTTGTTCTTTTTGTTGTTTCATTCATTTTCTGGGATTTCACATATTTTTCTTTTGTTCATTTAGCACAGCTATGCCTATGGATGATATTTCTTACGAGTTGGAGTTTCCCGTTCAAAGAGGTATACTCTTTTAACTTTTTTATTTTCAGAATATCATTTTTTAGTATTTGATCAGTCACTAACTCATTTTTGTTAATGTTTTGTTTGAAGCGGATGAAAATGACCAAGCCTCTACTGTTCTTCCTTCCACTAGAAGGAGGGCTTCAACAACTTCATCAACAGAGTTTGGGAGAAGGACTTCTCCTGTTTGGGATCACTATTGCTTCGTTAAGGAGGAGGATGGCATCTTTGCTGAATGTAAGTATTGCAAATCAAAAAGGTATAAAGCTGATTCTTATATTGGTACCTCTAACCCTAAAAGACACACTGAAAAATGCCCTGCCTATAAAGATTCCCTTGTATTCAATCCCAGTAGTTGTTTAGGAAGTTCTTTTGATCAGAAAACCTACTGTGAATTGTTTGTTGAAGCTATTTTGTGTCATGGATATGCATTGAGCATGGTTGAGCATGATAAACTTAGGATTTTGCATCGTTATCTTAATTCTAATGTGAAGGATATCTCTAGGTATACTGTTACTAAGCATTGCATGTTAAAGCATGAGAAGCATAAGAAGTTGTTAATTGATTCAATGCTTTCTGTTTCAAGTCGAATCTGTTTTACATGTGATGGTTGGTCTGCTTGCACTTCACGTTCATATTTTGCTCTGACTGCCCATTATGTTGATAATAATTGGAAACTTCAGTCAAAAATTCTTAACTTTCGTCGTTTCCCCCCACCCCATGATGGTGAGTCTATATATAAGTTTGTTAAGAAGTTGTTATGTGAGTGTGGTCTTGAAAGGAAAGTTTTTACTATAACCCTTGATAATGCATCTGCTAATGATAGAATGGTTAAACGTCTCAAAGACGATTTGCATGCAATATCTCCCCTTCCTTGCAATGGTAAATACTTTCACATTAGATGTGCTGCTCATATTCTGAACTTGATAGTTCAAAGAGGGTTGAAGGTTATTGATTCTTCTATTGTTAAGTTGCGTGAAATTGTTAAGTTTATTGACTCTTCTGATTCTAGACTATGTGGTTTTGATTCTGCTGTTAGAGATTGTGGTTCTGATTTTTCTGGTAAGTTAGTTTTGGATGTCCCTATTAGGTGGAACTCCACTTATTTGATGCTACGTAGGGCTATTGATGCTAAGTTAGCTATCAATTTGTTTGTTAATAGAGAGAATGGCCTGGATATTATTTTAGAGGATGAGTGGGAAACTGCATCTTTGATCTGTGATTTTCTTGAGCCTTTTTATGAGATTACCACTCTGTTCTCAGGATCCAAGTATCCTACTTCTAATTTATATATGGCTAATGTTGTTGCTATTGAGAAACTTCTGTGTGATGCTCACAATGATCCTTGTGTTGGAATTTCTGTTATAGCTGGTCCTATGCTTGAGTTGTATGAGAAATACCGGTCTGAACACTCTACTATTCTGTCTTTTGCTGTTTTACTTGATCCCCGTTATAAGTTGCAACTTCTGAAGGAGTTGTATGGTGTCCTCTATGTTGAGGATGAGGTTGAGAGGAGGGTTAGTCTTGTGTACAATGAATTTGTGAATTTGTATATCTATTATTCTAGAACTGTTCTGTGTTCTTCATCTTCTTCTAATTCTTCTGTCCAATGCAATTCATCTCAAAGTACAAGTGTTTCGAGTTCGAATCGGCTTCGGACCTTCAAAAAGTCAAATCTGTTTCAGGTCAGTTTTGTTTTAGTTTATGTTTTCATTTTTGTTTCTTTTACTTACAATTTTCTAACTAGTTTTATGTTTTTTTGTAGAACTTTGATGCAAATTTGGCCGCTTCTAGGAGTGGTAAATCTGATGTTGACTCTTATATATCTTTGCCTCTTCTCCCTCGGTCTGATGATTCTGAGTTTGATATATTAGAGTATTGGAAGTCACAGTCTGTTTCTTTTCCTACTTTTTCTCTCATGGCTAGAGATGTTTTAGCCATTCCAATTACTTCTGTTGCATCCGAATCCTCATTTAGTATGGGGGGTCGGATTTTGAACAAGTTGAGGGCTAGACTTTTGCCCAAAAATGTTGAAATTTTTGTTACAACCCGTAATTGGTTGTATGGATTTGAGCCTGAGGATAAAGATGATGAATATCTGGCTGTTGTGAATGAATCTTCTCTGCCTGATGTTGCTGTTGAAGATCCCATTCCTGAATGAGGTATTCTAATCTCTCTCTGTTTTTTCTTTTGTTTTGTTTCTGTTTCTTAGTCTCTGTTTTAACTTTTGTTTTTTTAACTTACAGTTTATGTTGCTGTTATATTTTGATGTTGCTGGACTTGGTCATACAATGCACCTTTTATGTTGCCCAAAAATGTAAGTTTACCTTTCTCATCTTTTTGTTTCTTTATTTACATGTCTTTTATTTCTTTTAGTGTTGTTTACTTTTTCTTATACCTTGTTTTTTTTTCACTTAGTGTTGTTTTGTTCTGGTTGCTGTTCAATGCTGAGTTTGATGCTGGTTGAAGTTCTTTGCCGGTTGCTGTCTTGCTGGTTGCTGGTTGCTGGTTGCTGGGTATTAATTACTGTTAGTTTGTTGGTTTTATTTTGTTGCCCTTGTTTTAATTTTGCTGGTTTCTTTGCTTTCATAGCTAAGTTACCCATAATTAAAACTTGTTGGTAGCTATGTTGTTGCTCGATGATGATCTTTCTGGTAGCAAAGTCTTTTGACTTTGCTATAAGATCTGAGAGCAAAATTACTTATCATTTTGTAAGCTTCTATTCTGTTTGTAAACTTAAAGTTTGTATTCTCTTTGTTATTAACTTATTTTAATTATATGTTTGTAAAATTATTATAATTTAAGTTAACTGTTATTATGAAGTTAACCCGATTTGTTCATTGTTCGTTGTTAATTTAAGTTAACTGTTAATTTCAAGTTAGCAAAGTGACATAAATATGAAAGACTTAATATATTAATCATTTGAAAGACTTAATATATATTAATCATTTGAAAGACAAAATTGTCATAATACTAACTTAACTTTTAATTTGAAAGACTTAATATATATCAATCTAAGTTATCTGTCATAATACTAACTTAACTGTTAATTTGAAAGACTTAATAACTTAAACAAATTTTATGTCAATTGTCTTAGTATATATGTTTTATATAATTTAAGTTAACGTAAATATGAAGCATAATAAGTACGAAAAATAAGACAAATTATAAGTTAATAACTTAGTATTTATTATGTCAATATGTTTTATATAATTTAAGTTAACATAAATATGAAGCATAATAAGTACGAAAAATAAGACAAAATATAAGTTAATAACTTAGTATATATTATGACAATTGTCTTTCAATTAATATAATATATAATTAGTATAATACTTAAAAGATTTTTTTTATTATGTTAGTAACTTTAGTAAAATAAGTTATTATGTCAATTGAAAGACATTTGACATAATAAAGTATACAAGTTTAATATATTATATTAATTATATATTACTAATATATTTAGTATAAAATAAGTCAAATATTTTAAGTATATAATTTTATTATACATAGTATATATTTTTATACTTAAACAAATTTTTAAGTATATAATTTTAAGTAATGAAATTAACATAATCTATTAAAAATTTATTAAGTTTATAATAAACAGGTCTACATTAGTTCAGGTCAACAACAGTTCAGGTTCAAAACAGGTCGGGTTCAAAACAGGTCGGGTAAAATCGGATCTCGGGTCGTTTCAGTCGGATAATATCAGGTAATTTGTCAGGTCGGTCTCGGGTTCGGGTTCGTTTCAGTCGGATGCAGGTCGGGTTTCAGGTCAAAATTACCAGGTCAGATTCGGGTTCGGGTTGTTTTCAGTCGGACACAGATCGGGTTCGGTTGCTACAGTAACATGTTCAACTCGGGTTCGGGTCAGCAACAGTCAGTTACAGTTCGGGTTCGGATCATCGAATTCTCGGGTTAAATCAGGTTCTGACTCGAGCAGGTTTCAGGCAGGTTTCCAGATCCTGACTTGTTTTTACAACCCTACATGTGGATATGATAACACCTTGCATGCTGGATTTGGTGCAAACACGGCAGCTTTGAGTGGTGCACTTTTTAGAAACGGGGAGGCTTGTGGTGCTTGCTACCAACTCAGGTGCGATTACAGGGCTGACCCCAAGTGGTGTCTCCGACGAGCCAGCGTCATTGTAACCGCCACCAACTTCTGCCCTTCCAACAACAACGGAGGGTGGTGCAATCCCCCTAGTCACCATTTCGACATGTCACTACCCGCCTTCCTTCGCATCGCCCGTCACGGCGACAAAGGCATCGTCTCGGTCCTTTATCGGAGGTACAATTAACATTTTGCATACCATTCCCAATAACATTCATGAAAGAGACCTCTTTTAAAATCATTTGTTTTTTTATTCGATTTCGAAGGGTGTCATGCAAGAGGAGAGGCGGAGTCCGGTTCACATTGAAAGGACAATCGAGTTTCAACATGGTGATGATCTCGAACGTCGGAGGCGGCGGCGACGTGAAGGCGGCGTCGATAAGGGGGTCAAGAAGGGGAACATGGGTGCCTATGAATAGGAATTGGGGTGCAAATTGGCAAAACATTGGAATTTCTCAATGTTGTTCCTTCGACGTGGAAATTTGGGCAAACCTTTGCCTCAACACGACAGTTCTTTTAACTAATACTAAGATCTTCAAAACCATTATTTTTAAAATTTATGGTTTTTTTAAGATTAAAAAAGGGTTAATAACATGATAAAAACGTCATTGTAGTTTTTCTAAAGTTTTCTTTTAGCTAATTTATGTTCAAATTTGAAGATGCAGTGCTCCTAAAATTGGGAGCATGCAATATGTAATATTTCCATATGTTTTTGGTCTTATATATTTGTTATTTGATTGAATAAGACTCTAAATAGGGAAAATATGAAAGGGCTACAAACGAGGCCTTTTTTCTTCATTTTAAGTTTTCTTAATTAATAATTTAATTTAAATAATTATAGCATCCACGGGCGGTGGATTTTTTTGTTTCTTTAAACGCGTTATTTTAAGTTTTAGGGATTTAATTTAGGGTTTAGATGTAAGGGTTCAAAATTTAAGAGTTGTGGTTAGAATTTAGCGACAAAATTGACCATATAAGTCAACTTTGGCTTATTAATTAGGGGATGGGGTTGGTTGGCCTAAAATTGACAAACTAGGCCAATTTCTACAGTGGGCAGAGGACCACGCCACCTGCAACCGACGTTCCGTGGACCTCTCCTCCTCCTCCTGGCGTGGTCCTGTTGGAGGCAGGCTTGGCAGCGTGGGCGGCTCAGCTCCATGCTTCTCCCTGACGTGCCTGCATGGCACATGCATGAACATCACTACGCCATTTGCAAATGGCGAGGTGTTGTTCATGCATGTGCCATTCAGGCACGTAAGGCTTTAAAATAGATAGGATTCAGAGATAAGGTTGGCTTTAGGGTATACGGTTCATAGATAGGGTTGTGTTTAGGGTATAGGGTTTAGTAGTTGGTTCTAGGGTTCATTTTTATATAGTATGTATAGGCAAAATTAGGCATATAGGGTTTAGGTTTATAAATATTGTATGTGTTTTAAAAAAATACTAAGATGGCGGGTCGTATTTTAAAAGTATATATATATATTTAACATATTATTAAAATTTAAATTTTTTAATAAACAAAGTAAAAAAAAACATTATTCAGATCGTACCGAATATTTCGGTTAACCGAATAAACTGTTAACTGGTTGAATGGTTACGATATAGGGTCGAGATTTGAGTGACTCGAACTTACCGGTTAACCGGAACAATTTACAAATGGTTAATCGAACCCAATTTTGCACACCCTAATTTGCATGTATGTTGTACTCACATGTTTCATGATTTTTTTAAAGTTGATAAAAATATTTTGGGTAAACTACACAGTTGACCACCGAACTATGGGGTTGGTGTCAATATGACCACTATATTATTTTTCGTCGCAAATGCACCACACAACTATTTAAATGGTGTCACGTTAGCCACACGCCGTTAAAAAAACGAAAAAGTTGACGGAACTGTTAAAAAAATTTGTATAATTACACATTTGGTCCTCTATATTTATACAATATATCAATTTAGTCCTAATTTTAATCTAATAAAATAAATTAATTATTCAATAAGATGGTGACACGTGTCACCACCTTATTGGAAGTCTTTAATTATTTTTTATTTAATTAATTTAATTAATTTTCCACCTCCAATCAGGTGGTGACACGTGTCACCCAATTGGAGGTGGAAAAATGAAAGGAATAAAATCCCCCCTTACTAGGACTCAAACCCAAGACCTCTAGGTACACAAGCTACATGCTTGCCACTGAACCAAGCACACTTTTGTGCTATGGTGTCATTAATATATGTATTTAATGATTGTTAATGCCCAGAAAAATTAAAGAGAAGAAAATGCAATTGGAATGATTCGAACCAAGGATCTCTTAGTCCAAAGCACATGTGCTTGCCACTGCATCAAATGTATGTCTTATGATTTAAAGTACAACATTTAATATATGTCTTATATAAATTTTAATGCTTGAGAAAAGGAATGAAATGTGGTTTTAAGAAATTCGAATGTAATATTTTTATGATCCATAATAAAATCTAACTCAATTAAATAAATCTAATAACTAAATTAAAGTTAACAATATTAAATTGTGTTTGTGAGTTTGAATTCGGTAAATGAATTTAATATAATTTGGAGTAGTTTAAGACAATTATATATAATAATATAATTAATTTTTTAATAAATATTAAAATTTTTAATTAAGTAAAAAAATCAATTCAACGATTATACATGTGAAATTATAAAAATAAATCTAAAATTGAAAAATATATTAAATTTAGTTTAAAATATAAAAATTTTAAATGATATTTATATTGAAAATAATATTATTTTTTTTAAATCGTGCACTAACTATAGTTTAAAATATATTAAATTTAGTTATTAGATTTATTTAATTGGGTTAGATTTTATTATGGATCATAAAAATATTACATTCGAATTTCTTAAAACCACATTTCATTCCTTTTCTCAAGCATTAAAATCTATATAAGACATATATTAAATGTTGTACTTTAAATCACAAGACATACATTTGGTGCAGTGGCAAGCATATGTGCTTTGGACCATGAGGTCTTTGGTTCGAATCCTTTCAATTGCATTTTCTTCTCTTTAATTTTTCTGGGCATTAAAAATCATTAAATATATATATTAATGACACCATAGCATGAAAGTGTGCTTGGTTTAGTGGCAAGCATGCAGCTTGGGTACCTAGAGGTCCTGGGTTTGAGTCCTGGTAAGTTGGGTTTTTATTCCTTTCATTTTTCCAGCTCCAATTGGGTGACACGTGTCACCACCTGATTGGAGGTGGAAAATTAATTAAATTAGGGTAAAGTATGTCAGGTAACACCGAACTATAGGGTGTGACCTGTTTTTAACATTAACCTTTCAATTGGTCCAAACCTACCACCGAACTTTATTTTTCGACTCGTTTATACCATCCTGCCGTTAAATCGTTAACGCCGTGATGACATGGACACTGCACCAAAACGACGTCGTTTTGGTGCCGCTATTTTGATAATAAATGACCCAAAACGACGTCGTTTTGCTAACGAAAATAAATGAAATTGTGCACTCAATGGGATTCAAACCTAAGACCTTAAGTATCAAAGACAAGCATCTTAACCACCAAGCCAACCTAATATCTTTAAATTAGTTTTAGCACAAATAATATATATTCCCAACTGTAGTTTGTCATATAAATATATTATTTCTAATATAAAAATATAAAAATATTGTTATTTGTTATGAATATTTATTTATGTGGATGTCTATCATGATTAGAACTTTATCAAAGGAGTTTGATTTATTTATTATTAGGAATATTATCTCTATGAATTAGAGTTTAATGTATTATGTACTTCTTATGCCTATAAATAGATGATTCATTGAAGGCATTGTATACAATTCTATATTTTGAGAATAATACAAATCTCCCTCTTTCTCTCATCTCTTTGTTCTTCTTGTTCTTATTCTTGTTCTTCTTTATTTTATTCACAACACGTTATCAGCACGATCTCGCTCGCTCAATTACTGTGATTATTGTTGGTGGTTCTCGAAAAGAATTTCAATTTGATATTGGTGACTACATCTATCATATATTCAGCTTACCTTGGAAAGTATGGTACGTTTTACTTATTTATATACTAATATAATGATTGATTTATCATTCTCCAAAAGTTAGTATATTCATATCTATTATTTGGTTATTATTTTAATTTATTATTATTTTATTCATACTTGAAGTAACTCTTGAATTAACGAAAATTAAAATTATCGTCGTACTTCATTAGATGGATTGATAAAGCAAACCAAATTAAAGCATATTAGTTTTATTCAAAGTTTTTATTATTCCATTCTAATTTATAATTGATTCAATTCAAGGATTGTGTTGTCATGTGATTGTTATATATTTGTTTTATCATTATTATTATTATTATGGTAATTTATATGAATAAATTCGAGATATAAAGCAACTTTATTATTTGTATCAATTACTTTGTATGTGAATCAAAGGCAAAAGGAATACATTACTTTGATGTGTTTATATATTCATCAAAATGTCGCTTGATTTTAACTATGGTTGTTTATAATTTGATCACATCAATTATAGTTATGTTTATTCAACTTGATCTATGACTACTTTTATACTTTTTGATCTAGTCTTAAATAATTTTTTTTATTCTATTGATAAAAGTCGATGCTTTTAACCGTGTTTTGAGTTTTACATGTATTCAAATGAGTTGGAAAGAGACATGGTGTAAAAAAGATTATGAGAAGATGCCTTGGTTCATTTGCTACATCATCATTGTCTTTGAGACGAAATTCAATATCGGTAAACTCTATTTTATTTTTATCTTTTAAAATACAATTTTAAAGTGCGATAAATCATGATGATTTTGGATTTACAAGAAGATTATTATAAAGTCTATATTTGCTTGAAAGCAATATTTCTTCTTCGTCGAAAAACTCGACCATAGACTTCTCCCAATTTCAAGTTACGAAAATTCGTCTTGATCCAAAAAGTTTTATGGGAGGCATTCCTTGAAGTGAATGCAAAGCATGATGTTTATTCCATGCGATTATCAATGATGGGGCATTCCCTGAAGTGAATGCAAGCATGATGTTTATTCCATGCAATTATCAATGATGGGGCATTCTCTGAAGTGAATGCAAGCATGATGTTTATTCCATGCAATTATTGGATCTGTTTCATTCCCTGAAGTGAATGCAAACATGGTAAATCATTATTCAATTAGAGACATAATTTCGATATAATCCAAATATAATTGGCTGGACATCCCGTTCTGCGAGGCTACTGGTCTCAAAGGAGGTTTTTAAAGGACCTTGTGGACAGGTTTAACAATGCCGCGTACGAGGATTAAATCTTTGTTCTCTGTGATAAGGATATGTGAAAAAGGTTTTAAAGGCCCACTGGCTCTACTCCATTCCCTGAAGTGAATGTGAGATTATATTATGGAAGGAATAAAAAATCACATTAAAAGTTGTGGTCGTTGTCGAGGCTATGAATATACACATGAAAAATATAGTCATTTTAAGAATACTTCTACCCGCTGGTAGCAAAGTTATAAGGATGACAAGAGTGATAAAGATCATTCTAAGGAAGTGAAATCCTTTTACCAATGTGATGTTATAAACCATTGGTTTCGTACTTGTCAAACGCCAAAGCATTATGGACTTTATCCATAATCATGAATGATAAATGAAATAAAATATAAACAAAATTTGTTTATGGCGAAAATAATTATGGCGTTATTGGTCCAACTCAATTGGATATTGTTAATTTTCTCATAACCCTTGAAGGGAATAATTTACCATTTATTTTATTTCCCTTATAACCTCTAACAGGAATAATTGTTTTTTATTTATTTTATTTTTTTAATGTTAATTCGTTTTATTTATTATTTATTTATGTTAGTTTGCTTTATCTTTATTTATTTCATATATTATTTATTTACGTTTTATGTTAATTTATTATTTGAAGAATATGATTACTTCCGGAATAAAATATACAATGAATTGTGGCTATTTATGCCTAGAATTGTGGCTATTTATGCCTAGCAGATAATGCAAGTACTCATATTGTACTTAAGCATAAGAAATATTTTTCCCATTTAAATGCAAGGGAAAATATGAGTAGTATTTCTCAAAGTACTAAAATATCAATACTTCGGAAGAGCACTTGAAAGTTTATCTCTGATAGATAATCGACTTGATATGATGTGCTATATTTTATTTTTCATTCCTCGAAGTGAATGATACAAAGTACATATTTTCATTACCTGAAGTAAATGAAACAAAGCACATTTTGAAAGGTGCACAATTATGCATTTCTCGATTAAAATGTAAGGGAATAATGTGAGTACTATATCCGGAAGTATTAATATCACAAAAGGCTCTGGTTGAGCAAATATGTTATTGTCAAATGGAACTTTATTCCATATTCAAAGTGCGTTATACTCGTCAAAGTCATAAAGAGAGCAATATGAGTTCACAAATTATCCCTTTTGGAATTATAGATAACATATGTTATCAATTGGCATTTGAAATAAGCCAATATGGATATAAGTTCTGGTAGCCAAAAAGTCAGTTGAAAGCTCTAGAAGAGCCATATATTGCTACCAAAAGATAATTTCAATTGAAAGCTACGAAAGAGCTAAATATATTCCTATTTAAAGGAACAATTTTGATGGTCGTACTAGACATGTACGAGTGAGATTGAATTACATGTTATGGTAAACAAGGAGTTTACAAATTCAGAGATATATACACACATATATATAGTTGGCATGATCGGTTAGACCATCCTGATCAATGGTGCAGAAATTATTGAGATTTACATGCACATGTATTAAAAGAACCTGTAGTTCTTGTGGTGCTTATTCTCAAAGGAATGGATTAAATTTCACTTATTAAAGAACGTGAAGTTCTTGTGTTGCTTAAAGGAATTGATTAAATTCCACTTACTAAAAGAATCTGAAGTTCTTGTGTTGTTTGTTCTCAAAGGATATAGATGATCCCACTTACCAAAAGAATTAGAACTTAAAGTTCTTGTATTGAAGTTGAGACTGTATGTCTTGCATATCTGAACGAAATATGGGCCCATATATCCACAAATGTGGAAAGTTTTATATGATTTTAGTAGATGCATCTACATTATTTTATCGACTTACAACCAGAAGTTTGTGAGATTGATTCTAAAAATATTCAGATTATGCAGTTAGACTATTCGTCTTGAAAAGCTACTGGGTTTATATTTTAGGCTATATCAGTTGTTACAAAGCCTATTGATTATGAAAAATATAGTTTAGCAAAATTTCAATTGGATGCCTCCTATTTAATAGCTAAACTATGAGAACAAAAGAGTTATTATTTATATGGTGTTTCCATATAGCAACACTTATACGCATCAAGCCAACGAGTTATAATAAACTCCCCGTTATGATTGGTTTTTGGTCAGAAACCATACATTTCCCATTTTATGATTTTTGAATGTGCGATATGAATTGCTCCACCACAACGCACAAAATGGGTAAATAAAAAGGGTTGAGAATATATATTGAGTACGAGTCTCCTTTTATGTTTAAATTCTTAAACATTAATTGGAGAATCATTTATGACATGATTTTTCTCAACATCAGGGGGAGGCAATAATCAGCTGGATAGAGGAAAATGAATTATCATTATCTAGATCCTCGTATATGAACTAGAAGTTCATAAGATAATTCATGTTATTACATGTCATCTGCCAGACATATTTACTGACCCAATGAGAGTAATTAAGTCTCATATACCAGCTGAAATACTCTAAGTTTAAATTACATGTTAGATCGAGAGAATGTAAATCATGCCTGAAGCATGATAGTTGAAATGGTTCCAATGATCAAAATTCTCGTAAATAGAAAGTAATATGAGATGGTCATATATTGGAGGCGGGTGCTCCTGAAGAGACCCAAGACATAACAAATAATAAAACTCTATAAGAGTTTCAGGTACCTGAAATAAAGATTGAAATCTTGAAGAGATCTCGATGAGTTATGTCATTACGAGAATGGAACCAGAAAATTGGAAAGTTGTCGACAACGATTTTACAAACAAATTTACATAAAATACTTCTATAGAAGTAAAGAAAGAAATCGAGGATCTTGTATAAAATCTATCCGGAAGTATAGATATTGAATTGGCCAATGTTGAAAGACGCTTTGAACTTCTAAAGTAGAAGTATTTGGACAAGCAGTCCAAACATCTAAATGTGTAATGCAAGTAAGGCACAAATAAGTAGTCATAAATACGACTTGAACTATGATTTATGAAAAGTTTTAATTACTTCATGGTGGATGCAATTACTTTGGCAGTTTTGAAAATTTTACATGCGTCTAATTATTTGTGGATCCATATTTATCCTTGAAGGATCTAAAATGCTATAAGCATTTGGAAATTTCTGAGGAAATTTATTTAGACATGTCTCATGAATATTTTGGCGCATTTGGTATAATCGCCTTAGTGAATACTAATTGAGAAAATACTATAAGAATCATCAGATTTCCTTATGTATTTTATAAAGGAGTTTGGATCAAGATCCATTATGATAATTTTAGAACTCCTAAAGAGCTTCAAATTGGAAACTCATGAAGTACTTTCAATACAAGTACTTGAATCTTGACATCAAGTTTATCTCGACCTGAAGATCGAGCATTTTTATATATTTCTTTTGTCTATGAATAGACATAAGCAGAAAGAATCTTAAAGAAGATTCAATATGAATAGAGCATATCTATTGAGTATCCCAATAGTTGTAAGATTGTTGGATGTGAATAAAGATAATTATATCTTTTCTTGGTCTTGAAGCACTATATATTAGTTGGTCAAGAAATATCTATGAATATACAAAGATCATTACATTTAGATCTTCAAACATTCGTTGATGCCTCCTCAAATGTCGTAGAAATAATTGTTATGCACGAGGCAAGCCAAAAAATGTGTTTGGCTAAGACTATTGACCCAACATATCCAAAAGATATGTGGATTTACTTTTACAAGATATGATAAAAGCTATCTTGTGTGAAGATAACACAAGATGTATATCTCAGTTTGAAAGTGGATACATTATGGAACATATTACTCCAAAGTTTCATCCCTCACGATCTTTAGAAAAATAATATTCAAGATTAAATTATGAAGATTCAAAGATCTTTTGTGATGTTTGCATGAGGGGGAGTAAATACGCGTTGCACTCTTTTTCCCTTAACCGAGGTTTTGTCCCAATGGGTTTTCCTTGTAAGGTTTTTAATGAGGCAACATGTTATGCGTATCAAAGATGTGTGTACTCTTTTTCCTTCACTAAAGAATTTTTTTTCCCACTGGGTTTTTATCTTAGTAAGGTTTTAACGAGACACATTATCTTCATAGACATCCAAGGGGGAGTGTTATGAATATTTATTTATGTGGATGTCTATCATGATTAGAACTTTATCAAAGGAGTTTGATTTATTTATTATTAGGAATATTATATCTATGAATTAGAGTTTAATGTATTATGTACTTCTTATGCCTATAAATAGATGATTCATTGAAGGCATTGTATACAATTCTATATTTTGAGAATAATACAAATCTCCCTCTTTCTCTCATCTCTTTGTTCTTCTTGTTCTTATTCTTGTTCTTCTTTATTTTATTCACAACATTATTAATAATATTAAATAGATAAATATATTATTATAAAAATTAAATGACTAATTTTCAAAACAAAATTTGTTTAAAAAATCTAAAATTCGACAAAACTTAATCCCTAAACTCATAAACCCTAACCCTAAACTATAAACTTTAAACCCTAAAATTTTATTCATAAACAAATAATATTAAAATATATAAACAAATAATATATTATTATAAAAACTAAAAATCTTATTTAAAAAATATATATAAAAAATTAATATTTACGAAAAGACCCAAAAATTCACCAAAATTTTAAAGATTTGGGATTTAGGTTTTAGGGTTTAGGGTTTAAGATTTTGGTGAATTTTTGGGTCTTTTCGTAAATTTTAAAAATTTAATATTTTTAAATAATTTTTTTAGTTTTTATAATAATATATTATTTGTTTATATATTTTAATATTACTTGTTTATGAAAAAAATTTTAGGGTTTAAAGTTTATAGTTTAGGGTTAGGGTTTATGAGTTTAGGGATTAAGTTTTGTCGAATTTTAAATTTTTTAAATAAATTTTATAATGAAAATTAGTCTTTTAGTTTTTATAATAATATATTTATCTATTTATATATTTAATATTATTAATAAAAATATTTAAATATTTTTATATTAGAAATAATATATTTATATGACAAACTACAGTTGGGAATATATATTATTTGTGCTAAAACTAATTTAAAGATATTAGGTTGGCTTGGTGGTTAAGATGTTTATCTTTGATGCTTAAGGTTTTAGGTTCGAATCTCATTGAGTGCACAATTTCATATATTTTCGTTAGCAAAACGACGTCGTTTTGGGTCATTTATTATCAAAATAGCGGCACCAAAACGACGTCGTTTTAGTGCAGCGTCCATGTCATCACGGCGTTAACGATTTAACGGCAGGGTGGTATAAACGAGTCGAAGAATAAAGTTCGGTGGTAAGTTTGGACCAATTGAAAGGTTGATGTTAAAAACAGGTCACACCCTATAGTTCGGTGTTACCTGGCATACTTTACCCATTAAATTAATTAAATAAAAATAATTAAAGACTTCCAATAAGGTGGTGACATGTGTCACCATCTTATTGAATAATTATTTTATTTTATTAGATTAAAATTAGGACTAAATTGATATATTGTATAAATATAGAGGACCAAATGTGTAATTATACAAATTTTTTTAACAATTCCGTCAACTTTTTCGTTTTTTTAACGGCGTGTGGCTAACGTGGCACCATTTAAATAGTTGTGTGGTGCATTTGCGACGAAAAATAATATAGTGATCATATTGACACCAACCCCATAGTTCGGTGGTCAACTGTGTAGTTTACCCAAATATTTTATACATTCGGTTGGTAAAATATAAGGTTGAGATTTGAGTGACCCGAACTTACTCGCACAAATTAAAAATATTTTAATCGAACCCGATTTTGCACACCCTAATAAGCTAATATTTTTAAAGTTGATAAAAATATTTTTTTATCTTTTAAAAAGTATAACAGAGTATACATTATGTTGGTACAAATTTTATACATAACTTAAAAACAATAATTTTAAAATTAAGATATCCATTGAACCCTATTTAATTTTACTCTTTAATAGCAGGTGAACAACACCTAGCCCGTACCCAGAATCATATTTACCCTTTAATAGCCTGACGTGCCTAAATTTTATTTAATTTTACCCTATATACACTTACCTAACGTGTCAGCATGAGACATGGAGGTGAACAGGATCTCGCCATTTGCAAATCGCTACAAACGAGGCAAAATTAATATTCAAATTTGAAGATGCAGTGCTCCTAAAATTGGGAGCATGCAATATGTAATATTTCCATATGTTTTTGGTCTTATATATTTGTAATTTGATTGAATAAGACTCTAAATAGGAAAACTATAAAAGGGCTGGCTACAAACGAGGCCTTTTTTCTTCATTTTAAGTTTTCTTAATTAATAATTTAATTTAGATAATTATACCATGCACGAGCGACATATTTTTTGTTTCTATAAGCGCTTTATTTTTAGGTTTTAGGGATTTAATTTAGGGTTTAGATGTAAGGGTTCAAAAATGTAAGAGTTGTGGTTAGAATTTAGCGATCAAATTTAGAATTTAGAGTTTATAAGTTAAAACCTAAATCCTTAATATATTACCATAAAAACTAATCTCTAACATCTAAACCCTAAAATTTAACCCTTACATCTAAACCACTAAACTTTAAACCATAAACCCTAACACTAAAACATTTGTGAAAACAAAATTTTCATACCGTCATTGCATAATTTTATTGAATAACAAGAAATACAATAAAATGACAAGAGTCTACAAAAATTAGAGTATACTAATCACCATTATTGGCGCGGCGAGTATAAATACGATCAACATTAATATAAAATATAGGGTAAACTACCTGAAATACCACTCAACTTTAATGTGTGACTCTAATATGCCACTGAACTAAAATTCGATACTATAATACCATTGAACTTCACTGTGTGATTCAAAGTTAGCACTCCACCGTTACTCCCATTACGGAATTCTGACGTGGACTCTAACTCCCGTTACAGGGATGACGTGGCCGATAAAAAAATAATATTTTTTTCCAGATATGATCCACCTCATTATATTTTATGTTTTATTTTTACTATAAAATCTCTTTTGGCTGAAAACAAAACCCTAATTTCCTATTTTCTATTTCCCAGCATAGATTTTGAAGCTGATCCAAATCAATGGAGGTAGAATGGCAAAGATCAAGTGAACGCAGGGTTGAAGTAGAAGAACCCATTTCAATTCCGGTGTGTGGATGCGATCATGCGGATATCCGGCAAAGCTGACTACATCGTGATCTAATGCCAACCCTGGAAGGAGATTCTTTGGCTGCAAAAATTACGGGAGTTTTCTTCATAAACATTGTAGATTTTTTTGTTGGTTTGATCCTCCAATGAGCCCACATGCAAGAGTTGTTCTCGTCGGACCGCTAAACAAAATCAAGACGAATAACATCCAAAGAAGGAATGAGAGATTTGTTTGGATTTTTGTTTTGATTATCAGTATTGTACTACTGTGGTACTTAATGCACTAAGGGGAGTGGAGATGTTTATTAGTTATGTTTTGTTGGAAAGGATGATGATGAAATTGATAAGATGAGATGAAATCGATAGGAGTGAAAAACGAAACGAAAGGGAAAAATAAAAGAACACGTGCAAAATAAACTTCTATTTTATTTATTCTAAAATTGATTTTACAAGGGTAAAAGGAGTTTATATTTTTACCAGTATAAGACTTAAAGAAAGAATAAAAGAAATACAACTTATACCGGTATAAGACTTAAAGAAAGAATAAAAGAAATACAATTAACTAATTAAACATGTTTACTGGTTATGTTTTTCCATTTGATTTCTTTCAACCCTTAACACACGTTTTTCCATTTGATTTCTTTCTAACAATCGATCACTACAATCTTCTTTCAGAGAAAACTCAGAGAAACCCACTTGAATAATCAATAACAATCCATAGAAAACACACTGATTTTTTTTGCGTCTAATTTCAGAGTGATTTCTGAAGTTTGAAATTTCATTAACCTAATTTTGAGGAGATAAAGAGTCTTTAACAAAACTACGTCGTTTTACAATAAAAATAAAACATAAAATATAATGAGGTGGATCATATCTGGAAAAAGATATTATTTTTTTATCGGCCACGTCATCCCTGTAACGGGAGTTAGAGTCCACGTCAGAATTCCGTAATGGGAGTAACGGTGGAGTGCTAACTTTGAATCACACAGTGAAGTTCAATGGTATTATAGTATCGAATTTTAGTTCAGTGGCATATTAGAGTCACACATTAAAGTTGAGTGATATTTCAGGTAGTTTACCCTAAAATATATATAACGATAAAAGTCCAAAATAAGATCAAAACATGTTTAATTTTGTATTTGAGGTACAAAAATCTCTATTGAACGGGAAAATATGTCTCGGTCATTGTGTCAACACGTTTAAATCTAAAAATTCAAACATGATTTTGGACCCCAAACATAATTTTGTGAAAAATAAGATAGAAGTAACGTTTGGGTTTCGTCGTGATTTTTACACTATTTTTATACAATCGTGATTTTTAAGAAAAAAACTCCCAAACATAAATTAACATTACTTTAAAATTAATTATACACAAAATCAATTCTATAAAATCACGATGATCCAAAATCAATTCTACCACTGCAAAACTAAACACACACAAAATCAATTCTATAAAATAACTGTAGTACTGTACAAACAACTTCAAATCCAACCTAAAAAAACACACTCAATCTTTATTTTTTCATTTATAAAAACCGAAACCTAGATTTTATTTCTGGAGAAAGAAAATCTGTCCCTTTTCAGCCCGAAAGACGTTGGGTAAATTATCGTTTGGGTCCTAACTCCAAAATCCAAACCCAAATTTTGGTAGACATTGAGTAAATCAATCCAGCTTGCACAACCTTGTTCCAAAACCTCAGTGGAAAAACCCTTGTTTTCAATGGCATCAAGAGTCCTGTTCACAACCTTAAACAACACAAAGAACAGAACTTTAACAGCTGATTGGTTAGTAACATTGGCAAGCACAAGAGCATATTGTTCTACACCAAACCCAGAAAACAGAAACAACCTTCATTCAAGAATCAATGCTGTAAGAGGCCCAAACTTCAGTGTAGCTCCAGTTCTTCAGCAATGGGTGAAAGAAGGAAAAGATATCAAGCAATTCCAGCTTCAGCGTATCATCCGTGATTTACGTTCCCGTCGGCGGTATACTCATGCCTTGGAGGTAACTTAAAGGAGCTTATTGATTTTACCAAATGATTGATTCTTTGTTATGTTTCGTTAAATTAAATTCTGGGTTTTTTTTTTCATTTTCTTTTCTGTTTCATGTCGAAAAAAATGTCGACTTTAGGTTGATTAAGCTTGTTTTAAGCTGTTTAGAATAGTTAGCAATGGAAATAAATGGAAAAGGAGATGTTTTTGAGATACCCATTTTTTCCATGAACAGTACAAATTAGATGTTTTAAGTGTTTATTATATGTTGAAACCTTATTTGGTAGGAATTTATCTGAATGATTACTAAGGATTCAAATGCCTTGCTTTGGACTGCGAGGGAGATGTGGAAATCCGAATTATTGAAGCTTTTCTTAAGTTGTCTGCAATATATAATTAAAGAAGTATGGCAAAGAATGGATGTGCAAACGTATAGTATATCTCTATAATCCGAATTCATTTCGTAGCATGAATGCAGCAAAGTAGAACACCCTCTATACAATTACCAATTGTTCTGTGTATGAGATTTTAAGTTTATTGTGTTTTTTCTTGTATGCTTATGTTGGGTACTTGGCAGAGCAGGTTTCCAAATGGATGAGTAGCAGCGGCCTCGAATTTTCATCGAGTGACTCTGCTGTGCAGTTGGATCTAATCGGTAGAGTTGATGGGCTAAGTGCCGCGGAGAACTTCTTTAGTAGCTTGAAAGATCAAGATAAAACTGTGAAGACATATGGTGCTCTTTTAAATTGCTATGTTCGAGAGGGACTTATTGATGAATCTCTTTCAATTATGAAGAAGATGAAGGATATGGGTTTTCTTTCCTCTCCGCTCACCTACAACGACCTTATGTGTCTCTACACGAACACAGGTCGACTTGAAAAAGTCCCTGATGTATTGTTTGAGATGAAGGTGAATGGTGTCTCCCCTGACAAGTTCAGCTATAAAATTTGCATCAATTCTTATGGAGCAAGAGGTGATTATAACAACATGGAGAACGTTCTGCAAGAAATGCGCAGCCAACGGCACATTCAAATGGATTGGGGTACTTATTCCGTGGTGGCAAACTACTACGTAAAAGCAGGTCTTAAAGAAAAGGCAATTCATTATCTCAAGGAATGCGAGAAGAACGTCAGTAAAGATGCTCTAGGCTATGACCATTTGATTTCTTCTTATGCACATTTAGGAAACACAGATGAAATGAAAAGGCTGTGGGACCTCCAAAAGTGCAAATGTAAGAAGCAAACCAACCAAAACTACATTGTAATGCTCGGTTCATGGGTAAAGCTTGGTGAGTTTGAAGAAGCTGAAAAGTTGCTCGATGAGTGGGAGTCGTCTTGTAAGACATATGATTTCCGAGTGCCAAATGTTCTTCTTATAGGATATTGTCAGAAAGGTTTAGTTGAAAAGGCCGAAGCAAAGCTACAAGATATAATCAAAAGAAGGAAGATTGCAATCCCAAACTGTTGGTCTATTATTGCAACCGGATACATGAATAAGAACAATATGGACAAGGCTTTTGAGTGCTTTAAGGAAGCTCTTGCTATAGAGGCAGAAAATCAAGGATGGAGGCCGAAAGAAAGTTTAATTTCTAGCATATTGAGTTGGCTAGGTGAGAACGGAGAAGTCGAAGATGCAGAAACTTTTGTGAAATTGTTGAGAATCAAGGTTCCTGCGAATAGAGAAATGTATCATGCTCTCTTAAAGGCATACATCAGAAATGGCAAAGAAGTAGAGGGGAGCATGAAGAGCGATGAAATAGATGAAGACGAGGAAACGATAAAGGTCCTTAGCCTTCGCGACCGAAACTCTTGAATGGTTTATAATATGGTAGAGTATCCGAAATACTTGCAAATTAAGCCACACTTAACTGGTGGACGGTACAGAATCATTTTATCCGTCAATCTGACCAAATGATGATCTATATTGAAAGTTCTGGAGACATTTTGCCCCTCATTGGTAATATGTTTATTTCTGCCTCCTTCAAGAGCATTCTTTGAAATATATGCAGAGTTATCAACTAATTTGTTGTTAGAACCATGAAATTAGTTTGGCTTATTTATGATGTCACCAGCGTTATATAGGATCAAACATTCAGTATTTTTTCTGGTTGGATGATCCACGATGTAATCGACATATTTGGAAGCAAATTATATCTCTTTCCCCTACCTTAGTTACAGTTGTTCCAGTGATTACCGGCATCGCCCCGTTTCGATTATTATGTTGATTCACCTTATGATTGTTTGCTCTATGATTGATATATGAGTTGCTGCACTTGATGAACATTCATTTTAAGACAGTCTAGCATAGCTGGACAGTAAGAAGGCTTCGATGAACTGAAGGTACATCATGTGTTAACCAATTGAATATAACAGATTTGTTATTTTGTAACAGATTTGCTAGTTTGTTATTTTCATATTGTTAGACGGTTATGGGCTGATGTGGGCTCATGACTTGTATTCATTCCCCTATAAAAGAGTGTATTGGGCCTATTATTCATTAATGAAATAAGCCTATTTTTTGTAAACAATCTTTGTTATTCCCTTTTCGAAAAATTCCCAAATCACAGAATTTCCAAATACCATGTTCGTCTCCGACCTAATCTCCGATCATCTGAGTTTGTTCAGCTAGTTCTTCATGGTATAAGAGCTTTTCCGATCAGCATAGTGAGTCGTTGACGGTGCCGATTCTCTTCCGATGAGTCCCGCTTCAGATCAACAGATGGATGATGATGTCAGTGCGATTTTCTCTTCCAAGAAAGGGAAGATGTTCACGAACAAACGTGTGAACATCGTTCTCGACGAGTTGAATTTTTTGCTGTGGAAGCAGCAAGTCCTTCTAACCGTTCGAAGCCTTCGTCTCGAGAAATTCTTGACTGGAAAGGTCAAGGCGCCCCCAGCTACAGTGGTTGACGATGACGGCGAGAAAATTGATAACGAGGAGTATGATATCTTCATCGCCCAGGACAGTGCTCTCGCGTCGTGGTTGTTGTCAACAATAAGTTCGCAGCTCTTATCTCAGTTTGTCGGTGCTGAGACAGCGGCAGAGGTATGGTCTACTGTCAACAATTACTTTGCCAGCAAATCAACAACAACGGTAATGACTCTGCACTGTAGGCTTAAATCACTGGAAAAAAAAAGAGATCTAAATATGCGTACATATATAGCGCAAGTTAAGGAAATTTGCGATGCGTTAACTGCGTGTGGAAGTCCAGTGTCTGATCTGGAAAAGATAGCAACTATCTTTAATGGTTTGCCTATCGAATATAAACCCTTCGTTGCTATTTTTACTGCGAGTAGGGAACCATACACCTTAGATGTTGTCGTTTCTATTCTTATTGATGCTGAGGTTCAGCAAACAACATTTGATCTGGCTAATAATTTTTCTGCAAGTGTGAATGTTGCTCAGCTTTCATCAGATGAGTCTGGATCGAGGTCTGATGTGAGATCCTTTAGCCAAAATCAGTCTGGAAGGCAGCCATATCAGTCTGGAAATGGAGGACGAGGCAGATCATCACAATCTCAGTGTCAAATATGTGGAAAAGTTGGGCATATAGCATACCGGTGCTGGTATCGTTACAACAAGAGTTATCCAGATCATCCTTCGAACAACCAGAATACTGAGTTCAGGAATGGTTCACCTTCAACACATGTCACTACTGTTGAGACTAACAAATCAGGTTGTGGATGTCATTGTGCATGATCCAGTGGCTCTTGTTTGACTTCTGAGGGTCAGGTGCAAGCTCAGTTGGTTACAGCTGGGCGAGGACAGTGGTTTGTGGACTCAGGTGCTACTCACCATGTCACACCTGAGGCAGAAAATGTGGTGGATGGTCAGGACTATGCAAGACCTGGTAAGCTTACTGTTGGTGATGGATCTGATTTACTTATTGCAAAGATAGGCCAATCTGTTTTCCATACTTCTGATCATGCTTTAGTTCTACATAACCTAATGCATGTTCCCTGCATCACTAAAAACTTACTATATGTGTCTAAGCTTGCTAGAGACAACAGTGTCTATCTAAAGTTTCATGCCAAATCTTGTGTGATAAAGGATGAGAGAACTGGAGCTGTTTTACTACAAGAAGTTGAATGTGATGGCTTATACAAGTTTGACTCTGTTTGTTCTTCTGTTAATGTGTGTGATAATAAATGTGTTTCTACTGCTGAAGTAAATGTTGCTAGTACTACTGAGAATAGTTATGATTTGTGACATAGAAGATTAGGGCACCCTGCACATGAGACATTGTTGAGAATGTGCATGGATGCTAATATTGTACTTACTGAAAGAGATAATAAAGTTGTGTGTGTTGCATGCCAAATGGGCAAAAGTCACAAGTTGACTTTCCAATCTTCTGAATCTGTTTATCATGATCCTTTCCATCTTGTGTTTACTGATTTGTGGGGCCCTGCCCATATTGCTTCAAGTGGTTTTCTGTATTATATTACTTTTGTGGATGCTGCTACAAGACATTGTTGGTTGTTTTTGCTTAAGACTAAGAGTCAGGCTGTTAATGCCTTCTTACAATTTCAGCAGTTAGTGAAAACTCAGTTTGGGGCAGTTATTAAAGAACTTCAGAGTGATTGGGGTGGAGAGTATATGAGTCTTAGTTCTGTTCTTGCTAAATCTGGATTAAGCATAGAATAACTTCTCCCCATACTTCACAACAGAATGGTGTGGTAGAGAGGAAACATCACTATATTATAGAACTAGCCTTGACTCTGTTAGCTAAGTCTGGTGTGCCCTTCAAATTTTGGTCTCAAGCTGTGATATCAGCTGTGTTTATCATTAACCGTTTACCTACTAGGGTTCTTGATGAAATTTCACCTTATGAAAGATTGTTTGCCAAAAAGCCTCAGTATGATATGACGAAGGTATTTGGTTGTAAATGTTTTCCTCACCTTAGACAATATAATGCTCATAAGCTAGACTTCAGATCTCATCCATGCACCTTCTTAGGCTATAGTCCACAGCATAGAGGGTATGTTTGTCTTGCTTCAAGTGGCAGGTTGTATATCTCCAGGCATGTAGTGTTTGATGAAGGGGTGTTTCCTTTCAAGGAAGGAGAACATAGTTTTCCATCTGTTTCTACTGGTTTAACACAAGAGTCATCAGATCTGCCAGTAATTTCTGGAGTTGAAAAGTTGAGCAGTGCTGGTCATGTTGCTTCTACATCTCCTGAAACTTCTGGTGCTTCTCATATTAAAGCTGGTCCTGTTGCTTCTACACCCCCTGCAGTTTCTGATGCTTCTCATCCTGAAGCTGGTCATGTTTCTCCAGCTCCTGCATCCACTTCTGCTCATTCTGAAGTTTCTGGTAATGAGGAAGTGCTTGGTGAGGAAAATGAGGAGTACTTTAGTTCTTTTTCTGCCAATAATGGTGCTGATGGTGCAGAAAATTTGTTTCCTCCTACTGAGACTCTAGCTCCTGGTTTTTTAGACATTGTTGCTCCAGAGTCACAATCTGATCAAGAACCTGTAAATGCTCATCCCATGCTTACAAGAAGTAAATGTGGTATTTATAAACCAAAAGTTTATTTTTCAGAAGTCAGTGGAATGGAGGACGAGCCAGCAACGATTCATCAAGCCTTAACTTCTCCACAATAGAAAGCTGTTGTAGAAGCAGAATACAGTGCCCTACTTAGCAATGGTACTTGGACATTGGACTTATTACCTCCTGGCCGAAAAATGATTGGGTGCAAGTGGATTTTTAAAGTGAAGAAGAATTCAGATGGGTCAGTTGCTCGTTACAAGGCAAAGCTTGTGGCTAAAAGGTTTTCTCAAGTCCCTGGTTAAGATTTCCATGACACCTTCAGCCCGATTGTGAAGATGGCAACTGTGAATGTGGTGTTAGCACTTGCTGTGTCTTATGGCTGGCAGCTTCGACAAATAGACGTTAATAATGCCTTCCTTAATGGAGATTTAAGTGAAGATGTGTACATGAGGCAGCCACCTGGTTTTGAGAAAGAAGCTGTGGATGGAGGAGTATTTGTGTGTAAGTTAAAAAAGGCGTTGTATGGCCTACGACATGCACCGAGAAGCTGGTATTCTAAGTTAAAGTCCTGTCTTCTAGAGATTGGTTTTCAAGGTACAACAACTGATGCTTCTTTGTTCATAAAGAAGTAGGAGAATGATATCATCTACATGCTAATTTATGTAGATGATATCATCTTCACTGGAAATTCTTCCAAGGAGGTTGATGAAGTGGTACACATGCTTGGTGGAAGGTTTTCTTTAAAAGACTTGGGTGAGCTCCACTACTTTCTGGGCATTGAAATTTCTCGGACAAGGAATTGGATGGTGTTAAACCAAAAGAAGTACATACTGGAACTTCTTCATAGAACTAAAATGGAGCAAGCTACTGTTGCTACTTCACTAATGGTTGCTTCAACCAAATTAGTTCCAAATGAAGGGAGATACTTGGAAGATGTACAAGGATACAGAAGCACTGTTGGAGCACTCTTGTACTTGAATCATACACGCCCAGACATAGCTTACAGTGTCCATAAAGTTGCTCAGTTTATGCATACTCCTTGTGAGTCACACTGGGACGCAGTGAAGAGAATTCTACGATACTTGCAAGGCACCTTGGACTATGGGCTAGTATTTGCAGCTTCGAAGGAAAGGCCCAGTATAGTGGGCTTTGCTGATGCAGACTGGGCTGGAAGTCCCGATGACAGGAGATCTGTTACAGAATACTGTGTTTATTTGAATAAGTCTCTGATTTCTTGGTGCTCTAGAAAACAAAAATCAGTTTCTCGATCCACGTCTGAAGCGGAGTACAGAAGTATTGCTGATGCAGCAGCTAAGATCACTTGGCTTTGTGCTTTGCTTACCGACATGGGAGTTGAACAAGGAAGTTGTCATGTTGTGTGGAGTGATAATACTAGTGCCATCGCAATGAGTGCTAATCCGGTATTTCATGCGAAGTCCAAACATGTGGAGCTCGATATACATTTTGTACGGGAAAAAGTGGCAGATGGTAGTCTGAGGATTGACTATGTACCTGTTGTACATCAAGTTGCAGATGGGCTAACCAAGCCGTTGTCACGAGCCATGTTTGATGAATTCCGTCTTAACATGAAGGTTCTGTCAAAAAGGGAAGTCGAACAAGTCCAGGAGGAAGAAGAGTAGGGTGAATGTTAACCAATTGAGTATAACAGATTTGTTATTTTGTAACAGATTTGCTAGTTTGTTATTTTCATATTGTTAGACGGTTATGGGCTGATGTGGGCTCATGACTTGTATTTATTCCCCTATAAAAGAGTGTATTGGGCCTATTATTCATTAATGAAATAAGCCTATTTTCTGTAAACAATCTATGTTATTTCCTTTTCGAAAAATTCTCAAATCACAGAATTCCTAAATACCATGTTCGTCTCCGACTTAACTGAGTTTGTTCAGCTAGTTCTTCATCATGAGACAAGCTGAAAATCAATCGTAAAAAAAATTCTCCGAGCCGCCGGAACTGTTGTTACTACTGGACTCAAACAAACAACTGATAATATCTTCTAATGACCTATAGGATGGAGGAAGCTTGTTCCAAGATGAGAACTTCCTGTTATGGGATGGGACTGCAATTGGCAAAGGGCAAAAAGTTTATGTTTTTAAACATAAAAAAAGTGAAAAAAAAAATCTTACCTTTACAGCCCATTTTGAAAGCATAAAAGTGGGTTACATTAGTTTAGCCCAAACCCAATCTTGTTTCAATTTTCCAGGCACAATTTTTTTTTCTCTGCAACCAAACACACCCCATTAGTTTAGGTTAATTGATGTTTTTTAATAATGGGATTAGCCTAAATGCCTAATCATGAATCAATTGCCAAGTGTACCCTTCAAAACTCCATGAAGGCTGAAGCTTGAAACGAAAACAGAGCAACCAACCAAACTACCAAACTCGGTGATAATATCAGCAAAACTAGAACCATAACCTTTTCAACAGAAATATCAGATGGAAGTTCCCATCAAATGTTGTCTTCAAAGATTCTGAAAAAGCCATTTTCTTTGTTTCCAACTCGAACCTTGTTAGACCTAATTTCTAATTCTTCTCTTCAACAAGAACACTCCTTTGTCTTCATCAAACCCGTACTTTTAGTCCTCAAATCGAAACCCAAGTCTGCTCTTAACTTTTTCAAATGGGCCCAAGGTTTCTCAAAGTCTCCCCATTGCTTACCCTCCCATTGTGCACTCATTCACCTCTTGCTGTTCCATCGAATGTTTGGTGCCGCAGCTCAGGTGTTCGATGAAATGATGAATCATTCAGGTACAAATATCGATGTTTTTGAAGCTTTTAATGAAGGTTTCAGCGATTTTGGCTCGAACCCAAACGTTGTTTTTCGGTTTTTGTTGGAAAGCTACGGTAAGAAAGGGATGGTGGATATGGCTTTTCGTGTGTTCATGAAAATGGCTAAAGAGGGTCTTTACATCTCGAACAATTTGGTTTATAGGATGTTGGATTCTCTGCTTGACGCAAATTGTGTTGATATAGTTGTTGATAACTATGGCGAATTTTGTAGCTTTTTTAGACGAGATTTTTGTGCGTATGGGATTGTTATGGAAGGGTTTTTGAAGAAGGGGAAGGTTGAGAAGGCCTTGACTTTTCATACAAGGATGGTTTCGAGAGGTTTAGAGGTTGGCATTGTTGCTTGTAACAAGATTTTGAAGGGTCTTGCTGTAAATAAGGATGTAGGAATTGCTACTGAGTTGTTTGATATAATACTAGCTTTTGGTCCGTTGCCGAATGTCGTGACTTTTAGTACATTGATTAACATGAATTGTAAAGATGGAAAATTGGATACAGCATTTGAGCTTTACAATGTTATGATACGGAGGAATGTAATGCCAGATTTAATTTTGTATTCTATACTTATTGATGGTTATTTCAAGGCAGGGAGATTGGATGAGGGAGAGAAGCTTCTCTCCGATGCTTTAGAACTAGGTATTGTGTTGGATGTAGTTGTTTTCAGCTCGGTTATCGACGCCTTTGGGAAGGCAGGGGATTTGGGAAGAGTGGTTCAGCTTTATAAGAGGATGTTGGAGGAAGGTTTATCACCTAACATGGTGAGTTACAGCATTCTCATAAGTGGGTTGTGTGGAAATGGTAGGATGCTCGAAGCTTGTGGTATATTTGGTCAAATTATCAAAAGGGGTTTCGAGCCATCTCTCATAACCTATAGTAGCCTCATTGATGGCTTTTGCAAGATGGGAAATTTGAAGGATGGTTTTCATGTTTTTGATGATATGATAGAGATGGGTCATCAACCGGATGTCGTTGTTTATAATGTATTACTAGATGGTCTTTGCAAAGAAGGGATGGTTAGAACTGCTCTAAGGTTCTTCTTTAACCGAGTAAGCAGGGGTCTAAAACCTAATATTTTCATTTTTAACTCCTTGATGGATGGTTATTGTAGGTTGGAACAGTTACGGAATGCTGTGAAGGTGTATACGTTAATGGGAACGTTTAGCATAAAACCAGATATAGTGACCTACACTTTGCTTGTTAGAGGTGCTTTCAAGCAAGGAAAATTGGATGCGGCTCTGTTAATATTTTTTCGAATGCTGAAGAGGGGTTTACGTGGAGATGCTATAACATACTGTACCCTCATGGATGGCTTCTGCAAACATAAAAATCCAACTGCTGGATTGCAGATATTTAAACTGATGCAAACGAATGGAGTAGTTCCTGATATTGCTGTATATAATGTTTTCCTCAATATGCTTTTCAAGGAATGCCATTTAGAAGAGGCGTCAAAGCTGTTCTGGCAACTCGTTAAGAAGGGGCCAAAGCCCGATATTATAACGTACAACACAATGATATGTGGTTACTGCTCGTTCCAAAGATTGGATAAGGCGATTAACCTTTTCAAACAGCTGACTCCTCCCCTATTTAGACCCAATTCAATTACTTTTACTATATTGATTGATGCTTTCTGCAAGGAGGGTAGAATGGATGAAGCTATGTTGATGTTTTCCAAAATGTCGGAGAAGGGTCCCGAACCCAATGTGGTAACATACGGTTGTCTAATTGATGGCTACTTCAAATCTCAGGACATGAGGACTGCCGCCGAGCTTCACGAAGAGATGCTCGAAAACAAAATCTCTCCGACTATTGTCAGTTATAGCATCCTCATCGATGGCCTTTGCAAACAAGGACTAATGTTGGAAGCATCACTCGCATTCCGCTGTGCTCTGGATAGACATTTATTGCCTGATGTAGTTGCATATTCGATTCTGATCCGTGGTTATTGCAAAGTTGGTAGATTAGTCGAGGCCAAGATGTTATGCGAACAAATGTTCGTGGACGGTATAGTGCCGGACGATTTGTTAGAGCAGACACTTGTGGAATATAATCTCTAAAGTAGCATGGAAAATGAGTCGTGTACAGAGAGTGTGTGCTCATGGATGGCTGATTATTCATTCCCTGTATCATCTTGCATGGTAATTTCTACTCTGCTTTACATTTACAGGGCTGAATTATACTTGTACTTTTAGGATAGAAATTTTGTACATTGCATTTCCTTTAGAATTCTAATGGAATCCATGAATCTTTACTATAATATGATGTTCGAACATCTCGTTCTCATTGTCATTTCAACGTACCATAAGGTTTTGGTGTGAGCTAAAACCAGCAACTGGACAATGTATGCATCATTGTTTAGTTTGGAGAATCAAATTATAGAAAACTACATGAATTGATTTCTCTGTTTTACATATCCATGCTACAACGTACATGTTACAATCTGTGAACCTATGAATCTGTTCTTCTTCGGCCGGAAGAAACCTATGAATCTTGAACTGAGAGTAATGCGGAGAAAATCGCCACCTTGTAAGGAATTTAGAGTTATGCAAAGCCTAGATCAGTGCTAACATTTACTAGCTGCAGGAAAAGTAGTAGGCAGTGTAAGAAGTGTAGCAGCCCTAATCGGAGTTTCGTCTGGGTGTAGCCCTAGCTGCTGGTTGCATCTCTATCTCGGTGGATGTACTAGCACGGGCTGCATGAATTTCAATCAACCGGTGATAGTCGTCGTCGGCTGATGATATCGTGCTTGTGTCTGTTCGGATGCTTGAATCGTCGCCGAAACGCCCAAGCCTTCTCCTTCTCCTTCTGCTTCTTCTCCTTGCCTCCTTACCCCATACATGGATCGTCTCCCTTACCCCTTGCGGAATTAGGGCCGCCTTAAAGTGTGTTCCCATCTGAAACGAGAGTTGCGAATGAGATTGAAGGCACAAAATCAACTGTTAAAGTTTTTGTCCATTGAAACAATTGCTTCATACAAGAAAGCATGATGGAGGACTAAGGTAAATAACCAGAAGGAAATCCAAGTGCCATGGCCTGGAAAGAAACCGATATACTGCTCTATATTCAAATAGAACATACCTCGGAAAACAACTTCCGAAAACTATCACTGCAGATCGAAACGGAGGTGGCTCAAACATAGGCTATGATGCTCCCTATCAGATAATCAAGAGCGGTGCACGGTTTGTTCATGGTGGGGGATATGTAGCTCCCCCCTCAACGTAACCGCATTTTCGACAAGATTTATTTTGGATTCGGGTCGGAAAAGATTAAAACTAATGGCTGAATTTTGAAGAATCAGCAAAACACTCTATACTAATATGAATTGCAGTAAATAGAGATGCCAATGAACAATTCTAATACCTGAGTGACCAGAGCATACAGTGGCAGAGTGATGTAGCTACACATAAACTGCCCGGAAACCCTACGAGGTACGAATGGTAACTTCAGGACCGATATCAACAGAATTTTTACGATGAAATCGGGACTAGGAAAATCGTATACATACCCGAAAATAATTCGCAAGAAAACAAGCGTATGGTTACTGAGGAAACATGAATTATAGCCGAACTGCCACTGCAAAGATATCAACAGAAGGTAATTATCATGCCAAGATCCTACATGCCTTTGGCTGTACTATCAGAGTTTGATTCTTAAGTTCATATTTCATGTTCTATTTTGAAGGCTTTTTACTATGTGAAATTACAAGAAGCATTCGACCGATGACACGGAAATATAGCGACAGATATCGACGGAGAATGGTTCATTCTATCATATGGCGGAAAATCATGTCCAACAGTGTTAATAGATGTTGATCCAGTTGGGGAAGAGAAAGTACCCAGTACCAAAAAAATGAAGCCAGTTCGAATGAGTTCTGCAGAGAAATGAAACGAGAACATTAGTCCGACGAAATGGAAGTTGTACTAACATGGCAGGCGATCGGAGTCTGAAATGTAAAAGTCTTGTACTTGACTGCATTGCTTTAAACAACAACCTGGAATAGAATGAAATGGATAAGCGACAACAACCATTCTGGCTTCTTGAACCAGAAAAGTTCGTCACGAGGCCTCAACCTTGTTCCGGTACAGTATCCAGTTATCCCGGCACTCTCCAGTGTCAACGTTGCCATGACATGCTCCAACTTCGCTCCCACAAGAAGAACAAGCTGCATATGAAGTTATAAACATACCATTATAACTTACAGTAAAAGGAACCCGAACTAATACCGGAAAATAAAAGGGAAGAAGACTTACAGTAATGGGAATGATAGCTATCCAGAAATAAAGATTAGATCCTGTAATACGAACACACACCGTTCAGATAGGCGACGAGATGAGAACCGTCGTTCCTACATAGTCCTCTGCACTATAAACAAGCAGAAGAAAATGGCCGAGTTGAAATGTACAATACCTTCCACATTAAATAGCATGAAGACTACAACAAATCCCCAAAGTGGAGCACTGCAGGAAATTATATGAACAGATAGTTAGCAATCTGCAATGCTAAAATCAACTCAACCATTAAGCCGACAACGACACCTGAGAACGGAAATATATGACCCTGTAAATCGGTCGATATAGAGAGAGATAAACAACAGGTGAATGGTGTAGGTGCTGAAAATAATCAGAAAACCATTTTTTGAATGCGTTACTTGCCTAATACCAACTATCATTTGAAATTCTTCCTCCATGGAACGAACCATATAATTGTGAAAATCGTAATTCGGCGACAGTTTGTGATTCTGCCATGAATACAAAGACAAAAGGCATAAGCATTCATAAGAAAGCTTCAATGAACGAGACTATAAACAGCACGTACAATGATGAACCCCTTGCGAAGAGTCAGATAATCTGCACGAACAACTGACCACCCGAATTGCCGAAAGTAACATACCTGTAAGTCGAAAATAGAATCTAGTACAGAAATATTACAACTTCAATATAGAAGAATGTCAAAAGAATGAGCTCACAAATCTATGAATCAACTCTTGCAGTAAATGCAGCAAGAAGAAATGTCCTGTACCTACCACCCAGATAACGACTCTACTCTTCGTCAAGGGGTTCGCTCGGTGGTGTAGAACGAAAGCTGTTTGTCTTCGCATTAACGACTCTCTAGCTTGTGCTGCAAGCAAATAAACTATGATCATCATATAATGTCTTGAAAATATTCGAAACATCTTCGAACTGTTTGAAGTTGAACTTACCAGTTATAAAGCCATGTTGGTCCATATGAGCTTCCTCCTCCCATGCCCTCCATCTATGAACCTATCAAAAAAGTCGAAAAGTGAGCAAATAATAGCAACATAGAACTGTTAATGCATAACAATCCAAAGACTAACCTTCACAATTGCAAGTAACATTGTTAAGCAACTGTAAGCTATATGTGTGATTGCCATTACAAATATGAAGCGATGCAACTGCTCGAGACCTTCGTATGAAACGAATGGCTCACGACCCTGCAGAAAAAAGAATAATTTAACCGATGATCGTGCAGAAAACTATGCAATAGCAGGAATCTGAGCTGAAATGGATTAGCTGCATGCCTCTTTGCAGGTAATGGTGTTCATATCTCTCAATATTCTCGGAGAAGAGTGAAAATCGGAAGCCACGACAAGGTAACGCTCCTTGGAGGAATCAATTTCATCTCCTTCATCGAACTCGGGCCTAGAGCATGGTATGAAGGTAGTAGTATAGAACCTTGATGGAATGCAGATATCGGATATTCCCGTCGATGTTGCTACTAGAATGAGCGACATGAATCCGAGCAGCATTAACTCTGAAGAAACAAGTCCAAAATACAATGAAGATATGGTAAATGCAAATATGGCACTCAAAAACAGAACCAGAAAACAACATTTCACATGTTTCATTAGGCGAAAACTTAAGGAAATATACCTTCTTTCATCTTATCCAGAGCTTTAAGTAGATGTTTTCTCTCACTTTTCTTTAACCACTGAAACAACACAAATAAAGTATGACACATAAGATGCTATAATCATACAAACAAGGTAAAGAAACCGGATAATCGGAAGCGAAAAGCGCGATACTCACGTTTGTTAAGCGGTGAATCGAGCGCTCCACGATCAAAGAAACTGTAACAAAGACTGTCAACACAGTGGCAGTAGACCATGTTGGCGTCGATGCCACTGATCTCATTTCTTCATCATCCTCCACACTTTCCACCATTTTTAAACACTCAAAATTCTCTAAAACTTATAGGGCATATCTCTTAAACTACAACTAATGCTGCCTAATATAAACACAAGAAAACAACAATGTATGATCTTCCTCTTCAAGAATAAGACGCAAGATTTTCCTGTCTTAATAAAAAGTTGTCCCACTAAATCTTAAAAAAACAACTAATGTAACAAACATCTTAGACTAACTTATCTTACATCACATTGACATAAAATCAACAAATTATGCTAAAAGTTTCAGCATTTGCTTCTCATTTCAGATTAAAACAAGGAAAATACATAGATCCAAAGCTTTATTGTCCCCTTCTCCAAGATTTTTGGAAAGAACCCGAGTTTTAGCATAAATCAAGGTAGAAGCTTGTTCGAGTCTGATAAAAAAGGGAGAAAGGAGTACTGCACACAGAAGAATTAAAACAACCATGAAAGCTAAAAACTTTAAAGACAAGAGTTTAAAACTTTCAATAGTTTTTGGCCTCTCTAATATTAAATGTCCAATTTTTGCAGTTTTATTTAAGACCCGAACAGAAAGGAAGAAGGAAATAGATGATTAATGGAAGAAAAAGACAGAACCTGAATTTTGGAGAACCCACATTGACAGTTACATCAGATCTCTTTTCTAGCAAAAAAAATAACAGATTTTCATATTTCAATGAGCTTGAAATTTATTATTTAAAGAAAAGAAAATGGAAATGACAAATGAGATGACTTTTATATTAAAAAAAACGTTTTTTTAACCTATTGTGAAGTAAAAATGGATCTTTTAGTAAATTTTTAGAAAGAACAACTTATTGAAGGGTTGAAAATGACTATGCCAATGCATATGGTCCTCCTGGATATATTTTTGTTAAGACTGCCCGTTTATGTAGTTTTTAATGAAAGTATTGGTTTTGATATAATTTTATTTATACATGGTATTGATTTAGTTTAATTTTAATTGTAATTGTAGGAATGCGTATTGATTATAATTTTGAACCATGGATTATCTTAAAATAGAAATTCATGTTTTACTTATTCATTCTTGTTGTTAGAGCCAGTAGCTTGGAGGTTGTTTTGTGAAAAAAAGAAGAGTAAATCCTGGGAAATATCAGCCTCAAATTTAAATATACTGCAAATGCTTTTCAATTCTGGTAGATTCTTCAATCTCAAGCAACAAAATTTGGGAAGGACAAATTGGAAGATGCCTGTTCCTTCTTCTGAATCTGATGCTATTAACCATTGCATCACAGTATGAAACATTGATCCGTTGCAGTTTCTGCAGTTCTTGGCAACATAAACTTGCATGGGAATCAAAGAAACTCAAAAGGAAAATCTCTTGTTACTCTGATGCAAGAAGGGGTGTGACGAGCCTGTGCCTGAAACCGCATCGACAAAGATCGCTAAAGACTTAGGACTGGTGGCGAGGTGTGATGAGAATTTGGTCCTTAAGAAGATTGTGGAAATTCAGAAAAACTCAAAGAAGATATTCAAAGTGTGTTGCTGTTGAGACTGACAGTTTTTGAGTTTGAGTTTCAGGCTTGATGCATCGACGAGGTTGGCATTGGTGAATCTATGAGAAACATAGACTTTCGTCACGCATTGCAATTGAAACTGAAAGAGAGAATCAGTGGAGTTTCATAATGGTATTGTTTACAGGTAGTTCAAGCTTTGTGACACTTGTTTTCAAGCTTTTCAATTGAAATACATAATTCTGTATTCAAGCATTTCGGTTCTCAGTTAACCAATCTGAGTGTCTCGTAATTCTGTATTCAAGCATTTTAATGGGTTTTTCAATTGTTGTTGATTTGTTGAGTTGGATTTTGAATAAATCACACCTAAATACACTTAATATCTTGAAATGGTTAGATTTGGGAGAAAACCCGAAGTGGGTCTTTGGGGCAATTTTTAAAGTGTCAAAAGTTGAGTTTTTGAGGTGTTTTTGTGTTGGGTTGAAGGGCTGATGGTATAGGGTTATTATGTAAGTGTTTTGGGACTTTTTAGATGCCATTTGAGTGTTAGAAATCATAGTTTTCAGCTGTGTATTTGAGGAGCTTGAAAATGGAGGTTTTGTGATTAGTTGAGTTTGAAAATAGTGAGGTTTGGCTTGTGTTAGTGGGTTGGAATTTGTGACTAAGTTTAGCATTGAATTGGTGAGTAATGATTGTGTTTTGATTGGTTAGAAGCAAGAGGAAACATCGGAGAAGCATCGGGACCGAATCCGAGAATCGAAGAGGCTTGACTTGCTTACTTGGGTTGCTAAGGAAGGGTGATGAGTAAAACTTTAAATTTGTTTTAAAGTTGGTTCAAGTGTGTGTAGTAAAGGTATTGGAATGAGTTTGGTAGACCATTCCAAGGTAGAAATTAAATTAGTAGTTTTACTTCTTGTTTGTTAATGAGCTTTGATTTCCTATGCCTATCTTGATCTTACATAGTATGAATTGGCTTTGTATGTGTATACATTGTTGTGTGTGATGATGGTTGAATGATATGAATGCTGATTGATGTGATGTGGTTTGAAGAAATTGGCACTAATTAACTTACCGGGTGTAAATGGTCGATCATTAGGATTAGTGTGCACACGTTTGAGTCAAAACACGCGTGACCTTGATGGCGTTGAGTCATCAAGGAGGAGTACGGTGATGTAATATTCCACCGAAAATTTATTTATATTATACGTGATGATGAGTGGAATCCCATCCGTAGGGCATGTGGTGATGAGTGGAATCCCACCCATGCAAAGGTCCGGTGATGAGTGTAATCCCACCGAGGTAATGTTATTGTCGAGAGTAAATCCGCACATCCGAGTAAACTAATAGTGGCCAATGTACTTACTCTTATGATTATGATGTTGTGATATTGGTTTATATTGTTGACCTTAATATGATGTAAGATGCCATATTTATGACTCTTGAAACACTAGCTAGGTTGCTATGTTGTTGCCTATGTATGTTGTGTGCGATGTTAAGGATTACATGCTTGAACCCTGCATTGTTGTTATTTTTGATTTTAGAGCATCCTCACTAAGCTTCTAGCTTACGCTCTCATTTTCAACAATGCAGATCATTAGCGTGGTGTTAGCAAGGAGCAAGGCGAAGGGGCTTTCCAAGTTTGTAGTTGCTCAAGTATGACTTAGTAATTAAAGTAGTAGTTTAGCAATGAAGCTACTATGTTTTGTATGAGCGTTGTATGACTCATAAATGTTGGCGATGTTTATGTTTTGGCTTGGATTTGTAAACCATGCTTTGTCTTATAGAATGCTTGTGTGGGATGGTATGCCCTTGGATGCTTTAAGTTGCTTTTGGTGGTGTATGCAAACCTTATATGTGATGACTTGTGCCATTTGGCCTTTTGAGTTCTTAAGCATGCCCATTTAGGCAATATTTGCCTTTGTGTGAATGCCATGTATGAATGCCTTGTTAATCATCTAGATTGCTCTATATACTAATTCTTAGTCGTAGTATGTTGCATAAACGTTTATATGTGGCTAGGAAAGTCATAAAATGCATTTAGAGTGTGAGTCTTGTTGGTTTTTGCTGAAATTGGAGACTTGCAGGGCAGGGCGTATCGGTACGCCTAAGGGCCGTATCGATATGGTCTTACCTGCAGGACTCAGTTTTGGCTGGGCGTATCGATACACGTGGGTGTATCGATACGGTTTTAGCTCACTAGAATTCTGAGATTTTGGTGAGTTAAGGGTGTATCAGTACGGTGTTGAGGCATATCGGTACGGTTGTATCTCGTTGACCACGAGATGTTGACCGAGAAGGGCGTATCGATACGCTCAAGGGCTGTATCGATACGGTCTTCCATGAGTTGACTGTTTGGGTTGACCTAGTCAAGGCGTATCGATACCCTTGATTAGTGTATCGATACGGCCTGCCCTGTAAGTGTAAAATGAACTGTTTGAGGTGTGGTTGTGGTTCGAATGTGCTTCTTTGGGTTTGTTTTCTTTGATTGACTCCGTGTCTACACATTCATATATATTGAGTGAGTATGCACAGTTGTTGAAATTGCCTTGTGAAATATTAGAGGTAGGAGTTAGTGTTACTAGTTCCTTTGGGTACACGGTAGTAGTTAGAAAGATGTACAGAAGGTGTCCGTTAATGGTTCAGAGACATGTATTTCCAGTGGATATGATGGAACTACCCTTTTATGGCTTTGATGTAATTCTGGGCATGGACTGGCTCACTGAGCATAGAGCTAGGATGGACTTTGAAACTAAGAGGATTTCTTTGAGGCTCACAAATGATTATGAGATAGTGGTGGTGGGTGAGAACGTGAAGTTCTTGTCCAACGTAGTTTCAGTTCTAGAGGCTAAGAGGTTAGTTGAGTTGGGTTGCGAAGCATACTTGGCCTATGTGATGAACCCGAACATGAGTGAGGTTAGACCTCAGGACATCCGGACAGTGTGTCTTTCCTAGTGTGTTTCCGGAAGAGTTGTCGGGTTTACCACCTGATAGAGAGGCAGAGTTTACTATAGAGACTTATTCTGATTCAGCTCCTGTTTCGATTGCTCCGTATCGTATGGCACCGAAAGAACTGAAAGAGTTGAAGACTCAGTTGCAAGAGTTGACAGATAGAGGCTTCATTCGACCTAGTTCCTCACCTTGGGGTGCACTAGTTTTGTTTGTGAAGAAGAAAGATGGAAGCATGAGAATGTGTATAGACTACAGACAGTTGAATCAGTTAACAATGAAGAACAAGTATCCATTGCCTAGAATTGATGATTTGTTTGATCAGTTGAGAGGGGCATCAGTCTTTTCGAAGACTGACTTGAGATCAGGTTACTACCAGCTAAAGGTAAGAGAGGTTGATGTACCGAAGACGACCTTTAGGACTAGATATGGTCACTATGAGTTTTTAGTCATGCTTTTTGGGTTGACTAACGCACCGGCTGCTTTCATGGATATGATGAATAGGATCTTCCATCAGTACCTAGATCAGTTTGTAGTTGTTTTTATAGATGATATCTTGGTGTATTTGCGAACCGAAGAAGACCATGACCGACACTTGAGACTAGTTTTGAAGACCTTGTTAGATAATCGGTTGTATGCGAAGTTGAGCAAGTGTGAGTTCTGGATCCGAGAGGTAGTCTTCCTTTGGCATGTAGTGTCAGCCGATGGGATTAGAGTCGATCCGAAGAAAATAGAAGCCATTGTTGAATGGAAACAACCGAAGTCAGTAATAGAGGTACGTAGCTTTCTAGGCTTAGCTGGATACTGTAGAAGATTTGTAGAAGGTTTCTCGAAGTTAGCTGCTCCATTGACACAGTTGCTTCAGAAGAGTGTTCAGTTTGAGTGGTCAGATATAAGACAGAGAGCCTTTGAGAAGTTGAAAGAAGCTTTGACCCAAGCACCAATCTTGATTCAACAGAGTCTGGGAAAGACTATGTAGTTTACAGTAATGCTTCCTATGTAGGCCTAGGTTGTGTTCTCATGCAAGACAAGAGAGTAGTGGCTTATGCCTCAAGACAGTTGAAGACTCACAAGCGTAACTATCCGACCCATGACATAGAGTTAGCTGCAGTTGTGTTTGCTCTGAAGATTTGGAGACATTATTTGTACGGTGAAAGATGCACAGTGTACACATATCACAAGAGTTTGAAGTACATCATGACTCAACGAGATTTGAATCTCAGACATCGTAGGTGGTTAAAGTTGCTAAAAGACTATGATCTCACGATTGAGTACCATCCGGGTAAGGCCAATGTAGTGGCTGATGCTTTGAGTAGAAAGGTGGTTGTAACCCCCTCGTCCCGGTCTGGCCGGATGACCGGTCCGAGTGAGCTACACGGGGAAAACCGAGTGAAAACCCCTTAAAGATTTCCCCTCGGTTAGCAACCCTATTTTTTTCATTTTAATCTTGTCTAGATGAGTATTTAATCCTATGTGATCATACAACGGAGCAACATTCACGAGGCAAACAAACGAACTCAACCCAACATCTTACAGCCCAATATTAAGCTTAAACTGCATGCGGTATTGATACACTTAAGGGGTGTATCGATACCCCTTGACTAGGTCAATTGGTCAAAGTCAACCCGTGGAGACCGTATCGATACACCCAAGAAGTGTATCGATACCCTCCCCAACGGTTGACTTCCCACGGTCAACGCTAAGATGACAGTATCGATACACCAGAGGCCCGTATCGATACCGAAATGGACAATAGCTCCAATGACCAAAAAGGTATCGATACGCCCCCTCGGGTATCGATACGCGAGGCCTGAAACAAGAAGGCGGTATCGATACTGGACCAACCGTATCGATACCCCTGCTACGAACTTACAGGTTTTAGCTGATTTAGGGCACAATGAGGCCCCTAAATCCCTCTAAAACCTCAACCAGCACACTATCATCAATCCTAGGGCAATCCAACCATAAAAGCATGCATTCACATGAAACCAAAGACACAATCCAACACAAGGTGATACGCAACCCATACAAGCAACATAAGCTTTCAAGCATGGCATTCCAACAAAAGACATTTCAACATTTAAGGTCATACAGGGAACTCAAAGGCCTTAGAAGGCACAAGGTAACACAAAAGAGGTTTGCACCATAACAAGGCAACCTAAACATCTATAGACATGCCACCACACACAAGCATACATCAAAGCATAACATGTTTTACAAACCAAGGCCAAACCAAATCATCAACATACACCCAAACTCAAACAACAATACCTATCCCATTGCTTAACTATTACATTCTATCATTTAAAATTCATACATTGAGCTCACCAAAAGCAACACTTGGAGACCTTTCCTTGCCCTTGCCACCCACAAGCTACTTATCTGCATTGTCGAACAAAAGAGAGCGTAAGCATAAAAGCTTAGTGAGGGTAAGCTCATAAAACAAACCTTCGACAATGCAGGGTCCAAGCACGAGCTAATTCCAAAATGAAATGCATGATCTTACCTCCGATCCGCAAAAGCCAAAATGAACATGATGCATGAACATATAATCAACATTATGTCATGCTCATCATCTCATAAGCTCAACTTACCACGATATATAGTTTAAAGCATTAACCACATCATATATCAATTCGTAAAGGGCATCACATTTCGTATCATAAAAGCGTATATGCATAATCTCATATTGGTATACACTTACAACCTCATATTGGCACCTAGCTATGACTCGAATACGCGGATAACCCGTTGGAACGCATTTCCAACAACAACATTACCTCGGTGGGATTACACTCATCACCGGTCCTTGCATGGGCGGGATTCCACTCATCACCACATGCCCTGCGGATGAGATTCCACTCATCATCACGTAGAATATATATAAATTTCCGGTGGAATATTACCTCACCGTACTCCTCCTTGGTGCCTTAACGCCACCAAGGCCACATACATTTTGACTCAATTTGTGTGCACACTCATCCTAATGATCGATCATTGTACCCAAGCATACTAGTGCCAATATAAATCAAATTCCACAACCTTTCACAATATCAATTTCAATATAAATTTCGTGCTTAGCACGTACTCACCATGATTCTCCAAAATCATGCAACTACCTCATAACCTCCTTTCACAAACCAACACCACATACATATCATCCAAACAATTATCACATCATATGTCCACATACATGTATCCACTTTATATTTGTTACCAACATACATATAACAACGCATTAAGCCATACCTCAACAAAAATGTATATCACATTATACACAATCATCACAACACGAATCATGACGAGGCATAGCATCGATTAAAGAGTTCATCCAAGGTTTCTAACTAAAGCTTAGGGTTAGGCTACCACCCTGACCCTAACTCTAGGTGGGTCTACCAAGCCCAACCTAGTCCACATGCTTGAACCAACCACTTAAAAACCAATTTAAAAACATTAACCACTCACCTCTACCTCCAAGCTCAACTACCAAGCAAGCATGGTCTTCAATTTCCGGATTTGCTCCTAAGGCTTCACCAACCCAAAACCTCGCTTCTAATCACCTCAACACAAGCAAAACAGCCTCAATCAATTCAAAAATCAAAGTGGCTAACCCGGAATACAATTTAAACATCAACCTAACATTTCAAGTCATGATCAAACCCCAACTTTATCAAATCCGAGCAGCCCATAAACCTTGACCAAAACTCAAGTTTCCAACACATTTTATACTCACAAATGATTGCTAAATTCAGCCACAACATCAACCCATAGGTGCAAGCCAAGCTCCAACAATTTCCAACCCAAACAATCACCAAAATTCCCATTTTCGTACTCCTATTTTACCCAGCAGAAAATTCCATTTTCAAACACCCAAATGACATCTAAAATGTCCCAAATCACCCTCCTAACATACCTAAACCATCAGCCCTTTGTTTTCAACCTAAAACCCACTAAAAATCCAAGTTTTGACACCTTAAAATTTGCTCTAAGACCTTGCTTCGGATTTTCATCAAAATTCGACCAAATTAAGATATGTTGTACCTTTTAACATGAATAAACAAAGCCACAACTCAATTTTGTAAAACAAAATGAAAACCCCCATAAAAACCCAAACTTGAATCAAACCCTAATTTTTAAAACTTCATATCTTTGAAATCTAAAACCATGGGTAGATAGAGGATAGAAAGGAGAGTAAGAAAATGATTTTACCTTTCAAAAACACCTTGAATTGAGGTTGCAATCCAATGGAATAGTAACCAAGCTTTGAGAGGGTTTTGGAGAGGGTTTGGGGTGTTTAACATTAAAGATGGGAAAAGGTGAGAAAGATGACAACTTTATTTTAAAGTTGTCTTGCTTTTTAAAACTTTTGGGTCCAATTACAACATTGGTCCCTCCCCTTTTTACTAGAGCTCAATTGGGCCTTTATTTAAGTTGAATTGATTTAATTAAATTTTTTATTGACTCGATCTATAACCCGGCTAACTCCTAACCCCAAAACACGGGCGTTACAGTGGTCGTAGATTTGAGAGCCATGTTTGCTAGATTGAGCTTGTCCGGAGATGGTGGCTTGGTAGCTGAGCTTCAGGTTAGACCTACTCTAGGACAGTTGATTAGGGAGAAGCAGCTCCTAGATAGATCTTTGGCACCTCACGTGCAAGATGTGGCCGAGAGTAGACATTCCGACTATATTTTTAAAGTGTCAAAAGTTGAGTTTTTGAGGTGTTTTTGTGTTGGGTTGAAGGGCTGATGGTATAGGGTTATTAGGTAAGTGTTTTAGGACCTTTTAGATGTCATTTGGGTGTTAGAAATCATAGTTTTCAGCTGGGTATTTGGGGAGCTCGAAAATGGAGGTTTTGTGATTAGTTGAGTTTGAAAATGGTGAGGTTTTGCTTGTGTTAGTGGGTTGGAATTTGTGACTGAATTTAGCATTTAATTGGTGAGTAATGATTGTGTTTTGATTGGTTAGAAACAAGAGAAAACATCGGAGAAGCATCGGGACCGAATCCGGAAATCGAAGAGGCTTGACTTGCTTACTTGGGTTGCTAAGGAAGGGTGGTGAGTAAAACTTTAAATTTGTTTTAAAGTTGGTTCAAGTGTGTGTAGTAAAGGTATTAGAATGAGTTTGGTAGACCATTCCAAGGTAGAAGTTAAATTTGTAGTTTGACTTCTTGTTTGTTAATGAGCTTTGATTTCTTATGCCTATCTTGATCTTGCATAGTATGAATTAACTTTGTATGTGTCTACATTGTTGTGTGTGATGATGGTTGAATGATATGAATGATGATTGATGTGATGTGGTTTAAAGAAATTGGCACTAATTAACTTACCGGGTGTAAATGATCGATCATTAGGACTAGTGTGCACACGTTTGAGTCAAAGCGCACGTGGCCTTAATGGCGTTCAGTCATCAAGGAGGAGTACGGTGATGTAATATTCCACCGAAAATTTATTTATATTATACGTGATGATGAGTGGAATCTCATCCGTAGGGCATGTGGTGATGAGTGGAATCCCACCCATGCAAAGGTCCGGTGATGAGTGTAATCCCACCGAGGTAATGTTATTGTCGAGAGTAAATCCGCACATCCGAGTAAACTAATACTGGCCAACGTACTTACTCTTATGATTATGATGTTGTGATATTGGTTTATATTGTTGAGCTTAATATGATGTAAGATGCCGTATTTATGACTCTTGAAACACTAGCTAGGTTGCTATGTTGTTGCCTATGTATGTTGTGTGCGATGTTAAGGATTACATGCTTGAACCCTGCATTGTTGTTGTTTTTTATTTTAGAGCATCCTCACTAAGCTTCTAGCTTACGCTCTCATTTTCAACAATGCATATCATTAGCGCGGTGTTAGCAAGGAGCAAGGTGAAGGGGCTTTCCAAGTTTGTAGTTGCTCAAGTATGACTTAATAATTAAAGTAGTAGTTTAGCAATGGAGCTACTATGTCTTGTATGAGCGTTGTATGACTCATAAATGTTGGCGATGTTTATATTTTGGCTTGGATTTGTAAATCATGCTTTGTCTTATAGAATGCTTGCGTGGGATGGCATGCCCTTGGATGCTTTAAGTTGCTTTTGGTGGTGTATGCAAACCTTATATGTGATGACTTGTGCCATTTGGCCTTTTGAGTTCTTAAGCATGCCCATTTATGCAATATTTGCCTTTGTGTGAATGCCATGTATGAATGCCTTGTTAACCATCTAGATTGCTCTATATGCTAATTCTTAGTCGTAGTATGTTGCATAAACGTTTATATGTGGCTAGGGAAGTCATAAAATGCATTTAGAGTGTGAGTCTTGTTGGTTTTTGCTGAAATTAGAGACTTGCAGGGCAGAGCGTAACGGTACGCCTAAGGGCCGTATCGATACGGTCTTGCCTGCAGGACTCAGTTTTTGCTGGGCGTATCGATATACGGGGGTGTATCGATACAGTTTTAGCTCATTGGAATTCTGAGATTTTGGTGAGTTAAGGGCGTATCGGTACGGTGTTGAGGCATATCGGTACGGTTGTATCTCGTTGACCACGAGATGTTGACCGAGAAGGGCGTATCGATACGCGTATCGATACCCTTGATTAGTGTATCGATACGGCCTGCCCTGTAAGTGTAAAATGGACTGTTTGAGGTATGGTTATGGTTCGAATGTGCTTCTTTATCGATGTTTTCCGCTGACGTGATCACTTAGGAATTAACATGTCTTTAGACAAGATTAAAATGAAAGAAAATTTTTAGAGTTGCTAACCGAGGTGGAACCTTAACGGGTTTCGTTTTGGTTTTCCCCGTATAACCTACTCGAACCGGTCATCCGGCTAGACCGGGACGAGGGGTTACAAGTAGCCGTAGCAGCATGAATCAACCGAACATTAACTTTAAAATGTTAGGCAGTAAACAAAAACATAACCAAATAAAACATAGAACATAAGCCATAGGGGGTTTATTCAGCAACCAAAATTATTCTGAGTTTTAAATCTTCCAATTCAAAACTTGATTTCATGCTTCTTTTTACCATCATCAGTAGCATATCCATCTTTATTGTCGATCATCATATCGCGAATTGTCTTCCTTGGATCATGATGCTGAAGAATCAACTTTAACTTGGGACATTCCTTTATATCAATCTCTGGAAGGGAATCAAACACCATTACTCTATCCGCACTGCAAATGCTTTTCAATTCTGGTAGATTGTTCAATCTCAAAAGACCAAATCTCGGAAGAGGAATTATGATGCTACCTGCTCCTGCTCCTGCTCCTGCTCCTTCTTCTGAATCTGATGCTATTATTTCCTCCATTGCTTCACAATATGAAACATCGATGCCTTGCAGGCTGTGCAGTTCTTTCAGCACATCAAAAGACAATACACTTTTCAGCTTCCGACATTTATACACATCGATCTGGCAAAGGGAGGAAAACGCAGGACCTGGCAAAGAGAGGAAAACGCAGAACCTGGCATTGAGATAAAACATGAGAACAATGTGCCACAAGGACCACGAACTTTACAGTCTATTACACCCAGGTGTTCAATATCAGATGGAAGCATAATCCTATGATCTCTTCTCGTTTTCCTTGATTTGATGATATCAAGGCCATTCAATTGAATGTATTTTGGAAAATGATTTAAGGTCAATCCTGATGGTTCTTGACGCACACAGATATCGTAGCACTGAGGACCTTCATCGAGAGCTTGGACAAACTTGTTCAATTCCTCAACATCGTAAAACGTGCAATCGAAATACCACAACTTCCTCAATCCACTAACATCTCCTTGTACTAATGTTTTACCAACCTCGAGGCATCGATGTAATGTTTTACCAACCTCGAGGAATTGAAGGGACGGGAGATTTGCTACTATTCCATTTGGAATCTTCCTTCCATTCTCATTGTGTGGCAGACTCAGCACTACTAGATTCACCAATATAATATCCAGTTTCAGATTTCTTAGATTCACTGACTTGACTTCCAGTTTCAAATATCTTAGATCCACCGAAGACAATATGTTCATGGCACCAAAATCCATCCTCTTCATGGCCTCGACTCTTGGCAGCTCCTTTGCATAATGAGGCTTAATGAAGTTTTTTTCTTGGCAGATCAACTCGTCCTCACTCAGCGAGGGGTCTCGCATTAGTTTGCCTAAACAGGAAGATGATGCTCCCTGAACATATAAAAGGACTTTAAATATATATTTAAAGAACTAAACATTTATTCCATAGCTCCATATAAGAAAATGTTAACGGTTACCTGGAATTCATCAGGATGGAGTTTGGCCTCCGGATTCTCGTAGGACATGTTTTGAAATAGTTTCACTTCCTTGCCCTTACGACCGAATTGGCTCCACCTATTCATTGCATTCTCACAACAAAGTAACCAAAACAGAGTGATGCAGTTCAGCCATGTTTTTGAGAAGCTGACGACCACAATAACAAGGATCGTATATAGCAAAGACAAAACCGGGGAGGTTACAAGGGCTGTCGCAATACTACGCTTGGACTCAGCAATGAGCAAACCAAAAACTGGTCTCAAACGGATGAAAGCAAACAACAAGTTTGCAATGCAGAATAAAGAAATCCCAGAATGTCTCATAACAAAGCGCCTCCACCGCCAACTCCTTCCAATCCTAGTGTAATAGCTTTCTGTTGCCCTCAGTGTCCCGGAAAGATAGGAGGAGTCGTGAATGTCGTGATCGGAAATATATCTCGAAATCAAATGGAGTGAGTCCGCCAGTGTTTTGTCATCGTTGGAAAATGGCAAGATGATTCCATTCGAACATAGCAGCTCTGCATCATTTGGATGTGTAATGAGGCTACTCATGAACGAGACATAAGCACTCAAATCTTTGGAGCTTCTCATAGAACAATGCTCGAAAGCCACGCAGTTGATAAGGATTGCGATGAAGTGGTCATTGATGGTTACAGGTGGGATTTCAACAACCCCGGCCTTGAAATTGATATCTGTGAACCTCTTAGCTCTTCCCGGCCATAACTGTATATCAGATGTCCCGAGTTCCGTTACACTTCTAGGACGGTATTCGACTACCTCTGAGCTTGATGGTTGGGACTGCATTGTGTACTTGTTTGATGGACGAATAGACTCGAGAAACAAGTCAAGTAAGTGGTTTGGTTTGAAGTGGTCGGGCTTGCAGCTCGAATCCATGGATCCAGGGAAGGCTAGATCGAAAAAATTCAAGGACATAGTAGTTACACAGAGGGTAGCCTTCCCTTCTTCGCTCTCTGATATATCAAACAGTTCCTCCAAAACAAAGAAAGGAATTTGGTTCCCTAGGATGAGCAAGTCTAGAACCAAAATGGGGGTCTGCCATGGTTCAATGGGAAAAAATACCCCATCTTTAGATTCACCATTACTCCTCCCAAAATGGCGTAGGACCTCTATTATGAAGCTAGCATCAACTAACATCATTTCGATGAATTCGGAGTCGGACATCGACAAATCCCCCGAGTAGCATCTTCTGGTACGCCGTTGCAGTGCCTTCATAGCTTGGACATAAAAGGATAAATCTTTGCCTGTACGGGACAAAAACTTCTTAAGGAAGAAGTACTTATATTTTTCAAGTGGAAGGACTTCATCCCTGTGATAAGGACCAATAGAAACCAAACAAGGCTTCTGAAATCCTAACTCAGGAAATGGAGTTCTAAAGATGCTGTGAAACGAGCTACTTGAGGATTCATCTCCATGTTGCTCCATTTGTTCCTCCTCAATCTTATCTGAAATGATTTCACCCTCCATTTGGACCTCAAGATTCACCAAGCTACAAATCAAGGACTTGTTCAACTTCTTTTATAGCTTCCAAAATGTTGTTTCTAATGCATCCACGCGACAGGAGATTGCTTCCTCAATCTTAATGTTGTTTCTTTGAAACTTCACTGAAATAATTCTGATCAGTTGCTGGTTGAGTACTATGTGATTTTATATAGAGTGTCTAAGGGACGGAGCTAGGATTCAATGTTAGGACTGGAAGGGCAAGAGTCTATTAAACTTTTAAATTTAAAAATTGGAAGGGATAAAAATCTTGGGGATTCTAGGGAACAACCTTTAAATACAGCTAAAGAAGGGCTGACCTGTTTACCGGGTAAAAAGCGGTATACAAATTGTTACATGAAGCGGTACACAAATTGGTACAATATTGTAATAGAAGAATGTATATACAGTTTTATTACATGATGCACTGTTTACCGGTACACAAATTGTTACATGATGCTGTACACAAATTAATACACTTTTGTAATAGAAGAACGTATATACCCTTTTATAACACATGCACGAATTTTTAGAATGGATTATGTACGTGTAAGGAAATGTGTACATACACAAATTATGACCTGAAAGCATACTTTGATACAATATTTGTATGGAACTGTGTATATACATATATTACTAGCAAATACAAAAATTGTTACAAATTTGTAAGAGGAAAAGGTATATACCTTTTATTTTACACGGTTTCACGAAGGTTGGAAAATGACTTTGACTTGTAAGGAAATGTGTACATACAGAATTTCTTACCCGAAAAGCATATTTTGGTACAATAGTGGTATGGAACTGTGTATATACATATATTACTACCAAATATACAGAAATTGGTACAAATTTGTAAGAGGAAAAGGTATATACATTTTCTTGTACACGGTTTGACGAAGGTTGAAAATGGACTTATACTTGTAGGGAAATGTGTACATACAGAAATTCTTACCCGAAAAACATAATATTTTACAAGTTTTGTTAAGATTTGTGTATATACTCTTAATAGGACGAATTGTACAGGAATTAGAACAAATGTGTAAAATGAAACAGTATATACCTTATATATTACATAGTTACGAAGGTTGAAAATGGGTCATTACTTGTAGGAAATGTGTACATACACAATTTCTTACCCGTAAAGCATATTTTCTTACAAGTTATGTAAGGAGTTGTGAATATACACGTAATAGTACTCAATGTACACAAAATAGTAGAAATTGGTTTGAGGAAATGTTATATACCTTATTTATTACAAAATGGTGGTTAGAACTCTGTACGTATACTTTTTTTATTACACAAAATTTCCCAGGGTCGTCGAAATGTCCAATTTGTTTGTAAGAAAATGAGTACATACAGATATTCATACCCAAAAACATACTTTCGTAGAATGTATGATAATGGCATCGAAACCAGGTAAAGGTGGGTTTGGTTCTGGTTTTGCAGAATGGCCAAAAGTTAGTCTTTTGTGTAGCATCGAAACCTCGTATATAGGGTTTCGGTGCTGGTTAAACGCGAAAATATTTGAAGGTCTTTAACCTTATGAGTAAAAATTAACACTTGGTTTGGTATGAAAGATGAAGAAATTTTATGAAAGAAATAAAATGCTTTCCAATCCAAACAACGTTTTTCAAATACATTAGACATTAAAAAAAAAGAAACATAATAAATCCTCCCCTCCTCAGTCCTCATCCTCCCCTCCTCAGTCCTCATTCATGCCCCGAGAAATGACCTGCATGCCCGCTGCCACCCATGGCACTGGAACCAGCCTCTGGTTGGTGCTGACCAACCATCTCTGCATAAGATCGGATCTCATATCTGACCCTATTGTTGCCTAATGAACAAAACATGTATGCATTAGTATGAGAAGAAGTGAATCTTGAAGAAAAGAAGAAACTGATGATAGAGACAACCTTGAGAGTGGTGGCGGTTGAAGTAGTCTATGTCCTCTTTGGTAGGCATGTAACCATAAAGTTGGCGCGCTGTGCCTGGACCATAGAAGATGCCTTGACATTGTTCCCAAGCTTTTCTATCGAAACCTTGGGCAGCAAACTTGTTATGCAGATGCTGAGCGTCGAGATAACCTCTTGTCGTGCTCTGAAAAATCAAAAGGCTCATCCCACGATGACCGTCGGGTCCGTATGAATGGCGAGACTTGGCAATAGTATCATAGGAACTGAAATAGTTCCGCAGCTCTTGGTTTCCCATACCAGTCCACTGAAGCATAAAATGCAAGAGATTAGAAGTGAAGCAATTGTAATAATATTGAAAACATAATTCAAATTTGTTAAATAACTACCTTCCCAGCATCATCCTTTTCCAGCCTTGTGTTCATTATCATGACCATGGGCGGCCAGAGTATTTGGTGATCATGAACCTCGTTGTTTGCAGGCATGGGGTAGGCAGTATTAGCAGTAGTCGGATCATCTCTCAAAGCAGTCCATTGGCCAAAAGCTTGACCCTGAGGAATAGAAGAAGTGCCCCTTGTAAGCAATTCCTCATCCAAGAGCTTAGCAAATTGGCGATGGAGCCTGAGCTTTGGTCCACCTTTCGTTCTGGCATGTGACAGTAGGGAGTGAATGCCAGTAAACTTCTGAGAGGCACCAGGACCTCCTTGGCAGGCTGGACAAAACCATTTTGTAGAAGGGTCAGTGATGCTCAGCATTGTAGCAATGGCCTGGAAAAAGCTCATGAACCATTTGCTTCGTCGGAGAGTTTCATTGCTCGGTTGTTCCTCGTCGTCAGAATCGAAATATAAATCATCATCAGAATTTGAGTCAGACTCAAATTCTAGTTTCCTCTTGGAGAAATGGTGAGGAATGTTTTTGGAAGATCTGCTTGAACTCATTTTAAAGGAAAGAAGTTTAAAGTATTTGGTTAGGAAGAGAATATAAAGAAAGAAGGGTTCAGATGAGTATAGGGAATTGTTGATGTTGTAAAGAGTATAGAGAAGAGTTGTAAATTTATAGGGAAATTCAGTTGGGAGGGAAAGTGAAAAAGTGAAAAGGCTGAATCGTTTTGCTTGGTTTCGAAAAAGTATTTGGTTCTATGGAGGGGTACCTACTTCTTGAGAAGGCACGCTGTGTGTCTGTTCATTGAACTAGGTACATGAACATGAACCCCTTCATTAATTAGAAGACATAAATCTAAAAAGGCTGAATCATTATGCTTGGTTTCGAAACCAGCTGTAAACACGATGAGGAAGATGAAACGGTTCATGTGATTATAGTGAAAAGATAGAACAATGAAAAAGCAAGATTCCTTTTATTAGGTTCGAAACCATCTGAAGGGGTTTCAGAACTATATACAGTTATTAGTAGCAAAATGTACACAGATTAGTACAAGATTCCAAAAGAAATCGGTATATACATGAATTTATTACACACTTTCACGAAGGTTCAAGTTGGGTCATTTAATTGTTAGGAAATGTGTACATACATAAATTGTTAACCAAATGCAAAGTACATCATTTTGAGGGGCATCGAAACCACCTCAAAGGGGTTTCGGTGCCTGTTTGAAGTGCAGAAAAAGTTACTACCTTGTTCGTACAAGCCATCTATAAAGTTCTGCGATTATACATAAAATATTAGCCCTTTCATGTAATTGTTTAGGGTTAAAAATGCCTCACGAGATGTCTGTTCATTGAAGCAAGTGATGACAGCAACTGAAAAAGCCTGACTCGTTCTGGGGGTATCGAAACCAGCATTATTTTTTGGTAACACGCAACGGTACAGGTGATGACAATGAAAAGACAGAACACTGAAAAGGCAGATTCCTTTTACTGGTTTCGAAACCAAATTATGGGGTTTCGGTACTGTATACACATAGTACTTGTAAGAATTGTACAGAAATGTGTATTCGTTGTACATGATGTGTAGGTGGTATCGAATCTGCAGATAAGGGGTTTCGGTGCTATGTTTTCGTTGGGGCATCGAACCCAGACGTAAGGGGTTTCAGTGCCTTTTGGTTTCGAAACCTCCTTAAGGGGTTTCGGTGCTCTATACACATATCTTCACATACACTGTGTAGACCTTTTTTACAATAAGAGTTGTACACATAAATGCGTTGTCTTTGTACATGATGTTGTTTTTGGTACAAAACTGTAAATGTATCATGTAATAAGTACAAAATTTTTGCCAATAAGAATTCTGAATATATAACATTATACCTAATGCGTTATGAGTTGTCTCATCTTCTCCCTTGTAGGATTTAGGACAAATGTAGTTGTTCTCCTGAAAAATGAACATAATCGACAACATAATTATTTGCTACAGATTCATTGATTATATTGCAGAAAGTAAGGAGCAAAATAGTTGCGTTCTTCACTGACCGGATTATTAAGCATTTTAGCTTTGGAGTCGTCAACCAACAGCGTGTTTCCTTCGTTATACTGAGGCATATTATCCCACACGCGCCTCAGATTTTTTGTATATACATTTGGAAGACTTCTCTGCCATCCCAAATTGCTTAATACTACCGCGGTGGACAAAAAATGCTAAGGTATTTGTTCCATCTTATCTTCACAGCGAAGTCTGTCCTGAAATAAGACAAATGTCTCGATTTGCATCGCTACGCTCACTTTCATCGCGGTTGTGCTACCTTGCGTCTCAAACAGACGAAAGTTTCAAAACCACAAAAGATGAGTTACTACGGCTGACTGCTCAATTTGACCAGTCTGTAACATTCAATGCCTCCTCATCACATAGGGTAAGCCAAAACACCGTTCGAGACCCGCAAACGAAGGACGCAAAACGAAAGCAGAAAATAAACACTAATGCGTCCACAAAACGGAGGAATCAATGTTCATTTTGCAAAATGGAGGGACACAATAAGAACACATGCCCGGGACTGAAGCTTCAACTTCCAACGGGTACTACGGAACTTGACGTAGACATGTCTCAACCATAATGCAAATGTGATTCAAATCACTGTAAGTAAAACCTAACCAAAGATATCCTCTGCAGACTTACGAAATCATGTGCATATGCTACTTTTATCCACTGAAATTTATCATATATTGCAAAATTTCTGTACAAGCGTTTTACCACATTGTGGCACCGAAATTGCATAATATACATTCAAAATGTGTACATTTCACTCTTACCTAACCTATTTATGCTTGCAGCACATGTCATATACAAAATATTTTCAGTTCATATACATCCAAACATGGTTACGACCCATAAAAAAGTGAGTTCCTTTACGCAATGCAACGCCACAAACAAAAAGTCAAAATCCATTGCCATCCACTCACCACTGCCCCATCCCCTAACATGTTCTTCACCAAACAAAATTGCATTAGATTACAATAATGAACAACACGTCCTAATGCATTCAAATACATAATAAACAAAGCATTCAGTCCTAAAGCCTTACCATTTCGGACGCTTAAAAGTGCCATGTTTTGGAACCTTTGGTTCGTTTGCCTTCATGTACCATTGACCTACAGCAACATTGATATTCCTCCGCAATTTATTCTTATCATGACTGATAAGTTCGTACAAAAGAATCATCCGATCCCATTTTCCAACGCTCTATTAAGACAAGTACAAACAAATTAAGCTTTTATTAAAGACCATTATAGTATACATGACCAAAGTAAGGAAAGTTGAATGAAGATTAACCTAAACCCTTACCACTTCCCCTATATGCTTCTCATTCCAAAGCTGCATCCATCTGATGCAAAACATACCACAATCATCTCTGTTAGAAAATAAATCCATGTTAACATAATACCACGAGTAATCATTCCCAATTTGTTAAACAAAATTAACACAAAGTACTAGAATATAACAACTCTGTAACCATTATCCTGATGTTTGACTTTTTCCACCATCACGCGTAGATCGGTCAACGGCCTTGATGGTGAGCCAAACACTTTGACAAACTTCTTATCTTTTAAACATTCTTTTAGACTATTGGTCTACATGCAGAAACATTTTTTCTGTTTTTACATACTCTGTAACATCTTAAACAATGGAAGAATAAAAGTTCGTAGTTCTCGATTATTACCAGGTTCTATGCCATACACAGTCTTGCACCATTGCCTCGGGTATTTGGGAAGCTGTCCAGTAGCTTCACTACACCAGCATCAATATCGACGACGCACATAAACCAATGAGTGTTGCTCTCATTCACGGGGATAAAGAGCTGAAACAAGCAACGATTTCCATTGTAATATACAAATGACATGAAAGTGCATGAGATGTTTAATTTATTAATTCTTCTTCGTACCACTTTACAATCCGTCAACAAGCCATATGGATTGCCAACCTTACTCCAATACTGAGCGATTGTACCAACATTTACTCCTTGCAGAAGCTGAGACTACAATAGATCATTTATTATTAACCATGAATCCTTACAAAACCATATCCACTTGTTCATAATAGACATAAGATTCTTTAATATTTAACTTACACTCAATGTACACGGGATGTACCCTCTCCTTCTTTTACATTTCTTCCTTATATCTTCATCAACAATGGTAAAACTAACAGCATCTATAACCTAAACCACAAACATATAGCAATTATCATACTAAATTTCTTCTAATATATACAAAATGCTTAAAAGGAATAGTCAAACCTACTAACCATTGAACCCACCCACCATCCAGGTCGTATCGTATCTGCATCGCTTACAGACAAATATGAGTGCCCAAAATCTGCAATTGATTTATTGCACCCATACAAAAAAACTTACATATTATATTGAACAGAACAACATCATTGAGGATTACTTTTAAATTTAGATTGCTTACGATTCAGGCAATGGCGTATTCCATATATAGTCACAAGTGTTTTTTGTTGACTTGCCTACTCCTTCCGGTACTTGGACGTATGTCAGTATCTGCAATGCTTACACATTTGTTGTTCAATACTTAATCTACTTAATAAGACAAATAAGTACTTCACGTTCAAATATATAAGTTTTATTAGAAAACCTCATTAGTTATTCAACCACTAAACAATTAGTTTGAATAACATCAGAATTTCATCCATATTTGTCTATAATAAATGTACTCATACACACACAACATTTATTGTGGACACAAATCCTACTTAAACCAAACATTGTCACACAGCATTCTTCATTCAATGGCTGACTTTATTCATGTTCCGAGTTTGAATTCCTACTCTTATTCCTTTGCCACTAACCTTTGTAGTAGCTATTGATGTTGTCTTGCCCTACAAGTTAACACAAACAATATCAACAACAATACTCTCAATCCTTAACTTCATGAAAGATTGATCAAATGAACTTATTATACCTTTTTCATTGTTTTCGGTACAGCAACGGATTCTTCATTCAACCACTCGACATCGTCCTCCATCATTGGGTCCTCCTCAATATGAACTCCTTTGTTCGGATCAGAAACTTTGACTTGCCCTTTGTCAACCACTTCGTCTCCTTCTTTAACATGAACAACAATTTTTTCATCATATTTCCTCAACGACTTCTGCAATTCTATCATGTTCGCATTTAAACTCTTGCATTCCTCCTTCAATTCCCTTATACTCTCTTCGATATTTTTTTCCTTCTCCACACGGGCTTGCAGACTATCTTTTATTCCACCCAACTCTACCAGTACAGTCTGCAGCATATCCATAACAACATCATTTGTTCCATTCTTTCGATCCCCTTCTTCTCCTTCCACTTTCTCATCATCATACCCAAGTACCTGCAAACATCATCAATAAATCATTTCATATAACCACAACATCCTATATAATACCAAGTTGGTTTAACCCACTTACCTTGGGTCTTTTTGGATGGCTTTCTTCCTTCAGGCTATTTACAATCTTCTTTACTGCCTTCTTGTTGCCCCATGCATGTATGCGACCGCGACCTTGAGAGGCAGCAACTATTCTGCTCGCGACTCCACTCCAAAAATCAAATAACCTCACCTACATTTATTATTCATCAAAACATTATAATCTACCTCAATAAACTCAATCCCATGAAACAAATGCTACGTTCGAACAAAACATACTTTTAAACATATATTACCTCTAATATCGCGATGCATCCGGTCATGTATGCCAAACCACCACGAACTTTCCAGTTCTCTACTCCATCAAGTAACTTGTTGTATGCATATTTGCACCAATTGAGATTTTCCTTCAACCCCTCTGGGCACAACAACCGTAAATGTTCCGAGGAAGGCATATTGTTCGCATTTGGACTTATAAAAACACCAACAATGAAAAGAAGAACGCGAGCTTTCAACACGTCTCCCTCAAATTTACCGCTAAGTATGTCCTCCTCAAGTTCATTCACCTTGTCATCCCTCTTTATTCCGTACTTCGATGCCATTTCTTTTGCATTAACATTTCTCGTTCTAATTTCAACTTCGACTCCTTCATTCTTCAAACCCAAAACAGCCTCCACATCTTCCACCAACACTGGAATTTTATGTCCATCAAATTCCATGATCGACCTCTGGACATCAAAATTCTCTACTAAAGTGCGACATAGGTCACGATGAATTGCTCTCGATTTTATTTCCAGTAAAGGACCAAACCCTAACTCATGTACCACACCCTCAATATTCATCTTCCTCATCTCTTCAAACACCTCTGACAGCTTAATGAGGCTACATCTTGAAGACTTCTCCTACAACATTTCATAAATACATTATTTACTTCACTCTTACACAAATATACCTAATGTTAGAACAATTTCATCTCTTTCTCCATAAATAATTTCAAAAATTCACTTACCTTTTTCTCTTTCTCTTCCTCAGGTACTACAATATCCTTCACATTGGAGGCTTTCCATTCAGCTAGAGCCTGCTTCTGCTCCTCGAACATTTTTTGATAAGGCTCCTTTTCATATTCACTCATCTGCCTCCACCTCAAACCCAATGCTTTTCTTTCCTGTATCACTCTCACAATTAGTCCAATACAAATATCATGTACAATTAACAAACCATTACACAACACACTTACATTGTTGTTCATTGTCTTCTCCCCTCCAAACGTTTACATTCTGCTTTACTGTAAAACATAATTTCTCTGTTAGCTTATGCAACTCATATTTAATAAATTTTACAGTTCTATATACATTCAACTTCAACTTACTAGAATTGGAAATATGATGTACATATCTAAGGTGCCTCTGCATCCCCTTTATGAGACTTCTTCTTATGTTTCATTGTCTGCAATGTGTACCTAAAATAATCAAAGATTGAAACCAGTTTTTTACATACTACTTCAAATCAACTATTTGATCTTAAGAAACAATCATACCTTCCAACACATTCAATACTATAGCTGTAGAGAATATGCAAACCAGTTTTTAAACCAAATACAAGAACCATCTCAGCCAACATTCATAACCAATACATGCATTTCAACTAAATGATTCTTACAAATCCAATCTCCTCGACAATATGTCTTTCTCCTTTTACTACAATTTCTAACATTTATCACTAACTAACCTAACTGAACCATCACTTATTATTTAACCTTATTTATTTTGTTATTCAAGAACACAGTGAAAGAATTCAACACTTCTTCTTTGGTTATCTTTTTTAACTACTGTTAAACACTTCTTCTAACTACTGTTATCTTTTTTTTCCAAAAACCCTTAACAGAACACTAACCAAAAACACCGAAAATTCCTTCCAATCCAATCTCCTATACAATATTGATTATAAAGTACAAAGAAATCCACATTCGAACGATTTATACAAAAACCTTCACCATTTGCAATGTGGTTTCGCTGAAATAGAAAAAAAAAACCCGAAAAAAATGAAGCAAGAAGCAAGAACTTACCTACAAACCGTGCTCAAACCCAACCTCCTCGACAAATTTCCTTCAGATTTTCTTCTTTGGTTGATGCAAAAACCAGCTTCGTCCTCTTGGGTTCGATGCCCTAAAATTTTGTTTTTCTTTTCCCGCTCGTCGTTTTTTACTCAACTTATATCATCGTTAAAAGGGTTACCGGTTCACCGGGTAACCTTATGTCCTTTTTTTTCAATCCAACAGCCTATATTAAACCGGCTCCATCTAATGGTGTTTTTTCCTTGGTTTGTATTTAGCCTGTTTTTAAGCCGCCTGTTTTTAGAAAAGCCCAAAAATCTTATTTAATAAATATTTAAATTTAAAAAAAACTAAAAATGTAATTATACCAAAAAATTTGGGAGGCGTAAAACCCCCCTCCCACACCCTACATGATTCTATCCCTGCTTTCACTATTACGCTGAATTTATTTTTGGGGGATAAATTGTGGTATTATTTATCTAAGAAAGCAATAAGAAACTGCAGCAAAGACCCTAATCATATGCCCTTGGGAAGCTATCCACTTAGAGAATTCCTCAAGCTGCACAAATTTGACCATTTACATCATCCATTTATTATTACGTTGGAATTAAATTACTTAGTGTAACTAAAATTTACATTGATTAATCAGTCGGTTAATTAAATATTTGATTAATTATTCATTAATTTGATTCAAAGTTATTAAGTAATCGAATTAAAATGAAAATATTAAATATTTGATAATTATATATATTATATAGATATTTTAAGTTTAGACTCGTTCATATGTTAAGGTGCGAAGAAACTCAAATAATTTTTAACCCTAAACCCATTAAGATTTAAAGATTCAACCAAGAATTAATATCCTATACACTGGCGGTGGAAACTTTTTATTTCCACAAGCGCCTCAATTATAGGGTTTAAGGTTAGGGCTTAAGGTTTAGAGTTTAGGGGTTTTAATGTAAATGTTTAGAATTTATGGTTCATGTTTAGAATTTAGAATTTAGTGTTAGAATTTAGGGTTTAGGGTTAGGATTTAGTTTTAGGGTAATATGTGTAGGGATTTAGGTTTTAACCTATAAACCCTAAATTTTAACCCTAAACCCAAAATTTTATCAACAACCCCTAAATTCAAAACTACTACACTTATACCCCTAAATTTTAAACCCTAAACGGAGTCTCTAACCCCTAAAATTAAGACGCTTGTGTAAAAAAATTTCCACAAGCGCTTGTGTATAGAACAATTACCCAATTTTTAATTCAAATAAAAAATAGTAAAATTACTCTAATATAACTAAAAACACAAACCCTAAAATTTATAACAATGTTCAATTAATAATTTTACAACCAAATTTTAATTCAGTTAACGATTAAAAAATTGATTAATTAGGTATTATTTAATTTGATTCGATCAGTAATTAAATTAACCGAATAACCCCTACAAAGAGAAAACTAAGAACAGTAGCTAAAACGTTAAAAAGACAGAAACGGAAGGTACAATACCAATAAAAAAAAATCAAAAGCGAAGACTTTACGAGTCAATTGTTATAGTCTTCGTGTACCGGTATTTACATAATTAAAGTGATAAAATTATTGGTATCAACATTAAATGTCAAGAAGTTTTTGGTAGCATCATTTAATACATACTGACATTTAATATTAGTACACAATGATTTTATCGAACCTACCCATTTGCTCCTCTCTATACAAACCCACGACCATACCCATAAATTCCGTATAGCAATCAACATTATTTAACGCGCCACACGCGCCCCTAAATCTTTCCTTCGCCGGAATCCCCGAGCCTCCTTCGGAGGAGTGCAGCCTGAAACTGGAAGTAGTGAGCGTTTTCGTCTCAGTGTGGCTCCGCCCCTCAGACGACCGTCGTGCTCTGGTGGTGAAGGTTCCGTCCCCGGTGGTGGTTTGCTCGTGGCGTTTTTCCTGGCTACAGAGAAGATTGCAGCGGGCTTAACGGCGATTGGCTTTCTTTCTTTCTCCGACAGGGTAGTATACTCGGAATCCGGAAGAACCGACAGCCGGACCGCCCTTTCTCCGATAGAGCACTGGGAGTACATTTGGAATCTGAAGGAATCGATAGCCGGACCGCTCCTTCTCCGATTAAGCACTGTAAGCACCCGACTTTTCCTTTCCTCGCCCGGTCAGTCCCGTGTCACCCCGCTCTCTGGTTGTTGATCCCCGTTCTCCCCCTCCACCTTGCCCCGTTTCTGGTTACTTGAACCTTTCTTCCCCCTTATCCGCCCCGCTATCTTGTGGACTTCCATGTTCTGGTGATGTGGTTCCGTTGTTGATTGGCCATGGATGATATTGTTTGTTGAATTTTTCTTTGATTTTCTTGCTCAAGTTTTGCGGATTGTTTCTCTCTCTGTTTGTCTTTGCTGGTTCTCTGCTTACCGATGCTTTTTTGACTGGTTGGATGACGTCGGAAATGGTCCAATAAGAGAAAAGTTTCTGTTTCTCTATAATATATTGATGGTCTGCGGCTTTGTATTCCTCTTTGTTTCTCTGCCTTTGTGTTCCGGAGGAAGCCTTGCTGTTTACGTGCCTTGGTGAGGTGATAGGATTTGCAGGTTTTGTGTCTACCCCTTTGAGGTCTGCTCCAAAAGAATCTACAACAAAACATTGCACTTTGTGGGGATTGGTGGCTGTGACGACCAGAGTTTCTGACCTTGAGTCTGAAAGAGTGATGTCAATACTTGCATGGAATATCCGAGGAGTTGGAAACCGAAAATCCGTGAGAGCTCTTCAAAATTCTATCTTCAAAATTAAACCGACAATTATCTTCCTCAGTGAAACAAAACAGAAAAAGAGATATTTGGAAAAGATAAAAATGAAGATGAAAATGGACTCTTCCTTCTATGTAGAACCACAAGGCCTTGCTGGAGGTCTTGCTTTATGGTGGAAGGCGGAAGCTGATGTATCTATCCTGGGATATGATCAAAACTTCATCGACACAAAGATTAGAACTCAGGAAGGGGAATCGTGGTATAATACTTTTATATATGGCCCTCCCAATAAAACAAACCGTCAAGAGTTTTGGAAGAACCTATCGAAGTGCAGGACGAATTTACAGGATAAATGGGTTATTATTGGAGACTCAAATACCGTTGCGTGCCAGGAAGATAAAGAAGGAGGGAATCCGGTTAATCCCTCGGAAACAAAATGGTATACTGAGTTCATCGATTCTACAGGCATGATTGAGGTTCCTATAAAGGGAGGCAAGTTCTCTTGGTACAATCAAAGAGGGGGAGACCATGCTATACTGGAGAAATTGGATAGAATTCTCTGCTCCCCAGAATGGAGCTTCGCTTTTCCGAAAGCCTTGGGAATGATGGAAATTACCACTGCATCTGACCATTCTCCTATAGTCCTCCTCACTAAAGGGCTAGCTAGAAAATACAAGAGAGACTTCAGATTCGAAACCAAATGGCTTCTGGAGGAAGACTGTGCCCGGACAGTGGAAAGAGGCTGGAATATCGCTCCTGGAGAAAGAGTAAGCTCCAGATTCCGTAGGAAGATCCACAGTACGCAAAAGACCATGCTGAAGTGGAACAAAGGAAAGATGAAGAAGAGGAATGAGAGAAGGAATTCCCTGATGGATAGCTTATCGAAACTTCAAGGAAGAAAGCTATCGGAAAAGGAGCTGGAAGATTACAAGAGGATAAAGGACGAACTCGATTCGGAATGGGAAAGCGAGGAAAGATATTGGCATCAAAGATCTAGGGTGAACTGGCTAAAGTGGGGAGACAAAAATACTAGATTCTTTCATGCCACAACCATCCAACATCGAAGAGCTAACTCAATTCTCAAAATCAAAAATGAGAATGGGTCCTGGATTGAGGAACCGGAGGAAATAGCCACTTTTTTACTCCAGCACTTCCAGCAGGTGTTCCGGAAAGACCGTTCCATTGATACGAATTGGCTTAAAGACATCATCCCCAGGGTTGTTACAGCCGAAATGAATACAGCACTGTGTAAGCAGGTTGACGAGGAAGAAATTAAAAAGGCAGTGTTTGATATGGGAGCAACAAAAGCTCCGGGACCAGATGGTTTTCCTGGATGTTTTTACCAATCCTTTTGGAATACGGTTAAGGATGATCTTATTGGAATGATCACAGCTTTCTTCAAAGAGGGGAAGCTTGACCCTAAAATCAACAAAACCAACATAGTGCTTATTCCAAAAAAGACAAACCCTACGGAAGTATCCCAGCTGAGACCGATTAGCCTGTGCAACTACTCAGTTAAGATCATCACCAAAATCCTTGCTACCAGACTAAAGGTCTTCCTCCCGGACATTATTCCGCAGTATCAGTCGGCTTTTGTGAAAGGCAGAGCAATCCAAGACAATATCATCTTGGCAAATGAAGCTTTCCATGCAATTAAAAGAACCAGAAAAGGAGGGAAAGGCCTCATGGCTCTCAAGATTGATTTGGAAAAAGCCTATGATAAAGTGGACTGGGAACTTCTTCAGCTTGTTATGAAGGATATGGGCTTCGATGAGTGGTGATCAGCAGAGTAATGAAATGTGTTTCCTCTGTGTCCTTTTCGTTGGTGATAAATGGAGAACGAAAAGGAGAGTTTCTTGCAGAGCGAGGCCTAAGGCAGGGCGACCCACTTTCCCCTTTCCTCTTCACACTCATATCCAGCACTTTCTCCTGGTTTATTGCAAGAGGAATTGAAACAGGTCTCTTCACAGGATTGAGAATTAAAAGAAGATGCCCCATCTAGAGCCATCTACTTTTCGCGGATGACTGTCTTGTTTTTATAGAGGCTTCTGAGGAAAACTGTAGAGGGCTTCAGCAGATTCTCCAACTATTTCAATACTCCACAGGCCAAACTGTCAGCCACATGAAATCTTCCGTTTTCTTTTCTCCGAATATCAGCAATAGTCTTAAATCCCATCTCCAAAACATCCTAGGTTTTAAGACAATGGAGGAAGATTCAAAATATCTTGGTTTGCCTTCCTTTTGGGGTCGAAGCAAAAAAGAAGCGCTGGCCTTTATTCGCGATCGAGTCCTTAACAGGCTTAGAGGTTGGAAGACCAAATTTTTATCAAGTGCTGGGAAAGAAATACTCATCAAAGCAGTTGCTCAGGCTATTCCCACGTACGTGATGCAGTGCTTCCTTCTTCCGGTTACTTTTTGTGATGAGATCAGTTCTATTTTTGCCAAATTCTGGTGGAACAATTGTGCTGAAAAAGAAAGGAATATCCACTGGATAAATTGGAAGGATCTCTGTAAGCCTAAAGAACAAGGGGGAATGGGTTTCAGGAACCTCAGATTATTCAACAAAGCTCTCGTCTCCAAAATTACCTGGAAAGTGATTAAAAATCCAGAATCCCTTCTTTCTCAAGTTCTCCGAGGGATCTACTTCCCAAACGGGAACATCTTCGAGGCCCCGAAGTGCTCCAATCCATCGTGGGCTTGGTCGGGAATCAGAGAAGGAATAAAAATCATCAAAAAGGGTTCTCTGTGGAGGGTTGGAAATGGAAAACGAATCTCAACCTGGTCTGACAATTGGATTCCGAAGATTAAGGGCTTTAGAATTACATCTTCACCGCCGGAGGGTTTTCCCGCACCGTCCGTCTCCTCTCTCATCAGATCCGATTGGACATGGAACGAAACAAAGATTCAAGAGCTGTGCTCCCAAACAGAAACAAAAGCGATTCTTTCCATTCCGATCGGAGGACCAAATGTTCAAGATGTTCTTATATGGGCTGGTAACAAAAACGGTGAATATTCCGCCAAGTCGGGATATCGTTTTATGGAGGAAGAGGCTCCGGAAACAAATCAACCTTCATCCAGTGAAGAAATCCTGAACAAAAAAGAGCTGTGGAACTCAGTTTGGAAGTTACAGGTCCCTTCCAAGATCCGAGCGTTCTTGTGGAGACTATGTCATGATATTGTCCCTACTAAGAGTACACTAAGAACCCGGCTCCATGGGAAACTCAAGGACCAGGACAATTGTCCCCACTGCTATCTAAACCAAGAGTCGGCAGAGCATATTCTCTTCTTCTGCCCTTTTGCTCAAGCTACCTGGAGAGCTTCGGCGTTTAATTACTCCCCCGCTGCATCGGGTTTCCCAGGATTCCCAAAGTGGTGGTTCCAACTTTGCCATGATCGAAAGATGGGGATGAACAAGGAAGGTCTCGCTCATATTGCTTTCATCCTTTGGAATTTATGGAAAGCAAGGAATGCACTCGTTTTCGAAGGGAGAAAGGAATCCCATGGGATGTCTGGCTAAGAGCAGATCGTGGCTTTATGGAATTCCAACAAGCAAACAAAATTGACTCCTCTGAGAAAGTGAATGAAGGACCGGTAAATGCGAAATGGACACCTCCCCCTTCAGGCGTTATAAAAATTAATTGTGATGCCGCTTTTGACCAAGTCTCAGGAAAAGCTTCGATCGCAGCTGTGTTCCGGGATAACTCAAGTTTTTTTGTCCATGGTGTCACAGCTCCCTGTTGGGCGCCATCTGCTGCTGCTGCTGAAGCCTTCGCTTTGAAATTGGGACTCACAACAGCGAATCACCTCGCTTTCTCAAAGGTTATCATTGAAACAGACAATAAGGCTGTTGTCAATCGCCTGAAGGCAGGGGTTTCCTCGGATTGGACAACCTCAGCCACTGAAGAATGTATCAAGAGTTTGGCAAAGGAGTTTGAGTCCTGTTGTTTTTCCTTCGTAAGTCGATCTTGTAATCAGCTTGCTGACTGGCTGGCTAAATTTGCTAAGACGGAACAGGCCCAAGTTTGTTGGAGTCCTACAGTCCTTCCGTCACATCTTTTGTACTCTTAAACTTTTATCTATGCAAGTCTTTATCGATCAAAAAAAAAAAGTACACAATGATTTTATCACTTTAATATTAGTCCATTCTCACGGCAGGTAATTTAAATCATCTATTTATTAAAAAATAATTTAAATCATTTATCATAAAAAATAATTTTTTTTGAAAGTGAAAATTTTGATTTTATTAATATAAAACATCATTAATACGAGTTCGTTAAAAACCCCCTAAGCCTAATTAAAGAAATAAATTAAAGTAGAATAGTGAAAGTAAGGATCGATCCACAGGGACTAAGGAGTTCCCAATATCGATGATGATAAGAGTTAGCCTTCAGCTTTGCTTCGCCTCAACTTGTCTCAACCACTGAAAAAGATTTTACTTCGAGTTCTTTCCGGTTACAGTCTATAAGGCTCAACCCTTACAACTTGCTTCTCTATGGTAAACTAAGTTCCAAGGCCAATCCTTAGAACCCAATATATGTTTGATTCCCCTTAATTAGATGGTTTGTCTTGATGAGAATCGTATCTGATCTTGATTCCCCTTAGCGGACCGCCACTAAATTTATTCTTAGGGAGTTGAATCTGCTATAAGCCTATTCTCGTCCCTAACGGTGGATCAAAACCATGTTCAATCCGATGCGCGCTTTCATAATGAAGTAATCGAGATGCCTAAAGGAATGACCGATTGCCAATCTAATATTGCTGAAAATCAAGAAAGAAGTTGAAGGTACGAAAATTTCAGTAAGAAATTAGGTATATTTGGTAAGAAATTGTGTACAAACACAATTCCTTACCTATTTTGTACCAAATTGTGCATTCTTGTAAGAAATTGAGTACAAACACAATTTCTTACAAATGTTTGAGCAACTTTACCCCATCTTACAAATTCGTAAGGAATTTAGTATATACCGTTTGTATTACAGTTTTTGTAAAGAATTTCGTTTTTGTATTCAATTTGTTACTTTATAAGGAATTGTGTATATACAATTTTTCTTACATTTTTTAACAAATTAAGTACAAGCTTTATAAAAAATTATGTTCAAAAAATAATCAAATTAATTGATTTACAGTCATTTAAGCATCGTTTTACAGAATCACCCACAAAAATCCTGTTTAAAAGCTACCGTAGAAATATATTTGCACCATAAATTTCACAAAGTCGTCTGGTCTTTCTGCATTAATGTGAAAGGCAAAGTCAGTCAACCTGTGCTGAACATATCTTTAACTCAAATCACTAAATTTCCATGGAAATGCATTGCTCGTGAACAAGCAAGTCCCATCATCCATGACATCTGCTCCTATTCTCGTGCGGACCCGAGGCCAACAAGCTGCAACATCCATCATTGACTTTTATTTTGTAGGAAATTGTCCCGAAGTTTACAAATTAGACAAAAACCCTTCAATTTCTCATTCGCCGAATTTTCTTTTTCACCGTCAGATGGAGCTCGTTTTTCAATATATTATTGCTTCTTTAATGCTCTTGAAATTTTCTACCGTTCAGAACTTGAAAAAATTTTTATTCTCCGATAAATATACTCGTCAAAAAATTAAGAGAAGAGTGACAACAAACGTTTAATATTTAAACGTTCAATTAATTTTTAAATTTCTTAATTAGGGTTTTATATTTAATTCTCAATTTCTAGAGTTTAAAATTAAAAAATTTTTAGGGCGTTACAAATTTACTCTCTACAGATTTTATTATTGCTTCACCTTGAAGTTGGTTTGAGGAGTTTCTACTGTTCTGGTGGCTCGTTGTCTCTTAGGGATTTTTTTTGGTTTTGTTGCTTTTTTATTTTCTAGAACATTCAAGTTTTTTGGTTCCTTTGTTTCTTTCAACTTTTATCTTTATTTTATGTTTTTTCTCGGTTTACTTCTTTAATAAATCACCAGACGGTTACAAGCAAAAAAATCACTTTTTTAGTCCTCACAAATTTTCATAAAACGACCTCAATTGATGAAAAAATAAATTAAAGTCTTTTCACGCCTTCTTCTTCTTCTTTCCCGTTCTTCTTCAACTTTTTATTTTTTTGGTTTCATCTTCGTCTGATTCTTCAACTTTTCGTTGTTCGTCCCGCCTTTTTCGGAGAGCCTATCGTCAAAATATATCTCTCAGCTGTAAGATAACCTTGGAGACGCCTGTGAAGGTTACATGTCGTCCCCGAAACGTCCACGGTCAATTTCAAGCGTATCCCATCAACGTGAGACGTTCTCGGTACGTACTCTAGCCGTATTCATCCCGTACCCGCCCTAGATACTTTCAAATACTTAAAACGGCATGTGATTTTAATACCTGTGCTTCCCAGGTGTAAACTATGGAATTGTCTTCCCTGGATCCTGATGCTGAGAAATCAACTTCAACTACGAACATTCCTTTATATGAATCTTTTGAAGGGTATCACTGAATTTTGATTTATTTATATTTTGTCTCAAACATTAAGTCGGAAATGAAAGAACGACAGAGTGCTCATATGCGCTGACATAGATTACTTTTTGCTGACATTGCAGCCACATGTCATCTATATTATTTTTTTAATTTTTATTTTGTCTTCTTCCACAGAGTGCTAAGATATTGCAAAACAGGATTGCTCGTGCAATATATGAAACTCCATGGATTTTGTATGATATATGTTCACGTCTATGTTTAGAGTTCGTGACTATCCCTTAGCACAAACTTGGGTAGATATTTCGGTTAGCCATCCTTTTCACTGTAATATATTTTCTTCAAACTAAAAGAAAAAACTCCACCAGCTGGATTGATGAGACTAGATTTCACAAGATATGGGTACTGTCATTTTCTCCCCCACCATTTTCAAATCCTTATTTAACCTAATCTTTTGTCTGATTATGGATATGCTGAGAAGACAAAACACCATGAGATTATATTATGTGGAATCTATACATATGTTGTTGTTTACTGTCTTAACATGGACAACAATCAGGTTTGAATTTGACATTTTTTGCTTCTTTTTTTAAAACATGATTTATCAGAGACAGATTAGCAAACTCAAATCTTTCTTAAGCATTGGCTTCCAAATGTTCCCTGAAAACTTTCACAACGGGAGAAAAGGGTCCATAGCGACGGAGTTTTCAAAACCCTAGTTTAAAGGGGGGACGAGCAAAATTTATTGAAAATCGTACCATATGCATTTATTTTCTTGCTTCATTGTAACAAGACTTGATCTTCGTTATGAGAAGTTGTTTGATGAGGATGTTCGTCGAATCAACATTTTCTTGTATTCGATTGTGTTTTCAATTTTGTTGTCTCCAATCATTTGTTTCTGTTTTGCATACGACATCACATGCATTACATCATTAAGTCATGAGATTAATTGTTTGGGGTCATGGTAGTATTCGCGACTATCGAAGATTCCGCATCCACACTTTACTCGCTGTCAAAGGAAGCAAATGGAGGAGAGTTTTGTTAAGTTGGAAGCCGATTTAAGGGGTTAGTTGGAGCGAGCCCAGCAAGAATTGAGGGACACCATCATCAAGTCCCAACAAGATATGATGAAAGAGATATTTCAGTTGCTGCAAGACAATTTGAGAGGAAAGGGTGTTGTTGGAAACCCTAGTCAGGAGAGGGGAGACCCTTCGTTTTCCCCTGGTTTTGTCACCAATACCCCAAAGCCCTCGCAAGGAGTGGCTACTCAAGAAGATGGGGCAACATCGCATCAGGCAGGCGCCTCTACCCATGCTTCGTCAGGATTGGTTTTCAATCATGTAGAAAATGTCGGGGATAGTGTCCCGGATTTAGATGAGATTGAGAATTTGAATAAGATCAAGGTGGAGTTCTCGAAGCAACTAGAAGAGACCCGGAAAGACCTCGAGGAGAAATTCTGAACAAAGGAAGAAGAAGAAGGGTCATACGAGATGAATGCTAGAGATCTCAGTTTGGTTCTAGATCTGATAATTCCGCCCAAGTTCAAGACGCCAGAGTTTGAAGAGTTTGACGGGATGACTTTCCCTACTGCCCACATAACCATGTTCTGTAGAAAGATGATGGGTTTCATCGACAATGAGAGGTTGCTAATTCACTGCTTTCAAGATAGCTTAGCGGGGCTCGCGGTGAGGTGGTACAATCAGTTAACTCGTGCTCAGATTAGGTCATGGAAGGATTTGGCCAAGGCTTTCACAGACCAGTATAGGCACATAACCGATATGGTCCCAAACCGATACAAGGTTTGGAGCAAAGGCACAATGAGAGCCTCCGTGAATACGCCCAGCGTTGGCGAGATGTGGCGGCACATGTCCAACCCCCACTCCGTGAGAATGATATCTCCCCTATGTTTGTCGATACTTTGAAGGGAACCCTCTATGACCGCATGATAAGCAACCCTATCGGTAATTTCTCAGATATGGTTATGAACGGTGAACGTATCGAGGCAACCTATCAAGAGTGGTAGAATCGATGGAGGAGAAAATGCTCGGAAGCAATTTAAGAAGAAAGATCATGAGGTGAACAGCGTCGATACCTTCGAGCCTTCCAAGCACCTCACAATATCACCGCCTCGAGCTGCAATCAAGAATGCACAAAGCTCAAACAGAAGAGAGAATAGGGCTCCTAAGAAGAAACAAGAGAGGATGTCCTTCACCCCTTTACCCATTCCATACAAGGTAGTGTACAAACACTTATACGAGGCCGATCTGGTTTGTCCATATCATGTTACTCCCTTCCAGCCGCCTTACCCTTCGTGGTACGACGAGAAAGCACATTGTGAGTACCACGGTGGAGTACCGGGGCACACAATAGAAAATTGCACGGCATTCAAGAAGCTCGTGCAAAACTTGATCAACACGGCATGCATTTTTTTAAATTGTCATTCATGTGACCCTTTAATGTTTAAAGTCGTATAATAATTAATTTTAATTATTAAAAATGAGGCACTTATTAATTCACGTATTCGGGTCGAAATATCCTAGCTTATTGGATATTCCTCGAATATTTGGGTTAATTCGCATCGTCTAAAGGTAAAATTCGTAATTAAAACGAACAAGACCATGACATCATACCTTATATGTTTGCATCATGCATAAAGGTGACGTACATGATCTGAACCCTAAACTAACACGACAGTCAGTCTTATATGATGTCGGTTTAGTCTTTGGTTCTGTGTACCGTCATCCTTTTTGATTAAATATCAAATTAATTTGAAACCACCAATTTGATAAAGCTCGTGCGATTAAAGTTCATTTTTCAATTAAGAAACTCCTAATTAAATTCATTTTAAATTTCAAATAATTTCCATCAATTAAAAGCAACAATTGTTTTGGTACCAATTTCCGGGTGTGATGGGGTGCTAACCCTTCCCCACACGTAACCAACTCCCGAACCCTTTCAAACGAATCTCTGACTTTGTTTTTACGGCTTTCGATCTACCTTAGTGGCCGGTGGCGACTTCAACCAAAAAAGATATTTTTAGGGTTTTCTTGAAACTCAAACTTTTCAAAAAGAAGTTTCCCCTTTTAATTAAATGTTTGAAAATATGGAAACACGTAAAAGTTTTTTGTTTTCAAGAGAAAAAAAAACCTTATCACACGAAAAACTCCCTTATTTGTATGCGTCCATTTTTATTTATTAATAGGGTAAACTACACGAAATATTACTTAACTTTAGGATTTGACCAATTATACCATTGAACTAAAAATATACTATTATACCACTGAATTATAATAAAATGCTCGATTATACCACAGAACTTTAATAAAATGCTCAATTATAACATTGAACTTTAGTAAAATGTTCGATTATACCATTGAACTTTAATAAAGATTTAATTATAGCACTGGGTGATGTGAACCATGAACCAAAACAACATTGTTTTGGTAAGGCTGCTTTGATGCCTTAATAACCCAAAACGACCTAGTGGTATATTTGAACCTTTTAATGTTTAGTGGTATAATCAAACCTTTTACTAAAGTTTAGTGGTATAATAATATCGTTTTTTAGTTCAGTAGTATAATTGAATCAGATCCAAAAGTTTAGTGGTATTTCGTGTAATTTACCCTTATTAATAAAGGGTTTTGCTATACACAACCCTAAGTACTACTAAATTCCTATCATTAATTTTTATTTTAGTTTTCAATAGAATCTATTAGAATGCAATTAATTACATTTCTAAATAATTAAACATCATTGATTTTGAGTGTTTAATGTAATTAATAATCATGTAAAAGAGTTTAGGTGTTTAGGGTATATGATTTATATTTTAAGGTTTATGATATATTGTTTTAGGGGTTTAGGGTTGTAATATGTTATGGTTTATAGGGTTTAAGGTTTGTGATTTATTGTTTGTGATTTTATAGTTTAAAGTTTTAACTTGTATCACACAGATTATGACTCGGATTTTAACTTGTATGACACAAATTATGACACAGATTATGACTCGGATTTTAACTTGTATGACACAATGCAAGTCTCTGTTGCAGCCCTTCTTGTATGACACAGATTATGACTCGGATTTTAACTTGTTTTCCAAGACAGAAGATGATCGAATCAGTTAAATGAGCATCGAAATGCTTGAATACTATCATCTCGTATTCGAATTGAACAGCTTGAACACAACAGTCTCGTTGCTTGAATTGTATGTAGCCATTATGAAACTCCATTGATTTTCATTTCTCCATGGATTTTGTATGATATATGTTCACGGTCTATGTTTAGAGTTCGTGACTATCCCTTAGCACAAACTTGGGTAGATATTTCGGTTAGCCATCCTTTTCACTGTAATATATTTTCTTCAAACTAAAAGAAAAAACTCCACCAGCTGGATTGATGAGACTAGATTTCACAAGATATGGGTACTGTCATTTTCTCCCCCACCATTTTCAAATCCTTATTTAACCTAATCTTTTGTCTGATTATGGATATGCTGAGAAGACAAAACACCATGAGACTATATTATGTGGAATCTATACACATGTTGTTGTTTACTGTCTTAACATGGACAACAATCAGGTTTGAATTTGACATTTTTTGCTTCATTTTTAAAACATGGTTTATCAGAGACAGATTAGCAAACTCAAATCTTTCTTAAGCAATGGCTTCCAAATGTTCCCTGAAAACTTTTAACATGTCGGAAAATGTGACAATTCCAACCAAGCTACAATCATTTTCTATAACCCAAACATAGTTAACTCTATGTGAAATGGCTTGGATCATCACTGCAACTAATGAACTCTTGGGATGACAAACAATTGCCTCGGCTCTCCTCACCATCCGGGCCAAATAACTCATCGACCTACTATGTCTTAGGGACCTCGGCGATGGTAACACAGGGGCGACCGCGGTGGATTCCTCGTCAGATGATGACGAGAATCCACCAAATGGCATTGACATAGTAAAATGTTCAAGCATTCCATTCAAGTTCCTCTCCTTCAACCGCGCAGAAACTAGCTGAACTAGGTCCTCTGGAGGACCGCCACAGTCGATGTAGGCCATTAGGTCCCCAGAGGACAAGGTCTTGATAGCTGCTGCGACCGTCTCGTCGCAGCAGGCCAAGGTGAAGGGAGATATTTCTCCAATCAAAGTTCCCTCGCTGTCAACAACGGCCACTGAAGTTTGGTCCAGGAGGGCTATAGAAATGACTCCTATGGCTGCAGAGGCAGGGGAATGGTACTCAATGGTATGGATTTCAGAGCTGATGATGCCGAGAGTGTCAATCGATAAGGCGGGGATCGGCGAAAACAGACCAATGGAGCTGAGTAGGAATCTGATTATGTCTTCTTGAGTTAACCAACAAAATTCACGACCTTTGTGAATAGTGGCCGATGGCGATGGCTTCTGGTGCTGTTTCCTCTTGTTGCTGAGCTTTGTCTTAATTGGCACCACTAGATTTTGAGCTCCTCCAAGTATAAGATCAATTGCTTCTAACAAGCTGATCAAACAAAGAGAAAATAATCATAATTCATCACTTGAAATTAATTGAAAAAAGTGAAAGAAAAACAGATAAATTTCGGATAAATCTATGTACCTGCAAGAACGTTCCACATGCAAGACAAGGCCAGGAGCCTTAGGCAAAAGCACAGAAACAGGCTCGTTCAAAGCAAGCAAAGGTGACACCAAATGTTCATCTTTGCAAAGATAACAAATCACATCCACCATGCAAACTTTGCCTACACATCTACAATCAGCCGAATCGAATTCGGCCTTATGATCACAACACCATACGCTCACGGAGTTATCGTCGGAGTTTTTCAAGACCTCGAGAGCCTCGGCAACGGTGGACGTTGTCGGAAGTGACCTCAGGGCTGGCTTGCCAAGACACAAGTCAGATAACTCATACGACAACAACCTCAATGCCATGCAAAAAGAAACAACTAGGGGAAATTGAGTGAATTGAGAAAAGAAAGAAAGAAAGGGTTTCTGGTTTTTTTGTTTCTTGAAGATGGATGCTGTGAGTTGGAGGTTGTGGACGGGTATATATAGGAGAGGTGACCGTGTTTAGTTGCAGTGTGGTTGGAAAACGAAGGGAGGAGGAGGGTACGGCAGAAAATGTGTAGGGTACATGATATTTTTGTCTTATAATATGGAATTAAGTGAATAATTGAGATTACAGAACAGATGTGTAGATGCTATTGACTCATGCCATCGCAGCCATGAGTTTACAGTTTTATATTTAAAGTGCAGAGTAGGCTCATATTATTATAATTCTTTTTGAGAAAAAAATCGATAGAATATTTTTTAAATTTAAGATTTAGATTAGGAATCAAAGTTTAGATGTTTAGGTTTAGGTTGTATAGTTTAAAAATAAGGGTTTATGATTTATAATGTATAGTTTTAGGGCCAAATTGGGGCAATATTGCACATGAAAAAATATTTTAAAATCTATATCACCTTCCGAATTATTTTCGAATCTATTGCACTTTCTATAGTAACTTTTAAGGTCATATGGATTTTAATCCGACCTCAACAAAATATATTAAAAAAATATGAAAGCATGTTGCTTTCATTCCGACCTCATGCAAAACATGCCAAAGTGGATCGGCTGTAAAGCTTTGCTATGATTTTTGGTAAGACGTGCATGTGATTGAATTATACTTGCTTTCAACACTGAATTATGCATGGTTTGGCAAGACATATAATTTCACATGTAGCATTGATGACCAGAGACTCATTTTTTTAAAAGACTTTGGATTCAATCACATGCATTGTCCGAATATATTTTAAATATTAATGTGATTGCTTATAATCAGGGATGGAGCCAAGATCGAACATTGGCATGAGTTAAAATATTAAATTTCAAAAATAAGGGTTTATTAAGTATTTAAATTCAAAATTTATAGGACAATGCCTAATTTGTCTAATATTTAAACTTATAAGAACATAAATTATTTTTTTTTTTTTGCTAATACAGGAAAAAAATAGCAAGGATTAGTTCCTTCTATCTGCATCCAGCAGACCAAGCACCGCCTGCGGCGGCTCCAGCAACCATAGCTCGCACCGTTCATCCCTCTTCAACAGCCGCGACAAGTAGTACGCTACCCGATTCCCCTCACGCCCAACATGTTGGATAACAACTTCCTATTCTCGACATAGCATACCAACAATCAAATCCACCAAAGCATCCCTTCGCAACGCCGAAGATTCGTTCCGAAGCATACATAAATTGTTTTATTAATGCACCCTACACTTGTTGGTTTGATTTCCGTAACTTTTTATTTCTAATAAAAAATTAATTTAAAAGTTCTATACGATCATATCGAATTTTGTTATCAAAGAAATTGAAAGTTTGAAAGCTTGGTTAGATGGATAAGGATTTCACCATGGAACTCTCTAGATTTGCTCTTAATAAATTGACATAATAACTAATCTAATAATTTAATTTGTATCTAAACTGAAAATGTGTAACATTAAAACTTTTCTTGATAAAAAAATTACTCATTTAGTAACGAATCATCCATAATTACTATATTTAATTGTATAAACAAATTTTGTCTCTTTATAATTTTGTTTTTATTTAATTTGTTTTATACCAAATTTTATGCCTAATTTTTAATTTCGTTTGTTCTCTTATATTTTATGAAATGTTTTCCTAATTAGAAAAAGAAGAGCACGTTAAATTTCTATCTCAAGCTAAGAATAAAAAAGTTTGATCAATGTGACCCGTAATTGGTAGAGTGACCAAAATGTTTATGGTACATTATTTTATATGGGTACAAATTCATTATTTTATATGGGTACAAATTTTAATATTTATTTTGATAATATAATACATCTCTATGTAGTTAAAAAAATAATTTAATCAAATCATCAATCAAGTCTGAATATCGTCATGTATTCTTATGATGAAATAAATCAAAGAACAAAATGTAGTTTAATTAGAAAATATAAATAGTCACCGAATTTTTAGGGTAGATTTATTTTGGTCACCGTACTTTTAAAATATTCGATAAGGTCGCCCAACTTTTAGTTCAATTTCAATATAGTCATCGATCTTTTAGTTCGCCTTTGAAATGGTCCCTCCTGTTGGAAGCTTACGTAAGTTCTTGTTTTTCCTTAATAAAAAAATAGGTAAACTACACTAACTATCACTCAACTTTCTTCTTACTCCTATTTTGGTCACTAGAGTTTGAAAATTTTCAATTTAATAACTTAACTTTTGAACTGTTAATATTTTGGCCACTCTGAAATGACATGTTTATACAAATAGAAAACTTTGATTAATCTTTAAAAAAATATTGTGGTTAATTGGTAAATTCATATTATTTAATTCTCGATCTTGTATTGTACCAATTAAATCAGATAATCGATTAACCAGTTAACCAAAATATTTGATTCTAGAAATGATTTTTTTACTTTTTTTATTAAAATATGAAATATGATAATATGGTAAACTTAATAATTTTTTGGTTGTAATAAAAGTGTAAAAACAACTAGAAAGTCAAAATTTGAAAGTTTACACCTATTAATCCTACCTAGAGCCAAAAAAAATTTAAAAATCAGAAGGGTATTAAAATCACTAGACCATAAGATATTGTAATGCATAAAATTTAGAAATATTGTATATAATAGATCCCGTCGGTTAATCAATTTTGCTTAAAACTGTGAACTATAACCGAATCGAAACAACTTATTTTAAAAATTTGTAACGAAATCGGGTTCGATTAATCCTTATAAAAAATTATTTTTGTTAATTGCTAAATTCAGATTATTCAATTCTCGATCTTATATTGTACCAATTAAATTGGATAAATGATTGACCGGTTAATTGAAATATTTGATTCGAGCAATAAATTTTTTTATTTTGCTTATTAAAATATCAAATATGGTAATATGGTAAATTTAATAAGCAAAGTAAAAAAAATAATTACCCGCATTTTTTAAGGATTAATCGAATTTTTCTATTTGTATAACCATGTAACACCCGGGTTTAGGGGTTAGGTGAAAATAATATTTTAATATTATTTGGGCTCGATTTTATAATTAAAACAATCTTTTGAGTTTCGGGTTTCAAAAGCAAATAATTCAAGGTCGGACTAAATTGAATTGTTTTATATCTTGCATTGAAATTTTGAAAAGAAGGGAATTGACATTTCATTAATGGCAAAAATGTAAATTAATGGGCTTTCAATTAAAAAAAAACCCATTTTGTTTCAAATATCCCTTGTCATCTTTTTCCTCTCTCTCTCTCCCATTCCTTTCTCACGACAAAGAAGACTCTCCTTCTTCCAATCACTATTTCATCCCCTTTCTTCTTCAATAGTGGAGCTTTTTGAAAGGTAAAGGTATTTTTGACTTCCTCTCATCCTCCCCTCCATAAAAGTACCTTTCATTTTAGTTTTCATGAAGGTTTTGGAAAATGAAAGTTTTGAAATTCTTGATTAAAAATGGTGCCTTTGTGTAGCTAAACTTAATATTTTGATTTGTTATGGTTAGCTATGGAATATAGGAGCCAAATGATACTACATATGTGAATTTCAAATGATTTTAATCAATTTTCATATTTGGGTGAAAATGGGGTTTTTGGGAGGTTTTGGGTGAGTTTTGGGGGTTGTTTTAGGTGGGTTTTGATAGGCTTTTGATAATGCTATGGATAGGGGTTGAATTGGGATCAATTGTGGGTGTAATGGAAGTTGAAAACTTGGTTTTTGGACAAGGTTTTGGGGCCATCCGAATTGGTAAAAAATGGATATTGTTCATGCTTGCAATATGGTAGTTTGTGGTTGAATTGCATTCCGGGTTAGTTTCGATGACAAGATATTGATTGTGGATGTTTTATTTGTGTTTGGGATTGATTAGAATCAAGTTTGGGCATCGGTGAAGCATCGGAAGTGAATCCAGGAAGTTGAAGGTTGTTGCTTGCTTGGTCTTGAGCTTGGAAGCTTAAGTGAGTGGTAAATTACTTTAAATGATTTTAAAATAGTTGGTTCGAGTATATGGACTAGGTTGAGCTTGGTAGACCCACCTAGAGTTAGGATTAGGGTGGTAGCCTAATCCTAAGCTTGATCCAGAGCCCTTGGATGAACTCATTATATGTTGTGTATGTCTCGTATGAAATGTGGTATGAATACTTGTGTATATTGTATTATACATGTGGGTTGAGTTATGACTTGTGATGCTTGAGACATGCATGGTGATGGTTGTTGGTGAGTACGTGCTAAGCACGAGATTGGTTGAAATGAGTAATGTGAAGTGAGTAAATATTGGCACTAGTTTACTTGAATACAAATGATCGATCATTAGGATGTTAGTGTGTACACATGAGTCTAAAGTCGCGCGTGGCCTTGGTGGCGTTGAGTCACCAAGGAGGAGTACGGGTTCGCCCGAAATCGTATTTAAATGTAGTCGGTGATGAGTGGAATCCCATCGACGGGGCGTGAGGATGAGTGGAATCCCCTCCGCGAGACCGGTGATGAGTGAAATCCCACCGTGAGGTAATGTGGTTGTTGGATGTGAGTTTCCAACATGTCTATCCGCGTATTCGGGTCTTAGCTAGGTGCCAATGTTGTTTGATGTATATATCAATGTGTTGAGGTTCATGGTTCTTATTGGGATACTTGTTTGTGATTACATGTATCATGGAAATTGAGCTTATGATCATGGCATTAATATTGTCTATTGCTCATGCATTTTATCTTGTGGGCCTTTGGTATGATTGTGTTTTACCTTGGCTAGATCGTGCTCGGACCCTGCGATGTTGAGGTTTGTTTTTAGAGCTTACCCTCACTAAGCATCCTTGCTTACGCTCTCTTGTTCAACATTGCAGATCCTTAGTTCGTGGGTTGCTCGGGCAAGTGGAGGGCCTCCAAGTGTGGTTTTGGCTTGAGTTCATCAAGTATGGATTTTAATGTTAGACATGTAATAGTTTGAGCAATGGGACGTGTAATGCTTTGTTGGTTTGTCGTTGGTTGCTAGGAGCATGTTTAGACTCCTTAATGCCTTGCTTGTGTATGGTCGGTGTTGCCATGATGAATGTTAACTCATGCCCAATTGCTTATTTTGAATGCTAGCTAAATGCCTTAGAGGTCATCTTTATGTTTGGTTGGTGTTTGAATGGATGTACGTTTGGTGAAGTCTTATCTTAGTGTTTAGACTTGTCTTATGCTTGTTGAAACATGCTAGTATGGTTGGTATGCCTTAAGTTTAATCAATGTGGTGTTGTGATGTGTTTTGGTGGTGTTTTGGGGCACCTTTGTGCCTCAAAACAGCAAAATCGAGTCTGCAGACAAGGGGCGTTTCGGAACGGGTCCCCCTGTTCCGGAACGGGTCCTTTGCAAATGGCCTGCCGTTTCGAAACGGATGAGGGTCGTTTCGGAACATTTTTGCTACTAGAATTTTGAGAAATTGACGAGATGAAGGCGTTCCGAAACGGGCCTTTGATGTTTCGAAACGGTCAAATCTCGTTGACCACGAGATATTGACCGTCAAGGTCGTTCCGATACGGGTCACCCCTGTTTCGGAACGGTCACCTTATGGTTGACCCTGGCCCGTTGACTAAGTCAAGGCGTTTCGAAACGCCCTAAGGGCGTTTCGAAACGGCCTGCTGTAAAACAATAAAATGAGCTGTTTAATTGTTGGGTTGGTCGATGTTTGTTGCAATGTTTGTATTTTTCGCTGATGTGCTTCACATAGGTTTAATTATGCATATAGACAAGATAAAATAAAAAGAAATTTTTAGGGTCGTAAACCAAGGGGAAACCTTAACGGGTTTCGCTTCGGTTTTCCCCGTGTGGCCCACTCGGACCGGTCATCCGACCAGACCGGGACGAGGGGGTTACAAACCATGTCATTTGAGAGTTGTCAAAATATGAACAATTCGAAAGTTAAGTTATTAAATTAAAAATTGTTCAACTCTAGTGACCAAAATATGTGTGAGAAGAAAGTTGAGTGACGGTTGGTGTAGTTTACTCATTTTTTATTAAGGAAAAACAACGTCAAATTCTCACTAGAGGGACGTATTGAATTCGAACTAAAAGTTGGGTGGCCTTATCGAATATTTTAAAAGTGTGGTGAACAAAATAAATTTGCCCTAAAAGTTCGGTGACCATTTATGTAATTTACCCAAAAATCAAATTTCATTGACATTTAATTTAGGCCCATTTTTTATGGATTATTATCTTATACACCGGCGGTGGAAACTAAAAGATTCTATAAGTGCCTTAGTTTTAGGGTTTAGAGGCTTAGTTTAGGGTGTAGGGTTTAGGTGTTTAGTTGTAGGGATTTATAATTTAGGGTTCAGATGTTAGAGTTTAGTTTTTAAAGTAATATGGTGAGGATTTAGGTTTTAATCTATAAACCCTACATTACAATTTTAAACTATAAATCTCAACCACTATCCCTAAAATCAAAACTCATACACATAAACCCCTAAATCATAAACCCTAAACTAAATCACTAAACCCTAAAATTAAAATGTTTGTGAAAATTTTTAATTTCCACATCCAGTATATCAAATAATTACCATTTTTTATTAGTCAAAACTGATGAGTTTAGTCGTTTGTCTTCTTCAATAATTTAAGAATCCATCGTCGATATTCTTTCATACTGCAAATCTCAAATCTCGTTCTACTTTGTTTCATATATTTTTTATTTTTCCTATGGAAATTATGGGTGTTTTTGTTGAGTATCGTAACATGTAATTTTTCACGGTTAGATTTGTTGTCACCTCTACAACGAGTATTTATTTAGTTATTTTATTTATTTATCTTTATTTTAACTATTAGACTAGTTTTTTCATGTTATCATGTGTTTGTAATCACACCAAATATGTCATACTTAAGTTGTGATAAAATTTATTGTCATGTTCTATTATTATGTTATAGATTATTTTGTTTATTATTCAGCACTGACAATGGTATATATATATATATATATATATATTAAATTGTTTAGTTGATTTTCTTAACCTTTTTTCGTACGGTATTATTTTCATTATTCAATGGTTTTATTTTTGCTCTTTCATGATTTTAAGTGAAAGGAACAATTAATATAATTAGGTTTTCAAAAAAAATTAATATAATTAGTATAAGATTATACAATTTTTTTCTTAAAATTGTGAACTTTTACGACGTTTTCTTTTTATTTAATAAAATTAATTTCTATTTTTTCAATATATATTTTGATTCAGCTCCTTAATATTTTTGCTAGTATTTTATTCAGGTTAGATATACTTTTATTTTTTTCTTTGAAAAATAATAGTAAGATAAATACTTTAAATCTTTAAAATCACCCATCAAAGAGAGCAGATAACTTTAAAAGGATAATAATAATAATAATAATAATAATAATAATAATAATAATAATAATAATAATAATAATAATAATAATAATAATAATAATAATAATAATAATAATAATAATAATAATAATAATAAATGATTGTTAACATTGTTTGTAAATTTAAAAATGTCCACTATTATTATATCAAATAAAAATTTATACTTAAAATGAATTTTCGATTCAGCTCCTTAATATTTTTGCTAGTATTTTATTCAGGTTAGATATACTTTTATTTTTTTCTTTGAAAAATAATAGTAAGATAAATACTTTAAATCTTTAAAATCACCCATCAAAGAGAGCAGATAACTTTAAAAGGAAAATAATAATAATAATAATAATAATAATAATAATAATAATAATAATAATAATAATAATAATAAATGATTGTTAACATTGTTTGTAAATTTAAAAATGTCCACTATTATATCAAATAAAAATTTATGCTTAAAATGAATTTTGATTCATATAAGTAAATGTTAGTGTAATTTTGTCAGATAAAGCTCAAGTCAGTTGGTATTAGGTGGACCGTTAAAATAAAAATTTAAACAAAAATATTTAATCATTCACTCCAAAAACAACATGCAAAAAATGCACTCACAATTTTTCTCTATAAACAAATATGTGCTACAACAAAGCTATCTCTCTATGTTGACTCAATTTGCTCGAACAAATTGGTATTAATTGATAATTTTTTATTACCATGGCCCCATAGATATTTTTTTGATATGTAACTTTCAAATATCTAAAACAATTTTTGTTCTTGGTGACAAGAAAATATTGAAGATTCCATCTTAGAGATATTTTCACAATAATATATTAGAAACAAAATCAATTTCTTTATAAAATATTTTTTACAATCAAATTTGAAAATCCAAATCATATATTTCATCAAAAAAGAAAGACATTATCAATGGGATAAAAAGTTCATTTTTATGGAACATATAATTTGATCTCAAAGATTTTTAAATATGAGAGTGGATGTGATCGAACAAAATTTTAATAAATTGTATAATTTATTTATATAAAAATATTTTAAAATTATATTTATTAATGTTTTAGATAATTATTTGATACAATTAAAAAGACATAGATATAAAATAAAATTATTTTAAAAAGAATGTAAAAATCTTTGCCATGGGTTTTTTTTTCTTTTTGCTTTTTCAAAAAAAAGTTTTTTTAGGTGTTATACCGTACTAATTGACAAATTTATAATTAAACCTTTACTATGAATAGGTCCTCTGATTTTAGGACATGGGGACCATACACAAATCTTTTCAATATAATTAAATTTTAACTTTTTGCATTTCCCCTTCACTTTTATTAGTGTGGTATGTTGCATTGCAAATTTTTCCAAATGCCAAATAATTTATGGATTTAAATCCATTTAGGTCTAACCTCAAAACCTTAATTATTGTTTTTTTTATTATCCCAAGTGGGGATTTTCTTCAGTGAAATCAATCCCTATTTGATTTTTTTTTATCTAAATCAATCCCTATTTGATTGTTTTCTTTGAATTGAAACCTTAAAATGACGAGATAGTTTTGTCACAACTTGTTAGACACTTAAGATGTGCAAGATCTTACCTACCAAGTTCTAACATGAAAATGTGGGGGAAATTAGTGAAATTTTAGTTATATTCTTATAAATTCTATTAGAACAAATTTGTAATATTATCAACAAGATATTCCTTGAATGATATTGGTGTGTTATTTGATTCTTTTAATAGTCTTAAGATGATTACAAGGTGATATACGTTCATACTTTTTCTTAATTCTTTGATAATGCACATACAATATGCAGATAAATTTGCTCGAAATCAGGTCTTTTAGGATGAATACCACCATCTTTTTTACTGAGATCATTTATTGAGTTCGAGACATTTGAATTTTTTTTTGACAAATCCTAATTCAAATCATAATCCTGCCAAGAGGGAAGGGGGACTCTAGGGGAGAAAGGAGAGTGCTCCTAGTAAGTTTAAAACCTATGACCTAAGAGAATTTGAGGGAATAAAGATGAGCAGCTTGGCAAACCGGCCAAATGTACTTGCTCACCATGTCTGAAAATAGTTACATTCGCAGAAACATATTTACTCCAAGGCGAAAATAGTTGTTGCTTGTTGTAGAGATTGTTAACGGAGAGGCATTGGCCTATGGTTTGTAGTGCGTTTGATAATTTCTGGAAGTTTTCGAGGTTGCTTTTGGTTTATTAGAAAGATAGTGTGGTGAGAGGGTTTCAGTCATGTAGCAGATTGGGTTCAGCTTCCTTGCTTGTTATAATGTGGAGTTGTTTCCTCAGCTTGACTTCCATGTCATGTAGTAGATTGAGTTTCAGACATGTAGCAGTTTAGGATTTTAGTTTGAGGGTTACGGGTTAAATTATTTTTTTTATAAATAATAAGGTTAAATTGAAATAATATTTAAATAATGAGGGTTCAATAAAAATACGAAAATATGTGAGGTACTAAATATATAATTTACTCTTATAAAAAAATAAAATTTTAATATATATAAAAAATAATTTAATTAAAATTTTTAAAATAATTATTAATTATATGATGGGTCTTTAAAATTTTAAATCTTTATTAATTAATTTAATAGTGTTCATCGGTATTCATAATTAATGATGTTCATCGGTGTTCGTCGCACGTGGTAAGACTCATCCTAACTAATTAATACTATTTGAAAACTTAGGCAAAATATACACACTTCTTTTTTTAAAAGATTTTGAAAAGTTTCAAAAAAATGGATGAATTTGCTTTTAAATTTAAAAAATATCTAGAAGGCAATAATTACTCCATGTGGAAGGCCCTATCCAATGAGGAGTTCTAGATCTATATATCACCCTTGGATCTTGATTGACATACATTATGTGGTGGGGTCCACCATGTGCAGGTTATATAATGACGTTTTTGTCCATGTGCCACTAAGGCATCCAACCCATATACCGTAGGCTTGGTACACCTAATTAACGGTGAGTATTCGATTAAGTTTGATTAAGAAATTTTGAATTAAATAAGTTGATGAATATTATTTTGTAAATTAAATTTTATTTAAAATTATTTTATTCGAGTTTATAAAATTAAATTCGAGTTAAATTATTCAAAATTTTGTACAAATTTAACAATATTCACATACTATTATAAATGTCATGTCTTTTTTATTTTTTATTTTTTATTTTTTAATAGTCATGTCTTAGTTTAAAATTACTAGCATCATAAAAAAAATAGTTGTTGGATAGTTCTTTTATTGTGTAATGATTTGCAGAGACGTAACCATGTAGGGTGTGGGAAGGACTTCTTACCCTTCTTAAATTTTTTTAGTCTAATTGTATTTTTAGTCATTTTAATTTAAATTTTAGTTAAATAAAAATTTTGTCCCTCCCAATTTTTAGATTTAAAGACATGAAACTTTTGCCCCTCTCAATATTTAATCTTAGTTTTGTCCCTTATGATTTGTGAGGAATATCATTATTAATACTCCCAAGTGGAAATAGTAAAAGAACACAAATCATATTTTGAACTACAAATTACAATATTCTTAACATTATTTGAATAACATTTGGAAAGTTTTGCTAGTTGTTTTAGTTTCATCTTAGAAAAGTGTGGGGCTAGGAAATGATAGTACAATATTTTCATTGAATGATGGGAAAAGTAATTTGTAAAGAGTTACAATCGGATTATCAAATTGAATAATATGAAAAGACAATGAGTTTTAAAGTGTGAGGCTAAGAAATTTTGACACCGCAAATTAAATTTTATGTTTGTCCATGATTTAAACTATACACTTTTTTACTGTAAATACATAAATCTCTATGACGTATTAATATCTTATTGATCGGAAAAAAAATTTAACAAAAAGACAATGAGATTTAAAGTGGTTGCCTTAATAGTTTATGGACTTTTTAAAAAAAATGTTTACTTAAAAGAAAAAAGAGAGAAAGAAAACATAGTTTAGAATTTTTTTACTTCAAGCCTAAGATAAACTACACAAATAAATCCTTTGATTATAAAACATTTTTCATTGAGTCTCTCTATTATAAAAAAAATAAAAAACTATAGCATGGTCACTAACTTCATACAGGGAGAGAATTGCATGTCTAGATCTATAATCCGAAGAAAAGTGGATTATTCTCTATGAATTAAAACCAAAATATAAAAATACCAACAAGAGTTGGGTGTATTGGTAAGGATATTATACTCACAGGGAGAGGACGTGAATTCGAACGACGAACATACATATTACTAAAAAAATCAAAATACAAAAATAATGGGATTCGGTGGAATTGAATATTTAAAGAATTCGAATGTTACAAAGTCAAAGAAGACAAGTGATAAGACAACTAACAAGGGACCAATGACAATTACACATGATAATTGAGATCCGTACATTCCACCATGTGACAGATAAGTACACGTGTAACAATGTTATAATATGATAAAAAAACTATTTTTTTATATTTTCAAAATAATTGAAAATTGAAGAATGAAAAGAGAAAATATGACACATTATTAGATCCGATCACCTCAAATAATAAATGTATAACAAAGTAATTTACAACGATAAGGTATCAAATTTTATGTAAATAAATAATATTCTAGGTACAATTAGAAATTATAATCCGTAAATGTAGCTTTTGATGTGTTTTAAGATCTTTGTTTGGATCATACGGCTTTTTGTACTTTGTATTTGGTCTGAAAATTCAACATTTTCAGCGGGTTGTGTGATTAAATTGATGGATACATACACCAAACATGTTTTTTTCTTCATGATACAGAGAAGCAATTCTAACTTAATAGAGCATGGTCTCGGTTGATCAGGGATAGCAAAAAAAAAAAAAAAAACCCTGAATGCGGCGGGTTCCAACTCAACCCAATTCGGTATGGTCGGATTTTTTTAAAAAATTTTTATTTTCGGGTCGAGTTTTAAAAGGTTTGTGCCGGGTCGGTTTTAGGGTGAAAATTTCCGACCCGTCTCGTTTTATTTATAAATATATATTTATTATATATTATTTTTATTATTTTTCAGGCGGGTCGGGTTTAATCGGGTTTTTTACTAAAATTTCTAGGTCGGGCCAGAGTTAGAGTTGAAATTTTAAATTTTTAGGTCGGGTTCGGGGCGGCCAAAAACTCGCCCCGCCCTTCCTCATTGCCATCCCTACGGTTGAGCAACTCCAGCATCTCACTTGGCAGATCGATATAAAGCCAAAGTTAGTTTATCTGCGACGACATTAGTTTGTGTTGCCTAATATTGGAATAACAACTCACGAACCGAGGCTACAAGTGTGCTACCAACAAACTTAGTTGGAAGTGATACCTTATAATGAGCCTATACAATATTTGATTTAGATTAATCGGTCAATATGTTAAATATTATTAGTTATAAAAAAAGAATTGAACAAAATTTGAGAAATGAACCAATATTTTCAAATGAAAAATAGTATATAGACTTAATTTCGTAAAAATAAAATATAAAGACTAAATTTTAAAATTTCTAACATATTTAAACCACCCTAAGTGTTTAGGAATTGGATTGGGCCCTATGAAGCTTGCTTTTTTCCACTGAGTGAATGTGAGCTTAGCTAAAGTCCAACATCTGTTTACCATTAAATTGGACCTCATTCACACCCATGTTTTTAATTGGACCACTTTAACATTTTATTACAGCCCAGAAAGGAATTTATGAGAAATGCAGATATTTGATAGTTATCGACGAGTGTTAGGTGCATTGGAAGATATATATACAAACTTCAAATATGAATTCTAAAAAAGATACAGAAAATTATGTCTATATATATCAAATAGTTGTTGAGAATATTGAATCAAATAACAAGAGTTTAATGCACGAATCAATTTGCCTCAGTGGTTAAGGGGACAATTGTTGTTCTTAGAAGTCACAAGTTCGAACACCAACAGCTATTGCAGGGTGATTGAGCATGCATTCTCAAATAGTTGAGAGTATATTCAGAACAAATACTACTTGTAATTGTAATTACCTTAGCTTTTTAAAAAAATAATAACAAGAATTTAATATCTTTTAAAATCTTGAATTTGAGAAATTTAAATTTTAATATTTTTTAAAAGTATTTTTAACTCTCTACTTAATAAAAAAAAAAACTATATGAAAATTATACCAATAGACAATAGTATATAACATGTTATTGGACCTCATTGATACCCATGTTTTTATGTTGGACCACTTAAACATGTCACAACATCATTAGAACCCAAACCAAATAACCAATGGGACCAAAGACACATTAAATGAGAGAAAATATAGACAAAAAAAAGAGAGACAAAATATTAAACAATGATGTCATTTCAACTTGCAAGTCAAGCTTTCCTAGTATTTCAAAGTTGCCCATGGTTTTGAAAACCAAGGTGTCATACGGGGGAGGTCACTTCAATCTATAATTTAATATTTTACAATAATTTTTAGTATTTTATATAATATCTAAAATTTAAACCTTTAAATTAAAATTAAAAACATTATGCATATTTAAATTGATGGCCTTTTAATTATTTTGACAGTAAAACTTAACAATTCATATTAAAATATTCAAGTTCAATCGTTTTATTTGTAAAATATACGTGCATTGTTAAAAAGTTAAAAATATAAATAACGGTATTTTTATATAATGTTCTTTTATTCCAACAATTAAGCAAACAGAGAAAATGTGAAAATGCAGTGTGCCATTGATTGTTAACCACAGATTACAGAAAATAGTTTTCTTTTAATTTATTTTTAACTGCAGTTTGATTCTGACAATTCAGGTTTTACTAAGTCTTCCCCTACCAAACCATGCCCCAACTTGGTCAAATTTTATTATTTCCACACACAGAATAAAGGAGCAAACTTTGAGCTAACAGAATGAAGCTTTGAGTCACCATTTTGCTTTAGGAAAATGAATAAAAATCTCTACTTTAATGCTTTGAATAGCTTCTTAGGCCTAATAATGGAAGCTTGCAATAATTTCAGACAGAGCAATCCTTAATCTTGTTATCTGTTTCAAATTAATGGCTAATCAAAGTGGATAAAAAGACAAAGAACCCCCTCAATGATGGCAAACAATGAAGGAAACCAGCAGCTTCCACTTTCAGACAAAAAAGATAATGTCATGTCAGAAAAGAAATACACCAACTAAAACAAAAGAAATATCAAAAGATAAGAATACATTGGGGTCTGAGTATCCTTATCCTTTTCTTTCATGTCCCCACCAACATGAAGGAATCATATAAATAGTGATTAAACCCATCTCCAGTTCCATATATTTATTTATTTTCCATCAGATTCTTGTTTGAAACAAAGGGAAAAAGAAAAAAAAATGTTGGCTATTTTCCACAAGGCATTTGCCAATCCACCAGAGGAGTTGAACAGTCCAGCTTCCCACAAATCTTCAAAGAAGCCTAAACAGCCTGAAGAAACCCTGAATGATTTCCTTGCTCATCACCCAAACAACACTTTCTCCATGAGCTTCGGCAACGCCGCCGTGTTGGCCTATGTCCGCCATGAAACTCAGCCTTCAGTCAGTCAGAGGTAACAAATAAACAAAGTGTTTGGTGGTAATTATGAAAGATCAAAACTTTAACTTTAACAGTTCTTTTTTGCAGGTTGTTTTCTGGGTTTGATGACATATATTGCCTCTTCCTAGGGAGCTTGAACAACCTGTTCATGTTGAACAGACAATACGGGCTCTCAAAAGGGAGCAACGAGGCCATGTTTGTGATTGAAGCATACAGGACCATGAGAGATAGGGGTCCATACCCTGCAGATCAGGTTGTGAAGGATCTTGATGGAAGTTTTGCCTTTGTTATCTACGACAGCAAGACTGGAACTGTGTTTGCTGCACTGGTAAAATCAAAAAACCATACCCCCCCCCCCCCCCCCCCCAAGTTGAAATCTTGGAGATTTGAACCAAAGGGTGTCCTTAAAAAAGATAAAGTTTTGATTTTTATGTTGTTTGCACTTTGCAGGGGTCTGATGGTGGAGTTAAGCTGTACTGGGGAATTGCAGGCGATGGGTCTGTAGTGATATCAGATGATTTGGAGGTGATCAAAGAAGGGTGTGCCAAATCCTTTGCTCCATTCCCAAAAGGTACCTGAAACTTGAGATGCTTTCATTTCAATCACTAATTGTTCAGAATCTGAGAAATGAAAATGTTGCAGGGTTCATGTTTCACAGTGAAGGGGGGCTGATGAGCTTTGAGCATCCGATGAACAAGATCAGGGCAATGCCGAGAGTGGACAGTGAAGGAGTGATTTGTGGTTCTAATTTCAAGGTTGATGTTTACTCCAGAGTTAACAGCATTCCACGAGTGGGGAGTGAAACTAATTGGACTGACTGGGCTTCCCATTAATTATATCAAAATTAGAACATCAAAATGTTGTGCCTTGGTTATGTTGCTCTTCCAAAGCTTAAACAAACTCTTGGGGTTTCTTTTGTTTTGGTACTTTTATCTATGTTATGTTTTTGGTGTTTGTTTGATTTCTCTGAGATTGTAAATAATGAGCAAATAATTATAGTGGAAGACTATTATTCTACTATAAAAAATATCCGAACTCGAGGAGTTTCGATTCAGATTCAATCGAAACGATTAATTTTATTTAAATATTTAAGTCGGATTAATTTCGAGTTTAGTAAAAAAACTACCGGATAGCCAAGGAAAAAATAAAAGTACTATTGGGTCGAAATTGGGTGACCATCCCTACTTGCAAAGGTATTTTTCTAGAAAATATAATTATGAAATAAGAGTTGTTGGCCAAATCAATGTGTTTGTAACCAAAAGGTCAAAAACCATATCTTTCAATTAGGGATGGGCATTTTACCGGCTCGATTGGGTCTGAAATTTTTAATGAAAAAAATAAATTTGAGTTGAGTCGGGTTTTAGGGTAGAAAATATTCGATTAGGAAATAATAGTGTCATTTTCTCTTAAAATTTTTAGAGATATTTATAATAATACCACTCTTTATATATATAATAGAAATTGTACGTCTATTAAGTACCTTAAAATTATTTTTTTACAATTAAATCTTTAAAATTTATTTATTTTATATAGGTCGGGTCAGATCGGGCTCGAATTTAGTATATTTATTTTCGGGTTGGATTTAGGGTGTTTATTTTCGGGTCCGGTCCGGATAGACCAAAATTCCGACCTCATGCCCATGCCCATCCCTACTTTCAATCGGATTGAAATGCAAATATGCAAATACCAATAGATTTTACAATTTTCCATATATTTTTTCTCTATTAATAATTGATGGGGGGGGGGGGGGGGTTATTGATATTTTACTCTCATTATTTTTATGTTTGAATAACATAAGAGACTTAAAAAATATGGTCAAAATTTTAAAATTATATTTACAATTTAAACTTAACAAGTAGTCTCAATAAAAAAAAAGATGGTGTTCGAATAGGTGATCTCAATAAAAAAATAATGTTCGTCTTAATAAACTTGAGTTCAAAAACTAAAAATATATAAGAATAGATTTGGTGTGAACTGTTTTTTTTTTATAAATAAAGGGTATAACTACGTGCCTCGTTAAAAACCCCCTAACCTAGATGAGGGAAAAGAGTACACATAGAAATACATGAAAACGATACATCGAGAAACCGAAAGAAACACACAAGGCAACACCGAAAGGCGTCGCTAAGAGCCTAAAACCTCGGATAGATCCTTAGTGTAAATAGAAACCACCTTCAAAGGGGGTTCATCAAAGATGATCGTAGAAAAACTACCCGGAGAACTACATTTAACAAGACCATCGGCAAGGGCATTACCCCCCCCCCCCCCCCCCCCGCATCACATGAAAAAACCGCACATTCCAATCCATCCGCAACATCACATAGATCTGCTGCATCAACGTCGAAGTCGCAGCACCCTCACGCCAACCTTGCATCCATCTAACCACTTCTTTGTTATCAACCTCAACCTCAACATCTTTCAAACCAAGGCCCTAAGCTTGTTGTAAACCCTCAAGAACACCCCAAAGTTCCGCTTCAAAGACGGAGCAAATGCCAATAAATCTTGCGAAGCCCCTTATCCAAGTTACATCCGAACCCCGAAGCACACCACCACACGAGGCCATTCCGCTTCTTACACAACGCCCACCATCAGTGTTAAGCTTAACACAGTGATGGCCAGGGGGCTTCCAGGGGGAGTATGCCGACGTAGAGAAGCCTCCCCAATCCCATGGCTTTCCCTCAACACTTTGGCTGCACGGAACTCCTCCATAGCACGCCTGCAACGGTCAGCCACCGTCTCCCCTGGATCATCATCCGTGGAGAAAACATGCTTATTGCGCTGCAGCCACATGGCCCAAAGGGTGGTGCCGAATTGCACCGGCCAATCATCCCCTTCACACGCAAAATCACATGACTCCTGCAGGTTCTGATATAACCATGAGTGGAAATCAATCGTGCAAAACTCAGTCCATTTATCTCTTCGAACAAGCCTCCACCAAACACTTTGAGCACCAACACAACGACGGAAAAGGTGGTCCAAGTCTTCATCTTCCACAAGAAAGATCCCACAGCTCGCATCCGCTGTAAAATGCCGCCTCATACGCTCAACATTAGTCAAAATTCTGCCCCGACCCACAAGCTAAAGGAACACCTTTATGCGTTGCAAACCCGGAAACTTAGAAATTGTATTCCACAAACGGGTATCCTCCACATTTTCTACTGCAGCTTGCATATCGTAAGCCGATTTCACAGTGAACATGCGATCTTCACTCCATTTCCAACCCGGAGAATCACAAGAGAAAGAAGCCTTAGGTGGCGCAATAGCCGCAATTTTGAGAGTAATATGCGAAGGTAAGAACGGTGCGAATCTATCCCAATCCCAACTATCATCGGCCGCAAGCATGGTCCTAACGGGAGTGAAATAATAAGGTACATTAGCATTACCAATCATATGATCAATTAAAAGACCAATGTCCCCTATCCACGGATCTCTCCAAAAATCAACACTTGAGCCATTGCCCAAATTCCACACGATACTAGAACGAACATCCTCCCAAACCATACTAATCTGCTTCCATAGATTAGAACAGTTTCGTCTCTCCAAGGACACCGACATGTCATCCCACCATTTATATTTAGCACGAAGCACGCGCACCCAAAGATGATCCTTCTTCGTTAGTAACCCAAAAGCTACTTTCATAAGAAAAGCGGCATTTTGAATACTAAGATGACGAAATCTAAGACCACCAACCTCAAATGGCTTGCAGAGATCGTCCCACTTAACAAGATGGATCCCTTTCCGAACATCCTGACCACCCCAAATAAAGTTCCGCGTTATCATTTCAATCTCATTACAAACACTCTTCGGTAACATCATCGTTTGCATAGTATATGCTGGGATAGCCGATATAACAGCCTTAGCCAAAGTAATGCGCCCGGCAAGAGAAAGGAGTTTAGATTTCCATCCACTCAACCTCTCCTTAATCTTTTGTATCAGATAGCTATAGGAAGCCTTTGTGACACGAGAATGTAATAAAGGCAGTGTGAATTGTTTTCAATTCATATTATTAGTTTGTTTTAATTTAAATTTTTAATAAATATTTTATTTAAATTTAATTTAAAATAAATATTAATATAAAGGGTAAACTACATAAATGACCATCATACTATTGGAAAAGTCGCGATTTGACCACCTTACTTTTTTCGAAGCAATTAAACCACCATACTATTAAATTGGGTGCAATGTGACCACCAGCCGTTAGAGGTTAACAGTAAGGTGATGTGACAGTTAAAAAATTAAGGGTATAATTACACATTTGGTCTTTATTATTTACACATTCTTTCAATTTAGTCATAATTTTAAACTAATAAAATAAATTAGTTAGGTGGTGACACGTGTCAACACCTTATTGGAGGAATTTAATTATTTATATTTGATTAATAAATTATTTTCCTCCTCTAATCAGGTGGTGACACGTGTCACCACCTATTTAGAGGAGAAAAACACAATCCCCAAAATTGCTCTAGGTGGGAATCAAACTTGGGTTTAGCAGGGACAAAGGCAACGCCTTAACCATTGCACCAAGCACATGTTTGTGCTATAAATCACCAATTGTATTATATGTCTTATTGTTTGTTACCATTCAAACTCATCTTCTTCATCATCACTTTTTTCCTGCTTCAGTCTTCTCATGTTTTCTCTTCTTCATCCTCCATAAACTCTACTGAAGCTCTTTTAAAATGGAAAGCTAGCCTCCACAATGACACTAGAGTTTATGGCAGATATAGACAGTTCTACAAAAATCAATATGTTAGAAAAGAGACATCGACAGCACCATGTGAAACAATAATAAGTCAATGTATAAAGAAAGAAAGACCCCGAAAATTCATATATTTGTATCATGTTCATGTCGTTTCATCATAAAGTTTGAAAATTGACTCGACTTAAGAAATATCGAAAACAGTATCTCTCTATCTACACACCTTGTAATGACATGTTCATATCTCAAGAACAATGGAAGTAAACTTACTTGAGCAGTAAAATGTATAATTGGTGACAAAAGGGTCAATATATATATTTGTTGATGAAGGGCTTACCTAACATCATCGATCATTTGCAGATGTAAAGGAGTCGGCGAATTCAGAAGGCTTTGCCGGAATGCTTCCTTTATTATCATCCAGACTTGTATAGCTCAGGCCTTGGCTTTCTTCTGCCTGCCAAACCTTCAACATCTGGGAAAGTGGCTGGCTGAAGTCGACGCCGGGATAACACTCAGATTCATCATCGACTGGCTTCCACTTCTCTACTAGGGGTGCTAGTACATTCACCACATCTCGTTGTGGAGGCTAGCTTTCCATTTTAAAAGAGCTTCAGTAGAGTTTATAGAGGATGAAGAAGAAAAAAATATAGGAAGACTAAAGCAGAACAAAAATGATGAGGAAGAAGATATGGTGAATGGTAACAAACAATAAGACATACAATACAATTGGTGATTTATAGCACAAATATGTGCTTGGTGCAATGGTTAAGGTGTTGCCTTTGTCCCTGTTAAACCCAAGTTTGATTCCCACCTATAGCAGTTTTGGGATTTTGTTTTTCTCCTCTAAATAGGTGGTGACACGTGTCAACACCTTATTGGAGGACCACCTAACTAATTTATTTTATTAGTTTAAAATTAGGACTAAATTGAAAGAATGTTTAAATAATAAGGACCAAATGTATAATTATACCCTTAATTTTTTAACTGTCACGTCACCCTATCGTTAACCTTTAACGGCTGGTGGTCACATTGCACCCAATTTAATAGTATGGTGATTTAATTGTTTCGAAAAAATAAGGTGGTCAAATCGCGACTTTTCCAATAGTATGTGGTCATTTATGTAGTTTACCATAATATAAAATTATATTTAACAAAGCTATTTAATTTTTAAATAAATTAAGAAAAATGTATTCAATACAGGTATATAGATTTTTTTTTTAAGAAAAAAAAGGAAGGAAAAGAAAAAGAAAGAGTGCTTGACTGCCAATGGGCCAGTAAGTAATAGTAATACTCGCTTTCAGCCCTCAGATTCTCACTCTCGCTTTGTATCTTCTCCTCTTGTAATTTCCACCGATGCCCGAATCCGACCCGAAACCCGACTCAGGAACCCTGCAGCATGACATTGCCGTTGATCTCGACGGTGGAGATGACGATAACGATGAAGACGACATCTTTGAAGATGGTGATGATGACGACGACGACGATGATGATGATGAAGAAGAAAACGACGACGTTTTGTTCGAACCCGCTACGCCCCGCTCGGTGAAGCTGAAAATGGACACACTGGTCCGGCGTATGTTAACCGTCCCCGTTCCGATCCACGTCCACGATGTGATCGTCAAAGGGAACACGAAGACCAAAGGCTACATAATCGGAGCCGAGGCATCGGAGGATTTGAAGAAAGCCACCACGATGCAGGACCTGTTGCGAGCATCGAACGCCGTGAATTCGCGGCTGAAATCGCTCGGACTCTTCGATTCGGTCACGATAACGCTCGATTCAGGCCCGCCTGAGATTCCCGGAAGCGCCAATGTAATTATTGAGGTTGAGGAAGCGAGGAATCGGATATCGGGAGAGATTGGAGCTTATACGAAAGCTGAGGTATATTTTCTTTACAAAAAGTCAAGGCTTTTGTTTTATTAAATTAAGGTAACTAGATTTATCTTAGATACAAAAAGCGATAAATTTATTAAAATTGTTTATTTCCTCAGAAAATTTCTTGCCATTTGCACTTTAAATGGGATGGAAATGCCAAATTTAGATCTTCTGAGTTTGTGTTGAGATGTATTAAGGAGATTGATTCTGAATTCTGGTTTAGTCCTCTGGTTAAAATTTTTCCTTTGTTAAAATTCTAGTTTGGGAATACTTAGCTAGTTAACATTTGTACAAGGTTGCGAAAATGAGAATCATATGCTAGTGAATATGTATATATTGCTGTATTTCAGTTTTGTTGAACTATAATTGTATGATGTTTTTATAGGCTAAATCTTCCTCGGTGGAAGGATCAATCAAGTACAAGAATCTGTTAGGGTTTGGGGATCTATGGGATGGTTCAATTGCATACGGTTTTGACCGTGCAGCGGAGGTAAGTGCTGGTGTATATTTGCCCAGATTGAGAACATTGGTAGCTCCTGTGACTGTTCGTGCATACATGTTGACCCAAGATTTGCTGAACTTTTCTTCTTACAAAGAGCGAGCCGTTGGACTTTCTCTTGGCTTGTATTCGAATAGATATCAGAACTTGGAATACCACCTTGCATGGCGTAACTTAGCAGATCCATCTCAAACGTCATCCTCGTCCGTAAGGATGCAGCTTGGACATGATTATCTTTCATCTCTGAAGTATACACTAAAAATTGACAAGAGAAATTCTCCCGTGAGGCCAACTCAAGGATTTGCATTTGTTGCTAAAACTCATATCAGTGGCCTTGCACCTGATAGTCAAAGTTTAAGATTCCTTCGTCAGGTTTGATAATAAGCATGGACTTCTTATTGCATGTCTAGTTGTATGTATTTTGTCATATTGTTATCAGTTTGGACTTTGATGCAGAATAGCTTTTGCATGCTATGTTTTCATGAAAATTAGACAAAAGAGTGTTAGGAATCATCTTTTATCATTGTATATGTACATTATTTTATGCATGTGCATGAACACTATATTTGAAACCTAGTGCAGTAGCCATTGGCCAGAAAGCTTATCTGTAGAGGTGTAAACATTCATACTGCAATTTGACTGCCAGATGGAAGTGTAGGTATTGTGGGGCTTCTCTTCTTTAACATGCTAAGTTTAGGTTATTTTTCCGAGTGTATGATCGGAATCTTATTTTGTTTGTTTTGATTTGGAATATTGGCGTTTCCATTTGATTACTGGCATAAAAGCTTCTATCTAGACTTAGCTTAGCTTTCAGGGTTCTAGTATCTGAAATTCTGAATTTTGTGTATGAATATAAATAGCCGTTTGAATTTACCACTGCTTTTCATGATCATACTTGATTTCTATTATTGTATATCTTTTTATCCGATCATATTGTTGTTATATACACTAGCCGCTAGCTATTGTTTGTTTTTTGCTGCCAATTTATTTGTACAATTCACCTGATTTTCTAACAGGAGTTCGATCTTCGCTTTGCTATTCCTCTTGGATTTTATCGCGCAGCACTTAATTTTGGGATTTCTAGTGGTGTTCTTTTTCCATGGGGGAGTGGGTTCTTGAACAGGACAACATCCCTACCAGAAAGATTCTTCTTAGGTGGCAATCTATCTCCGGTTTGTGCTTTAGGAGGGCCAAAAGCGTTATGGGGATTTAAGACCAGGGCATCTGTCCCCGATGGGTCTACAGGACAAATCAATGCTGAGAATGCTATTGGAGGAAACTTTACCGTTTCTGCTCTAGCAGACCTTTCTTTTGATCTTCCATCTAGGTGGCTTCGAGAAAGGGGAATCCATGCCCACGTCTTTGCATATGCTGGTAATGTTGCTAACTTAACAGAGAATGATTTCCGAAGTTTCTCCGTTCAGAAGTTCATAGAGTCATTTAAAAGTTCAGCTGGAGTCGGCATTGTCATCCCTACTAGTCTATTTCGCATGGAGGTTAATTCCTTTTTCCCTTTATTTAAAACTTTTCAACTAACCAGCATTGAATTGGATGGAAAGAAAATGAATGGCTTAAAATCCAAAATGTACACATTTCCTTTAGCTAAGTAGCTAACTCTTTCTGGGTTTTGGTTGTTCATGTTTTGACCTTGTATTTTTGCCAGCTTAATTACTGCTACATACTGAAGAAATTTGCTGGCGACAATGCAAAGGCTGGCTTTTGGCTAACCTTCTCTCGTCCATCGTAGAATGTTGAATTCTTCAACATACGCTGGTATCTAGACACATCGGTATCGCACGGAAACCTGCCATTTCAAGCAGTTAAGTTTTTTTAGAGACCTTGGCAGTTCTGCTTCTTTTTATGGAAAATCTTAGTTTCACCTCAATAACAGGAGGGATTGTAATTGCATTTCAGTGATTCAACCTGTTTGTTTACTGATTACATCATTTTTCTTTTCAAGGAATACTCTTCTCCCTTCATTTGTCCATATGACTTTTTCATCATGATGTTGCATCCCGGGTTAACTTTCCGATGGTCAGTTTGTACGGTTCTGGATAATGACTTCATGTTCTTGAACTGAAAACAAAGGAATAAATAGAAAGAATCCCTACTGTTTTTGCTGTAATTTCTTTCATCTGGGCTTGTTTGAGTGCTTTTGGGAGCCATTATACATATTTATATATCGAAAACTCATAGTACTTTTATTTCAGTATGTTTTTCAATTTATGCAGAGTTAAAGGGCATTTTTTTCTAGAACAGGAAAAGAAACAATGAAGATTCCACCCTCCATCACCATCGTTCAGTCTGGTAATAATCTTAATCATCATTTTTTTGAACTTTCCAGAAACCTTTTAGCAATTTGTGCAGCAGCTGCCAAGAGTTGAATGTTAGGCTTTGGATCATTAGCTTCAAACTGTTTCTTCATGGCATAAGCAATGTCTGATTTAATAATGCATGAATCATTTGTTTTCTCAACGATGTCGAATCGAACAATTTGAACCGAGCAACCAATGGCTAAACATCCTCCTTCCAAGCCCTTTGCCACTTTCACCTTTTCATCATTAATCACTATGAATCTTTCAGTATAGCTTGAATTCCCTGTTTCAGTAGATAAACAAAAATGGGTTTTTGAAATAGTTGAATATATAGGAAACAAATGTTTAAGCAAATGAGGGAAACTTGCTTCAACATTTCTGCAAAAATCTGGGGTTTTCTTATTCTTTTTGATGAACTTTTGGTAGCCTTTTGAAACCTGGGTTTGAATCAGTTTCCAACTCTGTAGTCTGTAGAATGATATCCTAATTCAATGGGTGCAAATGGACAGAGTTTATATAGAACATGGGGAGGAGGATGAGCCAAGATGAATGCTTTAAATGTGCATGGTTCGATTGGCAAATTGAAGTCACTGATTTGATGCATTCCAATAATGTCATCTCTCCCGTGGAACAAGTCTTGGCCAATAATAACGGCTGCCTTTAAAAATCAGGCAATCGTCCCCAACCTCAAAGAAATTTATTTTTATCTTTGTCTCCTTGTTTAAATTTCTTTAAAAATTAGTTTATTTATGAAATTTTCCTCTCACATTTAAATATTTATAGTTTACCCCTAATCTCAAATCCCGACTCCGTCCCAGAAGATTTAAAAAACTGACTTTAAATTTTTTCTAAATCGGTCACTTAAATTCATGAACCATCCTCCCCAAACTAAGATGAGATGTAATCATTACATTGAACAAGAATTATGTTCTGGGGTTTCATTGAGGGATCGTGGGATCAGGAGTTTAAGGTAATCTTTTGATTGATGATTACAAACTTTGGCGCGTATTTAGATAAAATTGTTTAGCTGTTACAAAAGAAAACAAAACATGAAATGATTGATGTTTGTTGATAATATAACGTGTGTAAAATTTTGACCTCCAACATACTTTTTTTTGTCCATTCAAGCTGGGGTGCCTTTTTTAATGATGAAAATCATCTGACTCTTTCTATTTATATGTCTTACTAGGGGTGTTAAATCGGTCGGTTCGGTTAACCGACCGAACCGAACTTCCAAAATTTAATTAATCGAATTTTTTTCATATTAACTGTTAATCGAATCGAAAATTTTTGAAATTTTTTAACCGAATCAAAAAAAGTTGGGTTAATTTGGTCGGTTTTCGAATTAACCGAAATTTGTTAGAAAATTTTGGGTAAATCACCTAAATGGTCATTAAACTATTTTAAAATAATCTTTTTGGTCACTAAACTTTCAAAAATTATAAAATAACCATTAAGCTTATCGAACTATTATAAAATAGTCATTAACTTGCACGTTATAAATTATTGATAAATCATTTTGCGCTAATTTGATAAAGTTTAATGACCATTTTATAATATATCAAAAATTTTAATGACTATTTTATAATTTTTAAAAATTCAGTGACTAAAAATAAATATATGAAATATATAATATATAAAAATTTCGGTTAAATCAGTTAATTAACCGATTTCGAACCGAATTAACCGATAACCGAAGTTTGAAAAAAACATTAACCGTTAACCAACCAAACCTAAAATTAACCGACCGATTAACCGAAAAAATTTCGGTTCGATTCGGTTAGTTTGGTTTTAACCGAAGTTTGAACACCCCTATGTCTTACACTCAAAATTAGATTAAAGGTTTAGAATTTATGGTTTAAGGTTAGGATTTATGGCTATAGTTTAGTGAAATCAGGGTAAAGTGTATTTTTAGGGTGTAGGGTTTAGGATTTAGAAATTAGGGTTAGGGCTTGAAATTTAATTTTTAGTATTTTTTAGTGTTGGAGCATATATAGGGGCGCCGAAAGGGACAGAGAATTTTTATCCGTCTAGCTACGGATCAAATTGGTTTCACATTCGATTGAATATTCGAATTTAGATTATTTCGGGCTCGAATCATTGTATATTAAGTTTTTAATGGTTGGATAATTAATTTTACTCTGGTCTAATTGTGATTTTAGTCCCTTTACTAAGTTGAAATTTGAGATTTAGTCTCTCTACTTTAATTTAATATAATCTGACCCCCTCTAATTTTATAATGTTAGTAATATGTTCTAACTGATAACAATAACATTCAGGAGTCAATTTAAAATATTCGAAGTCTAAACTAATTTTTTTTAAAAAATTGAGACTTCATGAGAAATTTTTAAAATTTTAAAAGGGGACTTAATTAAAAATATTTTAAAAAATAAAAATTTAATGAGATTTTTAATTTTTTCGAAGGGGCTAAATTCTAAAAACCTACAAAATTGAGAGGACTAATATAAATTATCCAAAACTGTAGGGGTACCTGGCCCCTCTAGCCATCACCAGCATCCGCCTCTGACAACATTGTTGGTTGTTGTTATTAAAGTAATGATATGAATTTTTATTCGAAATTTAAAATTGTTCTCATACCATCGAGCATAAGATATTAAAATTGTTAATCGAAATTTAAGAAGAAAAATATAATTTAAGAGGAAAAATATAATAACAAAACATCGTTTCTTTTTTTCAAGTTCTCCAATGATTATCCTTCCACGTCTTTTTTTATTTTAATATTCCTTACACGACTTTTAAGAAAATTTAAAGTATAGAATATTGATATTAAAAACAATATCTTCCAAAAAAAGTACGCTAAAATGAATAATATATAAATTATTTTTAAAAAAATATTTTGATCAATACCTAATACCATTAATTAAATTGTCTCAAATGTAAATAATTTGATTCATCATCGTCAGCAAATCTAGGATTAAGAGAATATCTTATTAAAAATTAAGAAATGTTAATGATGCTACGCAAGGTGACAAGCCAACAAATAATTGATTAATATTAGTTAAATTGTAAATTTATTCAAAATATTAATATTAGTTAAAAGGTTTAATGGTACAACGGTTTGATTAATTAATTGAATAGTTTGATTTTGACTTTTTAAAATACGACGACTGTTATAAATTTACTGGTTTAATATATGGTGTAGTTACCAGCAAACTTGACCCGAGACTTAATCGATTTATTCGAATCAAACCTGAAATCGAACCGAACATGATGATTCGAAATTGAATCGATTTTTAGTTGAACTGAAATGGACCCGAACCGATAGACCCGAACTGAATGGACTCGAACCGAATAGAGCCGAACCGAAGACAACCCGAAATAAATAAAAGATATTAATAGAAATAAAGAAAGATGAGATATGAACAACCGCACAACTCACCAAAAAGTCAAATATATTGGCTTTATAAAGCCGTAAAGGGTGTAAAAACTGATCAACCTAAAAACTTGATTAAAACAGACCGATCTCTCGTTGACCCGAAATTGAATAAAACCGAAAATCAACCAAACTGAAAATCAACCGACCCGAAATGACCCGAAGCACAATAGAATGAACTGAACTGAACCGAACCAAACCAAATTTGAACCGAATGACATCAGACTCGAAATAACCTGAACCGAACTCGAACCGATTGACCCGTTTGCCATCTCTAGTGTAATTAACTTTAAATTAATCTGGACTAGAATACACCACAAGTCACTTAATTATAAATTAATAACAGACATGTCACTTTATTTCTAAAAATAACAATTTAGTCACTCATAACATTCTCATTTCATTTTATTTTTCAAATTTACAACAGTGATGGCAAAATTTCTTGACACAGTAAAAATTCAACCCTCCATCACCATCAATCTGTTAAATTAAGCTGACATAGCAGCTCCTGAGCTTTCCAGAAATGTTTTAGCAATTTGTGCTGCAGCTGCTAAGAGCTGAATATTAGGCTTTGGATCATTAGCTTCAAACTCTTCCTTCACAGCATAACCAATATCTGATCTAATAATGCATGAACCACTGCTTTTCTCAATAATTTCAAGTCGAACAATCTGAACCGAGCAGCCAATGGCTAAACATCCTCCCTCTAAGCCCTTAGCCACTTTCACCATCTTTTCATCATTAATCACAATGAACTTTTCAGTATAGCTTGAATTCCCTGTTCCAATTCCAACCAAGAAAATTTGATTACAAAAATGGGTTCCAAAAGAGTTGATTAATGATTATAGACGATTATCAGTTGGTCTAGCTGGATGAGACATTAGCTGTTAGTCCTACGATGGATCTCTTTCGTACTCGATCCAGATTAGTCAGCGGTTATGTAAAAAAGGAGTTGATTATAAAGTACCTGGAACAAAAGTGAGTTTGAGGATAGTTCCAACACCACCATCGCCTTCCAAAACTTGAACACTTTGGATCACATTTTTGAGTTTTTGAGCTGAAAGGATTGAAATCCCAAGGTGCCTGTAAAGCTCCCAAACCCTACTTGCTGCCACATTTACTTCAACCTCGTTGGTAAGATGCTTCAAACCTAATTTGGACTCAGCTCCCATATAACAAGAGAAAACAAGGAAGAAAATGAAAGAAACTTGCTTCAACATTTTCTGCAAATCTAGGTTTCTTTTAATCCTTGGGTTTCAAGGTTTGAACTCTATTGAATGATGATTCAATGGGTGCAATTGGTAGAGTTTTTATAGAGATTTGGAGATGGGATGGAACAAATTCCTTAATTTCAAAATAATAATAAAGATCTCTTAATTATTCGAATACGTATTTTTATTAATATTCGGATGTGATTACATTGTAGCATATGTTCATACTATTTCTATGACCATTTATACTTTGTCCTCTTAAGTTTAATTTTTTACTCTGTTTATGTCTTTAACAACTCACACACCTTACATACATATATATTTAAATTCGGATTTCTTAAGATGAACATCATTTTCTATTTTATTGGAGTTGTTTGTTGAGTTTATCATTCAAATACGTGTTACTTATACATGTAAGCTTAAAATAAACGGCTTTGATTTTTTTTGTAAAAGTGTAAATTTAAATTCATGAATCATTCTCCCCTAATCAAGTAAATAGAAGAATGTCATTATATTTAACTATATTTTTGGGGGAGGGGGATTCATGAGGGGATTATGGGATTCGAAATCTGGGTTTTTTTTAACCAATTGATTAAAATGTTTGTATGCGTTTAAATAAAGCCGTTTAAAGCTGAGAAAAAAGACAAAACACAATTATTGATGTTTGCATATAATATTAAAAGATAAAAAAAACTAACCTTTTTATGAAAATATTATTTAAAATGTGACTATTTAATACACTGGTGTATAAATAAAATGGTGTATAAATAAAATGACAATATGAATTAAAATGATTATGATTATAAAATTTTGGGAAAGCACACCGATGGTCACCGAAAAAATCGACTCATTTTGACTCAACTCGTATTTTCATAAACTCGACTCGTCTCAAAAAAATTTCAAATACAGTTTGAGTTATGAAATGGAAATTCGAATAACTCAAATTTTTTATTAATTAGTTGATCAATTTTCAAGTTCAAGTAGATTCTATGAATTGTGTCTAATATGTTATGTATATCACATGTGAAAATATGAAGAAATATATATGTATATTATATATGCATATAGAAAGCCGTTGAGATTGGAATCAATATGTGCGACGTCTAGCCTTAGATATATGCATATAGAAATATATACATGCACCGCTACGTATATGCATATAGAAATATATAGACGAAGAAATATATATGTACAATTAAATTTGTACAGAAACTCGAAACTCGACTTGATTTGACCTGACTCGAATTTTATAAACTCGACTTGACTCGAAAAAATTTCAAATTAAGTTTGAATCGTAAAATAGGACTAGCTAGCAAACTCGAATAACTCGATTTGACTCGACTCGATCGAACACACAACTGTAACCCCCTAGACATGCCTATGCGAAATGACCATATCTAGTAAGGCACATCACAAATAAATCTCAAGAGGAAAACATGTTGGCAAATTAAGTATTTATTTCGACAGCATAACATCAGGACTCAGTGAAAACCATCAAGTTAGATAAACATGTTTAGTACATCGAATAGCATTTCCAAAGTCATTCATCACAACATAGACTCATGAATAATGTAGGCAGCCAAGACCACATAAGTGAACCCATCATATGATGGTTACAAAATAAGCATCAATTAGCGTATCAAAATATTTCTAGTTTAACACCATACATATCAAAATATAGGCACATATCACCCTGAAAGTACAAACGGTGGATAGAAACATTACATTCAAATAGAATACCAAATGTGTCGATCCTCCAAGTGTCAGCTACGGGGTGGCGTATCCAACATATCTGAAAGGGGAAAAAGTTTAGGGGTGTGAGCTAGGAAGCTCAGTGTGTTCCAAAAGTGCAAGCAAAAACATGTACAACAACAATATGATATACATTTCTAGTTCAAAAGCATAAAATTCAAGTAACAATATGGTTCGGTTTAATCTTCTATCTACCCTCCAACCATACTCCAAGAAGCAGTTCCCCAAAACTGCATCAAAGGCATTAACCTGTGTCCATTGGGCATAGTTGTCAACCTAAGGGAATAGCTTAAGAACGGTACGATAGGAATTACCCTAGTCGAAGCATAGGAACTTGTAACGGTAAGAAATTACCAACTGGATCAGAGCCGAATCTGCGATCACTTCATATTCTATCCCAAGTACCCCAATAACAACCTATGTACTTTCGATAATCAATAATAAATGTAATGTTGGTAAATATGAAATAGGCATATAATTTCAATAAAACGGTAAACAGAGAGCATATTGTTCAATCAAAACTAAGATGTATCATACATATAATATAATCATGCTTAAACACCTTATCAATTATGAGCATATGTTTAGTTTAATAACATATTTTTATCATGTAAAATAATATTTAAACGGTTATATAGCACACAAGGAACACACCTCAAAAGGTCAGATCGGTCGGTCAGAAGATCTACCGAACACTGGGATCACGCTCCACTACAGTACTGGGACCTAGATAGACAAAGATTATGGTTACTATCAGATTTACGCCTTGATCGTAACAAAATACTAAGTTTTAGGGTCGTACGAGTGACGATAGGATCACGAGGTGGTACAGATCGGAACGAGCTGGGTTGGGCGTAGGCACGATCGGGAGATCCACGAGTACCTATTAAATCAGGAGATCAATATCAATCCTTAATCATCAATTTCTCTTAAATGACATAACTTATACATATGCATGCTCGGGTTCAACGTCCAATTTGGAGGCTTTCAGGTTAGAATTTCACGAAATAGGATTCAAAATCGGACTCATGACGTTGAAAAATATAAAATAGGGCTTTTGGGAAAAGTTGACTTTTTGGTCAAAGTCTGATATCAGCGGTCAAAGTCAACGCTGACGTCACTGGTCCAAGGCTGACTCGGTGAGTTGGCTCACTGGGTTGACTCGGGCGAGTTGACTCACTGAGTTGAATCGGACGAGTTAACTCGGTCAACGGGTCGGGTCGGTCAACGGATTGGGTTACCACTGGGCTTGGGCCGGTTTGTTTGGACCGGTTTGGGCGGCTCGGTTCAAGGCCAGATCGGGTTTGAGCCGGCCGTTCCACAGCCACCGTCCAAGGTGGCCGGGAATCGCATTGGATGGCGCGTGAAGCCCACGCGCGGCCTTTCTCGGTCGGAAAACACTCCGGTAGTGTAGAAATTAACTCGAAAACACCCAAAACTTCAATTGAACCTCGATTCAAGCCGGAATCTTGTTGGTTCTTACCCAATCGGGAGTAAACGGCGCAAAGACGACGAGGCTCCGATGACGGCTCGAAAGACGGCGTACGAACCCTTTGACGGCTGGGTTTTGTTCGACTTCGCACGGTTAACTTCACGGCGGTGTTGGCACGACGAGCGAACACCGATCAACGTCGAAAACGTCGTACAACGGAAGTGACGCAAGTTTGGGTCGCAACCGAACCTTTTGACTGCTCTCCATGGCGCACGACGAGGGACTGGGGCGAGTGGCGGTCGTGATTTTGATCGGGAAGGGGCGGTGGTCACACTGACAGCGGCGCGGTGACGTGTATGGGGGTTAGGTAGGATATTTTAGGTTTATTATTTATTTTTGTTTTTTTCAAAGAGAATATTGTTTTAAAATAAACCAATGGGAGTTTATAGCGAAGAGCTCACTTAACTCAATTGGTTGGGCTTTTGGCTAAATATAAGGAGGTTGTGTGTTTGATTCCCACAACCCTCACTCCCCTTTTAATTTTTTATTCCATTTTTTTATTAAGGGTGTTACAACAACCCTAACCACATTTTAATTTTTTTTTTATTTCATTTTTTCTATTAAGGGTGTTACAACAACCCGAACCGGACTTTTAGTGCGAGCTCATTTTGGTTATCAAACTTTTAAAATTTTCATTGATATCATTCAACTTTTAGTTCAATTTTATTTTAATTCCTCACGTTACATTCTGTTAAAAAATATTAATGTGGCCCGTTAATTTTTCTTTTTCTCAATAAAATAATTATTTTGAATCCTACTGCTGATTAAATTATCACATCATTATCATCTTCTTCTCCAAACTCACATTCAAACAAAAACCCAGGCTATTCTTTTCTACATGGCAGAAGAAATTTGTGTCTGCTGTTTTAACATGTTGTCCAATTTCTCCGCAAACCTTACCATGGCTGGAGCTGGCAAACAAATTGCTACCGATGTTCCAACTTCTCCTTTCTTGTTCTTAGCCTGTACGAAAGAGCTTATCACCCCTACCGCTCTCGCGCCACCAGCAAACACCGCCTTACCCCATCCGAAATCGACATCTTCTAATCGGATTTTCGTTAAATCTGAATCTAATATCATGAATGAACCGATAACATTCGTGAAATGAACTCGTACAGGCCACGCCAGAATTTTCTAAGGAAATGTAACGAGTTTGAGGGAGTATCTTTTATATTGTCTATCAATATACATTTGCTATACATTTTGACGCGTACAGTATCTTTTATATTATCTAACAAATTTATTTTCAAGGTTAACTTGTTTTCCATTCTATGAGCGAATGTGTTGCATGAGGTAATTAAGAACGGATTAAGGGAAGCGGCGACAATTGCTCCTCGGACAATGCAACTATAATTTTGTTTTTAAAAGGATGTATAAATAATAAAGGTTAAATTTATTAATTATTTCTTGCATTATAATTAAATTGATTGAATATACAAATATGAAGAATTAAATGTGCTATTATACAATTTTTTTAACTTTCACGTCACCTTCAATAATAGTTAACAGCTCCGTCTTATAACAAAAACTAAAATTTAATATTTATTATACAAATTTTGAAATTTGATGGACATTTTATAATATATAAGATAGTTTAGTCAATGCATTGCTGATTTCGCGATAAACTAACCTTCTTTAAAGTCTAATTAATTTATCATAATGGGTAGTTTTATATATTTTAATAAATTATAAACGTGCGTGTTAACAGTTGACCGTAAGCTATTAATTAATCAACTAAATTAAAATAATTTGCTAGTCAATCATTGAAATTATTTTTTTTTCAGCAAAATATATTATTTATTGATAAAATTAAAAATTTAAAGCCATTTCTCCCCAGGCAAAGCACAAACCATACAAACAATTCCACAACATTGAAATTAGTTTTATTGGGGGTTGGTTAAAAGTTAAAATAAAACACAAAAATATAAATATATTTTTTATATAACGGCTAGACTGTCCAAATTCTTATACATTCTTAAATTATAAAATATTGAGCACTTAAATATTCTCGACCCAACATCATCTTATATGTTGCACCGACTAATAATTATAATATCAGTTGAGTTAAACTCGATCGGTCAAAAATATAAAATCTACAAGACTTAAATGAACATAAATAAAAAAAATTGTAGTAATACTTAGTTAATTCGTTAAATATTTCTACAAATAATTCTATTCATTAACAGTTAAACATTTCAAACAGCCTCGCCAATTATGTTTTTCTAGTGAGAAAATTAGCCGATAATGTTACGTCTGTGTAAATTGTTAACCCAGGAAGATGAAGGTTGACTCATTAAGCATTTGGAACAACTTTGACTTTGTTATTCAAATAAAGTTGATTAAAATATCGTAAAATAAACATAGAAAATATTAGAAATTTATAACGAAGGGGAAATACTTTGCTTACGTGTAGAAAATAGAAATTTCTCGAATAATGGGTTGGAGATTTTTATTTTTGTGGTTTGGACTTTGAGGGTTTTTTTTTTTACGGATTAGAGATGTTTCAATAGTGTAAGTAGAAGTCAACCCATCTTTTATTTTATTTTATGCATGTTCGTTTTACGGTCCATGTTCGGGGTGCGAGGCTGCCCCTCCCAACAACGTCATCTCTATAGTTCGAACTCACATCCTCTTCTTGAGAGTGCAATGTGCCTTACCAATGCACCCAACATTTGTTAGTGAAGTCAACCTATCTTTAAATCGTCTTTTGCCACAAATTTTAGTTGTATGCATGCATTAGAAGAGAAGTCGTTTTTTTCGACGATGACTTCAAACAATTTAAAAAACATTTAATTCGTCAAAATTTTTTGATGACTTCCACTTTAAATAAAAAACAATAACAAGTCAACAATCATCTTCATCATGAAGTAAAATGGCAGAAGGTCAAAAATAACCCCCAACATTTCACATTTTGTTAATTTTAATCTTACTTTTTTTGTGCAAACAATGTTTATTTTTTGTTCAAATTTTACCTTTGTTGGATAAAAGCCGTTATTCAACTAACGGTCAACGCCTAAAATTGATGTGGCATATCTGCAAGGCATGGGGAGATGACGTATCAACAAAAATTCTACGTGGCAGCGCCACATCATCTTCCCATGCCCTGCAGACATGCCACGCCAGCCTCAGGTGTTGACCGTTATTTGACTAATAGTTTTCATCCAACAAGAGTGAAATTTGAACAAAAAATAATACGTTAAGTGGTTGTTTGTACCAAACAGTAAAACATTTGGGGCTATTTTTAACATTTGCCAAGTAAAATATCTAACAAATTATCCCATGAAAACTGATAAATTTGTTATTTAAGTATATATTTGAAATTATACAAAGGTGAGGGCAAATTTTTCCAACACAATAATATTAAAAAACATGCAATGAAAAATTCAACCCTCCATCTCCATCAATCCGTTAGATCAAACAGATGCAGAAGTTTCTGAGCTAATTTCCAGAAATCTTTTAGCAATCTGTGCAGCAGCTGCTAAAAGCTGAATATTAGGCTTTGGATCATTACCTTCAAACTCTTCCTTCACAGCATAACCAATATCCGACCTAATAATGCATGAACCACTGCTTTTCTCAACAATTTCAAGTCGAACAATCTGAACCGAGCAGCCAATGGCTAAACACCCTCCTTCCAACCCCTTTGCCACTTTCACCATCTTTTCATCATCAACCTCAACAAACCTTTCAGTATAGCTTGAATTCCCTGTTTCAATTTATTACAAAAATGGGGTTTAGAAGAGTTCGAACAGTAAAGAAACGTGTTTCTAAAACATGCAAGTACCTGGAGCAAAAGTGAGTTTGAGCTTTGTCCCAACACCACCATCACCTTCCAAAACTTGTACATTTTGGATCACATTCTGGAGTTGTTGAGCAGTGAGCCTTGAAATCCCAAGGTGTCTGTAAAGCTCCCAAACCCTATTTGCTGCCACGTTCACTTGGAGCTCATTGGTGAGATGCTTCAATTCCTGGGACTCAGCTCCCGTGTAACAAGAGAAAACAAGAAAGCAAATGAGGGAAACTTGCTTCAACATTTCTGCATAAATCTGGGGTTTTCTTATTCTTTCTGATGAACTTTTGCTAGCTTTTGAAACCTGGGTTTGAATCAGTTTCCAACTCTGGAGTCTGTAGAATGATATTGAATGGGTGGAAATTGAGAGAGTTTATATAGAAATTTGGAGTTGACAAGTTGAAGTAGTTGATGATAGCATTTAATGACACCTGCAACTTACAACAAGGTCTTGTTTCAAGTGGAACAAGTCTTTGGCCAATAATCCATGGCTGCTACAACGACAGCCTGCTTTTAAAACCAAGTTTATGAAACCCAATTTCGGTGGTGGAACTTGAGGTAAGAATTTGAGGAGAAGCTTAAATGAAAATTTTTAAAAAATTTAAGGGTTGAACTAAAAGTTTCAGTAATAATTTTGAGAGATTTAATAAAATATTTTAGAGATAAAATTTAAATTTTATAAAATTTTGGGCTATATAACCACTAGTCCTTTAAAGCATCCGCCTCTGTCGATTATTTTCTTTTTCCAAAATGTAAACTAAAATTCATGAACCATTCTTCATTATGTTAAGAAATTATTGTTACATTCAATATTATTTCTACTTTGGGGAGTTCTTCAGGGGACTATGGGATTCAAAATCTGACTTTTTTTGTCTAATTAATTCAAAACGTTTCCATGCATTCTAGTAAAGTCGTTCAGATGCAACGAGATATTCATGTTCGCTTACATGTAGGGTGAGTATTCGATTAAATTGTATAAATTAAAATAATTAAGTTAGTCGAGCTTATGAGTATTATTTTATCATTAAAATTTTATTTGAATTGAATATATTTATCCGAGTTTTTATTCAAATTTTATTTTACTTATTTATAATGTTATGATACTGATTGATTCCATTTGAGTAACTAAATTTTTTAATTTTATTTAATAAATCAAATACCATGTAAAAATTATATATAATATATTTAAAATGCCTTTTAAGAAGGATTTTGAATACAAAATATTAATGGAAATATAAATGAGGCAATTAATTAATGAGAAGAAAAATTTTACAAATAGTTATAGTCCGAGTCAAATGAATAAAATACAAAGTCGATAGATAAAATTACCAGAAAATAAAATTTGTTGTTAAGAGAAATTAATTGTACTCGTGTAATTTATATTAGCTGAGGAGCATGTGCTTTCAAATTTGATAAAAACATACTTAAAACGAGAGAAAAATTAACTAAACAAAGAAATCAAAGATTAATCCTAAAATTAATCAAATTACTTAGTTAAAGACCGAAAACGATGTTATTTTTTTAATGAAAAAAATTGAGTTTCGATTTTTTTTAAACTAAAGTTCTAATTGGAGGGAGGTGGTTGACTCATTAAACGATGGGAAAATTGTAATAAATGAGCTTGACTTCTTCCCGCCATCACAATTACAAATACCTTGATTAATTACTCAGCTAATGACAAAGAAAGCTTAGCTTCTCCATTGACTTAATCAAATGGAATTATAATTAAATCACAATTATGAAGTTGGAAGAGTTGAAATCAATGGTTTATTTTGATTTCATTAAAGATTTAGCAAAGCCAATATCTTATCCTATAGGTTGCCTTCTAGTACGTTTGAAATCACTACTTAAGTCAATCGTTTATTTGTTTAAAGATTAGATTTTCCTTCTAGTAAGTTTGATCTAATTCGAATCGAATATTGAAAAAAAATTAATAATAGAAAACAATTTACTTGAATTACTACTTAAATGTGTAATTGAATAAAGTTAGGGGGATTTGATTGCTGGGTTTTTTGTTGATGGTGAATGAGATAATTAAGGGAAAGTTTTGGTTTTTCTTTTCACGCCCTTTTGAGTTTTCATCTTTTATTTTTTTTATAATGAGTGTAAATAAATAAAGCGATTGATGAAATGTTCGTGAATTGTTCGTATGATGTTCGTTTATTAAGCTAAATAAACGAGTATGGACAAAATTATTATGTTATGTAATAAACGAATGAACACGAACAAATGTGTGTTCGGTTCGTTTATGTTCACGAACAAGCTCGTTTACTGAGGAGCTTGAGGACTTGTGGCATAATTTCACTATTTTGACGAACATATAAACAAACATGCTCGCGAAGAATATATTAGAAAACCATAGCTGTATTGAATTTGAGCAGAGAATGATGAGATCTAGGGATTTACAGAAGAAGAAGAAAGAATGAAAGAGGGAAAAGGAAAACACGAAAGAGAAAAAGAAAGAATAAAGAACAAATCTGAATATTGAATTAACTCTGAAAATAGGCCTTAGCCCAATTACATTATTCAGATGGTATTTATAACCCAAGCCTTACATAGCTGTATAAGCCCAACGGCCTAACAAACCCATAACAATCTAACAAACCTTTTGAACAAACTAACAGATTGACTATCTTCCAGATTCTTCTTCTCTAATATTCTCCTGGTTCTTCTCTTCTAAGCAACCTTGAAAACAGGCTAGAACACCCAATCGAGTACGGAACTGTGAAAACACAGCCGGTGGAAGTGGTTTTGTCAGTATATCAGCAATCTGTTCTGTTGAAGGCACATAGCTGACAAGAAGCTTGTTGTTGAGTACTTTTTCTCGAACAAAATGGATGTCAATTTCGACATGCTTCACATAAGCATGATGAGTAGGATTAGAGGCAATAGAGATAGTAGAAGTATTGTCACACCAAACAGTTGGTGTACGAACAAGTGTCACACCAATTTCTATGAGTAACTGCTGCAACCACAAAAGCTCAGACACAGCATTGGCTAGGCTTCGATATTCTGCCTCCGCAGTAGAGCGAGATACTACATTCTGCTTTTTGGAGCACCAAGCAATGGGATTACCTCCAAGATAGATGCAGAAACCAGTAGTAGAACGACGATCTTCAACTGAAGCTGCCCAATCAGCATCTGAATAACCAACCAGATCAAAAACACCACCCAGCTTGTAGCACAAACCATAGTTGAGAGAGCCTTTTAAGTAGCGCAGGATACGCTTGACAGCCTTCCAATGTAAATCAGATGGAGAGTTCATGTACTGACTGACCTTATTAACTGCAAAGGCTATATCTGGTCGAGTCAGACAGATGTACTGAAGCCCACCAACAATGCTTCTGTACAAATGAATATCAGAGAAGGCAGCACTACCATCAGCAGACTGCAACTTGGGAGAGACAACCATGGGAGTTGGTGTTGAATTACAACCCTGCATGTTAGCCTTGTCTAACAAATCAGAAATATACTTCCTCTGATTCAACATTAACCCAGAGGAGCTAGAAGCAATCTCCATCCCAAGAAAAAATTCTAAGTTGCCCAAATCTTTCAACTTAAACTCAGAATTAATATGCATCACCAAATCAGTCACAGCATTATCATTAGAACCAATGATGATGATATCATCAACGTAAACCATCAAGATTAACTGCTCATCACTTGTGTTTCTAATAAATAAGGAGGTATCAGCCTTTGAAGCTGTGAACCCAAGAGTATCAACAAGAAACCTTCTCAAAGTATGAAACCAGGCCCGTGGTGCCTATCGAAGACCATAAAGAGCTTTTTTCAAATGACACACCAGCTCTTCCCCATTGGAACCTTTGACCTCAAAGCCAGGAGGTTGGCACATGTAGATTTCCTCAGCAAGCTCTCCATTTAGGAAAGCATTGTTAATGTCGATCTGACGTATAGACCACTTCTCCAAAACTGCAGTGTCCAGAACTGCTCGTATCGTAGCTGCTCGGACAACAGGACTGAAGGTTTCTCGATAGTCACAGCCTACTACCTGAGAATACCCCTTTGCAACGAGCCTGGCCTTAAGCCTGTCAATAGATCCATCAGACTTCCTCTTGACTTTAAAAAGCCATTTACAACCAACTGCTTTCCGAGAGGGAGGAAGAGGTTGCAAGTCCCAAGTTTCATTGTCCATCAAGGCCATATATTCAGCATGGACTGCAGCAGCCCATCCGGAGTGTTTGAGAGCTTCACCAACTGAAGTAGGCTCAGTAACATCACCCTCAAGAAGATAAGCCTTAGGCTTAAAAATCCCAAACTTGCCACGGGTCACCATAGGATGTGCATTGTGAATAGGAACAATGGAGGAAACGATCTGAGATGAAGTTTGTGGTGGAACAGTGGAAATGGGTATAGTAGGGGAAGTGGAAGGTGAAGATGAAGTTTGAAGTGGAATTGTAGAGATGGTTGTAGCATGTGAAGTGGAGTGTGGAGATGAAGTTTGAAGTGGAATTGTGGAGGTGGTAATAGCATGTGAAGTGGAGTGTGGAGATGGAGTTTGAAATGGAATTGTGGAGGTGGTTGTAGCATGTGAAATGGAGTGTGGAGATGGAGTTTGAAATGGAATTGTGGAGGTGGTTGTAGCATGTGAAGTGGAATGTGGAGATGTGACTGGACTAGAAGACACATGAGAAGGAACAGATTGAAGGAAATCATGATGATGCTGCCCATGTAAAGACTGATAATCAGAAGCAAAGCCTAAACTGGAACTGGATGACAAATGTGTAGGACTGACCAGATTTGGAGGAACCAGATTGTGAGAAGGAGAACTAGAGGAAACATGTTCAGGAGGATGATTTGTAAAACCTGAAACATGTTGTTGAGAAAGAGTATGACCAGCAACATCAGGAGGAGAAGGAATAACTTGTGACTTAACTAGACAAGGAGAATTGCAAATGGGAACAGGGGGTAGAGAAACAGGGGAATTAGAAGAAGAAGATGATGATACAGACTCACTAGGACATTGAAAAAGATCAAAAACAGCAACAGAAGGTAGGGCATCTTTAGAAACAGAGAAAGAACACTCAGACTTGAAGGGAAAAATACCTTCATCAAACTTAACATGACGGGAGATATAGGCACGACCATTGACATCTACACATTTATACCCTTTGTGTGTGGGAGAGTAACCAAGAAAAACACATGGAGAGGACCGAAACTGAAATTTGTGACTATTATAAGGTCGCAACAAGGGATAACAGACACAACCAAAGATGCGCAGAAATGAATAATCAGGCTTTTGTTGAAAAAGAGCTTGATAAGGTGATATACCTGACAAGGCTGAAGAAGGAAGCCGATTGATGAGAAAAATTGCTGTAGTAAATGCATCCTGCCAGTACTTCAGTGGCACAGACGCCTGAGCAAGTAAAGTGAGTCCCATGTCTACAACCTGGCGATGCTTCCTCTCTACCAACCCATTCTGCTCCGATGTATGTGGACAGGACAACCGATGAACAATTCCATGAGATAAGAAGTAAGACTTCAAAGCTGCAAACTCCCCTCCACCATCAGACTGAAAAATTTTCAACTGAACACCAAGCTGCCGTTCAACTAGCATGTGAAACTGAACAAAGGCATCCTTCACCTGTGACTTATACTTCAAGAAATACAACCAAGTATATCTAGAAAAAGCATCAGTAAACGCAACGTAATATTTATAACCAGAAGATAACATGGGAGCAGGTCCCCATACATCAGCCACAACAAGTTGAAGAGGAGCAGAATAAGTAGTAACAGAATTCGAAAAGGGTAACTTGTGAGCTTTACCTAACTGACAAGCTTGGAAAAGAGATATAGCATTCTGACTTTTATTAGAATCAAAAGAAATATTACAACTCTTTAAAACTTGATGCAACACAGCAGAAGATGGATGCCCTAGTCTACTATGCCAGACATCCAAAGAAAATTTATTACAAAGCTGAACAGAAGACAAAGAACACTTAGGAGAGCTAACATCAGAGGTGTTAACAACTTTATTAAAAGAGAAAGGATTATGAGATGGAACAACAGATTTATTCTTGGACAGATGATCACTAAGAGACATATCCAATTTGTACAGACCATTAGCTTCACTTCCAGTAAGAAGAATTTGACCCGAGTGCAAATCCCTAGCTTGACAATAAGTTGGAAAGAACTCAAGGCTAACTTGATTATCCTGTGTAAACTTTGAGACAGATAGTAAGTTTTTAGTGATATTAGGCACAAACAACAAATTATTAAGCTTAAAATTCCGAGAACTAGAAAGAAAGCTAGATTGCCCTGAACATTTTATAGGTAAAATACTACCATTTCCAACTTGAACACTACATGATCCAGGATAAGTGGCGGTTTGAAGATTGGTAATATCATTAGTCAGATGATGAGTGGCTCCTGAATCAGGGAACCAAGAATTGTCACCCACAACATCAGAAGTGACAAGATGAATCTGAGGATGAACATTCTGACCAGCAGGTTGTGAATGTTGAATAGAAGAAAACTGAGGTTGCAGGGAATGATATGCTGAAGGATAAACATTGACAGGGGGCATGAAACGAACAGGATTAGAAGGATAAACCATAGGTTGTGACTGAAGAACAGAACCACCAGTATGAAACATCTGAGGCTGAGGCTGCACAAACTGAACAGAGGGCTGCTGAAGAGAAGACTGATAGGACTGAATAGGTGCAGTAAAAACAGAAGTGTTAGCTTGAGCAGGAGCAAAGCTCCTAGGAGAAGAGGAGGTTGGTCTAATATTGTCCATATTGTACTTGAACTGCATATCAAATCTATAATAACAACGTTCTGCCAAGTGTCCAAGCCTACCACATAATTGACATTGAGGCCTATTATTAAAATTGGAGTTGCGACCTCGTCCACCTCTTCCTCTACCATAACCATAGCCAGAAGGCTCTTGAGATTCAACAACATGAGCTTCAACATTATGTTCTATGGACTCAACACTATTATTAGAGGGCAAAGGCAAAGGAGCAGAGTGCTGAGTAAGAACAGGAGCAGAGTGCTGAGGAAGAACAGATTGTTGTGTAGGAGCAGAAGAATGTGAAGAAGTAGAGCCTTGTGTGGGAGTAGAATGTTGTGTAACAACATGAGCTGAAGCACTAATAGAAGGAATAGAATTGGAGTGCCTTGCCTCAGCATCCAAGAGAATAGAACTGACAAAAGATAAATCTGAGGAGGAAGGACTAGCAGTGATGACAGTGATCACTGAATCATAATCTGAAGATAGACCATTAAGAATAGCTGTAATGTGCTCTTGCTCAGAAATTCGTTCACCACTACTAGCCAAATTGTCACACACAGACTTAATTTTCATGAGATACTCATGCATAGTTAAGTCTCCTTTCTTCTGTGTATGCAAGAGTCTCCTATAGGACATGAGACGAGAGGTAGTTTTACTACTATAAAGCCTATGGAGAGTATTCCAAATGTCTGAAGCAGTACTGAGACCTATTAAATTTGGTAAGACAGACTCACTGACAGTGGACAATAGCCAGGTAGCTAATGCCCCATCTTGTTCTTCAAACAACTCAAACTCAGGATTGATACACACAACTCCACTCTGAGTAATGTACTTAACAGGTAATTGAACATTATCATCAATGAATTTCAGCAACCGTTGAGTCTTAATGGTGAGATACACTTGCTGATGCCATAAAAGGTAATTATGGTCATCCAACGTGACATTAATCTTTTTAGTTGAGAACAGCTTAGTAGAAGCAGTATTAGACACAGTGACATTATTAGAATTAACACCATCAGCATGAGTAGTTTGAGTAGCATGTGTAGTATCAGCAGCATTATCAACATTATCAGTATTCTGAGCAGTAACATCAGGAGCCATTTTGCATACAGAGAACACACAAGAAGCAAGCTCAAGCAACCAGAAAAACGAATCAACAGTAATCAACAGATGTAACAACAGCAGATGAACACAAATCTCACAGTAGCCAAAGTAAATCAGAAAACGGATGAAGTATAAAATCCAATCGAAGTGCAACCGCCAAACAACCAGATCGCAGAGAACAAATGCAGCCAGAATCAGAAAGAGAAAAGAACAAAAGCCAAACAGATAGGACAAGAACAAACCTCACAAGAACCAGAGATCCGCAGCAAGAATCACAAGAGACGAGATGCAAAACAAGACGAACCAGGAAAAATACCTCAAGTAGTGTTGAGACTACTACACACAGAGAAAGAGAATCACACGCACCATGCGCAGCAATCAATCGTACAACTGAGTCGCATTCACGAACGAACAGAAAACCTCAGAAACGAAGTGACGGCCGTTACACCACCACGCCGGAGATGACCACCGCAACAAAACAAACTGAACACAAGCTCTGATACCATATTAGAAAACCATAGATGTATTGAATTTGAGCAGAGAATGATAAGATCTAGGGATTTACAGAAGAAGAAGAAAGAATGAAAGAGGGAAAAGGAAAACACGAAAGAGAAAAAGAAAGAATAAAGAACAAATCTGAATATTGAATTAACTCTGAAAATAGGCCTTAGCCCAATTACATTATTCAGATGGTATTTATAACCCAAGCCTTACATAGCTGTATAAGCCCAACGGCCTAACAAACCCATAACAATCTAACAGACCTTTTGAACAAACTAACAGATTGACTATCTTCCAGATTCTTCTTCTCTAATAGAATAAACAAATGAACACGACCACCTTCAAAAATAAACAAACGAACACGAACATGATATTAAAAATGTAAACGAACATGAACACCTTCAAAAATAAACAAATGAACATGAACACAATATTTTTCGTTCAAAATCGATTCATTCACATCTCTATTACTGTATATGAAATTTTTTTACGAACATAATTATCAAGTTTCTCCTCATGCTTAGTGGTGTATTTTGTTGTAACTTTACTTATTTTAATGAAATTTGATTCTTTGTTTCTTGTCAAAAAAATCACACATAATATATTTTTGTTAAATTGTTCATAAATATTAATAAAATAGTTTTTAAATATTCATGCTATGTAACTTTTCTATTTTAAAGCCTACATCCTAAAATTTAATACTTTAAATCTTAAATTTTAAAGTATAAACTTTAAATTTTAAACTTAAACCCTAAAATCAAAAGTCTTAAATTTTAAATCTTAAACAAAACTCTTACATCTTAAAATTAATAAACATGTATAAATTAAAATTTACACAACTACATACCAAAATATTTTCAAAATCGGTATCAATTAATTTTGAATTGGGCAGAGGCTTCACAAATTTTTTGGCCGCAACTTAGCCGAATATACTTTTTAAAGTATTTTTTTGGATAAATAATTCGAATTTTATTTATCCAAGAAAACAGATAAGGAAATATGTAACAAAGAACACCTATAAATGTTCTTGGGCGGCCATCCCCTTAGAGAATTCCCCAAGCAGCACATATATTTCTATTTACATCATCTATTAGCATACCCAGACCTCCTAGATCGAGCGGTTTACATATGGAAGCCCAATTAACCCAGTGAATCTTCGAAGACAAGGATGAACCACCCCATAAAAACCGAGCCATGAGACCATTTAATTTTTTATAAATTGCAACCGGCATCCTAAATAAAGACAAAAATAGGATGGGAGGGATGATAGTACCGATTTTATTAGCACCAAACGGCCAGAAAAAGAGAGGTTACCGCTCTTCCACCCAGCCAAAGCAGAATCGAACTTTCATAACACTGGTTCCCACAAGGCTCTCGAATTCCTTTTGGGACCAAGTGGGAGCCCAAGATAGTCCGCTGGGAAATGACCCACAGCACACCCAATTTTCGAGGCCCAATCGGAAATAGTATCCGCTTCGATATTAATCCCCAAAACTCTACATTTACCCAAGTTTAATTGTAACCCTGGAGCTATTTCAAAAATCCGAAGAATCCGTCTAATATTTAGAAGATGGGAGATTGAAGCACCTGCGAAAAAGATAAGATCATCGGCGAACTGTAAATGAGATAAGTGTTTAGAATTGTTACCCCGACCAATCTGAAAACCCAAGAAGAGGCCAATGTTAGTCGCCTTTCTAATGAGCCTAGACAGAGCTTCACCGACGATGTTAAACAACATCGGGGAGAGGGGGCGGCCTTGCCGAAGTCCTCTCTTAAGGTCGAAACGAGAGGTGGGAGAGCCATTCACCAGGATCGATAAAGATGCCGTTGAAATACACTGAAAGATCCAGTTACACCACCTAACACTGCAACCCATTTTCCTCAGGATGAAAATCAGAAAACCCCAGTCCACCGTATCGTACGCCCGTCTGAAATCAGTCTTGAAAACAATGCCTTTTAAACCCATTTTTTGGATATAGTCCACAGCTTCGTTGGCGATGAGGGAGCAATCTAAGATCTACCTACCCGCCACAAAAGCAAATTGGGAATCGCTTATCAGATCATTAAGAACTCCTTTGAAGCGCCTGGATAGGAGCTTAGCCAATATCTTATAAATACTGCTGACAAGACTAATAGGACGGAACTCATTGATACACTCAGCCCCGGGCACCTTGGGGATAAGGGCAATAAAAGCATGATTAATCCCTGAATCCTAAGGTTTGCCCGCAAAAAAATTATCAAAGAATTTTACAACATCAGCTTTTAAATACTTCCAGTACCTCTTATAAAAGCCAATATTAAAGTCGTCTGGTCCCGGCGCCTTGGAGCACTCCATTGACAAAATCGTTTCCCAAATTTCTTCTTTCGTGAAACGCGCTTCTAACATCTCAGCTTGGACATCAGATAACTTATCAAATTCGATGTCAAAAGACTCCACCGCTAAGGTTTCCCCCTTGAAGAATCCCTCAAAATACTCGAAAATGGCAGATTTAATTTCTAAAGGATTGGACGTACGCACTCCATCAATTTTCAACGAGGGAATCCAATTTCTGCGTCTTCTATTCGAGGCTGTCAAATGAAAAAATTTAGTGTTCCGATCTCCGTCGAAGAACCACTTCAACCTCGATTTTTGTAACCAAATTCTTTCCTCCCTACGAATGAGGCCTCTAAGTTTCCATTTGAGATCTGCAATAATCTCGAAAGAATTATCTGCTCCAATCCCCATTTGATAATCCCTCTCCAATTTCATAATCTGTTCCTCCATGTTTTTTATGGTGGCATCTAAGTTAAATCCTACCTTGCAAGGCCATTTTTTAATTGCTTGTTTTGAATTCTTCAGCACCCCAAGAATACCTTTCTTCCTATCTCTACCACTTCTTTTCAGTACAGCATCCGCAATAATTTCCTCGAAGCCCTCTTCGTCCATGAGATAATTGAAAAATTTAAAAGGTCTTGGTCCCCAATCTACCTTGACCGAAGCTAGCAAAATCCCGTTATGGTCTGATAGAGAGTTTGGAAGAAGAGTTTGAGTAATGGAGGGGAACACAGATAAAAATGAAGCTGACACCAGGAATCTATCAAGCCTTACATATGTGGGTGGATCACGGTTATTGGTCCAGGTATATTTACCACCGAGGAGAGGGAGGTCGCAAAGAGATGTATTATGTAGAAAGTTTCTAAACAAATCAATATTGGCGAAATTCCATGAAGAACCTGATTTTTCTTCGGTGTTGAGGAAAACATTAAAATCACCTCCTAAACACCAAATAACATCATAATTTGCCATGAATGATCGCATCTCTTCAAAGAAGCATTCTTTCTCAGTGTCTAGATGGGGACCGTAAATATTCACAAAACCAAAATTAGCATTCAAAGAGGCAATGGAACCAAACACAACGATAAATCTATTCTGAACTATATGAGTAACATTAGAGAGCAGGTCTATGTCCCAAGAAACCAATAACCCTCCTGTCGCACCTTCGGAAGAAGCACTAAGTGTAATCCAACCTTTATTACAACCCAATTTTCGAATGAGTGAGGAAGAAACATTCAAAGCTTTAGTCTCCTGAAGAAAGACCATCTTTGGTTTTTTATCTATAATCAACTTACGAACCATACTAATCTTTTCGCTTTTGCCTAGTCCTCTAACATTCCAACTTAGTATAGAGATATCACACATTAACCAAAATTTAACCCTGAAACCAGCAATCCAGAAAGAAAAAACGGATCAAGACGTACCCGCTCTTTCCAAAGCAGCAACCTTATCCAGTAAAGCTGCCTTTCCTCCCACGAAAGAAACCCCCAGCATTGTACTAACTCCCCAGACTGCGAGTGCCTCTTCGATGCCATTAAGATGCACTGACCCATGGGTTGAACTAGATGAAAAAGAACCAGAAGAAGAATCTGAACCCATATTATCCAATGAATCCCGAATTTTCCTACGTAAATTTCTTTGATAGCCTGCATCTAAAATCAAACTGTCTTCTTTATATGATATAGACAACCGAAGATTCTGGGGGGAGGCAACCGAAATATTGCGATCAAGATCCGAGTCTAGAGGGAGGACTCTATTTGGAGGATTAGCTTTTGGGGACATGGAATCTTCAAGGCTATCTGGAACGATCTCCTCGAGTATAACGGAGGGGGGAAACTGACCCAGGATTATAGAAGGGCCATTGTCAACAGCACAATCTGCTAACCGGTGATCCATCCCATTAAGATGATGATTTGGACTGGACGTGTCAACCATATCTGGAGCAGGCCCAAACGGTAAGCTAGGTCCCAAAGGAGAAAAGGCCGGCCCAATAATACCATGGTCTACAACGGGGGAAACAAAGGAATGAGTCGGTACCCCGTTATTAATGGAAATGTCACCAGCCACTTCATTTGTCTTGGAAGCCTGACCACCTACCTTTTCAACATTCTCCTTGGAAACTGGAGGGGATCCTCGATACGAGGAACCATCATTAAGTTCATTATTGGGAGAAGAAGCTTGATTGCTTTGATTATTCTCCTCATCTGACGTGTCAACTACCTTCCCGGGGATATCCGGACAGTCACCAGAACCATCAGACGGTTGCTCATCCACTCCGGTAACGCTCGGAAAAACAAAAAACTCTCCAATTTTTATTTCCAAAAAGTATCCTCTTCCCCTTAAATCAATTTTAACCGAACGAAGGATGTCGTACTGACTAGCTGCTCTAATAACGAACATCGTTTTGGTTAGATCAGAGCGATCGCTTGTGGATTCCTAGATGGCAATGAGAAGTCCCCATCTGGCAGCCAATTTAGAAAATAACTCTGTCGGCCAACAGTGTAATGGAACCCCCAGAAGAGTTATAGAAATAGGCAACATTGGTGTACCATCAACCATCACTGTATGATCTAAATAATCAAACCAAAAGGAAAGTTCTGTCATTTTGCCATTCCAAATCGCATCCTTTTCTTCCTGCGAACGAAAGACAATAAGGCATGAGTTTGGGACGCATCCCCATGGAACAATCTTTACCGTAATACCATCACTCCCTAAAGCGCGTTGAACAAAATCCAACTCAAAATCACACTTGACGATCCCAACCGCAGAAACTTGGATCCAACTGGTAAGCTCTTTTGGAATATAGAAGTTAAAAATACCCTCCCTAGCAGTCGGGAGTTTGTCTTCTGAACCAGATGAAGAAGAACCCTTGTTCATAACTGGACCATCCAATAGAACCTCCTTATACGACTTATCGTTTACCCTATGACCACCGGAAGGAAACTTGCCTGAAGAAGATGCTTTGTTGACGTTCAGAGCAATCCGGTCCCCAGCCTTGGAATGTTGACGAGGTAAAAACTTTGCCTTTGAGACCGACACCAAAATACCATCGATCTTAGTGTTGTTGAAGGCGGCAATGGCCGCCAGCATATCTTTCTCTCTATCGAACGTTACAAAAGCAAAAGTGTTCCTCCTATATTTTGGCTTGTCGTTGTAAAAGGGGATGAAAACCTTGATAACCCTACCGTAATGGCTGAAAAGTTCCCATAAGGCGCCCCTAGATACTCTTCTACTGAGATTGTCTATAAAAATCCTCCAGGTGTTAACTTCTCCGGTGACAGGTCGCTGCTCGCTCCTCTGTTGCACTCCCGGCTGCTCGCTCCTCTGTTGCACTCCCGGCGCTGCACCCTCTGCACCCTTACCTTTCTCCATGATGCTCTCGAACTGTGTTGTGAACAAATCAAAAACACAATAACAAATTATATTAAAATGAATATGATTAGGTAAACTAAATTTTACATTGTATCTGATTTTAAATTTATTTAATAATGGTCTTTAATGAGATGATAAAGAATTTATATATATATTTTATTGAATACAAATTTAGTCTTTAATTGTGTGAATTTTAATTGTTTTATTTAATTATAACTTAAAGTATAATCATTTTTAATCAAGTTGACACTCGATTAACATGTGACATTAATTCAGTCAAAAGTATTATAAATATTATAAATTTGAATTCAATAAAATTTTGAGCAAGTATATTTGGCCGGATGGCCAAATTGCTCATCTTTATTCTCTTAGATTATGAGTTTTAGACCCACTAAGAGTACTCCTTCCTTCCCTAGAGTCTCCACTTCCCCTCCCTTTCCATTCGTGTTTTTAAAATGTATACTGACGTTAATATATTTTGATATATAATATGTTTAAAAAATACATAACTATTTTTAAAAGAAATTAAAATCTAAATCTCTAGTCTTATGACTTTAAATTATGGATTATTATCTAATATACTTGCGGTGGAAAATAAAGGTCCGTTTAGTTTTAAAAAATATTTTTTGTTTTTGTTTTCTGTTTTTATTTTCAAAAATTAATTTTTATTTTCAATTTTCTAAAAATTAAAAAAAAAAACATGTTTGATGAATAGAGATGGAAAGTTATTTTTAAAATGAAAATAATACAAATGTGTTTGATATATAGCTTTTCAAAATAGAAATAAAAAATAATTATTAAATAACGGAAATAAAATATAGTAAGTAAATATTATTATAATAATAAATAAATAAAATATGAATAAATAAACTAAATTTTTTAAAAATTGACATTAGAAGGATTCGAACACGGGTTAGAATGAAGTTAAAATTAAAAAACTATTGTTTTTATATTTTCCAATTTTCTAAAATATTTTAAATAAAAACAATGAAAACATCTTTTTTATGTTTTCAAATTTTCACTTATTTTTGTTTCCATTTTCTAAAAATTATTTTCTATTTTTACAACCAAACATGTTTTCTTCATTGTTTTCCATTTTTCAAGAAAATGAAAACGAATTTCATTCTCTAAAACCAAGCGCACCCTAAAGTTTCCACAAAGTAGGGTTATTTATAGGTTTATGATTTTAGTTTATGGTTTATAGGTTAGAAGTTTAGGTGACATGGTTTAGAATTTAGGGTTAATAATTAGAATTTAGCGTTTAAATTTTTGGGGTTAGAATTTTAATATTTTAAGATTAGAAATTTAGATTTTGAATTTTAGCTTGAAAATAAGCATGCTTGTATCAAATTTGACAAATATATGCAAACTTTAATCTACACAAGCTTATGTATTAGTTTTCCCTTAACAAAAAATAATGATATTGGTATTAATGAGTTATATTGGTTACACAACTTAGTAAAAATATTGGACAATCCTTCATATTATGCCTACAATCTAAAATCTAAATCATAATCTTAAATATTAAATTTTAAATTTGAAAAGTTTAATTATACATGCTTGTGTATCAAAAGATAAAACATTAAATTCTTTAAGCAAATAAGACATCAATAATTCATTCTAAAAATCAATAGTTCAAATCAAGCTATTTTATCACCTTTTTAGTTTTGGTCCTATTTTTTAAAATTTTATAACAATCCTAAAAATAAAATTTCTGAGTTATACCTACGTAGGAAATTAGAAAATACGTTTAGAAAATTAAAATTTCTTAAAAGTTAGATAACACTTTAAATATTTAATTTTTTTTTTTGGATAATTGTTGTATTTATTTATCCAAGACAAGAAGAACATACATCATACAAGACTTAGAACTTAGGCATCCAACCAAGGAATTCCCCAAGCCTCAAGTAAGTTCCTATTTACATCATCAATATGAACATGTCTATGTTGAATCTTTACACTCAAAATTGATTGAATACAAGTAATTAAAGAATCTATCTCCTTATTTATTCCTTTGAACCGTCTTCGATTTCGTTCCTCCCAAACACAATACACAAATGAGCCCCAGACTAATTTCAACATGTAAACAAGCAAAGACTTGCCTTTCAACCGAGAACACAACCAGGCAAGTTCCTCTTCCCATTCCACCATCCTATGATGTAGGCCACATCTCTCAAGAATAGCATTCCAGATTCCACGCGAAAAAGAGCACTCAGCAAACAAATGGTTTCTTGTTTCACAAGCCTCCCAACATAGCACACAAGACTCATTCTGATCAGAAGGTAGAATCCCCATCCTCTTCAATCTATCCAGGGTTGGTAGCCTATCCAGTATAACCATCCAGGCTCGAATCGAGTGCTTTGGCACATGGCCCCCAAACCAGATCAATCTGTGCCACATTACTGTAGGATGACCCTCACGAATCAAGTCCCAGACAGTTTTAATCTTATCAACCGATCCTGTAGCTAGGGAAGTAGAAAGAACAGGTTTGAGCTTTAACATCTTCCTCAAGTACCAGCTATGGTGAGGCTTTCCCTCAACATCCCACACCTCATTTCCTTTGAGAACATATTCTTTAACCCAGGCAACCCATAGGGAACCCTCATCAGCTAGCATTTGTCTCAGCAGCAACACTAAGCAAGCCGTATTCCATTCATGCAGATTCCTCATGCCCAAGCCACCTTCCCTCTTAGGCTTACAGATAGAATCCCAACTTATCCTGGCACCTGCAGCAGCAACATCTTTGCCTTTCCAGAAAAACCTCAGACAAAGAGATTCAATCTTCTTAATCACACCTTTAGGGAGCACCACTTGTCTACACCAATAGTTTACAATACTGAAAAGAACACTTCTGATCAGTTGCATCCTACCAGCAAAGCTCAACAATCTGCTTGACCAATGCCTCAATCTTGCTTTAATGCTCTCCAACAGGCTATTACAGTCCTTTTCAGTAAGCTTTCTGGTAACTAAAGGGATGCCTAAGTACCTAACAGGTAAATGGCCTACCTTAAACCCAGTCAAGCTACCCATTTCATTTTGTTGGTCAAGGGAAACACCTGCAATAAAAAGCTCAGACTTTGCAGCATTCAACCTAAGACCAGAGTATTCATAAAATTTCTCTAAAACGCACTGAATACCAACTAGAGAGTCCAAATTCCCCTTACAGAATATAAGGAGATCATCTGCAAAACACAGATGAGTAAGTCCAATTCTCTTGCATTTCGGATGGTACTGAAAGATCTTATTTGCTGCAGCAATGTCCAATAAATGTGAAAGCACATTCATAGATAAAACAAAAAGGTAAGGGGACAATGGATCCCCTTGCCTCACTCCCTTTTTCCCTTCAAAAAAACCAACAAGACTCCCATTCAAAGTAATGGAGAATCTGCTACCAGTGTAACAAGCAAGAATCCACATTCTAAATCTCTCAGGCAGATTAATAGCCTCCAGAATTGTAGCCAAGAACTCCCAACTCAAAGAGTCAAATGCCTTCTGCAAGTCAACCTTGAGGGCACACCTAGGTGAAATAACCTTCCTCTCATACCCCTTAACCAGCTCTTGTGCAAGGAGAATATTATCAGTAATACTTCTATCCTTGATAAAAGCAGATTGACTCTTAGTGATCAAAGGAGGCAATGCACATGTTAATCTTCCCACCAAAATCTTAGTAATGGCCTTATAAATGACAGAGCAACAAGATATTGGCCTAAATTCCCTTGCCTTACAAGCACCAGATGACTTAGGTACTATAGTTATTGCAGTAGCATTAAATGCAGAGATAAGAAAAGAAGTGGCAAAAAAGTACCTAAGAGCAGCAGCACAATCACTCCCCACAATGGACCAAGTAAACTGGAAAAACCAGGGAGTGTAGCCATCAGGCCCAGGGGCCTTGTTCTTCCCCTGAGAGAAAAAAGCTTGCTTAATCTCCTCATCAGACACCTCTCGAATCAAGCCATCATGATCCTCATCTGGAATTTGTACTTGTAGAATACTCTTAAGATCATCAACAGAGCAACCACCAACCCCCTGATCCACTTGACCAATTTGTCCAGTGAAAAAATGCTCAAATTCAGCAGCTATGCTCTCAAAAGTCTCCAGTCTGTTCCCCACCTCATCATACAAGAAATTAATTGTGCTCTTCTTCCTCTTCACAGCCACCATATCATGAAAAAATTTTGTCCCTTGGCCCCCTTCAGTAAGCCACTGAACTTTAGCCTTCTGTTGATAAAAGAGCCTTTCAGCCTTCTCCAAACTTTGAAGCTCCTCTTGAACTAACTTTTCCTGCATCACACTTCCTTGAAGCACAGGCCCTCTCAAATTCAAATCTTGAATAGCCTCCAATTGAGCCCTTTTATCTTTAACCCTCTTAGAGATCTCAGAAAATTGACTCTGATTCATAGACTTCAGATGCAACTTAAGCCTCTTCAGTTTTGTAAAGAGAACTCTCATTGGATTGCCTACTGCAGGCTCTCTCCATGAATCTTCCACCACCCTCCTAAAATCTGGATGTTCAGTCCAGAAATTAAAGAACTTAAAAGGCTTTGGCCTTTGAACAGTGTCCTTAGCACATAGCCTAACCACAGCAAGACAGTGATCTGAAACCCCTGGAGGAAGGAACTCAACTCCAGAGTTAGGAATCTCAACACACCATTGATGGTTGACAAGGACTCTGTCAAGTTTCCTTGCAAGGAAGCCCTCCTCATACTTGTTAGTCCAGGTAAAGATAGGGCCAGCAAAAGGATGATCCAACAACCCTACATTACTCAAGCACTCCTGAAACTCAATCATATCAGCAGAAGTATGGGAGCCTAAAAACTCAAAATCTGAACTCTCCTCTGCAGTGAGAGTGACATTAAAGTCACCTCCAACCATCCATGGCAAACTACCAGTGAGAGCAGCAACAGCACTAAGTTGGACCCACAACCTACGCCTCTATATAGCATTATTACTACCATACACAGCAGAAATGAAAACAACCCTTCCATCCAGATGACCCTTCACAGTAAGGACTTGATCATCAACATGAGCCACAGTGAAGTCAGAACCATTTTTGCATAATACCCAAATTCTTCCCAACTCCACATGTTGGTAATTATGAAAACATCTCCATTCAGAACTATACTTACTGAACAACTGAAGAAAGTTCACCTCCCGTACTCGAGTTTCTACCAAACAGACAACAGAGGCCTGCACACTACTCAACCTTTTGAAAACATTACTCTGCTTCAATGGGTTATTGAAGCCCCTAACATTCCAAAAGACTACAGTCATTTAATGAGTTTTAGACCCCCCTTGTGACCCCCTCAACTTCAGCTTATCACCTTTCTTAGCTTTCATCTCTTGAAGCAAATTAGCTACTCCCATCGCAGCAAGTCTAGGTTTCCTAGGCTCATCCTCATTAGATATATCATTCAAAACCCCAAACTTATTCTTCGAGCTACTAAGAACATATTTGTCCTTAAGTTTGGAAACCGGGCTCACCAGAGGAGGGAATTCTTCATTTGTTATCACCATCCCCTCACTAACAGCAGTCATAGTGACACAAGGAACCCCAACCCCAACAGCTAGCTCAACACTACCCCTAGACTCCTCAGTGGCCACTGCCGAGACAAGCTCAACACTAACTTGTCCAGAGGTAGTGGCCTCAGCTGAAGAAGAAGGTTCAGCACTAGACCCTGCACAAGCTCCAGAAACAGCCTCATTGCTAACAATAGAAGTCTTAACCAGACTTGCATTCGCATCAACATTAGCTGACACATCTACTTTCCTAACTCTCCACTCTTGATTAGGAGCAGCATTAGCAGTGTGATCCAGTTTATCACAAGCAGTTGTAGCATGACTAAAAGTATGACAATTATTGCAGCATGCTGGCATCCATGGAAAACGTACCTTAACATAGGCCAGAGACTTATCAGGAAGAACAACCGGAATAGTGCGTGGTAACTTAGAACCAGCAGTGACCTCAACACAGACCTTTGCAAACTCCAGACGTTCACGCCCCGCCGTTATATTGTCCATGTACAGCGGCACACCCAGCGCACTCGCAATGTAACTCAATCCACGACGAGAGAAGAGCTCCAGCGGCACATTGTACAGATGAGCCCATATCGGCATTTTGGTGAGATCAAAATCCAATCGCGTGAGATTTGGCTCCCATCGACGAAGAAGTAATGGCTTATGCTGGACATGCCAAGGTCCTCCCTCAAGCACCCAATCCCTTGCCGCAGAAGAGGCAAAGGAGAAGACGTACAAATTCGGCCCCGCGAGACTCACCTTCATTAGGGTAGATTTCCCCCAAATTGACTCCAACATCGAACGCATTGCCTTGAAATTGGGAGCCGATCCGAGGAATTGCCCAACGAGTGAGTTCTTCCAATCAGCTATTCCTTCCTCAAATAACTCCGACGGCGGAGAAATTGCAATCGAACCCTCCGGAGTCACCGGCGGAGGAAAATATTCTAGTGCCAAATCCCCACCCGTACCAAAGAGCTTACGCCAATCAGTTGTAGCCATAGTACAGCGTCCACACAGCAGAAACAAGCAAAATTCCTCAACAAACGAGAAGAAATCAGCAATAGAAAGCAAGAGAAACGATGAAGAAATGAAGATTTCCGCAGGCGGTTAGACCCGCTAACGTGCACCTGGAGATTCATTTCAACTGCATGATAATATTTAAAAATTTTCAGAGATATGGGGCAAAAAGAAAATGGAACATTTTGATGTGATGAATCAGGTGGATTTTTAATATGACACTTGTACTCGGAACCTGCTCGAAAGGTTCTATCTTGCTGTTCTTCCTCTTGTATTCCTGGGAATTCACTGAAATTGGTTTTATTCAGGAAAAAAAAACAAAAAACAAAGCTTGCAACAGAGAAAAAAGAAATGGCCGATCGTTTCTTCCCAAATGAAATGCCTAATTTTGTGGCGGAATCAACCGTCTCCGGAGTCACTTCCACTGACTCACTAACCAATCTCCTATCTTTACCTTACAAAACACTCTCTGATCAGCTCAAAACCGCAGCTTTGGCCCTCAAAGAAACCGTATTCTCTCAATTTTCATTTTTTTAGCTTCGTTTCATGCATGGAATTAGTAGGATTATGCATATAGAGATAAAGCTGGTACCTTTACTGCATTTTCACTTTGGGTTTTTTGAGATTTTGTAAAATAGTGTAAATTGTTTGGTTTGGACTCAGGTTGTGAGGGAGACATGGGGTTTGAGTGGAAAGAGAGTGCAAGATTATACTGTGTACACAGGAGCTCTTGGGACAGCTTATTTGGTCTTTAAAGCATACCAAGTTACCAAGAATGAGAATGATCTTAAATTATGCTCTGATATTGTTAAAGCTTGTGATTCTGCTTCTAAAGATTCTGGGTAATCTCAACCAGAGTTACATTTTTCATATGAATTGCCTTTTTTGTTAGAACTAGTTGAGTTGGTTTGGTTTCTGATTAAATTAGAAATGATAGTATTTGTTACACGAATCTTCAATGCTTGTGTTGTTCTTAATGACAGTCTAGTGCTAAAACAATTGAAGTTGTCGGAATCACGAATCGATGTCTGCTTAATGAGAAAGTAACTCGAATGGTTTTCTTTTTTTCTACTCCGAATTGACAAAGCCTGTGAATTAGCTCTACAAGGATTGTTATGGTGTGCATAAGATTGCATTGGAAGTGAGTATTTGAACTTGGTCATGCCTCATACATGAAGCAATTGCATTTTAATGTAGGCGTGTGACATTCATTTGCGGACGGGCTGGTGTTTATGCCCTTGGTGCTGTTGTTGCAAAGCATTCCGGTGATAAGAGTTTACAAGATCGCTACTTGGCAAAGTTCAAAGAGGTGGTTCATTGTTGCTTTTTATATTTTAACTTCTACTTATATCAGTTTTCTTTTTCAGTGTTCACTGCTCCTGTGAGTTTAGATTGCTTGCCTTTTATTTTTTTGATATTGTTTTCGCTCCGAGAGCAGATCAGATTACCTAGTGACTTGCCGAATGAATTATTATACGGGAGAGCAGGGTATTTGTGGGCCTGTTCATTCTTGAATAAGCATATTGGCAAAGACACCATATCTACTGTCCACACGGTAAGACATGTTTTTAGTCCTCTCAGCCCGAATGTTGTTTTGGTTAAGAGAATAAAACATTATCAATTGTATTTATTTGCGTTCGAACTTGGTAATTGCACAGCGAGCAGTTGTGGATGAAATTATTAAGTCGGGTAACCGACTGGCGGGCAAGGGAAGATGTCCATTGATGTATGAATGGCATGGAAAGAAGTACTGGGGAGCTGCGCATGGACTGGCGGGAATTATGCATGTTTTGATGGACATGGAATTGAAACCAGATGAGGTGGAGGATGTTAAGGGTACTCTTCGCTACATGATCGAAAACCGGTTTCCTAGTGGGAATTACCCATCAAGTGAGGGAAGTGAATCCGACCGTCTCGTACATTGGTGTCACGGTGCTCCTGGGGTCACACTTACCCTTGTAAAAGCAGCCGAGGTACTCTTGTCACGCTACTTTGTTTCCCTTACAAATTGTTTTGGAAAAGAATTGCAGTATCTCTGAACTCTTTGTACAATGCTGTAAATCAACAGGTTTTTGGGGACAAGGACTTTCTACAAGCAGCATTGGATGCTGGAGAGGTAGTTTGGAAGCGTGGTCTGCTTAAGCGAGTCGGAATATGTCATGGTATAAGCGGGAACACATACGTGTTCCTCTCACTCTACCGAATGACCGGCAATGCAGAGTACTTATATAGGGCCAAAGCATTTGCTTCCTTCTTGTCCGATAGAGCGGAGAAACTTATATCAGAAGGAAAGATGCATGGAGGCGATCGCTCGTATTCACTCTTCGAGGGTATCGGAGGAATGGCATGTCTCTTTCTGGACATGGTTGAACCATCTCAGGCAAGGTTCCCTGCTTATGAAATCTAAGTTGCTTTCAACAATTTTTTCTTGTGTTCTTGTATGGGAATACTTCCATGTTTATGGCCTATATATATAGTTCAAGACAATAAGAATTGAGTGAGAAGAACGAATAGTAAAAGAATTTTGTTTTCAATTCAATAGGCTTTTCGCCCTATTGTCTTAACTCTACAATTTCCGTTATCGGAAAATACATCGGTATCTAAATTCATCGTGTAATTTTCTTCTTCTTTTTTCTCTGAACAAATCTATACTTTCCTCAATCCTCAAATGGAGTGGTTTTTCCATTTCCCCCACATCCAATGAGCAGAGGCACAAAGAAAGGAATGAAACTCGGCTAATATTACAAATCTCAACCAATATCTCACTCTCTGTACACAATTTAACCAAAGGGCCCTTGATGTTCCCTACCATTTTCTTCCTTCGGCTCGTTAGATTCGAACCGGCAATCCAAAATTTTGGAAAGTTCTGATCTCACCTCGTAGGCCGGCGGTCACAATCACCATACCCCAGGCTGAGATGTTTGGGTTAACGCCAGGGGAGAAGTCAACACTGATCTTGGGGCTCTTGGTCCGAGTTGCCAAATGAAGTTTTTCCTCCGGCCATGTAGCCGAGATTCTGTCAAAGAAGTAGCTATTGGTTGCGCTAGAAATGGTTCCGTGGAGAGGGCTATTGGTGCACCCGGATGCTGATAATGAACCCTTGTTTCCACTGTACTCCTCGACGGGTGTAGGAGGATGATTGGCCGTTGAAACTTCATCGATATGATCGTCAAAAGAATTTTGATCATTCAACTGTGAATCTCTTAGTCCCCATGTGTCAGCCATGCCTGGCCAAGGGATGGCCACTGATACATCTTTACAGTGAAAATGTTCATAAGAGCATGTTGCAGTGACTCCTTTGTTTCTGCTAGGCCGTGATTCCGCCTCTTGTTTCCACACGTAAACGTAAGAGTCCTCACTAGCAGATACGACGTATTTCCCGTTTGCCGTAACAGAAGCTGAGATTTGGCTGTTCGTGTTCCGAAATCCTGTCATATAATCAACAGCACCTTCAGCCAAATCCGCACAACTCCAGAGTTTTATATCAATAAAATACTAGACGACGACAATGAAACTTTTTCAAGAGCAACCAGCAAAGTTAGCATCCGAATCTAAACCAGAACACCAACTTTAAAAAGTCGATACGCAGATCATGATACACCATTACATACCATCTCTATTAGCTGAAGTACGTACGAATACGAAGAGTCATCTTCAGTCTCCCCTACTTCCTAGCTATCAGCGAAAACCACTATCATCTATGGTCAATCCTTTCCAAATCCAACCAACCTCGTATTTTATATTTATATCTTACAAACATGAAGAATTTACCTTTGAATTTGTGAATTAAATCAGACCCGTCGACAACCCGAATTCGTGAATCCGCTGATGTGATGAGCACTTCTGTCGAACTTCCGGGTGCAAACTGTTTTACGAAAGCAGCCAATTGGGGAAGAATAAAGTGAACACATAGCAGTAAGGAATGTCTAGTTCAACAAGAAAAGGATTTATGCTTTACTTCCATAAGGATTACCTGGAAACCTGTAATTTTCTTTTGATGAGATTTCTTCTTTTTATTCAGCAAATTGATTTCATTTCTTGGTTGTAACTTGTTCTCTGAAAAAAAAATGTATAAATATAGATGTTTAAGAAAACTTCTGTTACAAATGAACTATGTGTAGACACATGAGAGTTGATAGAATTCATGAACTTGTACCAGAAGTATCATATAAGCGGCAGCTTCCTTTGTATGAGCCGACCAGTGCACCCTTCAAAACAATTAGAGAAGTTCCATGAGCTAAAGACTGTATATTATTTGGAATGAGCTCGATATCGATCATATCCCAACCTGGCCATCAGGTGTATAACAAGCAGCAGTGACCATTTCATGCAGATCATTCCAATCGACAACTTGACGATCGGGAATGCTCCATATGCGCACTTTAGCATCTAGGGATCCGCTGATGAAGTATCTATCATCAACTGGATTAAACTGGATGCAAGTTACTGTGGCAAGGCAGATCCACGAAAACGATGCATGATTAGCAGTATATAAACCTATGTCACGACACGAAACAAATAATAGTAACATATTACTTTTATATTGGATCTTTGAATTACTGATTCCATTGAATTCACACCAAGAACACTTAAAAGAGCCTCTAGCTTTTTTTCTTCTTCTAACTAATACGCAGCTTATTACAGCTATGAAAATGGAAGTAAAATTCATAACATTTACCACTTCTAGAGGGAAGGGTAACGGTTTATGAAGAAAAAAAGAGGGGAATGATTGAAGACATGGAATTTACAATTTACTTACCATAATCACTGTGTGAAAATATTCTCAAACAAGTCTTGCTAATCAAGTCCCAAAGCCTCACAGTTTTGTCCATTGAAGATGAGAGCAATTGCTGAAAAGAACAAATAGAAAAATCTAACTAGAATATCCTCCACCAATTTATGGGTTCATGATTCTAAAAGAGGTTAAGTGGTGAAGCTAGGAACGAACATTCATTCGAACAATAACCTCTGGAAAAGCTTCCTACAAATGATTCTAGGTCGAGTACATGATACATTACGTCGGCATTCTTGAAAAATTGAAGGACTTCTAAGGCATTCAATTATGGTTACACAGCATTAACATTCATGAAAAACATTTTTAATCATTTAACTCTTAACATTAAAAATGTGCAAACTGAAAAGTAATCCTATGATGATCTGAAAGAGTAACATTCACGAGCAAATAGAAAGATCAGGCCTCTCGCCGGATAATTCACTCTTTGAACAAATAGAAACTGGTTAGATCATTTGCTTCATGAGCCAAAATACAGCCTACTAAAATTGAATACATTTACTTGATTGTCTAATGCATATTGAATACATTTCTTATTCTTGTTTGCTAACCAATTTAGAAGAAATTCCAATACATTTTTGTATTTCACAGATCCTTTTTCGGTTCAAGATAACAAATTACAATTTCGTCAAGTAAAGCGTGGAAACAAGCAACATATTGACCATTTATTTCTTCATGGAGTAGAAAACACACAAGCAATCGCAGTGGTTCTTACATTTCGATGAAATTCGCATATACATGAATTAGTTGTGCCTTTTTCACTTATAACATTTCGTTAAATGCATTGCACGCAGGCGGTCCTAGCTCTGAATTTCAATTTTCCACCAAAATTTGATCAAGAAATCCATCTCATACAGCACAGTTTAGAAGAGAAGAAACTAATATGCATTCCTCTGTCTACTTCGGGCTAGCAAGAAAATACACCATAAATGCTTGAAACAAGGAATGCTCAACAATGATCAAACTAATCAGTCTACATTGCTACATAGTTCTCAAAATACACTAGAGCACTAAATAATGATGACTAACCTGAGATTTGGACCATGAGAGGTCGAGTACATCATCGGAATGTCCGCGAAAAGAACAAAAAGGTTTTTCCGAAAGCGCGAAAACAGTCTCTGGCACAACAACATGGTCCCAACTCAATGACTTTCGGCTTATAGATGACCTTCCTCTTCTCTTCTTCTCAGGATGGTGGTCTGAAATCGGGGACAATAGAGTTGTTTCCGGAGATCCATTAGCCACAGGCAGAAAGTTCAAATTCAAGTCTTCGGTTTTTTCCATCAACAACTCCCCTTTCCTCTCCGATTCGACTACCTTCCATACATGAATTTCGCAATCCTCACCGGCACTGGCAAGGTATTTTCCATCCAAACTAAACCTGATGCTCCAAATAGACCCGGTGTGGGCTTGAATCTCTTGACTCTTGTAAACAGTAGTGAGTTCTTTACATGACTTCCCATACTGCTTCACCCGCACTCGCTCCATCCCATGAAACGAAACATCCTGGCTATCATCGGTGCCCGAACTCGATCTCCTCCCGCCCTTCTCCGACGACGTATCCCTCTCGTCACTGCTCCGCCTTTCCTTATGACCAATCACGGTCACACTACTGGCAACACTCTTTATACTCTTAAACCAACCTCCTTTCTTCTTAAACTTGGAAACATCACCACCACCAGCACCACCATTGTCATCCAAATCTGCACTATACTTATTGTTACCCTCTTCCACATTCTGCCGCCTCATCAGCTCGTGCACGATCGGCGAATGCCCGACGCACATCTCGAACTCCTCCATAGTCAACTGCCTCCCAGTCCCAACTTCCTTCAACTTGTTCCACATCCCATCTTCTCTAATCTCCTTTACCACAAACTCTTTCCCATTATCAAGGTTCTTAATGGTACACACTTGTTCACTTGGATTCCGATTCTCCACCGTCGCGTCTCCGCCGCCGTCAAATGATTTAGACCCAAGTTCGGGTTCCCCATTCACACTCTTACTAAGCCGCCCAGTGGGCGGCTTATTACACATAGATCCGTTGCTTTCACTGGTTCTTAAATTAGGCGCTGCAACATTTATTCGATCACATTCAGTATTATTATTATTATTTACAGAAGATAAACCAACGGAAAGAATCGAAGAAGAAACAGAACTACGATCTTGCTCCTTTAACTCTTTTTTCACCAACCGATCCGAAGAAACCGATCTTCTCTCAAACTCGCCAGTTCCTCCTCCAGCATCGCCGGCACCCACTTCCGTTACCGAGCCTGGTCTTGTCCGAGAGAGACCCGGGTCGAGGCTGAGCCCCATTTCACGGAGCAGGCGGCTTCTTCTTTCGGAAACGGAGGCGGGTTCGGAGATCCAGATGTCGAACTTGGAGACGGCCATGGGGAATTTCGGGACGGGGAAAGGGTGTCGGGCATTGGTGGAACGGGTAATTGGGTCGGAATCCGAGTCAGAAGAAGGTGAAGTCGAGTTAGAACAGGAACAAGAATTAGAAGAAGCAATGCGATCAAGGGATTCGTAGAAATACTCTTCTTCTTCGTTTACTTCAGCTTCCCTTTGACCTTTGTTTACTTCTTTAGACTCTTCTTCTTGGGTCGATTCCTCGTCTTTCTGGTTGTTATTGCTATCAATGGGGTTTTTGCTCATGCTTTCTTTACGAGCATCATTCCCATTTCAATTCCGAATGCACATGAATCATCAAAAACCAAACGAAACAAAATCTGGGTTCGGATTGGATCAAAGGAAGGGAAGGGGAAAAAGGGTGTTTGGAGGGAAAGAAAGGCAGAGAAAATGAGATCCAAAAGAAACGAAAAGAAAAGGATGGGTTTGGAGAGTTTTGGGGGGTTGGGTTTGGAATTGGCTGAATGTGTATTTGTGGGAGAATTGATATGATTTTGTTGGTTTTGGGGGTATGGAGTTATTGAAATGTGAACTGTGAACGGTGAAAGGTGGATCGTTTGGTTTCCTCCATTGTTAATAAAATATTCTCACTAAACAAACAAAAGGAAACCTTATGAGAGGTTAAAGAAAAGTATTTTTACCCGCAACCAAGTCTATGTACGAGGAGTTATTTAAACAATATCAATGATTTGAATCCTGATATTACGGATAAAGAAAATTAAGTTAAAAAATATATTAAGTTTTTACAAAATTCGATTCAAATTAATTAATTAATGAATTAGATATTGATGTTTAAATAATAAAATAAAAACGTATTTTCCTTTACTTTTATTATTATAAAAATTATATAGGCCATGTTTGGTAAAAAACGGTTTAGAAAAAAATTAGATGTTTGACCAGTTAAATTCGCTAATATTGTTGTTTGGTAAACAACGGATTGAAAGAGTGGATTGAGGTGAAAACGCTAATTTTAAAAAAGCTCTTAATATGAGCTTTTTGAGATTAGAGGTTTGACATTAGAGTTGTAAAGACTCTTTTACCCTTACCAGTTACCAAAAATTTCCAAATAACCTAAATTAAATATTTACTCACAAGCTAATCATATTTATTTGGCAAAATGACAAAAGATACACCCAACGTTTGCATGTTTTGTCATTTGACCCCCTATTCTTTTTTTTTGTCCAAATATGCCTCCAACGTTTGATTGTTTTGTCATTTGGCCCCCTATTCTTTCTTTTGGTCCAAATATGCCCCCAACGTTTTATTCGTAGTCCAAATATACCCCCAACGTTTCAATTTGGTCTAAATATGCCCCCTGTTAGATGGAAACTGTCAGTCAACTGACGTTCAACAACTGATGCTGACTGGACTTGCCACGTATTAAGATCTGCTGATGCCACGATAAAAAAAATTATAAGCTGTTGAGCGTCGGTTGATTGACCGTTTACATCCAACATGGGCATATTTAGACTATGAATGAAATGTTAGGGGCATATTTGGACCAAAAGAAAGAATAGGGGGCCAAATGACAAAACAAGCAAACGTTGGGGGCATATTTGAACCAAAAAAAAAGAATAGGGGGTCAAATGACAAAACATGCAAACGTTGGGGGCATCTTTTGTCATTTTGCCTATTTATTTTTTCTTTTTATTATCACATATTTATATGTGTATTTAAATTTATTAATTAATTAAATTATATTAAAATAATTATATAAATAATAAATTAACATATAAATCATCGAATATGTTTAAAAAATTATATTAAAATAATTTTTATAAATCTAATTAATATTAATTAGATACAAAATATTGATAACTAATAAACTATTCAAATAAGTGTTGAATATAATCATGTACTTATATGTCATTTTGCTTATTTAAATAATCTAACAACTATCAGCTATCAGTTAATTTTACCAAACATTTTCATACAATCAGCTAATGCAATCAGCTATCAATTAATGTAATCCGCTATTAGCTATCAGTTATCTGTTAATTGCCAAACATGGTCATACATTCTTTAACAAAAATCCATTGTCAAAATATTTGAATATAAAGGTAAAAATTTATCATAAATTTAAAGTTAATCTATGTCTAAAATAAAAATCAAATCATCGATCATTGATTAAGGTAGAAGAGACATTTACTATCTCATATAAACTTGTATTATGTTGTATACAAATTCATTTTACAGGTAAAATAAAATTAATGATACTCAATTTTAGATATTTATAAAAATACTAATAAGTACATTTAGCCGGTTAGTCAAGCTATTATAATTTTTAAATGAAACATTCCTTTATTCCCTTAGAATCTCTTTCCTCTTTCCCTCTACACAATATTAGAATTAAATTTAAAATTTATAAAAAAACTGAAAATACTAATGGATGGTATTAATTTTTAATTTGAGCATAAAATTATTGCACATTGATTGCACAGTTGAAAAAAAAGGAAAGAAAATTGGGCCTCAAGTTTAAACCATGAGGGCCCAAAAATTTGCCATTTGGTGAGAATTGTTGGAAAGAGAACAACTAAACCTAAGCAACTACCAACTGTTTGTCTTCAACCCCCACACATGCAAGCTAAGATGACCATGATTTTTTTTTTTAAATTTTATTTTACATTTAGGTGGATTTTTTTTCTGATAGAATTCATGTGGTAGTGTATTTAGACTCGATTTTTGAAGGGCGTCCATGTGACTTTTATGAGACTGAAATTCAATCTTTATTAATGTTTGTTAGGTCGAGTGATAAAAAATTTAATATTTTATATTCAAATCTTATGTTAAAATAAAACAAGCCAATGAAAGAAAAATGAAGAAAAGATGTTTGTTATAATTTGACCATATGATTGCTTTATGTACATAAATTTTAGGGTCCTAAAGAGAGTGATGGACTAGTCCTAGAGACAAGTCATAGGCTGGGGAGATTTTTTGGAAAAATAAAGAAGAAAATCATTATTAAAAAAATAGGTTGATAATGAATAAATATTTGTTGGGGGCACATATGTTTTTTTAGTCTAATAGTAAAGAGTTTGATGACCTTTAAGTAATGTATTGGGCTTCAGTTTTGTTTATTGAAAAATAAGTTTTTTCTGAGAGAGTTATATCAACTCAGAACATAATTGAGACTTATGAGGGTTTCAAACATAAAAAAGGAATAAAATGTAGAATGCAGTTGGACCATTGTGTTAATCAAAATTTCTGACTGGATTGTTCTTTTTAAAGAGAAATTCATTAAATTCAATCAGTTTAAAATTTATGTCTGGGATTTTTAGTTGCCCGCCGAACATTATCATTTCTAATGTTTAAAATCAGAATTCTTTCATTAAAAATATTATATACTTACTGTTACACGCAATACTTGTATCTCGAATTTCAACAACTATAATTCACAATAAAATTTAAAGCTTTCTTGTACTAATAGATTGGCCATTTAGCCAAGGGGAGAATAGCAATGCTAAAGAGAGGATGTTTGCTATAATTTGGCCCTATGGCTGTTTTAGGTACATAAATCTTAGGGTCTCTAAAGGGGTTGGTGGACTATTCATAGGACCTAAGCCTTAGGTTGGGGACAATGCTTGACAAACAACATTGAAGAACAAAAGAGCAAACAACCAGGGCAAGTCAAAGGCAAAGAAAGCTTTCCTTTTCTTGGTTTTTAATCATCATATAATGCCTTTAATCACGTGGTTGTAAAATGCCTTTGCTTTCCACTCCAAGACCAACCATGCCTAGATTGGTAGACTTATTCTATGTAAGTTTAATTCGAATTTAATTTAATTAATTCGTCTATCTAATTTAAAAAGTGACATATGATGAATCTAATATTCAAATTTTAAAACTTATAAGCACTAATATCACTTTCGAGTTGTTGATAAATAGATCCCCATAGAAATTATCTACCATTTGTGGTGTCCCTATTTCTGCCCCTACACTAAAAATTAGGTTCATAATTTAAGGTTTTAAGGTTTAAGGTTAGGGTTTATGAAATTTTGGTTAGGATGTATTTTTTTAAGGTGTAGAGTTTAAGATTTAAAATGTAGAGTTATAGCTTAAAATTTAACTTTTTAGTATTTTTTAGTATTAACGCATAGAAAGGGACACCACAAAGAAAAACAGAGTATTTTGTCCATTCCCCTAGTTATTCTTGAATAATACCAATGACCAAAAGGCATAAATTTATGAACTCGGATTAATATAGTTAATTCATTCAACCATTTTTAAAAAAAAAAAAAATCTAACATTTTTTTATAAAAAAAAACACGAGTTCATAATTTTTTTTAAAAATAATTTAGTACGAGTCCTTTTTTATCATTGAATGCAAATATGAAGTTAGGATTATAGTCTATGGAAATAATATTTAAAAACCAAATATGCATAACAAACAAGTGTTGGGTGTAGTGCAGTGGTAGAATTAGGATGAAATCATGAGGTTAAGTTACTTAAATTTAAAATTAACAGAGATCTAAAAATGGAGAGTAGAGTTTAATTTGTCAAATTTCAAAATTGGTAAGGACCTGATAAGAATTGAACAAAAAAAAGTTAGGTATGCTATTTAATTTCATTAATTTTAAAATCAATGTAGATTAAAAGGTAATTGAACAAAAAAAAGTTTAGAGGCTTCCACCATTCAACATAATTATGTGTTACAAGTTACACCGTACTTTTAAGAACAAAAATTTAGATTCAAACATTAAAAACAATATTATTAAAAAGTCAATTATAAATCATGAACATAAATTATAAAAAAAATATATCTTATATTTCGAGATGAATCCTTACATGCACACACCGAAATAAATTAATAATAATGACTTTATCTTCAAAGAAAATTTTTCCTATCATGAAAAATAGGGTGACTTTTCAAACCTAATTAACAACTTAGCGGGACGCAAATCATGATTAACAAGATAAATAATAACATAGGGTTATACGTATATGTATATATACATAATATGACCTTGAAAAATGAGCCACAAACATGCTACATAATACAAATTGTAGCCTAATTATAGCCATGGATGGATCTGAAGAGGGCGGTCGCACCTTTAAAATTTTAAAAATTTTATATTATTTTATTAAAAATTTATTTCGCCTTTTAAATTTTTATAAGTTTGTCTCTTCTAAAATTTCATAAGTTCGCCCCTAACATAAAGCTCTGCGTCTGTCCTATTATTACCGAAATCCCATTTCTTTCACCTTAAACAATGTCTTCTCTTCGCCCTTCAAATCTCCAGAAAAAAGGGTATAATTACAACTCATTCTTGAACATGAAGCATGAGGAGCTCGTGCAAGAATTTTATAATGTAGTTTAGCCAAAAGGTATGAACACCCAAGGAGCTAAACCCTAAAAGGCAAGGGAAAAGAGTCGGTGGGTTTAGGCTAATTCCACCGCATGTTTTGCGACCAAATCAACCATTGATTTATGATTAAAATAATATCTGGAAATTAATTTCAAGAAAACCAAAAATGGGAGCTGGTTCTTTTCTGGTTCTGTTTTTGTTGTTTCTGTAAGTAAGAATGATGTAATTGCATATTGTTACGAGTCTATTATCATCTTCTTAAAAAGATATGTATGATATGATGTACAATGTCACCGTATTTATATTTAATTTTTTTATATTTTCGATGTGAAATTAATTTCTATTGCCTCTTTAGGCTCTCAATTTAGTGACGCACTCGTTTCGAGTGATCCGCTCTCGTGATGGACCATTGTCACGGTTGTCCACTTTGACTACTCAGGGTTGGGAGGGGCAATTGATCCTCCCCAAATATATTTTTTACCTTTGTTCTTAGATATAAACTTTTTTTAAAATTAAATTATTTATGAATTTCTCATACTTTTAAACATTTATTATTTGTAATTTAACTTCAAATAACGGCTCCATTATTGTGTATAAGTTTAAAAGTGGTCAAAATATACGTGATATTGTTGAAAAATTTAATCTCTTACTAGTAAAAAAATTAGAAGGAATACAAAATTTTACCTAGACTTTGACTTGTTCCATTTTATTATTTAATAATATAAAATTTTAAGGGAAATCTATTTTTATATATACAGATTTAAAAATTGCAAAATAGAAAAGAAATGAGAAATAAATGAATAAATAAATTGCAAGAAAATGGAGAAACAAGCATGGGATAGTGGGAAAAGTGTAAGAAAAGGAAGTGGAGGCCAACTGCGAAAGTAAGCCTAAAAATAATCAAATAAGAAAGACAACCAAAACACCTTCACTCGTTATGTATTTTTAATAATATCATTGACTTTCAATTTATTAATTTATTTATATATTTTCTATAATGAAATTGACAGTGTTTCCGACAACAAAACACCTTCACCTTCCAATGCTACAAACCAAACTAGAGTGAGTCTTGTCAAAGTATATACTTTTTGGGGGGATAAATCAACTTATAGTCCCTCAATTTGATAATTTTCTCAATCTAATTCATAAACTATTTTTAATGGTCTAAAAGTAATTACAATGTAGTATATGTTCATACATATTCTCAACCCTTTGACAATATGTATACACCTTGTAGACAAAGCGATTTGAACTCGTGCCTCCTTGGGTGAATATCATCCGCTTTTTCACGTGGACACTTGTTGGGTTCATGAACTATTTTTGATGAACTTTAGTCTTTGAACTTATATTATTTTTATCATTAATTTTGATGGTGCAATGCTATAAGATTATGTCATCTATCATAATATCAAAATGTTTAACCATTAAAATGATTGAAAATGAAAAAAAAAGTTTACAAATTTAAAGACTAGTGTGGACAAAAAATTCAAAGACTAAATTGGGAAGCTTGTCAACTTTAGGGACTATTAGTTACTTTATCCCCTTCTTTACGAGTAAAAAAACGTTAGTGTTGTTCAATAGTAAATATGTGTATTAAAAGCGGTTATTTATTGTTGAACAAAAAAAGCGATTATTTATCGTTGAATAAAATATGTATTTAACCGACGACTAGTTAATCTAGTGAGATGAGACATTAGATATTTTAAACAATGTCATGAGTTTGAATTCTGGAGTTGGTTAAACATATATATATATATATAGTTTATTGATATAATTTTTAGGGTAGAGTCACTAAATTATGCTGAAATGGTTTTTTGGCTACTGAGTTTTTGGAAGTTAAAAAATGGTCATTATATTTTTATTCGGTTATAAAATGGTCCCTGGCAGTGATAAAAAAACTGAAAATTTTTGGAAAGTTTAAGGACCATTTTTGTAATAGTTCACTAAGTTTGAATGATCATTTTGTAATATTTAACAAAATTAGTCAATAATCGAATGAATTTTTTTTATTTTTTGGGTTTTTTTAGATATCTTCGAAGTTCTAATTTTCTCTCTTAATAATATCATCTCCAAAATTTAAATTTAATTATTATTTTAACAAAAGTGAAATCCCTAAAATTGATGATCCAATATCCAACCATTGAACAATTATTTTAACAATTAGTATACTATACAAACAGAACAACAATTACAATCAATAGATGCATAAAACTATAATTAAAATCAATCGTTACAAAGAACAAACGAACGAACTGACGAAATTAGACGTATCTAAACTCGACCCGGACATTATAAAACTTACACCAAGATAACTACACCCAAATCTTGACCAACATTACCAAAGTTTTGAGGAAATCAAAGATGCTAATGAGTTTTCAATTCCTATCATAAAAGCTTTTGTTTCAAAGAATTGTCATCTCAGAATCAGCAGCTTCCAGTGTTTAGGGTGGTGCAAGCAATGCAATGCTCAGCTTTTAGTTTAGCCTCCCTTTGCTGCTGCTATAGCAGTGCTGGTGTCATTGTTTCAACTTTAAACTTGCTTAACATTTAATATTATATTAGTAGTTGTAATTATGTATGCATTTTTTTTTACTAAAAATAATAAAAGAAATTAACCCAAATCCTTGGTGGATCTAGTTTTCACATATGTGTCAGATTTTACAGTGAAAAAGAGTACAATCCATCTTTGGGTACCTTTCTAAATTTCTATTGGTGGTTGCATTGTATTTCCATTTATAAAATCAAAATGTTATGCTCTTTTCATTTCATTTCCAAATTTCCAAGTACAATAGCATGTTGCATGCCATGCTAAATTAAGGTTTACAAATGAAGTGCACAAACCCCTCACTATCTTAGCAAAAGATTTGGATTTGGGTGGCTATATATATATATATACTCATATTAGGGGTTTAAATGTAGAGGTTCAAGGTTAGGATTTAGGGTTTACTGTTAGAATTCAGGGTTTATAGTTTAGGGTTTTGGTTTTAGGGCAATATGGTTAGGGATTTTGGTTTTAACATGTAAATCCTAAATTTTGACCATAAACCCTAAATTATAACCACACTCTTAAATTCAAAACTCTTACACTTAAACCCTTAAATGCTAAATCCTAAATAAAATCCCAAAACCCTAAACAAAATCTTAAAACCCTAAAACTAAGGCGCTTGTGGAAATAAAGTTTTCACAAATGCTTGTGCATGGAATAATTACCCTATATATTATGGGTAATTATTTGATACACTGACGGTGGAAACTTTTAGTTTCCACAAGCACCTTAGTTTTAGGGTTTAGGAACTTAGTTTAGGGTGTGTGGTTTAGGGATTTAAGTGTATGAATTTTGAATTTAGGGATAGTGTTTGAAATTTATAGTGCAAGATTATAATTTAAGCTTTATAGATTAAAACATAAATCATCACCATATTATCCTAAAAATTAAACCCTAAATTCTAAATCCCCACACCCTAAAATTAAAGCGTTTGTGAAAACTTTTAGTTTCCACCGCCAGTGTATAAGATAATAATCTATAGCTTTTCTTAATATGCTGGTGTGATACAAGGGTAGCATATGTTCAACTTTCTTAGTCTTTTTAAATAAGGCACACATATCGTGCAGAACTGATGTTCGAACCCGGGTCATCTGAATGAATTATATCATTCTTTACTACTGAGACGACAAGGAGTGAGCAATTAACAAGTTTAGTTAAGTACTAAAACAAAATTATGCAGACATAGCACATGCTTTGATTCTATAGTCAGTTTAAGCATTAAAAAGGTTTTTTCCCCCTTGCTAAAATAAACATAGACAAAAGGAAATAAATTCAAAATTTTAACAGTAATATAACATGCTTTTGCATCAAATTAAAATTATTAAAATTCCCATAATCTCATGCTCATATTTGGGTGTCTTTCAGATTTCAATTATAGTGTAGCAATCATTATGATCTAGTGGGTTTAGTTTAATTTAGGGTTTCTGAATAATTTCAGGGTCTGTTCATAATTGGGTGCACACCCACCTCCACAAATTTTCCATTAATCATGAAAATCCAAGTTGATTACATGTGATATGGACGAAAATAGTATAAAATTACTCAAATTTTAAATATAAAATTTTATCGAAATTGTTTGAAATAAATTCCTTCAAAAAGATTATCTATGGTTTGAGATTAGCTATGAAGCATAAGTATCTCAGTTAGAGATGGGCACGGGTCGGGTCGGGTCGGGTTTTTGGCCCACCCGAACCCGACCCGAAAATATTAACCCTAAACCCGAACCCGACCCGACCTGACCCGAAAATAAATACCTTAAACCCGACTCCGACCCGACCCGACCCGACCGATCTATATAAAAAAATCAATTTTAGGGACTAAATTGTAAAAAAATAATTTTAAGATACTTAATTGTAAAAAATAATAAATTTAAGGACTAAATTGTAAATAAAAAAAATCAATTTTAAGGACCTAATTATAAAAAAATATATAAAAAGAGGTATTATCATAAATATTCCTAAAAAATTTAGGGGAAAATTACACTATTAGTCCGGGTCGGGTCGGGTAGGATTTTTTCACCCTAAAACCCGAACCCGACCCGACCTCACCCTACACAAAAACCTGACCCGAACCCGATTTCTTCATAAAAATACCCGACCCGATCGGGCCGGGTCGGGTCGGAACCCGTCAGGTCCGGATTCCGTGCCCATCCCTAATCTCAGTCTAAATTCGCATTACGTGCTAAATACGTTCTTATATCAAAGACATATTAGGTACAATTTAAGTATATGTAAATAGTTTTTTTTTCTCTTACTTTTTTTGTTCTTTTATTCTCCCACTTTTTTTATATTTTTTTCTTCTTTCTTTTACTCACGTGATTTAACTATAAACATGTGTGATGCCATGTTTACATGATTTTTTATGACTTTTTATTTTTACATATTTGTTGCACTTTTCCCCGTTTTATGTCATAGGAGATTAAGAATGTTTTCAAGCAATGAAAAAAAAATAGACTTGTCTAAGATTCGAACCAATAATATGTAAAAGTTTCTTTTTTTAACATACAATTTGGTACGATATAAATTGTACATTTAAGCGTATTTAATCCTATAAATCCAAAGCTATTGAACATTTAAGCATACTTAATCTCAAATTTTCGTGTAAATTGTATCAACAACAATATCATCTAAACTAAACTCATTCAACTAAAAGGATTGAACTCAATTTGACTCATAAATAAATTTAATTGATTTTAATCTATATGGATGAAAGTATTTTATTCAATAATAAATGTATGTATTTATTTCATTATTAAAATTTCCCCCAAATCCGGGTTCCTAATTTTGTGGATAGGGTAGACTGATTTTGGTGGTCCATTAAATCATTATCTTTGTTGGGCCTACTACTATTTACTCACTCAACACTTATTGCTTCCTTCCATAACTTTTTTTCTCTTATCAGTACATTTATTTTAAATTTTTCATATCCGGTCCATGTTCGAGTTTATAGTCCCTCTCTAAACAATATCATTTCTAAAGTTCGAGTTACAGTGCACCCAAAGTTGGAGTCCTTAACTGGAGGTAGCTTTCTGCAATAAAGAGAGTTTATTAGGACCGTTGAAAGCTAGCTGTAAGATTGTGGGACAAATTTCAAAGTCATGGAAAATTTCCAAACTTGATTTAAAGGCAGCATCTGCAACTGTATGATTGTACAGTTAATTGCAATGAAAAAGAAAGGGATGGACCAAAACATGGAAAAGAAATTTAGGGTTTTTCACACTTTTAGAAGGCAATCAATTTCATTGGTTTTTATTGCTAATCAAAACCCTTTTGTGTGTACTTTTGTCTGCCAAAAGCAGTAAAGGTTGCCTTACAATGTAACCACATGAATCAAACCAATGATGTTCCAAACTCTTTATTGTCTTTCACCATGGCTCGGTCGATTACTTGCATGACAAGGAATAGTCGACGAGTCGGGATTTGAACTATCACGTGTCGAACATGCAAGAGACGACTATTCGTAACTATACGAGGTAAGGCAAGGCAAAGTGGTTGACCTGACGAGATTCCGGACGAGGTGTAGACATTTAACAAGAACGGATTCTAAAACAACCTACTTTTATATGTCACATTATCAGCCAGCCAAGCTTGTGATAGTTGAAAAAAATAGGGTGGAAATGAATAGTCTCTTGGACTTTCAATCAATTACCTTGCCAATGCAAAGTTTTAAGCAGATTTTCAAGATTGAAACTTTTTTCACTTTCCTAAAGTAACATGTTTTGTCTTTTGTTTTGGTATTGTGACCCCATGAGCTTTTCTAGTTTGCATTTTGCCCTTATCAATTTGAGGGATTGTCTGAATTTTGACAAAACAAAACAACCAATTGTGTATCTGTAGAGTGTGTAGAACAATGATGCCCAAGTTTTGGGCAACTATGGTATGTCTGCGGTCTGCCTGGTTGGTTTTAGAAAAGTAAAGACGGTCAGAATTTCTACATGTCATCGACATGTGCTCGAGTGATCTAAGCTTATAGTTGGGGAGCAGTTATTCGATGGCCTTTTCCGGACAGTCTTCTCTGTCTGGTTGAAGCTTTCCTGCTAGATTTGGTAATGGCTTAAACAGATGGAACATATTTCAGTAGTATCGGCGATTAGGTTGTACTCACTTGGTGCCATAACAAGTTTACTTGTGTAAGTCGGATTCATCGTAAAAGTGGACATTGTTAGGTTAAGTTCTGCTCAAAGTATAGTGCAGCTCGAATTCAAGATACAACAGAAACTATATTTTCAGACAGTTCTTCCAATGTCAACAGAAACTATGTTCCTTTGTTCAGTTGTTTAGTAAATGGTAACTCCATTGAAGATAATGTAAGTCAGTAAGTGGTTAGAGGAATACATAACAGACATCGAATGTCGAATCGGAACACCAGCACCAATCTTTTTGTTATTGATATGTATACAAGAAACTTCAATTTCAGAATGGCAGACAAAAAGGAAATAAAACAAGTGCTATGAATCTGATACAAAAGTATAATCTATCGCCTATGTCGAACCCTTAGCACATGAACATGCAACTCAGAAAACCAGACAATGTAGTCCATGTAGCCACATCTACTGCAATAAGGTATAAACACAAATTTTGCAGCCTTGTTTATTTGTAGGTTCCCATACCGACACCGGCCTCTCCGCCGTAAGCCTGGAAGCTTTTGTCCCTAGCACTCGAATAGCAAATGTAGTAGAACTTGTTGACAATGGCATTTAAGAAAACGAAAGCCGCCCCTGCAGCAAAAGCTCCCTTCCTCACAGTTTCACAAGAAGGAGGCTGCTCGCTGAAAATGGTCCGATATTTGGTGTGGTACGCGTTTGTCACCGATGCGGCCAGCAAGCATATCTCCGCGATCAGGAAAAACAACCTGTGATACTCAACTCCAAGCAGAATCAATGAAACAACAAAAACCTACAAATTGGAATATGATGTTAGCTAAAAGTTTTGATGAAACTGTGACATACCAGCAAACAATGAAAAGGATCACTGCCCAAGCCCTCGAACCACTGGGGTTTAAGCCCTTTCCGCAGCAGAAGCATCGACTCGCAGCCATTATAAGGGCTTGGCTAACCATGAGGAACAAAAATGCACCAACACCATAGCCTGTTGCTATGTCTGAATCATAGACACAATAGTTATAATTAACTTCAGTGTCCTGGGCAATCTTGGCCTGCACAAAGATACAAACACACAACAGTAATGTTCATGTCTTGTCCAGATAGCACCAGATCCAGATCCACAACTTCCCAATCCCCATAATCTCTGTTAATTTGAAGCAGTGTTGAGAGAGAACAAACAAACACTGAGATCTATCATTTTCATGGCAATTTAGCTTAGATCTGGTAAGTTTATACACAATTGAGAATGGTAACTATATATACACATATATATGAATCAAGACAATTCCTTTCCTTCAAAAGCAGCAATTTCATACATAAAACTAAAAACCCAGAAAGCTAAATCAAAATTTACTGGTATTTTTCAACCAAAAAAAATCAACTTTCTTTCATTTTCCAGCTATAAAGTAGCAAACTTTCAATAAACCCAGAAAATGTATAACCAAGGGTGTTACTTACAGTGCTTCTTCTCTGCTCAGCTGCAACAGCTAAACCAAAAGCAATGAGATCAAGAACAAATACAGCAATCAAAAGAAGCTTAGAAGCCATTGATTTAGCTCCCCCTTTCTTTTACCTTCTCTATTTCCTCTTTGGTTTGGTCTAGATATACAAAAAAATAAATCACTACCAGTAGGCAGTAATGAAGAAGCAACCCAAATGATTAAAATGGAATAAATTCTTTTAAAATCATATAGTTTCTTGTTTTTTTGTAAATTTCATTTTCAGAAGAAAATGACACCTCACCTTAGCTTGAAAATGGGGTTTTCACCCTTTTGAAACTATTTTTAAAACTGTTTTCACATCATAAAATATGTTGAAGCATTTGGTATAACCATAAACTCGAATCAGACCGAACCGAAAATCGATTGGTTTATCGGTTTAAATATATAAAATTGAATCGATTAAAATATTAATGATCCGAATTTAAACAACATTAAATCCAAGTCAACTTATAGAAGCAAAATGTGTTGTACAAGTGCCTTGAAGCAAGGCTTTCTTTCTATTGGAGGAGTAGTTAATTAAAAGGGTAAAATGGAAATGTTGGGAAGTTAAGGTACAAGAGTTCAAAGCACAAGGTACAAGGTCATGAAGCGGGGAAATGCTTGTTTGGAAAGTAAGTTAGTTGGAAGGGTACTTTCAATGAAAGGGAATAAACACCCGCCATGATTAACTGCCCTTTTGGAATCTCAAAAAAAGGAAGAGTACAACTATTTGTAGCACAAGGTACAAGCATTCATAACTCATATTACACCCCCAAATTTCAAGCCAAAATTTTCAAAATTATTTTGTAAAAATAATGTTAAACTAACTTTAATTCTTTCATTCTAATTTGATCATTTTTATTTTAAATATTTTATAAATTTTGAATTTTTGATCTTTATCCAAATGGTTTATGCTATTAGTTTTTGCATTATGCATAAGTTTAAGATATATAGTTCATATTTTCTAATTTGATTATGTTTAGTGCCTGCAATTTAATGTTTTGTTCACATTTTGTTTAGATCAAGACTGGGATTTTACAATTCGATGCACAAGGGACTAAAACTGATAAAATTAGACTATAGAGATTAAATTTGTGATACTACAAGGACTAATTCGTAGTATCTTTTTTAGTCCACAACTTAGAAAAATTGCAGGCTTTTCATGTGGGAAAAAAAAACCAAATAATTGAAAGAAAATTATTTCTTTTAGCTCTGCAATAGAAAATTACAAATGATTCAGAAAAAAAAAAGAGACACAACTGTGTATACAGATGCAAATTACAAAGACATACAATCAAATAAAAAGAATGTGTTTTAGTCCTTAACAACATAATATATCAAACAAAGATAAATTACATTATGAATCTCTCTTTTTTTCTTTTTTCAGTTTCATGAATCCTTGAATGGAAGCAACATCAAAAGCCTTATTGGTATGTTCCACCCGAACTCTCGAAGCACTCGAAAAAACCCGAACCAGAAGTATTATGGAATGGCAAGCACACACACACTAAGCAATATAATAGTTTTTGCTTTTTCTTCCAAAGAAAAGGAGCTTTCTAAACCCTTTGGCTGCTTTAGGAGAGCTTTCATCATTGTTCCATTTCTTCCTGGTATTCATTGGTTCCTTGTCCATTCTGTCATTGGGAGGCGGAGTTGAGATCTCTATTTCGGAGACTGTACGAGGCTGAATTTTCTCGTTTGTTGCACCAATCCCTTCGATGTTTACAGTCGAAAACCGAACAGACTTGACAGGCACTAGTGGCACGGGATGAACCGGTGTCTCGGGAATATCTTTACCGAGTCCTTCTGGTGCTATGTTATCTTCGGAAACAACTTTAGATGACTTAATGAATTCTTCATCACCTTTAACGTTATCTGTTTGCATTGGCTTATCCTCTGTAGCCATATTTCCACCTTTTACATGATCTGTTTGCATTGGCTTATCTTCGGCAACCATATTTCCATTCGAGGTTTGGTCCTCCGATGGATTTTGTTTCAATGTTGCGTTTCCTTCGGTTTTTTCGATTGGAGTAGTCTGCAATTCTTGAATGTCCTTGAAGTCGTCGATGATGTCAGTAGGTTGAGTTGCTTCGGGTCCTGCTGGTTCCATTGGCAATGCTACTGTGACCTCTTTGGGGTCCTGTTTTCCTTGTGCATTAGAGCCATTTGGATGTATTTTGTTTGTGCCACTTTTTGTATCTGAAGCTTTGACTTTGTTTGTGCTTGATTTCTTATCCTTAGTTTGAGCTGTCTTCTGAGCAGTTGAAGAACTGTTTTCCTTCGATGTCGACTTTTTCGATTTCAATTCAGACGGCACAACCTTTGAAGTATTCCGAGCAGTTGCGAGGCGTTCTATGGTGGAACTTCTAAGGAGTAGCTTTGGTGCTTTCTTAGTCTCCTGAGGCGATGGTTGGCTCTTCCTTGTCAAAGCTGTTGAAGTTTTATTTTCTGTCGAACTCCTCCGGGAAGTAACCGGATTAGGACCACCACCGGCACTCCTCTCAGCTATCCTCTTCTGGCGCTGGATACGTAACTCCTCCATTTTCTTTCTATTTTCCTCTTCCTATATCACATTAGAAAAGCAAGGACAAGAAATCAGAAACAGAACAGCATCTTATACCATATATGAACCACAACAACCGCGACAATGTCCTAAGGAATCGAGGGAAATGCTATGTGTTTCGGTCAATGGTATTCCAAACAGCATGAAATGGCTATGGTATATTCTAGTTTGCATTAACACTCTTAGATGCATAGGAGCATTGCAGTCTACTTTTATCTCATTCGGTTGAGGAACAGATTCGAACCTAAGGGTTGGTAAATACCTGATTGGACTTAGTTTTTCGTATAGCGGTTTTGCTTCCTGCTGCTGGTTTCCTGCTCTTTGATGCTAAGTCAGGCTTGCTCTTGGCAAGAGGTCCATTTGAAACTCTAGAACGAACTTCTTTATTCGGAAGTTTCCCCGGGTTTTTAGCATTAGGACCCTTGTCATCAGCACAGGTTGTTTCGGTATCAGCATGCCTTCCTGTCCCTTCAGCAGATAATGCATTCATTTCATAGTCAATCTCTGGAGTCCAAGATGTCATGACATTCTCTTCAGCTGCATCACGCCCGATCATCATGTAAAGGTCATCTGGTTCATACGAAACTGAATCAGCCTTGTGTACATTATCCGAATTGATCTGTTCGTGTTGAGAAGCTTCGATTTCAGGAACCATGCCTATACCGATCCTAGAATCAGATTGGTATTCTCCCACTGATGGACCTTGAATCATGAAAGAGTCATCGACAAAAACATCTTTCTTGCTTTCACCGGCTAATGAAGAACCATTTTCCCCATCAAACATTTTGAGGCCCATCATCTCATCCTGATTTCTCGATTTATCCATTTGTTTGTTTATAAACCATTCTCCTTCTCCACGACTTTTGGCCAATGTAGATTCCGCAGCATAATCGGAGATATTAGCTCGGGAGCTGATTCCAGAATCATTGCCTTGCAACATAAGCAACTCCTCATTTGTGCTCTCTCTTGTCTTAACAACCGAGCCACCGAGCTCATTAGTTCCGAAATTTCCGCCTCGAGTTTCACCTTCGTGATCCCTACCGATCTGTGAGGCCAGAAAAGGGTCACTCAAGATTGTTTTCTGCTTTGTTACTCCCTCAGTCCCCTTGCTTGCAAAATATTCCTCTTGGGAGCTTGCAGGCTGTTTATCTACTTCAGAAGAATCCAAATCCCTGTCCTGCAAGAGCAGGTTCTGGAAAGCACCCCAGGGATCGCTTCGTTTTTCGCCCTCTGAAATTTTAGTTCCCGGTTCATCTGCCTCGTATGACTGAGTGTTACGAAGCATGCTTCCGTCACGTTTCTTATTATGACGCGAGGTAGACTTACGTTGTTTCCCTAATGATCCAACAGCTTCCTCCACTTGGTGTTTGAGAGAATCTCCATCAATGAACTCATCCTCATCGGAATTCTCTTCGGAATCACTGTCGTTATCCCCATTCCTCTTTGAAGAAATGTAATTAATGTTACGGATGACAACCTTTCTCGACGATGACTTCTTTCCGTGCTTTTTCTTATGCACTTCCTTTTCTGGCTCACTCTCAGAGCTGGAATCACTAGACTCAGTGGATTCATTTCCCTTGGCTTTTGAAGATTTTTTCTTGCTCCTAGAAGATGATTTATAACTTCTATGATCATCCGGTTCCCAACCACGAGAAACACTCGAATCCTCTACATTCGGAGGCCAATGCATATTTCCCGGATAATACGGGGAGGCACCAGGCATACCAGGGTACATGTACCCTTGATATGGAGGCATTTGTTGAAATCCGGAACCCGGAAAACCTTGCATGTACTGAGGAAAATGGAGTGGCCATGGCATTTGTACTTGAGACTTCCCATCCATGGATGCCAAGCTACCATCTGTAGAACATGTTAAAAGATTTCGAAACATCAAGCAGTAGTTTCGGAATTAACAAGTCGAAACAAGCAATTGTACGAAAATTAATCTTTACCAGGGTTGATATCTCCACTCCCAATCTCTGAGGCATCGGCGGAACCAGCTTGCTTCAAGTTCGGGAGATTTATAGTAAGATTTTGACTAGGATCATTTTCTTCCCCGGCAAGTATGATCCCGGATGTTCCAAGGTAAGACAAGTCTGGTCTAGATGCTTGCATTGCGGCTAATTCAGCCATCCAAAGCCTATCTTCATTCTTTCTCTTGCACAAATCCATGAAATTTATGCAAGCTTCCCTGACAGGAAAAAGAAAAAAGTGAGCAATCGGCAACCATATACCGATGAAAATCATTTGGATCATGACAAATGGTCATCTATACCTTAGACGAGAAGCACCGAAGGTGTCAGCAAAAGAGATGAGATCATCTATACTATCAGGTTCGTATCCGGCAACCAAAGCACGAGCATAAGCCATTGCTTGCTCTTTGCAAAGTACTTTCTTCCTAGTCTCCAAAACACGTTGAAGACGAACCCTGCATATCGATCCCCGGGGTGAACAACGAATGCATTTTAAAAAAGAATCAAGCTAATGTGCCTAACTTCAGGAACAAGTAATTTACTTGGAAGTTTCTTCAGGAACAGGGTCGCCGTTTCCATCGAGATCACCTTTGGACTATATGCAGCAACATAATACAATTCTAGGATTAATATGTGAGCTATCAACGGAAACAAAACAAAAACAATGCAAGATAGAGGCCGGAAAACATACCTTAGATGAAGTATATGACTTTTGTAAATTCCCTGAAACAATCAAATTGGTTCATATCAAATTCAAAACCGGATCAAATCATACAATTTTTAGACAACATGAATCAAACATTGGACCGAACATAAACATACCGTCTGCGTCTGTAGTCCCGGCAGCATTCGCTTCGTAGCATTGAATCGAATTCTCGATCTGCTCAATTTCCCTCTCCACTGTCACAAATCTTTCAAGAACTTCTGGTGTACTAACAAACCTCACAAACCTGTAAAAAAACATCAGAAACCATTAACAAAGGTCAATTAAACAAAGACTTACAAGACAAGATCTTGTTTCATCCTATAGGAAAATGTTCCTAGACACTGTAAATCCAAAAACAAACCAGATTGCAACAAAACAAAGCTTAGAAAAATGACACAAACAAAGGATTCAAAGGTTGAATTTTTACCTTTGCAGAATTCCTTTTGTGAACCAGGAAGGTGTTGACCCCAGTGGCTGAAGAGTTATAGAGTAGCCTCCCTTTGAAATTTGATCTCTAGCAGCTTTGAGGTGTGAAATGAAGGGCTCCAGCAACCCAGACGCCAGCTTCTCATTATCTTTCCCAGCAAAAATAACCAGATCACACCTTCAAAACCAAAACCCAAAAACCAACAAAAAGATTACATCTTTACAACACATGCAAAACCAAAACCAAAGAACCAAACTTCAGCTCTTTACCTGGTCCTAGTCGGTGAAATTTGGAACAAAGCATAATCTAAACGTGTCCTGAAGTCCATTTTTTAACCCTTTAAACAGTCACCACCAGCAATTCCCGAGAGAGACAAAGAAGCAAACACTAAATCTTCACAGGTTGAGTTCATCCATTGTTGGTTTTTCTTACAGGAACATGTTACTCAGATAATGTAGTAGTGCACTAAAAACATTGGATCTTGTGCTGTTTCTTTCTGCAGGGGCTTTTGTACTCTAGTTTTCTGGGTTAGCTTGGAAGAATGAAACACATTATGGAACTGAAAAGAAATGGCAAAACTGAAGCTTTAGCACATGGTGAAGTTCTGAGGATAACAGGGAGAAGTGGGAGACAAGTTTTTTATTTATTTTTATGGATATAGGCCCCAGTTACCGACAGTTGGATCCATCAAATTTTCTTCTTATTTTCACCACACCAAATTATTTAATTATTTCAGCTCGTTCCCTTGTGTTCTGGTTGTAAAGGTAGATGTTCATCATTCCTTGGAACTCGGGTTTGAGCACCAGTAATACAAACATGTATGTTGTGTATGCCGTCTTTAGAAAGATTCAGAAAATTAAACATATACTACCCCTGCATCACACCAGCAAATTTAAAAAAATTATTAATTACTTCAGGTTGTGTTTTGTAAAATGTTGGTTAGTTGAGAGGTCCTTTCTTAATTTTATTTATTGATTATATTCCATAAAAATTGATTAAAATCAATAATTCAATGGAATTGTATTAAGAATTGTGGATTATTTTTTTAATGTTGCTTTGTTGTAAGATTCAGCTGAGTGAGTAGAAAGAGTGAAAGAGTTGGCAAAGAATAATGAGATATATTCCTTGGCTCAGATTTGCTCATTCCCAACAACAAAGCTTTGCAGCTTTCACCTCTGCCAAACAAATATTCCATCCAACCAGATAAAGAGATGGAAGAAAAATTATAATTAATTTAATTTTTTAAAAAATATAATTTTAAATTAAATTTAAACTAGTATATCTCAATTATGTGCATATAAATATGTTTATATGAAATTATAAGTTTTTGAAACCATTAATTAAGTTCGATGACTTAATTAAATGTTTATATATGTGTAGGCTAAATTTGTTAAAAAAAATAAAATAGAGCAACATTCTAAATAAAATGGAGATATTATAATTTAGGGTTTATAGGTTAAAACCTAAATTCTCATCATATTACCCTACAAACTAAATCCTAACCTATAAACTCTAAATTATAACCCTAAACCTTAAATTAAAACAAATATCTCTAGATTCTAAACCCCCACACCTAAGCCCCTAAACCATATACCCTAAAGCTAACTCCCTATACCCTAAAACTAAGGCGCTTGCGGAAACTTTCAGTTTTCCACAGCCAGTGTATAGGATATTAATCCTATATAAAAATAAAAAAATAGAGAGAAACTAAAATATTAGAGAATGAAATATCATGCTAACAAAATACGTTGAGTGAGCTGGAATGTCAAGGATGAAATGAAACACCGGAGAAAGGAAACATGAAACAAAATTTCTTGTCTCCTTGCCTTTATCCACTCGAAGTAAGAATGGTGAACGAAACCAACAATCTTGCAAGTTGCTTTGAAAAATAGATCTGACTGCATCGACAAACGAATAAAAAAGATATCAAACTACTAAAAAGACCATCGATAATCGCAAATCAGAGTCGATGGTCATAAAAAAATATTATCCACAAAGGTAGGTGAAAACGTGTCAAAAAAATAAGAACTGAATATAAGAAATCACAAAAAAATGAATTCAATAGTCGGTAACCAACACTGAAATTAATGACAACGTAACGCCTACGACTAGTTAAAATGGAAAAATGAATAAGAAAAATAAAAGAAAAATACCCTAGAAAGAAAAGAAACAAAAGGGAAAAATCCTAATGTGAGTAAGTACAAATACATCTATGTTGATGAAAAAGATCAAAAGATATCAAGATAGCAAAAATACACCAGAATAGATTAATAGATTTAAAATGTATAAAAAATAATAAGTAGATAATAACTTACAATATAAAATTTTTTGCTATTAATTAATAAGTTAAAGAAAATTATTCTATGCATAGATAGTGTAAAAAAATTTACACATGCGTACCTAATTTAAGGTTTAAATTCAAAAATTAAAATCCCTAATTTTAAACCCTTAAGTACTAAACTTTAAATCATAAATATTAAACTTTAAATTTTAACTATAAACACTAAATTTTATACCCTACAACCTAAACACATAACTTATAAACCCTAAATTAAACTCTAAACTAATCCGTTTGAAGAGGCTAAAGTTTGTACTTTCCGTGTATGAAATAATAGTTCATAGATTAATTAGATTATTTGATCAATGTACATTCTAAATTATAAAAAAAATGTGTAAAAAATAACAAACAAACTAAAGTAAAGGGGGCAGGGGACCCCACAAAAATGGTAGCCTATGCCATATAGTTAGAAAGAAAGAAATCAGAAATATTCCCAAAATAACCGGGACCTCATGTTTGTTTGTAGGTTTAAATACAACTTTCGTTTAATAAAATATATGCTATTTCTACCTAACTTTAATTAATCAGCAGTTTTAGATTTAGAAGAATAGTTATATATATATATATATATATGTTAGGGTAATTATTTGATACATTGAATTAGAGTTTAGAAATTTGGTTTAGGGGTTTAGATGTATGTGTTTTGAATTTATAGATAGTGGTTAAAATTTATAGTTTAAAGTTAGAATTTAGGGTTTATAGATTAAAACCTAAATTCTCACCATATTAGCCTAAAAATTAAACCCTAAATTCTAACCAATATCCCTAAATTCTAAATCCCTACACCTAAACCTCTAAAACCTACACCCTAAAACTAAGGCGCTTGTAGAAACTTTTAGTTTTCACCGCTAGTGTATAGGATAATAATCCGACATTTTATATATGAGATTTATAGTTATTATTTTTAATAATATTTTCTTTAAAATCTGAATGTTTTTTCTATTCAGAACGTAATGTATTTTATTATCGTACTCAACATTTATTGATAATGATAGTTATTTATTATTGATATAATTGACAGTTCAATTAAATCTGTTTTAAAATTATTATATTAGATCTTGTTTTTATGATTTTCTTAAAATAGTATAAATATACGTTTAATTATAGATAAATCATTTGAATTGATCGTAATGCATACTTAAATCTAAATCAAAATAAATTTTTTAAAACTCGTAATGTCATTTAAATAATAAAAATTAAACTTAAGAGACACGGGTTCAAATTACGTTGTCTACAAAGTGCATGCTCATTGTTAAAAGATTAAGAATATGTATAAACAGATACTACTTTTTAATCTCCTTTAAATTATTTAAAAATAATAATAATAATAATAAATTAAAAAATCGTGCACATAATTTACTTAAAATAAAACTTAAACTTGAATTTTTTTAAATAAAATTTGAAAAAAAAACAAAAATGAAAACTTATTTTTAAAGCTACAACCATCGACAAATTTGACATTCATCACTACCTACAATTTTGTACTCGTAAAATTAGTTTCGGTGTTTATTAAAGTTCCATCATTTGTGGACCATTGTTTACACTAATTCTCAAATGGTACCTAACAAGTTGGTAATTACTTTTTTCTCTCTCAATTTTGTATCATTGAGATGTTTATTAATTAACAATTATATTTATATTATATTTTTTATAATCACAATTATAAGCCTATTCCCATAATTCTATTGATTCCATTCACAACTCCAGATTAATGATCATGTAATGGAATCATTAAAATTATTAAAAATTGTGTTGATGTCTCTTTAAATTATTTTAGTTGTATATAAGTTATTACCATTATTATAATAATAATAATAATAATAATAATAATAATAATAATAATAATAATAATAATAATAATAATAATAATATATGCAAATTAAGAGTGGAAAAATAAAAAATAAATAAATGTTGCTTGGAGTCATTTGGGGTTGATGGGGAAGCTTATCAAGAAACAACTTTGTAGCTGGATTTATTAGGCCATGATGATGACTAAGTACCTATATTATTAGTTGTTTGGCCTATTTTGACCCTAATTTCCCCTTTCTAATTTATTCTCATTCAGACTTTTGAGTTAGAAATTGCAACCACCACCAACATTACTAAGCAAGTATGCATCTTCCTTGACATAATTCATATTTTTTATTTTATTATCCAAAACACACAAGTTGCTACCATAAATATATACAAATCCTTTTTCATCAGCTACGAGTCTCGATTGGATAGAGACAAGAAAATTCAAGAAGCTTCTGAATTTTGATGGTATGCTTATTCTTCATAAAAGTTTTTTTCTTTGTTTTTGAGTTGTAAAAAATTTGGGTAAATTAACCTCATTATTTTTCTTTTTAGATGCATTGTAATTGAGATATCTTCTATAGTTATAATAAAAATTCAGTGACCATAAATAAAAAAACTTCCCTCTATATAAAATCGAGAGATGGAAATCGTCCGCCCTTTATCATGCCATCTTCTATGACCCCACTTTAAAATAGTGAGTTTAAGGTTTAGAATTTAGGGTTTAAGGTTAGAGTTTGTAGTTAGAGGTTATAGAATTAGGGCTAGTGTGTATTTTTAGGGTTTAGAATATGAAAATTAGAGTTAGGGTTTAAATTTTAATTTTTAAGTGATTTTTAGTGTAGGACATATAAGGAGACATAATTATGTGGCAGATAATTTTTACCCAAAATCGAGTATTGCCAGTATTTAATATATTAATACACTATTTGTAGTTCATTTACTACATAATAAATGCAATTTGTAGTTCACATTTCAATTACTTGATAGGACTTGTTTTCCTTCCTAATAGAGTACAAAACTAATTTGGCTTCTTATCCTCAAATTAACCTATTTGATTATTACATCTTAATTACTTGATAGAGCTTGTTTTCCTTCCTAATTACGCGGGGGGCAAAACAAACTAATTTGCCTTCTATTAGTTAATCCTCACAAACTTCAAATTAATAGTTATGATTTATGAATTAGCTGGGAAAAAACTTTAATATGAAAATGTTTTTTAATGTACAATTTGATACAATATTTAATATTATTCATAGCATTCTTCACTCTTAATCAAAAGATATCAAGCGCTTAAACATGCTGCATTCTACGTCTTCATGTATATCGTATCAGTAGCATGTTAATCGAGCTAAAATAAATTTATATGCACTTAAATCATTCTATACTTTTTCAATGGCCGAATTATATGGGCTATGACAGTAGCACCATTATGTGACAACACAACAACCATTTTCATTTTTCTTTTTAAAAATGAGAGAAACCCAACACTGATTTGAGGCCCAACCTTTGAAACTTTCTTGATTAAAAATCAGACCTTGCAATATTAAATATTAACACCAAAAATATAATTAAACCGTGAGGCGTGAGGTGATATAAAAAAATCGAAGAGAGTTTTTCGATATTTAATGACAAAGCTATTAAAGACATGAAAGGGTTTGTGGTTTCTAGATTTTTTTAATAGTAATTTTAGTCTCCGTTAATTTAAATACTTGTCGAATTAAATTTTATTTTTTAAAATTTTAGATTAAATACTTATTGGATTCAAATTAATTTTGAAGTTAAACAACTTTATTCATTCTATTGTTTAATTCTGACTTTGCATTTATTGGTGTTTTTTTTTGACAAATGTAAATTTTAATCTTAATCGTGTCTAGATAGAATATATTGAAGGTAGAATGACTCTTTGTCTCCTGACTTTATCGGTTTAATCAATTTGTCTATAAACTTTTATTATGCCTCTTTTGACCATCAATTTTTTTTATTTATTTATTAAATTAACTCAAATGTGGCGAAATAATTATGACTTTGTTAGCCTGATGCTAGATATTTTTCTCCTTTTATTCCATGTCATAACAAAATGTCAAAAAATAGCTATTTGTGTTATTATCGAAATACTAAATTCCATTATAAATTTTTCAATTTTTTGATAACACGACATAAAATGATGAAATAGTTTATGTTAATATTTTAATAAGAACAAAATATCATTATTTTATAATATTATATGAATAATTATCTATATTCAACTTAGATGTAATTTTGAAATTGTTTGGGGAAAAAAGAATAAAGTAAATTTTATTGGTAAAAATTGGAGTTTTACTTTTAACAATTTAAAATAAAAATTTTGAGCAAGCTCATTTGGCTGGTTGACCAAGTTGCTCAGATTTATTTCCTCAAATTTTCTTAGGTCATGAGTTCTAGACCCACTGAGAACACTCTTATTTTTTCTCCTTAGAGCCCACCTTCCATTCCCTCCCCTCCTCTATAGGTTAGATTATGATTAGATTTAAAGTTGTCTCTGTTTGGTAAAAACACTTTTACCCTTAACAATTATCAAAAAAATTCAAATAACCTAAATTTGTCATTTTCTATTTCAATTCTTCACCCTCATGTATTTACATTGTGACTTTTGTTTTGTTTTTGAAAGATAAAGAGCTTCATTAAAAATCTCATCTAAACCTAAATGGAAAAGGAGGCACACTTTTATTAATCTTCTAATATTTTTTGTTTTTTTCCTTTTATTCTCATACATTTATATAAATAATAAATTAACATACGGATCATTCAAATATGGTTACTAATGTTATATTAAAAAAATTAGTTTTCATAATCAAATTAATATTAATAGATACAAAATATTGATAACTAATAAACTAATTAAACACACAGTGGTGGATGTATATGGTTCCTTGGGTGGGCCTGTGCCCACCCTGAATTTTTTAAACTTTACATATTTGGCTTCAATTTTTATAATTTTTTATGAATTAGTCCTTAAATTTTATGACTTGTGCCCACCCTGAAATTTTGAGATTTTTATGATTTGTACCCATCCTAAAAAATGTTTTGATTTGTGCCCACCCTCAAAAAAGTTTCTGGATCCGCCACTGCAAACACATATCGAATATAATTATGTCCTTATATGTTATTTTGCTTGTTTGAATAATCAAACAACTAGCAACTATCAGTTAATTTTACCAAATACTTTTATACAACCAGCTAATACAATTCGCTAGTTAAATCAACTATCCGATTGTCTATATATAATTTAAATATGTTAAGATCAAAGAATGAACATTCTGAAGAAACTTAGTTTGAAACAATATATTCAAAATAAAAGAATCTAGATCAAAATATTAGAAACGATGTATCGAAAAATCAATCACAAACTTTAAAATATATATATGTAAAACAAATATCAAGGATTCATTCAAAAAGGGGTATATCCTACAATGTTTCTTGGGTATATATAAATATATTTGAAATAAATAAAGAAAATAGAATTCCTGCCGGTTTCTTTTCCTTCCATTTTCGATGGTTTGAAGGATTGAATTACTTATTCTTACAAGTTTGGTCGGTGGATGTTACAATGTTGGAATAGTGAGAGAAGGTGCCATTTCAGTACTAAGAAATTCCTTCCACCATATGACTAAACGGTGTTGATGTCCATGTTTTTGTCTTAAAACAATAAATATTTTGATTAACATGTGATTAGCAACGATAATAATCGAATAATTTTATTTATGTCATTTCTGATCAATTTGTGATTAGCAACGATGATAATTAGATAATTTATACTCTATTATAACACGAATAAGTATGTTCGATTTCCTTTATTCAATTAAGTATGTGGTAGCAACCTTAAAATTCTTAATATATTAAAGTAGCATAATTTTTCTTTAACAGGAAATTCAACATAACTTGTTTGAAGGGTCAATGAAATTTCCAAATTTTCCCAGAGCAAAGATTTGGTCTAAGGCTTCCAACAGTTCATCCACATTCTTCCATATATATATATACATGCAAACCAACAATTAATCTTAAGATACAAGCCATCGAAGATTGTTAAAAAAACAAAGTTTATAGAGAAAAATACAATTAGGGTTTCCTTTTAATTTTCATTCTCTTCGTTGTTTCAAAATCATGCACATGCAACGTTATTCATCGGCAGCCATGAAAATGATGAACTTCCACCGCAACTTTCTCGCTCTCCAAACACCAACCAATCCCCCCCGTCTGATGAACAAAGCCTGCGATATTTTCATTAATCATCGAGGCATCGACACCAAGAGAACGATTGCGAGCTTACTGTACGACCACCTTTCTCGGCTTGACCTTCAACCTTTCTTGGACAACAAGAACATGAAACCCGGCGATAAGTTGTTCGACAACATCGATAACGCGATAAAGAATTGTAAGGTCGGCGTCACGGTGTTCTCGCCGAATTATTGCAAATCTTACTTCTGCCTCCATGAATTGGCTCTTTTCATGGAGTCCAAGAAGAAGATTATTCCGATCTTTTGCGACATTAAGCCTTCGCAACTTGTCGTCGTCAATGATGGAAAAGTTCCGGCCAGAGAATTAGAGAGGTTCAAATTCGCTCTCGAGGAGGCAAAATATACCGTTGGCCTCACCTTCGACTCCTTAAAAGGGTAAGCCGATAATCAATTTTTTTTATATGTTCAATCTAATTGATTCATACAATCATTTTATTATTTTTATTTTACGTAGGAATTTGTCCGATGTGGTGACAAACGCCTCCGAACTAGTGATTGAGAGTTTGATCGAGATGGAAAGCAAGAAGCAGTGATTAAGAGATTGAAACAACACTCAGATCACTCGTTGATTCAGACACAAAAGTCTGCCCATAAATGAATATAACTAATGATTTCATTTATTTCATTTTACTTTGTTTTAATTAATTTCCATTCATTATCTTCCTTGTTAATAAGCTTGACGTTACATTTTTTCCTTTGTTAAACTTTTTTATCTTGTATGCTTTGAAATTGTAACAAGAAAAAAAAAGATACTTTAAAATGTTTGATTCATTTGTACAATCATACTTAGTTGTAATAAGATTCAATTTAATGGTGTTCTTATTTATTTTGATTTCTGTTTCATTATTGTATGAAACACCAAACTAAACGCTGAAGTAGTGATGTAGGAGAGATGATCAACAAAATCAATCTTGCAGACTGTTCTATTAATAGTTCTAAAAACACCGGCTAACTGCCACAGAAAGGATCTAATCATACGAGATTGTCGATCTTCCATGATCAAGGACGTACGCTATGATGGTCGTTACACGAACATCAAACCGTTTTATAAGACTGCCACGACAGACGAAACTATATAAATTCAAAGAAAGAAAGAACACTATATTCCAAACTATGTAAAACGTGGGATGTGAACAGGTCATGTGAATGCAAAGATTTAGAAATATCAGCATATATTTTGTACTGATTAAATTAGACATATGCTTTACTTTTTAAGTCCACAGAGAGAATTATGTCTCCTGAGCTGCTTCTGTGTTACTATGATTTTCATATTATAAACCCCACCAACAATTAATATTTACACTGCTTTTTGACTGTTTTTCAATCTTTTGTAGTGATTAAGAAGTATGATTATGAACTATAATAACTCATTTTCATGACATTTTTTCTAAATTGGAACTTAGCCTAGCCACTTGGCTACATAGAAAAAGGGGATTCGAATTGTGAATAACACAATGCTTTTGATTTCCTCTTCTAATAAAGTGATAAAGGAACCTAAAGCATAGGGAAAAAAGGAAAAGGGGAACCCAAAGGATTTTCTAATTTTCCCAACACAAAGATCCCATATTTGAGTGAATGTGGGCATGATTATGTGTAATAACATAATTTTTCATAATCATTGCTATTCAGTTTATTGATTGATAAATTCGGATCGAGTATTGTAGATGTTTATTATGAGGTGAGCATCTTAACTCAATTTGATGCATTTACAATGTCAAGATTCAAATCAACGTCCTTGTTCAATGAATTTAGTGTCTCATCTCATTAGACCAACTGGTTGTTGATTGTAATAACACAAATTTTATACACACTACAAAAAAATGTACATATACCGACGCTTCATTATACCGACGGACACAAGTCGTCGGTATATACCCTATATACCGACGGAATTTAAAGCTGTCGGTAAAGGTTTTGAGTTTTACCGACGGATTCATTATGCGTCGGTGTAGACAATAGTTATACTGACGGAAGCTAAGGCACCGTCGGTATAGATGTAGTTTATACCATCGATGTTATAGTGACCGTAGGTATATGTGTACCATATACCGATAGTTTGGTGTGTACGCCAGTATAGCTATTTTTTTATTTTTTATTACTTTATTAAAACTCATTGTTTTAACCTCTTACAGTCTCACTCAAACTCTCACTCGATCTCAAATCAAACCATTGCAATCCCTAATTGCTCCCAATCGCCTCTCACTCTCTCTACATATTATTTTTTCTCCTTTTCATTCTGTTTTTTGCCAACTGCAACTGCGAGATGTGTTTGGCCAGCATCAATGCCACTCTCGATCTCATGCCCGTTAGCGTCCAGAAGAGTTCCTTCACTAAACTCTCCGCTTCGAAGCCTAAATTCGTCGATCGCTCACCTATCTTTTTCGATCCTTCGGTTATATCGACGTCCAGATCGAGTTCCTGTTGCTTGGTGGAATCTCCGGCTCTTAAATCAACAGCCAGATTGAACTTGCGAGAGAAGAAGGTGAAGAAGGAGGGGGAAAGTTCAATTTACAAAAATTTGGGTGAAGAAGGAGGTGGAATCTCCGGCTCTTAAAATGTACATTTAAATATTTTTTATAACAACTAATATACAATCTATTAACCAACTAATTTGGATGAAATATTACAGAAATTGAAACAATCCTCCTAACCTAGATAGCTCAATTTACAAAATTTGAATTTTGGATTTATTAAACACCTCTTCCTATTAGATCTAATATTTATTTAATTATTTAAAATCTAATTTTTCTGTTTCAATTAATTATTTATTGACAGACGGTTGTAATTATCTTTATCCTTTATGCAGGTGATTCGAGTATTTGATTGATTATAAATCAATTTTATGGGCTATAACCAAGTCTCTTTAGAGAAATTCAAGCCCCAAACAAAAAGTATTAGTAAGTCTAAACCTAAGTGTAAAACCTATGTTTGATTTTGATATAATTAGATCTTTAAGGGTCAATTTGTAAAACTTAAAATTGTTTTTATAAGTCCCTTAATAAGTTTTAAAACACCAACACTTTAAAACTGATTTATAAAACTCAAACTCAAAATATTTTCTAAGTGTTCCAAGGCAAAACCATTGAAAATCGTCCAGAAGTATCGATACACTACCAAGAAAACACTCGTATCGATATGCCCTTGTGTTAAAATTCAAAGAGTTTGAATAGCGTACCGATACGGCTAACCCTCGTATCGATACGGGCTTTATAATTTTTAAATATTAAGTCGGTTTAAAAATATGACCGTTGGTGTCAGTTGGTTGGTAACCAAACTTTAAAAGGTCGTTGACCCGTATCGATACGCCTAACCCCCGTATCGATACGGATTTGGACAATGAGCTAAGTTCAGAAAAAGGTATCGATACGGCCCTTGCCGTTTCGATACCCAGTACCGATACGCTTACGTGCGTATCGATACCCCTCATTTATTGCACACAACGGCTCTTTCTTTTCTGAGACAGGTACCGATACACCTTCCCGCGTACCGATACCGGTAGCTGCAGAAGTGCATTTATGGTGGTAAGAGAGGGTTTCAACGGCTCTGTTTATGTTCCCAACCACCCAAACGGCTAGAAATCAATGAGGAGGTATAAAAGACACATCCAAAAGCTACAGCAACAACTATTTGATCTTCAAGAAAACACCCTTTCATCAAATCCAAGCAATTGTGCTAAAATTCCTATTTGTCTAGAAACCCCAATTGTAATCTTCATTCATATTTTTTCAATTGGGTTGAGTGCTTGTAATTGGGCTATCATTTGTATTGAGAGATACCTTATTAGCCAACAAATTTCTTTGTTCACTTGTGTGAGGATTGAGTTGATTTTTGGGTAGAAAAATCAACCGAAATTGTAAGGGTTGCCTCCTTAGCCTAGAAAAGGGGAAGAGCAATTAGTGGAATTGTTGCAAATCCTTAGTGAAGTTAAGGTAGTGGATGTAGAGTTCATTTGGAACTTGAACCACTCTAAATCCCTTGTCTATTATTTTTAATTTGCAATTTCCACCACAAAACCTTTAAATTTCCAATCCACCCCCTCTTGGTCTATATCGATCTTGCGATCCACTCAACAATTGGTATCAGAGCCTACCTCTTTGAGGATTAACAACCACAAGAGGAGTTCCTTGGAAGAGTGTGATCATCAAAATATCAAGAGATGACTTCAACCTCCGGTTCCGGCATGTACGAGTCACAATCCACTACAAAGCCTCCTTTCTTCAACGGTGATAACTATTCTTTTTGGAAGAATAGAATGCGTCTATTCATCAAGTCAAATGACTATCTTGTGTGGGATGTCATTGAAGATGGGCCATATATTCCATTGAAGCAAGATGGTGAAGGCAAGACGGTGTTGAAGAAGAAAGTGGAGATGAGTGAAGAGGAGAGGAAAAAGATTCAAGTCAATGATAAAGCTCTCCACATGCTATTTTGTTCTTTCGGTCCGGACATCTATTCAAAGGTCTCATCAATTGAAAGTGTCAAAGAAGTGTGGGACACTCTTGAGACTACTTATGAAGGCACCAATGATGTTAAAGAAACTAAAATTAGAATTCTCAATCTTAGTTATGAAAATTTCAAGATGGAGCCCGATGAGACGGTGTCAAAGATGTTTGATCGTTTCTCCACGATTGTCAATGGTCTAAAGGGCTTTGGAGAGATCATACCGGAAGACAAGCTTGTCCGGAAGCTACTCTATTCACTTCCCGAGTCTTGGGATAGGAAAAGAACCGCTATCATCGAAGCTAAGAATTTGAAAACGTTGAAGCTTGATGAGCTTGTGGGTTCTCTCCTTACTCATGAGATCATGAAGCAAGGAAGGGAAGATGAGAAGAAGAAAGAAGAGAAAAGGGTAGAAAAGCTTGAGGTTGAGAAGAAGAAGAAGATGGGAATAGCTCTCAAAGCTAAAGCTTCACAACATGATGAGAGCTCATCTAGTGAGGAGGATGAACTTGAAGAATTGGCTATGATAGCCAACCGATTCTCACGCTTTATGAGGTCCAACCGGGGAAGAAAAATCCAAAGGAAGATGGACTTCAAAAACAAGAACAAAGAGGAAAGAAGGGATCCTATCATTTGCTTTGAGTGCAAACAACTCGGCCACATACGTTCGGAGTGCCCTCAACTCAAGAAGAAGGGCTTTGAGAAGAAGAAGAAGCTCAAAGCCAAGCTTGCTACTTGGAGTGATGAGGAGTCATCGGAGGATGACGAACAAGAAGTGGCTAATCTTTGCCTCATTGCACTTGAAGAAGATTCCTCCATGGTAACCTCTAACTCATCTATTTTAGATTATGAAGAATTAAATAATGCATATGATGAGTTGCAAGAGGTATATGATGAATTAGTTGAGAAATATAAGGAGTCGGTCATTAGGAATAAAAAGATTATTCTAGAATTAAATGAGAAAAATGACTCACTTACTCAAGCTAATTCTAAATTTGAGAAAAAGATATTAGGATTAAAAGATGAACTAAAATTCTTTGAAGATGAAAATGTTGATCTTAATAATCTTTTATCTCAATGTAATTGTGAACACCAAAAGGTGTTGGGTGAGCTAAATGAGGTCAAACAGTCTTTAAAAAATGTTGGTAGTGTCAAGCATGAAGTAGGAGAATCCTCTAGAACACACCAACCTAAGAAAAAGACTAATTACTACAAACAAGGTAGCTACCCTAGACATAATAGAGCTAAAAGAATTAGAAGTGTATGGGTTCCTAAGGAACTTGTTAAATCTAATAATATTATTGCTATGTCATCTTGGATTCCTAAGGGAACCAAGGTTTTGGGAGCTAACACTCATGGACCCAAAATGATTTGGGTACCAAAAACCAAAGTTTAATATCTTTGTTTGTAGGGGGAGCATTGCTACAAGGCCAAAGCACAAAGTCAAAACTCATGGTACCTTGATAGTGGGTGCTCGAGGCACATGACCGGAGACAAGAGTAGATTCATGGATCTAAAGCCAAAAAGTGGAGGAGTAGTAACATTTGGTGACAACTCCAAAGGCCACATTAAAGGTATTGGCTCCATAGGTAATCACTCTACTATTCTCATTGAAAATGTATTATATGTCGATGGTCTTAAACACAATTTATTGAGCATAAGTCAATTGTGTGATAAAGGATTTAATGTTTTGTTTGATAAAAATGGATGCAAAATTGTAGACATTAAATCTAATAACATTATGCTCATAGGTCATCGCATAGGGAATATATACATGGTGCATCTAGATGACATTCATACATCTCATGCATGCTTAGTTGCTCAAAATGAAAATGATGCATGGTTGTGGCATAGGAAGCTAGGACATGCTAGCATAAGTGTTTTGGAAAAACTAGTCTCCCTAAATCTAGTTAGAGGTTTACCCAAGATAAAATTTTCAAATGATAAAATTTGTGATGCATGCTCAAAGGGTAAACAACATAGGTCTTCCTTTAAATTCATTAATGATGTTTCTACTAGTAGATGCTTACAACTAATTCACATGGATTTATTTGGGCCAATTAGGACTATGAGCTTGGGTGGTAAGTCTTATGCTTTTGTGCTTGTTGATGATTTTTCTAGATTTACTTGGGTTCTCTTTTTAAGTACTAAAGATGAGGCTTTGGAAAAATTCATCACATTTTCAAAATTAACCCAAAATGATCTTGAGCTTAGAATTACACATATTAGAAGTGATCATGGAATCGAGTTTCAAAATTTAGGGTTTGAAGATTTTTTAAATGAAAATGGTATTAGCCATAATTTTTTGGCTCCTCAAACTCCTCAACAAAATGGGGTAGTTGAGTGGAAAAATAGAACTTTACAAGAAATGGCTAGAACTATGCTTTGTGAAAACAATTTACCTAAATATTTTTGGGCGGAAGCCACAAACACCGCTTGCTACATTGTAAATCGAGTAATGATTAGGCCAATTTTAAAGAAAACACCTTATGAGATTTTAAAATCTAAAAAGCCTAACATTAGCTATTTTCACCCTTTTGGTTGCAAGTGTTTTGTTTTAAATCATGGAAAAGATAACTTAGGTAAATTTGATGCAAAAAGTGATGAAGCCATTTTTATAGGTTACTCTTTAACCTCTAAAGCATATCGAGTATTTAACAAAAGAACTTTAGTAGTAGAGGAATCTATTCATGTTGTATTCGATGATAACCTCTTTCCTAGGAAGGATTCTTGTGATGATGATGATGTAGGAATCATAAATGCCTTTGATGGAGGTCAAACTTCAAAGGAGGATGAGATTCCAACAAAAGAAGAGGACACACAAGATCCACCTCTTGAAGCCTTGAAGGACTTGGCTATTGAGGAAAAGGAAGTGAGCTACCCAAGGGAGTTGAACTATGTCAAAGACGGTGAAATCTTGGGTGATCCATCCAAGGGGGTAACCACTCGTTCTTCTCTTAGATTAATGTACCATGTTGCATTTATCTCATGCATAGAGCCTAAAAATATAAAAGAAGCATTGAAAGATGACTTTTGGATTATGGCTATGCAAGAAGAGTTAAATCAATTTGAGAGAAGTAATGTTTGGACATTAGTTGATAGGCCTAGTAATCAATCTACAATAGGAACTAAATGGGTCTTTAGGAACAAGCTAGATAAGAGTGGTAACATTGTAAGAAATAAAGCTAGACTTGTAGCACAAGGTTACATTCAAGAAGAGGGAACAGATTTTGATGAAACCTATGCACCCGTAGGTAGAATGGAAGCCATTATGATGTTGCTTGCATATGCATGTTGTAACCCCCTTAGCCCGGCCTAGACGGTTGACCCGAACTACGAAGATTACACGGGGAAAACCAAAGTCAACTCGAAAGTCAACCTTGATTAACGACCCTTTTTTTTCTTTTTAAACTTGTCTAAATGCATATTAATCCTATGTGAACTCTTGAGGAGAACATACTCAAAAAGCACAGCATTCAGAAAACACTTAGGGACTCAATTGCACAACATACAAATTTAGGGACCAAATTGTAAATTCTGAAAATTAAGAGGACTTTACCAAATTTTAAGTTACCAATATGAAATTAATCATATTTCATGCTTCTCTGTCAAATTTCATCTCAAACGGACATCTCAAACTCATTCAATTGCATAAACAAAGTTCAGGACCAAAACGTGAGAATTCCAAAACATATAACCATCAGATTCAGTGCCCAATGGTCGAGTGTTCCGAAACGGGGAAGGACCGTTCCGAAACGCGGGACCGTTCCGAAACAAGTTGCGGAACAAGGCTTGGCAGTGGCAAAATCGTTTCGGAACAGCCCTACATGTTTCGAAACGCCATGGCCATTTCAGGCCATCTGTTCCGAAACAGTAGCACCCGTTCCGAAACGAGTTGCCCAGAAATGTAGAATTTTGCTGGTTTATTACTCATTCAACCCATCAAACACATTCTTATGACCTCCATATCATACACACAAGTCATTAAACACTTAAGGGACATACTAGCATCATCCAATCTCAATCATAGCATCGTTCAAGGAAAATCCTAATTCTATAGGCATGCACCCTATATTGAGAATCATCCAACCATCAAAACACCAAACCAATTACCAAAAGGCCATTTACATGTCCCAACATTATCAAAAGCATAAAACCAACTTAGGGAGTCCAAAACATCTCCCAAAAGCACAACTTAGGTTCCCATTGCCAAATGCCCAAAAGCTAATAGTGTTAGGAAAACATTCACCATACATGAGCTTAGTCTTTCACTTGGATCCTTGACCTCCTTGTTGCTCTTTGTGCACTTCAATGCTCTACATTATTGGTTTAAGAAAAGAGAGAGCATAAGCACATAGCTTAGTGAGGAATGCTCAATTAAAACATCACAATAATGCATTTGTAAAACACCTTCTCAAGGCCTTTAGTTTCAAAACCACATTTATCATGCAATTATTCATACAAACCAAGCATCTCATGCTTCAATCCATCATCATGTCATATTGGCTTACAAGTGATAATCATAATCATTTTACAATTCAAAACACAATCGGATACGTGGATTACAAGCGTTGTCCCATACGCTTCATACACACTACCAATATCAAGGTGGAGCATGGTACAATCACAACCCCTCAACACCCGTGATGGAGACTATGGTACAATCACAACCCCTCCACATCACTCATTGGTAGTTGTATAACATCACTAACGAGAACACGGGACACACAACACAAGATCCACACATGGACTTTTAACCACCATTGTGATCTTAACACAAGATCCACTCATGGACTTTTAACCACCATGGTGATCTTAACCATCTCGTTAGTGTACTTGGATGGAGTTTACGGTACAATCACAACCCCTCAACATCCAAGGCAACTTTATTCACGGTGCACCCAATCCTATAGCCGACTAACTATATCTGATTCAAGTACTTTTAAACCAACACATCACTTGCTAATATACATCATTTAACATCATAAATTCACTGTTTTAAAGCATTTATCAAAGCCATTAAATCGACATGCATCACTATGCATCAAAACCACATTTATCAATGTTCAAAACAAGGATCTCTTACCTTGAGTATCCTTCAACACATGGCTTATAAAACCAGCATTAAACATGCTAAAATATGCTTTCAAAACATAATTTAAATCATGCAAAATAAACATATTGCATTCAACCATCTCATGGTTCATCAAGGAGTGAATTCTTCCGAAAACTTACTTTTGAGCTTAGCTAAGTTGTTTAGACTAAACTAAGCTCCCATAACCTCCAAACATTGGTTTCAAAGCTGAAACCAAACTTCACTCACCGATTCCGTTTCGCAAGCTTGCCGAAACACCAATCAAGCTTCCGGATCAACACCACAAGAATTCGAAGATGCCTCCCATATTTTAAACACATCAAAGCAGAGGATTAATGCATCATCATGCATTAATATCTTCAACCAAGACGCCTAAACTCGCTGCTCTCATCAACACTCACATTTTGACTACCAAACACAACTGAAATCACATTCAAACACCTCTACAACATTACCCAGCCAAGATCCATCAATTCCAATCATTCTTATACATCAATTAACATCCAAAAAGGATCTAATCACGTCCTTATACATCCAGCTATAGCATAACATCAAAATCACCCCAAAAACCACCATTAACCCAATCAAAAACTTAGGAAAATCAACCTATTCGGGATTGCATTGATTAAACCTCAATTACACATCATTTATACATCCAATTTACATAAAAAATACATCTCAAAACAGAGCCCAATCATTTTATACGAATTTCATCAAAATTAAATCCAAATCTTGCATTTTAAGCCAAGATCAAGAACACAACATAAAAACCTTTAATAAAACTCAAATCAAGGATTGAGAACTTGGGAATTTCAGTAAAGAACTGAGTATTTAGAGGAGAAGGACGTTCATACCTCTAAATGTGAGTTTCTTCTTGTTTAAAGCCAAGATTTCTTGAAAATTCCATAAGCAAATGATAATGATTTGATGTAGGAATGATTAGAGATCAATTGGAGATTGAAATCTCATCTTTAGATGTTAAAATCAGAGGGAAAATGGCTGGGGAAAAGTGTTTGGCTGAGAGAAAAGTTGAGAGAAAAGAAATGGGAAAATTTTGAGAAAAGTTAGTTATGATATCAAAATATCTATTTCCCTCCTTTTTTCTTTATTAAAAATCATTAATTAAATCTTTAATATTAAGAAAAAATCTGGAGAAAACTCTTCTTGGGTAAATTAGCTCCTTAAAGATTTAAAGTTTCAATCCTTTTAAAACAGTCACCAACTTTTCAAAAATTACATTTTAGTCACTAACTTGAAATGTCAAATTTCGAAACCTCATTTTGTAAAATTGATTTCACCACTCTCTTATATATAATAAAAGAGGATTTTTAAATATTTTTCCATATTTTTAATGCATCCCGAACTAGGCTTTCCCTAAAAACCACCTTTTATATTCGAACCGAAATCCGACCGGTCAAATTCAAACCCAGAACTTCTAAGCCCAAAATTGGGGTGTTACACATGTTATCATAATTTCAAGCTTTTTCAAATGGATGTTAAAAGCGCATTTTTAAATGGTTTTATAAATGAAGAAGTGTATGTGGAACAACCACCGGGTTTTGAAGATTCAAAATTTCCAAATCATGTTTTCAAACTTACCAAAGCTCTTTATGGTTTAAAACAAGCTCCTAGAGCTTGGTATGAAAGACTTTCAAATTTTTTGATTGAAAAAGGATTTGAAAAAGGTAAGGTGGACACTACACTTTTCATAAAAATGTATAAAAATGACATCTTAGTAGTTCAAATTTATGTTGATGACATTATTTTTGGTTCTACTAATGAATGTCATTGTCAAGAGTTTGCTAAGTTAATGCAAGGTGAATTTGAGATGAGCATGATGGGGGAGCTCTCATTCTTTTTGGGACTCAAAATCAAGCAAAAGAAGGATGACACCTTCATCAACCAAGCAAAATACATAAAGGATATGCTCAAGAAGTTTAGCTTGGAGAATGCAAAGCCTCAAGCCACTCCTATGAGCTCATCTACAAAGCTTGACAAAGATGAAGGAGGTAAGTGTTTTGACTCTAAGCTTTATCGTTCTATGATTGGATCTTTGCTTTACCTTACCGCAAGTAGACCGGATATCTTGTTTAGTGTTTGCTTGTGTGCTAGGTTTCAAGCTAGTCCTGGAGAGTCTCACCTTATAGCCGTTAAGAGAATCTTTAGATACCTTAGAGATACTCCTTGTTTAGGTCTTTGGTATCCTAGAGACTCTACCTTCAACCTTCATGCTTACTCAGATACGGATTATGGGGGTTGCAAAATTGATAGGAAAAGTACTTCGGGAACTTGTCAATTCTTAGGTAGTATGTTCATATCTTGGCTCTCTAAGAAACAAAATAGTGTAGCCTTATCTACCACCGAAGCCGAGTACATATCATTAGGGAGTTGTTGTGCTCAAGTCCTTTGGATGAAGCAACAACTCTTAGATTATGGAATTAAAGTTGAAACCATACCCCTAAAATGTGACAACACTAGTGCAATATGTTTAACTAAAAATCCCATCCAACACTCTAGAACCAAACACATAGAAATAAGGCATCATTTCATTAGAGATCATGTCCTTAAGGAAGATGTGGTTATAGAGTATGTAGACACCTTGAATCAATTAGCGGACATATTTACAAAACCCTTAGAAAAAGAGCGTTTTTGGTCCCTTAGGAGAGAGTTAGGTTTAGCTAGCCTATCTTGACCTTTTAGGACCTCTTTTGTGCTTAAATATGCTTGATCTTGTGAAATGCCTTGTTTGTATGCTTAGACTCCTAATTTCATCCATGCCTATAGTTAGGGGGAGTATGATTCTGTTAAAATATACTTAGAACTGCTCATACATCATTTGCATACTCATAGGAGATGTTAAGTTCGAGCCTTTGGTTGTTCTTTGAACAAAATATGCATTTCTGGGCATCTAGTATCGATACGGCTCTACGCGTATCGATACCTGTTCTTCATTCTGTTTCCCAGAATTCTCTTCGTTTCACGGGTATCGAAACGATTAACCTCGTATCGATACAGGTCGTTTCGATACGGACCCCTCCGTTTCGATACGACTTTCCAACGGGCATTTTTGCGGAAAAGACAATTCTATCCCCGTATCGATACACCCTCAGGGCGTATCAATACTCGACTGCGCTGATGGCATTAAATTAGCTTTTAATGAGTTCAAATTTTACCTAATTTCAAACTCTTCAAAACCTAATTAACCCTAGCCGTTTTTGCCTATAAAAAGGTCCTTCCTCCTTCATATTTTTCACACCTCAACTCAAATCTAAAAGAGTTTTTGAATCAAGCAAGGCTTTGTGCTCTCTTTCTCATCTTTGTGCTAGTTTTCTTCAATCTTCTAAGTTTCTCTCAAGGTAATCTCTTTTCTCTTTCAATTTTTTTGTTTTGTTATTTTGTTTCATCTTTTTATCAAAATATTTGTTTTCTTAAAAAAAAATTGAATTTTTTTTAAATTTTTTTTCTTGATTTTTACTCAAATTGAAGAAATCTTCTTTGCTTAATCTCTCTTTTAGATCATGGCACCGAAAGAACCTTCGAGGAAGCGTTCAAGGGTTTCCCAAGCCGGTGAATCTTTCACCATTGGAGAAATTGCTCGTCCAAACTACTCCATCATCTATGAGCAATGCTTTCATGGCAATTCGGGACTCACTCACTTTCGTCAATATGAAAATTACAAGATCCGTGCCGAAAGGGTAATCTCCGTTCCTTTTCTCAATTCGGAGCGTTTTAAGTTTGAATATCTTCCTTTGTTTCATCGTTGGAACTTCATGGAGTTTATCTCTATTCCCGGGGTTTTCTATCGCCTTTTGGTTTTAATTTTCTATGCAAATGCCAAATGTATTAGTCGTGATGGGGAAGTTGTTGCTATTAGCTCTTACCTCATGGGGAAGAAAATTATTCTTGATGTCCAATCCATTTGTGAGGTTTTCAATTTAGAGGATGAAGGCCTTGACAATGAGCATACTTTGGGGCATATTCTTCATGGATCCGTCACCGCCCTAAATGCTCAAAACCGGATCTTACACTTGATGGTGTCTCGGTGGTTCCGTCCCTCCGGAGGAAAATATTCCACCATCCGTCAAGTGGATGATTTTTGGATTCGGTGCTTCCGTGAGAAAAAGCGACCAAATCTTGCTCGACTCATGTTCGCGGAGATCGTCTACCTCGTGCAAAATCGTAACACATCTCAAGTCACTTCCTTCACATACGGTACGACTTTGAGTTATTTCTTTATTAAAAAGAATATTGATTGCTCTTATGACTACCTAACTCCTCTCACCGATCCCATTGATGAACGATCTCTTGCTCGGGCAAAGTTTACTTATCTTAATGGTGAATGGGTACGTCTTGCCGAGTTACCACCGGAAGCCGCCGCCGTTTTCGAAGAAGCTCAACCTCCTCAAGCTCCTCAAGTCCAACAACCCAACATGGATGCTCTCATGACCTATCTCAACGAGCAATTTACCGGGTTGCGCACGGACATGAATACTCGTCTTACTTCATAGGAAACTACCTTTGATACTAGGATGACGGGTATGGAGAATCGCCTCACATCTCTTGAAAGCGGGCACAATTCTTTGAATATTTCCATTGCCGCTTTCCATGATGAGTGGCGTAATAGTATGCGTACTAATGAGCCTTTGGGAGATGATGATGAAGATGATGAAGACGAAGAAGACGATGCTTAGACGTTTCTTCTTGTTTATCATGCATATCATTTAGGATTTTCTATTTTATTCACCTATGCTTTATGTTCTTAGGATTAAGGTTGTTTTAGGATTAAAACCTATGCTTTGATTTCTCTTTTGCCTTTGTTTGGATTTTAAGTATGTTGCTATGATGAATAAAATCTATGTTGCTTATTATACCTTTGATTTCTTTATGCACTTAATTGTCTCAAAGAATTTTTGATCTAACAAAAAGGGGAGAAGAAACTAGCTCACACTTCAAAATATTTTGATTTTAATTCAAAGGTTACCAAGCTTATATTAAGGGGGAGTTAACTTTGTAAAGGTTTTTCAAATATATCAAAAATTTTAAGTTTTAGTTTTGTTATATCAAAAAGGGGGAGATTGTAAAACCTATGTTTGATTTTGATATAATTAGATCTTTAAGGATCAATTTATAAAACTTAAAATTATTTTTATAAGTCCCTTAATAAGTTTTAAAACACCAACACTTTAAAACTGATTTATAAAACTCAAATTCAAAATATTTTCTAAGTGTTCCAAGGCAAAACCATTGAAAATCGTCCAGAAGTATCGATACACTACCAAGCGTATCGATACCTTTTTGCCAAACTTGGTTACTGTCGGAACCCGTATCGATATCCTAAACCCTAGTATCGATACGCCCTTGTGTTAAAATTCAAAGAGTTTGAATAGCGTACCGATACGGCTAACCCTCGTATCGATACGGGCTTTATAATTTTTAAATATTAAGTCGGTTTAAAAATATGACCGTTGGTGTCAGTTGGTTGGTAACCAAACTTTAAAAGGTCGTTGACCCGTATCGATACGCCTAACCCCCGTACCGATACGGATTTGGACAGTGAGCTAAGTTCAGAAAAAGGTATCGATACGGCCCTTGTCGTTTCGATACCCAGTACCGATACGCTTACGTGCGTATCGATACCCCTCATTTATTGCACACAACGACTCTTTCTTTTCTGAGACAGGTACCGATACACCTTCCCGCGTACCGATACCGGTAACTGCAGAAGTGCATTTATGGTGGTAAGAGAGGGTTCCAACGGGTCCATTTATGTTCCCAACCACCCAAACGGCTAGAAATCAATGAGGAGGTATAAAAGACACATCCAAAAGCTACAGCAACAACTATTTGATCTTCAAGAAAACACCCTTTCATCAAATCCAAGCAATTGTGCTAAAATTCTTATTTGTCTAGAAATCCCAATTGTAATCTTCATTCATATTTTGTTCAATTGGGTTGAGTGCTTGTAATTGGGCTATCATTTGTATTGAGAGATACCTTATTAGCCAACAAATTTCTTTCTTCACTTGTGTGAGGATTCGGTTGATTTTTGGGTAGAAAAATCAACCGAAATTGTAAGGGTTGCCTCCTTAGCCTAGAAAAGGGGAAGAGCAATTAGTGGAATTGTTGCAAATCCTTAGTGAAGCTAAGGTAGTGGATGTAGAGTTCATTTGGAACTTGAACCACTCTAAATCCCTTGTCTATTATTTTTAATTTGCAATTTCCATCACAAAACCTTTAAATTTCCAATTCACCCCCCCTCTTGGTCTATATCGATCTTGCGATCCACTCAACACTAAGCATAACTTTTATGGAATTAAGGCCAATATTTGAATGTAGGGGTGTGCAAAAAAACCAAAAATCGAAATCGATTTTAAAACTCAAAAAATGGAATTTAAAAGTTAGTTAACCGTATCGAAAAATACGGTTTTAGTTCAGGTATTTGTTTTTTTAATAAAACCGATTCGGTTATGATTTACGGTTTTGGGACAAATCAGGTAACTGAACAGACCGGTTATATAATATATATTATTATATTATATGCAATTTTAATATTTTATATTAAAAAATTAGATTTTATTTTATTTTCTCATTGCCCTAAAGTAAAATATAATCTCATTTTATGAAGTTTAAGTATTTAACTTGCTAGTATTAAAAAAATACTAATATCATGTGTCGGTTTTTAAATGTATATATTTTTTCTAAAATATTATTAAAATTTATATTTTTAACAAACAAAATAAAAAATCGGGTAAACCGAACAAACAGAATTTTTTGGTTAACCGGTTGAATGGTTACGGTTTAGGGTCAATAATTGGATTGCCCAAATTTACTGGTTAACCGAAATAATTTACTAATGGTTAACCGAACTTGGTTTTACACACCCCTACTTGAATCAGCTGATAAATTTTTTATTATCTCCCGTTAGTCCGAGTTTATTATCATTTAAAAAATGATAGATAAAGGAATCTTTTAAGTAATTTCAGTAAAAAAAAAAAGGTAATGTTATTATCTTTAAGTGATTTGGGTTTGTGTAGTTTATTTATATGATATATGTGCGTTACTAAAAATACTATGATTGATGAATATATTATATATATATAATTTTTTTAACTATATCAGACAGGAAAAAAAATAATAACTGTGGTTAATTAGGATTGATTCGAAACATCACTTGGCAATCACCGTAACGAACATTTTTCTTTTATTAAATGAGGAGGTATTATATTCTCATGTCGATATTTAAACATATACAAAATAAAATAATATGAACATATTTAGCCACTAAATCAATTAATGAAGCTCGTATAAAAAATTATTACAATTGATTTCAATAAATTATTTGTGAATTTGACAATGGTTGGTCCATCATGGCAGCGCGACAACTACTTTTGCATGGCAGCTTTGTCCAAATTGAATTGTACGTTCGTCAAAGTTGACAGCCACTCTTACAGATGCTGAAACTGAACACCATTGTTTTTTATTGGAATTATATATATTATTAGATGATTTATTCCATTAATTTTATATCGACATGTTTTTATACGTTATTTTTAATATTTAATTTGATATAATACTAATATTATTCGAAACTATTCATCATAAATTAAAATATATTAAATATTCGTAAATTTTTTATTTTCATTTACATTCTATTGATTATAAAGTTAAACGAACTAAATTTAATTTATGTGTACGAGTGAATTTTTTTGGGGTAATATATATGTCCGTTTTATGGTCTATGTACGGGGTGCGAGGCTGTACTTCCTAACAATGTCGTCTCCAAAATTTAAATTTACATATTCTCCTTGAAAGTACGATGTGGCTTACCAATGCATCAAACACTTATCGTGTACGAGTGAATTTTTAAAGGAAGAGAAACATGATAAAACATGTAATCTTTTTTTCTTGGAAAGTGGGGTGCACAATTCCAATAAATGCATGTCACATTTCGTCTTTTAACTAACTTTATTTTTTATTTTATATGTTGTTATTTTTTAATTTAATAATCAGTATTTAATTTGTTAGTTATTTTTTAATCTAATTTTTTTTATTTAAAATATCAAAATTTAAATTCATAACCATATTTGAGGGACCTAACGTTTTATTTCGCTAGACCGACTGATTATTATTTTCTTATTTAAATGCATATATAGACCATAGACATGATTTTTTAATAGACAATAGGCACGAATTAAACACATAGATTTATATATTAAAAAATGGGATAAGATTTTCGAAAAACAATGTAGGGACAGATTGGGCAAAGTCTGTCCGCTCACTCCATGCATCCCTAATCCAAACAAAATATCTTCAAGAATTTTTTTAAAATAATAAAATATATAAATTAAAGTCTTAATTGAACCAAAATTACTTCGAACCGGAAAGATTTAAATTTAAGTTTTAAAGATTATATTATTGGGAGGAATAATTATAAATCATACAAAAAAATCTTAATTTTAACTTAATTTGATCTTCTAGTTTATAATGTCATTAGTTCATTTTAACTTAATTTGATCTTCTAGTTTATATTGCCATTAGTTTATTTTAAATAGTTAACACCAATAACTATTCCAATTAAAATATTTGACTTTTCTCTTAAAAACACATATTCCGATTCATGGGAAATTCTCCTAATATTCCAACTTCAATGTGCAACCTATTTTTTTATTAAAAAAGTATTAAAGAGTGGAAATTTACAATTCGACTTCAGTGTAAAATACAGTTCAAAGATGATATACCTACCATCCGACTTTAATTAATTTAATAAAAGAAATAATTTACTGTTCAAAGTCAAATCCAACTCCAGTCGACTTTAAAAATATTGTAGCAATTATAATATTTTTTTGTAAATAAACTGAAATGTGTCATACTTGTGAAAATAAAAAAAAACGAAAAAGTAATATCTATACAAAGCTTCCAATTCATTATGCCGACATATTTTTTGTTGGAAGGAATGTTTTTAAGAAAAACCATACTAAAAATTTAAAGCAAAATAGTTAACAGCGGTAAATGTTTGGATTAAACAATGACAACATAAAAGTAGAAAGATTAAATTATGACAAGTTAAAATATATGGATTAAATATTAAATTTGAACATAATAGAAGGGCCAAAATCAAATTTGACCTAAAACATTTAAATCAAAGTCGGCTCGAAATCTTCGGACAGTGACTCAAAGCAGACGAAACCAATGACCAGATAGGGGTATACTCACCCTAACTAATAGGTCATAGAGAAATTATTCAAAAATATATAGTAAAATACTAAGTTTGAATTAATTGAAGAAATTATTCACAAAATAAATAATAAAATATCAAAGTTTGAATCAGTTGAGTCAAAAACGGTTCACGATTTGCAAATCATGGCACAATTATTATGACACAATAAAGTTTCCAACTTTCATTTCTTCACAATTGGTCAACCGTCCAAGATTGCTTCAAAACATGAAATTAAATAATTGAATTCTTTATGAACTGGAAACTTATAAATTGTTTAGCAGAAGCTCAACACTGGGAAGAAAATATAGCTTTGCAAGTTAAGGGAAAGAGAAGAAAACCATAACTGTTTTGCAGGTAAAAACCCAGAAAAAAAAAGAGTAAACATTGGATTTAAAACAAACCCATTTTCACTTTGTTAGCTTCGAATCAGATTCCTTTTTAGTTTTCTGTTTTAATATCATCTACATGCAAATACTGAATCTTTTTTGTATTTGTATTGTTATTTTAATGCATGAATGGGAAGAACATGAGATTCGTTTCATTTTTTTAATCGTTTTTGTTTCCTTTTAAATAGATTTGCAGGTTTTGGTTGTGTTCATTGGGATCAGTAACAATGGCGGAAGAGTTAGACATTGAGGCTGGAGATAACTCGAAATCGACTGCCATCTTCACGAGCGCAAATGAACCAGTTCTTTTAAAGGTGTGATTATTGTTTGGAAACAGTGTTTTATTTTATTGAAAAAAAACTGGGAATTTAAGCTTTAAAACGATTGTATTTTCATGTTTTATTGTTCTGCAGTTTGTTGATGTTGTTTATTCGGTCAAATTCGGCAAAGGGGGTAACTGTTTCGGAACGAAATCGAGTTCCGGCGAGAAAATGATCTTAAATGGGATCAATGGGATAGTTCAACCAGGGGAAATGTTAGCCATGCTCGGTCCATCCGGCAGTGGCAAAACGACGCTATTGACTGCACTAGGTGGTCGCCTAGGCGGTCACCTCGCCGGTACCATAACGTACAATGGCAAGCCTTTCTCGAATTCGATGAAGCGGAACACCGGCTTCGTAACACAGGATGATGTTCTGTACCCTCACTTGACTGTGACCGAAACGCTCGTTTTCACCGCGCTTCTCCGATTGCCGAATAGTTTCACTAAACAAGAGAAGATCACACATGCCGAAGCTGTTATCGATCAACTTGGACTAGTTAATTGTAAGGATTGTATCATTGGGGATCCATTTCTTAGAGGAGTTTCGGGTGGGGAACGGAAAAGGGTTAGTATAGGCCAAGAAATGCTTATAAACCCGAGCTTGTTGTTCCTAGATGAGCCTACATCGGGTCTGGATTCGACTACCGCGCAGCGGATCGTGTCGACGTTGTTGGAGCTAGCTAAAGGTGGAAGAACGGTTGTGCTAACGATACACCAGCCGTCGAGTAGGTTGTTTTACATGTTCCATAAGGTTCTGCTGCTATCAGATGGTAATCCTCTGTATTTCGGAGAAGGATCGGGTGCTATGGAATATTTTTCGAGCATCGGGTATGCCCCATCGGTCGCAATGAACCCTTCCGATTTTCTGTTGGACCTTTCAAATGGTATGCTATAGCCTCACTTGTGCATATTGATCTTGTATAGGGTACATTTTTGCATTATTGAATCCCTTAATGTTTATATAGGTGTTACATCATCAAATGATTCCCTAAAGGAGCAAACCCTGGTGAAGAAAACACTAGTTTCGGCATACAAGACCAACATTGCCAAGAAACTAAAGGAAGAGCTTAACGATAACGGAGATCATCGTCCCGATCAAACCGAAAACAAGAAGTTCGAAAGGTGGCCTACGACTTGGTGGCAACAGTTCACCATATTGCTTCAAAGGGGGCTCAAGGAAAGGAAACATGAATCATTCTCCATGTTCAACACCGCCGAGGTCCTTGCTGTAGCTGTTCTTTTAGGACTATTATGGTGGCAATCCGATATTGCTCACTTGCAAGACCAGGTATGAATCGACATTAATCGTTGTATCGTCAATCCGGCATTTATCTTTGGTTATGACATATGAATATAGACTGAAGTGTTGTTCCTTTTTGCAAACATGCAGATTGGATTCCTCTTCTTTATATCAGGATTCTGGGGTTTGTTTCCTCTATACCAAGCCATTTTCACCTTCCCTCAAGAACGATTAATGCTCGAGAAAGAACGGTCTTCGGGCATGTATCGACTATCCTCGTACTTCATGTCGCGAATCGTATCCGATCTCCCCATGGAGCTTATTCTCCCCACTGTTTTCATCACAATATCATATTGGATGGCAGGGCTCAAACCCACAGCAGGCAATTTCCTACACACCTTATTTGTACTCCTTCTATGTGTCCTAGTCTCACAAGGCATGGGACTAGCCCTAGGTGCTTTGGTGATGGATCAAAAAACAGCAGCCATTCTCGGTTCGGTCATCACGCTCGCCTTCTTACTCGCCGGCGGCTACTACATCCAACATGTCCCGGGTTTCATTTCGTGGATCAAATACATTTCCATTAGCCATTACACATATAAACTCTTCTTGGGGTCTCAATACCAGGCAAATGACACCTACCCTTGTGGTGAACCTTCAAAGGTGTGCTTGGTCGGAGATTTTCCGGCTATAAACAGTGTCGGGCTCGACGGTCAAGTCGTCTCGGCTATTGCCCTGGCTTTAATGCTTATAATCTACAGGCTGATTGCTTATTTGGCCCTCATGAGAATTGGAGTGACCCCAAAATTGGAGAAGTAGCTTAATCTTATTCCTTTATTGCATACAACCAAAGAATTGTATTAATTAAACTACAGATGCTATTGTTTTAATTTTTTTATTTTTTCATTAAGTGGTTTGAATATTATATGGATTAAATTAGATATATAGAGAGAAATGTATACCATTCCTCTAATTTAACTAGTAGGAGAAGTGAGGAATTGGGCTTGGATCCTAAATGTGGTCTTTTGTATAACAAATGATTATAAAATAATTTTTTTGTATTTTAATTTCTTTTATTGGTTTTTGTTTTAGTATTATAAAATTTACTTATTTACACTAATATGTCTGTCTTATTAGGAGTTAATTACACCATACAGTCTCAAAACATGAACGTTCCATTTTAGTTAGAAATGTATACCATACAGTCTCATTTTAAGTTAGTATTCAAATTATTGAACGTTTTAACTCTATTAAAAATCTATGACCTTCGTTGCTTAAATTTTTGAATGACGTCTTAAATTATCAGTATATATTAATCATGTATTAGTAAAATCGTTGTAAAAAAATTAAATATTACATAAATTTTTTTATGTACTATGTAATAATATGATGTGTTATAAATAATAATTAACGTTGAGTTAAAATAAAATAATAAATTAACTTTAAAAAACTATTAAGAATTATAAAAGAATAAAAAAACCTTCCAATTTTATTCTAAATACTGATTTGAGAGGACATAATATTAATTATCTTTTATGTTACATTATATAATTACAAAATACAAATCAACATTTACATTAGAGTCATAGTCGGTGGATTAAATTGAAATAATCAGAAATTAGTATGTATCGGATAAAATAGTAATAGGGTGAATCTCAATCCATTCTAATCTTATTAAATGGCAAATTGGTGATGGATTTTCCCAATCAATATAACAGAGGATTCAAGATATTCTTTCCTTGCCCTTGGTTTTTGCTAGTAAGTATTTTAAAATTACATTTTCAAAATTGATTATTCACAGGATATTCAAACAGATTATTCAACACACCTCCATACCCATAGATTTTTTTTTAAAATTTAATTTCTCCAGTTTTATTAAAAGAGGAATTCTAAAAATATAATGAGAAATTATAACTCAAGTAAATAAAATTAGATCTGAACATATTTCTAAAATACTAACGTATAAACATGACCATACAGAGAAAAGATAAAAATCTTAATTTAAAGGCTTGAAACAAAATAAATACAACAATCACCAAAGTTCGACGGTGAAAGGTAAATCCAACAAAAAAACAACATTAAAAATGCATATTACAATAATAACTAATAAGGCACGTTGACAAGACGATTATTACCATAACTCAATTGCTAACAAGAGCGGTGACTGTAAGCTCATATCCATATCTAGTTTGAGAGTCTAAAATAAAGAGATCTATGCCAAAAGGTAGAAGATACGTACTAAAAGGTAAAGAAAAGCGTGTCACGAAACAGAATTAATAAATTTAAAATTTAAAAAAATAAAATAAAAGAACAAAAAATATTTACCAACAGTTAACAACCAATACCAAAACTAATATCACTGTCGGCTGCCACAAATTTTAAAAAGGATGAAAACTTTGAAGAGAAATAGGGATAGGGAGAGCGGCTAGCCATACCCATAGATTTTTGAATGTAAATGTTTTTAGTATAAAGAATATAATAATAAATGCATGTATACATTTTTCTGGCTAAGCATATTGTTTTGGTGCATATATATATATGGAGAGAGAGAGAGAGAGAGAGAGTGAGAGAGAATCTGTAAGGTCGGGCGCGCCGTCTCGCCGGGCTGGAGTGGCTGCCGGTGCTCAGACAGGGCTGAGGGAGGCGAACTGGACCATCTTCATCGATAACCTCAGTAGAAGGATATCCAGGAAAGCACTCAGGGACTTGTTTAGTCTCCATGGGAGAGTTTGTCGGGTGTTCTTCCTTCTTCGAATAGAAACCCTAAGCACAAGGATCACACTTTTGGTTTTATTACCATGGACTCTGAAGCTGACATGGAGAACGCGATTCAGAAAACTAATCGCTCTATGATGGACGGTCGGTTGGTTAGCGTATCCAAAGCCAAGTACCCTCGTCCGCAACCGGAGACTGGAAGAGCAAAACAAGGAGATAGGTCTGGGGGCGGGCTGGATATTCCCCCCCGGGTGGAAGCAAACCGTATCAGGTTTTTAGGGAGAGAGACTCTAGAACCTACAGGGAGGTTCTGGTGGAATCCCAACAGAAATCAAGCGGTGGAGGTAGGAACTTGCCCAGCTTTAGTCAGCAAGGGGGAGCCTCTCAGAAAGCCAAAAGCTCTGTGAACTTTCATGTTCCGGTTAGGGAAACGAATTGGCTCAAACGGTGTTTAGTGGGTGTTCTGAAGGATGGCTTTGAGCACGACTTTGTCCAGAGAGCCTTAAAAATGATGATATATCTGCTACAGTTGCAAAGTGGGGGGTCGATAATGAATCATCTATCCTCATCTTCAGGACAGTGGAAGAGATGGAAGATATTTGGTTAAACAAAAAAGAAGTCGTTTCTTACTGGTTTAAGCATATTGACTACCTACTAATTCAGTATGTGCCTCACTATTTCGTATCGATAATTCTTTATGGTGTTCCACTGTATTGTTGGAACGAGAGTTTTTTCGCTGCCTTGGGGAATCGTTGGGGCTTCTTCATCGAGACGGACCCTCTGACCAGGAATAAAGTAAGGCTTGACGCAGCAAAAATTACCATCCGAACGGCCAGCACGGCTGTTATCCCTGAAAAACTGTCCATCACGTCTCTAGGCATCCCTTTCCGGATCAAGATGTCGGTGGGTGATTTCCCATACAGCTTTAGATATTTGGATGAGGATACCTCGACTGATGGTGCGGAGGGTGTGCCGGAAGGATTTTCCGACGAAGATAATATGTTAGGCGAGGAGGTGAATGTAGAATCCCCGCCGGATCCGACTGCGCTTAGAAGTCCAGGGGTCGTTCCCCCTAGGGAGGAGAACGTGGGTGTACCGTTGGATGAATCTAATAATTGCGGCTCGTCGTCCAATACCGTTATAGAAAATGTCAGAGAATGTAATGGGGATCTTGATGCTGCCAACATGGCAACCTGGGAAAACCCATCTGGAGATCTTATTGGTGTAAACGGGCACACCGAGGTTCCTTTAGAAATGGGTCGGTTGGGTCACCCAATTGTTTTATCCAGTCATGTTGAAGATGTTCGGGCCCAATCTTCTAGTCCACCTGCAGCCCATATTATACAGAGCAAAAACGGTTCAGATGGATTATCCCCTCATGTATCTATCGTTCCAGACAGCCTTGATGGATGGGGCCATAATTTCTCAGACAATGGCTTAGTGGGTGAAAGAAATCGAGTTATTGTATCTTCCTCGGGAGGTTTCCGGAGTTTCTTCCGCGCCAAATCGAGACGCCACATTCGAAGATTGGTTAGGGATTCGCTGGAGGAGCAAGCGTTTGAGTCGCCTAACCATGTTTCCGATGAGGAGATAGACGTGGAGGACTCGGTTATTGGCTTAGAGGCGGAGTCGGTTTGGGAGATGTGTAATGCGCTAGAGATCTCTTTCAAAGGGGGTAGAAACGCAGTTATTAGAAGGGTTTTCAGCCTAGAGAAGGAGCTGAGAGAGCGTGCTTGATTTTAAGCAGATTTGGGGTATTTCTCTATTTCTCTATTTATATGAATTTTTCTGCTTTCATATGGAACATTAGAGGGTGCAGGAGGTTAGAAAAACTGAGAGCTATTAGGGATTCTTTTTGTTTTGTGAAGCCGAAATTCGGGTTCCTACAGGAGACTAAAAAGGAACAGTTAGCTAGAAGGGAGGTTCGAAAAATGTGGTATTCTGACGATTTTGAGTTTGATTTGAGTCCGGCGAGGGGTACGGCTGGGGGTATTCTTAGTATATGGGACAACAATTTCTTTGAGGTAGAAGACAAACACATCTGCTCTAACTTCATCTCTATTATTGGTTCAATTCGTGATATGGGGTTCAAATGTGGTTTTATTAATGTATATGGCCCAGCATTGGATTCGGAAAAGGAGGAATTTCTCATAGAATTGAGAGGGTATATACTGTCGACCAATATCCCTTGGTGCATTGGGGGAGATTTCAATCTCTTCCTTGACGAAGAGGAAAAACTAGGCTTCTCTTACAACCATCGTCTTATTCATGCTTTTAGAGAGTTTGTTGCGGATACCAAATTGATGGATCTACCTTTGATCGGTGGAAAATATACATGGTGCAACAATAGAGAGCCCCCGACATTTGTTAGACTTGACCGGTTTTTGTTATCTATAGAGTTTAGCGATTGTTTTCCGGACATCACCCAAAAGGTTCTCCCGCGCTCTTTATCCGACCATAATGCAGTGGTTATCTCTTCAAATAAGGTTGAATGGGGTCCGAAGCCTTTTAAGTGCTTCAACTATTGGATGCTATCCCCCGAGTTCAAGTCTTTGGTAGAGAGTTCCGTGAATAGAGCTAGGATGTCGAATGGCAGCATTGGCATAGGGGGCGTTCTGAGGTATGTGAAGCTGGATATTAAAGCTTGGGCTGGGAAGCCTGGGAATCGGCAGTTGATGGATTCGAAGGCTATCGAGAAGCAAATTGATAGATTGGAAACTCAAGCACAACACTCTGGACACGCGTCAAACACATTTGAGTTGCTAAAAAATCTTAGAGGTGAGTTATGGAAGGCGTATCGAAGGGAAGAAAGTGAATGGATTCAGAAATCCCGGCAACGTTGGTTTACAGAGGGTGACCGAAACACGCGATTCTTCCATCGTGTGGCGTCCGAGAGAAGAAGAATTAATCAGATTCCTTTTTTGATACAAAACGGTGTAGAGATTAGGGAGCCCGGTGAGCTAAAATTTTTTATTAAGAACCATTTCCAGACTTCTTATAATTCCTCCACTGCTCTGGAAGTCGATGATCTTCGGTTGGATTTCAAGAAATTAGATGAGGGCCAGTCAAATGGGTTGCAAGCTGCTTTTACAGAAGAAGAAATCCGAGCTGCCCTGGTTTCCTCGGATAGCAACAAGGCCCCGGGTCCTGACGGTTTTAATATGGGTTTTCTGAAGAAATTTTGGGACATTCTTAGAGGTGATATTCTCTGTTTCTTTGACGATTTTTATCATGGCCGTCCGTGGGAGGGGGGTTCTAACCACTCCTTCATCACTTTGATCCCAAGGTGAAGAACCCCACTTCTTTGAATGAATATAGGCCTATCAACCTTGTCGGGGGAATGTACAAGTTACTGTCAAAAGTTTTAGCTTCAAGGCTATCCGCTGTGTTAGGGTATTTAGTGGATGAGCATCAGTTCGCTTTTTTGCCAGGAAGACAGATATTAGATTGCTCTCTAATAGCAAATGAAGCTATTGACTCGGTCTCAAAGTCGGGCAAAAGTGGAGTAGTTTTCAAACTGAATTTTCAAAAGGCCTACGATACGGTTAGTTGGTCTTTTTTGCTTCACATTATGAAAGAATGCAACTTCGGGAGCAGATGGTGTGAATGGATTTTCAAGTGTATATCGTCGGCCTCGATATCTATTCTGGTTAATGGGTCCCCAACGGAAGCTTTTGACATTCGGAGAGGCCTTCGCCAAGGCTGTTCTCTCTCTCCACTGTTGTTCAATCTAGTGGGTGAAGCCCTGAACCTTCTCATCCATAAATCAGCAGCCTTGGGGTATTTCTCTGGTTTCGACATTGGTAGAGGAAATAATTCACTGCAGATTACTCACTTACAGTTTGCTGATGACGTAATTATTTTCTGTGGGGGGGAGGAGTCTCAGCTGAAGAATGTTAAACGTGTTTTACGTATTTTTGAGCTCGCTTCTGGTTTGAAACTCAATTTGAACAAGAGCAGAATTTTTGGATTAAATCTTGAAGATAATATGGTGAAGGCTTGGGCGAAGGAGATTGGGTGCATGGTGGACTGTCTCCCTACGGACTATCTTGGGCTACCTCTGAGGGCGAGAAGAAATTCTATTGCCTTATGGGACCCGGTTATTAAAAAGTTCTCGACAAAATTAAGTGGATGGAAGTCTTCCTCCTTATCGATAGCGGGCCGTGTCACAATGATCAAATCCGTATTGTCCAGTTTACCAGTTTACTTCCTATCACTCTTTCGCATGCCATCCAAAGTGAGTGCGCGCCTTAATGGCATAATGTCACGTTTCCTTTGGGAGGCAACGAGAGCAGAAACTGCATACATTGGATAAACTGGCGGCAAATTTGTTTTCCAAAGCATTTGGGTGGTCTGGGTATACTAAATTTGGACTTGTTGAATAGAGGCCTCCTTTGTAAATGGAGTGTGAGATTTGGCAATGATCAATCAGGACTTTGGCGGAGAGTGGTTAATGCTAAAGCTCCTAATGAGCATTCTGCTCTTCTCCCTATCACCCCCAATCCGCGTCAAACGTCCTGGATTTGGAGAGAAATTGTAAAATCCTCTTGGAAAAATGATCCGATTGGGCTTTGCATCAAAGATAATCTGTCGGTAAAAGTGGGAGATGGTCGATCGATTCTTTTTTGGTCTGATAAGTGGCTTGGCGACTTTTCTCTCAAAGAGAAGTTTCCAAGAATTTTTGCTTTGTCATCATGTAAAGATGGGACAGTGGCTGACTTTGGTTTCAACCAAAATACGGACTGGGAGTGGTCCGTTCAACTACGCCGTCCACTTCTCGGCTGGGAGGTAAGCTACTGGGAGCCTTTCCTACAATGCATCAGGGGCTTTCGTCCGTCGGTGGCTAATCAAGATTGGCTCAGTTGGGGTGGATCCAATGATGGATCTTTCTCCAATAAATCGTTCCGAGAATTGGTTTCACCAAATGGTCCCGCGGACAGTATCTGGAAAAATATGGTTTGGCGTGGTTTTGCCCCTCCGAAGGTGGAAGTTTTCCTCTTGAGAGTTATTTGGGGTAGAGTACCAGTTAGAGAGGCTTTACTTAATCGTGGTATGTCTAATATTGGGAACATTCGATGTCCCTTATGTAATCTGGAATCTGAGTCCATTTCTCATCTGTTCTTTACTTGTATTGGCGTGTGGAAAATATGGATGCATTTCTATAATTTAGCAGGTCTCAGCGGCCCCTGTCATAGCGATCCAAGAGCCTTCTTGGAGGGTTGGAATGAAGCTGGGGTAATAAGGAAGTGGCCGTGGCTTCTTCGAGTCCCATTTGCAGTGGTGTGGACGGTATGGATTTGTAGAAACGAAGCTGTTTTTCAGAATAAGCTAGTAGATTGGTCGCAAATGGTTTTTTTGGTCAAATTTCGCCTCGCTTCATGGTTCAAAGCTAGGTTCCCTGAGAGCTCAATCAGTATGGATGAACTGGTTTTGGATTTTTCGCTGTCCGACTCTATGGGATATGGTGTTTTAAAATCTCCTTTGATTGTTTCTTGGAGGCCTCCACCTTCAGGGTTCTGCAAATTAAATACAGATGGTGCTTCCTGCAGTAGATCCAAGGGAGGCTTAGGCGGGCTGTTAAGAGACGACAAAGGTAGGATTCTGTTCTCTTTCTCTGAAAGTGTTGCTTGGTCCCCTCCGGCCATAATTGAATTGGAGGCACTGGTATGGGGAGTGAAGTTGTTTTTAAGGTCGAAATGGTCCAATTCGCATCGGCTGATTGCTGAGACGGATTGCCTGACAGTTGTAGAGTGGTGCCTGGGTAAACAACCTTTTCCCGCTCATGTTCAGGAGGCAGTGGACTTTTTAATCAATCTGGGAAGGGACAGGGGCACATGTTTTAGATGGATTCCTAGGGCGGCTAATTGCGAAGCTGATCGCCTAGCCAAACAAGGGATTGGATAACGGCGTGGCTCCTTGTCTAAAGGTTGTCGCGTGTCCGTGAAGTTCCTAGTAAGGGGTTGTGATCTGGTGATGTTTGTGTTTCGCTTTCTCAAAGAAGGTGCAGAGGCCTGCACTGATCCGCAGGGGTGTGGGGAGTGATCGGAAGGGGTCGGTTGATGCTTAGCGCAGTAATTATGATGGTCTTTCATCTCGGGTCAGTAGGTGGTTTTTTTCTTGTTGATCCGGTAAGGATGTAATGTTAGCCAAGCGTTGGAGCACTCTTTTTTCTCCATTAGGATGTAGGGAGGTTTTTTAAGGAGGCCCAACCTTGTACTTTTGTTGTTCAAACTTTTGACTTCAATAATACTATTACCTTTCAAAAAATAATAAATGCATGTGTAAATAATTTTTAGAGTAGATAGTTAAAAGTTGTCAATTGATAATAAATATGAATTGTTCAAAAATTAATAATAAATATATACGTTAACATTTAAATCTTGAACCTATCGTAATAATAAAATTTTGATTCTGGTAAAATCTGCCTAATTGCTTAATTTGATGGCATACAATTTCATAAGTTCTTGTCCAGGTCTTAGATTACTGGTTTGAATTGAATTAAATTTCTTATTATAGTCAAAGCCAGAAGTTTATAGGAAATGACTCCATGGATAACATTGACCAGTAAAAAGTTAACTACATAACAATATAATTGTTGAACTTAATAAGTTTCTCAACAGAAAAGTGGATAATATTTATTTTAAAAGACACGAGATCAAATCGCTTTGTCTACAAAGTGTATGTGTATTGTTAAAAATATATATGAAAAAATATTACATTGTAATTACTTTTAGACTGTTCAAATAAAAAATAACAACACAATAGTTTTTTTAAGTCAAGAAGAAATAAGTAAATGGTTTTTATATATTTTAAAAAGGCAAAATGACAAAAAAATGCCCCAAACATTTGTCTATTTTGTCATTTGGCCCCCTATTATTTTTTTTGGAGCAAATAACCCCCAACGTTTTAATTTGATCTAAATATGTCCATGTTGAATGGAAACTGTCAATCAAATGACGGTAACGGCTAATTTTGACTGAACTTGTCACGTGTTAAGATCGGCTGACACGCGACATATGCCACATTATATTTATAAAAAAAAATTGTTATACCCTTCTTTATGGTGACACGTGACTTCTTATCATATTGACACGTGGCGAATATGATGCTGACATGTCAGCATATCTTAACACGTGACAAGTCCAGTCAACGTCAGTTGACTGACAGTTTCATTCAACTTGAGCATATTTAGACCAAATTGAAACGTTAGAGGTTGTTTGCTCCAAATAAAAAGAGGTCAAAATGACAAAATACGCAAACGTTAGAGGCTTTTTATTATTATTTTGCCTTTTAAAAATACATTAATTAAATAACCCTTTTAAAATACACCATCATTTTGGAACCAAAAAAATAATAATTTGACTAATGCATAAATGTAAGTTCTAAGTATCAATTAAATGGTAAAAATACTACCATTTGAAATTTCATAAATTGGACCCTCTCGAAAATCGGAGCAATTTAGTCCGGTCAATTTCCAAACTAAGCAACTAATGACAATTAGTCATGAATTTAATGCTTTCTATCAATTTGACATGATATTGATTGACACACTGATACATTTAACCTTAATGCTTACACATATGTAAAATTGATTTTGATTCTAAAACAAATTGAGATATATTTTATACATTTTTAATAAGGGTGCTTATTGAGCGAGTCGGTCGCAAGTTGAGTAGTGCTTGACTCGTGTTGGTTAAAAAATTTTGCTATTCGACTCGACTCGTTGTTCGTTATATGAATACACCACACGAATTTATTATGTATAGATGAGATTCCATTGATACAGAGCCAATTCTAATAGACTTATTAGAGGGTCCCATTGGCATGTATCCAGTAGGAATTGAACCTACGCCAATTATGAGTTGGGTGCTTTAACCATTCAGCCATAGATGCTTAGCGGGTTAAGCTCGAAAAAATTTTGCTCGACTCGTGCTCCTTAAAAAATTTTGTTGCTCGACTCAACTAATTGCTCGTTAAGCTCGCCAAAATTTTTACATGTTTTTTTAAAAATATAAGTAAAATCTAGTGACATTAGAGCTTAATATAAACCTACAAATTTAGAAGAAAAAAAACATGGGGATTGGGGAGATAAATAAACGAACTTGTCATGACTGAATTAGAGATGAAGTTGATATTCGTCTATGACACTCTTTTTAGTTTCTCAACAATCTTCGATGGACAACAAAAGAAAGAAGACCTTAGAAACTTCGATGTTTTAACTTTCAATCATGTTTTTTTAAAGGTGTATAACTTATAAGCAGTTGTAAATGAAGTGGGAGAATCTTCTTCATATTAAATATTTGTAGTACAAAATTCAAATTAATGATTTAATAAATTAAATATGGCTAAAGGGTATAAGAAGCCCTTGAACTTTTGAAAAATAATCAATTAAGCCCTTAACTTTTTTTTGCACCCAATTGAGCCCTTGAACAAAGAAATTAAATCAATTAAGACATTGAACCAAGAAATTGAATCAATTAAGCCCTTTGACCAATTTTGACCATTAAATCTTGACTCTTTTTTTCTTCAGATATTACCGGCACATGATACACTGCAGTTTCATCATGCCGCATTTACAAAAAAATTCAAAAAGTATTTTTTATAAATTTTATAAGTTTTTTAGAATTTTTAGAACCTTTAAAGAATTTTTTAAATAAAATAAAAAATTTCGAAAACTGTCAAGTGGAAACGTTGTGACATAGTGCACTACAACAATGGATTGAATAAAACTATTAAGATTTAATGGTCAAAGTTGGTCAAATGGCTTAATTGATTCAATTTATTGGTTTAAAGGCTTAATTGATTAAATTTTATGGTTCAAGGGCTTAATTAGGTGTAAAAAAAGTTTAAGGGCTTAATTGATTTTTTTTCAAAAGTTCAAGGGCTTCTTACACCCTTAAGCCATTAAATATCAATAATTATAAAAAATGTCCACCTAGAGCTTTCATGTTCTCTTGTCAACAATTAACGTAAGACATTAGACATGTGGGAGCAGCCACTCGAATTTTGTGATTTATTTTTGACTAATTACTACCTTATATTGTAATTGAATTTGTTTTAGGCTGCTAGGGAACTACACCTTCCCTTTCCCTTTCCCTTATTGTAATTGAATTAGAAAAAATAATACTATTTATATTAATTATATTAATGTATGATGACTATGTAAAATATGTCAAGCATGGTTTATATTAGCTTTCAAAACATTTTAACACGTTCAGCACATGCACACGAACATGGACTGACGTTCCAAATTAATGGCCATACATGACATTATACATATGCTGAATTCTCATATATAAATATTGATAAAAGTTTCTATGATAAAAAAAAATAAAAGTTTCAAAATTTTCTAAGTACTCTGCAATTTGGTACACACACTACACACTTAGTTTAAGATAACTATTAACTAGTTCGAATTTTGATATTAGTCTTGCACTCTTGCTAATGTAATTATTTTTTTATTTAATAAAAAATAAAATAATAATTTTTAAATGCATTTTTAATACAAAAGTGTATATTTCACCAATATGATTCAACATTGAAAATTTGAGAATAAAATTTTCAAACTCTGATTATGCTATTTCACATTAATAAAAAAACTGATGAATTTTATTTTTTTCCTTTATTCAACTTCAATTTGATAATTAATTCAATATTCAATCCACTAGACTTACTATTTCTGCTGGTTGTTTTCATACATACTGTTTTTTATTTTATTTTTTGGCTCAGCTTGCAACCTTAAGATTTTAAAACTACATATCTTTTGAAGCTAATAATTTTTAAACATTTAAATTGTTGAAAATAATTTAATAAACAAAATATTAAGCTAATACTTCTCTAAAATATTTAGACGGTTGAAAGTTATTTAAACTATTTCCAGCTAATATTTTTTTGAAGTTTTTCATTTCATATTGTTAATCTTAACCATCCATTTAACTCATCCAACGATCTTAAAAATATATTATAATTGACACTTTTTTGTTAAAAATATTTTTTTAAATCAATAGTTTAACTATTTGAAATTTAAGACAATAGTATAAAAATCATAACCCCTAAACTGAAAATAAAATATTAATATAAGTTCATATTCGACATGTGATAGATTTTTAAGATTTTGAATATTTATATTTTTGTCAAAATTGTATTGCTAAAACTGCTTGTATTTTCTTACTAGTTGAATTTCTCTATGTATTTTTCTTCATTCAACTTATTTTTGTCAAACTTACATATAATCTATTTAGAGAAAATTCAATGTCTAAACTCGAATTCTAAATTGAAATTGAAGAGGGGAAAGAGGTGTGAGGTAGTAGTGAAATTGAATATGAACAAGATGTAGTTGATATCTTATTTAGGAATATTATTACTATTTTTTTTTTGACAAATCTTAATTGTAATTTTAATCTTACGTAGAAGAGAGAGAAATAAGAATTCTAGAGAAAGGAAGAGAGTTTTTATAACGGGTCTAAAAATCATAAACTAAAAAAATATGTGAGAATAAAGATAAACAGCTTGACGAATCGACTACTAAAATTCATTCTAAACTTTTACGAGAGATCAAATTTAATAAATTTTGTCTATCTTCGAGTAAGGTGGTGGCATTTAATTTTCTGGTCAGACGGTTAAAAATTCAACCCAAATTACAATAAATCCAAATATGACCCAACTTTTTCTTTGTTTCTATCTCATCAAGAAAATGTATATGACAAAGGGACTTGAATTCAAAAGCAGCCCTTTTGATTCAAGTTACAATACATGTTTTCACACTACGTGTGTGTAGAGAGAAAAAATTAAGAAATCATTTTTTTAAAATAAAAATAAAAATCAAAAGTAGGTGTCCAAGAACCTTCAAACTCTATGACAGCTGCTGCTACTACAATCTATTTTCAACCCAATAATTTACCTACAACTTCATAACAACATTGATAATATATAATTTTTTTTATAGCAACTGATATATGATACACTGATCGATTAATTATAATAAAATATTATAAAATTTTATTATAAAAATGACTCTTCACACTCATTTTTTTATTTCATGATATAAAGATTTAAATTTTGAACATAACTTAAAGATCCGACTTTTATCGTGTTAAAGCATGGACCTAACTTTCCGTTTTGGTTCTTATATTGTATTATATAATGTATAAGATTTAAATGATGCTCTAATTAACACCACATGTCACCTTTTGGATTGGAACTAAATCTCCTTTAGGTGTCCTTTTGACCCACCAAACTCTTTTTTTGCTCAAACTTTATTTATTTATTTATTTTAAATTTGTTTACTTATACCAGAAGCCTCCACGAATACAAAGATTTTGAAAGAGGAAAAAGGGAATTATATGAGAAAAATAAAAGTTTGCATATTCGTGGCATTTTGACTTCGTAACTCGTGTCTTTATCAACAATTTCATGTTTATTTAATTGTGTAGAATTTGGTTGTATCTATGATAAAATCATGGTTTCATGATGATGAAATTTGATGGAGTAAATATAAATTAAAATTAAATGAAGGTGGAAATCTAATTGTTAAGTTATTAATTTATAATTCGACAATTTTTTAACAATAAAACTAGCATTCATTGAAAACAGACACAAGTTCGATTTATATCATGATGTTCATCCAATTTTTTTATTATCTTTTCGATTTTTAAAATTTTACCTTAACTAATCTGAACCGATCTACGTTATTCATCAAATTCTTTTAAATATGTTCATTCAACAATTTCAACAAATGGTCCAAACCCCCCATGTAATACATTAAAACTGGTAAGCTAGACCATAGAAGTTCTTGAGTGAAAGAAACCCCAAATTCAAACAAAACCAAAACGTTAAATCAAAGAAAATGAGCGAATTAATAATCAGTTGGTCTAATAGATGATACGTTAAATTTTTAAATAAGTTCATAAAATTAAATCTTGACATTAGAAATGGAGAAATATGAGTTGAAGTGTTGCCACAAAATTAGATCTCTGTAAAATTTTATATGGTGTAATAGACTAATAAATAAGATATATATGATTAAAAAAAGATAATGAATGAAAGTCAATTAAAAGGTGTCACTAATTAGAACCATCCACCTGTTTTTCCTTTCCCTTTTTGCCTCTATCATTCTCTTCTCTTTGTACCAAAATTTTTCCACAAAATTCTAGCCTAACTCTACACACACGTGTTGGCCGACGTGTCCACTTTTCTTTCAAAGCATGACAAACGATAAAACTTCTCAAAGCAAAAAGTCAAAATCTTAAGGTACGTTTGCTTTTTGATAGCAGAGATATTTTCATTTTTATTTTCTTGAAAAATAAAAAACGTTGATGATAATGTGATTAGTTGTATAAATAAAAAAAATATGTTAAAATAAAAATAAAAATAAGTGAAAATTTGAAAAAATAAAAAAAGATGTTTTCATTAAAAATGTTTTAGTATATTGAAAAATATCAAAATAAGAGTTTTTAATTTTAATCTCATTTTAACTAAGGTTCGAATACTTCTCTTTATATTTTTTTTGAAACTTTGATTCGTTTACTCATATTTTATTATTATAATAATATTATCTAAATATATTTTATTTCAATTATTTAATAATTATTTTTTTCATTTCTATTTTAAAAATTTATATACCAAACACATTTTCACTATTTTCATTTTTAAAAATATTTTTCATCTCTGTTAACCAAACATGTTTTCTAATTTTTAAAAAACTGAAACTAAAAATTATTTTATGAAAATGAAAACAAAAAACAAAAATAGAAAATATTTTTTTAAAACCAAACAAACGCCTTGTTTTGTTCTTTCCACTCTACTCAAATTTAAAAGTTAAAACAGGTAAAGCACACGTGTCATTCAATTAGAAATTTATTAATTAAAATTTTATTAAAAACATGTCATTCTATCATTAAAATAGAAATAAATCATTCAATATAATAGTAATTTTAACCGTCAAAACTTATATTACTTTATTAATTTAATTATAATTTGAAATAAATTAATAATTTTAATTATTAATATTTAAAAATTAATTTTCCACCGGTGTAAAACAAAGTAGAGAGCAAAAAAATGATAAAATACACAAATTGTAACTAAACTATAAAAAACATCATTTCAGACATTAAATTTTCACACGTTAAAAAATATCATTAAATTTATTAAATTATATTATTTTATAACATACAATGATAATTCGATAAATTTAATAATATTTTTTTATAATTTAGTGAATAATTGTATATTTTACCCTGAAAAAAAAACGCTTGAACCACCAATTTTTTAATTATTTTTCTGTGGGGTTAATGAAACCTATATATATGTATTATATGAATTTAGGGGATTCTAGAAAGGAAGTGTGTGAAATAGACACGTGTCCAAAAACATTTCATGACACATTTTTGTAGATTTTCGTGACGGTTCATGTACCCAGTTTGGTCGGATAAGGTCGGCCTTAGGATGTTCAGCACGTGTCGATTTTTGACGGTGATAAACACAAAGTGGGTCCCAACCTCCACAAAAGTTCGACAAGGACGACCGTACTTATCCCTCTTTTCAACACTATCTACCCTCTCTCTCTCTCCTATTTAAATACCTTCCATATCCCTCAACTCTGAAAAAAAAAGAGAAAAAAAAACCCCATTTTTTTACTGTTCTATTTTCTCTGTAAGGTAGAACTATTTGCTCTCTTCCCTTCTGTTTGGTTGCCAAGAAAATTTTGAAAAATCATGGGAGTCCCGGAAACAGATCCCTTGGCTCAATTGAGTTTGCCCCCAGGGTTTCGGTTTTATCCGACTGATGAAGAGCTTCTGGTGCAATATTTATGCCGGAAAGTTGCAGGCCACCATTTTCCCCTGCAAATCATCGGGGAAATTGATTTATACAAATTTGACCCCTGGGTTCTGCCAGGTAAGTTAATCAAATCCATAAAAAAGGTTTCTTTGATTCTTTGATTCTTAATCATTTGCTAATTAAATTCTTAATCTTTTTTATCAGGTAAAGCTTTGTTTGGTGAAAAAGAATGGTACTTTTTCAGTCCCAGAGACAGGAAATATCCGAACGGGTCACGACCCAACAGGGTTGCCGGGTCGGGGTACTGGAAAGCCACCGGAACTGATAAAATCATCACAAGTGAAGGGTGTAAAGTTGGTATAAAAAAAGCTCTGGTTTTTTACGTCGGGAAAGCTCCGAAAGGAACTAAAACAAATTGGATTATGCACGAGTACAGACTCATTGGAAATTCTCGTAAAAATGGCAGCACCAAGGTAAACTAATTTATATTGAATTATTAAAATAAATTACGAAACAATGAATTTTATTTATTGATTTATTGATTGATTTTTGTGTGTTTGTTTTATAGTTGGATGATTGGGTTTTATGTCGGATTTACAAGAAGAATTCGGGTGGGCAGAAACCGTTTTCGAGTGTTAAGAGCAGAGAGCAGAGTACAAACGGGTCGTCGTCGTCGTGTTCTTCCCAACTCGACGACATGCTCGAGTCGTTGCCTGAGTTGGACGACCGTTTCTTTGCTTTGCCGCGGATGAACTCGTTGAAGACGTTTCAAAACGATGAGAAAACCGGGTTTCAGAACATGGGTATCGGCGGGTTGGATTGGGCGAATCTTGGTGGACTCAGCTCCGTGCCCGAGTTGGTACACAGTGGACAGACTCAAACACAGAGTCAGGGGATTCCGAGTTATGGGAATAATGACGTGTATGTCCCCACGATGCCGCCTACGGTATGTCAGATGGGTATGTCGACGAACAATGTTCGGAACTCGGTGGAAGAGGAAGTAGAGAGCGGACTCAGGACTCAGCGAGCTGATAACTCGGGATTTTTTGAACAGAACTCCAATGTGTTGAACAGTCACAACTTCTCTAACTCGATGGACCCGTATGGGTTCCAGTACCCGACTCAGACGGGTGGGTTTGGGATTAGGCAATAAATATATTAGGAAATGAAAATAGGTAGAAGGACAGGAAAGGAATTTCAGAAATTTGTGTAAATATTTTGGAATTTTTTTGGGCTAACCTTTTGGAATTATAGAAACCAAAAGAGTTTCAAAAAATAGCCAATATTTGAAATTTTGATCTGTTTTTCTTTTTTACAGCTCAGTTAAAAATATTTGTAAAATTTATTTTTATCAAAGTTAAATTCGAATGGGATGTCTTTTGTCGGATAATTAATCGATTTAGATTAATAGCGCTAATAAACTTTTGATAAATCAAAAATGTTTTTGCAACCGTTTAATAAATTTTAATAAATTAAAGAAATATTTTGTAACAGTTTAATAAATTTTAATAACTGTTTTATAAAAATTTGATAAAGTTTAGTGACCATTTTATAATAATTTAAATTTCAATGAGTTTTATTTTGTAATTTTCAAAACTTCAATGACTAAAGGATCGTATTCTCTTAATTTAGTGGTAATTTGTGTAATTGATTACTTTTATCAATCCTATAAGAAAATTAGAGAAAATGAATGGCTATTAACCACCATAGTACTATGTCGCCTTTCATTTATTACAATATAATAGAATTGTTAATTTGTGTTTAAATACCTAAGTTGATACCGTAAGTGAATTTATATTTAATTATATTTATATTTGTTTTTAAGAATTTTAATAATGTGAGCAAGAGCACTTTTTTCTTCTTTAAAGTCTGTTTTTTCTTCCGCTTTAAATAAGATTACGATTAGAATTATAAAAAAATATATGTGTGTAATTTATAATTAGTGATATGAATATTTACAAAAATAATGGATCAAATATAATTGAGAAAAAATAATTGAGCTGTCAGACCAAACTTTTGGAGGATAGGATCAAATTCCCAGAAATTCCCCATAAGAAAGAAGAAAGATCCATACAAAGTTCCCAAGTACTGCACAAGAGATATGCATTGATATTTTGTTGTCGTTTTTGACCATTAATTAAGATTTTTTTTACCAAATTCAACGAGGGTACCAATAAAAAATGAGTGATAGTAATTTTTCAGATAATTCGGATCAGATACAGATAGTTATTTTATATTCGAATGGAATATCCGGTATCCGAAAATTTAATTATATATATATATGAATCTTGTTATATTCGATATTTTTACTTGTTATATATGGAAAATTAAATTTTTCATAGATACAAATCTTGTTATATTCAATTATTTGTTGATTTTTATATTTGAAAACTTTAAATTTTCATAGATATGACCGTCAAATTTAAAAAATAATTAAATCAAGTTATAAATTTGGATATTCGGATATCGGAATATTCGATCTAAAAATTTTGAATATCCAATTTTTTTGGATCGAATACAGATTGCTAAATTGCCTATTAAAAAATTTCAGATATGCAAAATTTCGAATCAGATCAGATATTCGAAATGCACACCCCTAGTATTATGTAATAACATAATGTGACAAAAAAAGAACCCAACAAGTGGTCTAGATGAAAAAAACGGATGATGTTCATCCTAGGAGACCCAAGTTCAATCACTTTGTCTGTAAGGTGTGTGTATTATTAAAGGGTTAAGAATTTGTATGAACATATTGCATATATTACCTTGTAATCACATTTAGACTATTAAAAAGACATAATCTGACAAAAATGTTAATTTTGAAATGAATTTTGAATGTTGAAAAGTTTGGGCATCAATTTAGAATGAGGGCCATAGTTTATGATGAAATTAGAACATTTAAAAATTTAAATAGCAATTTAGAATGAGGGTCATGGTTTGAGAACATGCAGTGGAATTGTCTCAATAATTTTATAACATATAATTGATATAAATTACAAATAAATCAATCAATTAAAAGTTGGCTTAAGGGGCAAGAAGCTCTTGAAACTTTTGAAAAAAAATTAATTAAATTTTTAATTTTAGGGTTTAGGGTTTAGGGTTTAGGGTTATGATAAGATTTTGGGAGGATGTGTGGGTAGGTTGTGCACCCCTCAAAGATAGATTTTCGCGAATTTTTGCATTGGCAGTTGAAAAAGAGGGGAAAATTGAAGATTTTGGGAGTATGGAGAACTCGAATTGGAGATGGAATATTGCTCTTAAAAGAACTTTGTTTGATTGGGAGATCTCAATGTGGGCGGAATTCACGAGTGTTATCAATTCTGTGAAGCCAGGAAGATTCCAGCAGGATAGTGTGAGGTGGAAAGGAGATTCAAACGATGTATATAACTCGAAAGGCTATTGTAAGTTGATGGATGAAACGGGCGAATCGAGGGACCAAATATGGGACATGGTGTGGGCAAAGCTAGCACCTCCGAAGGTGGAAAGTTTCACTTGGAGGATCGTTCATGAAAGAATCCCAACAAAATCTGAACTGGTTAAGAAAGGTGTGATGACTAACGCATCTCCTTTATGTGTGCTTTGTGGTATGACAATCGAAACGCCTAATCACCTATTTTGCGAGTGCGGCCTCTCATGGTCACTTTGGCAAAAATGGTGTAAAATATGGCATGGAAATCTGGTTATGCCAAGAAAGCCGAAGCAGCTGCTGGCTTGGTGGTGCGATTTCCAACCAAGCATGAAGGAAAATTAGGTGTGAAAACTATCGTTCTTTTGTATGGTATGGACAATTTGGTTAGGTAAAAATGAAGCTGTGTTTAAGAAGAAATTCACAATGGTAAATGGTTTGTTTGATTTAATGGTGCTGAGATTAGCATGGTGGTGTAAGGCAAAGTGGCCTAATTGTTTATGTTTCATATCCGGAGCTTGTCACACGCCTGAAATTTTCACAGCCATTAAGCTCAAGGAAACTAAGGTTATTAATTCCTGCTGGTGCCCACCGTCACAAGGATACCTGAAGTTCAATGTGGATGGTGCTGCGGCAGGCAGTTTTGGAGCAGCCGGCATCGGAGGTATACTGCGCGGAAGTGATTCTAAGATACTAATGATGTTTTTAAAAAATGTTGGTCTTCTGGATGCAGCAACAGCAGAGATATTGGCCATTGTTGAAGCACTGAAGTTATACCGATCATCAAAATGGGCGAAGAAGGAGCATATTCTGATTGAGAGTGATTGCAGTGAGGTGGTCAAATGGTTTCTAAATCCTGTGCTAGCTCTGAGCTGCTTTCGAATGATTATCGAACCAAGTGTGATGGAGGCTGCTGCACTCAAGTGGAGCATCACAGCAATAGAAAGGGAGCTAAATTCAAGTGCGGATAAATTGGCGAAGAAAGGCATCAATAGGCCAACAGACTTTGTTTGGTCAGTGGAGGAGTCTAATCCCAGGTCATGTGATGAAGTCCCAGAAGATTGGAGTGTAATGTGATGATGATCCTTAGTGCCTCTGGATCGGGATGCAACACGGCGGATGTTTGTTGGTTTAAATTGAGTTAGGTTGATGATATAAGAAAGTAGGCAGCATGTTTGATTAGTGGATGATGAAAGTGCAGGATATTGAGGATGAGGATGGTGCTAAAAACCTATGTGATTTGTAGCCCTCCAACTCGATGCACTCTTTTTCCCCCATCTAGGTCTAGGGGTTTTTTTAATGAGGCTTGAGTTAGAGGCGGTCATAACAATAATAAAATCGTCTAATCTTTCAAAAAAAAAATTTTGTTTGACTCAATTAAGTTATTTGACCAATAATTAAATCAATAAGTCCTTTGTCTAATTTATATATACCATTAAATCTTGACAAATATTTTCTTCAGTTATTACTGTCAAATTGCAAATTACATTTATGTGGGGTAGCATTTTCATATATATTTTAATTTTTATAATTTTTAAGGATATTGAGGATGTTTAAATAAATTTTTAAATAAAAAAATTAAAAATGTCAAATGAGAACATTGTGATACGACGCGTTGCACTAACTGATCTAAAAAATAGTAGATTTAACTTAATTGAGTGAAAAAAATCAAAAACTTAATTAATTTTTTTCCAAAAATTCAATAGCTTCATATGCCCTTAAACTTTAAATATTTTTTTATTTCAAATATTAATGAAATCTTGCATAGGGATTACTATATTTGAATACTAACAATAATACTATATTCTTAGAGTAGTCTTATCTCGAATGTAGAATTTTAATTAAGAAGTTATTTTCATAGTATTTTAGTTGATATTGTTAGAGAAATTTTTTAACGAGGCTCACGTCTATATTTTTTATTGTATGATTCTCCTTTATAAAATCATATAATTTTTTTTTCTTTTCAAAAGAAAACTATCATCATTTAAATATTATCAATTTTCCATAATAATTTAGATTTGGGAGCGTTGAGTAAAACTGCTACACTAACAATCTTTTTAAATTAAAAAGAATAATGTTATTATGTCGATGGGTGAAGTGATGCGAGCTTTCTTCACTCTTTTTCGATCTTATTATTTTTTGTTGTGTGAAAATATAATTAGTACAAAAAAAATAGAGCATGATTTAAAATTTCAGATACTATATAATAAGAACTCAAAACGAAATCGGCTACCTCATAATTCTTCTAATGAGGACTTAAAAATATTATAAAGTCAACTTCAACTAATATAATTTATATATGTCTTTTATGCCTCATAGTTTTTTACTCGACAAATATAATTTATTAAAAAAAATACAAGTCTTTTATGCCATATTTTATGTTTGTTTTATTGAAAAACAATTGCAATTATATATTTGAATATAGAAATTTACTCAAAGAACGTTCATATATAGTGTGTAAAATATATGTTTGATTTTGATATAACAAATAGTTTAAGGACCAAATTATAAAGTAAATAATTTTTTAAGTATTTGAAAGTCTCACTATTGAAAAAGATTTTTAAGCTAAAATGTTTCCGAGTCAAAACTTAAACCCCACACATTTTTCTATAAGTGTTTTCAAAGCCAAACTTCACAAAATCGCTCAGGCGTTTCGATACACTATATAAGTGTTTCGATACGGCCTTGCCTTTTCAAAACCAAATTTTACAAAACTACACAAGCGTTTCAATACGCTATCTCAGCGTTTCGATACAGCCTCGTCTTAATTGGCTACTAGAATTTCACGTTTCGATACGGCTGAGCCTGTATCGATACGGGTGTTTCGATACGACAATGTCTGTTGCGATACGATATTCATCCGGGTTTAAGGTTTTTACTTAAGTGTACCGGTATAGACCTATACCGTACCGATACAGGTTTAAGATTTTCAAATCTTCTCATTTATTATATGGTCGTTGCTTTGTCAGTTAGAAAAGATCAGCAAACTTTTGAATTTCAGTTACCTATACCAATACACCCTAGTAGCGTATCGATATGGAGTTTGGCAGTGTCCAAATTTGCAAAAATTGCATTGATACGATCTATAATCGTATCGATACAATCCCTTTATCGTTTTGATACATCTTTCCCTCGTATCGATACATAATCTTTCTTACTTGCAACGACTCTTTCTGTTTTGAGACAGATATCGATACGGATACTCACTGTACCGATACAATAGGTTGCAAAAATGCATTTATGGTGGGAAAAAGAGAGTTCAACGACTCTATTGATGAAGCCAACCACTCAAACGGCTAGAATTCAATGAGAATGTATGAAAGCAAGTCTCCAAAGCTACAACAACAACTATTCATCAAGTCAAGCACAATTAAGTAAAAATTCAATCAATTTGAGCCATTTAGAGTTAAACCCTTACACCAAACTTATGTAATTCATTTGTAATCTTTCTTTTCAAGTTTGGGGAGTGTGCTATTGTAATTGGATATGTATTTTACCTATTGAGAGATCCATTTTTTATTCGCCAACCTTTTATTTTAATAGAGTGATTTTGATCAAGCTTTGATCTTTGTAATGATTTCCTTCTAATCTTAGAAAAGGACAGGAATTCAATAGTAAATTGGTTGAAATTTTTATTGGGAGCTAAGGTAGTGGATGCATAGCTTGTTTTTTTTTTTTTAAATGTTGTTTTATTGATGTTGTGCACTAACATCGGCCTCATTAAAAAGCCTCCCTATCACCTATGGAGGAAAAAGAGTACACGATGTTAGAGCTAGGAAACATACACACTATCGTAGGAATCCGATGAAACAAACTTTCAATACAACACACCATGACCAGAGCACTAACTCGAAAATTTTCAATTTTCTAATATTTTTTTAAAAAAAAAAAACTCAACTTGCAACACCTCTATCAAGCATCTTCAAGTGTGCGAATCAGCTTTCCCTCTCCCTCAACATCTTCGTGGATGCATAGCTTGTTAGAAGCTTGAACAACTTTAAATCTCTTTGTCTTCAACTTTTATTTTACTAATTTACTCTCTTTTATTTTAAAAAGTCAATTCAGCTCCTCTTAGCCAAATCGACATTGTTTGATTATCTTGAAAAAAATCTAAACAAAAAATATATTAGATAAGTTTAAACATAAATAATTTAATATTCAAGACGTCAACCTTTACTGTTGGTGTTAAGACTTCATTGACATAATTATTTTTAAATAAATTATTTGTTATTTTAACAACTCAATTAAATAAATAAATACTATTTATCATTTATTATATGTTATGTCTAATATATAGTTGATTTTTTAATTTTATTTTTAGATCTGAAAAGTATGGGCATATGCTTTTACAAACACTTCCTATAATTAGGAGAAATGAATAAATTATTTTAGGTGTGACCAATTTACATTCACGCGAACAACAGTTAAAAAATGAATTTAGAGTATGATAAAGACACATATAAAATATCCCACATGAAATTAGGCATACCTCAACTTGTTATAAGATTCCATCTTTACAAAACAATGCGATATTTTTTTTTGAACAAAATTCGTTTTTTTTTTACTCTTTTATATTTTTACTAATATATTACGTGTATTTATGATTTTTTTATAGATAAATATCTTATACACTAAGTTTCCACAAGCGCCTTAGTTTTAGGGTATAAGAACTTAGTTTATGGTATAGGGTTTAGGCGTTTAGGTGTAGGGATTTATAATTTAGGGATAGTTGTTTAAATTTAAGGTTTAGGGTTATAATTTAGAGTTTATAGGTTATGATTTAGTTTTTAGGTTAATATGGTGAGGATTTAGGTTTTAACCTATAAACCCTAAATTATAACCCTAAACCTTAAATTTAAACTATCCCTAAATTTTAAATCTTTACACATAAACCCCTAAACCTTATACCTTAAACTAAATACATACACCCTAAAATTAAGGCGCTTGTGAAAACTTTCAGTTTCCACCGACTGTTTATAGAATATTTATCTTATTTTTATTATCTTATTGATTATTTTTATTTTATTGATAATACATGTATTATAAAATTATTGACAATACATATAAAAAAGTCACAAATAAATTCTATTATTCTCTCAGTTGTTCATAAGAATGGCGATGTTTTTGTTTGTTAAAAATGGTTTGAATTTAAAATCAATTAAACTATAAAATAGTTGAATTCTTTTTTTGAAATATAAATAGTTGAATTTTTAAATCATTTTCATATTGAACTTGGAGATTTCTTTGGCTTTTTGACTAAAGGACAAAGAGTTCTATTTTTTCTTGACTATTTGGTACGCATGCATTTGCGTCACAATAAAATAATTAAAAAGGGAAAACTACACTAGTGGCCATCCAACTATTATTCCTTTTTTATTTTGGTCCCCAACTAATTTTTTGTCAAAATCATTTCTCCCGTTAGATACCTTTCATGTTTTGGTCTCCATCCATTAAAAATTTAACAGAATTGCTGATATGAATTTTTAAATATTATTTTATTATTTTCTCTCTCATCCCATATATATTTTTAAAATTTTTATTACACCAATGTGGTGGCGACACCAACAACAAAGAAAATAAATCAAAATTGTAGGGAGATGAGATTCAAACCAGTGACCCTAGGTGGTTTGGTGAGTGTGTTAACCACTGGGCTAAACAACAATTGGTGATGTGGGCTAAACGAACTTAAAAAATAAATTAAATAATCATTATTTTTTAAAATTAATATTATATTATTTTAAAAGGCTCTTAGATCATCTAAAAATAATAAATATAATTTAAAGTTTATATTCTATAACAAATAAATATTATTAATTAAAATTTTAAAATAATTTAGTAATAATTTTATAAAAATAAATAAATAAATATTTAATTAATTTTATCATTATCGAACAACGTGAAAAAGATGAAATCTAGTTTGATTTTTTAATTTTAATCACAAATTAATTAAATATAATTTAAGTAAAAAGTATCACAATTTTTTAGTTTAATTTGGTGTTTAAATATTTAAATTTTTATTAATAATGTTTTTTGTTCAAATCACTCCCCTAATTTTAATATTTTATTTTGTGTTGTTAAAAACTTAATATACGTTAAATACAAGTTTTAGTTGAAATGAATTAATCTCTTCACTCGGTACATTTGGTTTGTGCTTGGCCTTTCCATTCTATAGGATGTTCAAATATTGTTTTTGGTTTTGGGGTTCATTTAATTAATTTAAAAGAAATGTGTGGTAAAATATGACTATAGTTGGGTTATAGCCCAATGGCTAAGGCACTTACTTAAGGGCTTGGTGATGTGGGTTTGAATCCCAGCTCTCTCTCCTCAAATTTGAATTATTTTTTTTTTGTGGTGATGCTACGTGTTATCACTACATTGGACTGAATAAAAATATTTTATGAGAGGAGAGAGAAAATAATAAAATAATATTGTAAAAAATTCACGTCAGTAATTCCGTTAGGTTTTTAACGGAGGGGCCAAAACAGAAAGATATTTAACGGGAAAGACAATTTTAACGAAAAAATTAGTTAAGGGATTTAAAAAATATATATGAGAGGAGAGAGAAAATAATATTTTAAAAAATTCACGTCATTAATTCCGTTACGTTTTTAACGGAGGGGCCAAAACATAAAGGTATTTAACGGGAAGAACAATTTTAACGAAAAAATTAGTTAAGGGACCAAAATAGAAAAAATGTAATAGTTGGGTGACCACTAGTGTAATTTTCCCTTAAAAATAAGCAAAAAAAAATATTAAAACATGTCCCCACAGCAAAAGAAAATTAATGAGAATCTCAAAATCCTAGAGATTTTTTCCAGCTGTATTTTGTGCTACATATTAATAATATTAAAGAGAAATAACGTGTGTGTTTTTCCTGGGTCGACTATAATTTATTAATGTAGCGGACCTCATTTTTACAAAAATTATCACTCCTTTTCATTTTTCGACATGCATTAATTTGGCTTTCAATTAATCTGTTAAATGATTTGTTTAATTTAACGAGTTTTAAGGTTTTTTATTAAATAAAAATATTATATTTACGATATAAATATATAAATTTAAATTTATACAAAATAAGACGATATATAATATTAGGTACACAACTAATTAGTAGATCTTAACTAACTTTAAACTTCATTTTACCTCTTTCCCCTCAAAATTAATGACACCTTAAATATTGTGGTGGTTTAAAATAATATTCAATTCGTCTTCATAAATTATCATATTTTAGTGTATTGTGTTAGATTATGTTTTTAGGGTATTATATAGTTTGATGAGATTAATTTCTATTTAGACTGTTAAAACATACAGACTGAAAATGTCTATGGCTTACAAAAAACTAATTTGACATTGTATTATTTATTAAAGGATAAATATTCTATACACATGCGGTGGAAACTGAAAGTTTTCATAAACGCCTTAGTTTTAGGGTATATGGAGTTAATTTAGGGTATATGATTCAGGGGTTTAGGGGTTTAGGTATAGGGGATTAGAATTTAGGGATAATTGTTTTAATTTAAGGTTTAGGGTTATAATATAGTGGTTATAGGTTAAAACCTAAATCCTCACCATATTACCCTAAAGGCTAAACCCTAACCTATAAACCCTAAATTATAACCCTAACATTAAATTGAAACAACTATCCCTAAATTCTAAACCTTTACACCTAAACCCCTAAACCCTATAACCTAAACTAACTCCCTATACCTTAAAACTAAGGCGCTTGTAGAAACTTTCAGTTTCCCCGTCAGTGTATAAGATATTAATCCTTTATTAAATTGATAAAATTTAACGTAATTGATACTGTTATTGTTACAACATACACGATAACGCAATTATTAAAGATAGATTTGTGACCGCTAAAATTAAGAGTTGAATAGAACTCAGAGATTAATTTTCTCTAATTAGTATAATAATTTTTAAGATGCGACCATATTATGTATAAGGTTAAATTTTCTTTCTTCATACAAGTTTTGGGTCAGTTTTGAGAAGAAAATATATATACAGCCCTTAAACAGTTTGGATATCATTGTTCAAAGGTGGTAGATTGACTTGGGCTTCGAACGGGTTGTGTTTTCAATTTGTTATTTAAATTTAATAATTAAAATATATAAATATTAAATAGAGTTAAAATTTAAAAAAAGTTACTAAAAAAATAAAGGTCCTAGTGGACACAATTCAAGATGTTTAAGTTTTTATGTGTATTAGTCTTCTCAATCACAGATTTAAATGGCAAATTCTCTTTTTATATGGAAAAAAGAAGTCAAGACATATGCTGCCCTTTTCTAAATGGAATTGGTACATCAACTTTTGCCTCTCATTCTTCCTTTTCAACATTTCTCCAAAGTAAAAATTAATTAATTTTTTGATTAAATAGAGTGATATTACATTCTTATGTCGGGATTCAAACCCATACAAGATGGGGTAAAATGAGCATTCTTTGCCATTCGGCAAATAAAAGACCGAGAAATAAAGGTTATACCTAGAGCATGGCGTTTGTACAATATATTTAAAATGACAACGGCAATAAAAGACCGAGAGAGAAAGGTTATACCTAGAATATGGCGTTTGTACAATATACAAAAGACGTGGGATCACTTAAGCGCTTAAGATATTTTTATTTATAGGTGAAGAGAGATCATAATAGTATAGATGTTGTATCGAAGTGCATTTAAAAAAAATAATCAAATGAAAATTATATTTAGCTTGGGGATTACTAGAATGATGTATTGTTAGGAATTTTCTTTAAAGTCGTTTGTAGCAAACTCTGCTTCTGGATAATAGTAAACTTTTTGCTTGCTTCTGGATAAATTTATATTCATTTATCGATAATAGACTTATTTAAGAATTAGATTGTTATATTGTGCCTTTTATTTACAAATAATTTTTAGTGTGAAAATAAAATCCGATAAATTATTTCGAAAAAGATTGACATGAAAAAATCTAATCAATCGAACAAAGCCAGTCTTTTTCTTGAAATTAATGCATAGCTAGTGTTATGTTTGAATTCATAATTAAGAACTTATCTATAGTAAAAATATATATGATATATATATTATCTAAATTGTATTTTATTAGTCGCATGACAAAAAATTAACGTCTATGTTATATAATCAATTAATCATATATATTTTTATTTTAAGATGGTTAGATTTATCTGAATCCAACGAATAACTCTAGTAGAAAAGTGGATGATATTCATCTTAAAAGACCTGAGTTCGAGCATCTGTATGTGCAAGGTCTGTGTGCCTTATCAAAATATTAAGAAAAAATATGAACGAATACTACCATGTAATCACACTAGTCTTAGATCAGTACATATCGACATTGATATAAGAACCGATGCTTACCAACTCCAAGATTTTTCCTCCAAAACAAACACAGATTTTGTTTTAATTGACTTAAAGCAAAAAAACAAGCCCACATTTTTGTTTCCATTTCCATTAGGTTTTCGGTCAGTTTCAATCTGCATAGTCAATGCCCTAAAAACCCTATCCATGCTAATTAAGTAAGAGTTTAATGGTATTTAGGCTTGTGCAGTGACGGAACAAATTTAACAAAGTTCATTTAATACTGCATCAATTTGAATTTAGTTCGATTTCGATTTCACACCCGCGATTTCGTCGTCTCTAAGATTTCGATAATCCGAATCGAACCTAGATCATGCAACGAGACATCCAACATGTTTGGACTCAACAACATCTTTTTGACATATAAGTCTAGCGTGCAAGCATCAATTTGCAGCTAAAAGTTAGTAATCTTCATCTAGGGTTCATATATACACACATACATATAGGAAGTTGAAATCATGTTCGGTTTCCGACGAATCGCGAATCGCCACGTTCGAGAAAACTAAAGGCTTGATACTTCATGATCATTTAGCTTTTGTAAAAGGGTGTTGGAAAAAAGAAGCTTGATATTTCATCATCAAGTTTGGATTCATGGAATCTCGTATAGTAATTAGAACAAACCCTAGTCCCCTAGCCAATATTTTCTCAAACTTTTCATCTTATAAACGCAAGCTCTTTGTGATTTCATTTAGATATTTTCGCGATAACGATGGATATAGAAGCCAAACCTTGATTAAGAGTACATGATATTAAGGAATCGAATTTGAGGTTAGTATTTAAAGCTAGGGTTGACACATGAAGCTTTAATTGGTTGGAGAAATTTTAATCTATTAGTTTATCGTGCCGAACCGACTGTTATGCGTATTAATCGAAAATTTAATATCTATGCCAACTAATTAGCAGTTTGTAGAATCCATCACATGTGATAGGGTCATGCAATTGTGACATTGCCCGAAATCTGTTGGAAGGAGGAGGAAATTAGGCCTTTCTTGTGGCGTAATGCTCGGTGATGGTGTCGATATGAACTTTATTGGCACCAAATCTCCACCATGAAAAAAATTAAATAAATAAAAGCTATACCAAAACATTGAACGATTTTTTTTATCTAAATTGAGAAAGATAATGGGCTAAATTTTCTAAAAAGAGAGAATTTTGTCAAAAATACCATTAGGGGTTTGAAGTGAATGGAGCTATCATGAACTGAATTGAAATTAATTTTATGATAAGTTTTATTGGACCGCGATATATCGAATGCATATATTAGATTTTTTCCGTAGAAATCTAAATTCCTAGTAATGCAAGAAATCTTTCAAAAAAAAAGTTTAAAAAGTTCACTAATCAAGATTCATGCATCGAGTTTTTGAGGTAAGGAATGGAGTTTAAGACGTACGGAATTGTGCAATTACAAGTGCTTTCTTGCTTAATTACTTTGACTCAATAAGCTTTGTTTAGATGATATTATTGTGAAGATCGGATTAAGGATTGTTCGGTTTGCGTCCGTTACACGAAGTACCGTCAACGGAAAAAGAAAACCGAGAAACGAGGAAGATCATGAAAGGAATTATACATAAGCACAAGGAGATGTTCTGTTCTTTTCCACAGCAGAAAAAAGATAAAGGGGATAGTTAGGTTTACTATTTGAGATAGCAAGAACATGACTGGTAACATAATTTGGTCACATATCATCTTTGGCCATTAACTTAAGGCTTATGCAACTCACATGGGGAAAATTTCTCGGTATAAAGTTTGATATATAAGCATTGAAATTTAAATGTTAAAAATTATTAACTTCAAAAAAAATCTCGAAAAATATGATTGTATAGAATAAAATCATACAAGTCCTAAACATGTACACCGTGTCTCGTTAAAATCCTTCCTAAACCTGACGGGAGGAAACCATCAGTGGAAGAAACAAAAACTAGAAACAACCACTTAGCTAAACAAACATTTGGTGATTAGCATGGGTTTATAATATAATTTTGACATAATGATAAATTTAGTCATTAATATTTATATATTTTTTTGTTAGTATGGATCTTATTTTTTAAAATATTAGTAGTGATTTTTGTGGAATTTTGGATAGGAAATGTGATTGCTACAAATAAATAAATAAATTCTAATATGGCAACCCATACTTTAGCATAACATAAGGCAAATTTTGGACTTTTCATTGAATTATGTAACATTTTCAGAGAGCAGCTATAGATAACAAATATTGTCATTTATTCTTTTTTATAGATTTGTATCGTTTTCTTTTGATATATGACATGGACATTTATTGAATATCTTAATTGAACTTGAAAATTCATTTAATTTCATATATTCAAATTTAGATCAATCCAGCGTAACCAGAAAATGTTAATACACTAATAATTAATTAGTTTAACAGAATAAAACATATTAATACGCTAATAATTAATTAGTTTAGCGTAACCACATGATAAGCCACATGTATTCCAGGACAACATAGAATTATGTCTTATATACCACGTAAACAAATAATTTAAAATTATAATAACAATAAAAAAATATAAAAGCAAATAAAAATATAAATGGATTACTATGTGGAATTTCATGTCAACGGTATTAAAAATCGAATGTTATAGTTAGTATTTTTATTTAATAAAATAGTAATTCAACTGTTTTTAAAAGGTTAAAAGCTAAATTTAATTTATTTTTGCAAAAAAAATTAAAAATTAAATTTAACTTAAAAATAAAGGGCAAAATAACTACAAATATAAACGTCAAAAATTAAATTTATTCATATGCCTAAGAAAATACATTTTTAAAAGGAAAATTCTACCATGCTCGACGAGTACTGATGAGCACCACTAACGACGAGCACCGATGATCACCATTAATTTAATTTATAAAGATTAAAAATATAAAGGACTCACCGTATAATTATAAATTATTTAAAAATTAAAAGATAAATTAATTAAAATATATTGTTTTATTTTTAATTTTCTTTTAAACATAGATCAAAATACATATTTACCCTTAAATTACAAAATTTTAATTTTTATTAATTTAAAATTCAAGTCGCCGTTGCTACCTCCTGCCGCTAATGTTGTTGGGCATTGGAGAAGCTCTTGTGAATATGGAGAATAATCGAATCTGCTTTTGTAATAAGTATTTTGGGCATTGGAGAATAATCGATTATTCGATTATATTTTAATCTTCCTTTTATTTGAAATTCAAGCCGTTTCGATTATTCGAGCATGATTTGAGTTTCTCCAGTGAATGTTCTTTATCGCAGCTCTTGCGAAACGCCCAGGTAGCGGCAGCACGACGACTTGAATTTTAAATGAAAAAAATTTAAGGTTTTATAATTTATGAGTAGATATGTATTTCGATCTATGTTTAAAAGTAAAATAATATATTTTAATTAATTTACCTTTTGATTTTTAAATAATTTATAATTATACGGTGAGTCTTTAAATTTTTAATCTTTATAAATTCAATTAATGATGCTCATCGATACTCGTTAGTTTAACGTAACTTTTTCTTCTTTTGCAACGTTATTAATTAGTATGATGACAAAATTATTTGAACCCGACCTGATGCGTTCCGTCCCATCTAAGGGTTTTTTTTTGAATTTTTGGTTTGGGGTGAGTTTTGAAAATAATTGAGTCGAAGCAAGTCAGGCTCGAGTTTATGATAAAAATTTCCTGCCTCGCCCTGACCCGATATATTTTTATATATTATATTTAATATTTTTAGAAAATTTTCAAAGCGAGTCCGGTTTATCCGAATTTTTTGTAAAAAAATTTACGGTCAAGTTAGATTTGAGTTACACTTTTATTATATTGGGTCGGATATGAAATATATTAAATCCGAGACGGGCCGATATCAAATTAAAACTTTTATATTTCGAGTATGGGTCGAGACGGCTAAAAACCCGCTTCGTTACCATCCTTAGTTAATAACATTAACTACTCTCGTTAAAGTTCTAGCTTGAATATAAAAGTCTTGGAGATGACATTATTTGGAGGGGTAGCTTCTCACCTTGAACATGGATTGTAAGAATGACATGCATATAATAAAAAAATATATTTGAATATCTTTTTTCATAAAGAAAAAAACCTTACATTATTTGATGCTGGTTTCCGATCGCCAACAATTTTTTTCTTTTTTTTTTTTTATGTTTTTGTTATTAATTTTAATAATTCTTTCATTATAACACGTTTTTCTCTACCTTTTAATACGTATTTTTTACCTTTGAGTACGCTTTTATTTTCTTATTCGGTCGTTTGACCGCTTTTTTTTTATTTATTTTCTATCAGGGTTAGATTTGACGTCGTTACGACTGATCAAGATGACACTCTTTAATTATCATGTTGATCTCCCTGTTTTGGACCCTCGAACTGGATTCAGATAGGAGCTCACAATCAACATTCTTGTTCGCGATTGAGTTGCGGTAATAGCCGGTTGTCAACGTGTCTTATTATTGAAATGCACATTTTTTAAATTTCGTTTGTTGTTGGTTTTTTTACCTTTCATCGTTGAGCGTTGGCGATGTTTGTATCTATTTTGTTTTGAGTCTTTGAGTTATGGTTTTACCTTTTCTTTGTATGGTCTTGTGTATAATCTAAAGACGTTAGTTTTCGTATTTTTAGGAATATCTTCAGATCAAATTTATTTACCTGAGTTGTAAACTCTCATTGTATTTTAGATTTTTCCTCTTTTAATAAAACTAGTGTACTCATATTAAAAAAAATCTTATATTACATTGGTATAAGGTGAGATTTAAGGCAATTTTACCATTAATTTATATATGGTTAAAGACAATTTAGTAAAAATATGTTTTTAAAGTAATTTCACATTCCATCAACCAAACAACAAAAATCATAATTTCAATTAAAATAAGTCAAATAAGTTAATGAAATGAACATGGACGTGTTAAGTAATCTTATATTCCAATTCCAACAATTATGTTACCGGAAACACTCTTATATTTCGTGAACCAAATACTATCCTTAAACATTTGCTTGAATCTAAATATCTTAGAAAAATAAGTACAACACTTTAACAAGAATAGTGAACGTTGTTAATAATGTGGATGAACGAATAACATTATAAAATTTAGTGGATCAAATCAGGGGTGAATTTACGAGAGACTAGAACGGCCTTGACCCTTAACACTGGCTACTCTAAACTTTTTAAAGTTTACATATTTGTCTTTATTTTTTTTATTTTTAATGAATTAGTCCTTAATTTTTTTATTATTTATGACTTGTGTTCACCCTAAAAAATTGAAATTTTGTGTGCACACCTTCAAAAATATTTTTAGATCTAACACTGCCTCTAAATTTGATCAAAATTCATTAAAAACCTTTTAAAATTTTCTGAAAATTTTATTTTACCCCATATTTTTGCCTATATAGTTTCAAATATAGGTCTTTAGTGTGGAGATGAAGGTGTAGGAAAAAATGGGATGATGTTGAGATTGACATTATATGGTGATGAATGTGGGGGGCTTTTCACTCGACTAATGATAATTAAGGAAATGGACTGCAAGAAGTGACACTTGATGGGTCCCTTTTGTGCATCACGAGACCAACATTTTGCCCCCACAATCTTTGTGATATTTTGGTCACGCCCTTTCAAAATATCAATACACATATATAGTGAGAAAAAAAAGCTTTTTGATTCTCTTTGTTCAAAGGCAACTTCATCAGAGCTTTCCCATGATTTCACCACCATTGCATTAGGGATTGAGCCTCAACCATGCTTTGATTAGTTCCCCTTCCATTTTTCTCTTAGAGGAAAGGCGTGGGAAGAACCTTATTCCTTAATTATTATGGTCGTGAAATATCATCGGAAAAATAAGAAAATGAATTAAAGATGGTAAGATTCGAACTTTAAAATTTTGTTACATGAACTAACTAAATTGAATCCAACGTCTACCGTTTAATTACCTATGGACTTAAATGGATAGAAATTTTGATCTGCTCATTTTCGGTGCCCCTACGTATGTCATGCGCTTAAAATTAGATTTAGAGTTTATGATTTTAGGTTAGGGTTTATGGTTAGGGTTTAATGAATTAGGATAGGGTGTATTTTTAGGGTATAGGGTATAAGGTGTATGGTTTAAGATTTAGAATTTAGGGTTAGAGTTTGGAATTTAATTTTATAGTATTTTTTAGTATTGAAGCTTAAGTAGGAAAAACAAAAAGGGGCAGAAAATTTTTATCCGACTTAAACACTTCGAATATGAATTACAGACTGTTGCATGGAAGTTTCCTTCCTTTTCTAACTCAAGTGAACTAGGATAAGCCAGTGTATACGTTTCAATTCTATATTGGTTTAATTGACATGTTCATAGATGAAGTCAAGATTAGACAATGGAAGATTTAAAATTGTCTATTTTTTTCGAAAAGGAATTAAAGCCTCATTAAAAATCTCTTCCTAGTCCGATGTAAAACAAAGTTCAAATCTCAAACGAGTGAAAGGGGAATAGAGTACCTAGTAATATTATTCATGAAAGATAGCGGTTACAAATATCTAAAAAGCACACCAAATACAAGTTCGAATTACTAGTTACCGAATGCAAGGAAATGTGTCTCATAAAAATATCGAACCTTGGTGAGGGAGAAGTCCAACACTATGTGCATCACGGGAAATTAGCTGAACAAAACTTTTTTTTTTCTCCCTAAGCTGATAGTAATTTATTTAGGATAAATATTCTATACACAGGCAGTGGAAACTGAAAGTTTCTACAAGCGTCTTAGTTTTATGGTATAAGAAGTTAGTTTAGGGTATAGGATTTAGGTGTAGGAGTTAAAATTTAGGGATAGTTGTTTCAATTTAAGGTTTAGGGTTATAATTTAGGGTTTATAGGTTAAAACCTAAATCCTCACCATATTACCCTAAAAACTAAACTCTAACCTATAAACCCTAAATTATAACCCTAAGCTTTAAATTGAAATAACTACCCCTAAATTCTAAACTCCTACACCTAAACCCCTAAACTAACTCCCTAAACCTTAAAACTAAGGCGCTTGTAGAAACTTTTAGTTTCCACCGCAAATGTGTAAGATATTAATCCATTTATTAATACTGATAAAGATCCCAATGTATAAGTTGCAAACATATAAATAGTTTTTTTGAGGGGGGGGGGGGGGGGCAGTCCCTCCGGACTACCGTTTCTAAGGTAACTTCGTCCTCTGACATGTATCAATAAAATGTGAAAGGGATCATAATGTAAATGAAAAAAAAACTAATGAATGTGACATTTTAGGTTCTTAAATCTCAATCAATGTAGACTTGAAAATAATCGTGGGGCTTGAAGACAAAACTTAAATAAAGTTTTGAAGAATAAATAGCTCAAAAATGGTCACAAACAATTAACCCACACATCTTAATAGAAATTTATCGTGACTGTGGACTTTAAAAAAATACAGTAAACTTAATAAATATTAGGGTAATTTTTATCAGTGGTCCCTTTTGTTTAGGGTGTGTTCTATTTTGGTCACCAAAATTCAAAAAAATTATTTTGGTCACTTATGTTTAGAATCGTTTCTATTTTGGTCTCTTGGCCGTTAGTCTCCGTTAATAATATTTTGTTTAGGGTTTTAGTTTTATATGTTTTGGGGAAGATGGTGAAAAATAAAATTTTGAAAGTTTGGAGTTAAATTAAAAACTATTTTTTTTAAGTAACGGAGACTAACGACCAAGAGACCAAAATAGAAACGATTCTAAACGTAAGTGACCAAAATAATTTTTTTTTAAATTTTGGTGACCAAAATAGAACAAACCCTAAACAAAAGTGACATCTGGTGAAGATTACCCTAAATATTATTATAATCAATTATAATAAATATTAATAATCAAAATAACGATCGTAACATTACATTATAACTATTACAGATTATTTTTGTTGTTCTCCAGATTTTTCAGAGTTTTTTTTTACTAATACAAACTGACCGTCGTCGCACACGTAGTTTTAGTGGGTGAGTCTTCCAGCGAAAATTTTCCACAAACACAAAACTTTGAACTTAAGATATATTTAAGCGATATCAAACTGTTTACCACTTGGATGGATATCAAACTGTTTACCACTTGGACCAGCCACGTTGGTACTATTACTGATTTTTAGTGATACTAATGGTAGCTAATAGCTATAATCACTAAAAATGGGGGGTTTGGGTGGTGGGATTTGCATAACAAAAGCATGACATCTGAAGCGTAAAGCTTGTTCCCACCCCCTACACTAAAATCCGTCCATATTATCTTGTTGTTGCCTTGTGTGGGATGTGGTCCCCACCACCCCCACTCAATCTCCACGTGTCTGCCATTCCCACATTTGGAAATGACACGTGTCAATCGATCAACGGGTGAAAACCCTCATCGTCGTAATCATCATCACCATCAACCTCTCCTTTCTCACATACACATGAATTCTTTTACCCCCTTAACTTTTGCATGTAATTTGTCAACGTTTGGTTTGCATGGGGATTCGTCAGCTAAATTAAAACCCGGTTCTTTTAACAACGTTGGTTAAATGACCAATCTAACCTTCGAACCGGTCACGTGGCTTGTCGGGATTAGGTGGATTGAATGGTAACAGATGCCAACTTTGGCGTATTGAATCCCGGCCCACCTTTCATAATCTGGTTCTAATCCCCATTTATAAAGAAAATGGTCATGCCAACTCTATGCAACATTATTTTTTCTATGATGCTCTTCTTCCCTGGTAAACTTTCAGAATCCAAAGTAAAAAACTCTCAGTTTCATTACTGAATTATATATAAATACATACATATATTCGAAGGTCGAGCAATGGAGAGCGCGGACTCGTCGACAAGTTCGCAGCAGCCGAACCTCCCGCCGGGGTTTCGGTTCCACCCGACGGATGAGGAACTAGTGGTACACTATCTCAAGAAAAAGGCTAGCTCGGCTCCTTTGCCGGTTGCAATTATTGCTGAAGTTGATTTGTACAAGTTTGATCCATGGGAATTACCAGGTAAATTAAAATATTTAAGTTGTTTTTTTAATTGTTTAATGGAAAAGGGTATACTGTATACATGAAAAGTGACAATTAACAATTTATTTTTGAAAATATGATTTTTGGGTTTTCAGCAAAGGCAACGTTTGGTGAGCAAGAATGGTACTTTTTTAGTCCAAGGGATCGGAAGTATCCGAACGGAGCGAGGCCGAACAGGGCGGCTACGTCGGGTTATTGGAAGGCTACCGGAACCGATAAGCCGGTGCTGACTTCGGGTGGGGCTCAAAAGGTTGGTGTGAAGAAGGCACTGGTTTTCTATGGAGGGAAGCCACCTAAAGGGATCAAAACTAATTGGATCATGCATGAGTATAGACTTGCTGATAATAAGACTAACAACAAACCCCCTGGATGTGACTTGGGCAACAAGAAAAATTCACTAAGGGTAAATCACTTTCTTGTCTGATTTTATTCATTTTACTGTTATGATATCAGAAATTGATTGTTTGTAAACTTTTTTTCTTCGTGTTTGTAGCTTGATGATTGGGTACTATGTCGAATCTACAAAAAGAACAACACGAATAGACCTCTGGAACATGATAAAGATGACTCCATGGATGACATGCTCGGCGTCGGTACCGTACCGCCTTCGATATTGATCGGCAGCCATCACAACACGAAATTCCAGTTCTCGACAAAGGGAACGAGTTTTGGGACATTGCTTGACGCGCAAGAACATAGCATGTTCGATGGGATGCTAGGGAATACTGATGGGATCAACAATGGTTCCATGGTTAACCCTCTCAAAAGGACACTCCCATCACTTTACTGGGCCGAAAACACCACGGGGCCTTCGACGAGCAAGCGATTCAATGGCGATAGCAATGACGGAGGAAGCTTGGAGAAAACAGACGGGAACGGTTCGTTCGCCACTCTGCTTAGCCAGCTACCACCAACCCCTCCGTTGCAGCAGCAGCAACAACATCAACAAGCAATGCTGGGGCCGATCGGAGACGGGATGTTTCGTCCTCCGTATCAACTTTCGGGGCTCAACTGGTACTCGTAATTCGATTTCCAGGTAGCAGTATTCGATAGACACACCATCTACATATAGAAAATCAAAATTTTCAAGTAGCTTGGGAGCCTGTCCAGTATCATGTTACATAATTGTTGATATACGGTCGCCAATTATAGTGATGAAGCATTGGGATTATTGGGATAAAAGATTGAGATTTTGGTTTATTAGGGCAGAGATTAGAAGAGTCAGGCCTCATTGTTTCTTTGAGTGTAACATGTAGCTGCCAAAATTTTAATCTCTTGAGGCATAGGTAAATTTTATAATATATAGTTACATATATTGTACACATATACATATATATATATATTATATTATATGAGGGAGGTGGAAACTTTCTGTAGAAAAAGAAATTAATAATAAAACTGATGGATATAAGATAAAATATTTTGCATTTTAGGACTACAACATTGAAATCTTTGTATAGAAGTCCTTGTTGTAACTTGTAGAATTTCTTATTGATGATGATTATGCAAGTTCTTAAAAATATATTGGTTATGGTTTGTGTATATCATATTTTGTACCAAGTTATGGTTGATTTCCATTAGCCCTAAAGGGTATAAAAAGATTTTAAATTATTTTTATTTTTATTTTTCCCGAACATATTTCTTCTTCTTCTTCTTCTTTCTGGATAGTTAGGTTTTCGAATTCGAACGATGATTATTGTAAGATTTCATTGATCAAAGAAAATTATTTGAATAATTCTTTTTTAATTATAAAACTTTGAAGAGTTTTGGTATGCAATGTGATTATATATACATAGTTCAACTAAAAAGTGGCCACTAGGTTATTATCTTACTAAATTTCAAAGCTTTCCCACTACTTAAAGTAGGATACGTGATTAATATATATATATATATATATATATATATATATATATATATATATATAAATTTGAATAAAAAAATACTAAATTGTATTATTGACTAACAATATAATTAGAAAGCTATAATTATCATTATACCATTAATAGGTATGAATGCTAAATAATTGGTTGATAAGTGTTGAAATACATGAACCCATATTACTATTTTTAAACATTGATATAATTTAATAAACTAAATATATTTTTTAAAAAATATTTAGTTTATTGCTCTATAACCTACTTGGCAAATGTTTGGCTTCGAAAAGAATTATAAATATTTTAACTATATAATAATAATTTTCAATTATCAAGCTATAGTTCTTTTCCTTATCATTCTTTTTTTCACTTGACAAAGATGGTTGATCTCCTCGACAATGAAAGATAACAATTTTTATAATGTTTGAATAAAGAAATATATCATTGATTTTTCTTTTTTATTGTTTCTCTTTTCCCATTTCAAACTAGGTAAGAAATAGGGTTGAATAGATAATAATTAATAGCTTAGGCCTTAAGTTTTTTTAATATAATATATATAATTTTCAAAGTTCTAACCAATTGTTAATATATATATTAGATTCGGTGATAAAGTAAGGAATTAAAACCAGAGACGAAATATAATTAACCATAAAAAATAGAAAAAAAATCAAATAAATTGAAAAATAAAGGTCTAAATAGGTTAAAATATCATTATACTTTGTAGTAGAAAAAATTGGGCATAGTCCCAAAGCCAAACTATGCAACCCTAAAACTTAAATTATATATTTCTAAATTAATCTAAACTAAATTCCTAAATCCTAAACTAAATTCTAACCCTTGATTAATTTATATTGTCTTAAGGTGATTACAAGGTAATATTTGTTCATACATATTTTTAATCATTTGACAAAACACTCACACATTGTACTCAAAGCGATTGGAACATGGTCTCTTAAGATAAATTTCATCCTCTTTCTACTGGGACCATTTGTTAAGTTCAATCTCTTTATATTTTTAAATAAAAAATGATTGTATTTAAACACATTTAAATATATAGTCTTTAAAAAGTATAAATCAAATTAAGATTTATTTAATAAAAATATTTACACAAAAATCGAATATTTACTAGATGTTAAATGTGTGAGTCATTTTCTTTAAGATAAGACAATAGCCAAGTATATTCCAATGACCTAGCTATAGAGGTCACACAAATTGATAATAAGAGGCTACCTCACAAAATTAAATGGCCATTTCACTATCATCAAAAGGAATCGTTATCTTAACCACACGAATTAAAAGCCCTTTAATTCCATTCCTTTCCAAGGAAAACGTACAAATCAACTTTATAATAATATTTCACATCATTTACTAATTCATTTTGAAAATATTTTGTAAATTTAATAAAAAAATACCAAGTTTATTTATTATTATTTTGAGAAAAATAGACTATTATCTTAATTGTGAACATAATCCCATAATTAAAAGCCTATAAACCTCCTAAAATATTATGAGATTATTTCACCAGGATGCCTCATACTCAAAATTAAGTTTAGGGTTTATGGTTAAGATTTAGAGAATTTAAGGTAGAGTGTATTTTTTAAGGTATAGTGTTTAAGATTTAAAATTTAGAGTTAGAGCTTGAAATTTATTTTTACGGTGTTTTTTAGTGTTGTATTATAACTGTATAAGTAGGGGCACCAAAAAGGGTTGAGGATTTTTAACCATTCCACAATGATAATATTTTTCGGGTTAGGATCAACTTACACAGTGTAAAACTCTTTAAGTTTTACATGTTTTTTGGATTCTTGGATGGAGGAAATGGATGACTGAGATTAACTCTTACTTTTTTTCCCAAGTGATAATCTTCACATATTCTACTGTTAATCTCATCCATCCGTTTCACTCATCCAACGATCAAAAAAACGTGTAAAACTTAAAAGAGTTTTGCACTGTGTAACTGGATCCTATCTCATCTATTTCACATACAAATGAGTTAAATAGATGGCTCAGATTAACTCCTTACTCTTTTTTTCCAAGTGATAATCTTCACATATTTACTGTTAATCTCATCCATTCGTTTCACTCATCCAACGGTCCAAAAAACGTGTAAAACTTAAAGAGTTTTATACTGTGTAAACGGATCCTATCTTATATATATATATATATATATGAGTTAGGATCAACTTACATAATGTAAAACTCTTTAAGTTTTACACGTTTTTTGGATCGTTAGATGGGAGAAATGGATGGCTCAGATTAACTTCTTACTCTTTTTTTTTTTCAAGTGATAATCTTCACATATTTACTGTTAATCTCATTCATTCGTTTCACTCATCTAACGGTCTAAAAAACGTGTAAAACTTAAAGAGTTTTACACTGTGTAAACGGATCCTATACCTATATATATATATAGGGATGCATTTATTTTTTGAAAACCCTTTTGGCAACTAGTCTATAATCCGTAAAATGAGTTAAAAGTTAAAACTACGATATATATATATATATAATTTGAATGTTGTTTTTTTATACACTAAATCAGCATAAATTGTGTGTATGTTGGATTCTAAACGTATACGTATGATATATGGATACATTGCATGTATACATACAGTGTACATATAAATACTTGTGTTATACGCTTATGTTTAACGTACACGTATAACGTATGTGATAAAAATGAATATGTACGTGAAGGTGACTCGATAACATTTAACAATCTAATTAGGCAGAATTATATTTATACAGTTCTTTTTTGATGATGTATTCGTGTTTTGTTCAGTATTTTTCGAATCGAAAACTGGACCAGAAAAATAAGAAATTGACATTTGATTTGATTCTAGCAACAAAACAGCAGCCTTGAACCGTGGAGAATCTGAATTATGATTTAAACTCCAGCTTGTTCATGCCTTCATGGCCCATTTTATTTTATTTTATTTTCTGGCATTTGCAAAAATAATTATGAAGAAAATAATTAATAAACTTTATAGTTAATCGGTTGTCACAATCAAGATCTAGTTGTACAACTTGCAAAAGCAAAAGAGAACATTTCAATTAATAGGCTGTATAATTGAGGTGGCATAATCGGATCCTAGTTAGAGTAGACCATATCTTCAATTTTATGTCCTATCAATGAGTTCAATATTTTTTATTATTATTCAAAATATTGATTTAATATAAAATAAATATTAAATTTAGTACATGTTACATTAATGGTGTCAATCGAGTTTAACTAGATTAATACTTTTTATCTTTTATATCATACCCAAAATAAGTTCTTCTGAACTCTTGAATAAAAAATAATTGTGTTTGAGTGAATTCAAATTCACGATATTTAAAAGGTAACAATCGTACTAAAATTCGTTCAACACATTTTTTTTAACGAGCGCCAAACGAAAAAACAATGCTGAACAATGTATGAATGACAGGCGAACGAGTGTTGTCCCTAATTTTGTGCCCCAAACGGGCGTTCCTCGACAGCTGGTTTTCTCAGCTTATCTAGAAACGACCGATTGCAGGGATTTTGAACCCTAAGACTTAGTCAATCACCTGTATATTTCTTGATATAACATCTAAGTTACTCAAAAGTCAAACCCTCTTTACTCATAATTGAAGATATTACATGCTTAAGTACGCTCGAATCCAAATCATGGAGCTAATAACAGTGCCAATTGAGCTAAGATCATGGCGCAAATGGGAAAAATTGCCTTGTAGTCCTTCAAGATATCATGCAACTATAATTTAATCCAACAAAATTTTGCACTTTGACCCCTTAATAAAAATCATGGCCGAGGAAACCCTATCACAAGGGATTTGCACAGCTGCAACAAGGCTGGCATGGGCAATTAGTCTTTGCCTGTGTGGCTTGGATGAATTTGTGGCCAAAGACCCCAGCAAATCATCCTCTCATCAATCACCATATATATAATATATAAAATAAAAAAAACACAATAATTCTTTAATTTATTTATAAAATTTAAAAAATTCATTGTCAAAGCATAGGATCGAGTTCGTATCGAGACTAATCCGATTAAATCTTTTAAAATTGTTAAAAAAATTGTTCCATAAATTCTATATAAAAAAGGGTAGACAACTTAAGGACTAAAAGATGAGGGATGGGTCTTAGCTGCCTGCCTTAATTGATGAAAAAAATGAGACAACTCAAAAGCACTCACCATTAAACACCATTGAATAATTATGTTCATATTTCTTGTGTTATGAGTTGGCCTAAGGTTCAATGCTTGATAATTAGATGCCTTTTAAGTCATTTTCTTGTGCAAATAACAAAAGCACCATGTAATTATATTTTTGACTTTTAAAACAATATGTTACAACAAATTTGGAAAACAAAATATATCTAATTTACCATTAAGAATCTTAATAATGAAAAATTGTCTTTTCGGTTCATAGACGGAGTTGCTAAGGAAAAGGGAGGAGTTCGTGTCTCCAAACTTGTTCATTTAGTTTCAATTTCAGTTTATGCTGGTTTGAATACTTGTGAAATTAAGTATTGTTTCTCCTAAATTTTAAATTAAATATTTATTAGATTGTTGTCAATTTTAAAATTAAACGATTTTGCACTTTTCATTATCTAATTCTGACTCTATCCTTGTATTCAGTTTTTAAAATTTGAAGTTAAAAATTAATAAATAGTGGTCCATGAAATTTAATATAATTGATTTAAGACATGAAATCTTAATGAATTTAGCTTTTAATGTGGAAGCCAAAATTCATTAGTGGAGTTGGATTAGTGGTCCAACTCATTGAAAGGGGCCTTCATAATTTCATTACCAATATAAGCATTTACAACTCAAAAATCACATGTAACATTCCTTCCAATTAAAGCCAATAATCAAACCGAGTGCCAACCAAAAACTAGGGGGGGAACTGAAAATCGGTTTAATTATAAATTTCATCCATACTTTACAAAAGTTGAAAAAGTAGTCCATCTAGTTTAATTTTTCAAACTTTGGTCCTTGTACTTTATGAAAACTAAGAAGTCAATGTTGAATAACTAGCCTCAATTCGAAAATTTATATACATGGCATTAAAAAAAATCAACGGTATAATAATTTATGTTTAAGTCCATGTATTTATAAAAAAAATGGACTAGTTTCTTGGTTTTCATTAGAGGTGGCAAACGGGTCAATCGGTTCGGGTTCAGTTCGGGTCATTTCAATTTCGGTTATTTCGGGTCTGATATTTTCGGTTCAGATTCGGTTTCGGTTCGATTTTAGTCCGGATCTATTGTGTTTTGGGTCATTTCGGGTTGGTTGATTTTCGGTTCGGTTATTTTCGGTTCAATGAGAGATCAGTCGATTTTAATCAAATTTTTAGGTTGGTCAGATTTTTACACCCTATATATGACTTTATAAAGTCAATATATTTGACATTTTAGTGACTTGTGCGACTGTTCATATGTTATCTTTCTTTATTTCTATTAATCGGGTCCATTCGGTTCGGGTCTATTCGGTTCGGGTTCATTCGGTTCAGTTTCGGTTCGGTTTATTTCGAGTTTCGGATAAAATTTCGGGTCAATTTCGAGTTGATTTTCGGTCTCGATTCGAGTAATTCGGTTCGAGTTTCGGGTCTCGGGTCAAGTTTGCCAGGTCTAGTTTTCATAAAGTACAAGCACTGAATTTGGATAAAATAAAATAGAGGGACTAAGTTATCGATTTCTATCAAGTAGAGGGATGAAATTAAGAATTGGACCTTGAAGTCAAAATATTACAGTAATCTCCATTAAATGGTCAACGTCTCCAAAACCCACTTCTCAGAATCAAAGAAACATCTCTTCTAATAAACAACAAATATTAAAAAAATAAATTGGTATCTATATAAGCTTAACAAATCGAAATGAACAAAGGCATGAATGACCAATTAATATACTACAAAATCACCTACTCCACAATATGCAGTTGACCATCCTTGAGAGACAACCTACACATGGTTTGCAAATTCCGTCCCCGGCCGGAGACGCGGCGGGGGAGAATCGGGGTCATAGGAAAAGTTACATGGCATCATCATCATCGTCATCTTCGGAACGTCGTCTAAGGTGTACGTGCACGAGCCGTCCGGGTTCGGCACCTTGTAGCAGGCATGGTTACATGTTGCCAAAGCAGAACATGAGGAGATATGGTGCTAACAAGGAGATATTGAGGAGGGCATTGGCACCGCCGAATCGGAAGATGACGCTTAGGTGGTGGAACTTCAAGCCAACACCGAGCAGGCTTTCTAATATGTCTTTGGCTTAAGGTTCTGCAATTTTTTTTTGTTTTATTTATTTTAGCAGTTTTGGCTCTAGGGAATTTATGATCAATTGAAAAATATAGAGATTATTGTGTAAATGATTTGATTGGAATGGATGAATTTTGATTGATTTCTGGATTGCTTTAGCTATCTAAAACTGAATATAACTTTTGAAAAAAAACATCCACGAAACTCGAACATAAACCGTTACAAAACCAGTTAAATAATGAGTAATGACAGCTAAACCACCATATCTGCAAAATCTAATAGCAAACTCAATTGTCAATATATCCCTCCTGTATGTGTTTCCTAGGACAACATTCTTAAATCAGGCTTTAACGGGAATTAAAGTCTGTGTTATTCCGACTCTTCATTTTTTGATACGTGTCAAATATAATACTCGTATTCAAAAAACATGTACATATATAAAAGTATAAGGTGTAATCAACCATTACAAAGCACCAACGAACTAATAATCGAAATACATTCGAAAATAAATCCGGATGGAGTTTATACATAATGGGAATTAAGATACAAGTTACAACTAAAGAAGTCGGGTTCATCGAGCCCGAGGGCCCTCTCGAATCATGCACTTGTCATACCGATACGGAATTTGCCCGAGCTCGAATGGGAAACAGTGGTACGTTACGTTCGAAGAGAATTTAATGGAGTTGCGGATAGTTTGGCTCGAATTTGCCGTGCAGCCCCCGACTGGAACAGTCACCTTTGCTGAACCCCCTGTTGAAGCTGCTGCTGCTTTGTTGAAAGACTTGAATGGCATAGCTTAATGTTACTTTTGCTTCAGTATTAGCCAAAAAAAGTTCAAGCTTTGGAATGTTTGTTTGAGGAGAGTAAAGCACTGCATTTGCAAGCAATAGAGAATGGTCATTTGGGCTAAAGTTAAAGTCTTTATTTTTCAACCCTATTTAATTGGGCCTAAGGAAAACTGTTTGAAACATGGACGACGCCATTAATCAGGCCCAGTTGACACTCGGAGAAAGCGGAGAGATTAACGAGGAGGACGAAGCGGAAACACTAGATCCTTGGGAAACTAGAATCCAAGTCTCGCACTCAAATAAAAATCTAACCTTTTCTCTTCACATTCCTGCATTTGATCTATGGATTTTGTAAGTTTGTTATAGATCGAGGAGGAAGAAAGAGAATGGCGAACTATTTAACTCAGTTTCAAACAATCAAGAGCACGTGTGGCCATCTTGTTATTGCTGGTAAATCCCTGTTTTTTGCTTTTAATTTGAGTTGAACTCTTCAAATTTAACTTTGGGTTTGGGTTCATTTTTGGAGATTTTTATGTTGTTGGGTGGGTGGGAATTGGGATCAGGGTTGCCTTTACTGCTTGATTTCTGATGTGGAAGTTCTGAAGGTTGATATTTGGTGGTGTTTTGAGATTTTAATTTGATTTTTGAAATAAAGGATTTGAAGTGGGACGAGTTAAGTTGAAATGGATAATTGGGTGATCGTGTGGTAAATGTTGTTGCTTTGAGCTTCATTGGTTGATTTTTATGAAGTCAGTACTTGATTATAATTCCTGGGAATTTGTTAGAATTACATTGAGTTAATCGAAGCAGCTACGAGTTGAGCTCTGTTTGTTTGCATCATCAATGTCTGTGATCGTCTGGTAAATTTTGTTGCTTTAAGTTTTTTACTGATCTTTTGCCTTGTGGATCGGTTAGAGGTATGGAATGCCAAAAAATATTGATATGATCTATGGATATCTGATCTATCAACTCAAAGTTTTCTTCTTTTCTAATTGTTTGTATTTAGTAGTAATTTGTAAACATTGTGTTGGAATTAGCTGGCACAAATCTTGTTATGATCTTCTCCTAGCTACAGATTTCTATCTAACTATTTTGCATTGCATTACAGTTGAAGATGTCAGTGACTTGTGGCCTACAGTCAAGAATAGTTTTGAAGCGCGGCTGCCGTTCAAAAGAGCTTCCTTAAATAACAAGACCCGGAATCCCGTGTTTGTAGAGAATTTGCGGGCTGAATTCATATTAACCACTGATGCAAGACTACGCAGCAGATTTCCTCAGGAGCAATATTTATTTTGGTTCCGAGAGCCATATGCAACTCTGGTTCTTGTTACATGTGAGGTACATTCAATATAGGTTATGACCTTTCAATTAAAGACCAATGAATTGTTAGATTCATGACCATGCTTTGAGGGAAAAAAAGATAGTTCTTTGACGTCCTTTATAACTCGGATCATAACTCTTCACCTAAGCCTGTATAATAACACTTATTGTGTGGGCAAACCTTTTGATTCCATGATGATATACTCAGACTTTTCTTGGTAGCTTCTAGTTTTTTTTTTACTAGTTTAGGCCTAATCTTTTTGTCCTTGTTCATTCTCTACTTTATAGATTTGCTTATTGTTTTATTGGCATTCTTCTTACCAGGATCTTGATGAGTTCAAGACCATTCTTAAGCCACGCCTGAAATTAATTGTCCAAAATGATGAGCGTGAATGGTTTATTGTATTTGTGTCTAGAGCCCATCCAAGCAATGATCAGGCCACTAAAATGGCAAAGAAAGTATATGCCAAACTTGAAGTTGAGTTCAGCTCCAAGAAGAGGGAAAGGTAAGGTTGCAGCTGGTATATATTCTAATTGATGGCATGACTAGTATTTATGCTGCCGGTAATGACTTTAGCATTGAAATAATGCTGTATAGGTAGGACTCAAGTGTTGGTTTATAATTCTAAAGTATGGCTAGAGAATATATCACAAATTAGCTATGATTTCCCCTTCCTCGTAGTGTTGTTGGTTTTATATTCTGCCCTAAAGATTTGTTTCCTTGGTATGTTAAGCATTATTATTATTTTGCATTTAACAATCGATACTGGGTGATGTTTCACCCATGTTACAAACTGTTGGAAAAGAAAACTGTGGTGAAAGTTTGACAAAGTAGTAGTACCCTAATTGAAACTGGTGTTTGATTTATTCTTTTCATTTTCTGATACTCAAATTATTCTTCGCTTAGGTGCTGCAAGTTTGACATACATGGTCCTGAAGCAAATTTTTGGGAAGACTTAGAGGCCAGGATTATGGAGTGTGTCAGAAATACTTTGGATAGACGAATACACTTCTATGAGGATGAGATACGCAAGCTTAGTGAACAACGTTTCATGCCAATTTGGAACTTCTGTAATTTTTTCATTTTGAAGGTTTGGCCCTCTTTTAAAGTTAAGACTTAAGAGAATAGGGCCATGAGCCATGGCTGATATTGATCCAGGGACAAACTTTATGATTTTCCATTTCTAGTTTTTTATGTCTGAAGATTGTGAAAGAAACATGAACTTTCCCGTGCGGCTCTAAGTTAAAAGTCTATTTTTTTCCTGTGAGAGATATAATCCTATTAAGCTATAAAAATATATACATTTTAAGCTTATTTTCTCTGACTGTTAAGGCTTCATTTTTCTTTTCCTTAGGAAAGTTTGGCGTTTATGTTTGAGATGGCTCATCTTCATGAGGATGCCTTGCGTGAATATGATGAACTAGAGTTGTGCTACTCGGAAACAGGTGTGAAATATATATGCCGGTGTCGTAAGTGTATTTTATTTTATTTTTATTTTTCCACTACATTTAAAAAAAATCTATTTATGTTTCTAAATAGCATTAGATTTTGTATAAATAAGAATTCCCTGATGTAATGTGAATATGAGTGGTACATATAGTCAAACTCCATTCTCTTGTAGTGTTTTAACTTTACCTACAATTTTTGTACTTCGAAATTTGGCAGCCCCAAAATATTAACGGTGGCAGATTGTTAATGCGATGTGTCTTTATACCTCAGCTTTTTTATTTTCCAGTTCACTGGGTAGATAGTATATCTGAGGGCATTTGTTGTACTGCTAAATTTTGATTGGTAATTAGTAAGGATCTGTCTTGAAATGCTCCTCTTTTATTTTGAATTCTAGTTGTTGCTTTTGGGTATTTCTTGATCGTATTTAATATATAAGTGCAGTTAATATCAGTGGCAAACGTAGAGAGTTTGGAGGACTAGACCATGGTGATGACCAGGCAGCTCTGCTTATTCCTGGAAACAAACCGTTGACACAGATTGTACAAGATGACTCATTCCGGGAATTTGAATTCAGACAGTATCTCTTTGCCTGTCAATCAAACGTTCGTACTGCTAACACTTTATGACTTACCTTACATCGCACTGTCTGACTTTGAGACTAATTTCTACTAGAATGAATTTGTCTATTGCAAATTTTAGAACTTCATCAAAATGCCTTTCTCAATGGGTTATTGGAAATTGTATGGTTAATTGATCAAAAACTGTTGCATATATTATTGAACATTTAATTAACTTATTAAAACAATTTCCAAATGATTTTTAAGCCTTCTTGAAATGTTCTGTATTCTTTCTTGTCATTGTTTCATTAGTTTCAGATTGCATTTGGCATGTCTGTGTTTTTGCCTAAACCACGCCTCAACGATTAAATTGCAGCTCTTATTCAAGTTGAATCGTCCTTTTGAGGTTGCTTCAAGGGGTTATTCATTTATAATTAGTTTCTCAAAAGCCCTGGGATTACATGAGGTAGTTGATGTTTGCCTTTGTCCGCAACATTTTCTTAACTGTTTTATTTTCCATTTTTTTTTTAAATCTGAATCCTCATGGGATTATTGTAGAGTATTTTACCCTTCTGTATGCGTGAAGTTTGGGTAATTACTGCATGCTTGGCTGTAGTCAATGCAACCAATTCCCAATATAATGAAGGAAATGCGGCCCTTGAAATAGAAAGGGAGTTCTATCGCCTTCAAGGTGATCTTTACTCATTATGTAGGGTTAAGGTAATTTTTTATTTCTCATTTAATTTTAATTTCATTTGTCATATTGTTGAACGTCCACCGAAACATATTGATGATTGTGGCAGTTCTTGAGGCTTGCGTATCTAATTGGATATGGAACAGAGATAGAAAGGAGTCCTGTTAATAGGTATGCATCCAATTTTCAGAGATCAAGTCCACTTTTGACTTGCAATGAATCTGGTTACTCCTAATTTAAAGAAGGCTAGTCATGTGGTCAAGGCTGATGTTTCACTATCTCATTGTATCATTGCCTTTCTTCTTGAGCAGCGCTTTATTGAGCATGCTGCCTTGGCCCAAGCCAGCAGTTTGGCCTTTGGTTCCAGATGATGCTGCCTCCGAGGTGCTTCAGAAAGAAAAGGCAAGTTATTGTTCCACATTTGTAGAGCTCATAAGACCAGCAAAGGAAAACATCTGTTTTTTGGGGGAAAAACTACATCTTAGTTAAGATTTATGTGTTCTCTCCATCAAACAAGTACTGTATGGCTTCCATTTTTTTCCCATCTTGTATTTTCAAGATTCGTAACCTTATAATTCAAAGTTCATAAACTGCTGATAAGGATGTGGATTTATTGAGTAGAAGATCAACAATGGAATGTTATAACAGCATAGAGATTTGAAAAAGAAATAAATAGTGTGACTACAATAATGGTCCATTTTCAGTGGGCTTTTTCAAGGTAGAAGCTTTTAAATAGATCAAGTGATCAACTTAGAAGCATCCATGTATTTTGATGTCCACATGCTTCAAATCCGCATAAAAATGTTCTGTCTTTGTGATCTTACTTTTTCTTACTATATGGTCCTACCATCGGAATAGTAGCATTTTTCTAGATTTTTTTAAAGCAGACAATGAATGTTCTCCTAGTTGTAGGCTCTATGCATTACACAACTATATTGCCCATTAACGTCTATTTTGCATTTAATCAGCTATACTTAATTGGTTCAGATGATTATGCAAGAAAATCCTAGAGTCAAGCCCTTTGGCATTGAGAGGAAACCCTTGCCACTTGAACCTACTGCCCTTGTGCGTGAGGCAAATCGACGTAGGGCTTCCCTTTCTGCTGGAAGCCCATCTGAGATGTTTGACAACAAACAAGGCTTTGTTGATGGGTAAGAAAATCTCAATAAACAATGCAATGTTGCTTTAGCAATTTTTTTAAAATGAGTTATTATTAGATTGAAAGTCTTCGTGTCAAGAAATTTTTTACCTTTTGTTTGTAATTAATGGGTTTTACGTCATGTAAATGTATGTTTGCTGACAGATCGACAGATGTATCATCAAAGACATCCCCATCAAGTAAAGCACAAGCAATTTCGACGTCTCGTACTTACTCATCTGCTGGAAGTTTTGAGGGCTCGATCGATCGACCCATGAAGCTTCCTGAAATTTTTGTTGCTGCTGAACATGCTTTGAAGCAAACAATTTCAAATCCTAATCTGCAGAAAACTTTATCATCTATACAGGAGATTGAGGTATCAAATTGAGGCTATACCCATGTGATCTGTTCATGTTTCTACCTTTTCTTTTCTTTTCTTTTCTTTCTTTTTTGGGTGGGTGAGGAGGTGGTTGTGTTGCGGAGGAAGATTTTTAGTCCAAGTAACAAAAAATTACACCAAAAATACTTTCTCCTTTGTTATCAGTTAGAGGTACCTAGTTTAGACCTTAGATCTTTATTCATTTTATATTCCAGGATTTTGTTGACATATGTGGCGGGGTACTTATATTCAATGTTTAATCTACCCTTTTTGTCTCGTTAATTCCTATTTGGGTTATTGCAGCAAAAATATATGGATCTCACTAAAGGTGCTGCTGACAACTACCATCGTTCTTGGTGGAAAAGACATGGAGTTGTCCTTGATGGTGAAATTGCAGCTGTCTGCTTTAAGCGTGGGAACTTTGACCTAGCTGCAAAGTCATACGAGAAGGTTTGCGCTCTTTATGCAGGTGAAGGATGGCAAGCTTTATTGGCTGAAGTCTTGCCCAATTTAGCTGAATGTCAAAGAATACTCAATGACCAAGCTGGCTACCTGTCATCTTGTGTGCGGTTGCTTTCACTAGATAAAGGCTTATTTTCAACGAAGGAACGCCAAGCTTTTCAGTCAGAAGTTGTTAGTCTTGCACATAGTGAAATGAAGCACCCTGTCCCTCTTGATGTATCATCTTTAATTACATTTTCCGGAAATCCCGGGCCTCCTTTGGAGTTATGTGATGGGGATCCTGGTACCTTATCTGTAATTGTTTGGAGTGGCTTTCCTGACGATATAACTCTTGATTCTCTTAGTCTCACTTTGATGGCTACATTTAATGCTGATGAAGAAGGTGGTAAGGTATGGTTTCTAAGACAAGATGATGCTAGTATGTAATATGTTTTATGCTATGCCATAGCATGATATTGACTCGGTTATTTGATGCATATTTCAGTTGAGAAGCTCTAGTGCCACTATACTAAAGCCTGGTAGGAATACAATCACCTTTCCTTTACCACCACAGAAACCTGGTTCTTATGTCTTGGGAGTTCTTACTGGACACATTGGACACTTGACTTTTAGATCTCATAGTTCTTCCAAGGCAGGTCCAGCAGATAGTGATGATTTCATGAGCTATGAGAAAACGACCCGGCCCATCTTGAAGGTACACTCTCTCCCAGGTTTAAGTACTGTCTCTCGTGTTTATATGGATTAACCAAAGTTGAGGATAATAATCTTCATAATCATTTTGATAAAGCTAACTGTTTCTAAATGTTATAAAGTATAGCTCGGTGAAATTCACAACCGTAAGATCACAAAGCCTGTTTATGCTTTTGTTCTTGTTCTTCAGTCTTCTAATCGAACCTTCTCTTTACTTAGGTTTCCAAACCAAGACCTCTCGTTGATCTATCTGCAGCTATTTCATCTGCATTGCTGATTAATGAATCTCAGTGGATTGGAATTATAGCACAACCTATAGACTACTCCTTGAAAGGTGCTGTCATGCATATTGATACTGGTCCGGGTCTGAAGATTGAAGAGTCGCATTCCATTGAGATGGAAACCTACAGATGTGCTGCTCAGAGTTCGGCTGATACGTCAAACTCTGGAGATGCTGGGAAAGATGGTAATAAAGACTTTGAGCAGCTAAGTCTCCTTGATGGTAAAATGGAGTTTCCAGATTGGGCCAGTGATGTGACCTCAATTCTTTGGATTCCTATTCGTGCTATTGATGATAAGCTTGCAAAGGGGTCATCTTCAGGTCCGGAAAAAAGACTAGAAAATTTCTGACGGTTATAATTTTGAGGACATGCTTGTTTGTGTGCAAAAATATATATTTTCCCATGTGTTTGCTGCTTTTGTTATTTGATCATTTATTTTAATGTTGTGTTCTGTGACAGGGCCCCCGCAGAAACAAAGTATTGTGGATGGAATGCGGACAATAGCTCTGAAACTTGAGTTTGGAATATCAAAGAACCAGATCTATGACAAGTATTATTTCTCCTCTTATTTTTTAGTTTTCTAGTTTTGAATTTGAATTCTCTCTATCTATCTGAACTTTATTAAATGGTCTACCGTGATTTGCAGAACCATAGCTTTGCATTTCACTAATCCTTTCCATGTGAGCACACGTGTTGCTGATCAATGCAATGACGGTACTTTGCTTTTGCAGGTATTATGTCCTTAGTTTTCAACCACGTTCATATATTTATGCTTTTGCAGGTCTTGTTGTATAGCATCTGAAAATAGCATTTTGCGTGTTACAAATTTGCCGTTACTCTTCGTACTTTTTATTAAGCTTGTTTTGGTTCGTGTGACCTACAGGTAACACTGCACTCCCAAGTGAAGGCCACATTAACTGTCAACGATGCTTGGCTTGATCTTCAAGATGGATTTATTCATGCTGGAAAAAGTGATGGAAGACCAGTTTCTGCCTTTTTTCCGCTCGTAATATCTCCAAATTCAAGATCAGGACTCCTATTCCGTGTATGCTTGGGGAAGGGAACTGCTGAAGGTACAGACATCTTGTTTCTCAAGGATAGTGTCAGGGTTATAGGGATGTAACCTTCCACATCTCCTATACTCAACTTCTTTATTCACATTAAAATGTCAAACACCGAGGCTATGCGTTATTCTTATAATATTATCATCATCGAGCTCTATATTTGATAACGCCACAGAAAAGTAATACACCCTACCATATTACCTTATGTAAGTAATCAACCTCTTGCTTTTACAGATGAAAATAAGTTGCAACCAGAAAGCATATTAAACATCAGATACGGAATTGCCGGTGATAGGACCATTGGGGCACACCCACCAGCGGCTGCAAAATCAAATGAAACTGAGGGTACTAGTCAGGAATTAGTCTTCCGGAGTGCTATAATCTTGCAGCGACCTGTCCTTGACCCATGCCTTGCTGTCGGGTTTCTACCTCTTCCTTCTGATGGTCTTCGAGTTGGGCAACTTGTTACCTTGAAATGGAGAGTTGAGAGATTGAAAGACATCGAGGAGAGCAAAGTTCCGCAAAACAACGTACGCCGAAATAATCCTATTCTTAGCCAAAGTTGGCTAAACCATTGACCTGTATAACTCATGTTTATTACTTTTTTTGACAGGATGAGGTGCTGTATGAAGTGAGTGTGAATTCCGATAATTGGATGATAGCCGGGAGGAAAAGAGGGCATGTTTCTCTCTCCACAAAGCAAGGTTTATAAACTGCTTCCCTCTTCACTTCTTAACGATAATCCGTGATGGCTTCATAGCTGAGTCAAGAACGTACTCGAATTATTGCATCTGTCTGTAGGTTTGTAATTGCCGTTTTATTTCCAATTACAGGTTCAAGGATATTTATTTCCGTACTGTGCATGCCACTCAATGCCGGCTACATCCACCCCCCTCACCTCGGGCTACCGGATATTGATGAGGCAAATATAAGCTGCAGTCCTGCCGGACCTCACCTCGTCCGCGTCTTGCCTCCTGATCTTAGTTCATCCTATTGCGTTCCGGCATGATTGTCATGGTGCAAGTCAATCTCTGGTCCTAAATCTTCCACTATGTTAATGAAAACTGTTGCAGATTCAGATTTAGACCAGGTTTTGTTCCATCAATGTTTTTGTCTCCAATTGTGTAATGTGGTGTGGTTCATGTACAGAAGAATGATGTATCATTATCATTGTAATATGCAGACCAATGCGATTCAATTCCATATGATTTATCATATATTCATATTACACTAGCCAAACTGATTGTAATTACTTGGTAAAAAAGGAAAAGGCATGTTATTTGACATTTATATATTCCAAAAGAGGAGTTAGAGGATTCAAATCCGAATCTATTGGGATATAAGAATAATACCTCACCACTTAGCCTAGACAATTACTTGGTAAAAAAAGACAACATATTATATTCTAGTTATAATGTCAAAAAAATATCTCTGGATGTTCATTTTGGCTCATATTCTATTTTTAAATTTTTTTAACTCTCAACGTTTAATTTTAGACAAAAATTAGCATATGTGGATGAAAATTGATAGTAATTAATGGTTATATGACAAACTTACATGGAAGTGTACACTGACGTAGCAAATGACACATCGGTCAAAAAATAATAATATAAAATTATTTTTCTTGTTGACGTATCATTATGTCAAGTCATCTCAAACTATTTATTGTTGACTACCAATGGAATATTATAACAACTAGGGGTGAACAAAACTCGACTTGAAAAAATTAAAATTTTCGAGTCGACTCCTCTTGACTCGACTCGAAATTTCATAAAATCGACACAATTCGGAAAAAAAATCAAATAAAGTTTGAGTTGTAAAATATGACGCGTCAACTCAAGTAACTCAAGAATTTTTGACTTGACTCGATCGAATGCTCAACCTAAATAATAACTGACAAAGTGATTTGAACCCTAATTTTTTAAGATGAACATCATCTTTTTTTTTACTAGGACCAATCGTTGGAGTGTAGATTAATATTTGATTTAATGTTAATCTAAAAGAATAATACATATTTAAAATTAAATTGATTTTTAATGATACGTTGACCCCCTAAGATACCAGCGCATCAAATATTAAACCACCTAATTTATTTTTGGTTTTTCTCTCATAAGCGCCGTCGCCGCCCCCGCCGCCGCAAGCAAGCAAGGAAGTTATTGTATCGTTTTCTCAGATTCCTTGCTCTGTTACTACTTCTTTTCTCTCAATGGAGAAAACTAAAGAAGTTAAGTTTAACGAAGGTAGGGCAAAGGGGACGGATAGAAGTAGTAAGCCTACCCTCATCAAAAATGTTCGGCTCAAACATCATTATGCTAATTCTACCAGCAGTACTACTGCCTTTATTCAGGTATTTCTTCATATTTTTCTTCTTTTTATCTTCCGCACAAATCTCTATTTTCGTATAATATTATCTGTGTTTATTTTGTTTATAGGTTGATAATCATGTTTGATTCTAGAAATTTATCCTTAATCACTTTGTTAATCAGTTCTGGCTATAATGTAGTTATTTTAATTCGTGTTCCTTTTATCTTATTAGGATGCTACACTTTTATTGTGAATTTTAATAGCTTTAAATGGAGTGAATTTGGTTAAGTTCATGTTTTAAGTTTCAGTTAGTTTTAATTTTCAAAATCCTAGATTATATTTTAAAATAAGGTATTCTGGAATCTGGAGAGATTTTCTTTTTACTTGTTAGGATTTTGGTTTCTAGACATAATTTGTGTTGCTTGCTTTTATCTTTGTTGCAGATTTTGGGTATTGGAATGGATACTCATGATACAGTGCCTTCCATTTTACTTTTCTTTGACAAGCAAAGGTTTATCTTTAATGCTGGAGAGGTAAATAATTCTTGGATTATAGTGACATTAAAAAAATTACTTTACATAATCTCAGTTTTAGCTTAATACATTGTTGGTATAACAGGGCTTGCAACGTTTTTGCACCGAGCATAAGATTAAACTATCAAAGGTATTATGCAGATCATAATGTTACAATCCTAGGTTTTGTTAATACATACATCTATATCTGGATTGCTACCGATGTTATCGATTCTTTGCAGATAGATCATATATGTCTTTCCCGTGTTTGCTCTGAGACCATTGGTGGACTTCCAGGTCTGTGTTTCAAACTTTTGACAGATAATTTGTGATTAGGCTTTGATTAAAAGTGTTATTTTTCTTTGTAGGTTTGCTTTTGACTTTGGCTGGCATCGGAGATGGACTGTCTGTAAGTTCCAATTGACTTAAAATATTCAGTTTATTTGGAATGAATCTTAATATTTACTAACTAGTTTGCCTATGTTGCCAAATTTTCATTTGAACTTGTTTTTTTTTCCTTGTTTTTACCGAAGGTTAACATATGGGGTCCTTCGAATCTCGACTTATTGGTTGATGCTATGAAGTGCTTCATCCCTCACCATGCCATGGTTCACACCAATATCATCTCTCATACTAGTCCTCTTCAAGTGGACAACTTGCACAGCTCTGCATCAGTAGCAAGCAAGTTTAAAGATGTCAAAATATCAGCCATTCTCTTGCAGCCGAATGGGGTCGAAGGTTCTGATGCGAAGCCAAGTGATGTGTCAGTGATATACGTGTGTGAATTGCATGAGAGTAAGGGGAAATTTCACAAAGAAAAAGCTGATGCTCTTGGCATAAAAGTTAAGACAAAGTTTAGGGAATTGACTGAAGGAAAATCAGTCAAGTCAGATTTGTTAGATATCACAGTGAGTTCATCAAAGTTAACAAGAAAATGGAAAATTATCCTTGGTTTTTCTTTTTCTTTTTTTTCTCTAATAGAAACTTGTTTCTTGCTTTTAACTTTGTACATTTGTTTTATGTTGTTGCTCAGGTTCATCCAAGTGATGTAATGGATGCTCCCGTCCCAGGTCCCATTGTGATTATAGTTGACTGTCCAACTGATTCTCATGCACAAGAACTTACCTCCACACAATCTCTTAATGATTATTATTCAGACTCAAGTTGCCAGTCGCAGAGCAGCAAGACTGTGAATTGTGTTATTCATTTAGGCCCGGCTTCTGTTGTCAATAGTTCTCACTACAAGAAATGGATGAACAAATTTAGTTCAGCACAGCATATTATGGCTGGATATGTAATGTGAGTACTAATGATTTTTGCCTAAATCATTTGAATTTTTGTGTTGAAGATCCATGTTGTTTGCAGGAATGAAGTGCAAAATCCAGTCCTAAAATCAAGTGCAAGGATCACCGAGCGTCTTAATTACTTGTGTCCTCATTTATTTCCACCTATGCCTTCAGCATTAGACCACAATTTTTTAAAAGAGGCATGTTTTGTTATACTAGATGAAGTTTATTCTTTAGATTCGTGGTTGCTGGTAAATATATTGTATGGCGATTGTAAGCATTGTTATGCTTGCTTTTGCAGGATTCGACTTCAAAGCTTTGCAATGCCATCTTTGCAGAAAATCTCCTAAAGGTGTTCTCAATTATCTTTGAAACTATGTTGTTTAACCTATTTATTGGCTGTCTTTTAAGTAATAAAACTATTTCGATTGTGTTAAACAGTTTACTCTGCGCCCTCATGCTCGTCTTGGATTCGATAGATCCGATGTCCCAAGTCCACTGCCAGCATCAGCAGTCATTGATGAGTTACTTTTAGAGATTCCAGATATAGTAGATGCTACACAACAAGTTAGACAGTTGTGGCAGAAACCTACAGCAACAAACAAGTGTGCCAACTCTTTTCCAGATAGGAAAGGTTTAATTGACGAACCAATCTTGGATGAAAATAGCCCCCCTTGTTGTCTAGAAAATATACGGAGAGACGATCTCGAGATTACATTTCTAGGGACTGGTTCCTCGCAACCGTCCAAGTATCGCAATGTCACTGCCATCTATTTCAATCTTTTCTCGAATGGAAGTTTGTTCCTAGATTGTGGAGAAGGAACCTTGGCACAACTAAAAAGAAGGTAACGTGACAAAAACTTTTAAATCCCACCTTTAATGATTTCCATTTTCCTTCCCTTTTATTGATACAGCTGTTTATGAACCTCGAGAACAGATATGGCAGGGAGGGTGCTGAAAATGCTGTAAGGAATCTTGCTTGTGTTTGGATTTCTCACATCCATGCCGATCACCATGTAGGCTTAGTTCGGATTCTCACTCTGAGGCGCGATTTGTTGAAGGGAGTGCCACATGATCCATTGATTGTTATAGGGCCATCGCAGCTTAAACGTTTTCTAGATGCATACCAAAGACTTGAAGATCTAGATATGCAGTTCTTGGATAATAAAGCCACAACGGTAGCTTCATGGGAAACTTTCGAGTTCGATGACGAGTCTAACAAAACCATTACGTCAACTTCATCTCTCGAAGAAAGTTGTTTGCAAGGAGGTTCGAAAAGATTGAAACTAAGTGTTCCGGTTGACAATGTTGCAACTTCTGCTTTACTAAACCGTCTGAAGAAAGTTCTCAACAAAGCGGGACTTGAAAGGCTCATCAGTTTTCCTGTCGTGCACTGCCCTGAGTCATTCGGTGTCGTCCTGAAAGCGGCTGATAGAATAAACAGTATTGGAAAAGTAATACCGGGTTGGAAAGTTGTGTACTCCGGGGACACTCGGCCGTGCTCCGAAACAATAGAAGCATCTCAGGGAGCTACCATTCTAATACATGAGGCAACTTTTGAGGATGGCATGACAGGGGAGGCCATAGCAAAGAATCACAGTACAACAAAGGAAGCCATCGATGTCGGAAACTCGGCAGGTGCATATCGGATCCTTCTTACACACTTCAGTCAAAGGTACCCAAAAATCCCTGTATTGGATGAGCTAAGCATGCATAAAACCTGCATAGCTTTTGACCTGATGACAATAAACTTAGCTGATTTGCATGTGCTCCCTGAAGTGATTCCATACCTGAAATTGCTTTTCAGAACTGAGATGTTAATTGATAATTCAGATGACCTTGTAGAGGCAGATTTTTAATTGTATCTCTCGTTTTTTTGTTATTTATTAAATGAATTTTGGATAGGATGTTGAGAAAAGTAGTTTGTGTTTAGCTTTTTTATAAAAAAAATTATCCCTTAAACATCTCTTTTATTTTTAGATGTATGCTAGTCTAATTCGGTCTAAATTCAACTTAGCTGCATCCCTATTTTTTCATAAACAAGTTTAAATTAGTATGATTTCTTATTTTTTTAATTTATTGTTTAAAGGTAAGAAAAATATTTTGCATACCCAGTATGGGAAAAAATATATTTGACATCATTTTTGAATTTTTAGACTCGTCACTGTTTAGACATTAGTTTTTGTTAATCATATAAATACTTTATTATCAAACAAATTCACTCTCGGAAACTAGGGGTGGGCAAGACCGGGTACCCGACCAATTTGTCTAGAATTGGTCCTGGTCCTGGTCCCAGTAACTACCAGTTTTTGAAAATTAGAACCAGTCCCAGTTAGATTGGGTTCAGGATTTCAAGAATTGTCTTGGTACTAATGGGAACCGGTATCAATACCGAGTACCGGTCAATTAGTCTATTATTAATAAAATTTGAGTAGCAGGGGAAAACCCAACCATCAATAATAATATTAAATAACAAAGTCGGTTGAAGTCTTAAAACGAGTCATACTCATAATATTCATACATAAAGAAAAATAAAGAAGCACCTTCAGTTGTTTCCAACCTCTTCAACACCATTGGTACCAAACTAGTACCTGTGCTGGTCCCGGTTTCATTGGGTACCCACCGGGTATCTGGTCCAAAAAATCAGGATCCATTCCCGTTTCTAGTTGTAATAGAGACCTAAATTTTAGATCCAATCCCGAAATTAATTTCGAGTAAAAATTTATCGAGTTCGAGACCATGACCGAGTAATTGGGTTTTTTTGCCCACACCTATCGGAAACTATACAAATTTATCTTCATTCATACATTAGAAGATAATATATACTTAAAGTGCACTTGAATTTATATTTCTTATACGCTGTAACAACAACAATATCAATTAAACTAGAATTCAATCCAACTAAGATCCGAAAACAAATAACTCTTAAATTTTTTGAATATTTGAATCAAAACACCTATCCGTAAAAACCAAACATTTATATTTACATTTCCAAGAAACATAGAAACCGAGACGGAAACATAAAGATTTTAAGGAAAAAAGGTTAAGATAAATGTTTGGTGGGAAATGAGAGTGGTTGAGAGATATTAGGAAAGACATATACACTGATACAGATGGAGCAATTGAGTGTTTAAAGGAGAAAGGACACATGCTGATGCATGGGGCTTACTTAGATTGATTGTGAGTAACCTCAAAAGTGAAGACAACACATGCTGTGATTCAATCATAATTTAATTATTTATGTGCACCATTTCCTTGCTTTCATCTTAAGAATTGTAAGATTTAATTACCAGTAAAAAAACACTTAAAAAAACAAATGGTGAATGCATAGATTCTTTGGCACCTTTATGAGCTTTTAATTTAATCAGACAATATTCATGTGATAGTGCTTTGGAAATGGGGAGAGGATGTTAAATTGTACGTTCCACCCAAGTGTTCTCGTATATCTCAAACATTTAACTGGATAGTCACTCGACGTTTTATTTTGAAATATTTAATACACAACGTTTTTTTTAGGTCAAAATGATCACTTTATAGATAAAAACGGTTAATCAACTAACGATAAAAATATTTTAAAATAATTTGACAAAAATACACGTCAACAAAAAAAATAATTTTATATAATTATGTCAAGATGCACTGTGTCTGTCATGTAGGCTTGTCACATTATTTCAAGTTATTTCTCTTAATTGACTAACAATTTTTAGCTTCGAAGAAATCATATTGACCTATAAAATAAAACATAGATGATTTAAGTGCTTTCAAAAAAATAATAGAAACTAAAATGACTACCCAGTAAAAATTATGAATGTTTTTTGACCTTAATTCTTTTAGTGATATCACATAATAAATAAAACAGGTAAGAAAATATTTTTTAAAATAATATGATTTCTTAAAATATATTTGATGATTTTTCATTTTTCTATTTTTGAATTTTTACTTTTAAAATTTATAAAATATCTAGAAAATTTCAAAAAAAAATTAAATAATATTATTTATTGCTTACATTTCCAAAGGTTTTTGTGAGATTTTTAAAAATTTGTTACATGACAATACCAGGCTTTATGTTAGTATGTCACGTTATCACAAACAACCTATAAATTATAATACTAATGGTAGAGACAATTCTTTATTAAAAATATTTTTAAATGCCTAAAATCAAGAAAATCGTCAATTTTTTACATTATGTTGCGATTATATGGTAAAATGTGTTCTTTACTCTTAATTATTTGAAAATATAAACACAATGTATAGATAAACCACTAAAAGTAGAATAGAAATTCTCTACTCCTTTTTGATATCTCTATTTATGCCTATATTAAAAAAAATATATTTAGAATTAGAGTTTAAGGAATTGAAGGTGGGGTGTATTTTTTTATAGTTTATAGTTTAGAATTTAAGTTAAGCTTAAAATTTAATTTTTTATTGTTGGAGAAAATAAAATAATACTGAAAAGGGGCAGAAGATTTTTGTCCGATTTGGGATAGATTTTGATCCACATATGCAATGTAAGACAAAATTAAATGGATGTTCTCTTTTTGAGAATTATCAACAAAAAAAATAATCTTCATCAAAGATTGTGTAGAAAATACTTTCTTTTAAGCCCACTTAAGTTAATATTGCGTTTATCCAAAAGCGAGTTCAAACTCGTGTTTAACTAAAAACAAATTGTGTGCAAAAAAACTTGGTAAGTTAATTTTTTTTCTTTTTTACCTACCCATACAGTACTCAACACGAAAATTCACATTTAATTAAAAACAAGTTTAAAATTTACTTTTCACTAAACGTGAGTTGTATCTTACATAAACGAAAAGGAAATGTTTTTTATTTTTACATAAAAGTTATTTTTCCAACTAATTCTCGAAAAAAAAATATTCATTTAATTTCACCTAATGTACCTATAACTAAATTTGACCACGTTCTATTAAAACATATATGACAATTGACAAACCCTTCACCTTACACCATTTAGGCTTTGTTTTTGTGGTGGGGGCAAATCAAGATTTTGCGAAAGTTAGAAAAATTAAATTTTGACAAATCAAGGTTTAAAAAGTTAAAATAGTGGATAAATTAAAATTTTGATACTCAAAAATTAAATATTTTTTATTGTTTTTAAAAAAAATTTGAGTGAAAAAATTAGTTTAGCCCTCCAAATGCAACAAAAAAAAAACAAAGTCTTAATATTTATCACCTCCCCAAGTCCTACCACACCTACAACCATCTCACTTCTTTCCCCCTTTTTTTTCAAATTATTTTCTTTCTTTCTCTTATAATGTGTAATTTATTATTGTTCGATTTCTGATAGTTATATAAAATGTAATTATATTTAAAATATAATTTCTAAACAAGAGACGAAATTTTTTCGATATTTTCCTTGTCAATTATAAAACATGAAATCTTACATAAAAGCAAAACTTATACATTATTCGCAAACATTTAAATTCAAAATACATTAGTATTTTTGTATATTTATCAATACTCAAATTGATAACCATATATATATATATATTACATAACTGAGTATATTTTCAAGTTCAACAAAAGCATCTGGTTTGGCTTCGTCTCCCCAGAATTCAAGTTACCAAAAAAAAGTAACTTTCTATTTTATGTATAATATTCATATATATAGTAGTACAGTAATATTTTGAATTTCAACTTCAGTATTTTCCACGTCAGCATCTCCAGTCCAAGCGCACCTCACCGGGCCCCACGACGTGCTGACTCGGCTTCCGAAACGATACCATGCGGCTGCTGACCATGAAGGCAGTTACACTCTCCGAAACCCTAATATCTTCCATCTTCAAATCCTGCAACCGCCGCACGTATTCCGGCACGTGGAGGAGGTCCCACAGAACCCCCACCCCGCCGGGCTTCAACACCCTCACCATCTCCCCCAACACCCTCGTCCTCTCCGCCGCAGCCTCCACCGTCCTGTGGCCGTACTCTTTCCCCACGTTGTGCACCAATAGGGCGGAAACCACCACGTCGAAGTAGTTGTCCCCGAACGGTAGGCTCCTCACGTCGCCTTCTCTGCAAGTCACATATTCCCCCACACCTGTTCAAATTTTCAAATCACCATTTTCAGCAAAAAAAAAAAATTAAAATAAAATAAAATTTATTAATTAACGAGGAATGAAAGGAAAACGAAGAGTCACAATTCACAAACCTTCCATGTTGGCGGTTCGTAGAGTAGACAAAGTGGTTATTTTAGAAGGATCCAACCCGACGACCCGACCCGAACTACCGGTCTTTTTCAGTTGGGTCGCCACCGCATTGAGAAGGATTCCTCTGCCGCATCCGATATCAAGCGCCAGCTTCACCGTCGACCAGTCATTAACGGACCCCACCATCCGCTGCGCCATGTCGTAATGCAACGGCCCGGCGGAGTAAAAGAAGTTAGCCGCCGCGAAAAACAAGCACACGGCCGAAAGCGCCGTGACGCCTCCGCTGAACCCAGCGGCGAAACGGGCTGCTCCCGAGCTGGAGAGGAAAGCTTGGAAGAAGTGGAAGATGGATTCGAAGTAGAAAAGGAAGATAAGTGAAATTAGTGAGAAAAAAACCGCGTGAAAAAGAAGGAAAACGAGTGTTTGCCACTGTTCCATGCCGTAAATAGCATAGATCTGAGTCCAATCTCTGCTTCCATTACTTTTCCCCATTCGATCTCTGCCAAAAAAACTCTGAAAAGCTAAAAAGCAAGAACTTTAAAGCAATCTGATTCACTCTTTTTGATGGGTTCTCGTTGAATTGCTCTGATCAATCAAATTAAGCTCAAAATCTGTTGGGTGAATGATCCAAGAACTGATCTCTGAAACAAGGATAGAAAATATCAGAGAAAACAGGGTTTCATTTCATCCAAACAGAAGAAAGAAAGAAAATAGAGGAGAAAGAGGACAAATGGGATCAGATTTATGGAAGTGATGAAACTGCAAAAATGTCAGTGATTCTGGCATTCAAAAGGATAAAATAGAATGATCTCATATGCAACTAACAAAAAATAAAATAAAATTTTTCACGCGCTTTCAGTATCCTCTTTTCTGGGGTTGATTTGATTTTAATTCTTTTGGGAAAAGGGACAAAGGAAAACAAAAATTTATAGAACTCGAATGGGGTTTTGAGTTTAAAAATGCAGTGGGAAAACTGCACGGATTTTCTCAGAGAAAGGGAAGGAAAATGAGTGAGTGATTGGTGAGTTTAGTGAGATTCTGTTTTGTATAATTCTCTATTTTTAGTGGTGATTGCTGGATTTGTGAATAAAATTTTAAATCTTTTAATATATTATTTGTTAAAAATATGGGTAAAGTATAACATTTTTGTCATTGAACTTCAGTTGTTGTCTCGTTTTCGTTATTGTATTATATAAAATTTCAATCTTGTCACTAAATTTTTTGAAATGTTTTTTCGTCATTAGGTCATTATATCATTAATGGTGAGATGACGTGTATGGTCTCTTCCTCGTTTTCTACTGAAAATCATCAACGCTTGTGACTATCGCCGTTGATCAATAGTGGCGGAGCTACATATATGATTGAAAATTTTTTAAAGTTCACATATTTGGCTTCACTTTTTTATTTTTTATGAATTAGTCCTTAAAATTTATGATTTGTACCCACCTGAAATTTTGAAATTTTTATGACTTGTGCTCACTCTCAAAAATACTTTAATTTGTGCCCACCTTAAAAAATATTTTTAAATGTGCCACTGTTGATAACATTCGTAGCAAAATTGATGCTAAATATTCACATTTTTTCGAATTCACTTGAAAAAAAGAAAAAAATGCATCCAAAAATACGATTTTTAATGTTATGATCTACTTTGTTGGTTGGACGTTCAAGATAACTCAAAATCATGTCTTTAGGTGCTTATACAATAAAAAGTTTAATTTTTTTAACATTCAGATTCAGTGTATAATGTCAACGTCACTCAAATCTCTCTCTATTTATAATAAAAAAATATTAAACGCTTTAAGCGTGATTAATATCATGTCCTCTTATATTATACTTACGACAATGTCAATCAAATTATACGCAATTGATAATAAAAAGCAAAAATTTTGTTTATTTTATAAAATCCATCACAAAATGTGTAATTCTTTTTTTAAAATATATTATATATTTTTTAAAAAAATCATATGATTATTTTTTAACAGTTTCTACCTAAGGAGAAGAGGTGGAGAATTTCCTTTCTAATGAATAATGACCTGTAATTTAAAGAAGAGGAAAAAGTGTCAAATAAATTTTTTTAACCACATACTCTATAGATTGTTGATATGATTTTCAAAATTACTAGAATATTTTATATATTTCAATATAGGAAAATTCTACAACAAGCGACGAACATTGATGAACACCACTAAAGATGAACACCGATGAACACTATTAATTTTTTTCAAAATTTTAAAAATCTAAAGGACTAAAATTATAATTAAAATTATCTCTTAAAAAATAAAAATCAAATTTAATAGTTACTTTATAATATTTTTAATAGATTGGAATCAAATATACCCAATTCTCCTAAACCCTAACGAAACCAATATCTTAAAAAAATAGAAATCAGTTTATAATTTTTTAATAGATTAGAATCAAATATATCCAAGTCTCCTAAACTTAAACCCTAACAAATTCAACCCCTAAATTGATTCTAATCTATTTTTTGAGGGGTTGAATTTGTTAGGGTTTAGGTTTAGGAGAGTTGGATATATTTGATTCTAATCTATTAAAAATTATAAACTGATTTCTATTTTTTTTAAGATATTGATTTTTTAGAGTTTATGAGAATTGGGTATATTTGATTCTAACATATTAAAAAAATATTATAAAGTAACTATTAAATTTAATTTTTATTTTTTAAGAGATAATTTTAATTATAATATTAGTCTTTAGATTTTTAAAATTTAAAAAAATAATGGTATTCATCAATATTCGTCGCACGTAGACAAAATTTTTATAATATTTGATCTGAATACTACCCCATGGAGAGAGAGAGTGAGAGAGGTAGAGAGAGAGTGAGAGTGAGCCGGAGGGGTGGTGGCCGTAGGACTCAGGCTAGTCTTGCGAGTGAGAGAGGTTTTGAGCGTCGGAGGGTTTCCGATCATCATTTTCAGTTTAGAGATGAGGGTGTGAGTGGGAGTTCCAGGGTCGTTGGTCGTCGCTTTGAGCAGGATGGTGCCCATCGCCTTGGTCTCAAGCATCGGAATGGTTTTGCCGTTTTTGTCAACTTCGTTAGTAAGAGGATTCACCATGCTGCTCTTAGGTTGGCTTTTTCTGCGTATGGTAAGGTTATCAGTGTCTTTATTGCCTATCGTAACCAACGGAGAATCAAGTCGGCTTATACCTTTGCGTTCGTTCGTTTTGAAAAGAAATCAGAAGCTCTGAATGCTGTCAAGCTAGGGAACAATCGTCGTTTGGATGGTTACAACGTGAAGGTCTTTTTGGAGAATACTGGAGTTAAGTCCAATTCGCGTACCAAAGGTTCTTTCGAGCAAGTCTCCAATGGCCATAAGGAGTCTGGAAGGGTAGGCGGCAAGCTTAACACACGCTCGGGGCATAGTGGGGTACGGGATAACCGTACGTACAAGGAAACGTTATTAGAGAAGCCACTGACGTTGGCAGGGGAAAGGTGTACTCTTGGGGTTGGCGAACCAGTATGCGGGTTTGTTAAGGAGAACGTTAAGGACGTGGCCGGTTTTCTTCCTAGCCAACCGTTACCCCTGAACCTGGAGATTGCTTCTTCTTAAGAGTGGTTGAAACGTTGTCTTGTTGGTCAAATTAAAGGTATGTATGACGCGGGTTGCGTTCAACAAGCGCTGCGTGCGGACGGTTTTAAGGTGGAGGTCTGCTCCTGGTCAGGGTACTATGCTGTGATAAAATTCGAAGAGGAGGAACAGATTTCGATTTTCTGGGATATGCGAGAGTCTCTCTTAAGGACTTGGTTTAATGATATTGATCTTCTGCAGAACTTTAAAGACAAGAAGAAACTTAAAGTCCGGGTATGTATGGAAGGAGTCCCGCTCTCCATCTGGTATGATTCTGTGTTCTCGTTGATTGGCAGTAGGATTGGAAATGTTATTAGAATAGATGAGGATACTTCAAAGAGATCAAAATTAGATGTTGCGAGGGTTCTTATTGCTATCGGTTGCCTTTCCGAAGTCCCTCCGTTCGTATCAGTATCGGCGTTTAGAGAGGCCTTCAATATCCGACTGTCAACGGCGGAGTACGAGGATGAACGGTGCTGGTTAGATGACGAGCAGGTGAAGGGTCAGGAGGTTGAAACCAGTTTTTGGCAGGGGGATGTGCCTTGTCAGGAGAATGTTAATTTGGCGGCGCCGTTGTTTCCCGAGAATGCATGTGATGGATCTCACGTAAATAACCAAACGGTGGGGGTGGGTCCCATTCCCGTGAAGGAGTCGGTGGCGGGTGGGTCCTTTGTTGGTCAAAGCAACGGGCCAAATGTGAGCCATGAACTTTCCGAGGATACTAATTTATTTGAGGTCCCAGTAAATAATGATTTGGGCCCCGCTGAGTGTTCTGAAAGCAGCACATGTGGAGAGCCCAATCTTGACTCTAGTTCGGGTCTTTTCATTATTAAGCCCAAGCTGATCAAACATCTCAATAACGGCTCCTTATCATTGGTTCTCAGACCAAATTTGGAGTGTCTTCATCCTCCATCGGTTCCTCTGTCGGGGAAATTTCCAGCCGAAAAAGGGGTTACCGGCGGTGAGGACCAAAGTCAAAATTGTAAGTCTAATCGACTAGGGAAGCTTCCGGGGAATCGATCTCCTGGTGTGTCCGCGAATTCTGCTTCTCATGTTGGGCTTGATGAGCTTGAAGCCCTAGCAACTATCGAGGTATGTGAAACAATTGGTCTGTCGTTTAATGCTAGTAGAGAAGCTGTTGTTAGCCGTTTGATGGAGATTGATAGGGAGGTCAGAGGTTGAATTTTAGATAAGTGATGAGATTTGCTGGGTTTTGAGTGTTAATCGGTTTTTTATAGATTGCATTATGAAGAAAAATCGTTTCATTTCTTGGAATATTCGGGGGATAGGGAGTTTCGATAAGAAGGCAGCGGTAAAGCAAGTGATCCGTAACTCTAAACCGTCCGTAGTATTCATTCAGGAATCTAAATTACAGGAAGTTAATGATAGAATTTTTAGGATGTTAACTGGCAATTATATGAACTTCAAATTCGAGTTTTCAGCGTCCGTTGGAGCTGCTGGTGGCCTAATTTCTTTGTGGGATTCGAATTTTTTCGAATGTGAGTATACTCAGATAGATAAGTCTTTCATTGCCTTGTTTGGTAAATTTGTTGCTACAGGCATCAAGTGTGTTCTTGTAAATATTTATGCCCCGTGTGCGGATGCAGAAAGAAAGGTAGTTTTTGAAGAGATGAAGGTTTTGCTGGCAGTATTGAATTTGCCCATGATCATTGGTGGAGATTTTAACGTTGTGAGAGATCGATCGGAAAGAATTGGAATTTGTTTCAATAAAAAGGCTTCCGAAGATTTTTAAGATTTTATTGAAGATTTGGGGTTATCTGATCTGCCGCTTCATGGTAGTTCCTTCACATGGTCCAATTTCAGAGATAAGCCTTCATTTAGTAGGCTGGATAGATTTTTGGTGTCAGATGAAATTCTAGAATTGTGGTCTGACCTAATTCAACAGGTTCTTCCGAAATCTCTTTCGGATCATAATCCGGTCTCTTTAGTTTGTTTAGGGGACTGTTGGGGCCCTCGCCCTTTTAAATGGTTTGAATCTACGTTGGATAATGAAGATTATGTAGAGCAGATTCGGCATGTGTGCAATAGATCTTCGAAGAAAAATATCATGGTGTTGCTGGGTGATTGTAAGAAAGCTACAAAAAGCTGGACCGCCTCTAAGGAAGAGTTTATCAGTGGTTCGATTGTTTCACTGGAAAAGAAATGTGATGAGTTAGAGGTAGCCATTTCTAAAGGTGATACTCACTTAGTTGCTGATCTTAAAGCTACCAAGGCTCTACTGTGGAAGGCTTTCCAAAAAAATGAGAGAGATTGGTTGCAGAAGTCGCGCCTCAAGTGGTTTGAAATGGGTGACAAAAATACTAAGTTTTTTCATTCTATCGCTTCGTCGAGAAGGTGCAGAAACTTCATTGCTAAAATATCTGATGAGAAGTCTGTGGCTACTGATCCTTCGGCTATAAAGGGTATCATTTCCGAATTCTTCAAAGCTGGGTTTAATTCCTCAAATACCATACCCGTTAAGCAGTTTGATTGTGAGCTGAATCGTATCAGTTCTTCGGAAGCGGGGCTGCTCGAAAAACCTTTCTCTCTTCAAGAGATCTGGGATGCCTTATCTTCGATGGATGGCTCGCGCGCCCCTGGCCCCGATGGCTTTAACATGAATTTCTTCAAACAGTTTTGGCCGTCTTTGAAAGGGGAAGTCCTTCACTTTTTTGAGCAGTTCCACAGTGGTAAAGTTTCAGACTTCTCTTTTAACCGATCGTTCATTCAGCTCATCCCCAAGGTAAAAACTCCTGCCTCGATTAATGACTATAGACCAATCAGCCTTGTGGGCTCTGTGTATAAGTTGTTGGCTAAGACCCTCGCAATTAGGCTAAAAGCTGTTCTCCCTGATATCATTGGTGATAGCCAATTCGCCTTTTGTGCTGGTCGGCAAATTTTGGATTGCTCCCTAATAGCAAACGAAGTTATTGATTATTCTAGAAGGCAAGGGCTGCAAAGTGTGGTTTTCAAGGCGGATTTTCGGAAGGCTTATGATTCAGTCGACTGGAACTTCCTGATTTTTGTTATGAAGTCTATGGGTTTTGGCGAGCTGTTTTGTGATTGGATTTTAACGTGTATTTCGTCGGCCTCCATCTCTGTTCTTGTTAATGGATCCCCTTCGGATCCTTTCTCTATCAGTAGGGGCCTTAGACAAAGGTGTCCCTTGTCCCCTATGTTGTTTAACTTGGTGGCTGAGGCCTTAAGCTCTCTGTTATCCAAAGCAGTTTTCCTTGGTTTTTTTGAGGGGGTGAAGCTGGGGCTTGAACCGATTGAGGTCTCTCATCTGCAGTTCGCCGATGACCTCATTTTATTCTGTGGAGCGAGTGAGTCCCAAGTAAAAAATGTGGTGAGAATTCTAAAGGGTTTCGAAGTTGCGTCGGGGCTGAAACTTAATTTGAAGAAGTCTTCACTATTCGGAGTTAATATTGAGAATGCAACTTTGGATAATTGGGCTGAGCACCTAAGGTGCAGTAGGGGTAACTTTTCGTGCACTTACCTTGGGCTTCCGCTTGGAGCAAGTAAGAATTCTATTCAGCTTTGGGAGCCGATCATATTAAAAGTGAGATCGAAAATTTCTTCCTTGGCTTCCAAATATTTATCCTTTGCCGGTAGAATCACCTTGGTTAAAGCTGCTTTGTCCAATCTTCCAATATATTTCATCTCTCTGCTTCCTATGTCGAAATCTATCAGCGCTGAATTAACCAGATTGGTTGTTAACTTCTTATGGAATCAAAAGGAGAAGAAAAAGATTCACTGGATTCGTTGGGAGGTGCTGTGCTTACCGAAACATTTAGGTGGGCTGGGTTTATTTAACTTTAGCTTGAAAAATAAAGCACTCCTTAGTAAGTGGATTTGGCGTTTTGGCACGAAGATAAATAGTTATTGGAGAAGAGTTTTGTCGGCAAAATATGAGAGGGGGTCTTTGTCTTTGTTACCATTGAATCTTAGGCCGGGGAATAAATCGTGGATTTGGAGAGGAATCACTGCCCCTCTATCGGACCCCAATAACATCTTCCTTAGCAACACTAAGATGATTGTGGGGGATGGGAAAAATGTCTCATTCTGGCTAGACAATTGGTCCGGACGTGGTCCACTGAAGCAGGCATTCCCGCGCATTTTTTTCTTGGCAGTAAAACAGTCTGGACCTGTAGCCGACTTCGGTGCTTTTGAAAATGGTTTCTGGGTTTGGAATATTTCACTTCGCCGTAGTTTGTTCGACTGGGAGAAGGATGTTTGGGCAGATTTTCTTCAGAACATCAACTGTGTGTGCCCTGGTAGACTTCAAAGGGACAGCATCCGTTGGTCCGCTACGGCCAATGGCCTTTACTCGACTAGATCCTTTTGCGAGCTATCAGTGGGAGGCAGCCTTGATCAAGATGAAATTTGGAAAAAGGTTTGGGTTAGCTTAGCTCCACCAAAAGTGGAAGTTTTTATCTGGAGCGCTATTCACGAAAGAATTCCGACCAAGGATCAGTTAGCTAAAAGGGGTGTGCAAATGTCGGGTGATCTGTTATGCCCGTTATGCAAGATAATGGAGGAATCACTGAATCATCTATTTTGTAGATGCTATGTATCTTGGTTGGTCTGGCAAAGGTGGTGTGGTCTTTGGGATATCAAATTTGTTTGCCCTGGTAACTTTAAGGATCTGCTGTCATGTTGGTTAGCGCTGGGAAATCGTTTCAAAAGCAATGAAGTGTGGAAGCTGGCGTTCCAATGCATGGTTTGGTCTATATGGCTTTTCCGAAATGATGTAGTTTTTAAAGGTTCTACTATCTCAGTGAATATGTTGTTGGAAATCTGCTTAGTTCGCCTTAGTTTATGGTGCAAGGCAAAGTGGCCATTGAGCTTCCCTTCCCCCTCGGTCTTATTTCAGAATCCGACTCTATTCAAAGAAGTTTATGTCTGCAGGAACAAAATTTGGACTATCAAATGGCATGCTCCGGAGGTTGGCACCCTCAAATTTCAGGTGGATGGTGCGGTTGCTGGCGGGTTCGGAAAGGCGGATATAGGAGGTGTTTGTTTAGATCACAGGAATATTATTCTAATTCAATTCTCGAAATTTGCTGGTTTGATTGATGCTTCAACTGCAGAATTAATGGCTGTTTTGGAAGCATGTCGTTTGTTTCGGTCCTCTCCTTGGTTTGATAAAACTAAGTTAATAATTGAATCTGATTGTTGTTGTATTGTGGATTGGATTAATAAGCCTGCTCTAGCTCCCGTAATTTTCAGGTCTTTGGTGGGTGATTGTGCTGATTTCTGCCAAAAGTTTGGTTGGAACATCATTGGGATTCCCCGTGAGATGAATGTTACAACGGATAGATTGGCCAAAGCGGGGATATCCAGAGTGTCGCCCTTGCTGTGGGTTCAAAGGTGCGCAGGTTCTTCGGCCGAGATGAACAACTAAAAAGGACCGATAGCTGCTGGTTCTTTTTCTTGAATTTTAACCGCGTCTGTGGCAGTAGTTTGAGTGTGTAGTGTGCATTTGGAGTCTTGTGTTGAGTCTATGGTTTGATATAATGCGTTGTGGTTTGTGTTGACTTGCAGCTTTGTGGTTAACTGCCTTGTGGCAGTGTATTATGGTTTAGACTTTGCTGCTGTCAAAATACTTTTGTTGGTGTTTGGTTGTAACGCACTACTCTCGGGCACTCTTTTTCCTCCATATTAGGTGTAGGGAGGTTTTTTAACGAGGTCCGAAGTAGTGTTGGTTTTAATAAGTGTTTCTAAATTTCAAAAAAAAAATCCTTATTCAACAAATAATAATTGATTTAAGTTACACCTGTTAATAAAATAAAATAAGTTACACATTCCTTGTTAATTAGACTCCGCAAATCATGGAGAGGGAATGATCTTGACCGTAGAATAAGGAATCTACAGGGATTGATGTAACTAAATCGTGTTTCTTAATTTCCCCTAATTAATAAAGTCTAAGACTTAGAGGAAAAAATGGTATAACGCATGTACATTTTATGATTTATGTTCGGAATTTTTAACTTTTTTTCTTAAAAATATTTTCTCTAAGATTCAAACATAAATTTTGTCTGTGAAAACATAATTTACCTTGTTATTGCACCCAACACTTGTTAGTTAAATTTATGAAAATTTTAAATTCTCATGTTTTATGTTTTATCATGCATAAATATTATTGTTGTGAGTTCTCTTGTGATATTTTATTCTTGTTTAAGTCTTATAGTATAGAGTTTTGTTTAAATTTATTATAGTTAAGTTCGAGTACCATCTTAGTTATTAGTCTAATTTTGTATTGTAATAGCTAAATTTGATGATAATTATTTGGATGTGTATTATTTGTGTTTGTAATCAATAGGAATCGGTATCGACCATCCACCTAAAAATGATTATAATGCTCATGAGCTTAAATTTTATAAAATTATAAGTTTTACCATTCAAACATGTCTTTTGGAAATATGGTAATGGTCCCGTAGTAAATGATATCAGAATGACCCTTTAACTGCCTAATTTCACGATGAGCGCTCGTGAATGGGTAGGCTGGGTGAACGACCATGGCAATGGCCCATCACGAGCGTGGTTGGCTCGTGACGAAGGCGTCACAAGGTTGAGTGGGGAAGAATGTCACGTCTGGAAAGAGAGATAGAGACGATTTTGTGATATATAAACGATAGCGCTGCACATCCTATTAAATATATCTTTTAGGAAGAGGATAATGGCCCTGTGACATATCGCTTCACCTTGTAATTAAAATTGCATCTACAAGTGTACTTGTAACTTGAAAAAATCTGAACTCCAAAAGAAAAATAAATTATATGGTAGTTGTAACATTGCATGAAAATTATATAATTTATCTAAAACCTCAAACTATTTTTTTCTCAAAATTTATGCATTTATTTATTTTAAAACAATTAAAAACAATATTTTTTTTAATATTTTTAAAATTTTAAGAGTCTGTTAGTGTTATAGTTAAAAAATTATTAAAAAAGTATAAGTTCATATTTTATCTAAAATTCAAGATTTATATTAAAAATCATTTTTTTATTAATGCGTCACACCATCAATATTATAAGAGTTAACGTGACTATTTTTTGATAAATCGACAATATAACTGATTTAAAAGTAATTTTTGAAAAATTGAGTTTAAAATAAAAATGGAATGAAACCAGAAAATTATGGTTTACCCTTAATCTTACTATTTATGACAGTAAAAGTAAAATAAAAAAAAAAAAAAATTTCAAAGTGTCCAAAATGTGTGAAGAAATAAATAGAGTGGGTCCATTCCATTCCCATTTCCCACTGAGAAAGGAAAGGAGAAAAGAAAACGCGGGGATGACAGACGAAAGTCGCTAGGCATGGCCCCGGATTAGCGGGGTTATATATATATATATGTTAATAAAAAATAAAATTTCAAGTCAAAACATAAAAGTAGTTAAAATATTATAAAAGTTCAAAAATTTTAATTTAAATATATAAAAGGTGTAATGATATATTTAGTGATCAATATTTATATATTTGTTAGTTTGAGCTTTATTTTCTGAGTTAAATTTGGTCATTAATCTTAAAAATAATGTATTTTAACTTTTTAACCTTTCAATAAGAGTAATAATTTTGTAACATAAACATCGACTAAAACGTTAATCTTTGTAATGGCATGGCAACTCGTAGGACAATACACATGTTATTTATTTATTTATATATATATTTAAAATTTTTAAATTATTTGTTTACATGAAATATAAGAAATTTTTAGTGTCATGTAGAATGAAATGCACGTGGACAGTCACATAAGCTACCACATCACACCATTAAGGTTTTAATATATTTGTTAGTATTTTATTTAATAAATTTTTTATTTATTTAAAAGTTAAAAGTCAAATTTAATAAAAATAAAGACTAAATTATTAAAATATTTAAATATTAAAACGTTAAAATTAATTATTCAAAACAAAATAATGTGAATTTGGTAAAAACTCATTTTTCGAAAAAAATGGTTAGTATTATAGCGTTCATATTTATAAAAAAAAATTCAAAATCGAATTCAAAACTTAATATTAATTAAAAATTTATTTCAACGACAATTTTATCATTGTATTTAGTAGTGCTTATTGAACGTGTCGATCACGAGTTGAGTAGTGCTCGACTCGTACTTGTTAAAAAAATCTTTATTCGATAAGCTTGATAAAATTTTGTTTCACTCGTTCTCGTTAAAAAATTCAGTTGCTCGACTCAACTCATTGCTCATTAAACTTGCCAAAATTTTTACCTTGTTTTTAAAAATATAGGTAAAATCTAGTGATACTATTAGAACTTGATATAAACATATAAATTCGGGAAAAAACGTGAAATCTGAAGAGATAAATAAACAAACCTACCATGATCAAATTAGAGATAAAGTCAATATTCGAGTCGAATTCGAGTTATTTGCAAGCCGCTCAACTTAATAAGCACCACTAATTATATTATATATTTGATTCACACGTATTTATATAGTATTTTATATAATACTTTAGATTGACTTGATCTAGCTAGCACCCACCAAGCTTGGTTTTCTACTTTTGGCTATTTTTCCAATACATACGTGAAACAAGCAAAGCAGCACCGACTTTTGTTTAAAAAAAATCTTAAAAACTTTACATTCAAAAGCCTAAACCCAAAGTACAAAATAACCTCCATCTGCTTCCTAACTCTAAATTCCATTTATTGCCAATTTGGCTTGCTTCAAGTGGTCCAATTTGGTACCCAACTACATAATGTCTACCCTTATACCCAGTTTGATTTTTCTTTCTTCATATTATTATATTTGGTATAACTACGGATATTTAATTTATTATTCATTTGAGCAAATGTTGATGGCCGGTTGGTCAGAGCTGCTTACTTGCTCCCTTCCTCTTCTCTTAGGTCTCGGGTTCACGACCCGGTAAGAGCATTTCTTCTCTTAAAGTATCCCCCTCTAGGAGTAGAAGTAGTATTTGTCAAAAAAAAAAATATTATTCATTTCATTCGGATTGAATATTGTAGATGTATTTATTACATGGTCAATTCTCTCAGCCTAATTTACTTCATCCACGATGTTAAAATTTAAACTCTAAACGTTGTTTAAAAAATTTATTATCTCATATCGTCAGACCGATTGATTGTTAGTTTCTTCTTCGAATTATATTCAACATAAATTTCAACTAATTAAACACCCTGTGGGTTATCCATTTTTTCTATTTTTAAATACAAAGTGGAAGGATTTCAATTATGAGTGTAAATTGAACCGAGCTGGTATATTAACCGAGTAAAATTCATCTTGATTGCAATTTGTAAATATTATATATTAAATCTTAATTTTATGAAAATTTGATGTTTAATGTGATAAAAAATTAAATAAAAATGTATGTTTAATTTTTTAGATGTAGTATCTAAATTATCCAGACCATCTTCATATAAATCAAAAAATATTATATGTTTAAGTGAGTTTAGACTCACGTTTTCGTATATATATTAAAACAACAATAATATCAATCGAACTGAAATTTAATCGACCTATTTATACAAACACTAATTTAAGATAACAACTAAAAAAACCTAAGGTTTTGATTTCAAAACCAAGGGGTTTTAACCTAGTTTGTAATAATTAGATGCATGCTAACTTTATTTTTATTATATTGTATGATGTTGTTGTCAAGATTGGAAGACAGTGGCATTGAACATGGGAAACTGTCGGCAAACATAGTTTTCAACTCTCGAATAACATTAAATCTAACATTATTTTATTCATATACTGTTCAATTTCTTGTCAGTTTCAAGCTCTATATATTGTTTTATAAACTTTTTTTGAATATATATTATTTTATAAACTTAATATTATATATATGTATGTATATAAAATGGAGAGTTTCATGTGTGATGAGTCATCTTCTTTCGCAAAAGGTGCCATATGTTTTCACTTAATTGCCACTCTATTTTGATTGTTTGATTTAATTTTTTTCGAAAAATAAAAAATTTATAGATATTAAAATTTAAACTCGTTAATCTTATTTTAAGTTGTATTGTCGACAATAATAAAAGAGTTATGATCATAAAATTCAAAATTTAAATCAGTTGAATCTCATCTCTTAAGAATGATTATATGAATGTGTGTTTGATTTTGCCGTGGTAAAATTGATTTTGGATCAACGTGATTTTATAGATTTGATTTTGTGTAAAATTGATTTTAAAGTAACATAATTTATGTTTGGGAGTTTTTTTTTTAAATCATTGTATAAAAATATAGTGGAAAAATTATGACGAAAGCAAAAGCTACTTCTACCTTGCTCCTCCCAAGATCACGTTTGGGGTCCAGAATTAATTTTAAATTTTTAGATCCAAACATGTGGGCACAACGTTCGAGGCCAAAAATCCCATTGAACCGAGATTTTAAGCCTCCAAACGCCCATCCAAACATTTTTTATTTTAAAAATATTATTTTCTTATGTAGATAAGATTGATAACATGTCAAGAATCCTTAAATAAATTTTGGAAAAACATGCATTGTGGTCCCAAAGACTATTGACGTACCTAACCCATGCACAATCAAATTCAAAGAATCAAACCTAACATTGACTTGTGTTTATAATAATGTAAAAATTAACCCCCTTTTTTAAAGTCTAAACATGGATTTCAGCATACTGTTTTGTCAACAAAAAGATATTAAAATTCGAATTCGGATTTAATTCAATTTTATTTATTCAAGAAATTTAGAGTTCGGAGATAACAAACGAGGATAGTTCGGAGATATCCAAGAATCTTTGTCTTCAAGAATTAGAGCTTGGAGAACATGTTGGCGATAGACTTGTTAGGATGCTCAGGTGAGATCAAAACACCAGTCAATTTCCTTCTGATCATTATAGTATTCAATCCAAATTAATTAATTAATAGAACAAATACAGATGATTATATCAAATTTTGATGGATTCTTAAAACGTGGACGATTTTCAAGGTTTTGAAGTATCCTGCCTGCAACCTAATTACACCCAACTGTTTCCTCCAAGTAAATCATTAAACATTATTGCCAAATGGGCAAATGGCAACTTAACACTTGAGTCCAATGGCCAAAAATTAACATCAACGGACACATCGAACTATTTCATTCGTGCACATGTCATGTATCCAACGGTTGTCACTGCTACACATAGTTGACATTTAACTTTACATTTGGTCTATATAAATCCTATATATTCTCTCTAAAGTTTGAATTTAAAGGAAGGCTGAGCTTTCTTTTCTCTTTGTGTGGCTTAAAATGGTGTGCTTTTGTTTCCTGGTGGACCAAAGGCGGAAGCTGACGAGCAGCAAGCCGGTAGCCGGGATGTGCTCTCGGTGCGGCCGAGGAGCTAGCGTCGGGGACATGAAAACGGTCACCCGGTTTTGTTATGTTCCGTTTTATTGGAGATCTTGGAAAGCTATCATCTGCACATTTTGTGGAGCTGTTCTTAAATCATACAGATGAAGTTCAAAGCTTTTCTCTTTTGCCTTTCTTTTTCGATTATGTATATATATAACTTGATACACTAACAACAGTATTTCTTAATCCAACAAGTGGAATTAAGAAATTGAATTGTAATTAATTACTTTGTAGTCTGTTTCGATTATTCCATACACTTAAAGCCTTTTTTTCCGAATATAATCGGATTAACAGATTATAACAATTTTTTAAGGAAAGATTAACAGATTAAAACATATTATACTGTTATTGGTGGTGTGCATAATTCAAATGTTAATGAATATGATAATTTCCAGGATTCAAATCTCCAAATCTCTAAACCCTAAACACAAACCATAAACCATAAACATCAAACCCTAAAACCTAAACCTAAACCATAAGCCATAAACTATAAACCCTAACCATAAATCCAAATATCCAAATCTCTAAACCCTAAATACAAATTATAAACCCTAAACACCAAACCCTAAAACCTAAACCATAAGCCATAAACTCTAAACCATAACCTTAAATTCAAATCTCCAAACCCTAAACAATAAACCATTTTAAATGAGTATTAATTACATTAAACAACCTAAAATTAATTAAACATGATTTTTTTTAGGAATGTATTTAATTACATTTTACTAGATTTCATTACAAAGCAAAACAAACATTTAACAAAATCCATACATTAATGATGTAATTGAAAAAAAAGTAAAGAGATGCATTATAACAATTAGCCCTAAATATATAAAAGAATTACACATGTATCTTGGGTTGGATAAAGTATTTTAACCATAAATTTGTCTCGTCTCGAAAGTTATTAAAATTTTATCCAACACGATCTGAACTTAAATTTTTATTAAAAATTGTGATGTTATAAAATTGAATTGGGTCGAAACTCATCGAGTTTGAGTCCATACCCACCCCTATTAACGACTTTTGGTGAAAATTGAAGGCTTTGTAGGGCTTATTAGGTGGAGACAACGACATGAGGTTCATAACTAGGCTTTCAGTTCAAAGGTCCATTATCCGTTGGCACGCCTTCTCCAAAATTTGAAGCCATTACATCATAAATTAGATATTTTAGAATTTTCTAAAATTTATTTTTCAAATAATATTTTTAATTTTTTTTCTATATTTTAATGTTTAATACGTAGTTTGGTACTTAAATTCTATCCATTTTATATCACTTTGTTCATTTTACTTTTGATCGGAGATGACATATGATGCGTACTCATAAGGTCACGTATTTAACCGATTTTTTAATGTCGTTAAAAAAAGATTTAACTAACTAACAAAATATATTTTAAGGATCAATTTAGACTAAAAAAATTTAATGACTAAAATGAGAAAAATAAATATACTTTAGAAGCAATTCATGTACTAATCACAAAAAAAAAATTAAATTCAAGTATTGAAAATGACAATTTTCTATCTTCGTTAAAAAATGCACATGACTAACAGCAATATTAGAAACACTATTATTAGATGATGCAATCACAAACATGGCCGAATGCTTTAATGGCCCTCCGAAAATTTTAAAAAACTCGAATTTAAAAATTTTAAATTAAGTTTTAAAATTTTAAATGTTTTTAATTAATTTTTCTCTTGTTTAGAAACACTATTATTAGATAATGCAATCACAAACTTGGAAAGAAACCAAGTTTTGCAGCGGTCTCTTTCTTTTGTTTATATTCCCACTTGGAAAAATTAAAATTAATGAAGAAATACGGGAGAATGATTTCGGCAAAAAAGAAGATAATGTTTATTTTAAAAAATTTAAGTTCGAACAGTTTTATTTGTAACATATACGTTTTATAAAAAATTAAGAAAAAAAATATGAACAAAAACTACATTATAATCACTCTTAGCATATTAAAAACTTTAATAAAAAAATAAAAATAAAATTTCAATCAGGGAAAAGCAAAAATTTTCTAATCAAATTATAACTAATGGCATACGTCTTTATCAACAAATACGACAATAATCAGGTTAGTCCACATTGTTGAATTGTTATATTACGTTAGCTGTTGTTTTGAATATGAGTGCTAGTTTTATTAAAAGATAAAAAAAGAAAAATATAATGAAAATTTATTATTTAGGTAAACAAATTTGATTTATACACATTTTTAAAAGGATTAATATTTGATACACTGCCAGTGTAAAAAAAATTTACACAAGCATGCCTATTTTCAAGCCTAAATTTAAATCCTAAATTTCTAACCTTAAAACCCTAGAAATCTAACCTCAACCCCTAAACCCCAAACCCTAAATTATAGCCATAAATCCTAAATTCTAAATCATATAACCTAAACCCCTAACCTTTAAACCCTAAACTAAACCCCTAAAACCCTAAATAAATCCGCTTGTGGAAATTTTATTTTCCACTGGCAGTGTATAAGATATTAATCCTTTTTAAAAATACGAAAATTAATATCTTTAGATCAAAAATTTGACTATACATAGAAAAGATAAAAATCCTAACTCAAAAGTTCGAAACAAAATAAATACAAACATCATATAAGTTCGGCAATGAAAGATAAAAGCTAACAACAAAGAATATTAAAAATACATATTACAATAATAAGACACGTTGACAACACGGTCATTACCACAACTCAATCGTGAACAAGAGCAGTGACTATGAGCTCATATCTAAATCTAATTCAAGGGTCTAAAACAGAAATATCAACATGATAATCAAAAGAGCGCTATCTTAATCAGTCGTGGCGACGTCAAATTTAACCTTTATAGAAAATCAAATGAAAAAAGATACAGCTAAGCGAACGATTAAGAGAAGAAAAGCGTGACAAAAAGTAGAGAATACATACTTAAAAGTAAAAAAATCGTCTCACAATAATAGAATTATTGAATTTTAAAACTAAAAGTTAAAGAACAAAACAGAAAAAAAATTTATTGACAATCGACAACTAACATTAAAACTGGTATATTTCATTAAACATCCTATATGTATATTTCCAAAAATATTAAATGAATTACGCATAGAGACTTACCACACCGTATTGGAATGTATTCATTGAACCTATTAGCTAGTTTGTTGGTAATGTGTTTTGAAAAGATTGGGTGGTAAGTCATTACACGAGACGTTGAATATCAATGTAATCTGTGTTTGAGTTTACATATATGCATTATAATGGTGTTCATTGTCGGGTACTTGATAAAATTGGGTACTCAGCTCATTTGGGTATCTTTTTGTCGGCATGTGTTTCGGTCTGCTATATTCGAATATCTGGGTAATCGGGTAATGGGTACCCGGTTTATAATTTTTTTTTAAATATTTTTAGTTTAAAATTTTTAAAATATTACATTGGAAACACATAAAATTTAAAAGTTCATAATACATAATCCAAACACAAAAATTAGTGATTTGAAATTAGTTTTAAGATTAGATATTTAGATGTATATATTACAGTTTATTACAAAAAAGACATTAAAAATATTAATCTCGTTTTTTCTTTTGAATCCTGGTATGAGAATGTAATACATCTCTATTTAATAATTTTTTTTAAAAAAAATTTAAAACTTTAAAGTAAATAATACAAACATAGAAATAATTTAGAGATTTAAATTTAGTTTTAGGTAAAAATATTAAGGAATCTAAAATAAAAATATAATTTAAAACTAAAAATAAATATATTAAAACTATCGGGTCGGGTACCTAGTAACAAAAAAATCGACCCAGGCGCGACCCAACTACCCGAGAAAAATCGTTGGTCGGGTACCTGGCCCGGTCGAATAATTTTTTTATAAAAGATTACCCGATATTTTTAGGTTCGGGTCGTCGGGTCAACTGGTCGAGTATTTTTGAACACCCCTAATATGCATGGCTTATGATCTAAAAAATAAGTGAACTCAACGAGTGGTCTTAGTAGAAAAGCGAATGATGTTCATATTAAGAGACCTGAGTTCAAATTACATGTTAGAGCAAGTAGATGTAAATAATGCTTGAAGCATGATAGTTGAAATAGTTCCAATGATCAAAATTCTCGTAAATGAAAAGTATTATGAGATGGTCATATATTGGAGGCGGGTGCTCCTAAAGAAACCCAAGACATAACTAATAATAAAACTCTTGAAGAGTTTCTGGTACCTGAAATAAAGATTGAAATCTTGAAGAGATCTCGATGAGTTATGTCATTACGAGAATGGAACCAGAAAATTAGAAAGTTGTCGACAACGATTTTACACACAATTTTACATAAAATACTTCTATAGAAGTAAAGAAAGAAATCGAGGATCTTGTATAAAATTTATCGAGAAGTATAGACATTGAATTGGCCGATGTTGAAAGACTCTTTAAATTTCTAAAATAGAAGTATTTGGACCAGCAGTCCAAACACCTAAAGGTGTAATGCAAGTGAGGCACAAATAAGTAGTCGTAAATACGACTTGAACTATGATTTATGAAAAGTTTTAATTACTTCATAGTGGATGCAATTACTTTGGCAGTTATAAAAATTTTTGCATGCGTCTAATTATTTGTGGATCCATATTTATCCTTGAAGGATTTAAAATGTTAGAAGCATTTGGAAATTTCTGAGGAAATTTATTTAGACATGTCTCGTGAATATTTTGGCGCAGTTGGTATAATCGCCTTAGTGAATACTAATTGAGAAATTACTATAAGAATGATTAGATTTCCTTATGTATTTTATAAAGGAGTTTGGATCAAGATCCATTATCATAATTTTAGAACTCCTAAAAAGCTTCAAATTGGAAACTCATGAAGTACTTTCAATACAAGTACTTGAATCTTGACATCAAGTTTATCTCGACCTGAAGATCGAGCATCTATATATATATTGTCTATGAATAGACATAAGCTGAAAGAATCTTAAAGAAGATTCAATATGAATAGAGCATATCTATTGAGTATCCCAATAGTTGTAAGATTGTTGGATGTGAATAAAGATAATTATATATTTTCTTGGTCTTGAAGCACTATATATTAGTTGGTCAAGAAATATCTATGAATATACAAAGATCATTACATTTAGATCTTCAAACATTCGTTGATGCCTCCTCAAATCTTGTAGAAATAATTGTTATACACAAGGCAAGCCAAAAATGTGTTTGACTAAGACCATTGACCCAACATATCCAGAAGATATGTGATTTACTTTCACAAGACATGATACAAATGCTATCTTGTGTAGAGATAATGGAAGGTGGATACATCATGGAAAATATTACTCCAAAGTTTCATCCCCCGATATCTTTAAAAAATAGTATTCAAGCTTGAATTATGAAGATTCAAAGATCTTTAGTAGTGTTTTCATGATGGGGAGTAAATATGCGTTGCACTCTTTTTCCCTTGACCGAGGTTTTGTCCCAATGTGTTTTCCTGGTAAGATTTTTAATGAGGCAACATGTTATGCGTATCAAAGATGTGTGTACTCTTTTTCCTTCACTAAAGAATTTTTTCCCCACTGGATTTTTATCTTAGTAAGGTTTTAACGAGGCACATTATCTACATAGACATCCAAGTGGGAGTGTTATGAATATTTATCTATGTGGATGTCTATCATGATTAGAACTTTATCTAAGGAGATTGATTTACTTATCATTAGGAATATTATCTCATTTAATTAGAGTTCAATGTAATATGTACTTCTTATGCCTATAAATAGATGACTTGATGAAGGCATTGTATACAATTTTATATTTGAGAATAATACAAATCTCTCTCTTTTTCTCGTCTCTTGTCTCTTTTATTCTTGTTCGTTGTTCTTCGTTATTTTATTCACAACAAATACTTTAATAAAAAGATTAAAAGACAAATTATTATAATTTAATTTTTTGTTAATACAAATTAACTTCTTGAACTCTCAGGAAACAACAAAACATTTTATGGGTAAATTACCTAGCAAGTTATTAAATTTTTCTAGAGTTTTTAATTATCGTTTAGACTTTTTGGAACATAAATTTTTTTAATGTAGCCATCAAAAAATTATTAAAAATTATATATAAAAAATTAACAGGATGTTCGCGAACTTATTAAGTCGAGTTGGACATTGCTCGACTTGCTAAGATTTTGAATCAAATTCGAATTCGAGTCAAGTCGAGTTAACTTCAAATCGAGCGTTGGTGAGTTTTGACCGAATCAAACTCGAACTGTTTGCAAGTTACTTAATTAGCACTCCTAGGTGTATTAAAAAATTGAGCAATTTTTTCCCACACAAAAACACAATTGACAACTCTTGTGCCTTTCATTTCATAGCTTTTTTTTTTCACACAAAAACTCAATTAGCACCCCTCAGTCCCTCACTAGCAAACATTTTTTTTCCCGCAAAGCAAAGTCTTTATATTGACCAATATATTTTTATTGACCACTTCAAAGTCACGTAATAAAACAAAACCATCGAAAGAGAAAGAATAAGAAATTGTGGATTGTCTCTTTGGAAAGATTATCAAATTTGACTAACAAACAATACATGAGTGTATTAAAATTTTGAACCATTTTTCACAACTAACAGCTGCTGTATCTTTCATTTCATAGCTTTTCCACTCACATGCAAAAATTAGAAATAATCAAATACATTTTATTAACCACTTCAAAGTCACTCGTCATTAGTTCAAACAAAACCATCCAAAGAAGAGTATATAAAGGGCAAACTGTAATAGGGGAGCAAGAACTTACAGTTGAATAGTGAAAATCAGACGAAGGAAAGTGTTAGAAAAATCAATAATTCGAGAAATAAAATAAAAGACACAAACAAACATTAATATTAATAATAAAAATAAATATCAGCATTGACACGATAGTACATAACAACATTTAACAACTATCACGGTTCAAACAATGATATATCTAAAATGATCATGAACATTTATTAAGAACAATTTTATCAATTAAGTAAAGGTCGAAAACATTTATAAAAAAAATCAATTAACTTCGTTGCGCTAATTTGCACCAATCGGGGTCCTACAGTGGCAAATTAATCAGTTAAGAACGAAGATAGCTATTGACAATCTAACGTGACAAACTAGACTTTGTCACGCAACGCTGTAAGCGAAAGAAAATAGTTTATGTAAAAAAAATATTTATCACAATTTAATCAACAAATTATTATTAATGGAGTTGCAAAAAATTTCTTTATAATTTCATGAGTTATGTGTTTGATATTTTTTATTTTTTGAAAAACAAGATATGATTATTAAAATTAAACAGAAAGCAAACCACTAGGCATAGTGGATGCAAACAGGATCAGCAAGATCGTTCAAAGATCCAAGACAAACAAAAAGAAACACAATGCAAAACAAACCAAATTTCAGGGTTTACTTTGATTTTTATGGTCATACTATTAACAACGAATAGGTGGTGTTTGTGATCATTAATTAATAGGATTAATATCCTATACACAAGCGGTGGAAACTGAAAGTTTCCACAAGCGCCTTAGTTTTAGGGTACAGAGAGTTAGTTTAGGGTATAGGGTTTAGGTGTATGGAATTAGAATTTAGGGATAGTTATTTCAATTTAAGGTTTAGGGTTATAATTTAGGGTTTATAGGTTAAAACTTAAACTCTCACCATATTAATCTAAAAACTAAACTCTAACCTATAAACCCTAAATTATAACCCTAAACCTTAAATTGAAATAACTATCCCTAAATTCTAAATCCCTACACTTAAACCCCTATACCCTATACCCTAAACTAACTTCATATATCCTACAACTAAGGCGCTTGTGGAAACTTTCAGTTTCCACCGACTGTGTATAGGATATTAATCCTAATTAATATATAAAGAATGGGTATGGGTTATCTGGCTATCTCGCTTGTGTCTTCCTTTGTAGCTTGACAGACTCCAATATTTTCATTTACTCCACACCCAAAATCAGATGGGGAACACTTTCCTCAACTTAGCTCTTCTTATCGTCTTCCATTTTTCTATGCCTACTTTCTCCATGAAGTTAACCAATATACTTACAGACCGGTCGGCTCTTCTTGCATTGAAAGATCATGTTTCTCGCGACCCTGAAAATGTCTTGGTAACTAATTGGTCAGCTTCTAACCCTGTTTGCAATTGGTTCGGTGTCGGTTGCGGATCCAAGCACAGTAGGGTCACAGCTCTAAACCTTACCGGGTTGGGACTCGTAGGCACCCTTCCACCCCACTTAGGAAATTTATCATTCCTTTCTCTTCTTGACATTGCAGACAATAGTTTTCATGGTAGATTACCTACTGAGTTATCTAATTTGCGACGACTGAAATATTTAAACTTTGGTAACAACAGCTTCAGCGGAGAAATCCCATTCTCTTTGGGCTATTTGCCAAAGTTAGAGGAGTTGTACTTGTACGAAAACCAGATTTCAGGTTCAATACCTTCCTCCATCTTTAATATATCCTCGTTGCAAGTGATTAATCTAAGCAGAAATATGCTCTACGGTTCCATACCCTCTGTTCCACTCGATTTGCTTTCACTAGAATTCATCAATTTCAACTTAAATAATCTCACCGGCCATGTTCCAAAGGATATGTTTGATCGTCTTCCGAATTTGAAAGAACTATACTTGGGTGCTAATATGCTTTCTGGTAGTATTCCAGTCAGTTTATTCAAGTGTAAGAAGCTACAAACTTTGTTCTTAACATTTAACCAATTGGAGGGAAATCTACCCGTAGAAATTGGGAATTTGAGCATGCTTCGGTTGTTCTCCATCTGTCAGAACCACTTTCAAGGTAATATGCACTAACCACTTTTTAAAGCTTTGTAAGTATTTACATTTTGTTTTTGTTTTCCTCAGAGTACTTTGAGAATGTAAAACAAAAGGTTGATTTCGGGAGAAAAAAATTCAAGTTTACTAGTATAACGATTAGGATCAGTTTAAATGAATTTAGGTATTAATGTGTTACGAAAACAGATAGTTTCACGAAAATTAATAAAAAGATAATTGATGAAGGAGATTTTTATCATGGGTTTATCTAACATATGTATACATGCATAGGTTAAAGGTCATTTAATAATTTAAATTTAATACAAGATTCTATTTGAAAAACTAACAATCATTTAATGTATTATACAACCTTAAAAGATTTTATTGAAAAATCTAAACACAAAACCCTAAATCATATACCCTAAGGGGGCGTTTGGTTCACGGAATAGATTATTACCTGGGGTAATAATCTTTTCCGAAATCTTATTCCCATGTTTGGTTTGTCCTCATTCCCACCAAACCGGAAAAGATTATTACCAACAGTAGCACTTTTTTGTCAACATTCCATGAATGTGATTCCCACTCTTCCCTTAGGTATTTGTCAATTCCCGCCACTTTGGACAAAATTACCCTTAAAGTAATAGTTTTTTTTTAATTTGGATCATTTGTAGCATATGTAAATGATGTAAATTTATTAAATAATTTTGTTTCATATTAGTTTGATATTTAAATGGTTTTACACATATTTAAAAGTAGTTTAATATTTAAATAAAAAAATCATGGCTATGAAAATTTTCGATAAAATGTCTAAATACTCTGTAAATTTTTTATAAAATTTTATTAATAAAATAAAATAGACACATAGCATATTACAAAGAGAAACTTTGTGTTTATTGGTTTTATGTTCTAATTTCGTAGAAATCCTCGCAACTTAGTGTTTCGTGATACGATCATCATCTCTTATTTATCATTTTTCCTTGACTTTATGTGATTTATTATTATTTTATTATTTCAATCGTGCTTTAATATTTGGAGAATATATTTATTTAAAAGTCGTTACCCATTAAATATTTATTTATTTGAATTTAATTTTAAAAATTTTAATATTAATAAAAATATATATTTCATATTGTTTATAATAATTATATTAGTAGTATGCTAAGTATAAGTGTATGAATCTTCAAGCAAATGTTTTTAAACTAATATTGAAAGTTTAACTTGTTAAAAAAATGTATCACAAGGACAATATAGTAAAATTTACTTCCATGTAATCTTATATTCCCTCAACCAAACAATGTAATCTTACATTCCTACCAAATAAACCAAACAAAGTATTTTAATAATCCCAGTAATATCTCAAGTAATGTTACATTCCAGGAATCATATTTCCAAAGGTAATCCTATATTCCGTGAACCAAACGCACCCTAAAGTTATTATTGAGTTTTCTTTTAGAAAAATGTCTTAAATCTTAGCCAATCAGATAGAAGGGAAACTATATATTGTCAATGTATTAAACTCTGTTTTTTTATTCCTCCCACATCAGTTTAATGTATCTGTTTGTTAAAATTAATTTATGACAGGTATGATACCAGGACAGATTGGCAACCTAAAGAATCATGAATACTTGGATTTGGGACATAACAATCTTGTTGGTCCAATTCCTCCTGCAATATTCAATTCATCAACTCTGTATTTCATTTCTTTGGAATCAAATCAGCTGTCTGGCAGTCTTCCATCAAACATGGGGCTTTGGCTTCCAAACCTGGAATATTTAAATCTTGGGAGTAATCAACTCGTTGGTTCATTCCCAATGACTATTTCCAATGCCTTCCAGCTTAGTGTTCTTGATATGTCACATAATTACATTTCAGGGTCTATTCCGGACACTCTTGGCAATCTAAGAAATTTAAGGACACTCAACCTGGAAGCAAATAATCTAACTTCCTCAGGAATGGGGTTTCTCTCTTCTTTGACAAACTATCCAGGCTTGGAAGTCTTGTCTTTCGGCGACAACGAATTGATCAGTGGTGAACTACCGGGTTCGCTCGGAAATCTCTCAGCTTCCCTTCAGATCTTCTTTGCTGCTAGGTGCAACATCAGGGGTAGCATTCCTGACTCAGTTGGTGAGTTGATAAACTTGGAATCCTTGGATTTGTCAGCAAATAATCTATCCGGAGACATTCCCAGGTCCTTAGAGCAACTCCGTTATCTCAAATATTTCAATGTCTCTTTCAATAGACTTGAAGGGAAAATTTTTGATGGAGGATCGTTTGCCAATTGGAAAGATGTTACAAATTTGGATTTTTCGGGAAATAATTTTTCAGGTGCAATCCCAGACAGAATCTGTGATCTAAACAGTGGTTTGAGATATCTTGGCCTTAATGACAATCAATTGGAAGGGGCACTGCCACTCTCTTTGATTAATTGCACTCACCTGGTAATTCTTAATGTTGCAAACAACAGGTTTAGTGACACCTTTCCTCATTGGTTGGGCGCGCTCCCAAAGCTTCGAGTTCTAGTCTTGAGCTCTAATAGGTTCCACGGTTCCATTCAAGATTCCATAGCCACATCTTTCTTCACCAAATTGCAGATGCTTGATCTCTCTAGTAATGCCTTCACTGGCCTATTACCAACCAACTTCTTCCATAATCTCAAGGCTCTGAGAGAAGTAGTCGAATACGAATATGATGATTATCGGTACTCTGTCAATGTAACTATTAGGGGCTTGGAGCTACCGTTTACAATATCTGTAGCTATACCTGTATTCACATGCATAGATTTGTCGAACAATGGATTCCATGGAGAAATTCCCGAGGCAGTCGGAGAGCTCAGCAGGCTTCTAGCACTCAATCTCTCTCATAACAGCCTAACTGGTCCTATCCCGACATCGTTCGGGAATTTGGCACCACTCGAATCGTTAGATCTCTCGTTTAACAAGCTGAGTGGCAGCATCCCATCCCAGTTGACGAGTTTGACATTTCTTGAAGTGTTGAGGTTTCAGAACAACAATCTCGTCGGACACATTCCCCGCGGCAAGCAATTCGAAACATTCGAGAACGAGTCCTATGCAGGGAACTTGGATTTGTGTGGATTCCCATTGTCAAAGGAATGCAACAATGGCGAGGGGTCACAAACAGAGAACCATGAAGTGAACGAAAAAGGGATGGTCTTTATTTGGAAAGTTGTGCTGATGGGGTATGGAAGTGGATTGGTATTCGGAATTAGCATGGCGTACGTTGTATTCACGACGGGAAGGCCGTGGTGGTTGGTGAGAATGATCGAAAGAGATTTGAAAGAGAAGATTACAAGCTGGATTCCGAAGAAAAAAATAAACTAGTCATGCAAATGCTTGGAAATGTTGGCTCCAAATACATGAGTTGTTGAACCATGAATTCCTAGATTTATCATGAAATAGTATATTCGAATAGATTATGAAGTCTTGATATGGTTAGAATTATGATACTCATTATGCTTGTGAAAATTGTGAGTCGTCTTACTCTTGCTTTAACCGTAGAGTTAACATGTCTATATCATAGATCTTTGCTTATATTAAAATTGTATTTTTATGTTTACGAATTACATGAAATATAGTAAAATAGAAATGTATTGTTAAACTTATAAGGTTTAGCATTCGGAATGTTTTTGTTCCTAATATGATAGATTGTGATTAAGAAAATTTAGTAACCAAATTAGTAGTTTTAAAAATCCATCATTGAAAAATTTAAAGTTCTTTTAGAAAACCAGTCTTAAAAGAAAAATCACTCCCCCCATTTTTTCTGCAGCGGTTACAAGAAGTTTGCAAGTTCTTTTTTCTCTTTGTTGATTTTCTTCTTCACCGGCAACGACCTTTGGCCGTTTTGCTGGTTTTGTATATAAATAACTTTCATCTTTAGTGATGAATGCTTTAATTTTATGTTTTTCTTGTTTTTCTTTTACTTTGTCATTTTCATATCAAATCTGCTTTCATGGCAGTTCTTTTGTTTGCTTTTATGGCAGTTCCTTCGTCTGCCTTTATGGCAGTTTTAGTTTGTCTTTTGACAGTATAGCGTTCGAGTGACGAAATTTCAGCGAGCGTTTTTCTGCGAAGGAGTCCGATCTATAAATGCTTATGATTTTCTGTTGTGGTTGTGCCGATATGCCAAGAACAAGTAGCGGAAGAAATTGCTGTCTTCAAAGAGCACTCTGGTTAAAGCTATAATTTCCTGTCACTTTTAATATAATCCAGTTTATTTCAAAAAAAATCCATCATTGAAATTGGGTTTGTATGAATTTGATGAAGTAATTCGAGTATTATCATTCGAACAAAAATTATTTGTCTTTTTTTGTCCTTTCTATATTCAACATAAAAAATTTAAATTCTAAATCCTAAATTATAAACCATAAACTCTAAAAAAATATACTTTGCCACTAATTCCTTAAATATATTTCTTTAATTATGGGCATAGAATGAGGCACCGAAAAAGATAAATAGGATTTCTCAAATAAGCAATTGCAGTAGGATGAGAAACAAATAACGTCATCCACAGGCCACATGGGCTATTGGCATCTTTCAACTAGATTTGCTTGACAGTTCATTCTCCATTCACATTCAAACTCATCCACACAACAAACCTCAGATACAATACCACCCCTCTTCATTTTATCTCTACCATCCTAGGTCCTTTTTATTTTATCTCTTCATATAAAAAAGGGAATTTAAAATGTTAATTTGATTGGTGATTCAATCGAATTATTTAAAATTAAATTAACATTTTTTTCATTTAATTAGTAATCAAATTGTAATTTATTAATCGAATCGAACAAAATTCGCTTAATTCTATCAGTTTTTGAATTTACTGAAAATTATTATAAGTTTTAGGGTTTGTGTTTTTCTTTTATTGAAATTGGATTAAACTGAATATTTTTCCCTTTTGATTAAAAATCGGTTGAGCCTTAAAATATTAATGCGACTGTGGTTAAAAATTAGTTAGATTTAGGGATGGACATTTTACTCGACCCGGCCCAATCGGGTCAAATTTTTTAAATGAAAAAAATTGGGTTCGATCGGGTTTTAATTAAGGGTGAAGTCGGGTTCGGGCCTAAGTGAAAAATTTCTGACCCAACTCGGGACTAATTGTGTAATTTTTTCCTAAATTTTTTAGGGGTATTTTGCTTTAATTGAATTGAACCCGTAAACAATGGCTCCTCTGTCATATTGCCAACCAAGCAACTTTGGAATTTTGCTTTAAGGACCAAATTGAAAAAATACGTAAATAACGAGGGCTAAATTTAGTGAATTGTTTTGAATTAGGACTAAATTGATTGAATGTGTAAATATGAAGGATTAAATGTGCTATTATACAAAACTTTATAACAGACACTTAACGGGAATTAACGTCTAGTTGTCATTTTGTTACAAAATACAAAATTTAATTGTCATTTTATAACATTTAAAAGTTTGGTTACCGTTTAATTTTTTTAACAAAGTTCAATGACCGTTTATGAACTTTACCCTTAGATTTTAATGAGTATGAGCTTAAAATATGTATCTAATATTTATAATATAGTTAATATTTAACATTTTCAGAACTCAACAAATAATTCAAGTGAAAAAAAAGAATAATGTTCATCCAGGAGATTAAATTAATCAATTTCGAATTAAATTATACGAAAACCAAATTATAAAAAATCTTTAACGGTTAATTGATCTAAAATATAATTAACCAACTGATTAATCAAATTAAATTTAATTTCAAAAGATTAATTTGATTTTAACCGAAAAATGAACACCCATATTGTTTAACCGAGTTATACTTATACATAAACAAAATCAAATACTAATTATTGGTTGGTGGTTTGACTTGGAAAAGACACATAGACATGTTAATCATTACTTGAAACATAATCTCTCTTAATCCACACGACGTTCGCCTTGTTTCACGGTCTCAACGTGATTGACGGTGTCCCTCTTTTCTCAACTATTCTCAACCCCTCTATTTTTTTTCTTTTTTTTTATTCACACCCTTAATTCAAAAAATTTAAATTACACTATCAATTATTTTTATAATGATGTCATATTTATTTTTGATATTTTCTATACGAAAATTATTTTAATCCATTTGAGTAAATGAAAAAAACAAAATATGACAACCTTTTTAAGAATTAATTATAAAATTTTAATGCTTGAGCTTAATCTTCTTCTTTATTTTAATAAAAAAAAGACATGTAGTGAGTAATAATAGTATATATTTTATGACAACTTGGTTAATTAAATATTTTAGCAGATTTCATGGATGATACAAGTCAAAAATAGGTTGCACTTCTTACCTTAGAGTTCAAACTATCAAAATCATAGCTTCTATTTACTTCTTATTCAATGCATTTACTATATTAAATTCATAAAGGTAACTAGTTGATTGAATTGATAAAAATCAAATGTTTCATTTAAAAATTGATAATTATAACGATGAATACAAGTTTCCTCAAATGCATGGAATTAATGTTTTTTTCGAATAGGATGGGAGGCCTAAGCTATTACATTAAGCAGTTCACAAACGGGCGAAAGAGGGCCAAAAATATCTTTATACAAAAAAATGTAATAGTAAATAGAGTTATGTCTGGATCGAAATTAAATTTTATCACAAAATCAACCGTCATATTAGCTTTATAATGGATATATACAAATTCAACCATCCTAATACATGGGATGTTTTAATTTAATATTATGGAGGGTTATTTTTTTTTGACCAAATGCAATGTCTCATCAATATTGTATTGGGGTTTAAATATAGTGTTAGGTTATACAGAATATAGAGGATGAATCTATTTATATTAGTGTAATATTAAAATCATTTTATAATTTATGTTTAATTAATGTTTTAAACAATTTAGTTGTTAATATTAATATTTTGTTCATATAAATCATGTATACTATGTAATTAGAGTAAATTATAAATTTCTAACTATTTATAGGTGTTATGATTTTTCTAATATTTAATTATTTTTACAAAAATTATATTTATAGTAATTATATATTTGTATTTAACATTTCTTTCAAATCTGATAAATATGTTATGTAATATCTATAAGAGATTTGATTTGAAAAAAAATTGCCAAAATATGAATCATTGTCAGTTGAAAATAAGGAAAATTCGTTCTATGTATCCTACTCATAACAAAAGTCCAAGCTCCTTTTTTTGTTGTGGGAAAAACATATTTTATGTAAAAAAATAAAATAATAATTCACATATTTGGTTTGAAAGAATTGACTTGTAATTAGATAGATGCCTCCAGCTAAAAGACCTTGAAAACTTGCAAAACAGAATAATTAAGATTTGACAAGTAATATTTTTTAACAAAGAGTAAACTACAACGGAGGTCACTTAATTATTGATAAAGTTATATTTAGGTCACTCAATTATTAAAAATTATATTTGAGTCACTTAATTATGGTAATATTGTATTTGGGTCACCCAATTATTAAAAGTTACACTTGGTTCACTCAACTATGGGAAAGGTTACATTTGGGTCACCCTTCTTATTTATATATATATATATATCAATTTGTGTATTAGATTAATTAAGGATTTCAAATTAAGTACTCTAATGTCAATGAGGGTATACAAGTAATTTGGAAGAAAAATGATCAAGTTGATGTTTTTTTTTAATATGAAGGGTGACCCAAATGTAACCTTTAAAAATTGGGTGACCCAAATGTAACCTTACCCATAATTAAATGACCCAAGTGTAATTTTTAATAATTAGGTGACATAAATGTAATCTTACCCATAATTGAGTGACCTCCATTGTAATTTACCCTTTAATAAATAAATAACAAATCTTATAGAATTGGAGTTAAGAAAAATGAAATTTTTTTTTTTTTTTAAAAAAAATGGAACAGATAGGGACGACAGTGATAGTGGCCATGTGCGCCGATGCGGCGGATTTTAAACATAATAATCAGATCCTTTCACGCTAAATTTAACGGCCGTTTAGGGTTATATTCCGTCCAAAAACGTCAGTTAGTGTCGTTAAACTTAATAAAAAAACTGTTGGAAACATTTAAATATCCTTTTTATTTTAGTTTAATTGCACTTAAGTTATAGATTAATTTTTAAACTTTAAAATATTTCATCGATTAAGTTTAGTTCGATTAACATCTTATTGGTACAATATACATGAAACTCGTATAATCGATAATGCTTAAGTGTTTAATGTTACTACAAGTTTAAATACTTGTTAAATTAAGTCTTGTCTCTCTCAAAATTAAAATTAAATATTTATCAAGTCATTTTTAATTTTAAATTAAACGATTTTATCTCTCGTGTTTATTTCTGATTTCGTCCTTAATTGACAAGATTCAAACTTAATACGTATCAAAGTGCTGAGGAGTATAGCACTAACCAAACTAACTTATGTTAACAAAACATTTCAATTGGATCCTTTAAAGTATCATTTTAATCTTACTTTTTTCACTTGAGTTTTTATATGAAATGTCAACACACGTTTACAAAACAAAACCATGTTAGATTTAACTAGCATTTAAATCTAAATTAACAGCTAAATTGATAAAATAAAAATTAATTGGTAATTGAATTTAATATTCTAAAATTTAATGGTTAATTTAAAATTTAACATATTTTTTAAAAAGGGTATTTATTGTATGATTTATTAATTTGGGCATTGGTCGAATCGGATAAAAATCATATGTCCCTTTTCGGTTCCCCTATATATGGCCCAACACTAATACAAAAAACATTAAATTCCAAGCACTAACCCTAAATTCTAAATCCTAAATACTACACCCTAAAATATACACCCTACTTAAATTTCATAAACTCTAACCTTAAACCCTAAACTCTAAACCTAATTTTGAGTGTGAGGCATAAGTAGGGCACCAAAAAGGGCAGAGGATTTCCGTCCAGTCAAATCATACAATAATAAACAAGGATAAGGGTCGTACCTGATAAGTGTGTGTTTGGATGGGCGTTTGGAGGCCTAAAATCTCGATTCAACGAGATATTTGGCCTCGAACGCCGTGCCCACATTTTTAGATCTAAAATTTTAAAATTAATTATGGACCCCAAATGTGATTTTGGGAGAAGCAAAGTAGAATTAGCTTTTGTGTTTTATCGTGATTTTTACACTATATTTTTATACAATCGTGATTTTTAAGAAAAAAAAAACTCTCAAACATAAATCACGTTACTTTAAAATTAATTTTACACAAAATTAATTCTATAAAATCACATTGATTCAAAATCAATTCTACCACCGCAAAATTAAACACACACTTAGTACTCCATATCTAAAACAAAATATTTAGTACATCTCCCTCACCATTAACGTTAAACTGACGTCAATTAAGCTAAACACGTCAAATGGTCCCTACAAATTACAATTTCACTTGTAGACGAAACACCGTTAACGTCAAACCGCCGTCAACGCCGTCACCTCCAAAACCGCGTAAAAAGTGGGTCCCCTTCGATCGTTTGGTCCCTGCCATTCTTTTCCAGTTCAATGATCCATCTAATTTATCATCAAAAAGTTGTTTTCTTTTTCCTTATATCTTCAAAAAAATAACAAATTTCCCAAACTTTTTTGTTTAACTACATCAAGCTTACAGTAATAGCTTCACTTCCAGGACTTTCATAAACCTTTCTGAACCAAAAGCTTATGAAAAAGTTTCTAATTACTGAGTTTCATAGAAATAAACAGCTGTGTTTTCATGGGAAATGATACATTCCCAGGCGGCTTCAAATACTTTGAAAATTCACCCTATCTTTTGTTCTTTCTTCTAAATTACTAGTGGGGTCCTCTTTGTTTGTTCTGTAATGACAACCTAATCAACAGCCTGGAAAAGTTGCGTTATATGTACTGCCGAAGCTGCTTGCACTTTCTTTTTTTTCTTAAAGGGTTCTTAATATTTTCTTGGTGGCATTCACGTTTTCTCAGCTGGGATTTTTTTGTCGAGAAAATCCAAACTCAGAAACCCCATTTCAGTGAATAGCTTATTGTTTCAATTTTGGCTTCATTTGTGAGGTAAGGGTATTGATGAAGTTTTGATATTTCCAGTAAAGTTTATGTTTTTACATTGTGTTGTAATGTTAATTAGATCTGAGCGTTGGAAAGACATGAACTTTGAGGGGTTGATTAGGTTAATTCTTTTGTAGTTTTGTGGGATTTTGGGGTTTTCTTTGGATCTTAGTTTACTTGGTTGGTTTCAAGCAGTGTTTTGATTCTTTGTTGTTAATGGTTTGTTGAGTTGGGAGCTTGGGAATTGAAATTGTATTAGGCGTTTGAATTATTGTAAAAGTTGAAGATGAAAATAGGGTATTTGGTGCCTTTGGTTTTAGCTGTTGTGTTGTTCGAGTTTTCGGACTATCGAATCGAGGCTGCATTCACGCCTGTTGATAACTACTTGATTGTTTGTGGTTCTTCAAAAGATGTTACATTCCAAGGTAGAACTTATGTTCCTGATTCAGGCCATTCTTCTCTTTCCTTGAAGAGTGGAAGTTCTTTTATTGCTAGTTCTAATTCCAGTGTTCCGTCTTCGATATATCAATCGGCTCGAATCTTCTCCGGCATTGCTTCTTATAAGTTCAATATCAAGAAAGAAGGTCGGCATTGGGTCCGGCTCTACTTTTATCCTCTTCCGAAATCAGGCCAGGACTTGACCTCTGCTCCAATAACGGTTGTCACCGATGATATTGTGCTCTTGAACAACTTCACTTTCAAGAACTATAATGGTTCTTTTTTGTTCAAGGAGTATGCAATCAATGTGACTTCAGATGCCATGACTCTTACCTTCATTCCTTTGAACAATTCGGTTTCGTTTGTTAATGCAATCGAAGTTGTCTCCATCCCGGATGCAATCCTGCCTGACCAGGCATTAGCTTTGAATCCATCTGCTCCTGTTAGTGGTCTTTCAGAATTTGCCATGGAGACTGTGTATCGGTTAAACATGGGAGGGCCATTGATCACTGCTCAGAATGATACGCTCGGAAGAACATGGGAGAATGATGTGAAATATCTCCATGTAAACAGTTCTGCTCTGAATGTTTCAGTCAATCCGGCTTCTATCAAATATACAGCTTCCGTTACACCAGAAACAGCGCCGAATTGGGTCTATGCCACTGCCGAAGTCATGGGTGATGCAAATGTTCCCAGCATGTCCTTCAATGTAACTTGGGTCTTCCAGGTTGATCCGAACTTCAGGTACTTAGTTCGTGCTCATTTTTGTGATATCTCAAGTTTATCACTCAACACTTTGGTTTTCAACCTATACATAAATGATGATATGGCTGTTGCAAGTCTCGATCTATCAACATTGACCAACGACCTTAACGTGCCTTACTTCAAGGACTTTATCTCCAATTCTTCAGTGGAATCCGATACTTTGACTGTTAGTATCGGTCCAGATTCAATGGCGGACATCACTAATGCAACTATGAACGGATTGGAGATCATGAAAATCAGCAATGATGCTGGAAGCCTGGATGGACTTTCTTCAGTTAAGAATCTCCTTCCAAAATCATCCTCGAAGAAGAACAAGATATGGATAATAATCGGTTGTATTGTTGGAGCTGTGGCTGCAGTGGCATTAATCGGATTTTGCTATTGTGTTCTGGCTGCAAGGAAGTCAAAAGCTACTCAACAAGGACATTCATGGTTACCGTTGCCCTTATACGGAAACTCTCTGACCATGACCAAAAATTCCACTACATCGCAGAAGAGTGGAACGGCAAGCTGCATCTCGTTGGGTTCCTCGAATCTGGGGCGGTTCTTCTCCTTCCAAGAAATCCTTGATGCTACCAACAAGTTTGATGAGAGCCTACTTCTTGGAGTCGGTGGTTTCGGAAGGGTCTACACCGGAACCCTCGAAGATGGGACTAAAGTTGCTGTCAAAAGAGGTAATCCTAGATCCGAACAAGGTCTTGCTGAATTCCGTACTGAAATTGAAATGCTGTCTAAACTTCGCCACCGCCACCTTGTCTCTCTTATTGGCCATTGTGATGAAAGATCGGAAATGATTCTTGTTTACGAGTATATGGCTAATGGACCACTTAGAAGTCATCTTTATGGAACAAATCTACCTCCTCTATCGTGGAAGCAACGGCTTGAAATATGCATCGGGGCTGCTAGGGGACTTCATTATCTCCACACCGGTGCAGCCCAAAGCATTATTCATCGTGATGTGAAGACCACAAACATTCTCTTGGATGAGAATTTTGTAGCCAAAGTGGCAGATTTCGGTCTTTCGAAAACTGGTCCAGCTTTAGATCAGACACATGTGAGTACCGCTGTTAAGGGTAGCTTTGGTTACCTTGATCCAGAATATTTCCGAAGGCAGCAACTTACAGAGAAGTCCGATGTGTATTCATTTGGGGTGGTTTTGATGGAAGTTCTCTGCACTAGGCCGGCTTTAAACCCTGTTCTCCCGAGAGAACAAGTTAATATCGCGGAATGGGCAATGACTTGGCAGAAGAAAGGCATGTTGGATCAAATCATGGACTCTAACCTGTCGGGGAAAGTCAATCCAGCTTCTCTCAAGAAGTACGGAGAGACAGCTGAAAAGTGCCTGGCCGAGTACGGCGTTGACAGGCCATCAATGGGAGATGTATTATGGAACCTCGAATATGCTCTTCAGCTGGAGGAGACTTCATCAGCACTAACAGAACCCGATGATAACAGTACAAACCATATCCCGGCCATTCAGTTGACACAACTCGAGCCATTTGATAACAGCGTAAGCATGCTTGATGGTAATTCCGGCACTGATGATGATGCTGAAGATGCTGCCACCAGTGCTGTATTTTCACAACTCGTAAATCCCCGTGGAAGATAGATGACAATCAGTCCTGCCCGGTGATTTTAGCCGATCGACATCCTGCTAGAAGAACTAATACTTGGAATTGGAAATATCCCAAGAGATTGAAGGAATGTATTTTTTTTTCTTGTTACATTTATTCTGTTTTTTTCCTCAAAATTCCATCCATGATATAATTTAGTTTGTATTATAGTTAAGTGATGGTTACCAATTAATCCATCCGAAATTCGCAAGCAATGTACAATAAATATTCCATTATTGTTGATTTAATTCATGTTATGATTACACAGTTTCCAGATAAGGAATATCTTATTGCCATCACCACCAATGAATCTGGGGTGCAAGAATGCTGTACCAGGGGCATTGCAGTTCTGCTCGTCTATACATATTCTTAACACTTTGACAAAGCGATCTGTTCATACAAGACGGTTGTACTTCCGTTGGACTGTTTCAAGTCTTTAAAAATCTCTAATAATAAGTAAACATCGATTAATCTTTGACCTGTGTAATTTTAAATTTAAAGAATTGTGTACGAGAAATCAATATAAATTTATGAAATTATAGTCAATATTAAAATAGAGAGTAGTTAGCGTGTTTTATAAACGCGTTTGGTCAAATGTGAACAAAAACTATATTGATCAAAGAAAATATACAAATGAACACTACAAAAGAATGAGAAGAAATGTAGAAGGAAGGTTCCTTGTTATCAGTATAATACATAAAAATGTAGAAGGAAGCATCTGGGTAATAAGGTTAAATCCAAAACAAAATATTTGCAGAAATAAATAGGAGATCATAACCATCTTAACCAAATATGGAGCTGCGCAAAGTGTTGGTCGACGAGTATATAGCCCCAGAAGTTCAAGGGAACTCCATCAGAGCACCCGGAGTTCAGGGGAATTCTATCAGAACACCTGAGGTTCAGGGAAAGTCCGTCAAAGCACCCGAAGTTCAAGGGAACTCCATCAGAGCACCTGTGGTTCAGGGGAAGTCCCTCGGAGCACCTGCGAGGGCCGGTCCTGAGTTTTTGGAAGTCCGGAGCGAACTAAAAAAATGGGTCTTAAAGTGAGGATTTAAATTGTAATTATAGTTACAGTCGTATTTTCGGTTGTGTTGTGTTTATCATGATTGTGGATATAATAGATGTTATTTTGTTTATTGCAATTATCGCGGTTATGAATTTTTTTAGTAACATATGCTATTGTGGACATAATGGTTCCATATATCACGGTTTTAGATGATGTTGCTACCGTCATATAACAATAGGGCTGAGCATGGTGAACCGCAAAACCGAAAACCGATCCGAACCGAGGTGTTTGGGCGATTTATGGTTCATAAGTTTGCAAATCGTGGTTAACCGAATCGAACCGAATTTGATATTTTATTTAATTTATAATTGTTTTTCTAATATAAAAATATGTATTTTATACTTAAAATATTGTAAATGCATTTTTAATTATTATTATTCACTTAAAAAATTAAATTTTTAATAAATATTTATGAAAAACACTTTAAAACTTTAACTCTTATTGTTTAAAAGTCATCAAATAAAGTTATTTTGTCAAAATAAAATACAAATTTTCAAAAACTAACGTTAATATGGAAAAACCGAAAATCGAGGTTAACCGAACCGAAAACCGATGGTTACTAAAATAGCTTACCAATTTAAACCGAAACCGAACCGTATACACCTCTATATAACGATCGTTGTTGTGGTTGCATGCCGCTATTTAAATCTTTATCCCTAATAGCAAGTAATGAAAGAAATTAAATTTTAAGAGTTGGTCCATCGTAACAAGTATTGAAAAAATTGGTCCCTTAATAACAAGTATTGAAAAAATTAAAATTTTAAAACTATTAAAAAAAACTTTGATACACATGCCGTGTAAACTTTAGTTTACACGTGCCTTTTAGTTTCAGGGGTTAGGGTTTTAGTTTAGGGGTTTATGTTGTAGGGTTTAAAATTAGTGTTGAAAATTTAGGGTATAGGGTTTAGGGTTTATGGTTTAGTTTTTTAAGGTTAGGGTTAGAATTTAGGATTTGAGTTTTATAATGTAAATATGCAGGCTTATGTAAAATTAGTTTTACCAGCATGTATATCAAAATTTTACCTTAAAATTATGCCCATAATAACAAATATTGAAAAAACTGGAGCCCTAGTAACAAGTACTAGAAAAAAAATTGAATATTAAGAGTAGATCTCTAATAATAAATATCGGAAAAAACTCAGCCCCTAATAACAATTATTAAAAAATAGGCCCTTAATAACAAGTATTAAAAAATTGAATATTAAAAGTATACCACTACTAATAAATATTAAAAAATATTCAACCTCTAATAACAAATATAAAAAATAGGTCATAATAACAAGTATTAGAAAAAATAAATATTAAAAGTAAATCTTTAATAATAAATGTTAGAAAAATCTTAACCCCTATTAACAAATATTAAAAAATAAATTATAATAATAAATATTAAAACAAACTAAATCTTTAAATATAATTCAAAAATATACCATATTAATTTTCCTGAGCAATAGGCCCTGGGCGGGCGCCCTTGCTGCCCCTGCCCAGGGCCGGCCCTGGCACCCGCGATTACCGAGGAATCCCTCAGAGTACCCGTAGTTCAGGCGAAGTCTCTCAGAGCACCCGCGATTACCGGGGAATCTCTCAGAACATTCGTGGTTCAGGCGAAGTCACTCAGAGCACCTGTGGTTCAGGCGAAGTCTCTCAAAGCACCTGTGATTTAAATGGGCGTTCTGCCACCGCCCAAAGAAGTACATTGTTCGATGGTGATTACACTTAAGTTGAAATCATTCTCATTCTTTTCTTACCGTTGATTTTGTGATGTCTATTAGAGTTTAATCTATTTCCTTAAATGAATAGAGCTTACGAATCTTTTGTTAACTGTTGTTTATTAAGCTAAATAAAGTAGTATGAATAATTTTTCTTTTATGTCTATTTAATAAGCAAACGTATATTCGATTCGTTTACGTTCAAGAACAAACTCTAATTTAACAACACCATGCTTCTCAATGGTTATGATCTGGATGGCACAAAACCAGTTCCTCCGCGTACCATTATAAGAAACAACGTTGAAGATGCCAACCAAGCCTATAAAGTGTAGTTATGTCTAGACCTATTAATCCAACAAGCCATGACGTGGCATCCATTGATCATAGAAAACTCTGTTATAAATTATCTTATTAAAGAATTGCATATAGTTATGTGGTCTTAAATAAAAATAGTTCGGAAAATATATAATATGTGGTGAACATAGATCAAACACGTGACCTTCAGATCTTCAGTATGACACTCTCTCAACTGAGCTATCCCGAACAAGTGAATATAATTTTTTTTCATTTTTAAAGTGTTGTGATTTAATGAGAACAACTTTTTAATATAATATTATTTTGATATAGAGGAATGAGACATTAGGTATCTTAAGTAAGGTTAAAAGTTCGATTTATGACATTATAAATAAAACAATTTTAATTGACAGAATCATTCTCATAATAAGTTTCTACGATATTTGATTCGTATTAGTTGATTAATGAGTTGAATATATGTGGTTATAAAAAAGGAAAATACTTTGATGCACAACAAGCCCTTTAATTTTAGGGTTTAGGGTTTTAGGTTAGGGTTTAGGGGTTTAGTATGTAGGGTATATAATTTAAGGTTTATGGGTAGAATTTAGAGTTTAGAATTTAGGGTTTAGGTTTTAGGTTGCTAGGGTTTGTGATTTAGATTTTAAATTTTATAAAAGAAATGTGTAAAAAAAATTTACACAGCTTGTGCATCAAAATAAAACCCTATAAAAAATATTAATTTTTAAGGTGCTTTATCTTGTTATATATATATATATATATATAAACCATGAAATAATCAGTACGCCAGGGCTCTAGAATTTAGCCAATGACAGCAATTCTGCAAATCTCCTTCAAGCTCTCGTCCTTCAGTTCATTAAATGAAGAGTTTTGTGAAAACCCCATTTGTTGTTGCACGATAAAGAGTCCCAGAGCTGCTTCTTTGCAGCCAAAAAGGTTCAAGTTGGGAGCTTTGGGGAGGCAAAGATGGAGTTTTGGGGAAGTTTGTAGGGACAAAGACGGGATTTTTAGGAAAGAAGAAGGGTGGAAGAGGAAGAGAAGAGTGGTTTTGGTGATGTTTAATCAAGGTTTTGGGTTTAATGGTGGTGGCGGCGGCGGCGGCGGCGGTAGTGGTGGTGGTGGGAAAATGAATAGTGACACTGCTAGGCTTCTGGGAAATATTGGTTTGGCTATTGGGTTGACTTATCTTTCAGTGACTGGTCAGCTTGGCTGGGTTTTAGATGCCATTGTCTCAATTTGGGTACTAAATACTAACCCCTTCTCCTTTTATATGTATGCATGTAAAGTTTAGCTTTCTAGTGTCTTTTTAAACATGAATTATAAGCATTCAGTAGGCACAATTAGGGTTTATGATGAGAATTAACCATGTTTCCCCTTCTTGGTTTGTTTTGCTCTTTCATTTTCTTGGCTAAAGCAAATGCTTCATTTACTGTGTACTAGCATTGGGCGAATTAATAGAGTTTTTGTTTTACTTTTCCTTTTAAATTTTGGTGCAATGTTCCATTGGAGAGCAATGAATGAATGAGTGCTAGCTGACTATGTAACCAATAAGATAAAATTATTGTTAGTACTTATTTCCGGTTGTTCCGAAAAACGATTGCATTAGCTGATATGTTATGTGGCATCATTTTGTATTGTGAAACCATCTTTAGGTATAGTACTTTTCATGTAACTTACTTAGAGTAGTACTTTCAATATTGATATTAGTTCAAATAGTTGCATCTAATCGCCAGTGTTGATGTGTTGTCATCTCCAGCTCATTGCAGTGCTCGTTCCTATTGTTGGCATGGGAGCCTTCCTTTGGTGGGCAGGCCGGGATATTGTTCAAAGCAGTGTAAGGCTTCTTTAACTTTTGGTTCCTTGTTCAAACTTCAAAGCAATGCTCGAAATCTTCTAGTGGCATATCTTAGTGAATGTGATCAGTAGCTTCAGCAGCAGTTCCTATCTTCAGTTTCATGTTTTTGAAATTCTCTCGATAGGTTTGTTATTGGTAGAACGGTCTGAACTTGTTGCTTTGAAGTGCTTGTGTACTTACGCCTTTATACAAAATCTTGTGGAAAAGAATGCATCAAGGGTGTATGGACCATAACAAACTCGGTACTTAATAATGCTAATAAAACCATTGTAAACAGAGCATGAGAAAGAAAAAATGGATTTGATCCACTTAAACCCGGAAATCGCAAGAGCCTTCTTGTCTAACTGTTCATGTATATGCTACTCTGATGTTTACATTAAACACTCCTTGTGTGTGGTTGTAAGAATCAAATATGTTCCTGCTTTATTTTCGGAGATGTGGCCATGCTGAAATTGCCAGAGCCTTGTCATCTGACTGCTCATGTATATGCTATTCTGATGTTTACATTAAACACTTTTTGTGTGTGCATATAAGTATCAATATGTTCCTTTTTTGTTTTCCGATACGTGGCCGTGTTTTACTTGGTGTTCTTTATAATGTGAATAAATATATGAAACTCCATCTAATCTACCACTGACCACCTTTAATAATATCTTATGTAATTGCAGTGCCCGAACTGTGGAAATGATTTTCAGATTTTCAAGTAAGTGCTACGAACAAGTGAACAACTCTTAGCTAACTTATGGACATTTACGAGATGGTTTTGTAATTATTCTGACAAGGACGGTAATGGTGATTTCTTAGGCCTTTTCTAAACGATGAGTTGCAGCTGTGCCCTTACTGCACTCAACCATTTTCAGGTGAATCTATTTATGCTAATTGATACTTCACTTTTACATTCATGAAGATTTCTCCATCGAGTCCGCCAGTCCGGCCAAATATTGTTGTTCTGCAGACTACCTTATGTCCATTTCATTATTACTTTGAGTCGGATCCACTAGCTTTTTCATGTTTTATAGACTTGTTAATTTGATTGTAGTGGTGGATGGCAAATTTGTCAAGGAACCTGTAAAGTTCTCCAACGAAACATCGAAAGCGAAACGAGCATTCAATGGCTTCTCTCCTGGTTTCAAGAAAGGTGCCCTCTTTAGCATTAACTGTCATGTGTCATGATACTACAACTGGATTAAGTATGCGTTCGAGCTAGTCATGTTTTATTTTATCTAACATAATCAACTTGAATTGTTTTCAACTCATACAAAACTGGTCCTAAAAAATGTACATTATGTTGCAACACGATAAAAAGTACGTTGCTTGTTTAAAATCATGAACATATAGACTGTTATAAGCATCAATCATGCATCAGATAAGCATGTTAACACCGATTCATTAATTCCATGTATCTCACATGGTTTGTTCAGGAAACGATTCTTCGGCAGCAGTTGTTGATGTTGAAGCGGAAGTAAAAGATGTGGATTGAGAGCTAGCATAGACGGTAAAGAACTTTAAAACAAATGCATTACTTTGAACTACCAGTACCCTAGCAAGTGAAGAAAATATTTTTTTCTCGTATTTTTCGTGTTCGAATGGTAATGTGCAAACGCTCCGATGTATATCTATATATATCTTACACCGTCAAACTGGAGACGACCACGGTGAAGAGGATCCGGTTGTCATCATGCTTGTAGATGAAGATCAACAATGTGACATTGCAAATGCTCGGTTCGATTCGATAAACCATGCCGGCATAGCATAAATCTATACTTTCTTCTTCCTTCATGTTACTGCACAGCATAACTCTGTATATATTTTGTAGTCAGCTATTGCATATCTTTTTATTCTTCCATTATCTTCATATTTGTGGAACTTGTCATCCATTTTTCTTTTTGTAGGGCAATAAATTGATTTAAATCTCGAGTTTAGTTCAGTTTATTCATATTATTACAGGTAACGTCGAGTATATTCGATTCCAGAACTCCTTATAATTTATAATTGTTTTATTCGAGATTGTGGTCTTTTTTTTTTTGTTCTGGCAACACCATATTCAATTGGCAATGCATCATGCCACAATTAATATCTAACTTTCTATCCAAATTTTATACAACAATTATTCCTCCAAGTTAACATGCAGGGTTTGTATTCTTAATATGCGAAATAAAAGCTTTAAAATCGAAAGAAAAAAAAAAGGGAAAATACGAAGAACCCAAAATGAGACAAGTGTCATTTTCCTGGCCAATCAATGGTCTGAATTGCCCACAACTTGCCAGTGACTTTCAGCAAAATCATTTGACTTTTCTCGGAAAACACAAACCAATGTTTTGCCCCAAATTAAGCACAGAGGAACCTGTTTCAACCAGTTCAGTGGGACCGTCGTACATGTGTTGACTGTATAATGATTTGTCGGTCGCTCCATAAATTTTGGCTAATTTATGGATAGTTTTGAAGTGCAGTTAAAAGATAGTAAGTTTTGAAATTTGTTTAAAAATTTAAAATATTATATTTTTTTGATAATATTTTAAATTAATTTTTTGTGTTTTTAAACAAATATCGATACTTAATTTTTTGATAACATTTTAAGTTTTTGACAAGTATCGATACTTACAAGATATGTATAGATACTTGTCAAAAAACACAAAAAACAACTTAAAATATTATAAAGAAAATCTACCATTTTAAGTTTTTGAACAAGAATAGAAACTTATCGTCTTTTAGCCGCACTCTAAACTTGTTGTATGTTAGACTCGCCTTTAATTTATGATTTTTGCTGTTTCGCTTTTTTTATCACCTACCCTAATTGGCTGGTATACAAATATAACACTAATATTCACTTTTTTAATTTATTTTATTTTATTTATTATTCACAATACATTAATCAAAAATATATTTTATATTACAAATGTGATCATGTGATAAGTTAAGAATCGTACAAGTGGATAATATCTACTCTTTGTGCACACTATTTAACAGAAACAAAGAAAAATCGAATATTAAAAAATAAATTATTAAATTTTAAGTATATAAAAATTTATTAAGTATTTAAGTACGCAAAAATTTATTTAAGTATTTAACTTTAAAATTACTCAGTTTTCTAATAAATTTTTTATACTCAATTTAGAAATATAGATTAAAACATACTTGGTGTCGTAATAAGAAAACCGTGCCTTACTTTTACCTAAAAATACCTAAAAATATTTTAAAACTTTACCAAAAAAATTAATGAATAAATATTCTATATACAGGCGGTGGAAACACATGCGCCATAATTTTAGGGTATAGTGAGTTAGTTTATTGGATAGGATTTAGATGCATGAGTTAGAATTTAAGGATAGTTGTTTCAATTTAAGGTTTAGGGTTATAATTTAGGGTTTATAGCTTAAAACCTAAATTCTCATCATATTTCCCTAAAAACTAAACCCTAACCTATAAACCCTAAATTATAACCTTAATCCTTAAATTAAAACAACTATCTCTAAATTCTAACTTATTCAACTAAACCCCCAAACTAACTCCCTATAGCCTAAAACTAAGGCGTTTGTAAAAAATTTCAATTTCCACCGCCAGTGTATAGGATATTAATCTAAAATTAGAATCATATTATCCATTAGCTTCCAAAACAGTCGTCAAAATCGAAACCGATAGATTGAAAGTTGATAACCACACTTTTGCTTGAAAGATAATACCACACGGCTTATAAAGACGCGTCCATTTCAAGCAACTTGTTCATCGTCCCATTCTATGTACAACAACAGAATTATGGGATTGTCGACCGAGTCGATAGTAAGTCGAGTAATATTTAATTTGTGTCCATTAAAAAATATTACTGTTCGTTAAACTTGTTAAAATTTTTATCATATTTTTTTAAATATAAACAAAATTTAATAAATTAGAGCTTAATATAAATATACGAATTCAAATCCTCAGAAACTTGAAATATTATTAAAAAAATCTGGGGGCCAAAGCCACTCTTAAATTTATGTTTAGTTCTGTTACTGTGTATATATAAAGATGGCAATTCTGGAACGGCACGGACATGTGGGTATTAAGTTAGGAGATTAAGAGTTAAATTTAGGTTAAAGTCAAGGGTGTTCTCATTGCATGTGAGGAAATTTAAGCATGCTTTTGTTGACCATATACTAATGTTTAAGATAAACAACATTTGATTATTATTATCTTAAAATTTAAGCACGTGATAAGTGCTGATGTCGGCGACACGGTGGCACTTTACTCGTCCACGATTCTTTTATGGTCGTGTAATAAAACAACTGGAAAAATAAATTGAATGTTTTGTGTCTTATAATTTTTACCGCGAAATATTGATCTAAATCATCAATGCATAAACGTTAGGTATTTCATTACATCTATTACTTTTATGATTATAATATCATGTATTAATCGAATACTAATTTTTTTATGTATGTTCGTCTTACGGTACATGTTCGGGGTGTGAGGTTGCCCTTCCAACAATATCATCTCTAAAGATCGAACTCACATCCTCTCTTTAGGAGTACAATGTGTCTTACTAATGCACTGAAACAAAAGAAAGAAATTTAATTGTGAAAAAGTTTTTTATACAAATTTAATTAGAAAACAAAAAAATAAATAACGCTATTGAAAAAAAAAATATGTTGTAATTTATTTTATAGTTGCCTATATTTAACTCATTGAATGATTGTAGAGATTCAAGCAATTTCATAACTTAATTTGCTTCATTTATAAAGATTCGAACTATAATCTTGCTTAAAAAAATTTGTGCCTTATCTCACTAGATCAATTGATATTTTTATTTTTTACATTTTTATATAACATTTAAATACAATTAAAATCACTATTGCTCATCCCTTTGTGTCCTGGTGGCAAAGGTAGATGTTTATCATCTCTTGGGACCCGGGTTCGAGCACCAGTTATGCCATGTTGTGTGTGCCGTCTTTGAAAAGACTAAGAAAGTTGAACAGATGCTACCCTTGCATCGCACCAGCATATTTAAAAAAAATTAACAAACAGCTTTTTATAGTTTAAGCATGTCTCGAGTTTGAAGTCTCGCATATGCAGAAAATTCTTGCTGGAAGACTCACCATCAAAGACATGTGCGTAACGTGAGTTGGTTCGAATTAGTTACACTATTTACATGAACGATTTAAAAGTTATTTTTCTAAATAACATTGGGCGGGGTCAATTACGTAAATAATTATTTTAAAAGGATTTTTTTATATAATAATGCCTCATGAAGTGGTCAACTTGCAGTAGTATCAAGGTGAAAACATGGTCGGTAAAGGGTCGCCACACTTTAAAATGAAACCTCACATGATTGACCCATCATTCATAGCTGCCTAAAATTTAGGACCCTATTATTTTTTAAAACTATTGATTAACACTCACTAATCCTAAATTAACCATTAAATATATTACTTCGTTTCAAAAATGAAACTCCTTGTCTTGTTTTGAAGTTTATCTTTGGCTGATTATCTGAAGTAAAGCCTTTATTCAATGATTATTAGAAGATTAGTTTTAAGATAAGTATGGATTGAGTGGCACCTTTTTGTGCAAATTTAGGCATACGAATTGGGAAAATGTGAAACTGCATACACAAATTGGTTTTTTGGAGACAATGCTGTCTTTAATTTACCCAATTTGATCTTTGCAATTGTAAGTTTACCGTCCATGTTTGATGTTGATGCATTCATTGAGTCCCGATAAATAATAATATTTTTTTAGATGACATGAATTCGAGTAACAGTATATGTGTGAATTAATATAAATTTAAAATCAGATTATACAGATGGAAATCGCCTGCCCCTATATTATGTCTCTTTTGTTGCTTTCACTAAAAAAATGAGTTTAGGGTTTAGGTTTAAGGTTAGGGGTTGTAATTAGGATTTAGAAAAATAGGGATATGATGTATTTTTTTAGAGTTCATGGTTTAGAATATGGAAATTAGGGTTATGATTTAGAATTTAATTTTTAAGTGATTCTTAGTGTGAGGCATAGAAGGGGCATGATTAGGGGCAGAGGATTTTTACTTGGATTACACCGTCTGCCAACGGGATAAAAATTATATGCTCCTTTTCAGTACCCTTATATATATGCCACAACACTAAAAAATAAATTGCAAGCTCTAACCCTAAATTTTAAATCCTAAACCATATACTTTAAATACAACATATCCTAAATTCCTTAAACTATAACCATAAACTCTAAATTCTAAACATAATTCTAACTGTAGTGACATACACAGAAGCACTGAAAATAGACAGAAGATTTTAATCTGGCAACGTGTCTCCTCTCAAAACCTCTCAAAACCATAATGCTTGGTCCCACACCAACCCCCAATCCGACGGCCAAGATTGCATCACGAAACCTTCCGCGGTTCCGCTTCTCCTATATAAGTAAATACCGTCCACCTCCTTCAAATTTCAATCTCAAACACTTCTTTCAAATTTAATATTTTCTCACCTCATTTTCCCGAGAAAACAAAATCAGTTTTCTTTTTCAACCTAATGGCGAATCTGATGCTTTCCCTCAAAACAGCGCTGATATCAACCGGAATCATATCGTTAGCGGTTTTGTTCAAAGCTTCAGCTCCGTTTGTGACTGAGTTTGTAACGTCTGGTATTCCTTCAACTTACGGTTTGATACTCTCTCTTCTTCGGCCTCCGTACCTTTACCTTCTTATCAACTGCATCATCATCTCCATCGTCGCTTCTTCCAAACTCCAGGCGCAGAAGCCTGAGTCTACTCAACTCAATCCTTCGTCGGAGATAGTTTCTCCGGTGTTCAAGGTTTCGAGTGAAGTGTTTAGTAGTGAGTTCAGTTATGGAGCCGCTGCAGCAAGTCTGGTGGCGGTGGAGGATTTGGCGGAGGAGAGTAAGCAAACGGTTGAGGAGGAGCAGGTTAAAGTGGTGGTGGAAGCGGCGGCGACGCCATTGAGGAGTGAGTCTATGGAGCTTGTGAGTTTGTTGGAGGAGAGATCGGCGGAGAAGCCGCCGGTATCGAAGAGATTCGGTCAGCGGAAAGTTGTGAAAGCGGCGGCTGAAGGTAAACCGCTAAAAATCTCAAATCTCTCAAACTTCTATAGCATAGATTTGAAAATCAAACTATAATGCACATACGTGAAAAGCCAAAATTATCAAGCAAAGTATAAATGCTTTTCCAAAAGCTTAATGCAATTTTTTATTTAAAAAATGTGCAAATTTTCAGTTACACTATTGATCTGTAAGGACAGAATAGTAAATTTGATGATCGTTCAAAATTTTTGCAGGGAAAGCTTTGAGAGTGTCGAAGCCAAAACGGCACGATACATTGGAGGCGACGTGGAAGACGATAACGGACGGCCGTCCGATGCCGTTAACACGCCACCTGAAGAAATCCGACACGTGGGAACAACGTGTTCAAAAGGACCCTAATACCCCTCCTCCTCCTCTCCCCAACGACATGAAGAAATCCGATACCTACAACGAACACACCAAGGAACCGTCACTGACTCGGTCTTCTGGATCGGGAAAACTCAAGAGAGACCCCTCGCTGAGTCAGGACGAGTTGAACCGCCGAGTGGAAGCGTTCATTAAGAAGTTTAACGAGGAGATGAGATTGCAGAGGCAGGAGTCTCTGAATGATCAGTACCAGGAAATGCTTAGAAGAGGGGCACAGTAGAGAATTTAGTACAGTCTTGAGGGTAAAAAAGTAAAAGTACTCGCTCAAATTTCACATTTACCTTTTTTCTTAGTTGGGTATATAATCCCTGCTTTGTAAAAATATTTTTTTTCTTCATTGGAATTCCATTATTTTGTATAGTAGCTAGAGTATAGCATATACAAGAATAGAGTATACATGGATTTCCTTTTTTTATATCAAGTTAACCAGAAAAATTAAAATATTTTAAAAATATATGAGAATAATACAAATATATTACCAGGTCTAAATTTAATTATATGTATCAATCTCTTGTTGTGACATTTGATAATGATTTTATTTTGATCTATTACTATTTAATTAATTTCAGGTCATTTCGTGTAAGTGTATGGTTACAATTAGGGTCAAATCTTGGCAACTTATGTTGAAGGGAGCTATTTAAACTTTTTAAAAAATTTAGATGTCAAATTTAAATTTTTTGAAATTTAATGAGAAAATTTAAAAATTCTAGAAGGTAATTTAATTAAAAAATATTTAAAAAATTAAATATAATAATATATTTAAAAATTTTAAAGGGCCAAATTAAAATTTTTATGAGGCTCAAAGTTAATTTTTTAAATTCTAAAAGGGGTTATGGCTCCCACTGGCCCTAATAAGAGTCCGCCTCTGGTTACAATTTGATGTTATTTTCTTAGACTCTTGAAGTCTCATGAAATGGTGTTAGATGCAAAGAGTCTTTTATATGAATATGAGAGGTTTAAGTTTGAATTTAAAGAAATAAATTTTAGGAGGATTATTTTATTTTATTGTTTGAACCAACTTTTATTTAGGGCTTGGAAAATTTGCTCATAATAAATTTCGAACTCGCAACTTAGGGGAGAGATAAAGATGTCAACTGAGAAATTTAATAACATGTTCTAGAGATTGTGGACGGATAATAACATTATTAGATCTATAGATTTTTAAAGAAGTTGATATCAGTTCGATCTTTATTAGTAATAAAAATGAAACATATTTTATAATTAATAGTTTGTGTAACAACGGGGAGTCGCCACCAATCCTTTTGTTTTACTTTAGGTGCGATTGGAACACTTAAAAACCCGGTTATTTTAATAAAATTTATTTTTATTGTTTCTATTAAAACAACGAGTTTTGGTCTGCGAAACAAGAAAATTAGTTCGGGAGTCAGTTACGTGTGGGGAAGGGTGAGCACCCCACAACGCCCAAAATTGGTACCTGTCGATTACGTAATGTCTTAATGGTAGAATTATGAATTCGAATATAATTCATCTTGATCCCTTAAAATATTTAAACGAATACTTATTTGTAGAAAAGAAAATTTACACCCCAACAACCGGAGCACAATTTTCTTTATATAAAAAGAATTTATACCCCAACAATCGGGGCATAATTTTCGTATATAAAAAAAATTTACACCCATACGTTCGGGGCATAATTTTGTTTGATTCCCGACTGAAGGGAATTTATTTTAAAAATTATAACTTAGAATTAAAAGTGATATTTTGTAATAGGGATTAAAGGAAAGCAGCACCCTTACGCTCGGGGTGCGTTTTTTCATGATAATCTCTAGTAAAAAGGGTTTTAATTTAAAATTTAATTAAACAGTATATATGAATATATAAATAATTCATACATGCGTAATATAATAAAATTAAATATACAAACATGTCATATAAAATAAAAATGTATATTGCATACAAAGATATTTATTACAAAAAGCTGATATTAAAATAAATACAAAGATGATGATCAAAATTTATCCTACTAAAAGCTTAAAATAAGAACTTCGCTCGACCCCTAGCAAGATCTCCACATCATCTCGTCATAACTCAAAAATTGATTCGAACGAACTTCAACAGGGCCTCCAATCGAACTAACTGTCCAAGAAAAGATTTCCCGAAGAGAGCACTGCTCTCGAACTAAAAACTTAGCCATTTTCAATGGCTTTGCGCCATTTACTCTATGGCCTTCAGCCATTCTTGGCTTTTCCGTCCTCATTCCCTTTTGCAAGACCTCCCCCTCCCCTTTTATAGCAATTGGGGTGGGGAGGTGAATCATGCAATTAGGGACGTGGTGGCTTGCATGTCACCCACGTAATTCTTTTTTTCTTTTTCTTTTTCTTTTTTTTTACTTTTTTACATTTTTTCGTTTTCTTTTTCATCATTATTTTACAAGATATATTTGAGTGAAAAATAAATAATTATGGTCCGGACATAAAATGAGTATTACAGTTTGTTTTTATTTTTAATGAGTTATTGTTATTGGTGACAAATACTAAGATACAAAACTATACCAACAACACATGTACAACGTGAATCGAGATCAACTGCATGGTTATAGGTTGATGAAAAGTTTTAGGGTAAATATCACATTAGTCACCAAAGTATTTTTTATTTTCTATTTTGGTCACTAAACTATTAGTTTTAGTAATATAGTCACTAATGTTATGTTTTTTTCTATTTTGGTCGCTAATGTTACTTTTTTCTGTTTTGGTCACCAATTTATTTCTTCTTTCCTATTTTGGTCACTAAATTATTTTTGTTTTCCTGTTTTCCATGAATTTTTAAGGGCATGTGACTAAAATAGGGGGAAAGTAACATTAGTGGCAATTTTTCCAAAAATAATAATTTGGTGACCAAACAAAAAAGAAAAAATAGATTAGTGATAAAATGATGATGTTTACCCAAAGTTTTAACGATGTCCGTATGTATGTCCTTAGAAAACCGTTTGGATTGATTTTTTAAAGGTGAACTGCAACATGTACCATTAAATTTTAAGTTTAGTATCGATTATACCATTGAATTAAAATTAATATTATTTTATTAACATTAAATTTTAGTAATCGATATTATTTTAGCACTGAACTTTAATTTAAATTTTAATTATACTATTAGCTAGGGGTGGGCAAGACCGGGTACCCGACCCAGGGGCGGAACATAGGGGGGTTTAAGGGAATTTTGTCCCCCAATTTTTTTCATTAGAAATAGGATAGATTAAAAAAAAAGTAAAATTACCTCTACAATCCCTTTAAAATTTGCAAAATTTTAGTTTACCCCCTCAAAATTTTTAATTTAATTTTGGTCCTCTTTATAAATTTCTAGTTTCGCCCATGACCCGACCAATTTGCCCAGAACTGGTCCCGGTCTCGGTAGCCACCAATTCTTGGAAACTGGAACCAGTCCCGGTCAGACTGTGTCCTATATTTTAGGAACCGATGCCGATACTAGTGGAAATAGGTACCATTATTGAATACCCAGTCAATTGGTCTACTATTAATAAAATTTGAGTAGCATGGAAAAAATTTCAACCGTCAATAATAATAATAAATAACAAAGTCAAAATATTGTAGGCTTGAAGGTTGAAGTCTTAAACGAGTCATACTCATAATATTGATACATAAAGAGAAAGAATAAACTAAAGAACTCTATCTATTACAAGCAAGACAAACCATAAAAGTTAGATATAAAAATAAAAGAGTGAATTCAATTATTTTCAACCTATTCAACGGCACTCGGTATTGGCCAGTATCAGGTACCCGATAATGGTCTCACTCCTATTGGGTACTCACCGAATATCGGATCCAGAAAATTAGGATCCAGTCTCGATCGCAACCAGGACCTAAATTTTGGATCTAATTTTGAGTAAAAATCCATCGAGATCGGGTAATCAAGTTTTTTGGCCACCCCTACTATTAGCCATTAAAATTGATGATGTAGATGAATCTTAATTGTCCACTTGCAATGGCGTGGATAAATTTTTTGAACAATTTTTAGGGGATTGCTCCTACTGAGACAAGAGCTCGGAACTTATAGGAAGGGATTTGATGTCAACATGAGTCTTTAACCACTTACTCCAAGTTGTGTTGGCAGTGTCGATAAATTTTAACGACTCAATAATATAATTAAGACATAAACTAAAGTTCCATGATAATATAATATCAATTTTTAGTTTAATGTATAATTGATACAATGGTATTTGATGTAGTTTTTAATGGTGGGATTGCAATGTTACCCTGACCTTGTCTTTTGGTTAGAGGACAGTTTTGGATGGTGTTACATTGCTGTCATTTCATTTGCACCATTTCGAGAGTAAGGTTTTAGCACAAATCTTATCCGATATCTTAGTTCATGCCACTAAATTATTGTGCATCTTCAAATATGGCACAGATTTGGTTGAAGTTCGATGAATCTGGTTCACAGATTTTTTTATTTCAGAAACTGAAAATATATTTTATTTAATTTAATTTGATCGATTTGACCGGTGAATAGAAATTTATTGATTAATTCAAGAAACAACTAGAAACACGTTTATATTGTCCGGATTTTTAGATTTTTTTTCTAATACAGTTGAACTCAGATATGATTCACATGTCCGAAATTGAATTAAACTCGAATCTGAAATGGAAATACAATAAAACATCAAACTTTTATAAACTAGTCCCATAGGAACCAACAGATACACAACAACGATCCACAAAAAGGGGTTAAAAGGTTCTCATCAGTCGTCATAACCTGTTTTTCTTTTCGAATGCAGCTCTTCTCAGAAAACCGAAGTAGATTTTTTGGCTTCGAGAGGATATACGACAAGAGACTAACACGAATATGAGAAAGAAGAAAAAAGAATCTGTGGAGGTGACTTCTGTTGTTAAGGATAACTTGCATGGAGCCAGCAGCATTCGCTTCATTGATGTTCGACCGTTTTGTAGGAAAGACGGTAACAATCTGATCAAATTAAATAAGGCTCAAGTTACAATCATTAACAGATTAAAAGCCGAGCAGAGAAGAAAAATGTACATCTGACCTGAATTCTTAAATGTTCCCGGACAGGATGACGGAATTCCAGAACTGATCAAGCATGGTAGCTACCGCAGCACGTATTTACTTCAGTACCTACGGAACTATCCCACGAGACCAGAAATCGAGCAGGATTGACATCAGTGGTACTTATCGTAAAGTTGGTCTTTCACCTTGAAACCATATTTTCAGCACTTCACAAAGCTCGTCCTCAAGTGTGGAAGGTATCAGACTTGAAATCTAACCTGACAACAGTCAACCAATCGGACAGCTTTACTTCTTATGTCGAAGTGGAAACACATATGAATGTTGGCATGCCACCAATAACCTCTTGTTTTCCGTATTAAGTCGAGCATCTTTTAGCTGCCCTTGGAACCTGCTCATACACCAATGTAACTGACATATGAATCCACAATAAATCAACAAATGCCACAAAAAGAGAGTTCCTGACAAAGTTGGTTGCAAATTAGACAAAATGTAAACTTTATTTTGTCCTATATGACTTTTCGGTTTTTTCCTAGTTATAGGGTTCCAACTAAAGGCTTTTGAAACATAAAACATAATCCTCAAACCCGAACATGCAGGTACAACGAACGATCAACTGATTCAATATTGAAGAACAGCTCTTCTCCTGCAATTATCCAGTTAAAGAATCACCACAACAGCTTCAGATACCAAAGACTTCGTTCTTTTGTTTAGTTTGTGTTTGCTTTAGTTCCGTATTCAGACGATGTAATATGACCAAATATTATGAATTTACGACACAGATACAACTATATGTGTAGCTAGAAACATGGTAATTTAAACTCCTGCTGCTAAATAACAGATAAATAGAGAAAAAGACTCCACTAATAGAAAAAAGATGGCAGATTAATCTCTGTTAACAAATTACCATACATAATATCAGATATTATAAATTACATAAGACGTATAAGGAACTCAGTTATGTTTCCAGAAAAAAAGGTCATTCAAATTAATGCAGTGTGAACTTTATTACTAAACATAGCTTACTAAATTAATTGCAGAATAAATTCCAGAGTTGTGACATTTAAGTATACTAATGGTTAAACTTGATGGCATTACTAATTATAGATTAGAATGTCCAACTAATAAAATTTGAGGGAAAAAATTCCGTATTTAGATCATTCATGAGTAACATATCAGTTTGAACATGCTTAATTACAAAAGTGACTGTTTCGATTGCTGATAATAAAGGTTTCTTTCATCTACTGACAAAATATAAGCTTTTTGTCTTCTTATCATTCATACCAATCACTTCCATCTTCCTCGAAGGAAGCTGCAAATATATGGCATGACGAAGTAGACAACAACAACAATCCATAGAAAGGGCTTAAAAAGGTTCTCATCAGTCATCATAACCTGTTTTTCTCCAAATGCAACTCTCCTCAGAAAGCTGAGCTCGATTGTCGGGGTTCAAGAGGATATACAGCGAGAGAATAACACAACTAACAAATAAAAAAAAGAAAAAATCTGCTATACATTATTTACTACCTCGTGGCTTTTGTTGTTAAAGCAATTGCATGGAGCCAGTAGCAAATGGTTCATTGCTGCCAGACTGCAGTATAAAATTCTCTTTGAAGGAAAGTCGGTAACAAGCTGATGAAATTCATTAAGGCTCAAGTTACTATCTTTAAAATATTAGAACAAATAGTGAAAAAGAAATTATACATCTGACCTGAATTCTGAAATGTTCCAAGACAGGATGACAGAAATCTAGAACGGATCAAGAAAGGTAGCCACTGTGTCACGTATTTACTTCCGTAGCTACTGCATCCCCCTACGATACCAGAAACTGAGCAAGATTATCGTCAGCACCACTAATCATAAAGTTCACCTTTCTCCCTTAAAACCATATTTTCAGCACTTCACAAAGCTCGTCCTCAATTAATCATGCCTTATGACTCGCAAACATAATAAAAAGAACCGACAGTATTACTGCAAACATTCCATGCTTGTAAGAACAGTGGTAGAATACAAGATACCATTCAGAGATACGGAATTTATGCGAACGTATTCATATAAACTGCAACATATATCTATTTCTATATCTCAGCTTTAAGAAACATGAAAAATAATATATGTATGTGCATAATAATAAAATAACTTCGTTTTTCAGGTAATAGATGGAATGCAGTGTGGGAAGGAATCATACTTGAAATCTAACCTGACAACTGTCAATCAGTCAGACAGCTCTACTTATTATGTCCAAGTGGAAACACGTACGAGTGTTAGCATGCCACCAATACTCTCCTTTTGTCCATATTAAGAAATTAAACATCTTTCAGCTGTCCATGGAACCTGCTCGGACACCAATGTAACTGCCATATAAGAATCCACATTAAATCAACAAATGTCACAAGAGAAGAGTTCCTGGAAAAGCTATTTGTAACTTACACAAAATGTAACCTATATTTTGTCCTATATGACTTTTTGGATTTTCCCTAGTTATAGAGTTCCAACTAAAGGCTTTTAAAACAGAAAACATAATCCTCAACCCGATAATATACAAAGTGATAAACATGCAGGCCCAATAAACAATCAATGGTCTTTCCCCGCAAGTATCCAGTAAAAGAATCGCCACAACAGCTTCAGATATCAAAGACTCTGTTCCTTTGTTTAGTTTGAATTATCTTTAGTTTTACATTCAGTCGATGTAATATGCTCAAATATTATGAATTTACAAGACAGGTTATGCTGGACACATACAATTAGATGAGTAGCTAGAAAACATGGTAACTTAAATTCCTACTGCTAAATAACAGATAAATATAGAAAAAGTTCCCATTAATAGAATAAAGATGGTAAATTAATTTCTGTTAACAAATTACCATATATAACATTGGATATTATAAATTGCATAGACTGAAAAGGAACTCAGCTATGTTTCCAGACAAGGGTCATTCAATTAATGCAGTGTGAAGTTTATTACTAAACATAGCTTACTGAATTAATTGCAGAATAAATTCCAGAGTTGTGACATTTAAGTATAATAAAGTTAAACTTGATGACATTTTATAGATTAGAATCAAAAGTAGCCAACTCAACCACATAATGTCCGACTACTAAAATTCGAGGGGGGAAATTTTGTATTTAAATCATTCTTACAAGCAACATATCAGTTTGAACTTGTTTAACTACGAAAGTGACTGCTTTGAATGCCAATAATGAAGGTTTCCATCATCATACTGACGGAATATAAGCTTTTTGTCTTCTTATCATTCATACCAATCACTTGCATCTTCCTTGACGGGAGCTGCAAATTTATGGCATGATGAAGTTGAAATTGAACATGACTTCTGATTCATCTTTATATGTTCATGAATTATTGTTCCTTGGATATCTTAACACAATTCATTTGAAAGAAGCTAAAACTAGAAGAAAAGCTGAAAGGGAATTAACAGTCATGAAATGGAGGAAACTAGCTGAAGCATTCCGGCAATCAAGCCTATAAATCCCAAACTTAATAATTTCGATCAACAAATCTAGACAATTGTCATGCGATTTCCAATTTCTTTCAGCTTAAAAGATGAAGCCAAGAATTACTTTTGTATTAAAAGATTCATGTTGGATTTTTCAGAAACTTGTAAACAAAAAAAATCCTATGACTGTAAAACTACAAATTAGGGCCACACAAAGCTACAAGGTCTTTAACCAATGATATACTTCCTAAAAATCTTAATTCACAATACTAGATTGGTGATTCTTGTGGCCCTAACTAGTCTAAGATCGATAATCCTTTAGTTTCGTTGATGGCTTACAGACTAAAAATAGTGAAAACTTTTGAAATGTATATGTTATCAGTAATAAATCTATCAATGAATTGCTCCCTTCTTTGATAATAACTCCTAAGGTTTAAACACTAAAATCATCATTCCAATATAAAAGAACAGCAAAGCTCAAAAACTTTTTTAAGAATCATTGCATAAATATAGTTTTTTGGCCAAATTGCATAAATAAAATTAAGAGCATCCATTAGTGAACCTACTTATTAGAGTCAAGTTGCATGCATTTCAAGTCCATGGAAGATTTTGGGACAAAGATTAAGATAATTACTATGGTTTGATTTTCTAACTTATAGTCAAATTGTTTGTAAACATTCCTAGTTTACTGCAAAGTAGCATAGCAAGTTTACCACAGCAGTCACTTTGAGGGTATAACTGAAAACAGAAAAAACGATAATTAGAAGTTTTCCATCCACAATGGAACAGACTTCTTTGACTTATTAACATACTAGTTCGCTGACAGATAACAGCATGTAAAAAAGGAACTTCCAACACCTTCGATGAAAAGCACAAGTTGCACACTGGTCTTTGAAGGCTAAAGTCGGTTTCAAACATCAGTTGAGCTCTGGAAAAGAAAGTGTGAAATCTTAGGATGGTAAAACAACAGTTTCTAGACAAACATAAAATCTGTAAACACATCATATATCAAGATTATATAATCTTTCATTAAACCATCAGTTGAGAAACCACAATTCCCCAACACATGTCAGAAATTGTTCATATCATGAGAGAATACAAACTATACTACTGACATGAAAGATTAAGGTTTACCTTAACAACATTATACGCATCAAAATTATACTCAAAAGATTAAAGCTGCCAACACTAAGTAATATTTTATACCATATCGTTAGGGAAACAAGAATTGTGATTATTATGATGTTACTATTACTATTATCATTGGTATCATTTCTATCATATGATAATCTTATCTGCAGCCTTATCCAAGCATACAACCTTTTCATGAAATGCATCAACTATTGCACCACCGACATATTATACAGATTTGAAGCAGATTTTTCATGAATCACTTAATAAGGACTAAATGGACACCAGCAAATGTTGCACTTATCAGACAAGGGCACACTAAAAAGATAAGTTGACTTTATCAGCACACATACCTTCACAATAACCTTAGGAGCCTGATACTTTTTGAATCCCATGAACAATTTTCCATCTGCTTCTCTTTTATAAAATGTAACTGAAAATTTCATCACACGGTCACTATTAAAATCGTAATTCTTGGATGAAACAAAATATATCTTGAAACTTTTGAAAATATTTCTGATAAAGTAAATCGCAGCTGGATATATTTTCTTTTAGGTGCATGAACTGTCATTACTAAATTTAAAACATATTTTTCATAAACATCTGATGATATTGATGTCTCTAAGATGTCTATCGTTTAGCAAGAACAACTAAGCTCAAATTTGCTAATTGATTGGGACAAGATAGTAAGATAGAAAGGAGAAAGTAAAATATACTATTCAAATGCCAGATCCACCGAAAAGGAAAACCTAACTTGTTAAAAATAGAATAAAATAATTAGACACATATCAATTACCTGTATCACCTGCTTCCCATTGCATCAGGATCATGTAATCTTTAATCCCTTCAAGAACATACATCTTTCCATTAGTATTTGTCCAGTAACGGAAGAAAAGTTCCCAGTCATTTCCTTTTGTGTCTTGCACCATGAGGAAGATTCCTTGCTGCCCCGAAATCTTTGGGAAATAAGCCTGCAGTAGTCTCTTTCAATACAAGAAATATATACCGGAGCTCATATATATATGAAGCGTCACATTGCAGCTAATATGACTCAAATAGTTAAGTGTAATTTAAGCAAAGAATATATATATATATATATATGATACTAATAGATTCCTAAATTACAATAAATGCAAATGATGCATTAAAAAACTGTTCGACCACAATCACCATCAAGAAACTTATTCTATCTTCCAATTCATACAAAATTAAGAAATTAATATATATATATATATATGCAAAAACTTACCTCAGCGCATCTCTTTGGTAACACTAGGCGCCCGTTCCTGATGTCAGCATCGCTAGCAGTCAATTCTTTCTCAAACAAAGGAACAAGACTTGATTTTGACCTGAACAATAATTAAGGACTCAAAATTTCAAAGACATCAAGTTCAAAATGAACCAGGATATTACATTTAAACTATATTGAGATAAAACATCAAAATAACACAGTAAATAATTATTAGACTAAATATAATATCATATAGTATGGCAACCACATAATCCTTACAAAAAAGGTAAACAGCACAATAGATAAAAACTGAAGGTTAGTGGATACTGTTTGCATATTTCCCTTAGCTCCGCTGAGCTTGCCCTTGGCGAGTACCTATATTGTACTTGAGTCTGTTTATTGGCATCTTTACGACGCCTACGACCATTCTTCCGACGACGACGAGAGCTTTTGGTTTCATCAGGTGAATTCACAAAGTCTTCTTCTTCAGTTTCTGCTGGAGGAGATTGAGCTTGAGGTACAAATCCAGGAGTAGTTGGAGTGGCTACCTTATTAGGTGAGGCATTGCGTACAACGCATCCAGCTGATGGAATTGGATCGGCCCCTAATTTAGTTCCAGCAACAAGAGTGCAAGAGTCAGTTTTCCTTCCTAGTGGGAACCATATTAATAGAAGCTGTTGCTATGAGTGCTGAAGGAGAGGAGTAAAGATAAAATTAAGGAACTTCTGCATGCATTCCTTTTTTGTTTATCGATGAAAACAATAACAAAAGTACTCTTCCTATCCAAAACACCTCGCACAATCAGTTGGACTTCAACTTTAAGACGGATTAGGCACATCATTTTAGCCTATATTACATTTGTTTAACATGATGAACAATTTTTTCTCTAATTTTAGTTAGGTCCAAAAGGTAAGATATATTAAAAATTCACCCGTTATCATTTTCTCTGGGTCAGCAGATGGTACTAGAGGGGAGTCCGCTGCTTGCAGCATAGGCTCAGGGCGCTCTAAGTCTGGTGAGCATTGGTGCGGTGCCTGAAATAGAAGAATTCAACAAAATATAAATTCATTTGAAGTTTGGAACATTTATTTTAAGGATGATGGCCTTATATATGTATTATGCAATTTGGTATAAAATGTTAGTCACACGCGAAAAGGGCATGAAAATATAAAAGATAGAACCAGATAGTTGACTCCTACCAAATCTCCGTTTATGGCACACTTCAGACATTGCACACCACCAAAGTCCATTATTGTATATGTATGGGCTGCCATAATACATCCACAATGAACTCGCTGCAACAAATGGAAGAGAAGTCAAGCATTAGAGAATAAATTTTACAGACTCGAAAATAAAGTTCAAGATGAATAACCTGGAGAGAAATTATATACAATCACCTACATACCTGGAAAAAGATAATACAAAATCGATGAGAATTGTCATGTTACCTTTTTACAAGAAGCGCACTCTCTCCAACCATTCTCTTCAGGATGAAAAGTATCACAGAATCTTCCTTCGTTAAAAGCGGTACTGAATTTGCAAAAAACAGAGTTAGTTTGTTTATGAACACTACGGAGATAAATAATTCAAATTCTTTTTTCAGGGTTCCTGATATCACCTTCTTTGGAAACAAATGATGCTAAAATAAAGATACCATCATTAATTAAGACCTAGGATACAGAAATTTCTAAGAACCATATCAATGCATGCACTAAAACTTGAACATAGAATCCATGATGTCAAAAGCAAAGTTTAAGCACATGTTTTCATATTGTAAAAATACGAACAAGCTCAAGTAAATCAATACATGAAAAGAAACAAACTGTGCCAACCAAAAATGAAAAGCAGCAATCAAGCAGAAGATGTCCGCAACAAACAACCTAAGTAAACATAAACAATCAGTACCGGAAAATAGACAAGCTATTGGGGGGAAATATATATATATATATATATATTTCATGCCATCATAGTATGCAAATAATTCAGCCTAAGAAATTGGAATATTGATATAGTTGGTACTTCCATAAATTATTCGTTGTACTTTATTAAATGTCAATGCACATGTGAACGAGAACAACCTCCAATGCACCAAGAGACATAGTAAGAAAAGAAGAGCAAGGAAAAGCAACCAATTAATAAATAACTTCTAAAGCGACAAATGTACGCAGCGTTACTAAAAGTAGAACAAATACGACACCGTTCAAACATTTGATGCCCATCTGACTACTCACAATAGCTCTAACTGCAACTGGTTTTTGACAACACACCAAGAGACGGTTAGAGTAAAAGAGGGAGGACAAGTAAGGAAAAACAAACAATTAATAAATAACTTCTAAAGCAACAAATGTATGCAATGTTACTAAAAGTAGAACAAATACGACACCGTTTAAAAATATGATGCCCAACTGACTACTCACCATAACTCTAACCACAACTGGTTTGTGACAACACACCAAAAGATTTCAAAAAGCATGCTGAAAAAGGACTTTTTCTTGGTTTTTCTAGCAAGATAAAATTAAACCAACTATGATGTGCAACTCATCATTTTTACCAAAATGCCATACTTTTGGATCAATTTTCATAAATGCTTTAGTCACACTTATTCAGATTGCTAACATCTATACTCGAGTGATACACAGATTTGGATACAACACAAAAATAGAAAATATAGATCGCTCTTTCTTTCCTAAAACTTAACCGTGTAATATTCGTGTCTCGCATAATTTTCCCTCTAAACCGAGGAAAAAGGAAATTGAACATCAGAGGCCCAATGCTTCGGAAGCCGTTGTTCCTCTTCCATCAATTGACCGGCCCAATTACTCCAACCAAACCAAAACTTTTGATGGTTTATGTTGAATGTGTAAATTAATACAAAGGATAGAGGAAGAACAAAAGGCTATGACCTCCAAGTATGCTAATAAGCAACTGACTATCTTTAAATCAAATGCTAAAGTGTCTCATAAAAAAGTACATCTCTCTTCAATAGGATCTTGTTAGGCTAATTTATTTCAACTCTAGTCCGGCCACCAAACTTGTCAACAATGAAGCCAAAATAACAATTCCACGTAGATATAACTTCATAGAGAATAGAATATCCGTCCAACACCCAATTATGACTTGCTATAATGGTATCTCAGGGTGTGAACTCTCTCATGATGAGACTGTTATCTATTAGGCCTCTTAGGTTATACTCAATACAAGTGAAATGGTTATTGTTTCATCGACACCATCCGTCGTATTGATACAAAGAGGGTTGGGTGGCAATGATAGGTGGTTCAGCTTGTTTGGTAGCTGTTGGCAAAGGTGGTCGGAGTGGAGGGAAGAGAGAGGAGGTGAGGATTGAGAAGGTGTGAAGAAGATGGTCGCTTGGGCCCTCTCTCCCCCATTCTCTAGTCTTATATAGTTGGTGGCCTCTATCCCAAGGTGTCAAGTGGAAGCCAGTCATCGGGGATTAGAGGAAAGTGGGATGATGTGATTGGCCTAGGTAGCTTGGCGACATGATGCAGCAGTCGAGATTTGACCTGGCAGTTGACATGAGGCACCAGCTTGGATGGGCAAGTTGTGGCAGAGGTGTCTCCGGACTGTTCCTTATTGTGCCCTCCGAGGTGGTGTTTACTTTCCTTGTTGTGCAACTTTCCGGAGGGTTCCTTGTGCTCTCCAAAGGTGTATTTACTGTAGCTTTATGGCGGAGGGTATAACAAGTTGAAACTAAAATCTACCTTTTTAACACCATAGAAGCTACATATCTATTATGGAATGTATTATTACAATAAAAAAGAACTTTCCTAATAACCATATGGTTAACAGCTACCTCTTACGCAAAAAGGAAAGAGCTATATAAAGAACATTCTATTAAAAATAATAGAATTCACAAAGATGTCTGGTGCCTCTTAGCAATTCAACTTATAAAATCAAATTTCACTGATAACACCTAAAGAAATTCCTAATCCAAACAACCCTAAAATCAGTTCTGGTCCATAGACTAACCACTAATATTTAATCTTTTAACAACTTAACACAAAGAGTCCGTATAAAATGATCTCTTCCGCAATATGATTAAGTTTTACCATACAAAAACTATATGAAAGAAGCTTCTCAGGATATGAGAGATGGTCTTATTTATCCAATTAGTTGATGAAATAAGGAAGATATGATTAAAGTGAATTATCATTGTGATTATGTGCTTGATGCTCCATATTTTATGAAAATGCTTCAATGTATATTCAAATTTATGAAGAAATTGTTTAAAATAACAGAAATATTTAGTAAGATCTTTTATTGTTTCCAGAAATGCCTGTTACAAACCTTCTGTTAACAATTTTCTCAAATAGATAAACAAACATGTAAATGAAATGAGAGAGGTTCACTCCACAAGAAGGGAATAGAAGAGCAGTGATGGAAGTTATCAGCGAGAATAACTTACATAACAAAGAAATTGGATGAATGGGGTACCTAGGACAAACATAACAGCAACAATGGCAATAGAAACAAGCTTACTCCATCAGTTTTTTCATGTAATCTCATATTTACAACTTATTCTAAAATCTCCAGTTATGTTTTTTGGTAACCATATCACCAACTCATCTTTATCACCAACAACAGTTAGTGTGTGAAGACCGAGAACACCAACGAACACCAGGATTTCTTGACCATTGTTCTTCATCTTGCACCTCGAACATATTCCGTAGAAGGAAAAAAGAAAAGGCAGAATTGACAAATGGAGGGTAAAAAGCCCCGATAAAACAATACATTGACTTGAGACAAGTACTAAAACATGGCAAGTAATTCCTCTTAGTATAGAATTTAGATTAACGAAAAGAACAGAAACATACACGAACAGAATCCATGTCAACAGAAGGGATAGCATGTATAAGCGATTAAAATAGGCCTAAACAGTCAAAAAAAGATGATCTATGAAGAAATTTTTCAATCTAAGTGGGCTACACTTTACAAACAGGTGAAGAAATAACCTCCCTATGTAATATGTATATAGTTCTTAAAAAATAAAAACTATACCTAAGCTCAAAGCAACCCATATCAGAAAGCAGTTTATACCACAAATGTTACTACTTCTCTTCGGATAAACCAAAGTTGAAGTGACCAACTTGTATCAAACAACAAATCAACATGAAAATTAGCAAACAATACACTTATTTCATCCCAAAATTAGAATCAAGCTTCATTACTTCAAATCAAGTCGAAAACACAACATTTTCACCTCTCTTTTTTTCTCATTTTACCCTCTTATCTACCAACACAACAGCTTTTTACTCTTAGTGACAAACATGGAAAAAGGAATACAAATTATCCATCTTACTTTTCCTAATATGTGTTTGCAGTTTCAAACTACTTAAATGAACGCAATAAAAATATAGTAGTTTTTCACCAAAGACAATTGCATTGAAATTTCCAATCTTATAAATAAATAAACAAATCCCAATTTTAATTCAACAGGTTTGGTTGGGAATCTGTAAAAACTGGATTAAAACAAAAAAAATCCCAACTTTATCAAATCTAAATACTAAATATCAAAACCCAACCAACAAGAAAAAAAAGAAAAACAACATGCATTGGAAGAAAAGTGAGATTTACAGTGAAAAAAAAGAAGCTTACCCACAGGGATGGCAGAGCATAGCAAAACCGGCATTACGAAGTTTCCAACCGGGATAGAACGTTTCAGATAGAGCTTCGCAGTGAAAACATCTTCTGCTCATTGAATAAGGAGAAAAAGTCATTTCCTTCAATGAACAGAGAAAGAGGGGAAGCTTTGAATTGCTGTGTTTCTTCTCTTTGAAAATGATAATGACAGTGAAAAGAGTGAACAAATCAGGAGAAAAGGACAGTTTTTTTTAAGTTTGGGAGTATTTGTCCGAATTTTAGTCGCACTGATATCGACATGGATACGCAGCCCGGCTAAGCTATTGTGCTGTTCTTCCTAGCCTTATTCAGGGTATTGTTTTTGGACCCTTGGATTTGATCTAACGGTTGAGAAATTGTTATGATTTTGGCTTTTCTCTAAGGCTTAACGGTTAGATGGGTACCCAAACTATTTATTTTTAGTTAGGTGTTCAAATTATTTTTTGTGTCAAATTGGGACTTAAAGTTTTATTTGATGACTTATTTAAGGTTCGCTGTTAATTTTTAACATTAAAAAACACTTTTCATCTCCTGAAAATTCTAAAAATTATATTAAAATAAATAAAATTAGTTAATTTTTATAAATTCTCTAAGTTCTACAGATTTCACAAAACATCCTAAATTCTAAATTTTAAATTCCCTAACTCCCCAAAACTTAAATTTTGATTTGGGTTGAACGATGATTGTCACGCCGCCACCCGCCACATAGAACGTCGGACCATCACGACTATTTCCCCTTTTATCTCATCGCCAGAAATGGACCGACGTTGTGCGAATCGACGAAATTGTCGAATGGTTCTTTAGAATGATTCGCGACAACCGGTGATCGGAGGGGCGGCGAACGACATATAGGTTATTCGGCGAGAAGAGGGTGCTTTATTCCGTCGCTGGCAATACGGCTAACGCCGGCGGGAGTGGTCGGATTTGAGGTTTAGGAATTTGGAAACTATTTAAGGACTATTTGAAAATTTTAGGATATTTTTTTATTTTATTAATTTTATTTATTTTAATATAATTTTTAATATAATTTTTAGGATATGACATATGTCCTTTAACGGATAAAATTAGCGGTGAACCTTAAATGGGTCATGAAATAAAATTTTATGTCCCAATTTAGCCCGAAAATTAATTTAAGCACCTAATTTTAGAAAAGATATAATTTGAGCTTCTATTTGTCTATTAAGCCTTTTTCTAATGATAATATTTGAAAATGTGAATAACTTTAGTATGTAATTTGATTTTTTGAAATTAAAATAGCTAAATAGTTAATTTATTTTTCTATATTATTAGAACTAATTATTTTATTGGGTTTAGTAAAGATAAAAAATTTGATTCGTAAATTCTATAACAAATATACCAGATTTTGAGTTTATGAGTTTAATTTAGAAATTAAATCTAGTGTTTAGAGTTTAATTTTTAAAATGTATAAATTAAATAAGAAGGATTATGTAATTTTTTTTACACATATTATTTATTAAAATATAATCTTATTAAAAATATAATAATAATAATAATAATAATAATAATAATAATAATAATAATAATAAATTATTTCATTTAAAAATAGTATAGAAATTAAAAGCCTCAACAACTTTCCAAAATTTGAATTTTTTAACCCAATTGCCATAGGCCATTAGCCATAGTATAGAAATTCAAATTAGAAACTACATACCAAGTATAAAATGCATACAGCTAGGATTCGTAAGTGTACAGCAATAAATGTACGTACAAGGGGGTGTGGGTGGGCAAGGTTGTAGAGGATTAAAACCCAGGTTGGTATTGACTATTGACTATTGAAGCTTTTTGAGAGATTTTGAATGGAGACACAGATTCCTCGCCCTCTTTCAGACACGTGTTACTGTTACCCTCTCTTCGGTTTCATGCAAAAAGATGCTTCCGTCAGCAACACATGTTACACACCATCTAATTTTATCATTTTAAAAAGGCTTATATATCGTATTAGTAACTAAAGTATACCAACTTTTTTATTTTGGTACATAAAGTATTTTTTGGTCAAAATAAGTACATAAAGTATACTTTTTGGTTAAACTAGGTACTTAAAGTATATTTTTTTGTCAAAATAGGTAACTAAAGTATTTTTTCGTCAAAGTAAGTATCTAAAGTATATTTTTTAGTCAAAACATGTATCTAAAGTATTTTTTAGGTCAAAATAGGTACTTAAAATATACATATTTTTTATATAGGTTCCTAAAGACATTAATTAAAAGGATTATTATCCTATACACTAGCGATGGAAACTTTTTGTTTTCACAAGTGCCTCAATTATAAGGTTTAGGGTTTAGAGGTTAAGGGTTTTGGCGTATGGGTTTAGAATTTAGGGTTCATATCTAGAATTTAGGGTTTAGGGTTTAGGTTTTAGGATAATATGGGTAGGGATTTATGTTTTAACCTATCAACCCTAAATTTTAATTATAAACCTTAAATTCTATCTATAACCCATAAATTCAAAACTACTACACTTAAACCTCTAAACTTTAAACCCTAAATAGAATCCCTAAGATTAAGGCACTTCTGTAAAAAAAGTTTCCACAAGCGCTTGTGTATAGAATAATTACCCTAATTTTAAAAAATAAAATATGTGCATATTTTAACGAAAAAATATACTTTAGGTACTTCTTTTGACCAAAAATATATACTTTAGGTACTTACTCTGACGAAACAATACTTTAGGTATTTGTTTTGACCAAAAAATATACTTTAGGTACCTAATTTAACTAAAAATATACTTTAGTTACTTATTTTGACCAAAAAATACTTTAGGTACCAAAATGAAAAGGTTGATATACTTTAGGTACTAATATGATATATAAGCCTTTTAAAAAAACTCTATAATAAACAATTTAACTGGATGACGTGACAGTTACAGAATTATTTATAAATTTAAATAATAAAACATTTAATTTTTTATATCGACACATTCAATCAACTTATTCTTGATTTAACTTTCATTATTAATGTAATTGATTGAATTTATAAATATTAATATTAAATAAATTATTATAATTTTTTATAACTATCATGTATCTCAATTAACATTTAACAATTCAGTGATCACTTTGTAATAATAAAAACTAAAGTTTAATATCTATTACGCAACATTTGAAAGTTCAATGATTATTTTATATTCTTTAGAATAATTTAGTGAATATTTATGTACTTTATCTTAAAATACAATATAAATATGACATAACATGTTTAGGTATCTGGACAATTTAGTTCAGATTATGGGTGTTAATAGAGTTCAGCAGTTTAAGTTCAATTCGGTTAATATTTGACTCGATATTTTAACGAGTTAAATAAATTCATAACAGCTCGTTATTTTTACATAATATGTTTTTTAAATATAATATATGTTCTTAACCAGAGTCTGTTTATACTCAATTGTTTTTTGTTTATACTCAATCACTCTGCCGCAGCTGTTGGTGATTAAACCCGTGATCTCTAGGAACAACAATTGTTCCCTTAACCACTAAGGTATATAATTAGTTTAGTGTAGTTGTGAATTGTTAATTTGAAGTTGAAATTTTAGAATTACTTCACACGGTATTTTAGATGTTTTTTGTTTTGTTAAAAACAAGGTAAAAATTCTGATAAACTCTGAATTTCCAAAAATTCTCCCGTTGCAATGGAATTCCCCCAGTCCTGAAAAATACTTTTAGCACAACCAGTTTGTAACTGCAAAATTTGCAACTATTATACATGAACCTAACCTCAGCTAAATTAATAAAAAATTCATCCCAGTGGTAGAGACTCGGATTAGAAAAGACTGAGAATTAAGATCATTTGGCAATAAAAATTCTTCAAAACACTCAGTCATATAGTAGTTTAGCAGATTGAACTCTTGATTTCTTGTTTTCGATCTTCGAGTTTTTCTCATCATACTTCTCGCTCTTAGCAATAGCTTTTTCCACAGCCTTCGCCTTCCGAACGTTTTTTGATCTCTTCATCGGTCTTCCCATTTTCATCTTTCTGTTTCGAGATAGGTACATGGTCAGGGCTTCGTTGAAAAAAGAATACATAGATAGCAATAATATGATAGAATGTTGTTAAACAAAGATGCATTCCGATGAAGGCCTTGAAACAAGTATGTTCCGAAACAACAACAGCACTGGGGATGAGGCTCAATCATATATCATTTATAGGGTAAAAACACATTAATGAATGCCAAGAAGAAAATCATTCGAATATCAAAATTCGATTAACAAAAACAACACTACTCCGAGAATCATATGAAGTTACAAACTGCCGCCGAAGAGAAACAAGGTCACGCATATACATTATCACCATTAACAAACTAACAATCCCTGATAAACACAGAACTGCACACATGCGGAACTAAACACGAGCTTAAAGGAATCCAAAGGTCATGTTTAAATCTTCGATATATCCGTTGCTAGGAAATAATATGTTTACAAACTCTTACTACAAATCAAATTGTAGAGATCATTTATAAAAATACTTTAGGACTACTCATCAAACAACACAACAAAACGGAAAGGTATAGAATTAAGTTCGCAATCTCATTTTCGTACCAGAATTGTGCTAATTGCTAAAAAGGTGCATTTACCCTTAAATCATACTATCCCCAAGTATACTATCAGATCAAATTGATAGAACATTAACAATAATTAACTTCCCAAATGCTATTAAATCCCCAGAAATATCATAGTATTAAATTGCGGCCACAATGCAGTATAACGGCGATTTTGGAGGTAGCCGCGACACAGCAAACCGCAACAGCATTAAAAGTTATAGTTATTCCTTAGAGAAAAATCCTGCCGCAACGACCGCGACCGCAATTTAATACTATTAGAATACCAATCTTACATATACACAAGCATGTACCTATGTGTGTGAGAAACAAAGATTTTAACCATTGTTAATTCCTACTTAAATTCGTAAGTTTTTTTTTGTTGAATCCAACAGAAAAGAGAGTAGACAAAGCAACACTTACAGTTTTGGAGTAGCAGGACCAGGCTTTTGAACTCCAGTCTCTGAAGTGTCCATAGCTGCAAATAAACCAAAATTTACATCAAAATTTCAACTTTTCATATACGGCGTAATAAGAAAAAAAATGTTAAATTCTGAATTAAAGCTACTTTTGGTTCTTTTTTCGAATTTAAAGATTGAATTTTAACAAAAAAAGGAAAAGATGGAAGCTACCTTGAGGAAGCTCGGGAACAGTTCCTTCGTTGACGTCCATTGAAGCGACACCGTTTCGCTTCTTCTTGTTCCTGTTTTTCGCCATGTCTGCGATTTCAGAGATCGACAACGGAAAGAAAGGAGAATAATTACACAAATTGGAGAATCCAACTTATAAACCCTAGGAATTTTTCTTTCTTTCAGAAATAAACAGGAAGAGAGCCGCCGAGCTGACCTTCGAATCGAAAATGGGCCGTAAGATTTGGGTCTAAATTCAATCACGAATTGGTTCATTCCTTCGGAAAACCCAACAAACCCTAAACCCAAAGCTTAAAAATGCCCAAAAAATCAATTATAGGGTTTATACCAGGCCCAGTAATTACTGGAAACAATTATCAAAGAAAAATATCTATCGAATACCGGTTGGTCTATCTGGATAAAACGTTAGGTCCTTAAGCAATATATAACATGTAAATTTTAATGTTAGAAATGGTTCAAGTTGAGTCGAAAAGATCGACTACATAAAAAAATTATAATACTCGAATTGAATTAATAGATCAATGAATAACATATAGATAGTTATAAAATAAAAACATCTTTTGTGCCATGAAAACACCCTTTATGATAACACTGCAATTTGTTATGAAATGACCGAACCAGAAGATAGATCCAGTGCTGGTTCAGACAAAAATATTGGTGTCCAATTTACTTGAGTTTCTTCAAACTATAATTAATCAGACATAATGAACTAACAGCTTAGCTGAGTTTGGATCTTCCTGTTGGCCACAATGGTTTGATATTTTTAAACAAATTGGCCTCTCCATCAATCATGATAGTTAGGTTTGAAGATAATCTTTTATACACAATCAATCAATTAAATAATATAATATAATATTATAAAAAGGGAAATATATGATACACTAACGGTGGAAACAAAATATTTCTACAAGCGCCCTAATTTTAGGGGTTAAGAATTTAATTTGGTGTTTATAGTTTAGGGGTTTAGAATTCAGGGCACGTGGTTTGAATTTAGGGTTTATGGTTAGGTTTTAGGGTGATATGTCAGGGATTTAGGTGTTTATTTATAACCCATAAACTCTAAATTCAAACCACAGTCCTTAAATTTTAAGTACATACACCTAAACTCCTAAAATATGAACCTCAAACTGAATCTCTAGCCCCTAAAATTAAGATGTGTGTAGAAACGTTTTGTTTCCACCGCCTATGCATAGTATAATTATCCGTTATAAAATTACAATTTTTTTCAACAACATATTAACATTTTACTCATCAACAATATATAAATTTATACATTATTAATAGGATAAATAATCTATACACAGGCTGTGGAAACTGAAAGTTTCCACAAACGCCTTAGTTTTAGGGTATAGGGAGTTAGTTTAGGATATAAGGTTTAGGGGTTTAGGGGTAGGGGTTTAAAAATTAAGGATACTTGTTTTAATTTAAGGTTTAACATTATAATTTAGGGTTTATAGGTTAAAACCTAAATCCTCACCATATTACCCAAAAATTAAACCCTAACATATAAACCCTAAATTATAACCCTAAACCTTAAATTAAAATAACTATCCCTAAATTTTAAACCCCTACACTTAAACCCATAAACCCTATACCCTAAACTAACTCCTTATGCCCTAAAACTAAGGCGCTTGTGGAAACTTTCAGTTTCCACCGCCAGTGTATAAGATATTAATCCTTATTAATATATCAAAATCCACCCATATAAAAACAATTATAATTATGTGTAAAATTGATGTATATAATAAGTAACTTGGTATCGTTTAAGCATATATTAAGTTTCAAGTGTTGTGCATGTAAAAAATACTCACTAAGAAACTCACTCATCAAAATGAGGTGTACGATTCGAGTCAATCCAAATTAGTCATTGTAAAACCGTGTGAAACCGGTTTCTTTTACATACATGTATATGAGAAATAGTAATAAAATATTATGTCAAAATCTATTAACTTGGCAACTACTCAACCTGGGAGTAGAGAACTGAAGAAAGAGAGAAGACAAGAAGCAGAGAAACAATGGCTGCAGCCTGCAGATACTTTAGTAAAAGAGAGAGAGAGCTATCAGGACAAGTGCTTTTGGGGACATGCAGCAGTAAGTATGTCAGAAATATCATCTCCCCCTCCATTATGTTCAATGATTAAAGCTTTGGCCATCCACATGACTCCACCAAATAAAGAAAAACCATAAAGTTGTAACCCCATCAACTCTTCTGCTATTCAACATTATGTTGTGTACACATAAAATAATGGTCCAAAAAGTAATAATCTCACGTACCGGAGGACTCACTCCACTTCCGAGTTTGAAATTTTTAGAAGAGGAGACTATTCCTCCAGTATCCTTTGGTCTATACTTGCGTAGACTCGAAAAATTTGACTCGAAATTCAAACTAATTTATCCGATTTGAGATCATATATGGATCCGACCTGAAGCTGAAGCAAACCGAACCGAATTTTAGTTGAATCGAAAAGCAACTCGAATTGAAAGTAACCGAACCCAAAAACAACCAAAGCCGAAAATAACTCGAAATGAAAACAACCCCAACTGAAAATCAATACGGACCAAAAACAACTCCAACCGATTATAACCCTAATTTAATTTGCTCAAATATGTTTGTTTTATTCTCCTTTTGTACTATATTACTAATTAACACCCACATGTTTAATATAATCTTTTATCATTTAAAAGATCATCTTCGTATATTAACTCAAACTGAAACCGACTGATCTGATATTGACCCGATATTAATCCGAATTGAAAATCGATTGATCCGATATTAATTTTAACCAAAAACCGATTGATCCGATGTTGATTTTACCCAAATCAAATGCAACCCGAATAAAAAATCTACATGATTCGAACAACCCGGTTGTCACCTTTATAACCTTGCGATAGGGTGTAGACTCTCTCACATGGGAGAGTGAAGGGATTATACTAAAATCTAAAAGAAGTTAATAATGTTTGATGAAGTGGACATGAAGGTACTGGTGACATAAGATTAACTTAACCACTTAAACTTATGATTGGTACACGTGGGATGGAGCCAAAACTTATCGTAGAATATAAATGTACTTTGTCTTAGGTCCCTAATCTATATTAAAATACAATTGTACGTTAGAGTTAGTCCAGGAAAATGATTGCTAACAAATGGTTTCCATTGGCATTAAGAATTCTCGAAAGCATTTTTTAATAAGGAACACATGGATTAATCATTCTAAATTGCTTGAAAAGCCAAATCATAACGTTTAATGCAAAAAAAAAAAAGTTGAATTATGATAACAAGGCTTTGGTTGTGTCGATAATGTTGAAATTATATTTTGAGTCTACGCTTTATGCCATTTCGATTTTTCAAAATTTTGTCCTGATTAATTTAGAATCTGGACCAGACTGCATCACAAATATAGTTTTAGTAGATGAGTCTCTTAACGGAAATTTTTTGCATATACAAAGCATCAAACTCAATACTTGTTTAAACGATACTAAATTACTTATCACTTGGACTGACCTCGTTGATTATTCGAATTTCATATATGCATTATATTAATTGATTATAATTACTATTATATTATATTATATAAAAAATTAATGTATGGTTAATGTTAACTGTAGATGCATAAACTATTTTTTTCATACTATAAAATGTCTAACGTTTTTCTCCCTTATTATTAGGGGTGAGAATCGGGTGGGAGGGGACGGTTTTGCATTCTTTATTCCATTTCTAATATTTACCGTTACGATTTAGGGAAATCACCATTAAATGTTTTGGGAATTTTTTCGTCCTCATATTCTCACTGCACGGATCCATGTGGTTTTCGAGGAATCTTCATGCCCAAAAATATTAAACAAAATTACTATTTTACTAACAAAAATAAATTGTCAAATCAATTTAAAATATAAAGTTTAGATAATTCGATTGGAATCAATTACGAGATGATGAAGATTGAAAGGGTGTTGTGTTGGGAAAGATTTAGACGAGAGTTTTAGCTTATATCTAAAAACTAAGATAGAAATATGTTGAGAAACTTGAGCGTGACTAGGTTTGAGAGAAAATTAAAACGATAATATTATAGTTTGATTTTTTTTCATTATGATATATATCAGGGATATATAATTAAATATATATTTTTAAAAATCTTATAAAATATCATGATCCTTGCGGATATTTTTTGAGACCCTCACAGTTATTTGTACGGTTACGGTTTAGTTATCCCCATTGTTCGGATATAGCAATCCCCGTTCACATCCCTATTTAAGCTTCGATGATAAAACTTCTCTGTCCCCATCCTCGTGGGTGAAGATTTCGATTATTCCTCATACTCGTCGGTTCAGATTCCCACAATTTTTGGATATTCTCCACCAAATTCCCACCCTTACTTATTATTTTCATTCCACTTGATTTTATATTTATATAAATTTCCAAATATATATATATATATATAATATATATAAATGATTTAAAGATCTAAATTTGAAAAGATCATATTACAGAGACTCTTTATAATAAAATATTATTATATAAAAATATTAATTATAATTATAACCTACAAATACGACTCTAATGTATATTCTTCCTCACATAATTATAACCTCGGTATATTTATCAAAAATAGAAATAATGTATTTGATATTACGAATGATTGATTATGTAACGGCACCATCATTTCATATTATAGATTGGTACGACCTATTTTTTTTAATAAGAGAAATTTATCGAATTATATTCGAAGCGGAATAATTATAAAAGAATTACATCGTAAACATTAAAATTTAATGCTACAATATAATTTAAAGGTGTAAAAGACATAAAAAAAATCTACCATTCTGAGAAGAACTTGAACAATATTTTGAAAGAAATCTAGCAATCAACTACTTTGACCGAAATACTCTATGAAGAAAGCAAAATCTTCCATCGCTTGTTCTTGGCCAGGAGCGAAGTAAAAAATTTACTTAAGGGGTATCATTTTCTTGAATGATATTTAAGAGGAGTCAAATTATTTATAAAAGGATGTCAATTATATACATTTTTAATTTTTTATATACAAATTATATAGAAAAATACAATTTCCTAATTTTTCTGGGCGTCAACAGACACCCCAATCATGAGTGTGGCTCTTCCCATGTTCTTAGCACATCGGCAAAACCACAAAAGGAAATCACAAGCATAAACATAACACCGTCTTTCATTGACAAAACGCTCGATAATACTTGTCACTCGAACAATAAACTGTCAAAAGACAGACAATTGTCACAAAGACATGCTAAAACTGCTATAAAAATACACGAAAAAAATATCACAAAAACAATAAAAATAACCTTAAACGCAAGTATAGTATGAATATGTCAAAATAAAACAAACATTCATAAAAAAAAATATTTTATTCATATATAAACCGGCAAAACGGTTAAAGGTCACAATGTGAATAATATAAAAATGTAACGAAAAAGAAGAACCGAAAAATGCTACTGAAATTTTTTTATAACTGCAGCAGAGCAAAAATAGGAGATATGGGAAACAGTATAAATGGTACGACCTATTATTATTTCATGGAATTGAACCTATTTAAAATTAGTGCGTGTTTTGCTGTGAGAACTTGAAGCATAGAAAATTTTAGTGGTCGGGGTCAAATTAAGTGAATTTGTGGACATTGGTTGCTTTCGATGACACTTTCATATTAATAGCTTTTAAACATAAATTATGTCTAACCCTAATTATTAAATTTGCAGACCAACTTTGTAATAAATGGCGGTGTGTTTCATTTAGTAGAGACAGCCTCATGAAAATCCTTTCCCTTTTGTTTATTAAATTCATGATGTTGTCAAATGCTAATCTAGAGACCCATTGGAAGGATAAATTAATAAAGAGGGTTGAGATCGGAGGGTAGGCGGAGAAATAAAATTTTTAAGTTTTTGAGGAAGATGATAAAAAATAAAATTTTAAAAGTTTGTGGGTTAAACTATAAATTATTTTTTATTAACGGATGTTAACGACCATGAGACCAAAACATGAACGATTTAAAACGTAGGTGACAAGAATGATCATTTAAATTCGAGTGACCAAAATAGAACAAATCTAAACAAAAGAGACCACTGGTGAAGTTTACTCATTAAAAAAAGTTTATAACAAGTGTTTTATTTTCTTGAAAATTGCTAAGTTGGATGAATAAAAATATTTTTTTATGATATTATTAAAACAACTACGGTGATAGTATATTAAATATTCACCTATTTTAAAAGATTATTATAAGACATACTAACGTTGAAAAATAAATTTCTACAAGTGGTTAGGGATGTAGAGTTTTTATTTAGGGGTTAGGATTTAAGTTTTAAAATTTATAATTTAAAGTTTAAGATTAGAATTTTAGCGTTAAGATTTTATGTTTTAACTTAAAATAGGTATATTTATGCACACAAAATATCCATTGGCAATATATTAAAAGTTCACTTAAAAAAAAAGAAATCCTTTACCGAAAGGTAGGGGAAAGAGAAATATATCTATAATGAATATTGAACTCACAATTTAAAGAAGAAAGAAATGTGTCAACAAAATTTTTTTAATCATCTGCTATAAAAATTATTGACAAATATCGTAGAGAATTTATAAATTTACAAACATGATTAATTTTCTGGCTCTATTTTGTTTTTCATTCATATTCTTTATTTTATTTTTTAGTCATGTGATAGATTTATATCGTGTCACAAAACATCTTCTTAAAGTGTTCAAAGATGGATATTGGCAATCGAAGTTGAGGGTTTATTTAAATTTTTTAAAAATTATTATTTTTTTATTTAAATTAATGAACTATATAAATATTTTTTTTGATAAAAGATGGGCTTCGTTAAAAACCTCCCCCTATTGAAGAGGGAAAAGAGTGCCCCACTACATTTTATTCCAATAAAAATACTCAAAGTAGTTCATACATACTCACCAACAAACCTTAAAGTTGAAAATTCTACTAACATAAGCCCCACATCCCAAAAAAAGATTTCATATGCAAATGATAAAATTTAGCCAATCGCCTTCTTTGCTAGGCTATCAGCCGCCACGTTGCAAGCTCTAGAAATCCAGCGGATGAACCACCCTTTGCTCTGAATAAGCTCCTTTAGACCCACAATCCTCTCACGAAAATGCAGCGAGGGATTCAACGACCCCAACATCCAGTCCACTAAGACTCTACAATCAGATTCTATAATCAGTCTGTACCTCAACCTCCATTCCGAATTTAAAAACAAATAAATCCCCCTATTTACAGCTTCCATTTCCACTAAAGTCGATAGGCCAGTGTTTACTGCTTCAGAAAATTGGAATAAGGAATTGCCACATTCATCCCGAAACAACCCTCCTATTCCACCTCTGTTTGAATCCAATGAAGTTGCTCCATCCACGTTGAGTTTCAAGAAACCCCGCGGCGGAGGAGACCACCTACACACAAACCTCGAAGCCTGCTTCCTCACTACAACATGGTCTATTATACTGAAATCGGCCATCAGCGCTTCTACTGGTACAGAACATTCTGGGAATCTGGCCTTTAGCCAAGAAGCGAAACGAAATTTAATCAGAAAAAAGAGATGTAGCCAGTCTACCTTTGATCCATTAAAAACAACATCGTTCATGTATATCCAAACTGACCATATAATTACGAATGGAACGAAAGAAACTATATAAATATTAATTATAATAATAAAACACACTATGTTCAAATTTCATAAATTTTGAAAATATTTTAAAAACAATTTCCGAGCAAGTGGTTAAAATTCTCAGTTGACACTCTTTTTTTTATTTGATTTTTTTACATTGGTTTTAAAATATTACATTTTAATCATTTATGATATCAATTTATTACTTTTGACCGTTTATATTATTGATTTATTACATATCGATCATTAAATCATTATTACATTTTATTAATTTGATGACGTGGTCTATTAATAAAAAGATTGTTTTAAATTTGATACTTGAATTTTGTATAAAACAAAATCAGTGACTGAGATTCGCAATCGCAACAATTGAGAATGTTGAGAAAGCATTGTAAATTGGGAAGCAGCAAAGCTGCAGAAAATGAAAACACATCTCACAGTCGGTCTCAAAATTCGACAAAGTTATCGTACTTTGAGGCAGCCTTTAATTTGCCCAAAGTCACAATCAATTTAGCCACACGAAAAATACATTTTTATTATTATATGAAAAAAATACAAATGTGAACTGTAAGCAAAGTACTTGCAATTTCGTTTAGAGACGGACACAAAAATTTATATTAGAAGATGAATTTTTAAAATTTTAATAGTAAACTTGTAAGATTTTAAAAGTTGAAAATAAATTTTCAATAATAAATATATAAAGAATTTTTGAAAATTTCTTAAATCATATAAGAATTTTAAAATTTTAAAGAAAATACCGTATCTTCCGGTCTATCTAAGTCTATCCCTGCCTTCATCATTAAATACAGAGAGGTCTACATACATCCACATGGATTCATGGATTCAGTCTAAAAAATATCAAAAATTAAATAAATAATATTATATATCTTTCATTTAAGACCTTATAAAATATATTTCCGAAATTTAAATCTTTTAAATCCATTACGTTGACGTGAGAACTTACTTTAGAAATTTATTTAAAATCGGAGAAAGCAAATTTTTTATCATACTTAATTCAAAAAGTATGTTTTGACATACGAATTAAATTATGAACGGAGTGATAAGAAATTATTTGGATGCAACGACAAGAAATTAGTTGAATTCCTCGTAATACATTGAAAATTTCGACTTTTAATATAGCCGAGTTCATTAACGATACAAAACCGTGCTTAAAGATAATAAAATCATGGTTTTAATCGGAGCGGGTGCAGCTGCATCTCTATTTTTTTAAAACAAAATTAATTTAGGGAAATTTTTCTAATTTAATGTGTAAAAATAAAAAAAATTGCATACCTATTTTAAAAAAATTAAACCCCTATTTTTTTAATAATTAAACCCCTATTTTTTAATATCTAGATCTGTTATTGGTCTTAATATTTTGTTGAAGGACTCAACTCTTATATGATTAAATTTATATTTACAGACCTTATTTCGAAAAATAATATCATTTACAACTATTTTATGGATTAATATTTATTTGACTTATACCGTGGCAAATAAGTTATCTAGTTAATATCAAATTTCCGATTTAAACTTAAATAACTTTATGTATTCATAATTGTTTTAGGGATTATTATCTCATACATAGATGAAAACATTTTGTTTTCACAAGTGTCTTAATTTTAGAATTTAGGGTTTAAAGTTTATGGTCTTTAGTGTAAGAGTTTTAGAATTTAGGGTTTATTGGTAGAGTTTAGGGTTAGAGCTTATGTTTTAGGGTAATTGGTTAGTGATTTATGTTTTAACCTATAAACCCTAAATGTTAACCCTGAACTCAAAGTTTTACCGACATTCCATAAATCCAAAATCACTACACTTAAACCCTTAAAGCCTAAACTTAAACAAAATTCCTAAACCCTAAACTAAAGTGATTGTATAAACAAAGTTTTCATAAACTTTATGCATGGAATAATTATCCTTTGTTTCATGAGGGGGTTTATTTGAGAAAAAATACTCACATTTATACTTTATTTAAAAAAAACTATTTGAATTTGTTCAAGAAAATAAAATAAGAAATTATTTGAATTAATAATTTCAAACGGGTTAAATCAATTGAGTCACTGTCTAAATGTTTTAAGAATATAAGCCCATTTTGAACATTCGTTAGGGGAAAGAAACAAGCAATAAAGTTCCAATCTCGCCGGGATTATTTGCTCTATTTTATTTTTCATTAATTTCCTATAATTTGTCTTATAATTTTAAATTTAATTTACGACTTAAAATTTTATATTGTATAAAATTTCCATTCTAAAACCTATTTTTCCAATAATACATAAGTTATCATTTCATTACAATTTTTAAAAATTGATCGATGAGCATGTTACACGTAATAAATTTTTATTGATAACATTGATTTTAAATGTCAAAATAAAAATTAACCCAACTAGTGATTCTAGTAAAAAATGATTATTTTTATTTTAAAAAATTCGAATTCAATCAGTTTTGTCTATAAGATGCGTATCTTATCAAATGATTAAGAAAAAAATATGAAATGATTATGAATATTAAAAATTAAAAATAAACACTATAATAAAAAATTATATAATTCAAATATGAAATAGTAAATTAAGTCCAAATATTATTACAATATATATATATATATATATATATTTGTGGTTTTGACTTATAGTAGCTTGGCTTATGCCTCTATCACAATATTAGTAGGGGCCACGTTACCGTTAAGATTAATCTCCCTCCACTTGTTATATACGTTAATTCAATAACGCAACTCTATTAATAATTTTTATGGTCTAGTGTAAAGGAAATTTAAATTACTTATATGCCCTTCTAAAATACATAATTATTTAAATTAATAATGGGTGGTTTTGGTACTAGATGTAATTACCCACCTTACCCATCTCCAATCCCTCCATTGCACCTTTCTCATCTTATATCCCAAGAATCAAATTCAATATTTATTAGGGTAAACTATACTAATGACCACCGAACTATGGGGTTGGTATTGATTTGACCACTATATTTTCAGTTGTGTTAAATATACCACGTAACTATTTAATTAGTTCCAATTTAGCCACTTGCCGTTAAAAAACGAAAAAAATAACGGGATTGTTAAAATAATTGGTATAATTACACATTTAGTCCCTTTTATTTATACAATCATTCAATTTAGTTATAATTTTAATCTAATAAAATAAATTAATTATTCAATTAAATATGTATAATCGAATAACTCATATATTATAGGTAGTATTCCATATCACTAATTCATGTTTGGCCTAGTGGTAAACCTTTGCCACTTCCACTAAGGATTCCTAGGTTCGAGTCCTACTATTGCCAATTACATGGCTTTTAATTTTCTTTCTCCAATACGATAACACATATACCACATATATTATATTTGTTGTTTCATATACTAGAAACATGCTTAGTCCAGTGGCAACAGCTTCCACTTTTTCATTTTTCTTACTCCAATTGGTGGCGACACGTGTTAACACCTGTATATTTTATTAGATTAAAATTAGTACTAAATTGAATGATTCTATAAATAAAGGGGACTAAATGTGTAATTATACCAATTATTTTAACAGTCCCGTTAATTTTTTCCGTTTCTTTAACGGCAGGTGGCTATATTGGAACCAATTAAATAGTTATGTGCTATATTTAACACAATTGAAAATATAGTGGTCAAATCGACACCAACCTCATAGTTCGATAGTCATTAGTACATTTTATCCTATTTATTATTACGGTTGATTACATCGCATTTCCCTAAATTATAACATGTATTTCATAGTAGTTATTGAATTTTTGAACATTCTAATTTCAATTTCAAAGCGTAATTCACACTTTAAATTAATCCCTTAAACTTTTGAATGTTTTAATTTCATCTTCAAACTAACAACACACGCTGATCGTATCACTTGTTAATAAAAGCGTTATAAAAATTATTAATTGTCACGTAAACATTGATGTGTGTCACGTAAACGATAATATGATGTCACGTAAACCATAATATGATGATGAAATTAAAATGTTTAAAGGTTTAGGGATCAATTTAGAATAAGGGTCATATTTTAGAGATAAAACTAAAATATTTAAAAGTTTAATGACTAAATTCGAATGAGCTCACAACTTAGAGATGTGTGATACAATAAACTCTTATTATTAAAAAACAATTAATATTTTTTGGAAACTAAAAATTTAAAAATCCCAATACTATATTGCTTGACAAGGAAACTTGTTTAATTTTATTTTATTTTTTGGAAACGATAATTAAGTGATTAATTTATATTATTGACTTAAATATATAGCTAGAAAAATGAAATAAATTACACCCGTGATCTATAAAATTATTTCATGCAAGTCAAGTATTATTATTGTTAATCCTCAAAGTTTCTTATTATAAACGTCTAATTTAAACTTTCCAACAAACTTTGACTAATAAAGCACCTAATCATATCACAATTTTTTTGAATAATAATATTTAATTCAAAACATTTGAATTTTAATCACCCGGAGTAAAAAAAACGCAAATATTTCTTTTTAAAAGGAAAAAATAATATTCGAGGACAAAATTTGTTTCCATGTCGTTTTCAATTACATTATATTCATAACAAGCCAATAATATGTCGTTTTGGGCAAATAAGAGCAAATGTGTTAACTGATTTATTGCAAAAAGGACCACAAAGACACTTAATTTTTCATGGCCAATAATTGTTTCCTTATTAATATGATTCATTGTTATTATTGTTATTTGAATTAATGCTTTATTAATTTTTGACCCAACAACATTAAAATTGGATAATGAATCTATCTAAATCAATGTTTAAATAACTTTGTTCTAATACAATGAAATGATTTACCCTAAACTTTTTCTGCCGCTCTCTCTTACTCCTCTTTTTCTTTAAACGCCAGCGGTATCATCGATTTTAATACTGGTCGCCGACCATCGGGATCTATCCTTTCATTTGTTTTATTTTTTAATTTTTGATAAATTATTCTGTTCTTGTGGTACGATCTATTCTACCTTTTGGATCGTTTTTCTCTGCCTTTTGACACATTTTTATTTTTATTTTTATTAGAGTTTGATCTGACGACGCTTATTCGTAATCATGATGATCTTCCATACTCTGGACCCTCGAATTAAATTTGGATACACGATTTGTGCTCGTGGATAGTTTCTCATGACGATCGGCTCTGATTTTGCGGTTCTCGTTGGTCTTTCAATAGCTTAATCTCCTTTTGTGTTTCGTTTGCCGATGCAGTCAGTTTTGTTCGTGTCTATTTTTGATCGAGTCTTTTAGATGTGTTTTAACCTTTTTCATGTGGGGTTAGGGGTGGTAATCCCCTAGGTCAGGTGCTTGGCTTGCACGTGATTGATTGTATTGTGTTAAGCAAAATATTTCAGTGGTTATTGGGTTGAGCATGTTGTTTCTTGAGTTATGTATATATGATGGTATGCAAAATAGGTAGCTTTATTGCATGGATAAGCTTTACATAGGTAAACACACGCAATATAACTTAAACATGCGTTATAGCTCATTTTAATTGTCTCTGAGTTAATGTTGCCTTGCGCGTGTACACGGGAGCTAGTGCTTGCTATCTAAGAATTGCTCCATGGATCTCATCGGAAATGTTTGGTGCTTCTTGGGGCTTCTTTGGCGACCGAATATGTTAGTTTTAGGAAAATGTCCAAATTATGTATATTAGTTTACAATGATAATTGTAAATTGTTATTGTAATTTTGGGTATTTTCTCGTTTAATAAAATTAGGGGCTTTTATTAAAAAAACTTTGTTCTAATACGAAAGAAAATATTTTAATATAATTTTAAAATTATTCATATTATAAATGTAGTATATGTTGAAAAATATATCATACACTGACGATGAAAGGTAATTACAAGGTAGTATCTATTCATAGATATTTTTAACTGTTTGATAATTCACAAACACCTTGCTGATAAATTAATTGAACTAAAATACCCCATGACAAACATTATCCGATTTTTTACTGAAACCATTTGTTGGGTTCGATTATATATAATTACACCAAAACTAAATTATCATATTACTTTCCAATTCCGTAAACAAAATTAGTTATAATATGGATATGGGTCGATCTACCTGCCCACCAAAGAGTATTCCAATGAAAGTTGTATTTGGTAAGTGATTAATTTGAATCAAAGGGAAGAAAAGACATAGGTTAAAGTATACTACAAGTCTCAATATTATGAAAAAAAAGCATTTTGGCCCATCTACTATAAAATATTAGTTTTATTTATTGTATGTTTGAAAAATTAACATTTTGGTCCAAAAGGTTAATTATCATTAGTTGGTTTAAATATTTTGGTTTAAACATCATTTAGGTCCCTATTAATTATATATATTTAATAATTATTGAAACTTTTACAAATTTAGGATATTTAATATTATCTTTCTTTTAATTGTATTTAGTTTATGATTTTTTTTCTTTTTTATAGTTTCATTTAGATGTCATGTAAAAATATATTGTCACATGCCATGTTTTCATTTGTTAAAGTTTTTAGTTTTTAAACAATTTTAAAATTTTGAACCATAAATTATAACACAAGCATACTTTAGGTATTAAAATGAGATAAAAAAGTTCAGGTATAAAGCGAAAAATATATTGTTTAGGGTTAAATTATATATTAAACCTAAAATTTAAGCATAACAATATTTTAAAGAATTATATATTATTATTTATAGCTAAGGTTAGATCAATAAATTGAAATATAAACTTTAACAATTGGCAATGTATATACTTAGGACAAGGCATTGATTTATTTCAATCAAGTTATGCTATACCTACTCATATAAATAAATATTTTTCTACTGACATTATCGCTGGTGTAATATATTTTAATTTATGAATATAGGTCTATATAATATAAATATTATACATTTTAAATTTAAAAAATAAATATTTTTAAAAAAAGGTAAACTACTGCAGGGATCACTTTCGTTTCCCGTTTGTACAGATTTAGTCACCACTTTTGAAAAGTGCCAATAAGTGGTCATCTACGTTTTCGATGTGTAAAGACTTGGTCACTCCGACGTTATAGTCCGTTTGTCCCCTAACGGATTGCTGATGTGGCGGAATTAAAATAAGGATAAATTACTGCAATAGCCATTAAAATTTATCTCATGTACATTTTTCTCCTCAATTTAAAAAAGTAAACATTATAGTCACTAATAAAAATATTTCTTTATAATTTCACCCTTAAATTTTTAAAAATTCAATTTTCAATCCTAAAACTTCATAATCAATTAGTACAATAATATTATAAATGCTTAGATGAAAAATAGGTGCCCAAGTTGCTCCTATTTAATAACTCAAACTTAAAAATTTAGTCCACTAACTATTAAAAAATTTGAGTTATTGGAATTTCTATTTTATAATTCAAACTTTATTTTGAATTTTTGAGTCGAGTTTATGAAATTATGAGTCGGGTATTTTCACACCAAACCAAAAAATGTAATTTTTTCGAGTCAAGTCGAGTTATTGGAATTTCTATTTTATAATTCAAACTTTATTTTGAATTTTTGAGTCGAGTTTATGAAATTATGAGTCGAGTATTTTCACATCAAACCTAAAAATTTAATTTTTTCGAATGAAGTCGAGTGTTGCACTTCCCTACATATAATTTTTAAACCAAAGTCGGTCGAACTCGCGTTACTCCGACATGCCTTTATCGGCTTTGATCGGTCGATTGCCCAGTTGGGTTTTGCTCGCCATGGCTCAAAGATGACGATGGCACTGACGGGACGACGAAAAGACGATCGAGGCGGCCGGAAAACTCAAAAATCAGAGGTGAGAGGGAGGTTTCCGTCGAATCTTTAAATCGATCTCCACGGCAGGCCAAGCGTCGGTTCTGCGCGTGGTGCTCGGGGTTCGATTCAGGGCACGGCGGCGAACAAGGAGGTGACGGCGGTGCATGCCACGACGGGGTGGTGGAGGCGATCGGAGGAGTGGCCGATGGGGTTAGGTGAAGGGTCGGGGAAGGCTTCTCTCTTTTTCTCTTTTTTTTTCATATTCGAAAAGAATTAAATAAGCCATGTTAAGAATTCTTTTAAAATTAAAAATTATATGTAGGGAAGTGCAACACTCGACTTGATTCGAAAAAATTAAATTTTTAGGTTTGATGTGAAAATACTCGACTCATAATTTCATAAACTCGACTCAAAAATTCAAAATAAAGTTTGGATTATAAAATAGAAATTCCAATAACTCGAATTTTTTAGTAGTTAGTGGACTAAATTTTTAAGTTTGAGTTATTAAATAGGAGCAATTTGGGCACCTAAGTTTCAAAGGGTATACTTTGGGCACCTATTTTTCATCTAAGCATTTATAATATTATTGTACTAATTGATTGTAAAGTTTAGGATTGAAAAATGAATTTTTAAAAATTTAAGGGTGAAATTATAAAGAAACATTTTTATTAGTGACTATAATGTTTACTTTTTTAAATTGAGGAGAACATGAGATAAATTTTAATGGTTATTACAGTAATTTATCCTTATTTTAATTCTGCCACATCAGCAATCCGTTAGGGGACTAATGGACTATAACGTCGGAGTGACCAAGTCTTTACACATCGAAAACGTAGATGACCACTTATTGGCACTTTTCAAAAGTGGTGACTAAATCTGTATAAACGGGAAACGAAAGTGACCCCTGCAGTAGTTTACCCTTTAAAAAATTATTATGTAATATACGATATAACATGTGTTATATTTTGATACACAAGTTGTGTAAAAAAATTTACACAACCCTTATATTTAAGCTATAAAATTTAAAACATAAATCCATAGTCATAACACCTTAAAATCTAAACCTTAAATCATAAACCCTAAATTTTAACCATACACATTAAATACTACACCCAACAACCTAAACTCCTAAGCTCTAAAATAATTTTTTCGTACCCCTATAATTGAAATATACTTTTCCATACAAATAGAAAAAGGGCCAAAAGGACTTAAATAAAAAACTAAAAAGAAAGGGACTAAAAGGGCAATTTTATCCAAATTCACGACCTAATCCGAATCTTTTTTTCCTTTGTTTTCCATTCGCTTCAGCTTTATTCCAGTCCCTCCCCTAGGCCCTAACGCCTACATTTCAATTTCTTCCAAGAACTTCCTTTTTAGCTATTTTTTTGTTAATTCCTTTTATTTGAATATTAAAAAAACATATCTTATTTTTTAGAAATATTTTCATCAGATCCAAACTGTTTCTTTTCTTTTCGTTTTTTTTTGAATTTTTGATGAAACCCAAAGCAGAAACAGAAAAGGAAGAAGAAGAAGAAAATGAAGCAGAAGCTCAGTTGTTTTCCCCAAAAATAGTTTTGGTTTGTTAAAACTGTGGTGTTTGCTAATTCTATCCTCTGCTGGTTGCACTCCTTCTGTTCCTTTTAACAAAAATTCGAAACGGTTTCTTCCTCTTCCCCGATTCACTGCTTTTTTAAATCCCCGTTTCCTTTTTTGTTTTCACCTCGAAAACCTATGGTGTTTCGATCTTCTCTTTGAAAAATTTTCAAAGCGTGTTTAGTGAAGAAATTAGTTTGAATTTCTAAGAAAAAGGTTTACTTGTTTGTGTGTGTGTGTTTTTTTTTTTTAAAATTCTCCCGTGGAAATGATGTTATCGGCGTCCCCGACGAGTTTAGCGAAAAGTTCGCTCGAAGAAATGTTGGAGAATCTCCGGCGGCGAGATGAGGAGGACAAGCCTAAAGACTTACCGCCGGCTTTACCGTCGCGGCCAACGTCCAAAGCCAGACTTCCCTCGGCCCGTCGGTCTCTTCCGACGAACTTCAGAGTTGTTGCCAACGGCGAAGACTGCTTCGGCGGCGGCGGCGGCTTAAGTGAAGTGGAAGGGAAAGAGGAAGCTAAAAGGAAGGAAGAGGAGCTGGGAGAGAAGAGAGATGTTTTTGGGAGCAAAAGATTGAGGGAAGATGTGAATGTGGATTCACCTTATTATTTAGTGCAAGGGAAGAAAGGGGAAGATCAGGTTTCTGATGCCAAAGCTGAGGTGAAGGAAATAGGGAAAGGAAAGACGAACTGGAAGGTGAATGATAATATTGAGTATTTTATTAATAAAGTAAGTGTTAAGTTGAAATTGTTTCTTCTTCCTCTTCTTCTTCTTCTTTACTGGATTGATTTGTTTTATGAGCTTGGTATCCATGTTTTAATACCATTTAGGAAGTATTTAATAATTCCATGTTTAACTTAGATCGATTTTGATTATTGCTATTTCTTACTGCTGGCATTCTCTTACTACGGAAGAGATTTTATTAGCTCGAGCTTATTCTCGAGCTTGATATCTGATTATTCTGATTCATCCACCTTTTTTTTCTTTGCCTTTTTTGAGTTGATGCAATGCATTGGATTAATAGGCATGGGGGAAAATCTGTGATCTTTCATGGAATGAGAACCTGCTGAGTAGAAACTGTATTTGATATGAAGTTTAGATTACCATGAGTTTTCTTTTGCTGAAACATAAAAAAGGAAGCATAGCCTTGGACATGTGTTTATCTTCTGTGAAAATGATTTAAGTAAATCTAATTTGTTGAGAGGGTTTTGTTACAGAAACTTCGTGTTTGGTGCCGGCAACCCAATGGGGTCTGGGAATCTGGAGCTATACAATCTACATCAGGAGAGGAATCATTTGTCTCCCTTTCTAATGGAAATGTAATTTCATATGCATCTTGATGTTCTAAATTGTATAAGGATCCTTCAGTTTTCCTTTCGGCAGGTTTTCATTTAGGTTTACATTGTATTGTTGGTACAGGTTGTAAAAGTATCAGCCGACGATGTTTTACCTGCAAACCCAGAAATTTTGGAGGGTGTGAGTGATCTCATACAGCTTGGATATTTGAATGAGCCGTCAGTTCTTCACAATCTTAAGTACAGATATTCTCGTGATATGATATATGTAAGAATGATATAACCCTTACTCGTGTACTAGTGAGGATTATCTCTGCTACTGAGATTCATTTATGCCTTTTTTTCTTTATGCAGAGTAAAGCAGGTCCAGTTTTGATTGCAGTCAACCCGTACAAAGACGTTCCAATTTATGGAAACGATTTTATCATGGGCTATAGAGAGAAAACTACAGACAGCCCTCATGTTTTTGCTATAGCAGACACTGCTTATAATGAGATGATGAATGGTTAGCATAAACAAGCGATAATTTGCTTGTGGTGTTATTGTAGTGTGTATTTTGATGCTCTATTAATTCTGTTGTTAAAATTTTGCAGGTGGAGTCAATCAGTCTATAATCATAAGGTCAGTCGGATATTTAATATTTGTCTTAGGATATGATTGTATAATAGTGTGGTTCTTTTATCCCATTATTCGTTTTATGAACTATAAAATAACATAAAGTTATCTTGCAGTGGGGTAAGTGGAGCTGGGAAAACTGAGACAGCTAAATTTACAATGCAGTACCTAGCTGCTCTTGGAGGTGGCAATGGCCGGATAGAGTCTAAAATCCTTGAGACACATTTTATACTTGAGGCATTTGGGAATGCAAAGACATCTAGGAATGACAATTCTAGCCGATATGTGAGTTCTTCTTCCCCCCTCCGTCATTTTTCCACTGATATATATTGAAGGCAAATCTATATAAATTTACTCTCATGGATAAAGAATCCTTGCTGATATTACCCTAGAGGACCAATTTTCACTTTGGTTTGTGTATCATATGTGCTATAGCTCAGAAAAATACAACTTGTTTATTACTCTATTCTGGTGCAGGGAAAACTTACTGAAATTCATTTTACCGAGTTGGGGAAGATATCTGGTGCCAACATCCAAACTTGTAAGCATGTTGAATTTGAAAATTTCTATTATTACCGCAAAGTAATAAAATAACATAGATTAATCCTGGTTACTGACTTTATTTTTTGTGCTAATGTTGATTCATCAATGACAATCCTGGATAGTTCTTCTGGAAAAGGTGAGTTCCTGACCCAGTTAACGTTCATATTATCTCTGTTATCATGCATGATATCTGATGTGGATCTTTTTGATGTCACCTTTGAGCAGTCGAGAGTAGTTCAGGTTGCTTCTGGTGAAAGGTCTTACCATATCTTTTATCAACTTTGTGCTGGTGCTCCACCGGCTCTAAGAGGTACTATTTCATTTTACATCATTTCACAGTCAATGCTAGTTCCGAAAAGTTTTGGGGACTGGGGTCTTGAAATAGATAAATGATATTGTTTACAGTTCTGCAGCTTATTTACTTGAATATTTGAAATATATTTATGATCCTTTTAATCATGGCTTTGCAGAGAGACTGAATCTTAAAATGGCAAATGAGTACAACTATCTTATCCAGAGTGACAACTTTGTGATTAATGGTGTTGATGATGCTCAGAAATTCCATAAGCTTGTGGTAATTGAAAAGACTAGATTTTAATGTCACCATAACCCATTCTTAGCTTCGTCTTTTAAGCAGTAGTTTGCTCATTTCTGCAGGAAGCCTTGGGCGTTGTTCAAATTTGCAAAGAACAGCAAGAGCAAGCATTTTCAATGCTTGCTGCAGTGTTATGGCTGGGAAATATATCATTTCAATTAATTGACAACGAGCATCATGTGGAGGCATTAGCTGACGAAGGTAATAATGTGGGATTTAGCTTTGCATACATAATTTTTCCCTGTATTTTTTTCTTCTTACAGAGAGAAACTGGATACCTTCTCTGTTGTAGCATTTTTTAAGGAACTAAATTTGCATAAGCCTTGAATAAAACAAAGAATGTAATGCTTGTAGTTAGCCTTTTGTTTCACGTGTGAGTTTAAATGGGATTCCCCCCCCTTTTTGCAGCTTTAACCAGTGCTGCCAGGCTGATGGGTTGTGCACCTCATGAGTTGATTCAAGCTTTATCTACCCATAGAATCCGAGTTGCCAAGGATAATATTGCTAAGAAATCAACATTGCAACAGGTTCGTCCAGTATTTGTTAGCAAAATTATTCTTCCTCCATCTTCTCATGAGTCACATTCTATGTTTGCTGGGATGCACACATTAACAACCTGATAACATGCTGGTTATAACTTGTAATATAGGCGATTGACACCAGAGATGCGTTAGCAAAATTCATCTATGCAAGCCTATTTGACTGGCTCGTGGAACAAATCAACAAGTCACTTGAAGGTGGTAAAAGATGTGTCGGCAGGTCCATAAGCATCCTTGATATTTATGGGTTCGAGTCATTTAAGGTAAGTAGTTTTTAATCGGCTATTTAGATATTATAATTGTGTAGACATTTGTTCGACATATGATTTTTCTGTTCCGACTTTCAGAAGAATGGCTTTGAACAGTTTTGTATAAATTATGCAAATGAGAGGTTGCAACAACATTTCAACAGGCACCTCTTTAAGCTTGAGCAAGAGGTAAGCAACTCAAATTTTAAGCTGGGTTTCTAGTACTCATCCCTTTATTTACTGGGCATGCAAATTAATTTTCAGTGGTCGAAGTTCTAAAGGACCTGGTTCTCCGCTGTTGATTCTTAGCTATGGATTTTGTTTTCCCCCATTCACTCAAATTATTATTTTGACCAACTTCCCATCTTTTATGTATTTCAGGTGTATGAGTTGGATGGTATCGATTGGACCAAAGTTGATTTTGAAGACAACCAAGAATGCTTGGACTTATTTGAGAAGGTAATTTGCTGGACTCTTTTCCTTTACATATTATATAGCATGCAGTTCGTGCTAAAGTATGTTGTCTTAGCTTTGGTGCTGATTCTTGGTCTTATATTCTATGGTTTTCCTTCTATTCTTACTAAATTTATTGTCTTAGCTTCAGTGCTGATGCTGGATTAAGTTTTTATCTCCTTTTCATATTTGGTTGAGTTTGAAAGCTAAATGTTATTCTTCTTTTTTGGTGTTTATTTTGCAGAAACCATTGGGAATACTTTCTTTGCTGGATGAGGAATCAAATTTCCCCAATGCAACTGATTTTACCTTTGCTAATAAGTTGAAGCAGCACCTGCATTCTAATTCTTACTTCAAAGGAGACAGAGGCAGGGCCTTTGGTGTTCGACATTTTGCAGGAGAGGTCAGTCAGTGTTCTTTTGAGGATTATAAAGATTTTCTTTTCATTCAATTTTAAACGAAGATAATCAAACACCAAGATGCGATTTAGAAAGTATAATTTTTTTTGAAAAAGGCTGAATTTGTTTGGCTAGTTGATTCAAATGGTATGGAATACTAATAAGATGGTAATGTTCAAAGCATAGATGAAATCACTGATTTTTGGAGTTCTGCCAGGTACTGTATGATACTAATGGCTTTCTGGAAAAGAACCGAGATCCCCTGCACTCGGGGTTGGTCCAGCTTCTATCATCCTGTAGTGGCCAATTGCCACAAACATTTGCCAAAAAAATGCTTGATCAATCTCTGAAACCTGCAATTTCATCGGATTCTCCAAAGCAAAGTGTTGGCATGCAGTTCAAGGTACATTTGCTTCCTTAAGATATCTGGTGGTTGTAATGTAGTTCAAACTTATAAATAAGACTGCAAAGCTTTTTACTGTTCCCATCTCTTCAGGGAAACTTTCTTACATTATTGTCCAGTATAAAGCATTCCAACACTTGCCTATCCTTCTAATGTAATATATTATTAGAGTAGTTCTGGTTCTTGCATGTCTCTTTCTTTGGCATTTGATATGTGAATTTACATTTGAAATCTTTTACATTCATTTGGCAATGCAGGGGTAGGCGGGTAGCTAATATAGTAGTCTGAAAATTGGTGTATACTGCACATTGACATGCTTTGTGAATGTTTATGTTTTTCTTCTGTACTGGCAGGTCCAACTCTTTGAACTAATGCACCAGTTGGAGAGTACAACGCCTCACTTTATTCGCTGCATAAAACCAAACTGCAAGCAGGTCCCTGACACGTATGAAGAGGATCTTGTCCTGAAGCAACTTAGATATTGTGGAGTTTTAGAGGTTGTTAAAATCTCAAGATCAGGATATCCTACTCGAATGACACATCAGGAGTTTGCAGAAAGGTAGCAGCTAAAACCTTCTGTAGTTTATGGCTTGTTTTTAAGTTTTAGAATTGTTCTCTTTAGCATAGTTCTCATATATTCGAGCATTTCATAGGTACGGATTCCTACTGTTGGAGACCAATGCATCCCAGGATCCATTAAGTATTTCAGTTGCTGTTCTAAAACAGTTTAATGTCCTCCCTGAAATGTATCAAATTGGCTATACCAAACTGTTTCTTCGAACTGGACAGGTAAGCTCACCCCTGTCTTGTTTTTCATGTTTCTTTCAATTTTTGTGCTGTACTTTCCAATATTGGTACCTCGTTGCCCAAGACTTCCAGGTCCTATACTTCCAGTGTCATTCTGTGGCAAATAAAAGCCTGAAATATCTTGATGCTCAGAGCTAGACCTTAAAGTTATCTTACTGAGTTTTGCAAAATAGAGATGCCCTCTTATTTCATTGTGTTTATGGTTAAATAATGTAATAATTTCTTTGATACTTTTATTCTCTGGCTGTGGCCGACATGCAGATTGGTGCATTGGAGGACAGGAGAAAACAGGTGTTGCGAGGAGTAATTGGGGTTCAAAAATACTTCCGTGGTCACCGAGCTCGTTGCCTTTTCCATGAGCTCAGCAAAGGAGCAGAAAATATACAATCATGTAACCAACTTCTTCCAAGCAAGATAATTCTTTTCTTGTTTTTCAATGTTTCGTTGTTTTTTAATTATTTTTAATTGATTGACGGATATTCCTTTGCGATGCAGTTGTCTGTGGTCAAAGTATCCGAAGGAAGTATGCTATTGAGGCAAATAGGTGCTCAGCATTTGCTTCACAGTTACTAGATGAGCAGTTGACATCAGTCGTATATTTACAATCTGGTAAATCCCTTGTGTGCTAGTTAAATTTGTGGCTTCCAATGTTCTACTATTATCTTATCATTATCATGTTTTTTTTCCACTGCAGTAATCCGTGGGTGGTTGGCCCGGAGACATTTCAATAACCTGCATAATTCGAAACAGTTGAACCGTGAAAGCCTAAAACCTAGACGAAAGACTGGTAGGAAGCTTTCGGAGGCAAAGGTATTCCCCACGGTTGACATGGTAACATACTAGAGTTTTTTCCTTTCCTTTCCTTCTCTTTTAAAGATATTTTCCGAACTGTTTTTATTTTCTCTTAGTTGCATGACTACAAGCATGTTTTACTTTCTCGATGTTCTCAAGGATTTACTCGAACCTTATTTTTGGCTGACCAGGAAATACCACACGAGCAACAGATTCAAGTTGTACCTTCTGTAATGGCAGAGCTTCAAAGAAGGGTACTAAAGGCAGAAGCAACTTTGGGGCAAAAAGAACTGGAAAACGCCACTTTACGTGAGCAATTACAACAGTCCGAGGCAAAGCGGTCGGAGTATGAGGCAAAGATGAAATCAATGGAGGACATGTGGCAAAAGCAAATGGCATCACTACAGGTGAGTTTGCGTGTATATATATATATATCATATTTGTGTTAAGTGATTGTTGTTGATGGACACAAAAGGTCCCATAGTCTCTGCTAATGCATGTTTAATAATTTAATAACTTAGATGTATATCGACTTCGATTGAATTCATTGCAGACAAGTCTTGCTGCAGCCAGAAAGAGTCTTGCTGCTGACAGTACTGCTGGTCAGCTAGGAAGAGCTGACGTGGTATCGCCTCGCCATTATGATTCCGGAGATAACGCGTCCATGGGATCTCGAACTCCCGGCGTGAGTACTCCTGTTCGGGGGAGAGAGAATGGTTCGTTGAATTCACTGGGAAATCTGCTAAAAGAGTTTGACCAACAGAAACAAGCTTTTGATGAAGATGCAAAATCTTTGGCTGATACCAGAACGGCACTGCCAGCTTCTAATGTGAATCCTGACGATGAAATTCGAAGATTAAAAAGCAGGTTCGAGACATGGAAGAGAGATTTCAAGATGAGATTAAAGGAAACAAAGGCAAGGCTACATAAGCGTGGGCGTCAAGAATCAGATAAAACTCGAAGAAAATGGTGGGAGAAGCTCACCTCGAAATGATTATCTCGAGTGATCAGAGAATCGTTGCTTAAATTTCCGGCAACAAACATAAATGTTTCTGTCCTCCATGGCCAGTGAGGGAGACATCGTGCTTGTATATCTTACCAATTTTTGTTACTCGTTGGGGGGAATCCTCATGTGCATAGACAAAATAGGAAATCGTCGTGTCGGACCGCTCTCTTCTGTTAGTAGTTCGGTTTGGTTTAGTTTAGTTTATGTATATTCTGTGTCAGTCTGTTATGTAAGCTTCGACATTGTAGTTTTCTGTATACTGATGAAATGATAATTGTTCATATGCCTTCCCCCAAAATTATTGTTCATTGTGTGCTCTCATCTTTGTCGAACTCGAATCTTCAAAATCTACAAGTACATGGAGGATACATATCTCCATTCTTAACACATACAAGCAGACGAGTCGATTCGGGGGCTATTAATTTACGATCCGGGCACAAACTTGGTAGCATAGACCCAAGCATTGTTGGCAACAGGGTTGTCAAGGTGGTCCAAGAGGTTTTCCAGGGGACCTTTTCCAGTAACAATGGCTTGCACAAAGAAACCAAACATAGAGAACATGGCTAGCCTGCCATTCTTGATTTCTTTAACCTTAAGTTCCGCGAACGTATCGGGGTCATCAGCAAGGCCAAGAGGGTCAAAGTATTGGCCACCAGGGTAAAGGTCATTGCCTTCTCCGACACCAGGGAGACCGTTGATACGGAAACCTTCGACTAGCCCCATGAGAATGACCTGGAACCCGAGGACAGCAAGAATGCTTTGAGCATGGACGAGGTTGGGGTTGCCGAGGTAGTCCAAGCCACCTTCAGAGAAGATTTGAGCTCCAGCCTTGAACCATACAGGTTCCTTGAAGTCCACTCTAACCCATTTCTCAAGGACTTCTGGGGTAATGCAGCCTAGTGCACCCAACATTGCCCATCTTCCATGGATCACCTAGGTAACAAACAATCAAACTCTTATTTGCTTATAAAAAACATAGCATTCAATTTAGCTTTAAAGTTCCAATAGCTAACACAGCTTACCTCAAGAGCTCTGTTCCTGGCAAAGGCCTCAGGGTCGGCCGACAAACCAGCAGTGTCCCATCCGTAGTCGCCGGGGAACTCTCCGGTCAAGTAGGATGGAATCTGAGCAGAAAAGGGTCCTAAGTACTTGACTCTGTCTGGTCCATACCACAGTTCATTTCCCTACACATCATATTACATTACATTACACCCCAAATGCAAAATGCAGTAAACAAGACCCAAAGAAGTTACCATTGTGTATTTGCCGGTGCCAACAGAGACAACATCTCTGAGAGGGTTAGCGTTTTTGTTTTGGCCAAGAAATGGGGTTGGCTTAAGGACAGTTCCTGAGCTAAACATTGAAGCCATTGCCTCTCAGAGTTGAAGGGACAATGTTGTTTCTTTTTTGGTTTATTTAGTTGATTTCAGCTTTTGATCAAGGGAAGTGGAAGTGAATATGTAGAGAATAAGGAATTGGTGGAGATGAAAGGGATATTGTGGTGGGCACTAGGGACTAGGGAGGTTTCTGAAATCAGCCAATTAAAAGGCTGCAAAGGATTTGAAGTATCTCCAACTTTTATCCTTCTAAAACAATACAAAATGTAGAAAAAGAGAGGAAGGAAAAATCTTAACAAACTGCGGTGAGCGTGGATCGAACACGCGACCTTCAGATCTTCAGTCTGACGCTCTCCCAACTGAGCTATCCCCGCGAGTTGATTTCGGTCGTTGCTTTTATTTTAATACTTTATAATATAAGTAAAATTACCCTTACCATAAACTTATGTTACAATCCGAGAAAATTAACCCCTCAAATGTTATATCATTGGATTCCCAGGTTGGATTGTACTGAAATAATCTTGTTCTGCTGATTTGCTAAGTCAATACATCCTTTCACATTTTCATTTTTTCATATCCATATACATTTGGAAAGTTCTTAAACTTCAAAAAATCTAAATGTTTATACAAAACTTTTGCCAATATATACTTTGCAAGAAGAAAATAAAATCCCCATCAGCTTTAATTATGAACTGCTAATATCTTATGTCTCGTTTGAGTACATAGGTTGAATCTCCTTGCAATCTCTTCAGCGTCATCGTCAGATTACAATTTCATCATTTTCCTTTCAAAAGATACAGAAATGTTATTCGAATTTATTCTAGAAATTGTGACAAAATTAACTGACTGAGGTATTTCATACCGAGCTGTCGACTGTCGTTAATTCCGTGTTCTTCACTTGAAGCAGAGTTGATGTTCTCCTCATCATCTGCAATTCTGTGGATCTTCATCAGGAAAATTACACTTGAAATTTTAGCTACTAATGCAAATCTCCAACTTTTATCCATATGTTCTATATCTTTTCCTTCTAAAATTGATGGGAGGGATATTTTGGGCTTTTGCACCTGCGACAATACAAAATGTAGAAAGAAAAAGAGAGGAAGGAAAAAACTAAAACAATGCGGTGAGCGTGGATCGAACACGCGACCTTCAGATCTTCAGTCTGACGCTCTCCCAACTGAGCTATCCCCGCGAGTTAGTTCCGGTTATTGCTTGAATTTTTATTCTCGATTTAATATCAAGGTTGGATTTTACTGAAATAATCTTACTCTGCTGAGTTGGTAAGCCAATACATCCTTTGCTTTTGTCCTCAGTTCGCATTTTCATTTCCATTTGGAAACTTCTTAAACTTTAAAAGCAGATCTTAATGTTTTATACAAAACTTTTGCCAATGTATACTTTGCAACCAGAAAATAAAAGCCCCATCAGCTTGAAATTGAATTACGAGCCAAAAAAACATGACTGATATCTTATGCCGATAGCCGAAGTAAAACGGAGATAAATAGACAAAGCAAAATATACATGCCAACTGCAAAAAGAAGGAATACAAGAACAATCACAAACGTGAGGTGAAGGCAGAAGGCTTGTTGAATATCTTCAGCATCGTCATCGTCGTCGTCATCATGCTTGTTCATGAACATTTTGTGAAGTAAAGAGTCATCAGATTTCTCTACCTCTTCCCCTAGGACTTTACCTTGAACAATTCCATCATTTTCCTTCAAAAGTTATAGAGCACTTATTCAGATTGTATTTACATTATTCTTGAAGTTGTGACAAAATTAAGTCACTGAGGTGCTTCATACAGAGCTGTCGTCAACCTCGTTAATTCCGAGTTCTTCACTTGAAGCAGAGTTGATGTTCTTCTTATCATCTGCAATATTGTGAACTGCAGCCGATCCAGATCTGCATCAGGAAAATTACACTTGAAATTTTAGCTAGTTGATATTCTGGGCTTTTTCACCTGCGACAATACAAAATATACAAAAAGAGAGGAAGAGAAAAAAGAAAAAAATGCGGTGAGCGTGGATCGAACACGCGACCTTCAGATCTTCAGTCTGACGCTCTCCCAACTGAGCTATCCCCGCGAGTTGAAATTTATCGTTGCTTATAGTATTCATTCTTAAATCAGTCTAAAGAAGCACATGATTCTCCATGAATCAGTGATGTTGCAACTGAGGAACCTGGCTGAGTAATGTGAAACCCCATCCCTGCTACTTCCACCTGAGGGTCAATAAGACATTCATGTTCATGTCCCCAAACTACAAAATCGAGGAAGCGCGACAAGAAAACACCCGTTTATCGCATTTTTAGCATTCATCTTCACTCTGCAGGCCACATTAGTTGAAATTTGTAACATGTACACATGTAGGTTTACACTGCAATGTCTTCTTTTCCCACTTTTAGTTTTGGTCATGCATGAGCCATGAAGTAACTCATTCACATAGCAGAACACTGTGAACATGATGCACACAGGTAAGGAACATCCAGGATGTCTGAAAAACCAAATATATACCACAAACAGGTATTTAACTGAATATCCAGGATGTCTGAAGCTAATGAATTGTTTAGGGTAAAGAAAGGGTTTAGGGTTTAGGTCAGCATTTTTCCATAGGTTCCTTATGACCCAGCAGGATGATCATGGTTTCCATGAATACTAAGCACTGGCAAGTGGCAAGCCAACATTGAAGTGAGTGACTGAATTGAATCACATTTGTCAAGCAACCATGGTTTCGATTTTAACGAAAGAGTCATTTGTTTGTCACAATATTTTAATTGAATTACATGTTTATTCCTAAGGGTGCGTTTGGTTCACGGAATGTAAGATTACCTTTGGGAATAAGATTCCCGGAATTTAACATTACTTGACACATCACTGGGAATGTGACATTACCTTGTTTGGTTTATTGTGTAGGAATGTAAGATTATTGTGTTTGGCTGGAGGTATATAAGGTTATCTGGAAGTAAAATTTACTAAATTGTCCATATGTTATATTTTCTTTTTAACATGTTAAACTTTCAATATTAACTTAAAAATACATGCACAAAAATTAATAGAATTATTTTTGTTACACTATCTAAAATTTGTAAAAATTATATATTTATCATATTTAATATAATTATTATATTAATTATTCTTTAAAAGAACCCAACAAGTGGTCTCAGTGAAAAAATGGATGAAGTTCATCTTAGAAGACCTGGGTTCGATCACTTTGTATATACTACCTTGTAATCACCTTTAGACTATTAAAAAAACTATTTTAAATTTACTTACCCTAGTTATCCTCTATTAAAATGTTTTGTAAATTTTTAAATGCTAGAAATTTAATATGTTCAAAATTTTGTTTTTTTATTACTTGTGACATGTCAAGCAAATTAAATTAAATAATAAAATAAATCTAAAAATTGTATAATACTGATAAGAATTTATATAATAAGTTTAACCTACTAAAATATTTTAAAAGGTCATAAACATAAAAATAAAATTAAAAACATCAACTCTAAACTTATTAATTTTTAAGCAATATGTTATCGCAACATATAACTTATAAACATCATAAATATAATATTAATAAAAATACATTAAATATTTGTGACACCATTTAAATATTAAATTAATATTAAATAAAAATATTTAATTAATTTACACCACACATATTTAATCAACTAATTAAATTTTACAAAGGATCTATATGAACAAAATCTATTAACATAGGGGTAATATGGTCCAAAGGGGAGGGAATTGACAAATACCTAAGAAATCCAAGGGAATCACATTCCCACCCTTTAATGAAAAACTGCTACTGTTGGGAATGTAAAATTACCCCTTGGAGGGAATGCTCTCCAACCAAACGTGGGTATATGATTCCGGAAAAGATCATTCCCCCAGGTAATGATCTTTTCCACGAACCAAACGCCCCCTAAATGTATAAATGAGTTACTGGATTGAATTGTTACTTTTAGAAAAAAAAAGTGGCATGTTTATTACTACTAAACTTATAACTAAGTGTCCTTTAATGTATTTTACCGTTACATTAACTACACTTATCAAGAAAAATCACAGACAAAAATTCATGAAAAAAATTGAAGGCACAAAATCATAATTCAAATATGATCTATCATTAAAATTTTAAATTTTATACTCTAATCTTAAATCTTAAATCATAATTCTTAACCCCTAAAAACTACCCCTACCGTATAATCTTAAATCTTAAATCTATTTTTTTAATATTACCATATACATAAAGACGCTAAAAAACGACAAAAAAATTCATAAAAAGAAAAAAATCATATAGAATATAAAAAAATTACATGAAATATTTTAAACATGGTAACAGCTAATCTTCATGTCATGAAAAAAAATAGAACCGACCAAAAGAATTAATTAGTCATTCACCAGTCAAGTCAAATGGTAATCATCTGCAGTTAATTAATTGGTTGAGTATACCACGTGCGACGAATACCGATGAACACCACTAATGATGAACATTGTTAAATACCATTAAATTAATTAATAAAGATTTAAAATTTCAAGGACCCATCAAATAATTAATAATTACTTTAAAAAATTCAATTAAATTAATTTTTATATATATTAAAATTTTATTTTTTAATAAGGGTAAACTATATATTTAGTACCTCACTTATTTTTGTATTTCTATTGAACCCTCATTATTTAAATGTTATTTCAATTTGACCCTATTCTTTATAAAAAATAATTTAACTCTTAACCCTCAACCTAAAACCCTAAACTATTAAACCTTAAACCCTAAACTATATACCCATAAAAATAACTAACAGCTCTTCAATAATCCAATTTTGATACTAAAAATGACAAACATATTATTATTAATTAACTACTCATCAGACCCCTCACAATTCACATCAATGGTGGTAATCTTGATGAGTTTGAGAGCTTCTTCAATATCATCACACAACTCATAGGGATCGGGAATAATTTGTCATCAACCGACAACGCCACAGTTATGTTCTTCATGTAACTATTGATATGAATGGTGAACGCCTACAAAAACAATTAAACTCATTGATTTTAATTATTCCATAACACTGTCAATTAAATTATGCGTAGAATGTCGGAAGAATTTTGTCCTTATAGAATGTTGAATATTATAGCAATGTTCCCATTAAAAAGAGGCTAACTTACTATTGATTAACCATACACAGATAGAGCTTATATATTAAACACATATATTATACTTGATTGCCACAAATGCTGATTTGGTCCTAATCAACATTTGAATATTCAGGACTATATATATATATATATAATTCTAACCCTAATTCCTAAATTCTAAACCTTTACACTAAAACCCCTAAACTCTAAACCTAAACACTAACCCTAAACCCTATAATTGAGGCGCTTGTGGAAATAAAAACTTTTCACCGTCAGTGTATAGGATATTAATCCATATATATATTAAACACATAATTGAGTAATCTTGGTGTAATTTACCCTTCAAAAACAAGCTACAATAATTTCTTTTACAGTAATAATGTTTTTAACATCCATAGAAATAAGACTAATATTTTTGCTTTTGATTTGCGTTTATTTAATATTTAAAATAATTTTTAGAATTGAAATTAATCGACCAACAAGTGTTGTTGTTAATAAGACACATTATACTACATGAGTTCAATCCTTGAAAACATCATTGTTGGAAAAGGTAACTTCACACCCCGAACATAAACCATAAGACGGACATGCATATTACAGAAAAGAGTTTGAAATTAATCGAATTTATAATTCACATGGTTTAGAAGGCCAAAAATCATGGTAAAAGAAGATAAAAATCCCAGTATATAGTTTAACTGAAATACAAATAAAACCATTACCCAGAGACTGACCCAAATTATTTAAAATAATTACAAAAATGTAAAAAAGAAATTGAATTAAATAATTTAATCAACAAAATAAAAACCCCGCAATTATATTTGCACCCTTCACACAAACTGCAGCAAGGCTTGGCCCCAAAAACTGTACATTAACTGACCTAATTTGATTTGCTATAAACTCTAATTCTGATGTGGTTCAAATTTGGAAGCCTAATTATACAATGAATATTCTAATGAATTGATTTTAATCCTAGATTTCACAGCCAACAGACCTCACAAAATTCTCTCAAAAACGCATAAAAAAAGAACCTGATAATACCGAACAACATGACTCGGTAACCTGGTCTCGGTCTTATATAATTCTTCAAAAAATAAAAATAAAAAATATATATAAATCAAAAGCAAGAATTATTTTTAAGGGTATATGGTTTAGGGTATATGTTTAAGAGTTTAAGGGTTTAAGGTTTAATAGTTTAGGGTTTTAGCTTGAGAGTTAAGGGTTAAATTATTTTTTATAAAGAATAGGGTCAAATTGATAACATTTAAATAATGAGGGTTCAATAGAAATACAAAAATAGGTGAGGTACTAAATATATAGTTTACCCTTATTAAAAAATAAATTTTAATATATATAAAAATTAATTTAATTGAATTTTTTAAAGTAAGTATTAATTATTTGGTGGGTCCTTGAAATTTTAAATCTTTATTAATTAATTTAATGGTGTTCATCAATATTCATCATTAGTGGTGTTCATCGGTATTCGTCGCACGTTGTAAAATTTTCTTAATTAATTAGTCCTAAATCTCTATTAGAATTAGAATAACATGTGCTTTTGTCATTTTCAAGCACATTTGAAAAATTCATTTTAAAATAATTAACCATTTTAAACATTGTACGATCGTTTTACCAACAGAAACCCTAGTTGAGCCTATAAATTAATTTAATAAACTAATAGTACCGCCATTTAACATGCTACAAAATCCATTTTGAAAGTACAAACATGATCTGTTATTGGGGGAAACCCTATTTTTTCTCCACAAAATTCACTTTAATTCAAGTCAAAAAGTATATTATATGAATAAAACAAACTATATTAACTTATTGTATCATTGGATGCTTATAAAATCAATTGTCAAAATCCCAAAAATCAAAGCTGGATTTAGAGTAGGGTGAGTATTCGATTGAGTTGACTCGAGTCAAGTAAAAATTTCTAGTTAATTGAGTTCACAAGTTTTATTTTATAACTCAATTTTTATTTGAATTATTTTTCTAGTTTGAGTAATTCGAGTTTGTTCAACTTTAGTTGTAAATATTTATAATGTTATTATATTGTTGGGTTCCAATTTAAACGACTTTCTATAACCATGTACAATATACGCATGTATATTTCTTCATACTTTTTAGATGCAATATACATATATCAGGAAAATTCGAGGGATTCAACTCGAACTTGAAAATTGATCCACTACTTACTCTCATTTTATAACTCAAGCTTTATTTGAATCTTTCCGAGCGAGTTTATTAAATTTACGATTCGAGCCAAGTCGAGTTTTACTCACCCCTAATTAAAAGATTTCTTAAGCAATGTTAGAGATTCAAATTCTAAGTTGTGAATAAAATAAACTATGTTGAGAGAGTTACTCCTATAATAAATCTCTATAATACTCGATCTAAATTATACGACTAATGAATAAGACACCGCGCGTGATTATATAAGATAATCTTCATTAAATATTTGGAGATGCCTTGTGGGATTTGTCTTCTTTACATGGTTGGGAAACTGTGTACGGATCAAATTGACAAGCCTTTCATTTCGAATGTTGAACGAGGGTGAAAATGAAATGAGAAACTTTTGAAAGCGATTTTCCCATTGCATTTTCCAGGAAAGTTCGGGGGTGAGAAAAGGCCAAATTGTGCAAATATTGTACGTACGTAGCTATGTATGCAAAACTCCAATTCAAGCTTTAATGGTATAAGTGGTCCTGGAGATCTCTTCACGTGTTAGAATTTAATTTTAGGGGTCCCTTTCTTTGAAAATATACTAAGTTTTTGGTGTGACCATGGCTAGGGTTTGCCTATACCTAGTAACTCAATTGTACTATAAACATTGGGAAAGATAACTCAACAAGGAAACAAATGCTACTTTGATTAGGGTTGCATCATGTAGCTTGTAACACTATACTCTTAAAATTTCACAAATAAATTCGAATATATATTTTTTATAGTGTGAGAGAAATGGTTATTCGAGGATCAAAGTTCGGATATAGTGTCAATTAAGATTTAGTCTCCGTTTAACAGAGCTTTTGAAACCCTGGTTCGGGTAGCTCCGTTTGGGGAGAAGTTGAATATTTTAACTTTTTCAAAAATTATGTTTATGACCAAATCCGGCGCAAAAATTGAGTGAAGAAGTGAAAAATTTAATCGTTTGGATGAAGAAGCTAAGTCGAACAGACTCTTATTCAATGGAAGATTACACCACAGTCTTGTTTAGCCAGATCTAGATGCCTATATTTCAGAATTGGCTTAATACACCGATTTGTCCCTTAAAATTTGATAACCTTTTGTTAAATCAAAGTCCAAGATTAAAAAAAGTTACACAAGTTAATACATAAGTCTAACATCGTTAAATTTAGAATGACTATCGACGTGGAACAACAAGATGGTAGCACATGTCAGACTAAATGATTTAAAATATTATTTAATTTGTAAACTCATTTAATATTATTTGTACTTTTGGTTGAAAATAATTGGAAAAAAATATGGGTTTATTGAAAAATGTTGTTAAGTTCAGGAGCCAATTTCTATATTAAAATATTTATCTTACACTTTATCTAATATTTTTTAAGAATTATATTTGAGTATAAAATGATATTTGTGTTCGGTTTTAAATTTGAATAAATTCACTTATACCGGTGTGTTAGGGCCGGCTGATAGGAGAAGCACCATGAGCGACTGCTCAGGCCCCCCAATTAGTCTAGGGCCTCTAAAAAATAATTATCCTTATTTTAAAAATTTATTCTTTTAAATTTATTAAATAAATGAATTAATCTAAAAATAAAAAATAATTACCAACAACTAATTGGCCTTGCGTGATGAGACACTGAGTTTTTTAAGCAAGGTTAGAGGTTCGAATCTTGACATTGTGAATGAAGCAAATTGGGCTGGGAGGGTCGACCCCATAATGGCTTTGCAATACCCGATCCGGATTAGTCAGTCAATGAGTTGGTTACCGGTGGTTAAATAAAAAGCGATACAATGTTCTTCATTTTTTGTATTTATTGTTCAAAATCAAGCTCTATATCATAGTTAATTACCCACAATTCAATTCCTACGGACTCTCTTAAAAAAACAATGAAAATAATATATTTGACGGAATTTAATGTTACTATAATTTATTAATGACATATTAAATTAATTGTTTAAAGTAACGAGATATTTTTTATAGAGTCAATTTTTGAGTTTCACACATGGCCTCAAAAATACCCGAGATGCCCTGCTGTGTGTTAAACTAAGAATTTTATATTAAAGAATTCAAAATAATTATAAAATTTTATAGCGAAAGGTGTTACAATTTTTATTTTTATTTTTTGAGGACATATATTCGTATCATCAATTATTTTAGGCTTAATATCAAAATAAGTGTCCAAATTATCCTGTTTTTCCTTTTTAGGTGCCTAAACTATTTTTTGCCCCTTTCAAGTGCCCAAACTTTCGGTTTTTGTCACTTTTAAGATCAAATTGAGGTACCTATTTTGACAAAAATGATAGTTTAAACACCTACTTTGACAAAAATAATAATTTAGACACCTAAAAAGACAAAAATAATTTATGCACCTAAAAAGAAAAAAACAGAATAGTTTAAGCATCTAAAAATAACAAAAAATAATTTAAACACCAAAAAAATAATTTCACACTTACTTTTTTTACGCTAAACCATTATTTTAAATCGTACAATTTCAAGATAGATAGAGCTTTGGCTAGCTAGGGTAGTGTCGAATTAATTCAACTATTTTACACGACAAAAATAATAAAATTATCTTAAACATTATAATATATATAAAAACAAATTATTGGTCTGAACATCGACAACAAAACAACAATTATTTTCATATAATAAATAGTATCAATCATATATACATTACAAAGATTTCAGGTGTGTATTTATATATAAATAAACTACCAAATATTCTCTACGATTTTATTTTCTTTATATATGTTAAAGTTTATGACACGCCCTTAAACTATATCGAGAAATTTATTCCGATCTCACAATTATAAAATAATATATTTTAATCTCTATACATTTAAAATAGTTAATATTATAATCCAAAACATAAAAGGTATAGTTTATTTTTATTTTTACAATTTCCACCTAGAGAGAGGTAGAGAAATTTTGCAAAATAATCTAAAGGTGATATTCAAGTATATTTAGTTTAAAATAATCTAAAGAGAATGAGAGGATGTCAACTGAGAATTTTAACCATCTACTCTAGATATCGTTGCTACGTAAAAGATGTATTTAGTTTAAAATAATCTAAAAGTGATATTCAAGTATATTTCGTTTAAAATAATTTAAAGAGAATGGGAGGATGTCAACAGAGAATTTTAAACGTCTGCTCTAGATATCGTTGATACGTAAAAGGTATATTTAGTTTAAAATAATCTAAAGGCGATATTCAAGTATATTCCTAACCTTTTGACAATAGACACACACCTTGCAGACAAAGCGATTGAATCTGAATCTTCTAGGATGAACATCATCCGTTTTTCTACTGAACACACATCTTGCAGATAAAGCGATTGAACCCGAATCTTTTAGGATGAATATCACCCGTTTTTCCACTGGACAAACAACTTCCAGACATTTTGGTTTAAACATTTTGTATGTCCATATTAATTGACTTGTAATTGTAGTATTAGTTTGAGCGAATATAATGAAGTTTAAGTTAGAATATAGGTTAATTTTGTATTTAAATTTCATAAATGTTTAACAAATTTATGTAATTTTTATTTTTATTTTTTTTGGGATGAATTGATTTACTCGAGTTCAAAATTAGAAGAGACACAAAAACGTTTAAATAGATATACTTAAGCCAACTAATAATAATTTTAGTGTTTTAGATTAAAATATTAACTTTTTAACACATACTGAATTAGGGATGGGTATTTTACCCCATCCGATCGGGTTCCGACCTAATCCGACCCGATCGGGTCATATTTTTTAATAAAAAAAATAAGTCCGGGTCGTGTTCAGGTAGAAAATATCTGACCCGACCTGAAATAAATTGTGTAATTTCCCCCTAAATTTTTAGGGATATTTATAATAATACCCCCTCATATATATTTATAATTAGGTTTTTAAAATTTAATTATTATTTACAATTTAATCTTTCAAATTATAATTTTTTACAATTAAGTCCCCTAAATTTATTATTATTTTTAATTAGGTCCTTAAATTTAATTTATTTTCTATAAGTCGGGTCGGGCTCAGGTTTAGTATATTTATTTTTGGGTCGGGTCGGGCCAGGTTTTTTTAAAGAATATGTTCGAATCAGGTCAAGTGCGAGTTTAAGGTATTTATTTTTGGGTCGGGTGCGGATGGGCCAAAAACCCGACCCGTGCCCATCCCTATACCCAACTAAATTTTTTTTATAATAAAAATAATAAAAATAAACTTTTAAATATAATACAACCACTGATATTATATTTTTTCAATAAAACCACTGATATTCAACTCATTAGTTTACTAATTCGGATTGAAAACTGTAGATGCTCATTATGGGAGCGACCTTCCCAACCCAATAGTTCTATTCACAATGTCATGATTTAAATCTCTAACCCTGCTGAAAGAATCTAATGTTTCATCTCACTAGGACAACTGGATGTTGGTGCTATAGTATACTTTAATCTTATATATATATATATATATATATATATATATATATATATATATATATATATATATATGGTTTTCTGATTTGAAAGAGAGAAGATTGAGAATCTTTGCTTCAATCATGCAAGTAGAGCGTGAAAGATTTCACATGGGAGGATTAATGGCTTGTGACTCTACTCAGATATGGAGCCAGAACTTGTACAAGTACAAATGTTTTTTATTCCCTTAAAATACTTATTTTAATGTAGTCTAATTTCGACCGAGTCTTAATTTAATTAGTATTATTATTTTGTAATATACAAGAGTATATAAATTCAAATTTGTTTTAATACATAATATGTTCTGATTTATGTATAAGGAGATTTAAAAACAATCAAATAAAATTTAAATTTAGTTTCTAATTTTTTACATTAATCTTAAAATTTGATTATATTTCTCAATTTGATCTAATCCGATTACCTATTTTTACGTCCCTAGTTTTAAAAGTTTTTATGAAAAATGTATATTCATATTTCTCTATAAATTATAATATTTAAATTATTTATTATCTCCGAATTTTAGATCGAATGTAATTATATTTAAGTATGCTTAAATTCACAATTTCATAAATATTAATGACAACAACGATACTAATCAAGCTAATGTTTAATATGCAAAAGACAACACTTCGGTTCGGATTAATATTAAGTCCCAAACTTGATCCGGACAATCCATTCCCTCCTCGTTAAAAAAAAAACTAAAACTATTTCAAGTAAAAATTAAATTTAAAATACAATAAAGATTATAGTTTCACAATATTATAGTCTTTATCCATTAAAAAATATCTGTATTACTCAAAATTCAAATGCAAAATTATCATAGAAGTCCCTATCCTATACCTCTGATTACATTTTGATCCCTCAACTTGAAAATGTACAATTTGATAAACGAAAATGATTGCTAGCATAAACTTAACCACCTAGCTAGAGGGTTAAATCAAGAACTTCTCTTCTTTTTTGCTTAATTTAAGTAATTATTTTTTTTGTAATGATCACTTAAGTCCATTATAGAATCCAATAATCTCAAATATGTTGTTTTCAACAATATATTTGATAGAGAATATATATATATATGTATATATTTAAAGGGAAAATATATTTAAGGTTTATTATTATTATTGTTGTTGTTGTTTCTTTGCTGATAATCATTGAAGAAATGGTAGGGAGGATATGAAAAATGAAGAGTTGGATTAGAGGGGGAAAAAGCTTTTTGAAAATCGAAAGGTTATATATAAAAATTAATTAAATTTAATAAAGAAACAAACAAAAAATAGGAAGTTGCGTGGAAACTGTGATTTTTGGACTTATTTGTGAATAATACCAAATGCTCTCCTATCCCTATCTCTTATGTCATTTTCTTCTAATTTAACCCCCCCCCCCCCCCCCCCCAAATTATCCTTTTAAGTAAAATTAGAAACTATTTCCCTTTCTTTCCTTGAATTATTGTTTAATTTTTACTTTGGCTACACGATCCGAGATGGATGGAAATCCTCTATTCCTTTTCGGTGTCCCTACATATGCTCTCACGCTCAAAATTAACTTTAGGGTTTAGGGTTTAGAAAATTTAGAGTAGGGTGTATTTTTTAGGGTATAAGGTGTAGGATTGAGGATTTAAAACTTAGAGTTAGGGCTTAAAATTTAATTTTGTAGTATTTTTTAGTGTTGAGGCATATGTAGAAACTGAAAAGAGGCAGACGAATTTTATCAATAAAAATAATTTCCTTTGATATTCCCATCATTATCAATTTAAGAATTACATGAAATTTCCATATGACACAAATTTTTATATATTAGCTAGTGTGATAGAACAAGGGTTTAGATTCTTTAAACGAATGATTCGAATTTTTATATTGTGAATGGAATTAGGGTTGTTTATGGTAGGTTAACTGTACCATTTAGTATAAACGGTTGGTTAACCCTTATAGCGGTTATTAAACCGTAACCTAACCATTAAGAAACGGTTAATCATTAAATTTTAAACAGTTAACCGCTACTTAACGGTTCGGTTACAAGTTAACATGTAACTTATTTTTTCTCCAAATGTTCACTAATTCTTTTGAGAATAATGAAATTATCTCTCCAATAAATATTGTATTAAAATTTTCAGAAAAATATATAAATAAAAAAAATTAATTACAAACTTCATTTTATGTCTAAATAATTTCATAACGGTTAACCACTAATCATCATTTTTAACGGTTGGTTAACCGAAATCGTTTAAGCTTTAACGGTAGGTTAATTAACTAGTAAAATTTAACAGTTATACCTATTAACGATTAGGGTTAATGGTTACGGTTTATTTTGCACACCCTTAAATGAAATAAATTAAGTTGAAAGAATCATTCTCATAATGGTCTTTATTGTATTTGATTCAAACTAGTCAACCAACAAGTTAGATACTTGTAATTATATAAAAAATAAAGTTTTATATCTTGTTCAAATTTTAAATGTGATAAACTACAATTACTTCTAATTAAGAGTTTGAGAATTATGAGTAGTTTAAATATTGTATACAAATGGTTGTATTTGTGATGGGTAAGAGTTGGGCAAAACTTTGGAATTCTTTAAATTAGAATAAAAGGTTAAATTATGGCTTAGAATCTTTTATCATGCTAAAAGTTATAATTTAGTTTTTATGCTTTAATTTGGCTTGACTTGATCCTCTTGTTTTTATGATGTTATTTACCAGTCGTCTAAATTGCTAACACCGTTAACTATTCGAGTTAAAATGTTGACGTGAAATTTTTAAAAATATCATTTAAGGGTTAATTTGATATATAATTTTTTATTAGATTAAAGTTGTTCGATTGGAATTTAAGAATAAAAACCCACCAGGTAACCAGAAAACACGTAATTTTTTTAGAAAAATTCCACGTTTTCACTTTAACGAGATTAACTAACAGTATTAACAATTTAGATTAAATAATATCATAAAGTTAAATTATTAAATTATATTAAATTAAAATACAACGACCAAATATTAAATTTTAGCCAAATCAAATGGCCAAAACCATAATTTAACCTTAAATAAAAAAATCCTTTATAATAAAATAGAATGCGGATCTAATTACTATAGCACCTCAGTTTATATTAACATCGTATTTATATATTTTCGTATATTACACCTATAGAACGCAACAAATAGTTTCAGTGAAAAAGCGGATGATGTTCATCTGAAGAGACCTGAGTTCAATCAATTTATCTGCAAAGTGTGTACATTGTCAAATGGTTAAGAATATCTATCAATAGATATTACATTGCAATCACTCTTTAGACTATTCAAAAAATATATTATAGCATTAGCTATATCTAAAACATGAATATTTATATGATTTTTTTATTCTCCCGGTTCTCCAGTGCTTTGCCCTGAATAATACTGACCGGCTCGTGCCGCACATCTGATTTATTGAGTCATTCTCTTAGCTGAATTTTTTTTGCATACATAAAATTCGAATTTGAGATCTTTTTAACTAAATTGCTTATCACTTGAACCAACTCCCGTCAATAATATTTATATTTTATAAACTTTGATAAATAGCTTATATTTTATAAAATTTTAATATATTTCTAGAATTGATCGTATGATGTATGAATTGTTATTTTTATCATGATAAAACATATACAAAATAATCATTTAAGACTTGAAAAAGAAAGAGGAAAGAGCGAGGAAGGAGGCTCGGCCAAATGGGAGAGAATTATACTTTTTATTCTTTTTTTTTTATAAAATTTCTCAAGAGAAATATAAAATAAAAATCATTATCTGCGTTAAAATATTGAAAGTTATATGTAATGTAACGAGGACAACAAATTAGCTCAGGCAAATAATTCTGAATTCTGAGTTTCTGATCCCACAAATATTTATCGTTATGTTCGAGTTCTATACGGACAATATGAGGACAATAGATGTTGATAAAATTTATTTATTTAAATTCCACTTACATATTTTTTATTAAATAACATATTTTATTTTGATTAATATTTTGTGGTCCTGTCTATATGTAAGTTTATCTCGTCTGACATTATGTAATTATTGTTGTGTGTACTTTTTATTCTTCCATTTAAATTTAAAGATGTTTTTTAACAAGACACATGATAATAATCTTTTCCCTTTTCACCAAAAAAAAATTATGGTCCTAGTTAGTAGTTAAGTTATTTTAAATTTTAACATAATGTCAAAAAATGTTATCAATGTATAGTCATTTTGGTTAATGTTTTTTTGAAGCATTTAACTCTTAATATTTTATTTTGGGTTAAAATGATCCTGTCATGGATGAAATATACTAGTCAACTAACGATAAAAAAATTGAATGACGTGACAGAATGATACATCAGTAAAAAAAATAATTTTATAAAATAACTTTTTAAATGATGTATTATTATGTAAAGCCAACACCTTCGTCTATATGACACTGCTATGTCCTTGTACACTCACATATAAGTTTGTTACGCTATTTTAAGTATACCGTTAGTTGACTAACTGTTTTTCTATTGAGAGAACATTTTAGCCTAAATAAAATGTTTATAAAAAATAAAGATTAAAGTGGTTATTAGTCAAATATTAGGAGATTTTTTTACAATTAATATGAACAAAAACTTGAACAGCCCTACTCGAATTTTATTAATTTAACTCGTTTAAATACTCACCCACCCCTAAGTAGGATTTTAAGCTAATTATTTTTAATTTGATCGAATTTCAATTGACAAGTACTTTTCCAATTAATTCCCAAAAAAATATTCATTCAATATAGCCTAAATCTGAACTATTCATATATCATTAAAAACTACAACTAAACAAAAACTAAGTCCTCAACATTCCCTTTACACTTTCACTGTTCTTTTCGGGTTTTTTTTGTCATGCATTTCCTTGTCTGTTTGTGCTTTTGCGTGGCCTCAGGTGAAAGGTTTTAGCAAAATGGATTTCAACAAAGCTGTTAAAGAAAAGAATTTAGACAAAATTAAGAAGCTTCATATGATAGTTACGCATATAAAATAATGTTTTCTGAACATAGTTTAGAGTGAAGACACTGTCATATTATTCTAAACTCAAATCATGCAGCAATTATTTTATATCTACGTACTTATCATATTCAACATTTTTTTATTGAAAATTCTGTACTAAGTCAAGATAATGCAGAATACTATATTAAGATATGATCCGTTTACACAGTGTAAAACTCTTTAAGTTTTACACATTTTTGGACCGTTTGATGAGTGAAACGAATGGATGAGATTAACAGTAAATATGTGAAGATTATCCATTGAAAAAAAAAAACGTAATGAGTTAATTTGAGTCATCCATTCCCCCTATCTAACGATCCAAAAAACGTGTAAAACTTAAAGAGTTTTACACTGTGTAAGTTGATTATATATATAAAAGAAAATTGAGAGGGCATTTGTTTTGAATTTTGATCTTCCACGACTTTCTACTTTCAAGTAGTTTTAGACTTTAGTCCCCATGCAAAATTATCGAGAAAAAAAAAAACAATCAAACAGCAAAGGCCTCAATCATTTAAAACATGCCGCATGCATGGCCATTAATTGAAGAGAAAATTTTGTATACAAAAATTTATTTGTTAAATTTAAAAGTTAAAAGTTAATTTTAAGTTTAGTATTTTGGATTTAGACTCTCAGGTTTAAAATTTAAGGTTAGGATTTAGAATTTAAGTTTAAAGATTTAGATTTTGAATTTGAAAGAATGGTTATGTATCAACAAATGAGAAAGTTTTACTAAGAATAAGTTGATTTAGTGCCCAGTGGGATAAGACACTATTTTCTTGAATAAGATTTAAGGATTCAAATTTTAATGTTGTAAATGAAACAAACTGAATTAGAAGAGTTGTATTGTATTAAACCTACGTATACGGAACCTAACCCAAAATATTTAATACATTATCAATAAAACAAGTCATTATGTGGTCCCAGTGATAAAGGACGACATTGTTCTCTTAGGTTAAAATGTGTCATCCTCGTTGACACACAGCTCCACAGACAATAAATAACTGAGTAATCATAGTTTATCCAAATTCGAAATTTAATAATCTTAAAACATTAAAATTTAATAATTATATTAAAGTTTCAACTTTGGTAAGTACAACATTCAGAAGCTAATAATCATTTAAATCATTTGTAGGCAAATTAAGCAAGGGTTTAATATTTCTTAATTGTGTTTAATTATCTCTTTATCTTTTAACAGAGTGAAGGGCATTAAAGTACATTCAATGATTTGTCACTACATATATTATTGTCTTCTCCCCTATCTCCCTATAGTTTCCCTCCTCCCTTAGCCCAATTATTATGTCCTTTCTGCGCCATCTTTTTGCCTCTCAACAAAATTTCTGCTTATATTTCCCTCTTTCTTCAAAAACCTAGAATTACGATCTCTCATTAGTACCGTAATCCTTTCTTTGTTTCTGAATTCTTGAATCCATGGCGAGCGAACGCGAGATTTCCTTTTCGCGCGCCACTCAAATGCAGTATTTTACCGACGACGACGACGAAGAAGAAGAGAAGTTGGGAGATTCGGAAGAGGAAGAATTGTTGGAAGATGGAGTTGACGATGAGGAGGAGGAGGAAGAAGAGAGTTCGAGGGATAGTCGGAGCTTGTTTTTCATGTGTGGCGGCGGCCGTCGCCGTAAAACTTGGTCTCTGGGCCAGGTTTTGGACCCGAGGGCTAAATGGGTTCAGGAATGGAATAAGGTTTTCCTCCTCGTTTGCGCGACCGGCCTTTTCGTGGACCCGTTGTTTTTTTATGCCCTATCGGTTAGCGACACGTGCATGTGCCTATTCGTCGACGGGTGGTTCGCCATCACCGTGACGGCGCTCCGGTGCATGACCGACGCGTTGCACGTGTGGAACATGTGCCTGCAACTCAAAATGATCAAGAGATCGTCGTCGCACGCTCGCCGCGGCGGTAAAACAAGCGGAAGCGAGAGTGAAGAGGAGGAGAGACTGAGAGACGGAGGCGGAGACAGAAGTAACCGATCACGTGGTGCGAATGCGCGACACGTGACCTTCAAATACTTGAAAGCAAAGAGGGGCTTCTTCTTCGATCTCTTAGTAATCCTACCTCTGCCTCAGGTACGTACAGCCAATCATTTCCACATCAGCATCATAAATCACATTAATCAGCATCATTAACCAATATTAATTACCAACTAATAAACCCATTAGTTAATATTAGAGACAGATTAAAATTTTACATTCTAGTGTTAGAAGAGATGACATGTTCATGCTCCCAGTGAGTCTGTTGCATGCAAAGGATACCCAGTTGACAGTGTAACAAACATGTGAAGAAACCATGTCGTTTTTTATAATTTTAGGGGAAGGGTATAATGGGAAGATAAAAAAATTTCAAAGGTTTTTTTATCGAGGGACGAAGCCAGAACTCTAGGTAGAGAGGTAAAGTGTAACTTTTAAAAATAGGGGACAACTTATAATTACTTTATAAAAAATTTAAATTTATTACTCCCTCCGTCCCACTAAAACTGTCACATGTTAACATTTTTCTGGTTAAATTTTTCAACTTTGACTATAATTTATTTAAATATTTTAATTAATTAAAAATTATAAAAAATATATTTAAAAACTAGTTGATTCAAGGTTTTTAAAATATATTTTTTCATATTTTTATCAATAATAAATTTTAAATTATAAGAGGTCAAAGTTGAAAAAAATTAACCCAAAAAGAGTCAACATGTGACAGTTTTAGTGGGACAGAAGTAGTACTATATAAATTGAAGGTAAAAAATTGGAGTGGGGCTGCACCTTTTCCAATACGAATAAAAATTCTTTATCCTTTTTTTGTGTTCTTTTTATGATTCTACAGTAAAGAAAAAGCTAGATTTAGGGTTAATGTTAGAGTTTATGGTTAAAATTTAGAGAATTATGAGTATGATATATTTTAAGGTTTATAGTTTAAGATTTAAAATTCAAGGTTAAAATTTAAAGTTTAATTTTTTAATGTTAGGGCATAAAAAAAACACGAAAAATGAACAAAAAAATTTTGTCCTCTTGTATTGGGAGTAGCTTCGTCCCTGTTTGATTAGGATATTTCTTTAAATATAAATTCACCTCAAACATGAGTATAGAACTATAAATACATGGACAGACGCAGGATTTTATGTAAGGGTGCGAACTATCAAGAAAATATATTAGAAATGTAGGGTGTAAAATTACAAAATTTCACGGGTGCAGGATTAGATTATCAATAAAAATACAATAAAATATAAAATATAATGGAACTTAAAATTTTTAGGGGGTGCGGTTGCCCCCAACACTCTTTTGTCCGTCCATGTGTAAATATATATAAATATAATATGAATACACGAATATATCGAATTCGGGCAAATATATATTTAAAATTATTATAGTATAATTCTTTTGAGTAACATGAATTTGCATTGCAATGAAGATTGTACTATGGGTGGCGATTCCTTCTTTATTGGAAAGAGGTTCGGTAACACTGATAATGACGGTGTTCTTGATCATATTCCTCTTCCAATACCTTCCGAAGATCTACCATTCCGTTTGCCTCCTACGCCGCATGCAAAACCTTTCCGGGTACATCTTCGGCACCGTCTGGTGGGGGATCGCTCTTAATTTGATTGCTTATTTCGTCGCTTCACATGTAAGTTTTCTTTTAATGTGTCTCGTTAAAAATGCGTCTCTTTTATTACGAAGATAATCTTGATAATCATCTCTCCTTACAAAAAAAAAAATGAAAAAAAAAGCAAATACTAATCTTTGAAGTGACTGTGAATAGAATATTCTCAAAAACGAACTCATAGGTTAGCTTTTTAGATGAATAGTTTGATTTCCTTTTTCTTTTATGATAAAGTTTTGAAGTGTGAACAATTTATGGTGGATAAGAGTCTAGTAGTCAAGACTTTTTAGCAAACCCAAATTCATTTTTGGCTTACTCTAAAAGATTGACAAAAGGAAGTGAAGATGTGCCCTAAAGGTGAAAAATCACATTATAAATAAATTATTTAATTTCCTATCTTTCAATTCGTGATTCATGTGGGAGATACAAAGTTTAGAAAAATCTTGCAAATAGTGTTCCATTTGAGCCATTTAATGCTACACAAGTGTTCGAATTTTTTTACTGACGGACTCGGATGCGGAAACAGGCGGCGGGAGCGTGCTGGTACTTGTTAGGGATTCAGAGATCGGCGAAATGCCTGAAAGAGCAGTGTAGAGGAATAGAAAATTGTGACTTGAGATTACTGGCTTGCAAAGACCCAATTTACTATGGGACGGGAAGTATGGTGAGGGATAGAGCAAGGCTGCTTTGGGCAGAAAACAAGCAAGCAAGAAGCACATGCATTGAAAGCCCTGATAACTATGATTACGGAGCTTATAAATGGACCGTTCAGCTCGTCACGAACGACAGTCGTCTCGAGAAAATACTTTTCCCCATCTTCTGGGGTCTCATGACTCTAAGGTTCCATTCTTTTAATACTAAAACGATCTCGAACCAAACATGAATATTTCCTATTCTTACCTTTTCTTTGTGTGTAAATTATCAGCACATTTGGGAACTTGGAGAGCACAACGGAATGGCTTGAAGTTGTTTTCAACATCATTGTTCTTACCAGCGGACTTCTTCTCGTCACAATGTTGATAGGAAACATTAAGGTATTCACGACTCGTCATCTAATTCACTGACGATGCATAAAATTATATATCGTATGTTTAAATTAACTCTAACATAAAAGTAATGAATAGCAAAAAGTTTTAAAAAAAAGTTCACAGTAACTGTGAAATGTGAATGATAGTGCAGTTGAAGTAGATGTAACACTAATGCCTAGAGAAAAATGTTGGTTTTTGACCAACGCACATACAAAAATCCCATAAGGGGGGTCCAGTGGGACCCATCAAACGATTCTATCTGTCCACATATTATATTCCAACAAATCTTTGATAATTTTCATGTTCAGACAGACAAAATGTGTCTGTCATTTCTGACACTGCCCCACGTGTCATTCATTTCTACACCATTTTGTTTGCTGCTTCTAACTATATATTATTTTAGTATTTTGATTAAAAACGAAATAAAATAAAAATTTTACTGTGTCTTGAATTTTTTGTGTGGGTACGGCTTCGTTTTGTGAAGGTGTTTTTGCATGCAACAACGTCCAAGAAGCAAGCGATGCAGCTGAAGATGAGGAATATAGAGTGGTGGATGAGGAAGAGGCGCTTGCCTACCGGGTTCCGGCAAAGGGTCCGCAACTACGAGCGGCAACGGTGGGCCGCGATGCGCGGTGTCGACGAATGCGAGATGATCCGAAACTTACCGGAGGGGCTCCGGAGAGATATCAAGTACCACCTCTGCCTGGATTTAGTTAGACAGGTAATTAATTACACAATAATGGAAAATAAACATTGAAGTTCTACTACTACTGACATTAAATTTTCAATTTTTATTAAACATTAAATTCAAGACCAAGTAAATAATTACTGACATTAACCCTAAATGAGAAATTCCAAAACTTTTTGCACAAAATTCCAAATTTTGATGGGCCACAGGAATTAAATTTTGAGATACATTAAACCTTGTACACGAGACAAGAACCATAGGTACTAAAAATAATTAAAACATAAAAATAATAAAAAAGTATTTTCTTAAAAAATGGTGCAAAATATTAAAACTATTTTTTTATAAAATTCTTTTATACATTTTATATGGGTCAATTTTTCTATTAGTCCCTATATTGTGATTAAGTTGTATTCAATTTTAGTCTATATACGTATTAAATTTTAAAATTTCAGTCTGACCCAAACAATAGCAATAAAATATGCTAAGTTAAAATTTCAGTCTTATAAAATATGCTAAGTTGTATTATTTGATTAAGGACTGAAATTTTAAAATTCATAAAGTATAGGAACTAAAATGGACCAAATTACGGTACATGGATGATTTGGTCCTAATTTTTTTTCTAAGTTTCTTTCAGGTACCATTGTTTCAACACATGGATGATTTGGTCCTAGAAAATATTTGTGATCGCGTCAAATCTTTAATTTTCACCAAAGGAGAAACTGTAAGTATCATTTTCAATTCGAGTCAGTTCGAATATATTTTTTATATATATCGAATACGAATATTTTAAGAAAAATAAAAAATCCGAATTAAGTCCTCGTTGGCATGGATATTGTAGATAACTAGAGAAGGTGATCCAGTACAAAGAATGCTATTTGTGGTAAGGGGACATCTCCAAAGCAGCCAAGTTCTTAGGGATGGTGTGAAAAGTTGCTGCATGTTAGGCCCCGGAAATTTCAGTGGAGATGAGCTCTTATCCTGGTGTCTACGAAGACCTTTCATCGAGAGGCTTCCGCCATCATCCTCCACACTCGTGACACTCGAAACTACCGAGGCATTCGGCCTCGAAGCCGAAGACGTCAAATATGTTACGCAACATTTCCGCTACACTTTCGTTAACGAAAAAGTCAAGAGGAGTGCTCGGTATTATTCCCCGGGGTGGCGGACATGGGGAGCGGTGGCGATTCAGTTGGCTTGGAGGCGGTATAAGCACCGGTTAACCCTCACATCGTTGTCGTTCATTCGGCCTCGGAGACCGTTATCTAGGAGTAATTCATTGGGGGAGGACAGGATCAGGCTTTATACAGCTATGTTGACTTCACCAAAGCCCAATCAAGATGATTTTGATTTTTGAAAAAGGTTTAAAATGAGGCTTCATGGAGTTCCGATGGTTCGGTATTTCGGGTTAGCGTTCGTTCGGACCTCGATTGCTTCGAAAGTGTTGTTCACTTTGTCTCAGCCTGCAGTTTTGTTTTGAAAAAATGTGTGTATCTACAGCTATATATATGTATAAATATATGTTGTATCTTTCAAGTGAAATTGCAAGGTTGCCAATGCCAAAATAAATGAAGCAACTAGAGCAGTGTGTCACATATGAACCAAAATCAGTTTCCCAACAATGCATTGCCTCTCATTTCCATATGTTCCATAAAATTCCAGCATCAAAACACAAAGGGCCATCTTAATTTAACTTGGAAAATCATGTACACTCGCCCGAGTCCGTGTTTAACTTCTTTAGGAAGCGCACGATTTCGGTAGCCTACTAGCCTCAGTGACATCGGAGAAACAGAGGGCTTTAGAAGCTAGATCAAGAGCAACCTGTTGGCTGTTGTGTTGAAAATTAAATGAATGAATATAATTCTTTCATATATCCAAATACTCTGTACATGGGCTATTTATATACAATATTAGACTAGCTAACAATGCTAACTGATCTAACAATCTTTTTAACAATTCTAACTATATAATTAACTGAATATTCAAAACGGTTTCCAACACTCTCCCTCAAGTTGGTGGGACAAAAACATCTTTGACACCCAACTTGGATAATAAGTGTTCATGTTGAGAAGAACTTAAAGCCTTTGTGAAAATATCAGCTGGTTGCTTCTTGGTTGAGATGTATTCTGTCTGAATCAGCCCTTCTTGAATTTTCCCCCTCACAAAATGGCAATCAATCTCTATGTGTTTTGTCCTCTCATGGAATACAGGATTAGCAGCTATTTGAATGGCAGCTTTACTATCATTTAGCACTTTTGCTGGCTTGTCATCTTGTATTTCCAATTCTTTTAATAACCCTTTCAACCAAATTATCTCTGCAGTCACCATGGCCATACTTCTGTATTCTGCCTCTACTGATGATCTAGCCACAGTACTTTGCTTCTTTGATTTCCATGAAATCAATGATTCTCCCAACATCACACAATATCCAGTGATGGATCTTCTAGACATAGGACATGTGGCCCAATCTGAGTCACAACTTGCTGTGATAGTGCAGTCACTTGTGGATTTCAGCAGAATACCCAAACCAGGATTCTTCTTTATATATCTGACTATCCTACAAGCTGCATCCATGTGTTCTTTCTTTGGTTGGTGCATAAACTGACTCAAATGTTGCACTGAGTAAGCAATATCTAGTCTGGTATGTGTTAGATACAGTAACCTACCAACCAATCTTTGAAAAGGTGCTTTATCAACAAGTATTTCTGAAGCATCTTCTTGTTGAATGTGTTTGTCAAACTCAACTGAAGTCAGTTTAGTATTCTGTTCTAATGGAGTCAAAGCAGGCTTTGCTCCCCCTGCACCAGTGTCTTGTATAATCTCAAGAGCATACTTCCTCTGATTGATCAAGATCCCTTCTTTAGATCTTAAAATTTCTAAACCAAGAAAGTATTTAAGCTCACCCAGATCCTTCATTTTAAAATTTCTATGCAACACAGCTTTCAATTCTTCAATTAAGCCAACATCATTTCCAGTAATAAGCAAGTCATCCACATATACTAAAAGAACAACAATTCTAGAACCATGTTTCTTAGTAAACAATGAATAATCTAGTTTACTTTGAACAAACTCTGCTTCCAATAAGGCTTCTGTTCACTTTGCATTCCATTGGCGTGATGCTTGTTTTAATCCATATAGAGATTTTTGGAGTCGACAAACCATAGTCTCCCCCTGACTACAAAAACCAGCAGGCAATTCCATGTACACTTCCTCAAGAAGGTCACCTTGAAGGAAGGCATTGTGGACATCCATTTGCCACAATGACCACTGAAAAATGGAAGCAATGGCCAAGACAAACCGAACAGTAGTAAGCTTGGCAACAGGAGAGAAGGTATCCACAAAATCCACACCCTCTCTCTGATTATAGCCCTTGGGTACCAAACGAGCTTTGTAACGCTCAACTTCCCCAGAGGCAGTATATTTAACTCGAAAGACCCATTTGCACCCAATACAAGCTTTACCAGGAGGTAAAGGAACAATAGTCCAGGTTTTATTTAATTCCATGGATTTCTTCATTCATGGCTTCAATCCATTTTGGATCTAATTTGGCTTCATCAAAGGTCTGAGGTTTAGAAATGTGAGAAATGGAAAAAAATGTAGGAAGATGTATGTGGTGGCAAATGAGAATAAGAAAGGAAATTCTGAATGGGATACAAACCTGAAGGAGAAGTGGATTGGCAGGTATGAACATAGTCATTGAGCCACTGTGGTGGTTTAGGAACACGAGAAGAAACACGACGAGAAGAAGGTTGAGTAGAAGCTAAAGGTTGTGATGGCTGTGGTGGTAATGATGGTTGTGGTGGTGGAGGGTGAGAAGAAGAAGGTTGAGAAGATGAAGAAGGGTGAGAAGGAATATCTGTTGAAGCACTAGAAGCACGATGAGGAGCAGTATGTGAAGTATCAGAAGAACCAAGAGGAGAATTCTGAGAATCAGAATCAAAAAAAGATTGAGAAGAAGAACTAGAAAGATTAAGAAAATCAGAAACTGATATAGAAGGAAAAAAAGGAAAAAAAGTAGAAGAAGAATCAGCAGAAAGAAAGCTAAAAAGAAAGATATCCTCATGAAAAAGGACATCTTGGTTGACAAAAAAAGACTTAGTGTCAATATTAAAAAGGATGTAACCCTTTTGAGTGGAGGAATAACCAAAGAAAACAGAAGGAATAGACTTTGCAAAAAATTTGTCAGAGAAATTAGGTTTAGTAGCATAGCAGAGACAACCAAAGACTCTTAAATGAGATAAATTGGGAGGCTTATGATGCAACAACTCAAAAGGAGACTTCCAAGAAAGGGAAGAAACAGGAAGCCTATTGATAAGGTAACAAGCAGTGAGAACACATTCCCCCCAGAACTTTAATGGCACTTTAGAATGAAAACGCAAAGCCCTAGCAACTTCAAGAAGATGCCTATGCTTCCTCTCAGTAACCCCATTCTGCTGAGGGGTGTGCACACAAGTACTCTGATGGACAACACCAAGAGAAAGAAAGAAAGAAGAACATAAAGTGTTGAAGAATTCAGATCCATTGTCACTTCTAACAGTTTTAATAGTAGTAGAGAATTGGTTTTGAACCAAACAGAAAAACTGCTTAAGAGAAGAAAGAGCCTCATTCTTATGCTTCAACAGATAAATCCAAGTCATCCTAGTGTGATCATCAACTATGGTGAGGAAGAAACGACAACCAGAGTGAGTGGAAACCCTATAGGGTCCCCATATGTCAATATGTATAAGAGAGAAAGGGAAAGCAGACCTAGAAGAACTAGAAGGGAAAGGCAACCTAGTTTGTTTTGCTAAGGGGCAAACAACACATTTATGTATAACATCAGAATCAAAATGTACAGAATGTAAAAATTCAACTTTATTTAATTTGGAAAGAGCAGCATGCCCTAAACGAGCATGCCAGATACATGTATCACTCAGAACAGAAGACATGCAAGAAACATTTGCAACATCAGAAAAAAAAATGGAGTTTGCTTTGGACATACCACCAGACTCAAAAAAATAAAGGCCATGAGATGCCCTACCAATCCCCTTCGTCCTTCCATTGCAAAGATCCTGTAACAGACAGAAATCAGGATAAAAAATGAGACAACAATTCAGGTCACGGGTAAGACGAGAAACAGATAACAAATTATGGTGAAAGTCAGGGACAAAGAGAACATTCTGAAGATTGGAGTCTGGTGTTAATCGAAAGGAACCAAGGTGAGTAACAGGAGTTGTTTTACCATTTGGAAGGTGAACAAATCGGGAATGTGAAGCACATGAAACAGGATCATCCAGATGATTGAAAGAAGATAAAATATGGTCTGTGGCTCCTGTGTCTACAATCCAGCAAAGCGAAGTATTAGATGAATGAGAATTAGAATTAAGTATACCTGCGAGATTAACAGCAGCATCAGCAGAAGGAGACTTGTTCAGCAAGCGAAGGATCTGATGATACTGATCCTGGGTGAAAACTGGAGCAGAAGGAGACACAGAGGGAATACCAGATGCAGCAGAGACTAAGTCACCATCACCATCAGAATTAACAGGAGAAGAAAGAGCCACTACAGCAGATGAACCACTCTTCTTCTTATTGAACTTATAGTGGGATGGAAACCCAATTAAACGGTAGCACTGATCCTTCCGATGTCCTTTGATGTTACAGTGCTCACAAACGCCAGAAAACCGACGACGGTCACGATCACGATCACGATCAGAACCACGAGAAGAGGCAGAAAACAAAACCGTGGTCTCCGGAGTACCAAGAAGAGAAAGCTGTGTCCGCTGAGATTCCTCCTGAACGAGGATGGAATACGCTTGATTGACCGAAGGAAGCGGTTTCATGATCAAAATCTGACTTCGAATAGCACCGTAAGATTCATGTAATCCCATGAGAAATTGAAAAAGCTTCTGGCGAACAAGAATCTTGAGGTTGTCCTGAGAAACCTCACATTCACAGGCCGTAAAAGGCACAAGAGCCTCATATTCGCTCCAAAGCAACTTAAGACGAGTAAAGTAACTAGATATGGTGGAATCACCTTGAGAAACGGTGGCAATTTCGCGATGCAGAAAGAAGATGCGAGATCCATCCACCTTATCGAACCGTTCAGCCAAATCTTTCCAAACGAGGGCAGCACTGGACGCGAAGGCAACACCGGCGGAGAGGTCTTTGGAAACAGAATTGAGGATCCACGACAAGACGATTGCGTTACATCGATCCCACTGGGAAAGGAGATCACCAGTATACGTCTCGCGGCGGCAAGAACCATCGATAAACCCTAGCTTGTTCTTCGCAAGCAGGGCTATCTTCAACGAGCGACTCCAGATGGAATAATTGTCAATTCCAACAAGGGGATGAGAAACGAGCATCATGCCCGGCGTATCAGAAGGATGGAGGTACAAAACGTGGTTGAAATCAATGGAATCAGAAGGCATCGTGAAGAAAAAATTGGGGAAAACGGCAGAGAAAGAAGAAATTGGGAATTTTGGGAAAAACGGAAAAGAAACGAAAGACGGCAGAAAACGGTCAAAGGGAATTGATAGCCCAAAAAAGTCCAATCGGAAAGAAACCCAAATCTGATACCATGTTGAAAATTAAATGAATGAATATAATTCTTTCATATATCCAAATACTCTGTACATGAGCTATTTATATACAATATTGGACTAGCTAACAATGCTAACTGATCTAACAACCTTTCTAACAATTCTAATTATATAATTAACTGAATATTCAAAACGGTTTCCAACATGTTGCATATGCAAGATGTTCACAAAAAAAAGCATTTCTTGTAACTGCTGTAACTGCATTATTTGCATAGTTTACTGTTTTGATGTAGGATGTTAAGGAGTTGTTTTTATTCGAATCGAAGTTCATCAAAATTGGTCTGCAGATACATTGTAGTCTGTTAGAATCATGTTATCCGAACTCGTATTTGTATCCAACACATATTCGAAGATGAAAACTCTTCTTCATATAATTGTTCATGTTAATACCAAAAAGTACATGCTATGCTTTCACTGTCTCTAAACCAGCAAACTGGTCTGGCTCAGCCTCTGCAACAGCAGAGCCCCTAAAAAGCAAAATTGCAAGGCTACCAACGCAGAAATAAATGAAACAACCAGAAGAGTGTGTCACAAATGAACCAAAATCAGTCCCCACAATGCATTGCCACCCACTTCCATACTTTCCATCAAATTCCTGCATCAAAATACAATCAATTAGCCTTGACAAAAACATTGCAAGATTACATCATTGAACTTCGAAAACGTGTCTACTCGACCGGTTTCGTTTTTTACCTTCTTTATGAAGCGTGCGATCTCGGTAGCCTCGGTGACATCGAAGAAATCGAGGGCTTTGGCGGCTAGATCAAGGGCAACCTTCTGCATGGTTTGAAGCATATCAGTCTCTCCAATCACTGCCTTGCCTTCCAGCATGGCTGCATGTATTTGCAAATATGTTCACAAGAAAAGAAGGTTTTCTTCAAAGAAAAGCCTTTTAAGCTGATAGAGTGAAGCAAAAGTTTCCTCTTTTATACTGCAAACATGGGCAGATTCAGGAATTTAAACTCGATAGTTCACCGACCGACAATAAATTCGTGACTTTGCAGGCACAACGGTAAATTCGTCCCTAGAGGACCCTTTAGATTATTTTCGGCTCGGAATAAAACGGCGACCACGCAATGATTCGAACACTTTGTGGTCACCAACAGGTTTCCTATTGGAATTTTATGCAGAATCAAGCATTTGATATTGCAGAACCAGAAACCAAGTGGACCCTTTAGATTGTGTTTATTTTCTTACAGCTTGCCACTGCCATGGAGAACAACATGGAATACAAAAGGAACAGTGGGGGATTTGGATTAGGCAAATTAGTCATGCAAAAATACAAGAGCAACACAGTGGTCCACTTGATTGCATACACGTGGACTTCTCCTTGTGGCTAGGAGATATGATGTGTTCATAGTCTTGTTTGTCCTCTTGGCACAAGTTACAGAGGATGGGATAGCAAGTTTTGTGCACCAGAATAATATTATTTTATTTATGAACAGTTACAGAGGATGGGATAGCAAGTTTTGTGCAAAAATATATTATGATTCACTCTTTAAAGTTTTTTTTATTATATTTTTTCTTGTATTTTATTAAACTAAGATCTTTTATTTTCTTTTTAAACATTTAATCCAATACATTTTGGGCCTTCTTTTCTTAAAGCCCTATGCGGCCGTTCATCTCGCACATGTTCAAAACCCCTACTTCTACTACCTAAACCCCGAATGCTAACATAAATCCTTAAACCTTACAATTGAAAGACTTGTGTAAAATAAAGTTTATACAAACTTACGTATCAAAGTATTTCTCTTGTTATAAACTATAAAAATAAGAGAAAAACTTTAATACACAACCCAATAGATTAAAGTTCACATGTGCTTTTCAAATAAGGATTAAAAATTCATTTTAAGATTTAAAGTTTAGGAGTTTAGATTATATATTTAAAATTTAATATTTAAGTTTAGAGTTTAGTGTTTGGTGTTTAGAATTTAAATTGTTGGGTTAGACTTTTCAAATTTTAGATATTATGGAATGATTGTATACCAAAATATCACCTTAAAAATAATTAGTAAATTTAATAAAAGTGGAGCGAATAGGACGGAGATAAATTTAATAAAAATAATTATCAAATGATTAAGAATATATATAAACAAATATTACTTTATAATAAATTTTTTTTTGAATAATTCAACAACTTATTATTCCCTATTAAACAATTCATCCTTATACATGACATGAATAAAAAAAAAAGAAATTGTAAAGAAGAAACCTTCTGATCTTAGAGTATCATATATATAATGAAATCTTTAGGTACTTTGTAGTCATATTAACTCTCGACTAAATTATTTAAAGTTAAATTAGATAAAAGTTTGGGATGAGTCTACGACGTGCAACAAACATTGTTGAACAACACTAATGATGAACACCGTTGAACATCATTAATTTCTTTAAAAAATATAAAGACTAAAATTATAATTAAAATTATCTCTTAAAAAATTAAAAATCAAATTTAATAGGTGTTTTATAATATTTTTTAATAGATTAGAATCAAATATATTCAACTCTCCTAAACCTTGACAAATTTAACCCCTAATTTTTTTTTGCAGCCGGCGCCGCCGGAGCCAGCGTCTTTGCCTTCAAATATACTCAAAATCACAACTTTTTCACTTTATCGTTGTACTTTTAAAGAATCTGAAATTCTGAATTGTTTAACATCTCATTTGCAAAGTGTTCTTGGGATCATCAAAACCTTTTTTAATAGCCATTAAAAACTTCAATTATGATCTACTTTTAAGTTATAAAGCAGAGCAACATATACAATTTACATACAACTAGCTCTAGGTGTTTTTTTTCACTAGAATATTAGGGGTTAAATTTATTAGGGCTTAGGAAAATTGGGTATATTTGATTATAATCTATTAAAAATATTATAAAGTACCTATTAAATTTGATTTTTATTTTTTAAGAGATAATTTTAATTACTATAATTTTAGTCCTTTATATTTTTAATTTTTTTTAAAAAAATAATAGTATTTAGCGGTGTTCATCATTAGTGGTGTTCAGCAATGTTTGTCGCACATTATAGAATTTTCCTAAAGTTTTAAACAATAGGTTATTTATAAGATTCAAACTTAAAACTTTATTTAAGTGCCATCTAAATCCTTACTAATTAACTCAATATTTTCTAAAATACGATGGTTAATTTGTTAATCAATTTTCTCCATTGATGCTGGCAAGTGAAAGGGATTTTTGCAATGCAGTGAACACTGAACATGGACTGAATTGGTTTTGTCAAATGTCGTGTCAACATCGTCCTTTTAATGTGTTTTTAACTTATTTACTTTAGCATTGTCCTAGAAACTGGTCCCTATCACTTCCTTCTCATGATATCATTTATCTCTTTTCATGAACAAGTTTCTCTTTTCATGAACAAGTTTAGCTGGATGAAAATTGTACGAGGAATATTTGAAAATTGTAGAGATAAAAATTAGACGAGGAATATTTGAAAATTGTAGAGATTTGTACCGATAGGAAGAGAATAATTAAAATCTTCACTCATAGGAACGAAGACAAAATGTTTTATCACCGAAGCTCAAATGGGATGAGGACGAAAATTACTATATCTAAATCGTGTGGATAATCGAACTATAATCGTATAAATAACCGTGGGATCTTAAAAATAATCGCAAGGATCCTGATATTTTATAAGATTTTTAGAATTTATATATACTTATTTATATATATACCCCTAATATATATCTTAATAATAAAAATTCTAACTATATTATTATTACTTCAACTTTCTCTCAAACCTAGCCACCCTTAAGTTTCTCAACATGTTTCTACGTTAGTTTTTAGATATAAGCTAAACCATGTTTAAATCTTCCCCAACACTACCCTCTTTCAATCTCCTCATTTTCTTTAAATTTTATTCTTAGGTATAAGTCAAACTTTATATTTTGAACTGAATTGACCATTTATTTTGTTCGATGAAATAGTAATTTTATTTAAATTTTTTGGGATGAGAATTCCTCGAAAACCTTGAAAATCAGTGCGAGGAGGGTATGAAGACGATTTTTTTTTTAATATTTAATAGGGATTCTCCAAAACTGTAACCGCGAGTGTAAGAGACGAAATGAGAAAAGCAAAACCGTCCCCATTCCACCCAATTCCCATCCCTCAATTTAGCAACTGTTCGTATTCATTTCTTAAAAATATTAATTGTATCATGAGTAGAATCAGAATTTTATATCAAATTGAATTATAAACTTTTAAGAGGACCAAAATACAATTTTATTATTGTATTATTTTATAAATTTATATATATTATAAAAAAAGATTACATTATAATTCCATCATTTTTAAGAGACCAATGCTCTTACCTCCACAATTATCACCACTCCTAAGCATATACTATACATTTTAAAGTTTAAGGACTAATTTAAAATTTAACTCATAATTCGAGTACTTTTTCAAGATCTTTGACATCAGTTCACCACATCACCAATTTATCTTCTTGTTCAATCCAAAAGAAGATAAGAATAAAGGGTAGATGGGTAGCTGAAAGGAAGGTTAGAGAGGCTATAATTGCAGTCCCTTTCCAGTATGTATTGTATAAAGAGGTAAGCAAGGGGCCAATTCCATATACTGCAATCGACTTATTTCACCAATCCTATCCGGTCTTTTACCGGCCGAACAGTTTTTTTTATCGATTTCAAACATTATACGAGACTGAACAATCCATCGATTTCATACGTTATACGCGTACATTATACGAGACCAAACGATCTATTTGACAAGGTAGTCAGGGATATGGCATAAATAACATTCTAAGCTTATTCCGAAAACCAACCGTTCCAAGGATGAACACAACTTTCTCATCAAAACCATATATATTTTAGCCCCAAACTATGAAGATGAAACGAGACAACCTGTGCAAATTGCTCTATGAATCTATGATATGTGAGTTTGGAAATCCTCGGTCGCTGTTCGAAAGCCCTGTGCTGCAAGAAATTACTAATTGCCATACAAGAAAAACGAGGATAAAAAGGAATAAAATACATAAATCACTCCAAACCAGAGGAAAATCCATGCCGGTTCATCTACAATAGCAGAGTACAGTACAATCCAAGTGAATTCAATGGCTATAATCAAATATTTCGACAGAAAAACGAGGCTAAACACCTATAACATATATATATAACCACTCCAACCTCAAAAAATGTACCAAATATGATAATGCGTTGTGCCTTGCATTTATTCCCATGACAAAAAAAAACACTCACTATCTACAAGTAAGATGGCATTAGACCAAAAGTCAGGTACCTTGACCTTTACAATGTTCATAATGCTGAATAAATGGCATGGAACATGCGGTCCGTCGACTCATCTCTTCGCCTTCCCTCCTCTAAGGAGTATCAAATTGAGGGATTCAACCAAAGACGAAAAAAAGCAGTTACAGCCAAAATCAAAAAAACACTTCATGTTGAATCTTTATCTACCGCTTCAACTTGCTGACGAGCCAGGTATTTTTCCCTTCGCTCTTTCTGAAACCATTAAATATAAGTAAAATAAGAAGGAAAAAGGAATAATATTTCAGACATATAGACAGTTAATTACCCATTCATCGATTACAAGACCTTCCCCAACAACTCGGGGACCTGTGTCAGGAGCGGGTTTCTTGCGTGTTTCGAGAGCAGCCTCAGCCTCAGCTAACTGACGCTTAAGTTTGTCCAATGCCTTCAGGAACAAGAAGAAAAGTTAAACCATTGAAAGGCTAAAAAAATGACCCCTTAAGTGTAGAAAGCAAAACAATACTAATACAATTTGCTACTTACAGGGCTAGGCCGACCCACATCGAGAAATACAACCCGCAAAATTCTTTCGACAGTCACTTGATCCCTTTGTTCGTCAAACTATAAAACAGAAGACATAATAAAAAAAAATTGTGTTAGCATTAGCATCTTAAATTTAGCCGGGGTTAACATCCAATAAAGGTACACAATCAAATTGTAAAAAAAGAACTCATAACCAACAAGCACATTAGGCATTAAATTAGGAAACTTTAAATAGCCTATGGAAAATCTTATGTTTGATCAACTTTACATGCCTACACTAGCTGACATGGCATTCTACTAATGATCAAATAACATTTATTTCAGATAAAACCAGAGAAATAAAATTTGTTTGGTAGTTAACATGAATGAACTCTATCTTAAAAGCTATATATTCAATTAACTGCAACTAAAAACGAAATTATTATGCAGCAATTCAAGACTAAACTCATTTTATGATGCCCTTACCAGAAAAGGCTATAACAAACTAAACAAAAGTCTTCTTCCATACTAGGCTCTGGTCCAGCAATGGAAAGAAGTGAAGGGCAATATTATCGAGCTAAAAAACCCTCTAAGCGGATTTCATTTTACTAACCAACTACAGCATCAACTTAGCAAGCATTTCCACTTCAGCATTTTCAAATAACCCAAAATTTCATTTAAAATTCATCCAACATCCACTCGGACTAATGAAATGCTCACGGAACAACCGAACAAGGGACTCCGGTGAACTGAACTTTAAGAGAAAACATCAAATATTCGACAAGCGGACATTAATGAACTTACAAGCTCAGGCAAGTAATCCACTCCAGCTGTTACCTTCAAACTCATTATCTTAAATTTAACTTTACTCTTTAAATCCACCTGCACCTCATTATTCTCCGGACGCTCTATAAACTTAAACACTGTCAAAACAAAAACATCAAACAAACCAAATCAAACAAAATTATTATAATAAAATCTGAAAATCGAGCAGCCAAATTTTATTACCAGTCGCGATAATGCTTTCCCCTGGCGCCAAAATGCCACCAGGCGGACGCATAAAACAACTCTTAGGCGCAGTAGTTTGAAACTACAAAATAATAAACAAAAAATCTAGTTAATTAAATAAATAAGCAGCCATAGGATTCAACGACATTACCAAATGTTATGATATTAACGGTAAAAATTAGTAACTTAAGAAATTAACCGTTATAACCGTCGCAATAAGCCTCATTTTAATGGACAGTGAGAAATTAACCAAAATTAGTATTAATTCACTGACAAATCATGACGTTAAATCAAAGAAATCGCGTAAATTACAGTATATTTTGACTTAAAAGATAAGAGAACTGAAGTATATATATATATACACACAGTAATTCAAGTTTACCTTGAAAGCTACGTGAGATTTACTAGTGTTCTTCATCCTGATCGCACTTCTCGCCTGAGTTCCAGGCTCGTCTACAGTTAGAACAAAATTGACAAATTAAAAAGGATATAGAAAATTTAGCTCTATAAAGTCAAGGGCTAGGCAAAGCGGGGATTAGTACAAGGGAAGTAGAGGTTATTAGAAGGATCGAGGCGAAGCCGACGCCGAGGAGGAAGAAGCGATCTGGCAATGGAAGAAACGGTTTTGGAGCGCTTGACGGGCACCGTCCCCGAATGGCGGCTGCCATTGTGGTTGAGATTTCTAGTCGAAGAAGAGGAAGAGTAGTTCGTCGTCGTCGAAGTTTGCCAAAAGGGACAGAGACCAAACATCTTCCTTTCGGAGCTCCGCTGCTGCCGGTCGACGATCGCCATGCTCCGCCGCAAAGTCAGTCGTCGACTGTGGCGGTAAAATTCTCTCTCGTTTATCGTCGCTAAAAAAAGAAAATAAAAAATATAGACCGACGAATTGAATTTTTATATATAAAAAAGTATTTTTAAAATTTATTATTACTATTATTTTGTCTGTGGATTTTAAGCATGCAAAATGGCCACATTCTCGGCAAATTTAAACGCGTGTCGGATTTGTTATCTTTATTTAATTCTAATTAATTGCAGTGCGTCGCTGACGTGACTGTACTTCGGGGGCATTCGTGTAATTAAGTTGAACTTTCAAGGGCAATCTTCACTTGAAAGTACAAACCTTTTAAGGGAATACTATAGTCAATATGATTTTTTAAGGTAATTAATTATGGATTAATTATATTGGGTGAAAGTAAACAAAAAAAATGAAAAAAGAGAGAGAGGTGCATTTACAAAGGTCGGCTGGTTTGTTGGAGGGTTAGTTGGGACATTAGGAATTAATTAGGTGAATTAAATTACTAAATTAATTTATTTTAAAAGAAAAATTATAGAAAAATAAGCCCATAAAACCATAGATGTTAACCATCTTTTTTTTTTTTTTGACAATAACAACTGAATTTTATTAATAACTATGAAAATATCTCAAATACAAAGCATTCAAAATGGAGAATAATGAGATCTAGTACATCAAAATCTTAAACAACCCAAAGATGCAAAGAAAAATAAATATTTTCATAGATATTAGCATACCGATAAAATTCAGAAGTCTTCATGAATCTCCTTGTCTCTATCCAAACGAGACGCTTTACGATGTGAAAAAGGAGTGGTGAGTGAATCAAACTATTAGGCAGATTGCTCCGCTACTCAGGTCTGATTACATCGGCAAACAACCATCAACCGAGAGGGGATCTATCTTTCTATGAACACCGACAGAATCAAAATCAGAAACTAGCGCCGCGAAGATCATTGTAAAAACACCAAACGAACGCTAAGGTATGCTGAAATCATGCCAAAACGACAAATGAAACGAACCATAAAAATAACGAAAAAGCATGCCACAAGAACAGAGAAAACACGTGCCACAAGGATAGAAATTTTATTAAAAATATAAAAAATAAAAAAATAAAAACGAGTAACTAATAAATTCGGCGGACGGTAACCAACATAAAAGTTGGAACCGCCGCCGGCTAATCAAAGAAGAAAGGGTGAGAGCTCTTGCGGCGCACAATTGGAGTAAAGAGAAAAAAAATTAGGTCAAAAGGTTGATCCGTATTATTTGATTTAGGTGTGTCCCTTTTGTTTTGTTTTTTTGAATAGCCATTCTTTGTTTTAAGTTCTTTCAAAAAAAGTATAATAATATTTACACTTTTTTGGTATAGGCTAATTGTAAAAAATATAAATAATCTAAAATAGTGTAAATTGAAATAGTGTGTAATATTTTATACATGTACGCTTGATAAATAAAGAGGAATTTGATCGTTTATGAATTATTAACTACAAGTTTATTTACAACATTATACATAAATGAATTAGAGTTACTAACAATCGGTTGGTTTAATAGACAAAATATTAGATCGAACATTGAGTTAATGAATTCTTACCCGTTTCATCAAAAAATATTAAGATTTTTAAGTAAAGTTAAAGGTTAAAATTCTGGCACTATGAATATAGCATATTGAAGTGAGGGAGTTGGTTTATGCACTAAAACCTTTATAAATTAATACTCTTGGGACCATGAAATTTTATTAATTTAGAAAGATATTAATATATCGATAAATTAATAATTTATTAATTAAAAGAAAATTTCTCAATTCAGCAAATATAACTTTAATAAAGATATTGTGTGCAAATAAATTGTAAATTGTACATAATATTCCAATTAATTAAAAATAAGTAGATTTATGTATATGTTATTAAATATATTCATGTATCAAATTATTTATATCTAATTAGACTAATGCATGTACTTAATAATGCATTGTTTGAATTTAATAATTTTTAGAGATGAAATTGAATTATATTTGAATTTTAAAAAGAAACAGATTACAATAGATTCATATTTTAGCAAGTTACCAAAGTAGTAATTGTAATATTTATAAATTATTAATTTATAGTTTTGATGCGACTTTTATGTTTATAAAGTGGATCTCCAAAATATTATTATATTATTATCTTATCGAATTTGATGATTTTTTACATTAGCCCAAGCCGGGACCGGAGAAATTTATTATTTAATAAAATATTAATTTAAAAAGTATTAATTTATAAAAGTTTTACTGTAATATATTTATGCAACACTTAATCAGTTAATAAATTAAATATCATTAATTATAAAAAATAATGAAATATATTTAATAGGTGTATGTGTTAAGCCTGCCTGGCAATGAGATTTTTGTTGCCCAACAAACTGGCCACCAAACGAAGATAAGAAATGGTCCTTGTCTGTATTTGTAACTGTAAGGGATAATTCACAATTATTGCAAAATAAAAGTAATAAATAAAACTATGAGTTATACCAGTTTTCATATACTTCTTTTTTCTATAATACAAATGGTATTCAAAATTAATAATAATAATAATAATAATACAAATGATTAATTTTGATTAAATTAAATTAAATTGATATTGTTATTGGTGTAACATACAAGACAACATGAGATTGAATTAGGGTCAACTATAAGGGGAGCACCCTGAGCGACCGTAGCCTAAGGCCCCTAATCAGTCTAGAACCCAAAAAATTTAATTATCCATATTTTTTGATTCTTATTTTTTAATTTATCAAATAAATTAATTAATTTAATGGTAAAAGTAATTCTCTTTCCTAAATAAATTAATTAATTAATTTAACAATGAAAATAATGTGCTTGAATATTAAATTAATTGTTCAAAGTAATGAAATGAATAGAAATTCTCCGCTCCTTTTCTGTGTCCATTTATATGCCCAACATTAAAAAAAATTAAGCCATAACCCTAACTTTTAAATCTTAAACTCTACATAAACTACCTTAAACCATAATCCTAAACTTTAAATCTACCTTTTATTGTTGGGACATAAATAAAGACAGATGATTTCTATTCGTAATAAGATATGCTTTCGGTATATAATGGTCCATTTTTAGTATTTGCGCATGTCCCCAAAATTTTTTGAGACAGCCATGGATGGAATATTTTAAATATTTAATATCTTTTACGTTTAAGGGCGAAGAAGAGTATAAATAATCTAAAGTAGGCATTGTATAAAAAACAATACTATGAATTATATAGAGCAACATCTATTTTGATGAATGATTATTTTTATACGCGAAAAACATCATTCGGAGAATTTTATTATTAACAACCGATTGATTAATGAGATAAAATATTTTTTCCTTAAACTAAGCTAGTGGTTAAAAATATCATTTTTTCCTTAAACATCTAAAATGGACCCTTATATAATAAAATTAAATATCAGCCGTAGTTAGAAAATAATACTCTAATAATTAATAAGTAAAACTTTTTGAAAAAGAATTAATAAGTAAAACTAAAGATTAATTTCCATGCTTTATTTTTACTCTTCCGCGTAGATACCTAATTGAAGTTATCTTCTTCCTTATAGATTTCGATATTTGGAACACATTGAAAAAAGTTTGTTGAATCCCAACAATTTTATGTCTGGCTATCTTATTTAACAATTTATTGCTTAATTTTAGAAATGTCTATGGATTTGGTTCAACCTATACCAATACATTTTAAGCTTGCTAAATTTGGTTAGACTCAATATATTATATATATATATATATTATTTTCATAATTATAAATAACTAATTTAAATATATTTTTTGTTGCCCCTCCGATTTTAGTAGGTGAGTATTCCGGCATAAATTTTTAATAACTATATATTATTTTGTTTTTAAATTAATTCGTTATTTCAATCAAACAACTAAAATAAACATAGATATAATAAACATCATTCTTGGTGGTGAAAGATAACCAACATCTATACTAGCAAAGATTTTAACTTCAATAACAACAACAATAAAACATGTTAACTAGGGGCGTGCAAAATAAATCGTAACCACTAACTGTAACCGTTAAATGGTATAACCATTCATTTTATAGGTTAATTAACCTAATCGTTAAGGTTAAACGGTTTCGGTTAACCGAAGCGCTAAAAAAGACGGTTAATAGTTAACCTATATGTACTTTATTTTAACTAAGTATAAAGTTTGTGTTTAAAATTTCTCTATTTAAGTTATTTTTTTAAAAAAATTAATACAATATTTATTGGAGAGATATATTTATTATTCTAAAAAGGAAATAATGAACATTTGAAAAGAAAATCGTAATAGGTTACAAGTTAACCTGTAACCGATCCGTTCCTTAACGGTTACCCACTATAATGGGTAACCATTTAAAAAATTAACGGTTAACCGTTTCTTAACGGTTAGTAACAGTTACGTTACGAATAATAACCGCTATTACGGTTAACCTACCATGAACACCCCTAATGTTAACAATTGATTTTATCACAACTTAGCACGATGTATTTGTATAACTACAAACACCTGTTAATATGAGAGAATCAACCCGATAGTTTAAAATATATGGTAAATTTTTAGATATAGATAATTTGACATGTTTTTTTAAAGTTTATATTATAGTCGTATATATTATTTAGATTTAACTTTTTTTTATTTTACATGAACATATTATAATATAGTATAAAACAAACTTAGAAAATTAGTTGGATTGCATTATGTTCTAACCCTGAATGTTTGAGTCACATTCGTGTTTACATGTTAACCCGTCTAATTCATTTGGTTTAAATCCTTTCAATTTCGAATAAAAACTTGAATAACTCAAATTTTTTATAATTAGTGAATAAGTTTTTAAGTTTGAATCGAATTCTTCAACTCTACTTATATATGTATATTGCAGATGAAAAATTATGAAGAAATATATAAGTATATCGTATATGGTTATAAAAAATCATTTAAATTAGAATCAATCGGTATCATAACATTATAAATATTTAATATTAATTTTGAACATAAATTCAAACAACCTGAATCAAAAAATTTTAATTAAATTTTCAATTATAAAACATCACTTGTTAACTCGACTAATTAAAAAAAAATACTCAATTCAATTGAATACCCATCCTCATATATATAAGTATTCCTATCGATTTGTTTTAATGATGGGGTTGTTGGGTCTTTAATGTGTTGAATGTCAGCATGGGCTCATGTGCTTTCATACACGTATATAGTGGCGGAACATACAAGGACGACGCCGGGGACATTGGCCCCAATAATTTTAAAAAATTTACTTTTTAAACCCTAATTTAAAAAAAATCATCTCGAGTTCTCTCTGTATATATAAGATTATTATGATTTGTGAGCAAGCTTACGATGATAATATGTGTACTATTGATTTTTTTAGTTTTTTAAATATATTTTAAAGGACACAGGTCATCATTTTAACTCTATTTGTAAAATTTTTATTCCACTAATAGTGTTCTAAATAGTAATATATGTATTTATACATATATCGGCGGAGGTTCTAGATATGTACAAGGTTCTAGATATGTACAAGTGGAGCGACTGCATAGGTCCCTAAAAAGAAGTGGCCCAAAAAATAAGGACCGACCAAACATAAGTTAAATACTTATGATTTTTTATAAATTTTTATTCGATAATTAACAATTTACGAAGAAACTAAAGATAATACTTAAATTTTAAATAACAAATAGGGTTAATAGTAAGAAAATGTGCCCAACCTATACTCTTTGTTTCAGTTTTGGTGCCTAATGTTTTTTTAGGTACTTTGATGCCTAATGTTTCATACTGTAACTCAGATTGAGTTTTTTCGTCAACAGCCATTTAAAATTGTCTGTTAACCAATTATCTTTATTTAATTTTTGAATTACTTAAAAATTATATACTTCTTAAAAAACTCCAAAGTTTGAATTTCTTTCAAATTACATCTCCATCGTCGTTCGGCATCCCCACACGTCGGCGGTTCACCGTTCACCACCCAAGCGCCGGGTACCTCACCGTTCAACATCCTCACCCTCTAGCCGTCGATTAGAAGCCCAATTGGTCTCTTTTTTCTTCAATTTTGAATGTTCGTCGACGGAGCAATCGACGTTTCATTCGTCGGTTTTCGATGACAAAATTATGGGGCTTTCGGTCATGGGGGCCGACGAAGGCAAGGGTGGTCGGTGGTGGTTGAATCGGTGGAGGAGTAATTTAGGGATCTAGGGTTTGGATTTGGGATTTTAGAGAAAATAAAGATTTTAGGGTTTTTTTTTATAAAATTAAAGATTTTGAAAAATAAAAATTAAAGAAAATACCACAATATGTCACATGTTGTGTTTTTATTAGATAACGGAAAATTTTTAACGTCCGTCACGGAAAAATTTAATCTAAGTTACAGAATGAAACGTTAGACACTAAAGTGGCTCAAAAAAATGTTAGACACCAAACCAGAAGAAATGGTATAAGTTAGACACCTTTCTAACTATTAAGCCTAACAAATACCTAAAGAAGTTTTTTTTTTAATTTTTTTTAGTTCTAAAAGAAAGAAGTTTTTTTTAATCTAAAGTTAGAACGTACAGAAAATCTTAATTATTTCCAATGGGCAGTGATTAGAAATCTTTGGAAATTGTTTCCAATGGGTGGTAAATGGCAATGGAAAGTTATTGAATTTTTTTTTGAAAGCTAAGGTGATTACAAGTAATATCTGTTTTAAATATACTTTAACTATTGTATAATACATGCTCAATCACCCTGCTGCTATAGTTGTTGGTGTTCGAACCCGTGACCTTTAGAAACAACAATTGTTCCTTTAACTACTGAAGTAAGTTGGTTGGTACAGTTATATAATAAATTTTTAGGTTTATTTATTTCCATCAGATATATATTATATATACTTAAGTTTTAAAGTTTATCCTTCTCTCTTTCAATATTGCATAAGAGTTAAAAAATAAAAATTTACAATTTCATAATTCTTTACTCGATTCTTTAATCATTAGCGATTTTTTAAAATATCTTCAATTTCTCTTATTACAGGAAACTCCATAATTTTATGTTAAATTCTTAAATATACTTTTTTAAATATCTCAAGTGTCATGAACACGATAAAAAATGACTAATGAAATTGCAATTGATCCTATGTTTCCTCAAAAGCATATAGTACATAGGAAGAGACAATTTGATGAAATTGATGGTGAGAAAACACTAATATCTCATGAAGAATCATTTAGAATTAATTTTTTTTATATTGTCGATCAAACCATTATTTCTTTGGATAAGAGATTTGAACAATATTAATTATATTTTTAGCTTCTTGTTTCATTCTAATAAATCACTTTTATTGGACGATAATAATCTCAAAACTCATTGTAATATTTTTGAAAATGCTCTTAAGAAAGGTGAGTTGTCTGATGTTGATGGAAATGAATTATTTATAGAACTGAAATTACTTAGAGAACTTTTACCGAAAGAACAAATGGGAGCAATGGATTTATTAAGATTTTTAAAATGTTTTAATTGCTTCCCAAATGTGACAATTGCTTATAGAGTCTTATTAACTATTCCTATTATTGTTGTTTCTGCAGAGCGAAGTTTTTCAAAATTGAAGTTGTTTGAAGCCATACTTATGGACAACAATGTCGCAAGAAAGGTTAAATGGACTTGCTTTGATGACAATCGATAGTGATATTTGGGAAGAAGTTGATATTGAAAATGTTGTAGATGATTTTGCTTCAAAACATGCAAAAAGAGCGGCACATTTTAAGTGAAAATATTAGATTTTTAAATGTTTATAAGTGAACTTTTGTTTTTCAAGAGAGTAATTAAGCAATTTTTTTGTATTAAGGTAATATTTTAAAAAAAATCTTACGAACTATAAATTAAGGGCCTCATTTTAATAAATTAAACAGAGCTCTCTAAATTTTTGAACCGCCCCTTACATATGTACTATATGTATTTTGACTTCTAGAGGTTTTATTATCTATGTGTCGCTTTTACGCTCTTACAGTTATACTAATTTAAAATATTATATTTTTCATAGGAGTAAACAACAAATTTATTGTTTAAAGGAATTATATGACATTGAAAATTAAGATGTAATTATATTGTGTTTGTTAAACATATTTAAATAATTAATTTTTTAATAAATTACAAGATGTAATTACTAGGCTAATAATTAGATTTTTACATAAAATTACATTGTGATGTCTAAACACCTTTAATGGAAGTAAAAGTAGGCTAATGGGTTTTTGTTATTGAACAGAAAATGTTAAAATGAAAAGTTTTAAATGCCATCAAACTATATATTCGAAGTTGACAATATGGTCCAAAGAATATATATATATATATTTTATTCGATTTGAATTAATTGACCAATAAATTAAATATATTCGCTAAGTTGGTGTTAAAAGGTGGAATAATATTGCCTTTGGTCGTATAACTTGCACTATTTTCTTTTGTAGGATTCAGTAGATTTATATGGAAACATGTCTATTCCATGATTGTGATTTTTAATAGTGATTTTTCGATTAAATTAAAATTTAAATTATATTTCAAATTTCTTCTCATTTCTTTTTTTAATCACTCGTATTTTCATTTCTTTGATTATTGCTAATAGGGATTGTAACGGGTAGGATCTGGACTGGATTCAGTTGGACCTAAATCCAAACCTATTTTCACATTTTTGGATCCAGACCCGCCCTGGATCCACAGGTTTAGAAAATTGGGACCCAAATCCAGATTCAACAGATCTTACGGATTCGGGTCTAAAACAGGCCTGTTAAAAAAAAGACTATTCAACCTATTTTTTAACGTAATAAAACTGTCATTTATTAATTTCACATCACATCTCAAACGAGGGAAAGATTAATTTCAATACAACTAATAACATAATAAAAAATGATAAACTAAAGTCTCAAAAAAAAACCAACACAATTACACAAATGTCTTTTGAATAACATAAACATTAAAAAATGTAGATCATGAAAGATTCCATTGTCGCAAGTCGAGTATCGCACTTTAAAACTTATTATATCATTTATATATATTTTAAAACCTGTTATGTTATTTATATATATTTTTAAAATCAAAGGTGAGTTTTTTTATAAACGAGTCTAAAATTTTAGAATTCATACCCTATAAAACAGATATGGACCTACATATTCGGGTCAGGTCTAGGATCCATTGCCAACCCTAATTGCTAATCTCAAAAAATATTAAATTAAAAATATAAAAAATAAAGGTCGGATTAATTTAATTTAATACTTATCGCAATAGATTTAATCCCCTATAATTAGATTGTAGACTCAAAGAGCAAAATGATAACTGTCATGCTTCACCTTCTTGCCCAGCCCAAACTTAATATTGGAAACCTAATTATGATTATTAAATCTTTACTGCTTCCTTGTCTGATTTTTTTATTTATTTTAACACCCAACCTTTAATCTCGTCTGAAGAACTTTACTTCGGTAACAATATTTCATTTGCTTTTACCAACGGATTGGTCCAAATAGTATGTAGTTTAGTATCACTTAAGCATATATCGAATTTAATGTTTTGTGTATGCATAAAATATCCGTTGGGAGATTTACCCACCATAACCAGGTGTGTAACGTAGGTCAGTTCGAATTTATCAGGACAAAAAACTTGAAGAACCGGGAAGGCAACCAAAAAAATATTTCACTTGCTTTCAAAATTAAATACAAGTTTAATAATAAATAAATATTATGTGTGAGATGAATTTAGATTTATTCTAAATTAAGTACGAGAATATTCGATGAGTTTTTGTCTAATTTTATTTTGGTATAACGTGGGAATTGCGATCAGGGGGCGCAATCAGGGGAAGCAGAGCAGTGGCCCTGTCCTCAGTTCACCCAAAAAAAAGGGTAAATTGCACTTAAACTCTTTAAGAAATTACAAAATTACAAGTTGATATAATGGTAAAATTGCATCTAAACCCCCCAAAAACTAAAATTCAATTTGGATGAATGTAAAAGTAGGAATTTCGATGGTGGGCAACAAATGAGACTGCAAAACCATAGGCAGATTTATCAATAGTTCTGGGGGAAATACCCATTGTTATTTTTTAGTTTATTTTTATTTAATCATAATTATAATATTATTTAATTAAAAATATACATTGAACATAAATAAAGAAAATGGAAGTTGGAATATCATAGCCGGCGGCAAGTGTAGTGTAGTTGCATGTAAGCACCAGGTTTAAGAGCTTTTTCAGTGTGTAGGAGAAAAGGACAATATGTTGTTATAGCAGCTTTTTCAGAAACTTTTACGATGTTTTAATTATACTATAATATATTTTTTCTATTATAATAAAATTTATTTTTTTCATATTGATGAGTTATTTTTTATAATTTTAATTTTATTTTAAAAAATTTCAAGCCGAGTTTATAAATTTGAATCGGGTCAAATTAATTTGAGTTGTTCGAATTTCTGTTCAAAATTAATTGTAAATATTGTATTGTTTTGGTACTAATTTGGTTCAATTTAAATTAGGGGTGTACAAAATAAACTGTAATCGTTAACCAGTACAACCAGTTAATTAACCTACCTTTAAGGTTAAATGGTTTCGGTTAACCAACCGCTGAATATGATGGTTAATGGTTATATTATTGGTTAACCGTTACAAAATTATTTAGACATAAAATGGAGTTTGTGATTAGAATTTCTCTATTTAAATATTTTTCTCCTAAAAATTTTAATATAATATTTATTGGAGAAATAATTTCATTAATCTCAAAAAATTAGTGAACATGTGAAAAAAATTGTGATATGTTACAAGTTAACATGTAACCGAACCATTAATTAACGATTAACCACTATAACAATTAATCGTTTAAAAATATAATGGTTAACCGTTTTTAGTGGTTAAGTTACAGTTTAATAACCATTACAACAGTTAACCAATAGTTTTATGCTAAATTGTATGGTTAACCCACCATGAACACCCATTAATTATTTACATAGTTTTCTATAACCTTATACAATATACATTTATATTTCTCCATATATTTATCAAATGTGGTATACATCTAGCCGCTTTTTTCTTCCTTTTTCTCTCTAGCCACTTCATCTACGTTGTAAGGCCGACAGCGACACCAGCTTTAAAACTGGTTGTCGACCGCCGGTCACCCTCTTTTTATTTTTTTGCCTCGTTCTTTTGATTACATTCATTTTTTCAATAAATTTGTCTTTATAACATGCTTTCATCTACCTTTGGGTACATATTTTTTTGTCTCTTGGCACGTTTTTCTGTCTATTGACACATTTTTGTTTTGCTTCAGGGGTAGATTGGACGTCGCCACGACTGATCAAGATGGCGTTCTTTTGGTTATTCTGTTGATCTTCCTGCTTTGTACACTCGAACTGGATCTAGATGCAAGTTAGTCACCGCTCTTGTTTGCGATTGAGTTGTGGTAATAAACGTGTGGTCAACTTACCCCAATTCTGCAATATGCATTTCTTAATGTTGTTGTTGATGTTTTTTACTTTCATCGTCGAGCTTTGGTGATGTTTTGTATCTATTTTATTTCGAGTCTTAAATTTAGGTTTTTAGCTTTTTTTTCCGTCCCGTTTATGATCTAGAGGCGTTAGTTTTCGTTTTAGAAATTGGTCTGGGTCAAGTTGTAAACTTTCATCTTATTTTTTTTTCATTTATGAATAAAACTGACGTACTCATTTTCAAAAAATAATGTGGTATACATGTATCAGACAAAAACTTGACTCAAACTTAAAAATTGATCTACTAATTACTAAAAATACTTAGATATTCAAAGTCTCATTTTAGGACTCAAACTTTACTTAAAATTTTTTAGTCGAGTTAAATCTATAAAATTAAAAATCGAGTTAAAATTTTCTTGTTAAATTAAACAAAAAATATTTAATTCTTTTTCAAATTGTCGGATTTTATTATCCATACTCAAAGAAAATAATTTTAAATTATCAAAACACGGTAATATAGCTGTTTTAAATGGAATGAAGAGTGCTGATTTCTTGATACCCAATTTTCGGCTGATTTGGAAATTATTTTTTGAACGATGAATTTTAACTGAATTTTATTAATTAAAAAAAAGATTAAAAATATAATATACTTTAATATATATAAAAATAAAAACATTAAAAAATTAAAGAGCGTGAAAGATAAAATAAAACACAATCTTTCTTAATAGAACTTGTTCTGTTTTTCAAATGAAATTTTAACAAAGGTAAACCTTAACCAAAAAGTTTCATGTATCAAGTTTATCTAATGACTTGAAACGCTTGCTAATTCTTGTTATTTGAACGCTAAATTATCATAACATCAGATAATAATGTCGTAAAGACCAACAAATCCTGCAAAAAAAAAAAAATCAAATAAACTGTCATATAAACAAACAAAAATAACTAGAAAAACTGATGTAAAATGATTTATGGCTAGACAAAACAAAGAAAAAGACGAAACTGAAAATAAATAAATGATTTCTCATCAAAAGAGAATAATCTTATTTATAAACAAATGATTTCTCTTCAAATGGGTATGTAAAAATAAAATTTTTCTCTACATACTAAACAAATTATTTTTTTTTCTAAAAAAATAACGCTAAATTAAATTTATTTCTTAAAAAATAAAATTGAGAATGGAAGAAAATTTTAAGATAGTAAATACTTATAGAAAAAATGGAAGTAGTGGAACAACAAAAGAATTTACTAATTTAGAAACTTATATTGAATTGGAGTTGTAAAAGTTTCGTCGTGATTTCTTTTTGTAATTGTGATATTGCGAAGACTTGAAATTTTTTAAATTATTAAGATACGATGTTACGTTAAATTATGACCACAATTTATGAGAATAAAATTTCCAAAAATCTCATCGGAAATAGAAAATTTTACTTAATTCAAGCATAGCTTCTCATGCAGGGGCGGAGTTAGAAATATATTTAAGAGGTGTCATTTTTTTAACGATATTTAAAGAGGATTATTTATTTATAAATGGGTGTCATTTTATTCATAAAAGGGGTGTCATTTGTCCATATTTTTGATTTTTTATATACAAATTATATAAGAAAAATAGGTTTCTCAAAAATTTTGGGATGTTATAAGACACCCCAATTAATAGGGTAGCTCCGCCCTCGTTCTCATGCCTGCAATCATGAAACTAAAAAAAACATAATTATCAATTTATCATCCAATACTATGTTCATTTTCATTTTATTCAATTTCATCCCCAAAATCTTCAAACATGTTATGCACCGACACTCATAATAATATAGTACTGACAATTAAAATCTAATAGTATTAGGGCCAAAGCAGCTCAAATCCATAACTTTCTTCATACTCGCTTCAGATTTATTCATCACTGTAAACGCAGCAGCTGAAGAAGAAGAAGAAGAAAGAGTATTTGCCTGAGCATATGATCTGGCATTGTTCTTCGCATGCTGATGAAGTGACCTAATCGTGTAATTCCACCTGCAAATTCCTTGGTCCTTAAGCGCCTCCACCGCTCCTATTGTCGCCGCCACGATCCAGGCTTTCCGGCCTGCTCCACTGCTCATTCTTTTATTTCTTTTTCTTTCTTTCTGGGAATTGGATTCTTTGATTTTGAGTTGAGAGGGGAAATGGGTCGGGGTTATTTTATAGGTGGGAAAATCCCAAAATCAGCAGGCGGTTTAAGCCAGATATGTGGAAAGTGGCCCCCTGGTTTTTTGGCGACGAAAACCAAGGAAAATCAGATGCTTGCTTTTCACTGTTTTCGGTTTTCGGCGACGAAAACAAGAAATCCGAGTGCCGTTTTCGGTTTCGGCAACAAAAATTAGGTGGTATTTCCTTTTTGGCTTAAATTAAAAATCAACCATAAACTATACCTTGTGTTTGCTTTTAGCTCTTAGACTAATTTTTGATAAAAAAAGTCCCTAAATTATCATTTGTAGTCACTTTAAATTAAAAATCAACCCCTAAACTATACCTTGTGTTTGCTTTTAGCCCTTAAACTAATTTTTGATAAAAAAGTCCATAAATCATCATTTGTAGTCACTTTAAGTCTAATGGATATCTAAGTCAAAAAAATTATTTTAACCAATAAGATGTTGACACGTCACAAAGATTTTTTTGACCAATAGATAGTTTATGGACTAAAAGGAAAAAAATTACATAGTTTAGGTACTTATTTTAACTAAAAATAGTTTAAAAACTTAAAGTAACCAAAAATAATAGTTTAAGGACTTATTTTAACCAAAAATAGTTAAAAAGCTAAAAATAAAACGTAAAACATGGTTTTTCATTTCCTTTTCAACCCTCTATTTTGTGAAAATTCAGAAGTTGGATACTCTACTACAATTATATTATGGGAGGTAATTTAATATTATATTTTATATTATATATTAAAATTTTGGGTAAATTACACAGATGGTCACAAAACTATACCCGAAAAAACAAAATGGTAACCAAACTTTCAAAAATCACAAAATAGCAATTAAACTTTATGTTTTATAACAAAACAGTAACTAGACGTTAAATTGCGTTAAGTTTCCGTTAAAACTTTGGTATAATAACACATTTAGTCCTTCAATTTTATACAATCGACCAATTTAGTCTTAATTTGAAACAATTCACTAAATTTAGCCCTCGTTAATTACACATTCTTTCAATTTGATCATTAAAGCAAAATTTCAAACTATGGTAACATGATAAATAATTACAATTAAATTTTTATAGGAACTCGAAACTCGACTCGACTTGGCTCGAATCGAAAAAATTTCAAATAAAGTTTGAGTTGTAAAATATGACGTGTCAGCTCGAATAACTCAAAAAAATTTTAATCGACTCGATCGAACGCTCACCTCTATCTTAAGATATGACGTGTCAACTCGAAATATTCGAATATTTTAAATCAATTTTTTTAAATCGAATATTTTTTTAAAATAGAGCATTTAATATTTCATATTTAAATCACATCGAATATTTAATAATTACTTTAAATATTCGATTTAATTTAAAAATATTCGATTTAAAAGAAAAAACTAATTTAAAATATTCGAATATTTGAAAAGAGCACCGGATGCACCAACAGAGATGTTGTTTCGAATAAATAAAGAGGAGAGTACACTTCCACCGAATCCAGACACACATAGAGAATTCCAATCCGCACTGCCGTGTTTTAAATTTCTATATCAGATCATTGTAACATCTGAAAATCTAACATCACACAGTTTTAAAGGGAGAACGTGATAAATTTGAACCGGAAGGTGATGTACCAAACCCGAACTGTTGTTCGAGGCGAATACCAATGAAAACTTCAAATCAATTTTTTTATTTTAAATTGAATATTTTTAAATTAAATCGAATATTTAAACTAGGTATTAAATATTCGATGTGATTTAAATATGAAACATCAAATGCTCTATTTTTAAAAAAATATTCAATTTAAAAGAAAAATTGATTTAAAATATTCGAATATTTCAAGTTATTCGAGTTGACACGTCATATCTTAAGATAGAGGTGAGCGTTCGATCGAGTCGAGTAAAAAAATAAATTTTGAGTTATTCGAGTTGACATGTCATATTTTACAACTCAAATTTTATTTGAAATTTTTTCGATTCGAGCCAAGTCGAGTCGAGTTTTCGAGTTCCTATAAAAATTTATTTGTAATTATTTATCATGTTACCATACTTTGAAAGTTTGCTTTAATGATCAAATTGAAAGAATGTGTAATTAACGAGGGCTAAATTTAGTGAATTGTTTTAAATTAAGACTAAATTGATTGACTGTATAAAATTGAAGGACTAAATGTGTTATTATACTAAAGTTTTAACGAAAACTTAACGCAATTTAACGTCTAGTTACCGTTTTGTTATAAAACATAAAGTTTAATTGCTATTTTGTGATTTTTGAAAGTTTGGTTACCATTTTATTTTTTCGGGTATAGTTTAGTGACCATCTGTGTACTTTACCCTAAAATTTTATTAATAGCGTGATTAAATTGTTAACCAGTAGTAAACTATCACCCCTTAATTAGGCAATTTTGGGTGAAAAACCCCTTTTTAATTATTATCTTTAAAAATGGCTCCCAAAAACTTTTATTTGGCAAAATGACCCCCTTTCTTGCCAGGTCGGCAGACCTCGCGTTCTGTAGGACGCGAGGTACGATATCGCGTTCTGCAGAACGCGATTTTCGTCGACGTGGCGTTGCAGTCCGTCTTAACGGTTTAACAGTACCTCGCGTTCTGCAGAACGCGAGGTCTCCGAGAAATTGAAAAGGCGGCTGGAATATATCGCACAGATCCGTTTAATTAACACAGGATCCGTTTAATTAATACTGACATAAACTATTTAAGAATCATGTATTTACCTAACCAATTAAGATTATTACTTTGTTAACAATATTTAGAATAAGTGGTTAAAGCTCTCAATTGACGAATATATATTCTCTATTATTTTTGGTGTTCTATTTATGCAAACGCACTAAAAATTAAGTTTAGAGTTTGGGTCTAAAAAATTTAGGGTATGATGTATTTTTAGGGTGTAGGATTTAAGTTTTAGAATTCAGAGTTAGAGTTTAGAATTTAACCTTTTTAGTGTCTTTTAGTGTTAGACATAAAAAATAACAGCGAAAAGGGCAGATAATTTTTGTCCCTCAATTGGCACCCTCTCATCTTCCTTAAGTTGTGGGTTCGAAATATATTAGGAGTAAATTTCCCCACCTAAAAATTGTTAAAAATTTTACAACTATTATTTTGAGATTTATTAGGTTAGGTTTCGAAAAGAAAGATGGTTTGAACTTTGAAATATTAAGTTTTAATCGTTAATTTATTAAAAAAGCTACAACAATAATTAATTAAAAAAATCTTTCGAAGCAATTAAAGCCAATTGCGACGTTTTATCTCCAAGAAAACAAAAGTTCGACTTTTAATCAAAACATGCTAAATTAATGGAAAATTTAAAGCCTTTAAAAGTAAATTATTCAAGTACACATTTTTTTCTTATATTTAATGAAAATCTAAATACCAAAGAAAAAATAATTTAATATAAATTTACTCAATTGTAACTTAACAATTCCGTTAGCCGTTAATAATTTGGCTGTCAGAATTTTTTTAATGATTAAAATAAAACTAATTCAATAATTTAAGTATATTCAATACATTGCTGATGTAAATAAAAAAATTATAAATATTTTAATTTTAGGGTTTAAATTTAGTGGTTTAGAATTTAGAGTTTAAGTTTTAACTTATAAACCTTAAATTCTAACATTACCTTAAATTCTATCTACAACACTGAATTTAAACTCATAAACTATAAACCTTAAACTAAAGTTTTAGCCGCCAGCGTATGAAATAATTATCTATAATTTAATAGCCTTAAAATAATTAAACTATTTTTTGAATAAACTAGATTATATTCAAAGTAATAGATTACAAAGGTATCACACCGCAAACATTGAAAATTCAATGCGCAAAAATAAATACAATAAAATTTTAAGGGCATGAAAGACATTAAAATAAAAAATCTATCACTTTCAGAAGAACTTGAATAATCTTCTGAATAAAATCCAGCAAACAACTACTTTGACCAGAGTGTTATATGAAGAAAGCAAATTCTTCAATTACTTGTTCTTGACATATCGGCTAGGGGTGTGCAAAATAAACCGTAACCGTTAAATTTTACAGATTAATTAACTTACCGTTAAAGTTTAAACGGTATCGATTAACCAACCGTTAAAAATGATGGTTAATGGTTAATCATTTGGTTAACCGTTATGAAATTATTTAGACATAAAATGAACTTTAGGATTACAAATTCTTTATTTAAATATTTTTTTAAAAAAATTAATAAAATATTTATCGGATAGATAATTTCATTATTCTCAAAATAATTAGTGAACATTTGTAAAACTTTAAGTAGCCGTTAATGGTTAACTGTTTGGTTAACAGTTAAGCAGCGGTTAACCGTTTAAAAACTTAATGGTCAACCATTTTTAATGGTTAGGTTACAGTTTAATAACCGCTTTAACACATCTATAAAAAGGAATCATAAGTATATACAAATCGGCCTCCTTTGCTAACAAAACAATAATTGTTATATAAGCAGACGAAAAAGCAATTATAAAAGCAGACGAAAGAATTGTCATAAATCAAATGTAAAAATAATTTAACAAAGCAAAAAAAAAACTAAAAACTTGAAAAAGAAAATATTAATTAGCAAATATAAATTTTATTTATATACAAAACTAGTAAAATGGTCAAAGAGCGCTTTAGACGAAAAAGAACAACTTTAAAAAATTAAAGAAAAAATTATAACTGCGGTAGAATAAATGAGATTATTTGAGTGAGTGTGAATTTCACTAAATTATTTTTTACACCACTGAATCTATTAAGGAAAATACTTTGATGCACAAGCTGTGTAAACTTTAGTTTACACAAGCCCTTTAATTTTAGGGTTTAGGGTTTTATGTTAGGGTTTAGGGGTTTAGTATGTAGGGTATATAATTTAAGGTTTATGGTTAGAATTTAGAGTTTAGAGTTTAGGGCTTAGGGTTTAGGGTTTAGGTTGCTAGGGTTTGTGATTTAAATTTTAAATTTTATAAAAGGATTATGTAAAAAAAATTTACATAATTAATAGTTTAATTTCAAACATAATTTTTTGAACGATCCAAATAATTTTTTGAACAAAATAAAACATAATTAATAGTTTAATTTCAAACATAATTTCAAAATAAAACTCATCTATTAAAGCATCCAAATAAAAGAGAAAAGAAGACAATCAGAACAAAATACAATTAATAGTTTAATTTCAAACATAATTTTTTGAACGATCCTAATTAAATGAAATAAAAAGAAGAAGAAAATTTACTCTTACTAAGTTTAGAATTCACAACTTCTAACATTGCTCCTTAACAAATTCAAACATATGGCAATGAATAATATGAAATCTAAAAAATTAGAAATTCAAAGAGAAGAGTGTGTTCATAAACTACAATCCAAATTTAGATAGAATTTCATGTTCCATCATTTGATACAATACTTGAGAGTCAAATCTTCTGAAACCATAGTATGAAAATTTCCGAAACCTAAAACTTCACACCAATCCAGATTCTTCCAAAAAATATATATATAAAAACACTAAAATCTAACAGTACTAGGGCCCCAAGAATTCAATTCCAGGACTTTCTGCATATTCCTCTCAGCTTTCCTCCTCTTTTCCTCTCTCAACTTATTCGAAACAGCACCAGCAACAGCCGAAGAAGAAGAAGAATAAGAAAAGAAAGAAGAAGATCTGAGCTTGGTTTTGGCATGTTGGTGAAGAGACCTGAGAGTATAATTCCACCTGCAAATCCCTTGGTCTTTCAACGCCTCCACCGCCCCTATCGTGGCCGCCACCACCCAGCCTTTCCTTGCTCCACCGCCCATTGCTTCTGAGAAGGGTGTTTTATGGTTTTTCTTCAGAGATTGTGAGTTTTTTGTTGGTTTTGATTCTGAAACGAAAGATTGGGTTGGTTTTATAGGAGTTCCCATGGTTTTGGGGGACGAAACCAAACCAGGGGGCTTATGCCTAATGTTTTCTGAGATTCTCTGGGTTTTTACGCCTTGGAATATTATAAAACTAATGGCTTTAAAATATCCGACTTATTTGTCGATTAATTTAAAATTTAAGGTATTATTCCGCTAAATCATCTGGTTATCTGTTTTGCCCCCACTAAACTATTTAGTTATCGATCTAGCACACATTTACTTTAATTTTATGAGAAAATATTTTACACATTAATAGTGAAAATTGTTTTTAAAAGCGAGTTTAAACCCTAGAGATTAAATTCTAAATTTTAATCCATACAACATTAACTCCTAAACTTAAAATTAAAGTATAAATTAAAATTTACACACATTTATATATGGAAGTGTTTTTTAAAACATATACCATCGGTTTATTTCATATAGTTTAGAAAGTAAAATTTGAATTGGGTTTTAAAAGTGACGAATTTTAAATTTATTTTAATAAAAATGTTAAATTAAAAAGTGTGCATTTGGGTTTTACTTTAAATGTAACTTTTGTATTCTATGTATAAGATTTTAGACTAAACATTGAAGGAGTAAAATGTGTTGGAATCTTCATGGAAACTTTCTTATTTTTCTATAAAACATTATATTGAAAATAGTTATGACAAAAATAATAAAAATACGAAAACATGCCACCATAAAGCCATTGATTTCGGGAGAGGAATTGTCGAATTTAACTGATATTAATAAAAATTATGAACTTCAACTTTTTTTGATCAAAAGAAACTTACTCCATTAAAACATAAAGGGAAACAGAAAGGGATACAGACAAGGCGGTCCCACTGCGAAACACAAAAAACAAAAACCTAAGACAACCGCCATGAGCCATGCAAGGCCATGAACGTCAAGACCAAGCCACCTTAACGACAGAAAAGAGGCAGCCTCACTGCGCAGAACACCAACAAAACGCTTACCCCAAGCGCTAGCACAAATCGAACCGTCCAACCGAAACAGACTCTGGTTTCGAAAGACACAAACACAAACAAAACACATGACACCAACGTAGACACTGTTTGACAAAGATTCAACAACCGAAATAACACAGCAGGTAAAAACTGGACGAATCCTAGGACAACTAAAATATGAACTCCACTGAACCTTCTTCGAGGTTGCGATAACGGACATGTCTGAGAGCTCTTCCCAGAGGCAGGCTTCCGACGAGGCTCCGTCGGTCTTTATCAAGACAGTACCCTTTATCACCCGATGTGAAGGGTGGGAATCCATCGAGTTCTCCCTCAGCCCAGTTTTTTCCGCGACTTGGCAGGCCTGTGATAAAACAGAATAATACCTAACAGCAAACCTTGGATCAACAAACCCCCTACGAGACATCGTGATCCAAGAGGAAGGATAGAGACGTCTAAAGCACCCATGTTCCTTCCTAACATAGGTGACGCAGTTCAATGGCCTCATGGTGACCTCAGATAACTCCCACTGGAGCTATCCGAAACCTGGTTTGCATCCTTGAACGGATTAGGGTAAGCCACCGTCTTTTCCAACGGAACCAAGTCCTCCCCACTGCTTATGAGGATCTCTTCATTGAGGGAGAAGTTGTCGTCAATGCACATGGTCGGGACTCGGGTTATGTTTTTTCCGAAGGGGTCAATGCCCAGTTGGATGAGCCCCGCTTCATCGATCATGATCCTGGTGTATTCCATGGCAAACTTCCTTCTTGCCGCCTTCCTTATCAGCGTAAGCCTCATCGAGCCAAAGTTTCTTCCTCTTTTCTTACGCCCGATATTCTGAATTATTGTAGAGGATTGCATGATTGAGTCAGGGAACAATGTCGCAGTGATCATATCATCAGAGGCTGCCTGGTTTCTCTCCGAAATAGCCCAACTTTGAGGTCCTATTTGGCAGATTGTGTTCGATACTTGCTCCCAAAGCTCGCGTCTTTTCGCCGGGCCAAAAAGTTCATAGCCATCGTCTTCTCTCTTCCTTTTCTTGTTTATCGTCACTTCCATACGATCAATTCCAACCGCCAGCAGATTTTCCCATGGAGGGTTAGGATTTCCTTCAGCTCTATCAGTGATTTGTCCTGGTTCGGAGAGGTCCTTGACAGCTAGGGAAGGGTGAATATCTTGTGCAGGCCCTAAAGGTGTGATAGCTCCTATGTTGCCTCTGTGAGGGGTTAACCCAATGTTTTCCCAAGTAGGAAACGAAGGGTTGACTTTGTGCGTGGGAGATGGGACGTAGCTTGCATCCTTAGACGAAACATTCAGGTCAAGAAGATTTGGGTTAGATTGCATTCTGACAATGCTCCAGTGTACGCTGTCCTTTTCGATTTCTAATTTGTCGTGTAGCTTGGAAGGGCCCGCGGGGGTGGGAGCCGACTTCGGAGGGTTTGGCAACTGCTGCCTGAATCTGTTGGGGGCACGTAACCAAGGTCCAAATTTTCCGAACAGTTTAACCATAACCAGGTCGTTTTTACAGTCACGTTCGACATGTCCCAGGCGGCCACAACGGAAGCAGAATCTCGGCAGGGCTTCATATTTGAAGCCTATTTCTAGGGCTTTGTCTTTCTTCCTGTTTAAAATGAACCCAGTTTTGAAGGGGTCCTCCACTCTTATGGATACCCGGATGCCAACGTTACCATTCCAAGCTATCTTCTCATCATCTTCCAGTGTTGAACCATAGTACACTGGAAACAGCTTTCCAATGTGTCGAACGTTATCTTTTGTAGTCAAGCCCATTGGAAAATTGATTATTTGCACCCAAAAATCTTCCGTTGAAAAGTCGATCTCTTCCAAAGCCTTGTCCAGTTGCCATTCTTTCAAGATTAGCAGAGAGTCTTGTATCGACCAAGGTTTTCTGCCGAGGAAGCGATGGCGTTCTTATGTCGTTTTGAATATGAAAAGGAAGAAATTTCTTCCTAAATCGTGACATTCGAGCCCCTCGCATTTCCATGCTTTCTTTAGAATGGCCTTCAGTGCCAGCACCTTGATGGAAGATGCAGTCAGCAACTTCCCTAGCAAGGAGAGGTTTTTTAGTGTGAAGTTTACCTCGCAGTCTTCATTTAGTTCGAGCTCATCAAGGAACTCCTGATTTGGAAGTTTGGGATCATTTTGGGTGTTTGGGAAGTTGGTATCAACAACCGCTAAGCTAAGACCAAACCCACTGTTTGACAAAATGAGTAGAAGGAAGGAGGAGTAAATGCTCTTTAAACCTGGGAGAGGATAGGGGAGTTAAGAGCCGTGGGAGACGTAAATGCGATCCTAGACTAAGACAGCAGGCGGAGGGGGAAGGAGGAATCAGACTTAGCAGGAAGGTTAAAAAAAGAAAAACAAAAGGAGAAGCAGAGGCTCTAAACCACCTCCTCACCAAGAAGAACCTCACCAAGCACGACCAAGCCCTCAACAGGAATGCTGGAGCGAAGGATCAGAGAGATTGGAGCACATTGGCTGGGAGAGAGAACTTGCTTTTAGTCATAGATGTAGCTGTGCTTTCTTCTTCTAATTTTATTATTTTAAGAGAAAATTATTCACACGATGCAATCTAAATCTAAATCCTTCTTTGTTATTATTGGTTATGTTTGGCAATTAGCAGATAGTTAATAGAGGATATCAGATTATATAAGTTTTATATATTAGTTGATTGCATTAACTGATTTGATAAATGTATTATATTAGCCGTTTGTATAAAATTGTCTGATAAAATTAACGGATAGCTGATAGTTGTTTGATTATTTAAACATGCAAAATGACATATAAAGACATAATTATATTTGATACTTGTTTGAATAATTTATTAGTTATTAATATTTTGTACTTATTAATATTAATTAGATTATAAAAATTAATTTTTTAATATCATTACTGAGCATATATAACTATATATATATTAATTTTTTATTTGTAAAATTATTTTTAATATAATTTTAATAATTATTAAATTTAGATGTATATATTAATTTTTATCTATGAAATTATATTTTGAATATAATTTTATTAATTATTAAATTTATATGTATTTATTAATTTATATATTATTATTTTAATTATGAAATTAATTTTTAAAATTTTATTAGTTAATCAAATTTATATTATTTAGAGAAATTTTTATAATTATCGAGGACAAAATAATCTTTACAAGTATTTTATCTAAACTTCTAACTCAAAAAACTTCTAAAAGGAGTTTTGTCGAAATTAGAGGCTTCACTTTAATCCGCTATTACAATTCTCTATTTACCAAACATCTAAATTTGTGAAATTAATTGGTTAAACCTCTAAAAATACTTCAAACTTTTAATTTTAGCTCAAAAAGTTTAGATATAACTGGTTAAACTTCAAGGATTAAATTGAGAATTGAGCATATATTATAAAAAAACAATGAAGATAATGAGGGTAAGGAAATGGGCAAATCCCGCAAGTTAGTATCTCTTCATACATATTTGAACACACATTTTATAGACAAAACGATTGAACTCGAGGTTCTTAGGATAAATATCATCCACTGAAACCACTTATTAGGTTGAAGTACTTTTCTTCTTCTTCTTCTTCTTCTTTTTCTTCTTCTTCTTATATTATTATTATTATTATTATTATTATTATTAAGGTTAATTACCCCATTCATACATAAAGTATATCAAATTTTTAGTTTCATACAAAATGTTTTAAAATGTTCGGTTTCATATATAGTGTTTTATGTTGTTAATGGCTTCACCCACTTCCGTCACGAAAGGTGACATGAAACCCCGTGACCACTAATAAAATGACACGTGTCACTTCAATTTTTTTAATTTTTTTTAAAATAAAACCAATTCTCCTTAATTTTCACGTCACTTTCACAAACTAGCCCAGAAAATTTCAGAACTATCTCTGTTTGCACCACCGATCTACTCCACCGTTGGTCGGAGACTGTCACCGCCCTCACCATTTGAATCATCACCTTGTTTCGACTACACTCTAACCACCGTTGGTCGGTGACTCAATCATTCTGTCATACCCCAACGAAACTGTATGTGGTCTCAAGATCAATCCCAATTTCTTTACTTCCTGCTTTGGCCACCATTACAACTTGAAAGCAAAATCCAAAAAGATGTAAGAAAAATAGTAAGGATTTGGAAAGATTTTTGAGAGCTTTTTTTCGTATCTAAATTAATTGCTTTGATGAACTTGGTTATGACACAGAGGAAACAGAGTTTGATCAAATTCTTTTGGGATTCTAGCTGCTTGTGCAACACCGTCACTAGGGGTGTTCAAAAATACCCGACCAAGTTGACCCGACCTTACGACCCGCAGCTAAAAATGTTGGGTAATTTTATAAAAAAAATTATCCGACCGAGCCGGGTACTCGACCCGGTAATTTTTTTGGGGCACAGGCCGAAAGTTTTCCCTTACCGAGTACTCGACCCGACCCGATAATTTTTAATATATATATTTATTTTAAATTTTTTAATATTTTTACTCTAAAACTAAATTTAAATCCCTAAATTCTTTCTATGTTTATATTATATATTTTTATTTAAAACTTTTTAAAAATATTTTTTTGTTTAATATGTAATTTTTTAAAAAATTTAGAATTAAAAAAATAAAAATATATAAACTGGTTAACCAATTTTTCGGGTACCCGAGTATAACGGGCCGATAAAGTAGGTACCCGACAATGAACACCCCTACCGCCCACACCACTGTCCCCGTCATCCCCTCGCTACCAAAACTCGACCACCCAACTACCGTTTTAGATCGTTGTTAGTGACTAGACAATGAAAAACCGTTCAAGTTTCTTACTGCCGATCTCGGCCACCACTCGCCGTTGGTCATCACCGCCATTATTAGAGTGAGCGTTGTCGCATTTTGACCTAGCTCTGTGAGCCACTCGTGCCCTTTCACCGCTGGTCGTCGTGGAAATCGACTTCTAAGCTCGTCGAAAATCCAAAAGTTTTACCTCGTCGTTAATACTTGCTCAAAATGAGTTTTATTTTTTAAAATAAAATATTTTTAATATTTTTAAAAAATTTTAAAAAAATTAAGTGCCATGTGTCATTTTGTTAGTGGTCACAGTGTTCCACGTTAACTTGATGGAAGTGGGTGAACTCGTTAACGGAGAAAAACACCACGTATGAAACCGAAAATTTTAAAATAATTTGCTCCACTTTTGGGGGGGAATTTGTCCACTATTAACAAAAATCTGTCAAGTTTATAGTACTCGGTATCAAACAAAGTCCTTACATTTTCTATGTTCGATTAGCCTATGAGAATTTCCCTATGAAATGTATAGATTTTAGTTACTTTACCAGAACATCAAGCACTTAGATGATCTTATAAAAACAATATATTCTAAAGGGAAATATATCTATAATTGCATTATTGAAATGCAAGTAATAGAACATAACGGCTAATATCAAACTTAAAAGAGCAGGGACAGAATTAGATAAAGGAAGGAGCTTAACTGAGGTGAGCTATATCAAGTTCATCTGGGAATTTGAAACTGTCGGCTGCCCCGAACTTTCGTTTCTCTTCGAAATCATCGGCAATTTCTCCTTCGTCGGTACCGTTGCTATCCTCATCGTAGCAAGCGGTTGGTGAAGAGGGATCGGACACGCTCCGGGAGCGGCAATTTGGGGTAGCAAGCATGCTTACTTGACCAAAGTGTGATATTTCCACAACAACTGTGTCATCATCTGCTGGGAGAGGTTGTTTCCATGGTTCTCCATCTATCCTCATAAATGTGTGATTGGCTGCACCTTTTTTAAACTCAAAGCGGACCGCATTTGCCTGAAATTGCAGACAGAAACATCCAGATCGAAAGTAGAGTATGAGAAGTGACAGCTAAAATGGTTGTTTAACAGTTCCTTTTGTCATAAAGTTTTGAAGAAGCTTCTACCTGTGCTAAACGATAGCCATGTCCATTTGGAGCAAGCAAAACTAGCCCGTGCAGGACATTTCTAAATCCGACTATCTCAATTAGGCCATCATCTACAAAAGGTGGAGTCAATCCTCTCTGTAAACCAAAATTCGCAATCGAAACCTTCTCGTTAGAAATCAGTTTGTTACAGAAGGTAAAAATGACGAGAGAAATCGAACGAACATCGAGAAATTTCTTCCTATATGGTGTTCCCCAAGGATTGAATCCACCTGAAAAGCTTGGCAGGTTGAGGCAGACAATAGATCCGATGCTGCATTCGAAAGAAAGTGCAATTACGATGAGAAATCAAAGTGTTGTTTATATAATCTTTAAAGATGCAACGAGGAAGGTGACTTCGACCTCCGAGGTATTTTGAGGTCTTCCCATTGGCCTTGTTTCTTCATAACCTTCACTTTTGTTAGTTGAGCTATGTTCCTGTATTGACATCAAGACATAGCTCAGGAACATAGGCATCAAAGTTAAATGCTTAATAACCAGACATGCAGCGCACTAAAACAAAGAAATGCATGGTGCCATTCAGCAGAAAGACATTGTTCTAAACATGGCAGAAATTAATATTACCAAACATCTGCAAGAAGACTCACATTGGAGAAGGACGAAAAAGAGAACCGAAAAGCCATCCTCGAGTGCATCCAAGCTTTACGTAAGTACCCTGCTTCATCGTAAAGAAAGAAAGACTTGTAAGTTGCAGAAACAATAATGCATAAAAGGTATTGCACTTCTGTAAACTTAACAAAAGATCCTGTAATGTAGTATATAAGAGAGAGCCGAGAGGGAGGGGAATTTTTATAATCAGAATCGCATTTCTTTTCAGATAGGAACTTCAAACTATAACTAGGACTACCTATGGTTCAAACGCTATCACAATTCTGGACAATTGAAACAACCTTTAACACAGAAGAACAGATACTTTTACCTGATTAATTAACTGGTTTCTGAATTTTTCTGGGTGCAATTTCCTCTCGGAGTGAAATGCATATGATATTTGAGCATCCATTCCTGACCAGAACAATCTTATTGGTGAATTTAAAAGTTACTGCACCATGATCTCATTATTGCATTCAGAATAAAGGTTACTTCACCGAGATCTAGACATTGAGATAACAAGCTACTAACAATCATATGTAAAAGCAAAAGAGATATTAGGCTTAATTCCAGTTCCATAGAAAAATCAGCATCAAGAATCTAAATAAGAAGACAGCAAAACTATAGCTGGTTCAATTAGGTGAGCATAATTTTGCAATAACACTCTCCCATTAGCACATTAACTGCAAAAATGCCTCGAATGATCAATTGCACCGTATATATGGTGGGGGAAACAGTTTCAATAAATTTGACAGTTCAGGTAACCTAACCTGTGACCATCATGTCAGGGACAAAATTACATGTGGTGGATTTATATCAGGTTAACTTGGAAAACTGCTGTGTTTGGACTTATAAGAGCTATGTTGATTTTTGAAGACACTAACAGATGGGTAATTAACAAACTGCTCCTATCACCAAGATCTGAAGCACTAAGGACTTCACTCGTGAGATGCTTGAATGAGTAATACAGAGGTATTTATCTTTGTATTTACATGCCTTAAACAAATAAGAAAATCGTTTTTTAAAGAAAATGTTGCAAATTGTAAAATTCTTGCACGGAATTATATTTCTTACCCATGCTGAAGTAGTTCCAAAATCCTCCACGATATGTGTGGTAACCATCCTGAGAAGAGAGAACATCCAACAATTTTTTTCCAGTAAGCATAGAAAGCAATCCCAGTTCATATGAAGCAACATTAAAGTGGAACCCAAACATGTAACTGATTGTTTGAACCCCACATATTAGCAGCTTCTTGCACCTTTGATTTGTAATGTTACCAGTTTCATGATGGCGTATACATGAACTTATTCATGATGGCGTTTGAGGATTGCTCGTTTTAGAATTTCACCATCCACCAAATATCAAAGAAATTTGAATAGTTCGAAGAAAGAGGAAAACCAACAGATACAGAAGCAGCATGACCATACAACTGACCCTAAGGGAAAACTCCACACCAATTACAGCAAAAAAGAACAGAACTGAAACATACCATACCCAGTTTGTCCGTTTGAGAGATGCGATGAAATGCATGCAAAGAATGGGGTAGTTCAAGAGGTCCAATGGGATCACAAGAACCTCCCTTAGGGGCCCTCATTCGCATGATAATATGCCAGCTGAAATTTCATCAAATGAATTGTAGCATTAATAATCTAAAGCAAAATTAAAGCTTTCAGCACATATGCAACTAATTTCTTTTCCATTTTGACATGATAAAACTGAATCAGATCAAAGGCAAGGAAAAGACGAAATGCTAGTATAAATGACATCATCATTTAAACTCTCAAAAAGAAATAAATCCATTCTTCATCTAAAATAGCGAAAAGTTCTGGCAGACCATGTTAGGCTCAGAGTTTCGCAAACCACATCATATAGTATTTAAGGCTAAAGAGGACAATGAGAGGAGTCTAAAATGGTAAGACTTAAGAGCTTAGGCCTTAGGGTTTGATCAAAAGCAATTAGGAAGATGGTTTGGTGGAAAATTTTGAGTGGTCAACTACATAGTTTAGGGAGATTACACAAAAACAAGAATAAAGCTCATAATAACTAACAACTGTAGCAACAGAACAATCTCCAGTAATCCAGTTCTGTGAACTACATGCATACCAATGTCAGCAAAAACTATCCCGTGCATTTAATAGGAGGTTCAGAGTTTCAGACCTTCCTGAAGCTTAAGAAAAGATATGTAAATAGAATTAAAAGAGATAGATATTGAATGGTTTATTACCTATCGATTTTCATTTCATTTGCGTTCCTTACTTGTTCCAAGAATGAGAATACAGATTGTCTGTCTGTACCAGGATTTTTCTTTCCCTGCAAATTAACCGAAATATGTATGAAAATCTTACTATGTTGAATCAATTCTTCCAGTACTAGTAGTATGTCAATTGTGGAACAAACATTTCTGGAACAATACATATTAGTAATGATCACTAAAAACTATTGCAATCACTTATTTTCATCCATTCTTTTAACTTTTAAGGGGATCGAAGGACAGTTTGGCATCACTGACAACAATTAAGTGAACAAAATTAGCAGCACAAGTGTAACATTTTCAGCTTGAAAAGATTATGCATTGTAAAAAAAAATTTATGCCTATACCGCTGCACCAATGGATGAGAGACCGACAACAAAGAAGGGACAAAGGCAGAAAAGAAAACCATCATTCTTGTCCATAGAAAGGAGAGATTCCAACAACTAGAAACAGTTCGTGATTTACATGTCAAATGACATCTTTAGAATGAAAGGCAACAATAGATAAAGAATAACAATCTCCAAGACCGATGTGAACTAACCATTAATAAATAAAACAGATGAGTCAAGTAAGCATAATCCTACCCATCCAAAAGAAAAAGGCAGGTTGTTTCCGGTTCCCAGAGGCACTGTAGCCACCGGAGGTGGATGAGGCAGTTTAAGATCAGATATTACACCAAGAAGCCAGCCAGCTGTGCCATCGCCACCTGCAACCTAGCAAACAGTCTAAGCAATTCAGATATCAACTACGTCATGTACAAAATAGAAACACACGCATATACACATGTATGTATTTATGTATGAATATGCAGCATGCTTTCGTTGTTCAAAAAATATGTATGAATATGATGTCCATGTAAATTACTACAGACAGACAAACCTGAATAAACATAAACATATAAACTCACGATTATTCTCAAGCTATTCTCAATAGCTGAAGCCAAAACATCGCCCCGCTTCTTAAGTGATCCCAAAGAGGCATAAATTTGGTGTAGCACCTTATCAGGTTTTGTCTCTCCCAAATCAAAAACCTGATTGGTGTTAAGAACAGAACGATACGTAGAAAGAAGATTCCCTCCAAGCTGTCCACCACTTTTGGAGTTGATAAACACTAAGACTGGACAAGAAGGTACCCACGGTGGTTTCTTTATTTCTGATCCAGGAACAAGTATATAATTTGGGATGTAGTATTCACACAAAATATGGTCCAGCTTACTATTGCCCGGCATGGCCTCCCAACTGCACGTTATATATGTAAGGAAAGATCAAAATATTCAGAATGCTACTACAAGCACGAGAAATCATGTTGGTATATGTACCAAAAGCTATGCAACATAACCATTTGCATGAATGAACATAATCTTGCTGAAAATGAAAAATATATCGATAGCTCAAAAATACTTGTGCCACTCCTTGAGCACCTTAAAACTTCCATCATAATTCTTTCCCCTTTTAGCTTAGATACAATTATAGTCAATACTGAGAAAGATATGTGCATAAAACTAGAAGACAAAGGTAGCTAAGCATCAAGCATGTAATTCTTATTGCATTGCACCAAAGATAATGTCATAATCAACTAATTTTGGGAATTTAATCAAACAGAGAGAAGATTCCAGTATGCACTGATCTAAATAATGGAATGAACACAATCCAAACCCATCTATCACTCTAAATTGAATTAAATTAAATGCATAACAAGTAGGAACAAACAACAGTTAAACCTTCTAGAAAGAAAACTACGAATATCTCTAGCAACGAGTTGTGATACCAAGGACAATTCAACCAAGCCTTTTCCCGGGAAACATGACGTTTTGTTTACCAATGCCATTCTTCTCAAACATAAAATAGATCTTAAAAAGAGAACTAAAATATGCAACACAAGTTAAGCATAAATCACAAAATTAATGCTTAGTTTCTCTTCTTTGATCCTTTGTTTTCTCTCTATCATATACACTGATCCAGCTGATGTAAGCTAAAAAGAACACATAAATGAGCTGAAAATCTTCAAAATGCACTTGTTTTCTTTCTCCTTTTTCACGAGAAAACAATTCAAAGAAGAAGAGACTCAAAAACGCATTTCTCTTCGGTTTTTCGCACGCCTTTTCTCCTTTTTCTCCTGCCTCTAACTTTTCGTTTCAAATAAATCAAACGGAATCATAGAATCAAAGCAAGAAACATCTACGTTCTTTATACAAATAAATGTAAAGGAAATTAAGAAAAGAGCAACGATGCTTTACTTGACGAAGGAAAAACAGTAGCGTACTGCAGAGGAAGATAAACCGTAGGAATGGATCAAAACTCCAAAAAGATTCAAAAGCTAATCAGCAACTCTTCATCGGCTTTGAATAATTTTTAATCGCAAATATTCCAAACGGATCGGTTGGGAAGTGTGAATCAAAAGACAAATAAATAATTAAATTACAATAAAAGGAGATGAAGCTTCGATTTTCACTTTCGTTTCCAATGGCTACCGTCATCGTTTTTAGACAGTTTACCATTTTAAAATGTGTTTGGCCATCTGACAAAGGTGGAAAAAGCGGGGATGTGGCCAGCCATAACGAACTAACTCCTTGTTGATCGGGTGCGGCCGGTTTTAGTGTTTGCTGAAAGGAAGAGAGAGCGGGAGAGTGACACGTCAGCTAAGGTGGGAAGTGGGAAAGGTGATTGGTTCTTAGTTTGGGAAAATAACGAGCAGGCGTAGTGAATTTTGAGAAGATTTTAGTTGAAAATATCTGAAAATAACGGGTCGAGTTCTTTATAAAAGTGTTAATATATTTGAGATTTACTGGACGTGCCGTTAAAGCATATTTTTATCTAAAAATATTATAATGTAATATTTATTTAGAAATTTTGTTACGCTCTACAAGCACCGATAAGTATTATTAACGACGAGCATCATTAATTTAATTTATAAATATTAAAATTTTAAAAGATTCGTTATATAATTATAAATTATTTAAAAATTAAAAAATAAATTAATTAAAATATATTATTTTATTTTTAATTTTCTTTTAAACATAGATCAAAATATTTATCTACTCATAAATTACAAAATTATAATTTTTATTCATTTGAAATTTAAGCCGCCGCCGCTGCCTACTATATGGCCGCCACTACCCTGCCGATTGACCTATTCGATTGACCTTCCATCCATCAATGTGAAGCAACGGTGAATCTCTAGCCTCAAGAATTAATCAAAACTAAAAATCGTGTGTTTATAAATTTAGTATTTAGGGATCTATAGGTCTTTTTATATTTGATTGGCCTAGTCAATGAACCGGCCAATTTAAGTTGATCCAATTATATTGGTTGATTATAAATTAAGTCGATGAACAATGAGTCTTGACCAGATGAAGGATTTTCAGGTTTAAAGAGTTGGATATCACCTTGAGACCGCGGCGGTAGCTTGAATTTTAAATGAACAAAAATTAAAGTTTTATAATTTAGGGGTAGATAAGTATTTTGATCTATGTTTAAAAGAAAAAGAAAAATAAAATAATATATTTTAATTTATTTAACTTTTGATTTTTAAATAATTTATAATTATACGGCGAGTCCTTTAAATTTTTAATCTCTATAAATTGAATTAATGGTGTTCGTCGTTAGTGATGTTCATCGGTGCTCGTTGAGCGTAGCAAACTCATCTTATTTATTTATATATATTTTTATCTTTTTGATAATACACACATCTCATGAATACCGCAATATATGTGAGTTTGAATACTAACAGATGCTTTGAAATATAATATTTTTCAACTTCATCAAATAAATGTTCATAGATTAAATCAAATTTAATATTTATCCTCAAAATTTTGATTCGAAATGGTAGAATTGACCATTTAGGATATTTTTCAATATTTATCTTTTTGACAATTTAATATTTTTCAACTCCTATATTCTTTGTAATGAATACTTACTCCACTTTTTAATGATCTCTCTTTTTTTCCGAAATATTACAATTGTTATAGTAACTTAAAGGTTGGTTTAAATGACTCCAACTTTAAATAATATTTTAGGCTAAAAATCTTAAAAATACCCCTAAAGGCAGGTTCAGGAGGCTCCAATTTTGGGCATTGTTGGGATTTTTTTTAAGAAAAACATTGTTTATAGTCGAATTCAGATGAATCTGACTTTTAGAGTATCGTAGCAAATACAATATTTCAAGAATTAAAATGAGATATTATATTTTTGAAGAAAAAAATTTCCTAACGCTATATTTAAGTAAATCCTCCTTATAATGACTTTTTTTACAAGTAAAATTAAAATGGTGACAAATATTTTATTCTTTTTCACTGACATCATACTACATAATCGTTCTAATATTAGAAAAATAATTATTGTAATGACGATGATTTTTTTTAACAAATGATATTAAAATTATAACTAATGTTTCATTTATTTACTTTTTTAATCAATAAGTTTACAACGAAAATACTTGTCATAATCTATCAACATAATTTTAAAATGCATATCAAAGACTATACAATTTGTTGAATAATTTAACCAATGTGCATCAGCAAGCCTTTGTTTACAAATGGGAATGATAATCATTAAGCAAGCAATATCCATTGGGCAATCCTTTACCTAACGAATATATTAATATAAATAATTAATAGGAATACATTCATTTTTTCCAACCAATAATTAATGTTTATACGCCAAATGTAGAGACATAAAGCTATGGCTTCGTTTAAAAATAGTAATTTGTGTAGACAATGCCATTCAATAGGTGACTATTCATAATTATTTTTTATATATTCTTTAAATATAGAGAAATTCTACGACGTGCGACGAGAACCGATGAACACTATTAAATTGATTAATAAAGATTAAAAATCTGAAAGACTCAACCTACAATTATAAATTGTTTAAGTAATATTTTGATTAAATTACTTTTCATATACATTATATTTTTGATGTATTTTTTAAAATAATTGGATCAAATACCAACCTTAGTCAATTTAAAAAATAAAAACCCTAAACCCTAAACTTGAAGCACTAAGCCCTGAACTCAAAACCTAAAACACAAAACTTAAAATCATAAACTGTGAATATAAACACTAAAAACTAACTATAAATTTGAATATTAAGTTTAGGGCTTTTTATTTTTTTATTTTAAAAAAATAATATATATGAAAAATAATTTAATTGAAATTTTATTTTAAATAAGTTTTTTATAATTATATGTTGAGTCATTAAAATTTTTAATCTTTAATAATTAATTTAAATATGTCTAGCGGTATTCGTCGCACGTGATAAACTTATCTTTAAATATAATATATAAATTAGAAGGTACAATAAAAGATGGAGTGGGAGTGGGAGTTAGGGCTATTCCCTGTCTGATCAGCTATCCTTAGAAGGCAATGATCATCAATGGATATCCCCAAAAATTAGTGGCTAAGAATCGTAGAAATATATAGATCGTGAATTATGGATAAAAAAGAAAATAAAAAGTGTTGAAGAAAACTTATGATGCAAATATAAATGATATAAATTAACTAAATAGTTATTTTGGCTTGTATTTTTTTAAAATAATTCAATTCTTAACGTTTTATTTTAAGTTAAAATGGCCTTTATGCGGATGAAAACTATCAGTTAATTGGCGATAAATAGTTTGAAATGAAGGACAAACCTATATGATAATGCATGCTGACATGACAGTATTATATAGACAAACGTGTTGGCTTAAAAACGTTACATCAGTCAAAAAATAATTCTATAAAATTATATAAAACATAAAATGATTTTTTCTGATGACTTATCATTCTTCCAAGTCATTTTAAATTGTTTACAGTTAGTTTTCTAACAATTTTCATCCGCAAAGGAGTATTTTGACCTAAATTGAAACGTTAATGGTTGAATTGCTCCAAAAAATTAGGGGCCAAAATGACTATTCAATTAAACGGGGGATATTTTTAACTTGACGCGGATATAAATTAGTGGTAATTTGATCTAAATTCCAAATGTTTTATAAGGACGATGATGAAAAAGGGAAAATGAAATTTAATCAGGTTTATATAACTATTCATAAAAACTACCTTCAAAATAATTCTTTTTGTTGTAATCACCTATATTTATCCTATTAACTAATTAATTCGAATTTTATAATGTAAAGATCAATTATGAGGTTGACTCCTTCAATCCAATTTATTTCGTTCACAACATCAAAACTTGAACCTTGCTTAAAATTTCTAATGTATCATGTAACTTTGTTACCTAATAAATTTTTTATTTAGTTTAGTTGTTGATTTCTTTCTTTCGTGAAACACGTTGCCCTACATCGTCATTTCGTTACAAAATAAAAAAATATGTGTCACTCTAAAAAGAATGTTACCTAGAGTACTATATGATACATAATATATATTTAATCTTAAAAGGTTCAAAAGTCTTAGAAATACAAAAATGTTGTGAATAAAATAAAGAAGAACAAGAATAAGAACAAGAAGAACAAAGAGATGAGAGAAAGAGAGAGATTTGTATTATTCTCAAAATATAGACTTGTATACAATGCCTTCAATGAATCATCTATTTATAGGCATAAGAAGTACATAATACATTAAACTCTAATTCATAGAGATAATATTCCTAATAATAAATAAATCAAACTCCTTTGATAAAGTTCTAATCATAATAGACATCCACATAAATAAATATTCATAACACTCCCCCTTGGATGTCTATGAAGATAATGTGCCTCGTTAAAACCTTACTAAGATAAAAACCCAGTGGGAAAAAAAATTCTTTAGTGAAGGAAAAAGAGTACACACATCTTTGATACGCATAACATGTTGCCTCATTAAAAACCTTACCAGGAAAACCCATTGGGACAAAACCTCGGTTAAGGGAAAAAGAGTGCAACGCGTATTTACTCCCCCTCATGCAAACATCACAGAAGATCTTTGAATCTTCATAATTTAATCTTGAATATCATTTTTCTAAAGATCGTGAGGGATGAAAACTTTGGAGTAATATGTTTCATGATGTATCCACTTTCAAACTGAGATATACATCTTGCATTATCTTCACACAAGATAACTTTTATCATATCTTATAAAAGTAAATCTACATATCCTTTGGATATGTTGGGTCAATAGTCTTAGCCAAACACATTTTTTGGCTTGCCTCGTGCATAACAATTATTTCTACGACATTTGAGGAGACATCAACGAATGTTTGAAGATCTAAATGTAATGATCTTTGTATATTCACAGATATTTCTTGACCAACTAATATATAGTGCTTCAAGACTAAGAAAAGATATAATTATCTTTATTCACATCTAATACTCTTACAACTATTGGGATACTCAATAGATATGCTCTATTCATATTGAATCTTCTTTAAGATTTTTTCAGCTTATGTCTATTCATAGACAAAAGAAATATATAAAAAATGCTCGATCTTCAGGTCGAGATAAACTTGATGTCAAGATTCAAGTACTTGTATTGAAAGTACTTCATGAGTTTCCAATTTGAAGCTCTTTAGGAGTTCTAAAATTATCATAATGGATCTTGATCCAAACTCCTTTATAAAATACATAAGGAAATCTGATCATTCTTATAGTATTTTCTCAATTAGTATTGACTAAGGCGATTATATCAAATGCGCCAAAAATATTCATGAGACATGTCTAAATAAATTTTTTTAGAAATTTCCAAATGCTTATAGCATTTTAGATCCTTCAAGGATAAATATGGATCCAAAAATAATTAAACGCATGTAAAATTTTCAAAAACTGCCAAAGTAATTGCATCCACCATGAAGTAATTAAAACTTTTCATAAATCATAGTTCAAGTCGTATTTACGACTACTTATTTGTGTCTCACTTGCATTACACCTTTAGGTGTTTGGACTGCTGGTCCAAATACTTCTATTTTAGAAGTTCAAAGCGTCTTTCAACATCGGCCAATTCAATATCTATACTTCTGGATAGATTTTATACAAGATCCTCGATTTCTTTCTATACTTCTATAGAAGTATTTTATGTAAAATTGTTTGTAAAATCGTTGTCGACAACTTTCCAATTTTCTGGTTCCATTCTCGTAATGACATAACTCATCGAGATCTCTTCAAGATTTCAATCTTTATTTCAGGTACCTGAAACTCTTATAGAGTTTTATTATTTGTTATGTCTTGGGTCTCTTTAGGAGCACCCGCCTCCAATATATGACCATCTCATATTACTTTCTATTTACGAGAATTTTGATCATTGGAACCATTTCAACTATCATGCTTCAGGCATGATTTACATTCTATCGCTCTAACATGTAATTTAAACTTAGAGCATTTCAGCTGGTATATGAGACTTAATTACTCTCATTGGGTCAGTAAATATGTCTGGCAGTTGACATGTAATAACATGAATTATCTTATGAACTTCTAGTTCATATACGAGGATCTAGATAATGATAATTCATTTTCTTCTATCCAGCTGATTATTATCTCCCCTGATGTTGAGAAAAATCATGTCATAAATGATTCTCCAATTAATGTTTAAGAAATTAAACATAAAAGGAGACTCGTACTCAATATATATTCTCAATCCTTTTTTTTACCCATTTTGTGCGTTGTGGTGGAGCAATTCATATCGCACATTCAAAAATCATAAAATGGGAAATGTATGGTTTCTGACCAAAAACCAATCATAATAGGGAGTTTATTATAACTCGTTGGCTTGATGCGTATAAGTGTTGCTATATGGAAACACCATATAAATAATACTCCCTCCGTCCCACTAAAACTGTCACATGTTGACTTTTTTTGGTCAAAATTTTTCAACTTTGACTATAATTTATTTAAATATTTTAATAATTAAAAATTATAAAAAATATATTTAAAAACTAGTTGATTCAAAGTTTTTAAAACACATTTTTTCATATTTTTATCAATAATAAATTTTAAATTATAGGAGGTCAAAGTTGAAAAAGTTTGACCCAAAAAAGTCAACATGTGACAGTTTTAGTGGGACAGAGGGAGTAACTCTTTTGTTCTCATAGTTTAGCTATTAAATAGGAGGCATCCAATTGAAATTTTGCTAAACTATATTTTTCATAATCAATAGGCTTTGTAACAACTGATATAGCCTAAAATATAAACCCACTTGCTTTTCAAGACGAATAGTCTAACTGCATAATCTGAATATTTTTAGAATCAATCTCACAAACTTCTGGTTGTAAGTAGATAGAACAATGTAGATGCATCTACTAAAATCATATAAAACTTTCCACATTTGTGGATATATGGGCCTATATTTCGTTCAGATATGCAAGACATACAGTCTTAACTTCAGTACAAGAACTTTAAATTCTAATTCTTTTGGTAAGTGGGATCACCTATATCCTTTGAGAACAAACAACACAAGAACTTCAGGTTCTTTTAGTAAGTGGAATTTAATCAATTCCTTTAAGCAACACAAGAACTTCACGTTCTTTAATAAGTGGAATTTAATCCATTCCTTTGAGAATAAGCACCACAAGAACTACAGGTTCTTTTAATACATGTGCATGTAAATCTCAATAATTTCTGCACCATTGATCAGGATGGTCTAACCGATCATGCCAACTATATATATGTGTGTATATATCTCTGTATTTGTAAACTCATTGTTTACCATAACATGTAATTCAATCTCACTCGTACATGTCTAGTACGACCATCAAAATTGTTCCTTTAAATAGGAATATATTTAGCTCTTTCGGAGCTTTCAATTGAAATTATCTTTTGGTAGTAATATATAGCTCTTCTAGAGCTTTCAACTGACTTTTTGGCTACCAAAACTTATATCAATATTGGTTTATTTCAAATGCCAATTAATAACATATGTTATTTATAATTCCCAAAGGGATAGTTTGCGAACTCATATTGCTCTCTTTATGACTTTGACGAGTATAACACACTGTGAATATGGAATAAAGTTCCATTTGACAATAACATATTTGCTCAACCAGAGCCTTCTGTAATATTAGTACTTCCGGATATAGTACTCACATTATTCCCTTGCATTTTAATCGAGAAATGCATAATTGTGCATCTTTCAAAATGTGCTTTGTTTCATTTACTTCAGGTAATGAAAATATGTACTTTGTATCATTCACTTTGAGGAATGAAAAATATAAAATATAGCACATCATATCAAGTCGATTATCTATCAGAGATAAACTTTCAAGTGCTCTTCCGGAGTATTGATATTTTAGTACTTTGAGAAATACTACTCATATTTCCCATTGCATTTAAATGGGAAAAATATTTCTTATGCTTAAGTACAATATGAGTACTTGCATTATCTGCTAGGAATAAATAGCCACAATTCTAGGCATAAATAGCCACAATTCATTGTATATTTTATTCCGGAAGTAATCATATTCTTCAAATAATAAATTAACATAAAACGTAAATAAATAATATGTGAAATAAATAAACATAAAACAAACTAACATAAATAAATAATAAATAAAACGAATTAACATAAAAAAACAATTATTCATGTTAGAGGTTATAAGGGAAATAAAATAAATGGTAAATTATTCCCTTCAAGGGTTATGAGAAAATTAACAATATCCAATTGAGTTGGACCAATAACGCCATAATTATTTTCGCCATAAACAAATTATGTTTATATTTTATTTCATTTATCATTCATGATTATGGATAAAGTCCATAATACTTTGGCGTTTGACAAGTACGAAACCAATGGTTTATAACATCACATTGGTAAATGATTTCACTTCCTTAGAATGATCTTTATCACTCTTGTCATCCTTATAACTTCGCTACCAGCGAGTAGAAGTATTCTTAAAACGACTATATTTTTCATGTGTATATTCATAGCCTCGACTAAGATCACAACTTTTAATGTGATTTTTTATTCATTCCATAATATAATCTCACATTCACTTCAGGGAATGGAGTAGAGCCAGTGGGCCTTTAAAACCTTTTTCACATATCCTTATCACAGAAAACAAAGATTTAGTCCTCGTACGCGGCATTGTTAAACCTGTCCACAAGGTCCTTTAAAAACCTCCTTTGAGACCAGTAGCCTCGCAGAACGGGATGTCCATCCAATTATACTTGGATTATATCGAAATTATGTCTCTAATTGAATAATGATTTACCATGTTTGCATTCACTTCAGGGAATGAAACAGATCCAATAATTGCATGGAATAAACATCATGCTTGCATCCACTTCAGGGAATGCCCCATCATTGATAATTGCATGGAATAAACATCATGCTTGCATTCACTTCAGGGAATGCCCCATCATTGATAATCGCATGGAATAAACATCATGCTTTGCATTCACTTCAAGGAATGCCTCCCATAAAACTTTTTGGATCAAGAAATTTTTTTCGTAACTTGAAATTGGGAGAAGTTTATGGTCGAGTTTTTCGACAAAGAATAAAAATTGATTTCGAGCAAATATAGACTTTATAACAATCTTTTTATAGATTGAAATTCATCATGATTTATCACACATTAAAATCATAATTTAAAGGGAAAAATGAAATTAGAGTTTACCGATATTAGTTTTCCTCGTGAGAACAATGGAGACATAGCAAATGACCAAAACAACTTCTCATAATCTCTTTACGTCATTGTCTCTTACCACGCCATTTAAACATATCATGTAAAACTCAAAACACGGTTAAAACATAATTATTATCAATAGAATAAAATAAACAAATATAAATAAATTTGTAATTGTTTATAAAATACATATATTATTTCAGGTCAAAATTAAATTAAAGAAAGTATATGGGTACTAAACTGAATAAACGAAAAACTTAAAAAAACTTAATAGAGCAATTATCTCGTTTCTCAAAATTAAGCACAAATTGTGAGCAACAATGACATCTCCTTCAATTATCCCGCAAGCGAAAAAAAATGGGCGCGATTTTCTTTAAGCAATGTAAAAAAAAATATAGAAGCATACTGGAATTAAATTCAACCAAACACAGCTTACCCATCTTTGTTAAACAATCACAAAAAAAAATTAAAGTTAAAAAAGAAAACTTATCTTTGGTTCAACGTAGAAGCGAATTTATTTCAGTAACTCTTTTGGGATTCAAACGAAGAGCAACAAAATCTTTTGAGCGAACTCGTGCTGATAACGTGTTGTGAATAAAATAAAGAAGAACAAGAATAAGAACAAGAAGAACAAAGAGATGAGAGAAAGAGGGAGATTTGTATTATTCTCAAAATATAGACTTGTATACAATGCCTTCAATGAATCATCTATTTATAGGCATAAGAAGTACATAATACATTAAACTCTAATTCATAGAGATAATATTCCTAATAATAAATAAATCAAACTCCTTTGATAAAGTTCTAATCATAATAGACATCCACATAAATAAATATTCATAATAAAAAATATATTCTTAAAAATTTTAGAATTTTTGGATTTCCCTTTTTTATAATGTTTAAAAAATATTTTTATAATTTTTAAGGTTTTATAGTTTGACGTATATTATGTGTCACGTGACACACTATATAACAATTTTATTTAATATTTAGTATAAATAATCTTTTGTAGTATATGTTTCAACTTTAGGGACGAGTTTTTAAATTTCACAAGTTATTTTTCTATAAATTTTATTGCGGGTTAAAAACTTATTTTTATTGATATATTCTAAAAATAAAAACTTAATAAATGGGGTAAATTGTAATTTTAACCTTTTAACAGTTGAAAATCTTTTTTAAAAAAGATGATTGTTAGAATCAATTAGACCAAGTCTTATATATTTAGACAACATTTCCATTTCAGTATATTCATGTAACATATATTACATACGTTTTCCTTGTGTTCATATTCTCTTTTGAAAATTGGGAAATTTGTATTTGAAGTCAATAGTCACAAGTCATAGATTCCAAGGGGTGTATTGAACAATATGGTCCTTAATTTTTTTTCTTAAAATATAGTCTAGGGAAAATTATTTCCAGATCTATGGTGGTTCACTGTTCAAGTTAGAAGTCGAAGTACTTTCTACCCGACTTTAAACAATGTCTATTCAGGAAAAAAATTAAGGGTATAAAATAGCTTGAAGACGGAGGGAGGACACCCCGACTTTAAACAATGTTCATGACTTTTATTGTTCAAAGACGGATTACAAGCAATCCGACTTTAGTTGTTTGATATGAACATGAGAAAAATATTATTCAAAGACGGGTTGTAAGCAATCCGACTTCTGATCTTACTATAATAAAAAACTATAATTTAGGAAATAAAATGGGGAGGACCATAATTTGAGAAGAAATTTTTTTTGAGGTACAATGTTTGAGTAAAAACGTTGATTCCAAGGCCAAAGCCCAAATTGCACCCCAAAAAAACAAAGCGCAAAGCTTATTAACTCTTAATTAATCCAATAATGAATTATTTTATATTTTTTATATAATAATTTGGATTTAATTTATTAATCAATTATTTCGGATTAAATACTACATAGTCCTATTATGCGAACGATCTTCCCAATTCAGTTTTTTTCGCTCACAACTATTAGTTAGTTTAACACGATGATACAATACATTCTTCACTTTAATCTCGTTGGGTTTCTTTTAAAGTAAAAAAGTTACATGTTTTGGGTCAAAATTTCTAGTAAGTCCAAGTCAAAGTCAGTCCATTAAGTCGAATAATAAAGGGGAACCTCTGCTTTGAGTTTATTTTATAAGTTCCCTCGTTGGACGGATATTAACGATTCTACCGTAAGAATAACGCCCCGTAACATTTGAACTTTTCTTAGTATAAATAATTTCGTCAGAGAAAATACACGCAAAATAATTATACTATTATTTTGTATCATATTAACCCGAATTTAGTACGTAAAAATTCATTATACTAGCGATTCTTTTAATTTATCTTATTTTATTTATAATATAAAATTTAAATATTTAATTCATTTTAAAAGATTTAACACATTTTTAGTAGATCAACCGATAGTTAATGTTAAAATAAATATAATAATATAAATAAATAAATAAAATTATAATAACAAAAATACTGAATTTGCATTCCAGCGTGATTAGTGCACGACTCCCGTAATCATATATAAAATTAATTAAGAGTGAAAAGACGTATTTTATAATAGAAGGATACATTTATCAAAATAAAGGAAATGTATTTGTAATTATATATAAAATTATTATATAATATATTATTAATAAAAAATAATTTCGAAAACATTTTTCATATAAACGATATTTTATTTTTTATTTTTAAAATTTTTAAATATACTTAAAATGACGCAATATAAAATATCAGAATATCATTTCAATATTACTTTTTGAATTATTTTTTTCATTAATATTAAATCTGATAAAAACTTATACATACGTGTATTATTATTAGAATCATCAATTTAATTTTATTTTAAGAATTAATATTTAGTACATGCAAAAAAAAGTTATATAATTTTTTAAGAAAAAATAAGGAGTTTTTATTTTATTTTTTATAGTATGAACAGAACATGAATTAATGAATAGTTTTTTCCCTTCGTAACGGAGCCTATAAAGAAGCAAAATCGCCACTCCTCCCATTAAAAATAAATTAAGAGAGAAATAAAAACCAACATTTTCCCTCGTTTTCTCAGTTTCCGATTCTCTCTCTCCAAACAACAAGCACTTTCTCCACTAAATCCTCGCTATATCCACAAGATCGTCAGTTTCTTTTTAAATTTTCTTTAATTTTCTCCTTTGAAAACCACCCTTTTTCTTTTTTGAAATCCATTGCATGAACTTAAACAAACTTTTTTTCGTAAAAAAAATGAAGAAAATGAGTAGTAGTTTTAGCATGTGTTTCCTCCCGGTTGTTTCCGATGACGTTTTGATGGTCGGAAAACGATCGAAGGAGTCGGATGTTAAACAGGTCCTTTCGCCGGCGAAGAACACGATGGGTTCTGGCGACAAAGATAAAGATGCTGCCGGTAATTCTTTTGGTCGGAAAAATAAACTTGGTCGCCGGAGTCTCTCTCGTTTCGTCAATGCCGTCTTCTTTGAAACTTCCCTGGTCAGTTTCTTTCTTTTTTCCTTTTCTTGCCATTGCTGTTTAATCATAGTATATAATAATTTCATTTTCTGGGTTCTTTAGAATAATAGAATTAGAAACTTACTTAAAACCATGCATTTAAATTTATTTTAATAATTCAAACTTGGTTTATATTATTGTTTTTTTAATATTGTCTAAAATTATAAATTTCAAATCTTATATAATTAATTCTTTAATTTCTGCTTTTAATTTGACCAATTCAATTCAATTGTATACTCTTGATACTTGATAGGGACATGTACTGTTCTAGGAAATTTTAGTCAATTTTAGACTATTGTAAAATCTGACTGGTTTTTATTATTATTCCATTTGATAGAAGAAGAAAGTGAGGAGCAAGAAACTGGGACAGAAGCTGGACCGGAATTACAACGGCGATAGATCCGAATTCAAATCCGAATCGAAACCAAAGAAGATTTCCCATCCGACGATCAACGATGCACCGTGTGAGGACATTGATCACTCAACAAGCAGCATTTCTTCAAAGGCCTCATCTTGTTTATCGAAAAGTTCATCTTCGTCGTCGTCGTTAATGACGACATCTGGCCGTTCATCTTCATCATTGTCGAGGTCGTCGTTAATGACAGCATCTAGACGTTCATCTTCATCATTGTCGAGTTCGTCGTTAATGCCTGCATCCGGCCCTTGTAATTCAAGGCCAGCATTGTCCGGAAAGAGTGGCCATGGCTCCAACATTGCTTTTTGTTGTTTGCTTCTTACGAGCCTATTGGTATTGGTCATTTGGGGTAAAGTTTGTGCAATTTTCTGCACCTCGACCGTGCTCGTATTTGCGAACCGGTGGATCAAATTGGTGAAACAAGGTCCCTCGGATTATGTTGCGGCGGATGTTCGCCGTTTACCGGAGATTGATTCGAGACTTTACAGGAAGAAGATTATCATGGAAGGATTGCTAGAAAGGAACCACTGTCGAAATGTATATTGATTTGTTTACCATAGTTTGGGTTCTTAATTTAAACTTTATTTTAGTTTGGGAATGTCATTCCTGCTTAAATCTTAGGTATTAGAGAATTCTTGATACTTTAGACGAGTTTACCCTTAAAAAAATAGATTTTCTTTAAAAACACAACTGCCATTTAAAAAATGAATTAATAGTGGTCCAAGCTCTTACGGTTTAACATATTTTCAATTCAGTCCATGATGCAATAATTTATGTTATATTTAACATCAAACTTTTAAATTAGTTCTAATTAATTAATTTATTTAATATTTTTTAAATTTTATGGTAAAATTTGTAAATATTTTTTATTTTATTTAATAAATATATTTGAAGCATGATCTTAATTTTTATATTTATGTATTGATTTACATATTTTATCATTATAGTTTATTAACATTTTAAAATGATATTAAATATTTGATTAAAATAATATACAACTAAAATTTCGAAAAAAATTGGGTGGATTAATTTCAAATTTTAATATAATACTAAAATACAAATTTAAAAATATATAAATTTTTATACAAATATTTTTAATTTAATATTAAAAGTTCAACATGTTGAAAATAACATATATATATCGTAATGACAATTTAGTAAAATATGAATTTAAGCAATTTTATATTCCTCCAACCAAACACTATAATCTTACATTGCTACCAAATAAATTAAATAAGGTAATGCAACATTCCTAGTAAAGTGTCAAGTAATGTTATATTTCGGGAATCTCATTCTCAAAAGTAATCTTATATTTCATGAATTAAACGCTCCTTAAATGTCAATATCTGAACACATACAAAATAGAATAATATGAATATTTTTTATTACTAAACAAATTAATGTGGTGATACGACTTGTTGATAGGAAAAAAAGAATAAACGCAAAAATTATAAAAAAAATATGATTTTGTCAAAAAATAAATAAATCATCTGGCCAAATTAGATAAGAGGCAATAATTTGTTGACTTAAATAGAAAGAATAACATTAGCAATGATTTTATCAAAAAAATAATTTGGTGACCAAAATTAAAAAGAAATAATAGATTGATGATTATTAGTGTAGTTTAACCAAGCATTTATGGAGCTCACACACACAAAATTTATATAGCTACACAAAAATGTCTATTTTTAGGCTAATTTTAGGGCGCCTAATTTTTAAACCTTTTCCTTTCCTTTACCTAGGGTAGACCAAACCCAGGTTTAAAACAAAGGAAAACCCTCTCTCGGCTCTCGTTGCTCCCTCCGTCCGGCCACTTCCATCGCTGTGGTCTCCGGCCGTCGCTCTCTTCTGTTGCCGGAAAGTTATAAACAGGTTAGTACATTCATGTTTTTACAAATGAATTGCCTGGTTGTTCTTGTTCAGCTCCCTTTTATAATATTATATGTGAGAAAGAATAATCAAAATAAATAAAGAAATTAGAAGCATCGGCTTTTCCATATATTCATGCAATTTGCTTCATCTTTATTTTCTTGCAAAGAATTTGGGATTCCCGTTTGTTTCTATTATAATAAACCTCTGATTTTTAGGTTTTGGGAATTCCCCATACTGCTTAGATATACTTGGCTCTTGTGCTTGCTTGGTCTCAGTGGACATACAAGTTCTGTTTTCGGAATGGGGCTTTTCGATTTGTTGGCAACTCTTCCGTATAGAACGATTCACTGCTTTTATCAGTTCATTTGTCCTTAATTTGAACATCCCTTATGGCTAAGGAAGCAAATCATGGTGATAGGATCAGCAATTTGCCCGATTCGGTTCTAAGTCGCATCCTATCGTTGCTCCCCGCCAGAGATGCAGTTTCCACCTCCATTCTATCAACCAGATGGCAGCATCTCTTTGCTTCTATCTTCAATCTCGACGTCGATTTTTACATATCACGTTGTTATCCACATATTGTTAAGAGCTTTGCAAACTTCATGGATAAAATGTTGTTTTTCCATTCTGAGGGAAGGATCGAACAATTTCGACTCCTTTATACGGACATACCAGGGATTGATGCTACACATGTTTGTGGATGGATATCTGCTGCACTTGGGCGTGGAGTTAAGGAGATGGGTTTGGTTTTTCACCCCCTTAACGACAACAGCATTCCCATGTTGCCTACTGCTCTGCTTTTTACCAGCAACACGCTGGTGAGATTGAAACTGGAAATCCCATTTGTAATGGCTGTTCCGGTTCATGTTTGTTTGCCTAGCCTCAAGACTTTGGAGCTTGAATCTATTGTATTTGAAGATGATGATTCAGTCGAAAGGCTCTTTTCAAGCTGTCCTATACTTGGAGACTTATCCATCTCCGACTGTGACTTGCGAAACATAACGTGTATTAAAATTTCAAACCCATCACTTAAGAGTTTGACTTTACTTACTCTTGGTGAGTATGATTCCTGTTCATACTCCTTAACGTTTTCCATTGTCATTGATCTTCCAAATCTTGTCTACTTCAAATACGAGGGCTACGTAGCAAAATCCTATTCAGTGGTAAACATGCCTTGTGTTAGAGCTGATATTGACATATCTAGAGGACATGATTATACAAAAGAAAGAGATGCTTTAGGTGAACTATTTCAAGGAATCAGCAATGTCAAGTCACTTCATTTGACTATCTATCCGGAAGCAGTGAGTAAACCTAATTGCCATTTTTATTCTCCAGAATTGATGCTTTTTAAGTTTTATTAATCTATTATTTCACCAATGTAACTTTTATGTGCAGCTTCCTGTTTTGTCCCACAAACGTTTTGTTGCATTTCAAAACCTGCTTAAGCTGAAAATCTTTTGGTGGATCAGGGAATGGAAAGGAATGGAGCTTGTGGAGTTTCTTGAATTCTCACCTAATCTACAAACTCTTATTTTAGAAAATGAGGTAATGATACCTGTACATTGACAAATATATTGATATGTAGTTTAAAATTAAAGCTTTAACATATTTTTCTTTTGTCGGCTTAGGTCTCGTTTCCGATGGAAAAAGTGCCTTCATGTCTTTCATATCAGCTCAAGGAGTTTGAACTAACAGATTATAGAAGCCACAGCTCTCTATTTGAAATGGTTACTTACATCCTCAAGAATGCAACAGTTCTCGAGAAGCTCACGATGTGCCAGTATCGAGAGGTTAGTGACAAAGAAAAATTTAAGATCGCCAAACAACTATTGAGTATACCCAGGAACTCAAACAAATGTCAAGTTATAGCTTTCTAATCTCTTATTTTGTCAGTGAATGCAACCTTTGATTGTAATTTGAACTTTGTGCTTTTCTGGTCAAAATTTATTTGTTTTACCTGCCATTGGTATTGCACTAATTAGTTTGGTACATAATGCAAATATGAGTACTGGTGAATTTGGCTTTTTACTCAAAAACTACTCTTTCAAAACTTATTTATGAATTTAGTACCTTTCTCTAATACGAATAATGCTGAATATATTTTATTTTGATATAAATCCATATATATATATACATTGTTTGAGCTTTGTAATGGTTGATACTATATGTGATCTCTTTTGATACATTTTGGTTATCAATCTGTTTGTTTGTGTTTTGTAATGGATGATTTTAATTGTGATTGCACCGAGAACAAATTTATTCTAGTCTAGGTCTGAATTTACCTCGGCTTTTCGTTTGTGATATGTAATAGTTAATATCATATGTGGGTCTTGTCCAAGTATATTTTAATCAGTGTTAAAAACTGTGCAAGGCGCACTAAGGCGATAGGAATTTTATAGCCGAGGCGCAAGGCACACTAAGGCGATAGGGGTTTTATAGCCGAGGCCCAAGGCACACTAAGTCGATAGGGGTTTTATAGCCGAGGCGCAAGGCATATGCCTTATTGAAGTAAGGCGTACTTTTTGAAAATAAAAGATATATTTGTTTTTTTTAATTGTATAGTCAAGCAAAAAGAACAGTTTATGCAATGTAAACACCAATGAGTATTCATTATCAACATTTTATGTATTAAGCATCACTTTAAAATTCTTTTCATTCAATAAAATTTTAGGTGATACGAATAATGAGATTCGTTAAATGTTCAACTTCAACATGAACCAATCAAGGAGAATGTATAAATGCACATGAAGCAGAGAGTTAAACAAGAAAATTAAATTAGTACTTTAAAAAGGACTATAAGTTCAACAAGAGCTCTTTATTTTTTTTACCTTTAACTCTCCAATCAAAAAGCATATGGCATTTCAATCTATCATTGCAATATGAAATTTTTTATACGATTAATAGACAAAGCTAGTTATATAATAATTTCAACCTGATATATGATAATATGACTTAAATTAAAGATTTATATCAATTACACTAGCGATGGAAATTAAAACAAACGTCTTAATTTTAGGTACTCAGTTTAAGGTGTAGAGTCTAGGGGTTTTAGTGTAGGGGTTTATAATTTAGGGGTTAGAGATAAGATTTAGGGTTAAAGGTTAGGGTTTAGGTTTTAAGATAATATGATGAAGATTTAGGTTTTAACCTTAAACACTAAATTCTACCCTAAACCCCAAACTATATTCAAAGTGACTAAATTCTAAACTACTAAACCTATACCCCTAAACCTTACGCCCTAAACACTACAACAATTCAATTTAGTTCAAGTTTTAAAACTCAACCAAATTAATCTGTATTTAAATTTAATCCAATTTAATTAATGTTTGTATATATCGTGTGTTACACTTTAAGTTCAAATTACACATTAACTCGACTAAGTTAATTTAAATTTTATTTGATTAATGTTATTTTTGTGTGGTCTCCACTTTTGGCCCAAGTTAGTATATAAAATACAATAAAAATAATATAAAAAGTAAAAAGATCAAAAAAATTGAACATGTGGCGCCTTTCTGCGCCTTAGGCGCGCGGCGCGCTTTGCTGCGCTTCATTAAAATCGTCTCGCCTAGACCCATTTAGGCGCTTCACCCTCGTCTTAGCGCCTAGGCGCACCTCAAATGCGCCTTTTTAAACACTTATTTTGATTATTAATTTATTGGATAGTTAACTCTAATCATAATTATACGAATGTCTTAATTATAATTATAATTTTATTCGTGCATTACATAGTTAAACTAACTATATATGTATGGATGCTTTTGGTATAAGCACTCGATATCTAAATCATTAATTGACTAATACATATTCAAGTACAGTAGAAGTTTATGGGACAAACCTCCCGACCTAACTTGCTTCATTTACAATAACGAGAGTCAATCTCCGAATATTGTTCATTTGTGTTAATGGGCACAAAATACATGTTTTTAATGATACCTAAACATCTTACAGACATGTCTAGTTATTTACTGCCCCAAGTTTATGTTTTACAGTCCTGTTTGTTTTCTTCATAGATGCAGTACTATAACAGCTGACAAATATTGTTGGGGTCCCTGTTTTGGATGGCTCAGATTAACCCAACCCAACACTCTGAAACCACCCTGTTGAGAGATCCTGTCCCTCCATAAAAAATCTTAAAGAACCAAAGACAAGATGGTGTGTTTTTTTTACTATGTTGGGCAAACAGGTAATAAAAACTTGGAAAAGGAGTCATGTAGGGAGCAAGATAACAGCAAAGAGCAACAAAATCTCAGTTCAGATTGCTGAGATCTGAGTAATTATTATTGTTTTTATATGCATATATGACTGTGGTCCATAAAGGGATCTTTGCTAAGGGGGTTCTTTGTTTATTTTTTTTACCTTGAATGGTAAACCCTTTCACAAGTTGCATAAAACTACAACCAACAGTTACTCTAACCTCTGGTTTCCTTATAGCAAACCTTTAAGATACCCTTTGGAGTTGGGACCAAATGGTTACACATTAATAGTCTGAGTTTTTTTAATTATACGAACAGATCAAGATGGCGATTATTTGTTATCATGTTGATCTTTCCAGCTATGGACTTTCGGTTTGAATTTGGATACACGGTTTGCGCTTGTGAAGAGTTTCTCAGGTGCTCAGCTCAGATTTGCGTTTTCTCGGTGGTCTATCAATAGCTTCATCCCCTTTGTGGTTCGTTTTGCCGATGCAGTCAGGTTTCGTATCTATTTTCGATCGAGTATTTGGATGGGTTTATAACATTTTTCATGTATGGTTCATGTCTGATCTAAAGTGGCTAATTTTAGGAGAAAGTCTAAATTATGTATTTAGTTTACAATAATAGTTTGTAAACCGTTATTGTAATTTTGAGTATTTTCTCGTTAATAAAATTAGTGACTTATTTTTTTTTTTTTAAAAATTATTCTTTGGAGTTTTTTAATCGGGGACTTGAATGGACACTTAAATAGTATAAAATCAAAGTCATAGTATATTTTTTTCAAAGTGTTTTGGTAATTGGAATCATATATTGTTGTGGGGTTGAAAAGGATGCAAAGAAGATGAAAATTTACCCAAAAATGGGCATTGGGAATCCTTTTACCTAATACCAAGATTATATATGGATAAAAAAGATTTTGTTATATCCAAACAACTCTTTGTGTTTGACCCTTGTTGAAACTTTGACAATGGCAACCTTTTTAAATCAAACACTTCAATGCTTTTGGATATAATATTAATTTTTTAATGATTAAAGTAAAATAGGGACATAAACTTTTAGAGTTATTCATAAAAAGGCACAACTTTTCAAAACGGTCAAATAAGAGTTTTCATCATTTAGAACAACTGAATGAAGCTTAACAATATTCATATATGTTCAAATAAGAGTCTAATGTTTAAAAGGAAAAAATTGTTGCCGAAAATGTTGGACCTTTGCTTGAGTAGATTCGAAAGTATTAGGCTATTATTCGACCATTTTGAAATATTAGACTCTTTTTTTAAGTATATGAGAAAAAGATTAAGTTCTTATTTGAGCATTTAATCATTTTAGAAACAATATTATTATCCACTTTGATTATGCATGGATCTAAGAGTAGTTTTAAATTATGGATAAACCATTAAGACACTAATGCAATTATGCAAAGTAACATAAAGGATAAGAAATTGAGTTAGTTTGATGTCACTTTCTTAATTTTCCAAGAGCAAATTTAAATGTGGGGCAGTATTAATATGGTCCCCCATTGTCATGCAAGAAAGGGGGTTCCTTAGTTAGGGTCATAGCCCTATATATGTATGACCTCTATCTAAAGCTGCCAATTGGTAGGACACCCTTTGCATATAAATGCCCTAAAATCCCCCCAATATTGAGTCCATGCAGGGCACAATCTGCTTCCCAAACCCCAAGAATCCTCCCATGTCTGCCCAAACCCAGCAAACCCTTTTCTCTCTGTCCAAACCCCAGAACATATCCATTGAGAAAAAACCCTAAACCCTTTGATTTCACACATGTGGCCATGGTCCCAACCAGCTTCCACACGTGCCAAATCTCACATTTTGTAGCCGCCTATAACACAACACCCAAGGTGGCCGTTGATGGGACCACCCACCCTACCAATGTCCCTTTTAGAAGATTCTTTCTTCTTTGTATGAAATAAAAGCTTCATCACACCATGCATATGCATGCCTAGGAATAGGATCTAGAGTACTAGATCAAGGCTTACAAAAGGAGAACATAAGATTAAGCTGTTTTGCCTACGTGGCAGGTGATGATTGGTTCGGTTTTGATATTGTGGACCCGGCCCGTGTACATTATTTTCAGGTTGCATGCAATGGATGGGGATGCATGGGATGATTGTAAAGATCTTCAACCAGAACCATATCTGAAAAATTACATCTTTGGTTAGTCACGCGGTTTTGATTTCTTTTTCTCCACTCGTTTTTGAGCTTTTAACACAAGTTTTTGGTGTCATGGCGATCACGTTTTCGTTATCGTGATTGTCAACATAACAGATGTTATTGTGGTCATTGCAGTTATCGCAGACATAAATTTTGCAAAAAATATATGCTATCGCAGATATAACGGTTACATATATCGCGATTTAAAACAGTGCCTAAACCTTTATATAACGGCTGCTATAGCGGTCGCATAACGCTATTTAAATCCCTTAGGGATTCTATAGGGACAATTCTTGTATCAATGTATTACCTAGTTAGTGAACAAAGATGGCCCATGTGATTGAATATTTAAGAAATTTATTCATTTAACGTTTTAAGTAGAGACTGATTTCGTTGTGCCAATTAGGATCACAATGGGCGATATAACTCATCCATTACATATATTAAGATGTTGCATTCCTAAGATTTTAAACCTAAAACCTTAATTCAGCTGAAACAATTTTATATCACTTGATTTAAGTGCTTGGACTAATGGATAATTTTATTTTTTGCCACAATTTCTAGTGTAGGTGAAAAAGAAAGTCCAACACATGTGAAAACCAAAGAGAATACTTGAAATGTTAGGTTGAATATTAGTTATTCTTGCATAGCAAAATAAGGAAATGCTTTGGGAAGAAGGAATGGCTTTATCCTTTAGTTTCATCACTAAATATAGATTTTATAGGTTCAATACCTAACTATATATATATATATATCGTGGGTTAATAGTTAGTATATGATTTTAAAAAAGTATATAATAAAAAGAAAAATTGATTAGTTAGTGCCAACTCAAATACAGTTTTATGCTTGTTCTTAAAGGTTTCAGATTTGAGTAGAGAAATTAAGGGTTGTTCATAAAATATGCATGTTGTGTAGATTTTTTTACAATGTATACTTACAAATTATGGTAATTAGTTAACCTTTTAACATTATATAAGATCCATTGAAATATTGTTTGGAACTCATATTAGCAAATTGTTAATTTTTACAATAATTATTTTATTGTGATGCGACAATTACAAATTTTAATTAAAAATATATGTGAAATGTTTATCTTTAATTGAATATATACGAAAAGGAACACACACCATGGATGAGTCATTGTCATTGCCTAATATAAAACATTATTTTCGGTATCCAACAAGAAAGACAACATCATTTAATATAAGTAATCCATATATGATTCAGAACTAATGGAAATCTTCTGTCTCTTTTTGGTGTTTTTACTTATGCTCAACACTCAAAATTAGGTTTAGGGTTTAAGGAATTTAGGGTATGATATATTTTTAGCGTATAGGGTGTAAGGTTTAGGGAATTGAGGACATGTCGTATTTTTAACGTTTAGGGTGTAGAGTTTAGGATTTAAAATTTAAGGTTAGAGTTTAAAATTTAATTTTTTAGTGTTGGGACATATATATGGGCAAAAAAATTTATCCATCTAGAACAATAATAATTTTTTAGTAGTACATAAAAAGTATTTAAATTTAGGTTTCCTAAACTAAATATCATTCTCTTTTCTATTAAAATTATTTGTTGGGTACAAAACAATGATGGTTAATTACACAAATTAAGGAAAGGAATATTTGTACCATTTAATGTCACATCCTAGTACATTATTATTATTATTATTATTTCAAATATGACAATCTCAAGAACAAACTACCACATGGACTCAACCTTATTTATTTATTTTTATTTGAAGGTGTTTTCCAAAAATATGCATGAAGCCATCATTGCAACCCTACAACATAGGTAGGGAGATTCACATTGTCATAACCAAATCTCACTCTTTATGATTTCTCTTGCACCTTTTACTTGTAATACAGTTATATATAAAACATAATATAATATACGACATAATAAAAACAAAATATGTATTTAAAATTATATACTATGCTTTATTAGTGTATCAAAAGTTATATAGATTTTTTAAATATAATTTTAACATGGTAATATATATATATATATATATATATATATATATACAACAACCCTTCGATGACAATATATATATTCGGCTAAATATGATAACCCTAATGGCTTCAACACTTTAAGTTTTCTTAATCGAAGATCATGATCGGGTGATAGATTTATTTCTTAAAAAAAATTTATAAAGTATCGTTTGTCAGACAATAAGTTGAATTCTAACATTAATGGCTTTGTCTCTTAACGACAAGATGTGAGTGATTCTTTGGTTTCACAACTTTAGTAGCTATCGGAATCGAAAAATTAACCAATTATTCGACAAATAACACTTCATATCATATACTTAATACTTGTTTCAAAAGAGTAAAGAAAATCCTTCCATATGACCTTAATCTTTGTCTTATCATTTCAAATCATGATTTTTTTTATAAAAAAAAAATTGTTTATAGCATTCACAAATTAGATAATCTAATATAAAAGAAATGGACATAAACGAACTTAAGGAGTGACCCTAATGAAAAAAATATGTTATTTTCTTTAGAAACCTCAAGTTTAAGCACTTTTTATTTTTATTAATTATTAAAATTGAATATATATTACCATAAAATCACAATTGAAATATTAAAAAAATTATATAAATGGAACGATTTCCGTTAACATTTTTGTGTGATTACATGATAATATTTATTTTTTTTTATATTTTGAAACGTAAATAAATCATATAGACTATAAAGCTTAAACTTAGATTATCTAAAAAGAACAAAACGATGTTTTACGACCGGGACTACTCAATGGATTCATTATAACAAAATTAAAATGAAAAAAAAAGGAAAGAATTAAAGTATATATATATATATGCATGAAAATGAAAAGCCGTAATGTTGGTTTGCTGCTTTTGTCTAAAACTGACACTCCCAACTACTTAAAACGGAGATGTAACGTTCTTTGTGTCTCAGTCTCAGATCGTGTCTCTCGGTATAATCAGTGCCCCTCTGTATCCGACACGTGTCTCTAGGTACTATTCTACCGTAACTCCAACTTCACCCCCCTTCTCTCGCGCGTGTCTTACACTGTCCCCATTACGGGACAAATACAATCTTTGCGTTACACGCGCGTTTAGATGAACTGCTTCTGGATTTTCTGCATAGGGATTGCTGTTTCTCGGCTGAATTTGTGTTTCTCATGCTGGGTTTTACTGATTCCAGGAAAGAATTCTTTTTGTGCTTTTTTATTTTATTTTATTATTATATATATGGGAGAAACAAAGAATGCAATTTTGGGTGAAAAACCTTTTTTTAATTATTATCTTTAAAAATGGCCCCCAAAAATTTTTATTTGGCAAAATGACCCTCTTTCTTGCCAGGTCGACAGACCTCGCGTTTTGTAGGACGCGAGGTACGATATCGCGTTCTGCAGAACGCAATTTTTGTCGACGTGGCGTTGCAGTCCGTGGTAACAGTTTAACAGTACCTCGCGTTCTGCAGAACGCGAGGTCCCCGAGAAATTGAAAAGGCGGCTGGAATATATCGCACGGACCTCGCGTTCAGTAGAACGCGATGTCTGTGCAATTCCAGCCTGAACCACAAGCAAAAACATGCGTAAGTAGGCCTGTTCGAACTCAATTTCGAGCGTGTAAATGGTATATTTTTAGCGATCATCGAGTTTGGGGTTGTAGTACTGAAAATTGTCTATCGTATGATACTAACATGGTTAATTTCCGTCCATTCTACAATGGTTTAAAATGGCTTCGAAAACCCTATGCTATCATACTTTTTCTGATTGAAGTTGTAATTCAACTAATGTCGATTTTCGGTTTTTTAATCCTATTAAATTTATTAAAAACAAAAATTAAATAAACGTTATAAAGTTTAATTATAATATGCAAACAAAATTAGAATACGACATTATAAAATTTAAAAGTGTTTTACATAAATATTAAAAACATAAGTAGAAAACAACAAAAAAACTAAAAATGCATATGTCCACCCGTTCCGCAGTCGGGTGGATGACGCTGGCGATCTGGATTCCTCCTCGGTCCATCGTGTGGTGGTCCCTGGTCCCTATCATCCTGACCATCGTGCGCGATCTGCGGATCTGTGCTGGGCCTAGGCGAGGAGTAAAACAAACTACCTATCGACGTATTCTCCACCATCGGAAACTCATACTGAGGTGGATAATCGATAAGCAAAAGGTCAGTCGTGGGCGTATGGGGGCGATAGGCATCAGTGGAGCCGTACTGGGGTGGAGGCATCGTCTGCTCGAAAGTCGATGGATCGCTATGCAATGGTGGGGCAGAAGATGATGCCCCTGGAGTGTCATATCGTGGTCTCGGACCGCGCTGCGTCGACTGCCTCTGGGTTTGCCTCTGGGTCTGCCTCTGGCTCTGGGACTGGCTCTGGGTCTGGCTCGCTCCCCGGCTCCCACGTGGGCGGTTTTGGGGTTGCTGGGGAAGCCCGACTTGGAGCTCGTCCGGAGTAAGGATATGTGGCATCCCATTGTCCCTATACCACTGGTCATAATTGAAAGTGACCAAATGACCCCCTACTATAATTGGTTGGAGAAACTCTGGGCGTCTGAGAAATCGTTGACCCCAAAGCGCTATCCAGATAGCGTGGTGCTCGGCCCAGTCAATCTCCGTCTTCCCCTGACGCGTAAGATTGTGGAACTCGTCCATATTTTGCGGAGGGCGTGGAACATTTTGGACGTACCCAAACTGTCGGAGTACCCTATCCGCAGAATGCCACACGCAAATTTCGTAGTTCAGCAGCGGCACGACGGAAATCCAGAGGTCTCGCTCTTGCACAATATCTGCTGGAGTAATGAGGCGAATCTCCTCTGAATCGTAGGGCATCCACACGAACTAAAAAGAATGAAAAAGTTAGTAAAATTTCTATATGAAATATTATTGGAAAAAATAGTATGGAAAAAACCAAAATAATTGTTGAATTACCTTGTCCTCCGTCAAGGCATCGAATCTATGTCTGTATGCTTTCTGGGAGTCCGGCAGGCCGGCGTGGGATAGTGCGGTGGTCCACCTTTAAATAATGAAAAAGATCGTTAAATAAAATAATTTAATAAAAAAATATAGTAGATTATGTAGTACCTCCGTAGAAGCGGAAATGACAGAGGACTGGGAATCCTAAGTTGTGGTGCCAAAGTAGGGATCCGAAGCTAAACCCAAGCCTGCAGGAATAAACAGCATCCTCCCATCGATGCTTTGGAGGCGTCAACGTTTCTGCAGAGGTCTCTTATAAGAAACGCCAAGACAGCTGACCCCCAAGATTTTCGTCCAGACTCGTCTAAATTTGTGAGATGATAAAGCCACATAACGTGCACTTTGTTGCGAGTTTTGTCGGGCATTAATATCCCGCCAATAATGCGCAAGATGTGGGCTCGCGCATACCGCTATGAAAATATAAATTAATAAAGGCATCCTAATTAAAAAAATTGTAAGTTCATCCTAAATAATAAAATTGTAAGTATCCTAAATATTTAATGTAGGCAACCTAAATATTTAATAAAGTATCCTAAATAGTTACTGAATTCATCCTAAAAATTTATCCTACATATTTATAATTCATCCTAAATATTTATTAAAAAGATCCTAAATATTGTCTGAATTCATCATAAAAAATTCATAAAGCAGCCTAATGTGCAAATAAATAATTTTAATTTAATAATAAATGTAATAAAAGCATACTAAATATAATAAAAAAATACCTCAAGTGTAACATCATCCGCATCGGGGGGAGGGGTTCCAAAGTTGTCCTCCAAGTACGATAGAGAAATTTTCCCTCCGTCCCACACTCCATCAGGGGGCATCACGCCAATTTGTTCAGCAAATAGGAGTGGCCAATGTCCCATCGCTATACCAGTAATAACGTTGCCATTTATAGGCAACCCCAGAATGTAGGCAACATCCTGCAACGTAATTGTTGCCTCGCCAAATGGAAGATGAAACGTGTGCGTCTCGGGTCTCCACCGTTTAATCAGCGCGCTGATCAACGGCGGTCTAACCTTCACCCCCTATATAGCGAGCTATGTGCCCAAAACCAGCCCGCTCAATCAAACGCATAACAGCAGGAACGGGTGCGACTGTGATACGATTAAGGTAACATTGTAAGTTACGTTCGTATCCCTAAAAAAAATAAAATAAAATAGTTAGTAAAATAAAAAATTAATTAAATAATTTTTTTTAGAAATTAATAGGGAAAAAAATAATACCTCTAGACTGTTTCGCCAATATTCACTGCAGTGACTCGCTTGGTTGCGTAGCAAGGGCTCTATGTGATCGAACGATATATAAAAGTTGCTGACAAATTTTTGTAAAATTTCTATAGAAATCGCGTTCTGTGGAGGTTTTTAGGAAAAAAAACCTCCAATTTATAGAGGACCTCGCGACGCTTGGGATGCGAGGTTAATGAACCTCGCGTTCTATAGACCACGATATTCACGTACCTCGCGTCCTATAGAACGCGAGGTTCACTGAAAAGGCGCGTCAGTGATCAGACGCGTGAACTGAACGGTCAGAAAGGACATCGCGTTCTACAGAACGCGATGTCGTGGGGTTTTTTAAATTTGAGTTTTTAAAGCGGGAAACTCATTTAATATACAATAATAACAAATTTTATTTACAATAATAACAATAAAAATAAAAATAAAAAATAAAAATAAAAATTAAAATAATAATAATAATAACAACAATAATATTAAGAACAATAATATTAGAGTTTTTAAAGCGGGAAACTCATTTAATAATATTTAATATTACAATTTTGATTTATAATAATAACAATAAAAATAACAATAAAAATAAAAATAAAAATTATAATTAAAATAATAATAATAATAACAACAATAATAATAAATGATACTAACAATAAAAATTATTAGTATGATAGTAATAATAATAACAATAATAATAAGAACAATAATAATAATAACAACAATGAATCATACTAAATATGCGTTATATTTTCAGTAGTAACTAAAAATAACGACATAGCGCAATATTTTGGAAGTTAAATTAAAACAAAACTTCCAAAATATGCGCTATGTTACCATTAGTAGCTGCAAGCGAAAACTGCGTACGTGAATACAGAAAAAAATCTATGTCGGTGCTCCTTGCCACTCCAAGAGTTTGCTATTTATAGAGGTGAATATGATGACGTGGCAACCTCGCATTCTGTAGGACGCGAGGTCACTCTTACATCGCGTTGTACAGAACGCGAGGTCTATGAGATGTTTGTATATATATATATACAGGGAGATGAATTTTTGTAAGCAGATAAGTTTAGTTTAGGTCAGTTGAATATGAGTTCGTGTAATGCTGAGTTTTTTTCCGTTGCAATTTTTATGTCCGAAATATTGTTCCTTTATGATAGTTGGAGTTCACTTAAAGATTTGTGTTCATCGGGGGTACATACCTTAATATTTACCGATATATCGCAATATTTTGGAGGTTGTATGCTGCAGTAGTGGCTTCAATGGCTGCTTCTGTAGCCGCCGTCGAGAGGATCCCCGGCTACAGTTTTGAAAAGAAAGGACTTTTAGGAAGCGGGGGCGGATTCAGATCGACATTTTCAGATGCGGCGGGTGCCGATTACATTTGTTAAGGTGGATCAAAGCTGCTACCATTTACTACGATGGGCGTTACTACGCAAGTTACTACGCAAGTTTACTACGATGGGCAGATATTCGAGGGTACCGAACTCGGCGTCCTTTTTTACTGCGAAGATCCGGTAACGATAAAGCTTCCGAGGAGATTATCGTTCAAGAAGTTGGTCAAGGAACTGGAGGCAAAAGTTCCTCATTTCAATAATCATCGTTTGTCCGACGTGAAGTATCGGGTGCCAATATCTATAGACCCTTTACAGTACTCTGTATGCCAAATTGCGGCAAATGCTGATGTGCAAATGATGATGGAAGCCCACTTCGAGTATTCAATTGGGGGGCCCCTCGAGCTGTATGTATCGTTCTCCGAGTCTAATCCAGTTGTCGAAATACCAAGCTGGGGCCGAGCGAATTTCGACTTCGATCCGAATGCCAACGTTGATAGCCCGACCGCAGGTCTACGACGTGATTTTGGCCTACTCTGTCGAGACAACGAAGTTGGTGCATCGTCATCTACTCCTCCAAGGCAGTCATGCGTAGCTAGTATCGGGTTCGAGCTGAACTAACCCCCAAACGATGAATTCGATGCACCAACAAATGCATCGTACAGTCCATACAATCCATACAATCCTTATAGTTTTGGGGGGGGAGGGAACGTCGGCTCCTTACGTTACGCACGACCATGAAGCATCATATGGCCGGCACTCAATGTATGTCTCTGGCACCGACTACGGTCAACCATCTATGGGGAGACATTCTTCTTTTGGGGGTGAGGGAGCGTCGTCTTCTTACGCTATGCACGACCATGATTCATCATATGGACGACACTCAACGTATGTCCCTAGCACGGAGTACGTTCAACCATCAATGGGAATACATTCTTCTTATGGTGATCTTGATTTTGGTCTTGGAAATGAGGTTCCTGAGCGATCTCGTGAGAGGTCTCCCGCTCCTCGACCCCAATCCTCGCCTCAAAGGGTAGTGATTCCAGAAGCTCTACTATTCCAGCTCCCGGAGGATGCTTCTGACGAAGAACCGATTAGAGAACCTGGGCCAGACGGAGACGAGCTGGGGCTATTCTATCCCAAACCAGAAGACTTGACAGAGTTACCAGAAGACCCAGAAGACACTGTCGTTCCACCACCATATTTGGACGAAGAACCGACTGCGACCAACTTTCCTGTAGACGCAAGACCAATTTCTATGTTCCAGCCACCATCCCACTTCACAACGGTTGATATGGATGCAATGGACGTCCCTGATTTTCTCCATGACGACACAATAGATGGCCGAGTCCACCGTTCTGATGGTGAACTAAGAATTGGTATGGCGTTCGCGAAGAAGGAAATTGCGGTGGCGGCAGTTAAGCAGTACAACCTTCGTCATAATGTTGAGACGACGGTTAAGAAAACCCAAGCCAAATACTACAAGGCTCACTGCGTCCAAAAGGATCAAGGCTGTAAATGGAAAATCCGTATATCAGAGTTGAAGAGGGCAGGCAACCGTTGGAAAATAACAAAACTTGAGGGGCCCCATACATGCACCGTTTCTAGCCTCAACCAGGATCACAAGAACCTGGATGCAAAGTACCTCGCGGACATCTTTTCCACACTGGTGAAAACAAATCCCACTGTGTCGGTCTCCACATGTCAGGCTGCAGCTCAAGCTGTCACCGGCTTCCGTCCAGGTTATTCGAAAGCATGGTATGCAAGGAAAAAGGCCAAAGAGGAATTGTATGGCCGATGGGAGGAATCTTACATAGAGTTGCGCCCGTGGCTTAATCTCCTGCAGAAACACATCCCCAGAATGGTTGTCAAACTTGATACGGTTCTGGCATACGAAAATGATCGTGTCGTCCGAGGTGTTTGTCAATTCCACCGGTTATTTTGGACTTTCCCCCAGTGCATCAACGTATTCAAGCACTGCAAACCGATGGTCCAAATCGACGGCACATGGTTGTACGGAAAATATACACAGATCCTACTTCTAGCTATAGCACAGGACGGCAATCACAAATGCGTTCCTGTTGCATTCGCAATCGTCCCGAAGGAGGATATGGAGTCTTGGACGTTCTTCCTTACGAACCTACGAAAATATGTCCTTGATCCTGTAATACGAAGAAGAAGGGATGAAGGGGTGTGTGTTATTTCTGACAGAGGCACAGCGCTGCTGTGGGCGATACAAAATTTGGGTAATTATTGGAAGCCTTCATACATTCACCACCGTTTTTGCTTGCGGCACATAGCCGCAAACTACCTGCTGAAATACAAGAATCGTGATGAACGTCAAATGGTGCTCGATATGGGTACGTCATTTATGTCATTTTCATTTACTATATTACTTGTTACTCGCTTCAATTTACGACCTTTTTTCATGTGTTTTTCGCCCATAACTATTCAACTATCATCCCGTAGGCAACTCGCACTACAAACAAGAGGTGGTTGAATTGCTCGAGGAACTCAGAGCGAGAAACAAAAATGGCGCTGAATACCTTGAAAAATCCCAAAGGAAAAATGGCTTCGATCGTATGACGAGGGTAAACGTTTTGGTCACATGACAACGAACTTGGCTGAGGCAGTGAACTCATCACTGAAGGGAGTTCGGTAGTTGCCTATCACTTCCATTGTCAAAGCCACCTATTATCGTTTAGCTACCCTTTTTGCGACCTTGGGCAGGCAAGCAGCTGAGTACATGGCAGGTGGACACCAAGTCCATCCAGATTTCCGCTCAAGACTGCATATTCAATTGGCCCAATCAAGACAGGTGCAAGCAACTCTCTTCTCGCGAGAAGGACACTTGTTTCGTGTTGCGGAATTTTCCAGGCGGATAGAAGGCATTCAGCACAACGCTTACGTTGTAGATCTGAGGGCAAAAACCTGCAAGTGCGGAATATTCCAAACTTTCAAATACCCGTGCGCACACGCCATTGCTGCTTGCACTAACCAACGAATAGAATACATGCATATGGTTGATCCGGTATACTTCCTCAAAACGGTGCTTAAAGTTTACGAAAAAGAGTTTCCTCCAATCGGAAATGAGGTTGATCCAAATGCTGTGGACACTGAACCGATCATACGCCCAGATCCAGCACTACTACGAGCCAAAGGACGTCCACCTTCTACAAGAATATATTGTGTCGAGGATTTGGTCGAACATCGAGAGAAAACCGGACAAAAGAAGCATTGTTCTATATGTCGAAATCCTGGGCACACAGCTCCTAAGTGTCCTAATCGCTCAGCCTCTCGTATTAATTAATTATTTTTAATTTGTATATGCGAGTTCGCCCATTACAATTGAATTAATAAAGTCAGTTTACTTCTATTTATACAGTGTATAATGGACGAAAATTGACCGTGTCAGTGTCATACGATAGAGAATTTCCAGTACTACAACCCCAAACTCGATGTTACCTAAAAATTTAAAATTTATACGTATGAAATTCTGCTCGAACATGTCTATCGACATTAGTTGAAATACAACTTCAATCAAAAAAAGTATGCTAGTATAGGGTTTTCGAAACCATTTTAAACCTTTGTAGAATGGACGGAAATTAACCATGTTGGTATCATACGATAGACAATTTTCAGTACTACGACCCCAAACTCGATGATCGCTAAAAATATACCATTTACACGCTCGAAATTGGGTTCGAACAGGCCTACTTACGCATGTTTTTGCTTGTGGTTCAGGCTGGAATTGCACAGACATCGCGTTCTACAGAACGCGAGGTCCGTGCGATATATCCCAGCCGCCTTTTCAATTTCTCGGGGACCTCGCGTTCTGCAGAACGCGAGGTACTGTTAAACCGTTAACACGGACTGCAACGCCACGTCGACAAAAATCGCGTTCTGCAGAACGCGATATCGTACCTCGCGTCCTACAAAACGTGAGGTCTGTCGACCTGGCAAGAAAGGGGGTCATTTTGCCAAATAAAAGTTTTTGGGAGCCATTTTTAAAAATAATAATTAAAAAGGGGTTTTTCACCCAAAATTGCCAACAAAGAAATTGCTTTAATTTTTAATCATTTTTATTATAAATACTAAGATCTTTAGATACTTCCGAGCTTTTTTATTTATTTTTTCATCTTTTTATGGCCTTTCCGGTTTTATTTTTGGTCTCGGCGATTCTTTAGTTTTTTTATACCGAAAATTTGCTTTTCTTATTTAATTGTAAAGTTTTGATTGATTTAAGGTAAAATACAACGGATAACTCTTAAGTTTATGTTTAGTATCGATTATATCAGTAAATTAAAATTTAATATTACTTTAGCATTGAACCTTAATTATGTTTCAATTATACCATTAGATTGTTAAAATTCCTTCACGCGATCGCACATAAACTTATAAGATTTGTCTATGTCGTCTATTTTAATGATTCAGTGGTATAATTGAAGCTTAGATTAAAGCTTAGTGTTAAAATAATATCAGTTTTTAGTTCAGTAGTATAATCTATACTAAACTTAAAGTTTAGTGGCATCTAGTATAGTTTATCCTTAATTTAATTGGGTAATTATTCCATGCACAAGCGCTTATGGAAATTTTGTTTACACATACGCTTAATTTTAGGGGTTAGGGATTTTGTTTAGGATTTAGAGTTTAGGGGTTTAAGTGTAGTAGTTTTGAATTTAGGGGTTGTTGATAGAATTTTAGGTTTATGGTTAAAATTTAGGGTTTATAGGTTAAAACTTAAATCTCTAACCATATTACCCTAAAACATAAATCTTAATCCTAAACTCTAAATTAAACCTTAAATCCTAAATTCTAACCATAAATCATAAATTCTAAACACATACACTAAAGCCCATAAACTCTAACCTTATACCTTAAAATTAAACACTTCGTAGAAACAAAATGTTTCCACCGCTATATATTATGTACGGGACAATAATCGTAATTTAAATATGAATTTGTTGCTAAAACTTGTTTTCTTGAGAAATAAGAATACAGTAGGATCAAGCTTACATTTTGGTGGCAGAGTTCAAAGTTATGAATTACTATCATTAAGCTAATTATTTTAAGGATTATTATCCTATACACTGGCGGTGAAAAGTGAAAGTTTCTACAAGCGCCTTAAATTTAGAGTTTAACGGTTTAAAATTTAGGGATACTGGTTAGGGTTATAATTTAGGATTATAATTTAAGGTTTATAAATTAAAACCTAAATCCTAACCATATTACCTCAAAGCAAAACCTCAACATCTAAACTCTAAATTTTAAACCTACACTCTCAATTCTAACCATTATCCCTAAATTCCTAAACCCTACCCCTAAATTAAGAACCTAAATCCTAAAACTAATGCCTTGTTAAATTTCCACTGCATGTGTTGGATATAAATTCTTATTTTAATATTTTTCTCAGAACTTTGTTTTTAATTTGCATTAAATTATGTATAAACAAAGTCCAAATCTTTCAGAACCATCTGTCTATAAAAATAAACCCTTTCCTTTTAGATCATCAATCAAAAGCAAACCCAGAAAAAAAGAAAAGAAAACTCAACATTTGTCTCCTTTTGTTTCTCTCTCTTTCTCTCTTTTATTTAAGGAGCCAAAAAAACATCAAACCCTCTATTTTAATGGCTACTTCACTTACACTGTCGACTCCACACACTGATATCCCAACAACAAAACCCATTGAAGACGAAGCTAAACCAGCTATGGAGTTTGTGAAGAGCAGCAACAAAGGGAGGAAACCTAATGGGAAAGCTCCCCACCCAAAGAAACAGCCACAAAGAGGCATGGGAGTTGCTCAACTCGAACATTTAAGGAAAATGAGTGAAACCAGAACCCCAACCACCATAACCCATTTCCCTTGTGGAACTATAGGAGGAGGAGCTGGTGGTGGTGGTGGTGGTAATATCCCCGTGCTTCACGGTGTGGCGAACTACGGTGTTCCCATGGTGATCAATGGTGGAAATGGAGGGTTCTGGGGCTGGGGTGGGGAAACAGATGGTTTGATGATGCAAAGAGTTGTTGGAAATGGAGGGTTTGGTGGGTTTAATGGTCAGGTTTTGGTGGGAAATCCTGGTAATTTGCAGGTTGGTGTTGTGGAGGCTTCTAAAGAGCTCTCTTCAATGCCAAAGTTTCAGCATTGCAACCCTGATCCTTGTGATTCTTCTTGCTTCAAGGTCTAGTTTTTCTTAATCTGCAAAGTTTTCTGACCTTTGGGTTTTGTTTTGTTTGTAGTCTGTGTTTTTGGGTTTTGTTATTTTTTCTGTTTGATTCCTGAGAAAACATGAGAGGGAGAAAAGAGGAGACTTTTCTAGGCCATCTTTTATTGCTATTCTTACTGGATCACTTTTCTACATGTTGCAGAAGAAGCGTTGCAATGGGGTATTGAACAAATTTGTCCAAATTTTCCCCAGGGAAGAAGTTGATTTCCATGGATGGAACCTGGAAAACAATCAGAACTACACCAATGAAGAGATGAATGGATTCAGTGCAAGAGCTGCAAGGAGTGCTTATGCCTATGCAGAAACAACAGGAGGCCAAAAGAAGAACACGAATGATGTATAAATGAAATTATGTTTCAATCAAAACACATTTCTTTTTCTTGACTCTTTTGAATTTTGATGTAACCCTTTTTCTGGGTTTTTGTTTTAGCAGACTGTGGATGTGTTGGCTATTCACAAGAAGGGAAACTCAGTTGGCACTGGAAGTTATGTGATGGAGTATGAATTTTTCCCAGGGAAAAATGGCAGAAACACAGCTTCCAAGGAATGGGAATTGTCTCAACAAGGTTCTTTTTCGCTTGGTTCTGAAGCTTCTCATGCTAATGCTTCTAATTGTGTTGATTTGTCTCTCAAGCTTTCTTATTAGAAGCATATATATACAGGGAAACTGTCTGTTTTTCCTTTAGACTTTTGTTTGGTTTTTACTGTTACATTGATTTGGTGCTGTATGTGTAACAAAAAACCAAATTCTGAATACAGCTTTTGAAAAAGCTTGTCTTTTGTTTAGATAAAAACTTAAATACTTAATTATATCTAATATTGCAAATTTATCCTTCTGTTTTCTGCAATCCATGTTGTCAGCTTCAAAAGATTTGTAAATTTCCCAAGCCTTGCCTGGAAACTATATGTAAAAGAAACTGGCTGCCATTGACAAATATAGAAGATATGTAGAGTTGTAGACTGTAGAGACTGGTATTGTGTTGGCTGCCATCAAAATTCTTGAGTTGTGAGAATGTTGTATTTGATCATGTTAGCTCCATTTTTCTTTGCATCTATGATTCCGAGATCTTATACCGTCTATTCTAACAATGTTGTCTCTAAGATTCGATTACGGGTTTGGGTTTTCCTTAATCTTTAGATTATGTATATATATAGGATGGAAAGAATGGGCACAAAACCCTAGCAACTGTATCGTGTTTCTTTTAGAATTTTACTTTTATAAAGTGGTGAGACACAAGGAGGGTATCTCTAGCTTTCTGTTAATGGGAGTGAGGTAATTAAGTAAACCTTTTTAGGGTTTGCTTTTGAAAAACGTGTAACCAAAGCATATATAGGCTATCACTTTCCAGGAAAACTGAAGCAAAACACACAGACATACACATACATACATATATTTATATATATATATATATCTAACGGTTTTGGAGATCATCAGAAACTGGCTGCTGGCTAGTGCCTAGTGGCTACTGCTGTAATTGATGAGTGGAGGTGAAAGTTTCAATATAAACTTGGGACGCACAAATAATCTTAAACTCGGATTTGAACTCTAAAAACCATGTTAAATACTAAACAAAGTCGACCCAAACTCAGTCTAAATGTAAAAAGTTTGTGAAGAAACTGTTGTTAATTCGAAAACGAGTTGATAGAAAATGGTGGAACATTTAGAAATGCAGGATGTGTGGTAGTAGCAAAAGCTGAGTATTGCGAACTTTTTTATTGGTTGCTGATCACTGATGTTTCTTAATTCCCCAGCTTGTCCTTTTGGCTAAAAAGAAGGAAAAAAATAAATAAAAAATCAGAGCGTGGACGGCAGGATTCGAACCTGCGCGGGCAGAGCCCACATGATTTCTAGTCATGCCCGATAACCACTCCGGCACGTCCACAAGCTCTGATAAAATGTTCGATGTTTCATAAATATTCTATTCCTCAAAATATCAGTTTGTTTTATTTTAAAATTTAACAAAATTAAATATAAAAATATACTTTTTATTTATTTTTATCTAATTATCAGTACACTAATAATTGATATGAGATCCCATCATTTGATTGATTTGATCACCTATTCCATTATTACAAAATTCATGCTGGCCTAAAATTACAATACCGAAAATTTTACTGTTTACCTAAAATCTCGATTTAAAAAAATGTTACAAATCCTCTATGAACATTTACCAAAAATCTTGCTTTTATAGTTGTTATATAAAAAATAACTTTAATATATATATATATATATATATATATATTTAAATTTAATCTTGTTGAAATATTCAAAAAAAAATTAATCTTGTTGAAGGATCTTCCGATTGCGTAATTGGTGGAAAGCTCCAACAACCAAAAAGAATTTTCAAGAGTGCCTCAATTGAGGAGAGTATGGTCTGTAGATCATATCTAGCTTATCGTTACTTACTTTGTACGTCGAGCCGTTGTGTCATGTGTGTGATTCATCCTAGTTGATTTGGACGGAAAACCACATGTGGTTCATCGCAGTTGATTAAAGATTCGATTGAAATGTTTGAAGACTTGAAGGCTCAACTTAGAAAGGTTGAAGAATCTGAAGGACCCAATTGACATGTAAAGAAATAAATTTGTGTTTAGGGATTTTGACCAACCGTGTAATCGGATGATTCTGAACAAACCTAAATATCAAAAGATTGTAACGTCAGTTGATTTTTTTAAGAAAAAAAATTAAAACCTTTAAAATGCAATGATTTGATTATTATTAGTAATTCAACAAATTACCAATACCATTTAATATATAAATGTGTTAGCAGCCGCTCATTGTTACCCAAACCCTTAGAACGATGTTGGATATCGTTATCTAATATGAATATTAGAATTCAAATTCATACAAAATATAGGTATATGAATATCTTTAATCACTCGACCAATTAAAGAATCTCAATAATTTCTTACTTTTAGTAATAATTATTCGTTAGAAAAAGAAAAATAAATGTGTCAAATAACAATGATCACCTTCACTTCAGCTCCCAACGATCAAAATCAACCACTTATCATCCCCTCACCACAATAAGTGTCTGTCACAAAATTAACGTTGTCATTGACCTATCGAAGGAATTCGCTTTCGTTGTCCATTGAACCGTCGAGCCAACGATGTTGTCATGATCCTCCACGTTTCCCCACCTCCGTACGCTTCGGAGCTGATTGGAGCCCATTCCTCACACCCCACAGAGCCCGGGGACGTCGGAGTTGCAAAAGACCCTTTGGACCCAAAAGCCTCAATGATAAGAAGCTTGAAATCCCCAATTCAAGGGTTCAAAAGCCTTTTAAAGTCCTCTTGACAAGTTGCTATGCAATGAAAGCATGGTGCTTTTAGTGTTACTTTTGGCATGCACAAACAAAGACGATATGAATTCTAAACTCTAACTAAAATTTTAAATTTTAAAATTAATAAATTTATGTAAACTAAAGTCTAAATATCATATGTATCTAACTATTTTCTTTGGAAAAAAATTGTTTTAGATATAATTAAAGTCTAACGTAGTCATAGTGTGAGAATGGTGCCATGATGGTTGAAGACTATAACCGACGGTGAAGTGTTGGTAGAGGTAGTGAACGACAGAGAAGAGAGAAAAGGAAAAGTGATATATTAAAAATTGAACTTATCGGTGTGTCTTTCTCATAGCAAAAGGTGGGCTTATATAACCCCAAACTACTAACAAACTTAATAAAATTAATGGGCTGAAACAGCTGGCCCAACTGACTCTAAAATGTTAAGAAATTAATAATTAATTATATTAAAAAGATCTTGTTTAAAAAAATAAAAAAAAAATATGTCTTCAAATGGACTTTAAAAAATGGATACGTCTAATCATTCAAGTTAATCCACATGGAGTTTTGCAAGTTGATTTCTTTTTTATTATCGCATAATTAATACACATTTACACTTTATCTATCTGCCTATTTATGGTGGCTTTGAATGGAGTTTCGTTTTCTATTCAAATTTCACATCATGTTCCATTTTTTATATTCTTTATATCTGTATTTTATTGGTAGGTTAGTCACCTTACTTTACCTATAATTATTTTTTTAATTTCACAAATATATACACATTAGAAAAAAACCCAAATTGTTTAATTTTAAAACAATTTTGTAAAATGTTATTTTAAAAAACCCAAATTTATATTATTTTAATAATCCATCCTATACAGTTCATATTTTTATGATCATTACAAACTTAGAGATGATAATGATATTTTAACATTTTTATTACATCCGCTATTAAACAAGAGATACGGAAGAGGACTGGATCTCTGATCAATAGATTATTATTAAGAATTCAGTGTTTTTAGTCTTTGAATCTCGATTTTTTTATAACCATCGATATTTAATTTAACTACAATAAATATTTATTATAGGAAAAATCTTTTCAACTCAATTTACTCCATTCACAATGTTAAGATTCAAACCTCTGACATTGCTTAAGAGATCTCGTATCTCATCACAACCCAAACAACTTGTACTTATGGATAAATATACAATGAAATGTTGCATTAATAGTTTATATTGAACCTCTATATGATTCTATTGCTTTTTTTATGTCAATCTTCTTATAATAATATTTAAATGTAAGATATGGTCTTCATAACTGTGCTAGTATATTTGGTCGGTTGGTCAAGCTGCTCATCTTTCCCCCCTCATTTCTTATTAGGTCATGAATTTTAAACCCATTGTGAACACTCTCATTCTTTTCCATCCCCTCTAAATAGGATTAAATTTAAAATTTGTCAAAAAATATAATATTCACAACTTGTAATTAATTCATTAAAGAACGATGATTAAAAAATATTCGATGTCAAAGTTAAATCTTTATTCAAAGTAGTAAAGAAATTGCAACTATGATAGTGATGGTCATTTTGCCAACTTATTTTTGTAAAGAAACATGTGGTGGAAACAAAGCATCTAGGCCATTGTTTTGACAGAAAAGTCATAAATTTCCCAATTTGTACACACATGTCCTCATGGAGATATATACATTTAAATTTAGAATTAATTATTTTTTATAATTATAAAATAATATTCTCAATATAAAATGTCTGGTTTTGTTTGAAGAATCTTATGTCTTATTTCATAAAGTTAATTATTGTTTGTCGTAGTTAACTTAATTTTTTTATAAAATAAATTGTTAATTGTATATTTTCAAATATCATTTCATTATATGTCGATAGGCACGAGTTGATCTTTTATTAAATAATTACAATATGAAAAATATAACCATGAAAAGGGAATTCCAACCATTCCAAAGTTGAAGATAAAGTCATAAATGTACCAAAAAGAAGGATTTTTATGTCAAGAAAATTGAAACATTTCCAAAAGAAGAAGAATTATATTGTGTAGATTAGGGTATAATAAGATAATTAGATGAGGTAAAATCTAACGGCTTTGATCTCTGCTCAACCTGCAGATCCCAATGATCGTAGCTGATGCATCACCATCATCGACGATCATGTGCTTTTGAAGTTTTTTCAAAGAGCGGATGATAGCCGTTGATCTTGACTCTGTTTCGCCGTGATCTTGATTCCCAGCTAATCTCGATGTCGATGATGCTTCTCCATTGGATGTCCCTCCTGAGCCTACGTGAGATGAGGAGCACCCAATCTCATCCTGCATTCGTAGCAAAAAAGAAGCGGTTTCACCATGTTAAACAAATCACCCTGTTTGTTTACTCAGAAAATGCATGTCAAAAACATTCAAACAAAAATAATTTGAAAATCTTAACTTATAATTCTAATTAAACATTTTCAGAATCAAAGCTCAATCTTGAAAAAGAAAATTTATGATACTTATGAAGATGAATATAACCAGAGAAAAGGAAACAAAAACATACCTCAGAGCAAAAACTAAGATTTCTTCTCCGCTTCAACCTAAAACCGCCGCCGTCACCGCCACCGCCTTCAGTACTACTCGAAGAATCCGAGCTAACCATTGGCTTCGTCATCGAGAAAGAAGAAAAATCCCCTGACCATGGAACCACCTGATTCTCTGCATCTTCTTCTTCTTCTTCTTCTTCGTCGTCGTAATCTTCCTCTTCTTCGTCATAGTCAGCCTCCGATGACTCTTCCGACTCCGCGGTCACTTCGCAAGTATTTTCGTTGTTGACGACGCAAGACTCGCAAACGGAGACAGCGGGGCTGAGGTGTTGACCGGAGGCGAGCCAGGGAGTTGGGTTTTGACAGACGTGGCAGAGGAGGGTTCGTGTGTGCTTAGCCACGAGGAAGTTGGCTCCGTGAACCTTGACGTCGCAGTCCCAACATAGGTTCGCTTGGTCCGATTCGCAGCGCATTCGAGCTAACCCTCCGCATAGTTCACACTTCCTCATTTTCTTTTCTTTTCTTTTCCTTTCCTTTCCTGGAAAAACTTTATCTAACGTTAGATAAAATGAAATCGAAGTATTGAGCCCAAACTAGCCACGCCACTCTACCTTTTTACTATTTAAAATGCGCAAAGGATAGTTTTGTAATTTAAGGTGTTCCTTTACTAATTATTTCGAAATCTAAGTTAAATCTCGATATCAAAAACTGTCTATTTTTCTCTTTGCAATATTCAAATTTAATATATACATATATATATATATATATATATGTGCAAGTGAAGCGACCGAACACGGCTTCCAAAAATGAAGGGCCCAAAAATAAAGATCATATGTAGATTAGATAGTTATAATATATTTTTTAAATAAAGATAGTTATAAATTTTTATATTTAATAATTAACAACTTATGAAAAACTTATATCATTCTTCAAATTAATTGTAAAATACAAACATTAATATCTTCTAATTACATAATTGAATGTTTCTTGTATATTATCGATCAAGCCATTATTTCTTTGGATAAGAGATTTGAACAATATCAATTATATGAAAATATTTTTAGCTTCTTGTTTCATTATGATAAATCACTTTCGTTAAAAATTTTGGTGAGTTATCTGATGTTGATGGAAATGCATCATTTATTGAGCTGAAATTATTTAAAGACTTTTACCTAAGGAAAAAATGAGAACAATAGATTTATTAAGGTTTTTAAAATGTTTTAATTGCTTCTTAAATGCGACAATTCTTATAGAATTTTATTGACTATTTTTATTATTGTTGCTTCTACATAACGAAAATTGAAGTTGTTGAAGTCATACTTACAGACAATTATGTCGCAAGAAACGTTAAATAGACTTACTTTGATGGCAATTGAGAGTGATCTTTTGGAAGAAGTTGATATTGGAAATGTTGTAAATGATTTTGCTCAAAACATGAAAAAAACGGCAATTTTAAGTGAAAATATTAGATTTTTAGTTGTTTATATGTGAATTTTTGTTGTTCGAGAGAGTAACTAATTTTTTTTGAAAAAAATATTTGAATTATAAATTAAGGGGCATATTTTAATAAATTACACACCCCATAAATCTTTGAACCACCCCTGAATTTAAGTATCAGTTTCATGTACTATAACAATTAATTATAATTGTAAATTACTAGAAAAATAATTAGCAATAATGTTTTTAGCAGCGGCAGATCTTGACCTTATAGTTTAAAGGGACCTAATTAATATTTTTAAAATTTTATTGGTCTAATCAAAATTTTCAAAAAATTTGAAAGATTTAGTGAGAAATTTATTTTTTAAACGTGTGGGTCTAATTAAAGTTTTTTGAAAAGTTTAATGACACTTTTAACAACTTTGAGGCTAAAATTAAAAATATAAAAAATTTTTAAGACTTTATGAGAATTTGTTATAAATTTTGAAGAAGCCTAATTAAAATTTTAAAAATATTTTAGAGTATAATAGAAGTTTCCAAAATTTTGGCGTGCCAGAGCCCCACTGATTTTATACACCATCCACCTCTGGTTTGTAAAAATATGATAAAAAAAATTATGACAAAAAATTATTTCATATTAAAAATATAATAATAAAATTTATTCAGCAAATGATTATAAATATAGTTTTAGAGAATCTGTATACAAAATTAAAAATCTCTAATCTAAACCCTTAATTTATGATATAATAATATTTTAGATATTCTATTGTCAAATATTAAAAATAATATTAATTATTATTTAAAAAATGATTCAATTGAAAATTTCAATTAATTTGTGATATAATATAAATGTGATATTGACGAGAAATTATTAGATGAACCCGACTCACCACGTCATCCGTTGTCTCGGTCATTAAGGTCAATCAACTTTAAAATAACTATATAATAACTACCTATTTTTTATTAACATGAATGAAAGAGGTGATAATTTAACTTAGAAAAAATAAGATTGATAGACCTTATTGACTGGAACTACGAATGACGTGGTGAGCCGAGTCTATTTAATAATTTTTCGATATTGACAATGGTGATGTGTACATAGGAGGAGGACGTGTTTAGTTGGATGTTGGTTAGGTGCCACGTGGAAGACCGTGGTGGGTGAAATATTTATTTTTCTAAAACCTAGAAGATTGAAGATTGGGTTGATGATATGGCAGATTCTGCAAATCCATCCTACGTGGACGAATTGAAACCGTGGCTGGACCAGGAGCCACGTGAACAGCACCTGGCTGATTCTCGAAATCCCATAATTTTGATGATGTGGCATAATGGGATGGGACCCACCTTTACGTTTTTCCATGCCTTTTTATCACCTTATCCATCTCCTCCTTTATTCGCAATTTTGGACATAATATCTTTTTATTCGAAAGAAAGAAAGAAAACCTAACAACATTATCCTTTCATCTTCGAACTATAACACTCCTTTTTAAATCATTTGTTAAAATTTTAAATATTTTAATTTTATTCTTGAGTTATAACACTCATTTTAAATCGATTCATAATTTTTTTAATATTTGAATTACATCCTCAAATTATGACTCATTATAAGTCAGTCTCCAAACTTTTAAATATTTCAATTCATCTCTAAATTTCCAGTATATGCTAATCGTATTAGATGTTAATAATTATTTTTTTATAAAAAAATAATGGGTCATGTAAATACTGATGTGTATTATGTAATAATATGATGAGATATAAACAATAATTTGAAGACGCAATTGAAACATTTAAAAGTTTAAGGATCAATTTAGAATGAGAGTTATAATTTGAGAATAAAATTAAAACATTTAAAAGTTTGGGGGACCAATTTAAAATGAGGGTCATTATTTGAGGATGAACCTAAAATATTCAAAAGCTTGGAGACCATTTTAGAATTATGATCATAGCTTAAGGATGATATTGAAACATTCAAAATTTTAAGGATTAATTTAAAATGAAGCACATAATTTAGGACATGTAACGTAGTAATTTTTTTTACATATGATGTAGTGAACTCTTGATTTTATTTAAAGGCAAAGTAATTTAGATTTGAATTTTCAGATAAAAACCATACATCATTTTGTTAATGAAATTCAGGTTTAGCACGCTGAATTTTTAATTTAAATAATTATGTAACTAATGTTAACCAAATTATTAAACACAACATAATTAATTAAAAATAAAAATGTATAATCTTATTAAAAGAGTTAGAAATTTATAGTACGATATCAGGTTTTATAATAGATGGAGTAATCAGTACATGTTAATTTTTTTTCTCTTAAAAATATTAGTATTATTTTTTTTTAAAAATAATTTAATTTTAATAATTTGCAGTTTCATCTAGGGGTGAGCGTTCGATCGAGTTGAGTCGAGTCAAAAAATTTCGAGTTATTCGAGTTGACGCGTCATATTTTACAATTCAAACTTTATTTGAAATTTTTTTGATTCGAGTTTAAGAAATTCGAGTCGAGTTTTCGAGTTCCCATAAAAATTTAATTGTAATTATTTATGATGTTATAATACGGCTTGATTTCAATTTAAACGACTTTCTCTAATCATATAAGATATGCACACACTACGCCAAATTTGGTATATAGCGGCACTGCGGCGAACTATTGCGGCGCTGCTTTAAGAGGCATTTCTTGCGGCGCTTTCTTAAGCGCCGAGAAAGTTTTTAACGGCGCTAAAAAACGCCGCTATAAGGTTAAAAAACGCCGCTAAAGAACTGTTTTGTTATAGTGACATATATATTTTTTTCATATATTTTCACATGTGACAATATTTATTCATATCTTTATATATCGGTATGTATACATCATAAAAAATTAAGGCATTCGTCTCGAACTTAATAATAAATCTACTAGTTACTTAAAATTTCAAGTTATTTGAATTTCCATTTTACAACTCAAACTTTATTTAAAATTTTTTCGAGTTGTTCGAGTTTATGAAATTTCAAGTCGAATCGAGTTATTCGACTTTTTCAAGTCGAATTTTGCTCACCCTTATTTTCATCCGACATCGCCCATATGGTGCACCTAACGCATGATATAAACCAAAATTTATCCTACTATAATTGGAATAATGAAAATGACCAATTATATATTTTGCATTATCCTATTTAATAATGGCATAAACCTTTGAAATGTATGGGCAAGAAGCCAAGAATGGATTTGTGGGCTCCTTTTTCATGAGTGGAGCATTCTTCACCAAGTGTTTTTTAGGTAACGGAAATTTATTTTATATCTTTTCTTCTTCCATTTTTAGTAGATTTATTAATTTAAAATAATTAGTGGCAGGTTTTGATGATGTGGCAAACTTCACGTGAAGATACCTATGTGGCACACAATTAAGGGATGGTTTTGCGGATTGGAAGTCAACCTAATAATTTGTCAATATTCAATATACATGCTTGATAGACGGACAATGGAGTTTTTTTCTTTAATTTTATAATTAAGATTAAGAAATCGTAATTTTTAATAATTTTAAAGTGATTAGAAAATAATACATGTTCATAGTTTTCTTAACTCTTTAATAATGTATATAAATCTCAAAGACAAAACTGCTCAAACTTATTAAAATGAGTCTAATGATTAATCTACAACGTGTTGTTGATCATTTTAAAGATAAACATTGACTATAAATTTTAAAGTTATTCTATACGCAGGACGAGAATTGTACCTTTTACCAACAGAACAATAAACTTCACCGTCAATCTATCAGATGATTAATAATATATATTAATGTGGGAAGATAGGGAAGGGGAATATGTGGAGGAGAATGGGGATAAGGGGGGTTCTTTGCATATAGACTCCCTTGTAGGAAACACCAATTTGCCCATTTAATATTTTCAAAGAGTGATGTGGTGTGAGCCCCCCACAACAATTTTCTACGCACATAACTTCTTGTTTCTTCTTAGCTTTTATCAGTGTCTAATCCTCACCATTTGTTACCTTAAGTCAAGATTTTAATTATGTTATGTTTCAATAATAAATTATGTATTGTACTTTAATTTTTACATGTTTTAAGAGATATCATGTTGATGTTATAATATCTTTCTTTTATTAAAATTGATTGGTGAGGGGATATGCACTTTTTTAATTGGAGCAAATTAGTTTTAGTTTCATAGTAATTTTCGATGATATTTTAATTAGTGGCTAATGAATTTTTTTGAACAATAACATTTGATTTTTATTAATCATCATAAAAGATAATACAATACAATGCATCAATAAGAAGAAGAAAAAGACTAGTCCTCTAAAAGTCTCTTACAATGGTGTAAAGTAAAGCATACACTTCCATCGGGATTAGCCTACCAAAATTCAGAAACCTTCATGAATCTCATTGTCTCTATTCAAACAAGATGCTTTACGGAGTGAAAAAAGAGTGGTGAGCGAGCCAAGCTATTAGGCCGATTGCTCTACTACCCAGGACTGATTACATAGACAACCAACCATCAATCAAGTAAGGATCCATCTTTCTAATACCATAGACATAATCATAATCAGAGATTAACATCGTGAAGATCTCTATACGAGCACCGACAGATCGTTAAGGTATGCTGAAATCATGACACAAGGATAGATGAAACGAACCACAAAAAATTAAAGAAAAACGTGTCACAAGGACAAAGGAAACACGTGCCATAAAGGCAGAGATTCTTATTAAAATATGAAAAAACAAGAAAAATAATAGACATGGTGGTCGACAACCAATACTAAGACTGGTTGCCGACTAGCAACCAAAGGAAAAAAAGCAAAGTTGCAGGAAGGGGTGTAAATGAACCGATCTCGAATGAATAAGATTATGTTCGTGTTCGTTTGTTTGTTTTTAAAGGTGTTCGTGTTCGGTTAAATTTTTAATATTGTGTTCGTTTTTGTTTATTTATTTTTGAAGGTGTTCGTGTTCGTTCGTTTAAGTGTTCGTGAACGAGTTCGTTTAAGTGTTTGCGAACATATTCGTTTTAGTGTTCGCGAACATGTTCGTTTATACGTTCAAAAATATTAACTAAATTAACAATAAATAAATAAATAATACAAAAGCAACAAAATAAAACTTACATTTCAACATGAACTTATATAACATCCTTAGAAACAACAAAAAGTAGTATTTAGATACATCCACAAGAATTTTCATCCTATAAACAAGCTTGTCCGTGAACATAAACGAACCGAACACACCTATTCGTGTTCGTTCGTTTATTAAACGAACATAAAAATTTTGTTCATAGTCGTTTATTTAGCTTAATAAACAAACATAAACGAACGCTATATGAACGCTTCACGAACGGTTCATCGAACGCTTTGTTCATTTACACCCCTAGTTGCAGGCGGCAAAAATTTGAGAGAGAGGGGCTAGGTTAATTCAAAGTTTAAATTAGATACTATAGTAGCTAATGAATCTTAATTAGTCAAGTATATATAGATGAGATCCATTTACACAATGTAAAATTCAACTAATTTTACACTAATCCATGATCATTGGATGAGTGAAATGGATGGATAAGATTAGAAGTAGGACATGTGAAGATTATCACTTGAAAAAAAACAGTACGGAGTTAATCTCATCCATCCATTTTACCCATGTAATGGCCATGAATTAGTGTAAAACTAGTTGAGTTTTACACAGTATAGGTGGATACATTTTTAATTGGTTGCTATCGATTTTTTTTATGAAAATTATTATCTAAACTGCACTATGTTCGGATATTTCGGCCAGACTTTAAATTAACCAAAAAATTATTATTCTTTAGTTTCGATCCAAGATAGCAATTCAATTCAAGTAGTAATAAATTGAAAATTGGTTTCTTTTGTTAGATTTTTATTTGTTAGCCTTTATTTTTCCCTATTGAGTTGAGTTTTATATCGGAGTTTAAAACAAATATTGATTTTTAAATATTATAAGTCAAGCTTAGATTTTAAAATATATTAGCTATATATTAAATTTTCGATTAATTCATTTAATTAATTTATTTCGAATCAAATTAGTCAATAACTGAATTTTGAAAGAAAAAAAATCTTTAACTATTTATTGACTGAATACTTCGATTACCCGTTGGTTAACCGAGCTAAATTTTGATTCGGTCAACTAGTTTGGTTTTAACCCATTGCAACTTTATTGGGAACACTAAAGGAAAAATGTTACAATATCTTGGTATCCTCCTTAAACAAAAATCTCATGCCCCTTTTCAGTGTCCCTTTTTATATCTCAACACTAAAAAAATTAAATATAAACAAAAATACTAAACAAAAACTCTAAAAAAGGCTGAGGATTTTTGTTCCTTCCTTTAAAGTTTGAAGGTTGTTTTGCCAATGTATACCAAATCTCCGTTGTTATTGAAGGCTTGTCTTATGAATCTCTTGAATCGTTTAACGTCTTTTACTTGGCCCAATAAGCTAACGGTTGATGTTCATTTTTTATGGCCCAATAAGGATTGAGGACAAATGATATCAAAGAAGTTTTGATCCCATGTTAAAACTCATTAGCTAGGGCTTATTCAAGGGAACCTGTATTAGTGTGTTCAAGGACGGACGTAAAATTTTATGTTAGGACGCGGAATTTTATGTTTAATAAAATTATATGAGAATATAAAAGTTTCAAACATACAAAATTAGATCAATCTAAAATATAATTTTTTTTATAAAATATATAAGAATTTGAAATATCCAAGAAGTACGCTGACTGCCCTCTAAGTTAATTATGTGTTAAGCTTATTCTGATGTGCGCGTTACCAGTTCGTTTTAGGAACATTTCTTGTGTGCTTAAAGCTTTTCTAACATGTTATAGCAATTTACAATTAAGTATTTAGTGAAGCATAGTTAAGAGGGTGGGAGAGTGGTTGCATCTAGCATAGTGTATAGTTGAATTTAAAGGACGGTTTTATTGTAAATGTCATACATTAATATACATTGTAAATAGGGTAAAGTTAGTATTTTGTTACAAAATGGACACTGCATCGTCTGTTGTCATCAATGGATAACATGACATATTAAAATTAATGAAAAATATCTCATCTAATCCATCAACTGTAACTAAAACTTTATTTTGATATTTTTAATGTCTCTAAGTAATAATTCAAAAATATAGAAAGGAAAAAACCAATTTTTTTTAAATATATGAAATTTCATATTTTTATTTTAAGTGATCTAATTCACAAAATTCATAGTTTGATGGTTAAAATAGAATCATCCTATTAGTGACTTTAGAGGTAATTTACCCTTTTGTTTATGAAGAGGCATCAATCCTACGTACGGATGGCCATTTGACCTATAATCGATGAGTTTTGAAAAATATTTTGAGGATAAGGTCGGGTCGGGTTTGGGTTTAAGGTAAAAAAAAACCTACCTGACCCGATCCAAAATAATAGTTTAATTTTATTCTAAATATTTAGGTATAATTGCTACAATGCCCCTCTCTTTATATATATATATTTCAATTATCTATCTATTTTGTCTAATAAATATAAAATAATTATTATAATGCTCCATCTTTATTTCTATTTTTTCAATTAACTCTCTATTTTATCGAATAATAATGAAAAATGATAATTATTTTATTTATGTCGGGTCGGGTTCAAATTTTTACTTTAGAATTCGAGTTCGTTTCGGGTGGAATATCGTAAAAATATCGGGTCAAATTGAGTTTGGGTGGAGGTGTTAAATTTTCAGGTCGGGTACAGATCAACCAAAAACCCGACCCATGGCCATCCTTAATCCTACGGTTGAGAATGGTTGAAGATTAATGGTAAAAAATTTAAGGCTTAACTGTAAAATAGGTGCCCAAACTTTACCACTTTTTTACAATAGGTGCCTAAACTATTTTTTGGTTGAAATAGGTACCCAACGTTTCATTTTTGCCCGTTTTGAAGTCAATCTGTCAAAATAATTTCATCACCCAATTATAGCTCGACACGTGGGTTTTATTTTTTATTTTAAAAACAAACTGAAAATAAAATAAATTAAAAATATCCTAAAATTTTAAAAAATTACAAAACAATCCCAAATCCCTAAAACCCCAAATTCTAACATTTGCGTCATTGTCGCCGTCGATAGCCTCGCCGGATCTCACTACCATCGTCGTCAGAGTCCTCCACCCATTTCCCCCAACCACCCATCATCGATAATTGGTGGAAGGCGCGTCAATCGGACGACGAACGCGAAAGGCTTCAACCGTTCGACGTCCAATTGGCGAAGGCAGAGATGAGGTCCAGCGAGGCTATCGGCGACAACAATGACACCGATTTTAGAATTTAGGTGTTTGGATTTGAGACTGTTTTGAAAATGTTGAGAAGTTTCTATTTTTTTATATATTCTTTTTTTTTTCAATTTTTTTGAAAAAAAAAATCTATTAGAATAAAATAAAAAACACGTACCAAATTCTGATTGGATATTAAATTTTTTTAACGGCATTACCTTAAAACGGTTACGAAATAAAACGTTAGGCACTTGTTTTAGCCAAAAAATAATTTAAGCACTTATTACAAAAAGTGGCAAAATTTAGACACCTACTTTATAATCAAGCCAAAATTTAAATTATAAACTAGTGATGCATATATATGACATTCAATTAAAAAAAATTCAAACTTAAAATATCTCTTGTACTGTTGATATATAATGAATTCCCTACGGAACAATGCTCCATAGAAATAAGATTGGATAGATTCATGATTTTCAGTGTTCACTGTTTTAGTTATAAGTATTTCGTTCGGTGGGAGTTTCATATCATTTTGAGATTGTGGTCTGTGACAGGTGAAGTTCTTCAAGCTTCTCTCTAAGTTTAGGTTCTCCTTCTCCCCCTCTCTTTCCCATCTCTCCATTTAGGTTTGATGAGTCTGGTTCGAGAGTGTGTGAGATCAGTGTTTCTTGGTGGTGGCTCAAGCCTCTGAAGAACACGCTGCTGCACTGTTTTAGCCTTCCTTTTGCTTTTTTGCTTCCTATTGCTTTTTGCTCCCCTTCCTAAACCGTTGTTTCTATTTTCATTCTCTTTTCGACCGATTGTCGCGTGCATGTACTCCTTCCCCTTTTCCCATGGATCCTGCGCTCATTAACAACTCTTTGAGTGTTGGAGTGGTCAATAATGGGTATCCTAACCACCCGACAAACCCAAACTTCTATAACCAAGAGTATATTGATGAGCTATGCTTAAATGAAGATAGCGAGGTTAATTTCACGCTAAAAAACTATGCCCTCATCGGAAAACTCCTGGCCCCAAACCCTTTCAAGGGCCTCACCATGGCTGCAATCCTCCGAAAAGCTTGGGAATTGGACAACTTGGAGTGTCATGAGCTAGGACGTAATTTCTTCTTATTTCTCTTCAAGTCTGTCGAGGAACGTCATAAGGTGCTGGGGGCCAAACCGTGGGCTGTCCAAGACTTCTTGTTGGTGCTCAAAGAGTGGCAACCTGACAAAGCCCTTGAGGAATTAGACTTCTCCATCGAAAAGTTTTGGGTCCATGTTGACAATCTACCTATTGGTTTGAAGACACCAGAGAATGTGCAGCGAATTGGGAATCTGTTTCCATTGTACTACGGTTCAACTCTCGACGACAACACAATCTCAAAATGGCATGGCTCAGTGAGTATCAGAATGGGTTTAAGAGTCGAAGATCCCTTGAAAATGGGGTTCATCCTTAATCTTAAGAAAGACAAGCCCCTCGAGATCTCCTTCAAGTATGAAAACTTACCAAAGTTTTGTTTCCGATGCAGCAGAATAGGTCACACGGAAGGAAATTGTACAAACGATCTCACTAGGTTCAACCTCACAGGCAAGTTCGGACCATGGTTGAGAGCGTTCACCGGCGGTAAGCACAAACCTCATTCCCCTGGTAGCCCTCATCGTACTGAAGCTTCCAACTCTGGCTTTTGCACAAAGGACAAAGAGGTGCGCGACCCGACTCTGGACCAGTACGAGGAAGATCCTAGGCCAAAGATCACATCGAACAATGAAGCCTCTGTTGTCCACTCATAGACAAAGGAAGTCAACTCCTCTATACCAATTGTGGAAACTTTGACAATGAGCAAGGCTAGTGCCTCGGGGGTAGGTCATTCCAATCTTAACAAAGTCTCTGACAACAAAACAAATGAAATCTCTGCCAATATCCATCCTGTGGAAGGTCTTGTCCAAAATGTTGAGAATAGTGACAAAAGACAAATGGCAACATGGGGTATCCTTCTCGCCATGGGCCTTGACAATATGGAAGTGTCTGTATGCAGAAAGAGAAAAAGAAATGGAGATTATGCTTTGTCATTTAGCCAGGTAAAGAAAAGAGAAATTTGGAACCAAATTTCTAAAGAAATTGTTCAGGTGGCACCAAATAATATGTGTATTTCCGAACGAGGTTGGGCTGCAAATGAAGATGTTTTGAAAGCTACTCTCTTCCCTACGTCGTTTCTAAACACATCCACCATCATCAGGGACATCGAGAGTAAGAAGAAGGGGAAGACATTCAGATCACAGAGACTAACTCTCATTCGAAAGGCAGCTCGTCGCAAATATTCCATGGAATGCTCGAGAGTTATGGTTGACGAGGTAGAATTGATTGAACTGGGAATCGACCCCTTCGAAAAGCAGATCACTAAAACACCTTCGATGTGCATCGATGACAACTTCTTTTTAAACGAAGAAATACAGGTTAGCGATGATGAGGACAAAACCAAGGTTCTCACGTCGGATCTACGTAATATGGAGACGGGCCAGGAATCGGATGACCCCTCGGAGGGTTATCCGAAAAATCATTGAATCCTCATAAGCACCTGGTCTGTGATGGGAAGGGTCGCAGATCGCTCAAGGCTATATCACCTTCCCCTTGGATCTTAAGGTTACCAGTTAGGGCCTGTGATCCAAGGTTTTTAACGTGGCTTACTCAGGTTTTAGGTTTTAGTCTGTTGCTTCCTTTAAACCCTAGAAAGACGATGCGAGGATCCTCTGATCGTTTGTCTTTCCCGCTGATGTTGTCCGCTGCTGCCTACCGTGATAAGAACCATCCATTCCTGGAAGGAAGCCTGCCTCTGGACAGAGCTCTCCGATTTCGACAGTGGATTGTGATCAACAGTTGGTGGCGGCGATCTTTTTTTGGTTCTTGCCGGAGGAGTCTTGCGTGGTGGGTTTTCAAAAAGCTTATCGCTGCTTCAAAGCGGGTTGCTTTGTTCGTTTCGGTCTCTCGCTGGGAGGTTATCCCCGATCACCGAGGTTGTTGGTCGCCGGTTGCGTAGCCTTTTTATCTTTTCTTTTGTTGGACAGTTGTGCTTTGTCCTTTGTGTGGGGCCTGCGTGCCACCTGTTTCCCCTTTCGGGTGTAGAAGGAAGGAAAAAGCTTTCAGTTGCTTTAGCAGTTTCCTTTCCTTTTTTAGGATTTCGGTTGTTTCCTCTTCGGATGCTATGTTTGGGCTTTTGGTCTTTTTATTTTAATCTAATGAAAGTCAGCTTTGAACAAAAAAAGTATTTCGTTCGGTGGCATCAACCACCGTACACTGAGTATGAGGTTAAAGTTGGCACAACTTCTCTTTACCGCGATAATGAAGAGCAATGGGGTTCTAGATATGTACAAGTGAAGGGACCGAACATGCCCTTTAAAAAAAAGAGGTCAAAAAATAAGGATCATATATAAATTAGATAGTTATAATATATTTTTTTTAAATAAAGATAGTTATAAATTTTTATTTTAATAATTAACAACTTACGAAAAACTTACACCGTCCTTTAAATTAATTGTAAAATATGAACATTAATATCTCTTAAGTATATAATTGTATGTTTCTTGTATATTGTCGATCAAGCCATTATTTTTTTAGATAAAAGATTTGAACAACATCAATTATATGAGAATATTTTTAGATTCTTGTATCATTATGATAAATCGCTTTCGTTAATAATTTTGGTGAGTTATCCGATGTTGATGAAAACACATCATTTATTGAACTAAAATTATTTAGAGAACTTTTATCTAAGGAAAAAATGAGAACAATGAATTTATTAAGGGTTTTAAAATGTTTTAATTGCTTCTTAAATGCGACAATTTCTTATAAAATCTTATTGACTATTCTTATTATTGTTGCTTCTACATAACGAAAATTGAAGTTCTTGAAGTCATACTTACGGACAATTATGTCGCAAGAAAGATTTAATGGACTTGTTTTGATGGCAATTGAGAGTGGTCTTTTGGAAGAATTTGTTATTGGAAATATTGTAAATGATTTTGCTCAAAACATGAAGAAAAAAAAACAGCATTTTTAAGTGAAAATATTAGATTTTTAGTTGTTTATATGTGAATTTTTGTTGTTCGAGAGAGTAACTAATTTTTTTGTATTAAGATAATTTTTTGAAAAAAAATTATTTGGACTATAAATTAAGGGCCCTATTTTAATAAATTGCACGGGGCCCATAAATCTTTGAACCGCCCCTGATGAAGAGCAGCAACCCACGTCACTTCTATCTAGAGTTTTTTTTTAATATTGGTATTCGATTTATTAGTTGACTAATTTGGATCTAATTTAGTAAAAATTATATGTGAGAGCAACTCTTTCATTTTAATTTTATCCATTCACAATGTTAGAATTTAAACTTTTAACCTTACTTAAACTACCTAATACCTCATCGTGTTAAACCATTTGGTTGTTGGTACTTCAAACCAGGTTATTTATGAACGTACACAGCACGTAGAAGTTGGCTGCCATTATTAAAACTGGTTTCCTGGTCAACTTAAATATGAGCTACCCTACGTATATCCCATGACAAATAAATGCAGCAAAAACTATCTGATCATTCTGCAAACTTCAACTATTATCGTCTTCTACAGTAATTTCAGTTATATTTTGAATTAAATTCTATTTGGCAATTAAATTAGATATTATTATAATTTTAGTAGTCAAAAATTATTGAACAAAATATAGACTTATTGAATAAAATTACGAGTTGAATTATATGAAAAATAATTATTCTTGAGAGATGTAACAATTTTTAGGATCTCTGTAATTATAATCACTATATTGCAGAGATGAGTATTGTAGGTATATTGGGAAGTGTAATCACTAATTTTGTCTCGATCTTTAATTTTATTTCTTTTATGATTCTTGGGCTTTTTGGGCTAAAAGAAAAAAAAAGAAGGAAAAAAAAACCTAAACATTACTAAGTATTACGTAATCTCTAGCATTAGTTGCTTTGTTATATTTTTTACACTATTGATATACTATCTAAGTATTATTATTATTATTATTATTATTATTATTATTATTATTATTATTCATCACTATTACCACTATTAATATAATTACTATTGTTTTTGGTTATTACTTATTATTTCTATTACTACTATCTTTTTATTACTATTCTTATTAATATTAATATTATTATTATTATTCTCATTATTATTAGTATTCTTAACTATTTAATAATATTAGTATTATTTATTATTATTATTATTATTATAACATAAGTAGTTTAACAGATCAATATAAATAAAAGCCCGTATATATATAAATAAAAAAGGTCCAAATTACAGTGTTAAGCCCAAATACAAGTCCAAAAGCACCGAATAAAAAAAACCCTAATTGCTTGATGTTTTTTCTGCAGCCGCCACACTCCACAGTTGTTAGATCCGGTCCCAGATCTGACGGCCCAGATCTCTCCAGTCAAAGAAAACCCTAAGGGCTCTCCTGATGCCCAGCACCGCACGACCCAACACCATCGGATCTGGGACCATCCAACGGTCCAAATCCCTTCATTCGAAATCTAATGGCTCACAACGACGCCCGGAAGGATCCAGAAGCTTCACGCGCCCACGCGCGACTCCTCGCTCGCCCACGCGCTCGTACGACTGCCCCACGCACCAGAGCCCTCTGCCGGTTCAGACCCTCTGCCATGCACGCCGTCTGCCGTCCTTGTCCTCCCGATCGGGTAAATCCAACATGCAAGACGAAAAAAAGGCAGAAATTAAATACCAAAAATACAACACCAAGACAAAACACGAAATGTCAACGGAGAAAAAAAATGAAGGCAAACAGAGTGGATCAGAAACGAAAAAGCAACCAATAGGGTTTTTATCTCTTTCAATAGCATGTAACCTTTCGGATATAAGAATCCGAAGAAAAACCACTTAGAGAGGGGGAAATTTTTGAGGGGATTCGATAAAAAAAGAGGCCCCGAAAATAGTTGTAACCATCTTCAAAAAAATCAATACAAGGAAATTTTAGAGAAGCATCTGTTTTTTTTTTACTTTTGATTTTTCATTTCGAATATAAAAAAACTTTATTTACCTTCTGTTTTCAACGGTCGTCGGCGGCTCGAGCGTATTTCTGACGATCCCAACGGTGAAGGGCTTCGTCCCGGTGAGGCGAACGTCATATCAAAAGATCGCGACGATCCAACGGCGGACGACAACGAACCACACATCCAAGGTCGTTCGAGTTTGGTCCCGATCTGGAGTATCTCGGCCGTTCTCTATGAGTTCCAAGCCGATAAAAGAGAAGAAGAGGTTGAGACCGGTCTGTTGATGACGTTGCATGGTCGAAAATCTCGTCGGAGCGGCGCTGGTGATGGCCTGAAGTCCGACGGCCGCGACATTGAGAAAAAAAAAGGGTAAAAAGTAACGAGAATAAAATCCCTAAACCAAAATTGGTTTCTAAACGGGAGGTTCTGCGGTACGGCGCCTAGTATGCGGCTAATATACGGCGTAACCGGCTAGGGCGGTGACCGGTTAAAGATCATGTTTCCGGTAAAAGTTACTGATTATGTTGATCCGAATATCCATATAATCGGTAGCGCCGAATTTGTTGTTAAGTTGGAGCGGATGGGGACTCGGACATTTGGACTATAACAAAACCGGTAAAATTACCGGTTATGTTGATCTGAATTTCAATATATTCGGTAGCGCCTAATTTGTTGTTTATTTCGAAAGTATCCATACTTGATAAATCATTATCGATACTTTTTGAATACCAATGTAACCGCGGTTGAAAAAAAATGTCGAAAATATCAATATTTTTTTAAGAGCGTGCACAAAAGAATCGGTACAATAAAAAAAATTCTACATAACCGGTTACATTATTAATTCATATAATCTAACCGGTAAATCTTACCGGATATATTGTTTGGTTTCGAAACGTTTTTTAAGAACGTGTGGAAAAGAATCGGTACAATAGAAAATATGAAAACATAACCAATTACATTATTAATTCATATAATGTAACCGGTAAATCTTTACCGGATTTATTGTTTGGTGTCGAAAGAATCGACACAATTCAAAAATGTATCGAAACTTTGGGGAATTGTATCGATTATATATATCATAATGATATAACCGGTTAAAAGTATCTATTCTCCGGATTTTTCCCACTCGCCTTTGTATTGGTTGCATTTACAGAAAACCTAAGAGAGGAGAGTATTTGAAATCGACCCGAGTTTGGTTGCTGTGAAATCGACCCGAGTTTGGTTGCTGTGAAATCGACCCGAGTTTGGTTGCATTTACAGAAAGCCTAATTTGTTGTATCAGAATCGAAAGGAAAGGTTTAGGGTTTGGGGACTTTGAAGTAAAAGGTATGTTGTCGAAACCCTAGTTTTTTGGTAATGTAGTATTGGGTAGTTAGAGATAATGTTTTGGGTTTAGTGATGTTGAAGTAAAATCGGAATTCGGATCGATATAGGTCGAAATTCTGTAAATATATTTAGGAAATAAATATCGGTACTTTGTTCTGAGAACTTATCGGTAGAAATTAATAATGTCGGTAGAAATTATATATCGATACTTTTGTCAGAAAACTGAAGCGAGATGGGTTCTAAGGATCATGAAGATGTTGTTCAAGATGAGACTGAAATGATTCAAATGGAGGCGGATAGAGTAGATAGGGAGGAAAATCCGAAGAAACCAAAGGGTGGATTTTTGTACTTCTAGTAAGTAGAAATTGTGAAATAATTAATCTGTAAATTGTAATTGGATGAAAGTATTTAAGAACATTTAAACTTTCCTATCATGACAGTATTGAAGAATTGCAGAGGATGAGGGATTGTGGGACTTACACTGTCGGTTCAGTATGTAAATTGAAATTATAGTGAATATATTGGAGGTTGAATATTTTGATTGTTTATTGTTTATGCATAATTTGCAGGTGAGAGACGTGGTGGTGAAAAAATGGTACACGATGAGTGAAACTGAGAAGCAACCATTCAACATGTTGTCTCTAATTGCTAGAGAAAACTATGAGGCGAAGAAGAAGAAGAAGAAGAAGGTATTCATTATAGTTGTAAATATTTTGATAAATGATATATAAAAACTCTGACATTATAATAATATTATTTACATAGGAAGTGTCGACTAGGTGTAGCATAAAACGAGTGCACCACATAGTAGAGGAGTTGAAAGCGAAGGGTAAATCAAATCTGTTGGAAGAAATGGGGTTTGGATCTCTTATTGGGATTCAGGACCGACCAATTTGGAGGGAATTGTGTCGGTTGTTGATGGGAGATTTTGATTTGCAAAAGTGTGATGTGCGATACGGAGAATATTCATTTCATTTTAGTGTCCGAATTGTTGAAGCCGTATTGGGGCTACAAAATAAAGGCCAGAGTGTGGATGAAGTTATAAAGAGGGAGGATTGGAAATTACTTGTGCAGAAGTATGGCCTAACGTCTAATGTGTCATTTGCTACACTTGAGGACGAAATAAAAAGCGGCAAGTATGAAGGGGATGATCTGAAGGCCCGGGTACTATTGTACATTGTCAGAGTATTCCTTTGTCCAACGGGTGATTCATCCCCGAGCAAGGATAGTATGAAGTTATTGTGCGACTCCGGGTTTAGAGGTGAATTAAATTGGGCTTCATATGTGTATGACAAATTAATTGATGCAATCAAGACTTTTCAAAAGTCCAAAAACCCCTCATACCTCAAAGGATGCATTGCTGTCTTAGAGGTAAACGAGTTGAATATTGGTATTGGTTTAGAAAACTTTGTAAGTAGTTATTATAGAAAATGATAAAGTTTATAGAAAATGCAGGTTGCATTGTATGATTTTTGGTCAGATTCTTCTTGTGTGCCGACATTCCGAAAAACCGGAGTGGCACGCATCACTGCCTGGGGCAAGGAAGAAGTTGTTCGAGTTATGGCAAAGTTAAAGTTGGAATTACCGAAAAAGAAGGTTATGGTAATTTCAGTATTTATAGATTACTAAGTACTTAAAAAAGAAAGATTCTCTAATAATGTTGTTTATTTGTGAAGGTTGGCGAGGAGGAAGAGGAGAAAGAGGAGGAAGAGGAGAAGGTAGAATATAAGGAGAAAGTGAATGAAGGGGGAAGTAAAATTGACATATTGATTGCTGAGTTGGCGGAAGTTAAAAAACTCGTTTCTGATTGTTTGCAAAGACAATCCAGAATCGAACAGGCTATTGATAGCTTAAAGGGGGAAGTAGGGGAAAAGTGTAATGGTTTTGTTAAAGAAGTGGTGGAATTGAGGGGTGAGTTAAAGGGGATACATTTAATTCCTGAAATAAACAAAAAATTGGATGAGGGGATACATTTAAGTCCTGAAATAAACAAAAAATTTGATGATGGGATACATTTAAGTCCTGAATAAACAAAAAGAGGAGTTATGTTGAGGCAAAATATGATGAACTTATAAAAAATGATGAAGAAAATGTAGAAGAATTGAGTAAGATGGTGGAGGAAAATATAAGAGAGGTCCACCATGAAGATACGAGGACACCGGGTCATGCAATACATGTAGAGCTCGATTCAGGGTGTCCTGCACCAAAGAAGCAGAAGACTAAAAAGGTAAAATGAATAATACAAATGACATCCATTTTGATTATTGTCTTGTGGCTAATATCTATTGATATATCGTAGGTTACAAAAGTCAAAATACCAAGTGGAATTGATGACGTCGAGGCTGCGATGTGTGATTATGTATGGAATAGTGGATTGTTAGAACTATCGTAAGTTATATATATTGCTTTGCGAGTGATATTTATATAAATGTAGGAAAAAATTAATACAAAAAATTGCTTCTATAGAGATGTTACCCTAGATTACGTGCTCGAACACGGCACAGTAGGCGACCTTGGCTGCTTAAAACCCGAGGAATGGCTAATATGTCTGATTATTAATTTGAAAGGCTGGTTGTTGGGTTACGATTCGATGAGGAACAGTTCAGCGAAGCGGAAGATTTGCTATCTACCATCCGAATTTGTGGTAAGTTACATTTTTACACATTTTCGTGTCCAATTTGGTCATGGCTGGTCAATTAATGGAGATTGTTTTTTAAAATGCAGAGCGCGTTCATAATGGACGGTCAAAATGCGCCGTTTCTTATAAAATCCTATTCTAGAACATTGATGGGCTATAATAAATTCACCGATTGTGACATGGTAAGATATTTTTGCGTACATGTTGTTAAGTATTTAAATAATAACAATATATGTTCTAATATCTTGTGTGACAATTGTTGTAGATCTTCTTGCCAATAAACGATTCGAATGATCATTGGTGTCTCTTGGTGTTGGATATGGTTGATCGTGTAGCATCGTTTCTTGATAGTCTACATAGATCTCCCCGGCACAAGACTAGAGTGGAGCAAACCAAGAAAACAGTATGTGTCGATACATTTTGTAATTTATAATGCATAAATTCTTCGTAATCTAATTTTAAATTTTTTTTGACGCAGTTGGAATGTTTACATAAATTTAGTGAGGACGAGGAGTTTTGTGCCCAATTTGGGAAGATTAAGGTACCACCGAGGGATTTAAAATTCGTGGTCCGTAAGACGAAGGTGCAAATGAACGGACATGATTGCAGAATGTATGTGGTCATGTGGATGGAAGCTATTTCTGAAGGGAGGTCACCGGATGATTTGGTAAGTGGTCCGAAAAGGACTTCATTTTTAAAAACATTTGGCACTGACATTCACTCCTAATTTGAATGTAGGTTGTTGGGGATTTTGATCGTCCGAGAGTTTTAAACGATCTCATAAATCACGATTGTAATAGAAGTAGAGCGAAGTTCACAACTGCTTGCCTGGGACGTATGAAAAAATAATTATGTTACCATAATTTTTCCCACTATGTAAATGATGATATTATAGTTAGTTTGTTGTAGATTATGTTAACATATTAGCTTACTCTTGTAAAAATATCATACTTATTTTCCTTTAGGAAACAATTGTCGATGCTCTTGTAAAAATATCAAAACTTTTATACGAAATATATGTATCCTTAGATTAACAATCCCCTTTAAAATCGATAGTTTTTTTCCTTCATTATTAAATTATCGAAACCTTTTGACACAGACGGACTGCCATAGCTTACTGGAATTAAAGTGTCGATACTTTTCTGCCGCAATGAGTAATAATATCGAAACTTTTATACGAAATATATGTATCCTTAGAGTAACAATCCCCGACAAAATCGATACTTTTTTTCCTTCATTATTAAATTATCGAAACTTTTTGACACAGACGGACTTGCTTAACTTACTGGAATTAAAGTGTCGATACTTTTCTGCCGCAATGAGTAAAAATATAGAAACTTTTATACGAAATATATGTATCCTTATAATAACAATCCCCGACAAAATCGATACTTTTTTCCTTCGTTATTAAATTATCGAAACTTTTTGACACAGACGGACTTGCTTAGCTTACTGGAATTAAAGTGTCGATACTTTTCTGCCGCAATGAGTAAAAATATCGAAACTTTTATACGAAATATATGTATCCTTATAATAACAATCCCCGACAAAATCGATACTTTGTTTCCTTCGTTATTAAATTATTGATACTTATAATCTAAATCGGAAATTTAGGCGGGATTTCTATTTAAACCAGCACTTAACTTAAATCAAACATCCATTTAGGAATTTTATCGAAACTATTGCAGAGATCTCTTCAACTCCAACGACGATTACCACCGTTCAGAGAAATTGCACCGTTCAACCTGGGTAAAATCAACACCGACGAGGACGATTACTACGATCATATTTACAGGTTAGTAAAAGTGACTGATTTTGCGTACTTTAGGGTTAGGGTTTTGCACGATTATAGAGTAACCGATCCTCTTCTGCATATAACAGTTGTAATGGCACCCAAAAAAGGGGCACTCAAACGGAAGAGAGCTACTGCTTCGAAGACAAAGTCATCTTCGAAATCAAGGTCTGCTAGTCAAGTAAGTTCAAGTTCTTCTGAAGAAAATTTGTCTTTTGAATCGCAAAACTTTAGAAGCACCGATGACAAACTGACATATGATAGCAATTTCAAAACAAGGAAGATTCGTCCAGAACGTGTTATTGACTTGAACTTCTTCTTCGATGAGAAAAACAAATTTGGGTTTAAAGATACATTTACAGATTGGGGGTGGCTTGAACTGCTTGGTGTAGAACCAAAATATTACCCCAATCTCGTTAGAGTTTTCTATAGTAATACAAAATTAGACCGGCAGCCTGGTACGGGAAAAATATTAGGATTTACGACTCATGTCATGGGTAAGGACATATATATAGATGCGTCATCTATTGCTGCTGGTATAGGAGTGAAGAATGTAGGAGATTCCGATGAACATGTTTTAGATCCTACCATGAAACATGTGGATCGGAATACTCCCACTCGCCTTGGTGCGGAGGGCAGATTGTTCCACTTTCTTGTCAGTTGGTTTCTTCGGCCGTCCGGTGGGAAATATTCAGAAATTCGAGATATTAATTACTGGTGGTTGTCTAAATATGAATCAAGAACCGCTCCAAACATAGCAAAACTGATATATGAGACAATTCTACATATAGTGAAGAAGGGTGCTTCCATTACAACCTCACTACCATATGGATGCATAATTTGCCATATATTGAGGAAGGAAGGAGTGCAATTCAATCTTGACTACCCTCTTCGACTATCCAGGAAGATCGACATGATTACCTTGACAAAAGCGGGATACGATTTTATTGAAAACGTCGGTTGGATAAACAAATGTGTAATTGGAGCGGAACAAGGCAACGACCAAGTGGAGAACGTTGAAGCAGAACAGCACGAGCGGATGCAAGAAGATGAGATCAAAGGGGTGATTACCATGAAGTCAGTGATGGATTACATGGTTCATTTCCGCGAGCATATGGATGCTCGTTTTGGCGATATTAATTACCAAATCGGCCAAATGCGAGCAGATATTTCCTCACTTCGTACTGACTTCTCCAACTTCCGTAATCAATGGCTTCAAAGCAAATACAAACCCATAGGTAAAATAACCTTTCAATTTACAATTGACATTCGGTTATTTGACTATTGACATGCTTATAACAGAAGTGGACAATCCAGTGGTGCGTAAAGAGGATAATACGGTGCCTGAAGAGGAGAATGATGAAGAGGTAGGCAGTTCAGATGAGGATGACAGTGAAGACCCCAACAGATATATTATTTCTGTAACACAGAACAAAAAACTTGTCATTTTTGATGTCAACGGAGTCCTTGCATATTATACAAAACAAACTCCCAGAGGTAATTAAATGTCTGCAAATCTGTTTACGGCTATAAACAAAAGAATTATGTTTAATTTCCTTTCATGTTGTAGATGTTAAACTGAGGCCAGGTGTAGAAGAATTTATGCAATTTTGTTTAGAGAATTTTGTTGTTGGAATATGGTCATCGAAGTTGAGGTAAGCACCGTTATGATTAAAATTGTTAACATTTCCTGTTGACCTCTTAAATAGTTTGAAGTTTATCGTGGTAATTGTTCACGATTGCAGGCATAACATTGACCTTGCTCTTACCAAACTGCCCGTACAAAAAGAACAATATTTTTTCATCTGGGTAAGATGCTTCTTACATATTGGTAATTGAATTTGTTATGATTCTTACATATTGGTGCTTTACAAGTTACTATTAACAGGATCAAACAAAGTGCATACAGGAAGAGGAATACACCTTCTGCAAAGACTTGCATCAAGTTTGGAATGAGTATCCTCAATGGAAAGAGGAGAATACACTGTTGGTGGATGATTCTTCCGAGAAAATGAGACATAATCCAGTGAGTAATATTTTTTACATTCAATTTATTAATAACGTAATATGCTATTATTTTGTTAATTTATCTTTTCTTTATAGGAATACAGCTACATATGTCCGCCTCCCTATAACCAATCATCTTCCAACGACAATGCGTTAGGTATGACAGTTATATATGTGACTAATTCCATTGGTTTATTTATATATTGAAGATGTTGACAGGAGAGTCTGCTAATTTGGGTTATTTTTATATATCCACAGAAAAGGGCGGAAGCATCCGAGAATTTTTCGAAAAGTTGGCGAATGACCTGAGTACTATACCCGAATTTGTAAAAAATAACTCTTTACACATTTGAATGTTATATCATAATGTTGTATGTAGTCACCATGTCTGTTGATGGGAACTTGCTGTATTCCAAATGTCCTCGTTGCCCTGAGACATAAAGAAGTGATTGATATTAAAATTAACCATAAACAAACACTTGCAGACAATATGTTGTAGAATAGATATAGTAACTTACATTATAATCCTCATCTGCGGGGCCGTAGGACCATTCCGCATCGTTAGCAAAAAAGTCAGTCGAGGTAGGTTGTGTAAAAGAATCCAGACCCAGCTTTAATTTAGGACACGCTACTCTGTTATGTCCCTCATTATTGCAGAAAGAGCAACTCCTACTTTTCTTCTGGATGATCTTCTTTTGGACAACTTTTCTCTTTCCTTGTCTTCGTTTAGGGTCGCCAACGCGAACTCCATTATCAACATTTCTTCGTTTACTTGAATCTTTCAAACCGAACGAGTGTTCAAATTCGGCAGTTAGTCTTTTCATCTCATCTCTTGCGGTTATGAAAGATGCATCTGTCTTTGATGCAAAGTAGCACAAACGACTTGACGTTGCACGTAGGGCCGCGAACCGTGCCATTTGCATAACTTCAGGTGCTACATTGAAGTCAAGGAAACTTGGTGCAGCAGCCTTCGCCTCCTTCGTCCATCGAGTTAGAATCAACGACTTTGGAATACATGTGTAATCCAAGTGCTTCAGAACATGCAGTTGATGGCAACATGGAATTCCTACAGTCTCAAACTTCCTACACGAGCATGTGACGGTTTCCGAGACAACATCAAAGGATACATCAAATCTAATGTTCTTTTCCTTGTACTTTGACAGAACAAAATGTAGAGAGTCATCTGATAAGGACTGAATTTTTTCGTCAATCCGATACAAAGTCTCCTCTTGAAGTTCTTCTTGGAAGAAACCAAATGATGCTCGCGTATAAATTTGACCAACATGGCTTTCTAGGTCTGTGAGTTTAGTGATCTGGTAGGGCGTTGTCTGCGAACTTAAGCAATCTGCTTCCAACTCGTTGATACGAATTTTACCAATACTTTGTTCAATTGTACGAACTACGTCTACATATGTCTTCTTCTTTATCAGGGCACGTCCGAGTGCAGCATTCAAGGACTCGCTTCTTTGTGTGGATCGCAAATTGGCAAAGAAATGACCCGTTTGATATGCTTGAGCCCATAAGTTCCTAGTATTTCCCTTCTCTATCACCCATGGATGGTTTTCGACGTTGAATTCGGAAATCACCCTAGACCATTCTCTATCAAATTCACTGGTTGTCCACCACGAACTCATACATCTATTAAATGCTGTGCTAAATTTGCTGTCACCAATGTTAGCTTGTACATTGCGAGATAGATGCCAGGAACATAATCTGTGCTTAGCATAAGGGAAAACACATTTGATAGCCCTCTGCATTGCCCTATCCCCGTCTGTCACAACTGAAAGAGGCGCTTTATTCAGCATGGCTTGTAGAAAATTTCGCAGCACCCACTCAAACGATTGAGTCGTTTCGTCAGCTATGATCGCAGTAGCAAAAACTATTGTGCTATGGTGATGATTGACACCGACAATAGGCAAAATTGGTCGTGCATAGTAATTACCTTTGTAAGTTGTGTCGAAGGCAATAACATCACCGAAGCAAGTGTAATATGATCTCGATGTTGAATCAGACCAAATAAGATGCTGCAATGCCCCTGATTCATCTGTGGAGTATGTCATAAAAAACCCTGAATCATTATCTTTCTTGTACTCAAAGTAATCAAGGATTGCATTCACATCCCCATTGACAAGCTCCTTTGCTTTACCTCTATCAAGTGCATTGTACAGGTCTTTACTAGTAAATCCAACATTACGAAATCCCCCTGCCTGATTCATGAAATATTTCATTACCTTTGATGTCCCAACACCAACATCTTTCAACGCTGTTGCCTCAGCCACATCAGCCTCAGTCACACCTCTATTTGAACGCATAAATGGTGTCATAAGAGGTGTGCACAATGCATGATTATGTTCGTGGAAAGACTTACTTAGAACCCACTGATCTTTTGTTTTTGTTGTTGTGACAACGATTTTGGCCTTGCATCCTATTCGTGTGACTGGCGTATGTGCACGTCGACGATTAACATTTTCGACTTTCGAACACCTAAACCCTTCTTTTGAACAACAAAATTCTTGTGTCTTCACATTCCCTTCGCCATCCAGACATGATGTTCCTCGACGTGCACTAAAACCTTGTTTCATTGCGTATTCCTTGTAAAAATTCCAAGCTTCCTCACGTGAAGAAAAGAGCTGACCTACCAATCGTTCCGAATCATCAACGGTCAACTTCTCATCTTGCAAATTCCCGCTACCATTAACATCGTTGGATGGAATATCTTCCATTTTCTTAAACACGATCGGTTGAAGTGGTCCAAACTTTTCCTGCACAAGACTTCTGTTGTGTTGCTTTCATTTTCAGGTACTAAATTCGGTAGGTGGTGGTGGTTGATGGTGGTTGAAAGCATTTAGAGCAATTTATTTCTTCCTTCCTACAAAGTTAACGTGCAATAAATTCTATTTTATTATCGATACATTTTTCCCTCTACTGAAAAAGTTTCGATCCTATTGTAAAATTCCATGATACATTACCAAATCTGCGCGAAAATATCGAATCTTTCTTTCCTTCACGATAAAATTTATCGATACTTTCAGAAACAATGAATTCTCATAGGTTACTGTAAATAAAGTTTCGATACAATTTTCCCCTTTCTGAAAATGTTTCGATACTGTTGTTAAATTCCCTGATACGTTACCGAATCTGCTCGAAAATATCGATTCTTTCTATACATGACGATAAAAATTATCGATACTTTCAGGCAACATTATTCCAACTTACTAAATATGTTTCTATACTATTGTAAAAAGAAAGTATTGTTAAATGAAATGCGAATTAAAGTTTTCATTCCAGTTAAATTTACTTATGTGGTGTTTTGCTTTCTTATAAATACCCACGAATTCCACCATCACTTACTCATTCCAAATTCTCTCTAAACACCGAGCCCAATCTTTGCTCACCTTATGGCAAAATTTCATGCAACATTTTATTTTCTCGATACTTATTTTCAGTCAACAATCACCACCAAAATGTCACTGAAAGATTTAATACAGTTGACAACAATCGAGGTTAGTAAACACGGCCACAAACAAATTTCTTCCATGGAATGTCGAATCCCAACACCGTCAGCAAACAAAACACACTACGTTGTGAAGCTTACGAACGAAACAGACGTTCGTAACATGTATAACCGCCTCAATTCCGTCGGAGCTACAGACGTCGATTTACATGTTAAGTTTGACGACGTCAACGCCGACGAAGGTAGTTCATCTGCACCCGTACAACCTGATCCAAACACTGAACGCGCACCGTCTTCACCGGATGTTGATGCGGCTGCGGATGAGCTGCAACTTTTTATGTACAGGCGTAGACAAAGAAAACAACAGTTGATCGAAGAACTAAACCTAAGTTCAGACGTGTCCACTGACTACGATGATTCAGATTAACAATAAACTTCTGAAATTATCTTCCAATTATGTTATATGACGTCTTATTTCATCCTTTATCCCTTACTTGTCCACTGCCTCCAAATAAAATTTCGATACATTATTCCCCCTTTCTGAAAATGTTTCGATACTGTTGTTAAATTCCATCATACATTAGCGAATCTGCTCGAAACTATCGATAGTTTCTTAACGTTACGATAAAAATACCGATACTTTAAGAAACAAAGGATTCCCATAGCTTACTGGAAGAAAAGGTTTCGATACGTTTTCACCCTTTCACTCAAACTATCAATGTTCCGGTACGAATATCCTTTGAAAATATCGATGCTTTTACAAAAATATCGATAATTAACAAAAACTAAAGGCTTCCCATAGCTTAATGGGAACAAGATTTTCGAAACTTTTTTCCATGTTTTAATGAAATTATCGATAAGTTTGGAAAAAACATTCATGTTCCCGGTATATTTTTACTGTATTCCTTATTCATTACATCAATGTATCCGGTTTATTATTACCGTTTTCATTATACACTTCTACAACTTTGCATTCCAGTGTTATGTCATTTCACTTGTATCACATGCACCGTTTACTGCTCCTCCTGTATAAAGCTGAAACCCTTAATCCCCACAACGAATCTGATTCTTCCTTTTCAGTATCGTGTCTTTTCACTTCTACCTCCCTGTATCACGCATGCACCGTTTACTGCTCCTACTTCTCCACATTTACTTCTATAACCCCAGAAAACGAGGAGAAGAACGAATCTGATTCTACCTTTTCAGTTTCGCGTCTTTCTAATGTATCACATGCACCGTTCTGTTCATGTACCTTCTCCTCATTTATTTCTATAACCCGGGAAACGAGGAGAACGAATGAATCTCTGCCTTTTCAGTCTCATGCATTATCACTTTCCCGCCCAAACGAAAATTGCCTATAAATTAACAACTCCTCTATTTGCTCTTCACAACATCTTCAATTTTATCTACTCAACCCTTTCCTTTGCTTTTATAATCAGTCCTCTTTCACAATCTTCTATTATAAAATGAGTTCAAGCAGAAGTTCGGGTAAAAATCCTCAGTCTTTCGCAAAGAGGAAGATTGAATTCGACACATCATCAAACAGTGATGATGATTTCTATATTGATTCTGATTCTGATAATGACGAACAACTAAGCCACGAGGCATTGAAATCCAGCAAATGCTTAAGGAGTTTCTTCGAGGCATTCGATCGAATGAACTCTGTCAACGACTCTACTACTCCATGGCGGTGTCCAGCATGCCACGGAGGTCCTGGTGCCTCTAAGTCGTTTTCTGGCCTTCAGTCCCTACTCACCCATGCAAAAACCAAAGGAGGAGATAAGCTGAAACTTCATCGCCTCCTTGCTCAGTTGTTGGACGAGGAATTACGAAGAAGGGGTACTTCGGCCAGTCCTCAACCTCAACCTCAACGTCACGCTTCAGGCCAATGGCGTGGTCTGAGTAATGATGCTGCTATTGTCTCCCCCCCCCCCCCCCCCCCGCCTTCAAGCCACCAGGAAGCTCATCACCAAATACTCTGGCCACCCATGGTGATGATTAGGAACACACAAAATCATAGAGATGGAGATGGGAAGGTAGTTATATAACTTCTGAATTATGTTTTCATTAATATTATAATACTTAACTTCTTATTTCTTTAATTTTTTACTTCAGTGGATTGGCATGGGAAACCAAGACCTTCTCAACACTTTCAGTTCCTATGGTGCTGTTGCCAAGGCTCGCCATTCATATGGTCCAGAAGGCCATCGTGGGATGAGCCTTCTGATTTTTGAGAGCACGGCAAGAGGTTATCTAGATGCTCAGCGTCTTCATAACCAGTTTGCTGCCCAAGGTTTCGGGTTAGATGCTTGGCAACGTCATGCTCCATCCCCTCCATCCAGCCAGCGCCAACTATATGGTTACATGGCTGAAAAAGAAGACATACACATCTTCAACCGCCATCTCCAAGGTTTTCTCAATTATTTTCTTCTATTATTAATAACAAGATAAACTTCTGCTCATACTTATGCAAAAAAAATTTGTTCATTAGGCAACCAAAAGGTCAAGTTTGAGATGCGACCATATGCAGAGATGGTTGGACAGCAAGCTGGTGCTGGAACAAGTTCCATGGGTGGCAGGGGGACTTGAAGAGATGAGGCTTGAAGGGACAATGAATTCAGAATAAAGAAAAGATTGATGGTCTAATATTTATGTGCAGTTCAAAGACCGTGCCAGATTGTTTCCAATATCATAAAACTCTATTACATGATATTGGAAACAATCCGGCTTGGTCTTTGCATTGCACATAAATATTAGAAGATCAATCTTTTGTTTCTTCTCAATTTCTTTTTATTTCCGTTGCCATCTCGTTTTGTAATCTTTTCCTTTTGTAATCTTTTTCTTTCTATCTGATGCACTAGTATTTTCTTGATTCTAATTCATATGAACGATTTAATAGAAGTTTCCATAATTTTTATAAAGTATCCATACTTTTTCGAAAGTATCCCTACCTCTCATAGAAGTATCCAAACATTTAATATAAGTATCCATATGTTTCATTTAAGTATCCATACTATCGACCCACAATTGAACCAGTTCCAATGTTTTTCTTAAATTATCGATAATATTGTATAAGGTATCGATTCTTATTGGCTACCCCTAGTACAACATATATTGATAAAAAGTATGGATAAACTTTTCAAAAATATGGATACTTTCGAAATCAACATATCCGGTACCAACATATATTGATAAAAAGTATCGATAAACTTTTCAAAAGTATGGTCAAAAGTATGGATACTTTCGAAATCAACATATCCGGTATCGCGTTACCGAATACATTATATACCTTATAACAAATTAGACGCTACCGGTTTTGTTATGTCTAACCTTTTACTTAAATTAGCCGGTTACCATTATTTTATCATTTTTTTAGTGATTTTTACCGGAAAGATCATTTCATATCAACATATCCGGTACCGCTTTACCGGTTACATTATATACACAATCATGTTTCCGATAACGCCGTATATTAGCCGCATATTAGGCTGCCGCATGGTAGAAAAATCTTTTCTAAACTCAATCCTTTTTTTTGCGCACAAATCCCTTTCTTTTTTTATTTTATTTTTTTGATATTACTTTATTTTGCTAATTAATCACCTAATTTGTCAATTAATGCCGTTTACTTTTGTTTTCCTTATATATGATAGTGCCTTACCAATTATAATCTATAATATATAGGTAATTAATAATTTTACCCATAATAACTTATGATATGCTAATGTTTCCTTATTTTTCAAACATTCTAATCTTTTGCATTAAACATTCAAATTGTGTTTTGCATATTCATACATTATACCATATATGTAGTATATACTTATATGTATATATATATATATACCGTGTAACATATATATATATAGTCATTACACATTGTTATCATATAATTTACGTATAGTATATGTGTATATGTGTTTATCTTGTGTCTTATATTTTATTCTATTCATTTATCATTATTTGTTCGTATTTATAATTTTTATTGACTTATTCGCATCGGTTTACGGCTTATTTATATATTCTTGGCATGCTTTCGAATGTCTATATATTCATGCATTTAGGTTTTTAAAATTAATTTTGTTAAAAATATAAGTGCGATGTCCTTATATTCGGAAACGAACGAGGCCAGTACCAGTCGTAGTGGTGGTGGTTCAGACGTTCGCTCTCGAATACTAGGATTTTTGAAATTTACTCGCGTGTATAACCAAGTCTCGGTTAAAATTGTCACTTCGATTCGCAAAATTTGATTTTAATTAAGCGGTAAAGTTTTGGTACCAATTTTGGGCACGTCGAGAGTGCTAACCCTTCCTCGCGTGTAACCGACTCCCGAACCCTTTCGAATCTTTGGTTTCTATTTCCGGTGTCCGGTCTACCATTTAAAGTGGCTGGTGGCGACTTCTTCCATTTTTTTAAAACCTTTTTCAAATTCCCTTATTTCCAAACAATTTTCTAAAAATCTAGTTTTACCCCTCAATTTCCAAAAATTCACCATTTTTAACCCCTATTCCCTAATTTCTAAAATATCCTTTCCCACCATACCTACACATACAACTATATCAAGTGTTTTTCAAAAAATACGTCGCTACAGGAAGAGTGTTTTTGGATACATCAAATTCTGGGATATACATACCGAGTTATGTGATTACATGAGATATCGTGTATTTGTACTCTTCGTGTTCTCTAAATTGATAATTAATTATTCGTTTCTCTCGTCCGTAGAGATAGGCAAGGCCGAACCACCTTAAATCGTATTTCTTGTGCATGTTTTATTTCATGTTGATCTTACTTTACCTATTTACCGCATAACGAATTTCTAACAATTCTTAAGAGATGTAACAACTTTTAGGATCTCTGCAATTATAATCACTATGTTGCAGAGATGAGTATTATAGGTATATTGGGAAGAGTATTTTTGGATACATCAAATTCTGGGATATACATATTGGGTTTTGTGACTACATGAGATATCATGTATTTGTACTTTTTGTGTTCTCTAAATTGATAGTTAATTATTCGTTTCTCTCATCCGTAGAGATATGCACGGGCGAACCACCTTAAATCTTATTTCTTGTGCATGTTTTATTTCATGTTGATCTTACTTTACCTATTTACCGCATAACAAATTTCTAACAATTCCTAAGTTCTGGATAGATGTAACAACTTTTAGGATCTCTGCAATTATAATCACTATGTTGCAGAGATGAATATTGTAAGTATATTGGGAAGAGTGTTTATGGATACATCAAATTCTGGGATATACATACCGAGTTATGTGATTACATGAGATATCGTGTCTTTGTACTCTTCGTGTTCTCTAAATTGATAGTTAATTATTCGTTTCTTTCATTCATAGAGATAGGCAAGGCCGAACCACCTTAAATCTTATTTCTTGTGCATGTTTTATTTTATGTTGATCTTACTTTACCTATTTACCGCATAACAAATTTCTAACAATTCCTAATTTCTGGAGAGATGTAACAACTTTTAGGATCTCTGCAATTATAATCACTATGTTGCAGAGATGAATATTGTAGGTATATTGGAAGAGTGTTTTTGGATACATCAAATTATAGAATATACATACCGAGTTATGTGATTACATGAGATATCGTGTATTTGTACTCTTCGTGTTCTCTAAATTGGATAGTTAATTATTCGTTTCTCTCATCCGTAGAGATAGGCAAGGCCGAACCACCTTAAATCTTGTTTCTTGTGCATGTTTTATTTCATGTTGATCTTATTTACCTATTTACCGCATAACAAATTTCTAACAATTCCTAATTTCTAGAGAGATGTAACAACTTTTAAGATCTATGCAATTATAATCACTATATTGCAGAGATGAATATTGTAGGTATATTGGGAAGAGTAATTTTGGATTCATAAATACTAGAATATATACCAGATTATGTGATTACATGAGATTTTATGTTGATCTTACTTTAACAACTCACGTTGTTAATAAAAACAAGATAACAAACAGTTAACTGTTTGCATGGAAATGAAGAAAAAAAATGGGGACAACAACAGTAATAAGGGACAAGAAAATAATAAAGAGCAAAAATGTTTTGTTAAAAGGACGACAGCCATGAGGTTTTGGATTTCATCGAAAGTATTAATTGTTCAATTAATGTGTCTCCCCACATGCATGCATGGAAGCTGGAAATGATCACACACTGTATATTATTTTGTTGGACGGAAATCATCTGCCCAAAATATGTTCCTATTGTGATTCCACATTAAAATAGTGTGTTTAGAATTTAGGGTTTGCGGTTTAAGATTGGGGCTTAGGATTAGGGTGTAGGGAATTAGGGGTAGGGTGTGTTTTTTAGAGTTTAAGATATGGGGTTTAGAATATGAAAATTAGGATTATGGGGCAAGATTTAATTTTTATCTATTTTTTAAATAGGGGCATAGAAAGAGGCATGATTAGGGGCATGATATTTTTACCTTTTTTGTTGTGGTGTTATAAATTCCTCACTTGAAGTTTAAACATGTATAGTCGCTTCGAGAAGGATCCGAGGAGACTTTTTATGGCAAATTATTTATTTAATTATTTATAATATAATAGAGCGGTATTTATATTTTCATCGAAAATGTTGAATTCGAATCTATATAAGATAAAAGTGGATTATTATCCATTCGACCAGTTAAAACAATTGTCTAATCATAAAAGTAAATACCCATTGGAAAAATTATGTCACGCTCGACGAGCACCGATGAATACCACTAACGATGAGCATCATTAATTCAATTTATAAATATTAAAAATTTAAAGTACTCACCGTATAATTATAAATTATTTAAAATTTAAAAAGTAAATTAATTAAAATATATTATTTTATTTTTATTTTTTAAAAATATAAATCAAAATACCTATCTACCTCTAAATTACAAAATCCTAATTTTTGTTCATTTGATATTTAAGCCGCCGCTGACACCGTCGCCGTCGCTGCCACCGGTGCTTAAACTTCAAATGAAGAAAAATTAATGGTTTGTAATTTAGAGGTAGATATGTATTTTGATCTATATTTAAAAGAAAATTAAAAATAAAATAATATATTTTAATTAGTTTACCTTTCGATTTTTAAATAATTTATAATTATACGGTGAGTCCTTTAAATTTTTAATCTTTATAAATTGAATTTATGGTGCTCATCGTTAGTGATGCTTATCAGTACTCGTCGAGTGTGGCAAACTCATTCTACCAAATGGTCGTATGTAACAAAAATGTTGTTATTATTATTTAAAACAATGGAAGTTTTTATAATGATGTGAAGTGATATGTAAAACAATAATAAAAGTAGAGTGCAGACAAATGGTCATTAAGTTAAGTAAAGAAAAATGTACTTTTAGTTACCGAAGTTACAAAATAGTGATATGTAAAACAGTAATAGATTTTGATAAATTTAAAAATTATTTTGTAATGGTTAGTTTTTATGATTATATGTAATAGTTTGATAAAGTTTGATGATTGGTTTGTAACAATTCAAAAGTTTAATGACTATTTTTGTAATTTCTGAAACCTTAGTGATAAAAAATCATTTTACTTAGTCTGGTGATAATTTGTATAATTTACCCTAAAAATAACATATGTTTTTGAAAAATGAAATGATCTAGAGATTTTATATAAAATATTTTAATTTTGTATTTTCTACATTTTAATGAGTTACATGCTTATTAGTTGCCATGACCTCGTTTCCCACTGACTAATGATTTTAGCTCTAATTTAATTTTTCCCTATTTATCATAAAAGTATATTTTATATATTTTAGCCCTAAAAGGAAATTGTATAATGCACTGGCGGTAGAAATATTTTGTTTCAACAACGCCCTAATTTTAGGGGTTAGATATATAGTTTAGGGTTTATAGTTAAAGGTTTAGAATTTAGAGTATGTGGTTAGAGTTTAGGGTATAGGGTTTAGAGGTTAGGGTTTAAGTTTTAGGGTAATATGGTAGATATTTAGGTTTTTACCTATAACCCCTAAATTCTAACCATAAACTCTAAATTCAAACCACAATCCCTAAATTCTAAGCACATAAGCCTACACCCCTAAACTATGTACCCTAAATTGAATTTCTAACCCCTAAAATTAGGGCACTTGTAGAAACAAAATATTTTCACGACCAGTATATATAATTACCCTTTAATAAAACCGTATTCAAAATTTAAACTTGTTTTCCATCATACAGTATATATATATATATATATTATTTCTGTTATACAGTACATACATTAATTAACTAGGACAGTAAATGTGTCTTGTTGTATGCATAACTGGACTTAGTTGCAGAAACTTAATAATGTATTGTACCTTTCATATTCTGATATGTTATTTCTTTACTTGTATATTTTCCCTTTTTTAAGGGTTTGATTTTCTCCTATAATTAAAAAAATTATCATTTGATTGTTGTTAAAAAAACTTGCAAGGGTTTTAATGTTGTTAAAAACAGGTTGTATAAAACACGATCAGTTGCTCCAGCGGGATGAGACGCTATGTTTTTTAAGAAAAGTTCGAGATTCGAATTCTGACGTTGTAAATAGAAAAATTAAGTTGAGAGGAGTGTTTCATAATGTGTCTCTACAAAATACGATTCGAGATAATCAGCTAATGAGTCGATATATGTGATTATACAAAAAAAAAAGTTTATTAAACTTTAGTTTACATAAATCTATAATTTTAAAGTCTAAACATTTAATTTAAAACTTAAGATTTAATGTTAAATTTCATATATATATATATATATATATATATATGCTTTAGGTGAAATAAATTTCTAACGTGAAGTCTAAAACACAATGATTTCATAAAGGATGAGTATTGAATCCATTACTTAAAAAGGAATAGGAAAAAAATGCTTTTATTGAGTATTGACCCTACGACCTAAAATAGGAAGAGAATATTATAAGTAAATTTAATTATTTGCTCCTGACATTTGTTGACATTATTCAAGGTTTTCTTTAATAATTACAATTAGATTTTATTAATAACCATAAAAAAATATTTTAAATATAAAACATTTAAAATGAAGAATAATGAAATCTTTATATCAAAATCTCAAATAAAGCTAAAAATGCAAAGAAGAATAAATACTTTCATAGATATTAGCATACCGAAAAAATTCAGAAGTCTTCATGAATCTCCTTGTCTCTATTCAAACGAGACGTTTTACGATGTGAAAAATGAGTAGTGAGCGAATGAAACTATCAGACAGATTGTTCCGCTACTCAAGTCTGATTATATCGGCAAACAACCATCAACCGAGAGGAGATCTATCTTTCTATGAACACCGACAGAATCAAAATCAGAAACTAATGCCGCGAAGATTTCTGTAAGAACACCAAACGAACACTAAGGTATGCTGAAATCATGCCAAATTAACAGATGAAATAAACCATAAAAATAAAAATAAAGTGTGCCACACAGACAAAGAAAACACGTGCCACAACTTATTAAAAATATAAAAAACAAAAAAAGAATAAAAATCATGAAAATAATGAACCCGATAATCGACAACCAATAATAAAATTGGTTGCCTATCACCGGTCAAAGAACCAAAAATAGAAGAGGCAGCTGGGCAAAGGAAACTAAAAACCTAGTGCAAAGAAAAATGGAAGAGGCTAAGACAAACTATTCAAGGGGGCTTTTAATTTCAAATGGTACATTATATTTGTATACGAAATTTTGTTTTTTTTTTATCAAAGACCTACGAAATTTTGGTTGTGTTAGTAAAGTTAAAGTTTTGAGACCGCAAGTTTTATTATGTTTAAATATTATAAATGTATTTTTAATTCAAATTTATTTTACCATAAATTTTATGGATGGAAATCGTGTGTCCCTTATCATTTCTTCTTTTTACCTTCATTTTAAAATAGTGGGTTTAAGGTTTAGAATTTAAGGTTTAAGGTTAAGGGTTATGGCTGGGGTTTAGGAATTAAGGGCATGTTATATTTTTAGGGTGTAGAGTTTAGGGTTTAAGATGTGGAAATTAAAGTTATAGTTTAGAATTTAATTTTCAAGTGATTTTTAGTGTGGGGTATAAAAAGAGTCATGATTAGAGGCAGAGAATTTTTACTCAAGTTTTATTATGTGTAGACTTTGTTCGAATATATTTGAAAGAGTGACAAGTCCTATCACTTATATACACGTATTATGTTTTGAAACTAGCTGGTATTCATTCTAACGGATTGAAATCCTCTACTCTTTTTGGTGCCCTTATTTATGTCCCAGCACTAAAAATTATGTTTAATGTTTAGGACTTTATGTTAGGGTTTATGGTTAAGGTTTAAGGAATTTAGGGTAATGTGCCCTTTTTAGGGCATATGGTGTAGAGTTTAAGATTTAAAATTTAGGGTTAAGACTTGAAATTTAATTTTGTAGTGTTGGGCCATAAGTAGACATAGGATTTTTATCCCATTCTAACATTTCAAAAAAAAAAATTAATGTTTTCTTTTAATTTCTTAATGTTATACATGTTTTAAACCTAAGCATAATTTGTCCTATACCCAAAAAGGCAGAGCCGGTCCTGAGTTTTTGGAGGCCCGAGGCGAACTTAAAAAATAGCCTTAAATTGAGGATTAAAACTATAATTATAGTTACAGTCGTATTTTCAGTTGTGTTGTGTTTATCATGATTGTGGATATAATAAATATTATTTTGTTTATTGTGAGTATTGCGATTATGAAATTTTTTAGTAACATATGCTATTGTGGACATAATAATTCCATATATCGTGGTTTTAGATGATGCCACTACCGTCATATAACGATCGTTGTTGTGGTTGCATGCCGCTATTTAAATCTTTGTCCTTAATAGCAAGTAATGAAAGAAATTAAATTTTAAGAGTTGGTCCATCGTAACAAGTATTGACAAAATTAGTCCCCTAATAACAAGTATTGAAAAAATTAAATTTTAAAACTATTAAAAAAGCTTTGATACACATGCCTTGTAAACTTTAGTTTACATGTGCCTTTTAGTTTTAGTTTTAGGGGTTATGATTTTAGTTTAGGGTTTAAAGTGTAGGGGGTTATGTTGTAGGGTTTATAATTTAAGATTAGTGTTGAGAATTTATGGTATATGGTATAAGGTTTATGGTTTAATTTTTTAGGGTTAGGGTTAGGGTTAGAATTTAGGATTTGGGTTTTATAATGTAAATATGCAAGCTTGTGTAAAATTAGTTTTACCAGCATGTATATCAAAATTTTACCTTAAAACCATGCCCATAATAACAAATATTGGAAAAAAAACTGGAGCCCTAATAACAAGTACTAGAAAAAAAATTGAATATTAAGAGTAGATCCCTAATAATAAATATCGTAAAAAACTCAGCCCCTAATAACAAGTATTAAAAAATGAGCCCTTAATAACAAGTATTAGAAAAAAATTGAATATTAAGAGTAGACCCCTACTAATAAATATTGAAAAATACTCAGCCTCTAATAACAAATATAAAAAATAGACCCTTAATAATAAGTATTAGAAAAAAATAAATATTAAGAGTAGATCTTTAATAATAAATGTTGGAAAAAAATCTTAACTCCTATTAACAAATATTAAAAAAATAGGCTATAATAACAAATATTAAAACAAACTAAATCTTTAAATATAATTCGAAAATATCCAATATTAAATTTTTTTGAGCAATAGGCCCTGGACGGGCCCCCTTACTGCCCCTGCCCAGGGCCGGCCCTGCTAAAAGGTGATGCCTAATAATATTATCAGGCTTAACATTTTTATAGCATCAATGTATAATATAGATTTTTCTTGATATTTGTAACATTATAGATAAATAATATAATTAGACTTTTCTTTTATGTATATACCAACAACAATAATAATTTCTACACTTTACAATTTTTATATTGTTAAAAGGGGTGATTGTGCACATCATCACCCAAAATAAAAAATGTAAAAATATAAGAAATATATAATAATTAAAAAATTAGAAATTTGTAAAAATCATAAAAATTAAAATTGTTACAAAATTGTTTTTTTTTTCAAATAAAAAGTCAATTTATTGATAAAAACATCAAAAGAGATATCTTACAAGAGAATAAACATACCGGCTAAAACACACGTAAATGATAGTTACAAAATTGTTACAATTTCATATACCAATTTGGACAAAAAAAGTATTGGAACTAATGAACGAAAAATAGAGAAATTTATATACTAACAAACACCAAAAAAAATATTAGGTACCAACATGAAAAATGAACAAGTTCAAGAGCTAAAATGTGACTAGTCCCTATATATGTATAGTTTCTTCAACTCTATTTGATTGGATACACAAACGGTTATTTATTAAGAAAAATAGAAAACAAATTAATAATTTTGTTATCATCTTAAAAAATAATTCACATGATAAGCTACAAATACAAAGTAAATATAAGTGGAAAAGGAGGGGGGAAAAGGAGAAAAACAAACATGTTAAAGGACAATAGCTAAGAAGATTTTGGATTTTGTTAATGATATCATGCAAGTACTGATTGTTCAATTTTTCAAACATGCAGGCTTGGTAGCTGGAAATGATAGGATGGACCGAGGAGCCGGGACGGTCGTTCTCTGAAAATTTAAAATTCATATATGATATATATATTTTAAATTTTTTAAAATAATTTTTATTAAAAACTATTTTTACATCTAAAGTTTTACAAATTTACCCCTAACATAAAGCGATGTGTCCCTGGTTAAATAAATTTCTCACGTAAAGTCTAAACATCATAATTTCATAAAGTATTAGAGGGGAATTTTAATTTTAATTTATTCATTTTTGGTTGTGTTAACCAAGTTGAGATATTGACATTTTGAATGTCTAACATCATGCTTCTTGGTTGATTGAAGATTAAGGCTCCGTCTGCCGTTGAAGTCCTCAACTTAAGTTTGGGGGCAAACGTGCGTTTTCCAAAAGTCAGAAAATATAGCTGTCGTGAAACGGACGTTTAGGCGCGTAAATAAGTTGGTAAACGAGCGTTTGGAGCTAAACTGGTAGGTGTTTGGGGTTGTTGTTACTGGTGAACGGCCGTTGGCCACCGCAACTGCAACAAAAAACAAAGCCTATGTAGAGTTCTATTTCAACCAATGAGGTTGGTCCAAGTGGTAGGTAACTTGATTTCGCTTAAGCATGTCTCGAGTTTCATTTGGGGATGAAATTAAAGCGTTCAAACAATTTAAGGACCAATTTACAATGAAGATGATAATTTGAAGATAAAATTGAACTATTTAAATATTTAGGGACTAATTTAAAATAAAAATTATAAAATTATGTTATTAAAAGTTTGATTTATTTATGGGTTATCTTCACCAGTGGTCCCTTTTGTTTAGGGTGTGTTTTATTTTGGTCACCAAAATTCAAAGACGTGTATTCTGGTCCCTAACGTTACAAAACGTTTATATTTTAGTCACCCAACCGTTAGTCTCCGTTACTTGGCTAACGAGTGGCTGGCATGGCTCGTTAAAAAATAAAAAAAACCCACGTGTTTAGTCCACGTGTAAAATGTATAAGGAAACAAATATTTGGGTGGTAACTTTAATTTGTATGGTGAAATTACATTACCAGCAGCAAAGCTTTGACTTCTTACATGGACAATGAATCTTTGGCGTCTCCTCTTCCGCTCAGCTCCAACAATTGTTGCAGAAAATCCTTGCTTTCCTCATCTTCTCCTTCTCCGGCCTTCCTTCTCTGTTCTATCACCGATTCTAAAAACTCATAAAACCACGACAAAAGCTTCTTGGTTTTGAATTCAATCCTTTGTAAATCAAATGGCCGGAGAACTGGGAAAATATCAGAAACGTTTGGTGCTCCGATTAACCCCACAAATTCCTCTAATCGTTCCTTGAACTCAACCCCACGCTCTGCTTCTTCTCCGTTCAACGAACCGCCCCACAGCATGCTAATGGTGACGCTTAGCGTGGTCAAGAAGATTTGCTCACTCAGGTTAATGGACGACCCGATTTTCCCATATATGTACTTCACCATCTGTCGGATCTCGCGCCGGCGGAGCTCGTAGCAAGCGTCGAGCCCTTTGTTGCACATGATTTCGTGAACGACGAGCTTACGCAGCTTGTGAAGTTCGGGTCCGTTGGATCTCCACACGATGTCGAGTCCGCCGTAGGATCCGTTTATGGCTGATACCGGAGTGTCGCGGTTGGCGAAGGTGGCGTCGTGGTCTCAGAGGATCTCTTTGGCGATTGATGGCGAGCTTATAACTATGTAGATTTTTCTTCCCATGTGAAGCTTGATGATTGGGCCGTAGATTTGAGATTGTTTGGTGACGTATTGAAGGAAATCGGGTTTGATGAACGGCAAGTTTCCGATTATAGGCAAGCCCGGCGGACCAGGCGGCGGGGGCGGTTTGGTTTTGATGATGAGTTTCTTGGCCCACCGGGAGAAACAGATGATCACTAGCGTCGCCACCGCAAGAGTGGTTGTCGCTTCAGTGATGGTGGAAATGGAGAGTCCAACGCGCCGCCACGACCAGCCATCACCGGCAAGAACGGCGAAGTTATCGTAAAAGGTCGACATTATTGGGTAATCTGTTCGGAATACAAAAAAAACAGAGGGGATGGAGTTATATAATTCTGGTTTTGGTCCCTCTATTACGCTCAAGATAAGAATTTAGTTCACATTATTCAAAGTTTGAAATCTCATCCGATTTTTTCACGTGGACTAAACACGTGGGTTTTTTTTTGTTTTTTTAACGAGCCATGTCAGCCACCCGTTAGCCAAGTAACGGAGACTAACGGTTGGGTGACTAAAATATAAACGTTTTGTAACGTTAGGGACCAGAATACACGTTTTTAAATTTTGGTGACTAAAATAAAACACACCCTAACTAAAAGGGACCACTGGTGAAGATTACCCTTTATTTATTTATAAGTTTTGATATGTGAGTTGCATGCGCAACGGCTTATCAAGTAGAGCCGTGTCCTTATTTTCGCACTATACATGCCATTTTAGGAAAAGAAATAATTGAACCGTAGAAAACTAAATTATTTTCATCAATAACCAATGATTTTATTTTAAACCCCAATTTCAAATTTCTTTAATTCTCATAAAAATATTTTAATGCCAGTGTAAAATATAAAATAATATATATTTTATGGGTAATTATTTGATACACTGGCGGTGGAAACTTTAGTTTCCACAAACGCCCTAATTTTAGGGTTTAGAGACTTAGTTTAGGGTGTATGATTTATGGGTTTAGATATATGGGGTTTGAATTTAGGGATAGTGGTTGAAATTTATAGTTTAGGGTTATAATTTAGGATTTATAGATTAAAATCCAAACCCTCACCATATTACTCTAACTTCTAAACTCTAAATTCTAACCCTAAACCCTAAGTTCTAACCATTATCTCTAAATTCTAAATCCCTACACCTAGACCCTACACCCCAAACTAATCCCATAAACTTTAAAACTAAGATGCTTGTGAAAACTTTTAATTTCCACCACCCGTGTATAAGATAATAATTCATATTTTATATTATCGTATATCATGCAGTATAAACATTAATTACCAGGGGGGCTATAATTAATATAACAAACAGTTGAAAACGAGGGAAATTACCTTTGCTTTGTGATATAATCATAATATAATAATGTATATACATATAAGAGTAAATTTGTCCTTTGCTGCATGCATTATTGGATTTAGTTGCAGCAATGAGGAATCTAATAATGTACTGTACCTTTCATATGCTGATATTATTATTATTATTATTATAATTACAATAATGGCTGCAGATATAAAGTTTTTAACTCTAAATTTCTAATAAGAAACAAAAAAATTAAACAAAATAGATGAAATGATGGTGGAATTAAAGATTATTTCATATTTATTTCTTCTCCAAGGCCATGCTTTAATTCTCCAAACTTGAAGAATTAATTTCAAGCTTTCCCAACAATTAATTAAGATGAAATGATGAAGGAAACCTACTTTTACAAATATTATCATACATATATATTATATATATAATAACACCATAATCATATATATTCTTCCACCCATTGTTTTGATCCATTGTTATCCACCATTAACCCAGGGCTTAACCTAAGCATGAGAATACAAAATTCAACCTGGTTCAATGCTCCATCTCCATCCAAATCCCCTTCACTCAACATGCACACGATCTCGTCGTCCCCAATGTCATTCAACCCCATGATAAGGCTGTTCTTCTTCAAGCTCTCGAACGTTATAACTCCCCGGTCCCCGTCCATCAGCAGCCGGAATCCGTTGCAGAGCTCGCCTACGAACCCCTCCGCTCCGAGTGTCTCCATCATCGACGGGAAGTAGTCCTCGAAATCGACCGCCGTGTCGAGGTCCATTAGTGAAAACTTGGTGTTCTAATGACGTGTGGAGTATGGTAAGTGAATAGGGGAGAAGAGAGGAGGGGGATTATATAAAGGGGGGAAAGAGATTAAGGTTTTTCGTGGAAAGAGTGAGTGGCCATTGAAGACAATTGAATGTACATGTAGAGAAATAGATTTTTAGGGCTGCATTTCGCTAGGATTCATGTGAAGACCCTACTTCCTGGAAGTTGCATGATAATATATATATATATATATATATATGAATAAATTATATCATGTGTCATTTTTACGTACGACATTCATGAGATCAACCAATAAAAATTACTCATCCCATTATTTTTTCTCTGTCATATTTTTACCAAGTGAATCTTTATTTGGTAAAAACTGTTTTTAAAATTTATTTACAGTAAATATGAGTAAAGATTCACTTAGTAAAAATATGACATAGAAAAAAATGGGATAAATGATTTTTATTAGTTGGTCTCATAGATGAATGATTTTTATTAGTTTGGGTTTGAAAAAATTATTTACGGACCTGACTCACCACATCATTTATGGTCTCATCCAATTAAAAAATTTCATCTCATTTTTTAAAGGTGAATCTTCACCTATTTTTTACATGTAACTCAAGAGTAGGTAATTACTTGAAAATTATTTTGAAATAGGTAAATTTTATTGGATAAACACGTGGTGAGCGGAGTTCATTTAATAATTTTAATTGGGTTTGGGCTTCTTTTGTAGCATGTCATTTTGTAATGTTAAATTTTGACGGTTAGTGTGTTAATTTCACTCATTCAAGTTTATCTACTGTTTAAACATGCTTTTCATGTGTTCTTTTGGACAGACAGCTGAATGATTAGCGAGAATTTTATATCATTAATTTTTTTGTAAATCTTTTATTGTACATATAAGATAAGATAAGATATGATTTAAGATAATGTTGTTATTTTTAGAAAACTCAGATTCAAACAATTTATCTGTAAAGTGTATGTGCGTTATCAAATGATTAAAATATATGAATAAATATTACAATAATATCACACCAGACGTTAAATAAAATTAAACGATATAGATTTTCAACATTGTTTCTCCACTTTTGTTTTATAGGAATCAAAATTTTCATGTTTAAAAGACCAATTTGTAGTCAATTGGTTTTTTTATGGTTGAGAATTTCATTTTTAGTGTCAGAACTAATTTTGAATTTTGAATATAAGGGTAATTATTCGATACACCCTTAAACCTTACACCCTAAATTAATATTTTAAACCTTAAATTTAAGATATTTGTGAATTTTTTTAATTTTTACCGCTAGTGTATACGATAATAATCTATATAAAAAATATAAACTCAAAATTTAATTTAAAAATATTCTTTATCGATTACAGCGTTGGTTAGTAAGTCGTAACTAATTATTCCATTAACTTGGATTCCGTTCCACACGTGTTTCCTATGAGATTAATCCCTTATTCTTTTATGCCTTTTCCTATACTAAATTCAAATGTTTACACTGTTTTTTTAGGATGAGTCTATCACGTGCGACGAATACCGCTGAACACCTTCATTAATGTTGAACACCGCCGAATATTATTAAATTAATTAATAAAGATTTAAAATTTTAAAGACCCATCATACAATTAATAATTATTTTAAAAAATTCAATTAAATTATTTTTATATATTAATTTTTTTAATAAGGGTAAACTATATATTTAATACCTCACATAATTCTATATTTTTATTTAACCTTCATTATTTAAATATTATTTCAATTTGACCTTATTCTTTATAAAAAAATTAACCCTCAACCTAAAACCTTAAACTATTAAACCTTAAACCATTAAACTCTTAAACATATACCCTAAACCATATACCATAAACTATAATATTTTTTTTTATTTTTAGTGACTTCGGTTTTGGATCATGACAGATTTAAGTTATTTATATTATGCATATTGGGGTTGTCATTGTGTATATCTGGCTGAAATTATCACTCTCGTTTGCAAAATCCTTAGAAAAAAAATCGACTTCTACAAAGATTTATCATCTCTGAATTTGAAAACGTAAGTGGTTCTTAATGATTTTGCTATAATAATAATATTGTATTGTGTTTATTTGGGTAAGAACTGCATGATTGACATATTGTTATTATAGTAAATAAACACAAGCGTAAGTAAGCTACTCGGAACAAGGTGAGATTTCTTCATTAATTCCGGAAATAATATTTTTTTTATAAAAAATATTATAGTTTAGGGTATATGGTTTAGAGTTTAAGGGTTTAAGGTTTAATAGTTTAAGGTTTTAGGTTGAGGGTTAAAAGTTAAATTATTTTTTTTATAAAGAATAGGGTCAAATTGAAATAATATTTAAATAATGAGGGTTCAATAAAAATACGGAAATATATGAGGTATTAAATATATAGTTTACCCTTATTAAAAAAATAAAATTTTAATATATATAAAAAATAATTTAATTCAATTTTTTAAAGTAATTATTAATTATTTGATAGGTCTTGAAATTTTAATTTTTTATTAATTAATTTAATAATATTCAATGTAACACCCGAGTTTAGGGGTCGGATGGAAATAATATTAAAATATTGTTTCGTGTTTCGGTTTTAAAATTTAAAATAAAAAAATATTATTTTGGGCTTTAGATATTCGAATCAAAAAATTCTATGTTGGATCAAAATTGTTTTGGGAATTAAATCCTATAGATTTTATGATAAAGGAGGATTTGCCATCTCATTAATGGCAAGATGGTAATTATGAGAGCCTTCAAATTTAAAACCCCCTTTATGTTAAAATAAGCATTGTCTTCATCTTCTTTATTCCCTTTTTCATTTTGAAGACATGGAAGCCCTCTCCCTCCCCTTTTCACCATTTCAACTCTTTCAACTTCATCTTTGGAGCTTTTTAAAAGGTAATTGTGTTTTTGACTTAGTCTTGTCTTCCTCTCCATGTTGGTACCAATATTTCTCATTATTGTTCATGATTTTGAAATTGGAAGTTTTAGGGTTTTGTTTAAAAATGAGAGCTTTATGGTCTTTAACTTAAGCTATCCATTTATTATTGTTAGATAAGTTGTTTGCAACTCTTAAGGTCCAACATAAGTGAATTTTAAAGTGTTTTAACATGATTCCTGAAATTGGGTAAAAATGGGTTTTTTGAAGGGTTTTGGGTGATTTTTGGGGGTTGTTTTAGGTGAAAATTGATAGCCCAAGGGTAGTGTTATGGTTAGGGGTTGATTTGGGATTGTTTGTGGGTGCTATGGATGTTGGAAAGATGGTTTTTGGACATGGTTTAGGGGCTGTCCGAAATTGCTAAAAGTGGGGTTTGGTCATGGCTTGCAACATTGTGAATTGTATTTGAATTGTGTTCCGGGTTGGTCTTTTGATGTTGGGCTGATTTGGAATTGTTTGAAATGTGTTTGAGGTTGTTTGGAAGCGGGAATTCGTGTTGGAAGAGCTTCGGGAAGAAATCCGGAAATTTGAGGGAGGTTGCTAGCTTGGCTTGGAGCTTGGATGTTTAGGTGAGTGGTTAAATACTTTTAAATGGTTTTCAAGTGTTGGTTCAAGCATGTGAACTAGGTTGAGATTGGTAGACCCACCTAGAGTTGGGATTAGGGTGGTGGCCTAATCCCAAACTTTAGTTAGAGACCTTGGTTGATCTTTAAAGTGTTGAATTATGCCTCATGTTTAATCATGCTCATGGTGGCTATGCTTATGTTGTTATACATGTATGTGGAGGCATGACTTAATGCATTGTTACGTGCATGTTGATGATAAATGTGATAGAGATATACATGTGTATGAAATATGATGTGATAATTGTGTTGTTGAGATGCATGTAGTGTTGACATGTGTAATGATATTATGAGGTGTTTGTATGATCCGGGGATCATGGTGAGTACATGCTAGACATGGAAATGTGGCTTGTGCATGACGGTAAGTCATGGTGAGTACGTGCTAAGCGCGGAAGTGTTATGAATTGATATTATGAATGATTAAAGAAATGTGTAGTATTGGCACTAGTATGCTTGGGTACAAATGATCGATCATTAGGATGTTAGTGTGTACACATGAGTCAAAAGTCGCGCGTGGCCTTGTTGGCGTTGAGTCACCAAGGAGGAGTACGGGTTCGCCCGGAAATTGTATTTATATTAGTCGGTGATGAGTGGAATCCCATCGACGGGGCGTGAGGATGAGTGGAATCCCCTCCGCGTGAAACGGGGCGTGAGGATGAGTGGAATCCCCTCCGCGTGAACGGTGATGAGTGGAATCCCACCGTCAGGTAATGGTTGAGTTGTTGGATGTGAGTTCCAACGGTTATCCGCGTATTCGAGTCATAGCTAGGTGCCAATACAGATTGTCGTTTATATTGCCAATTTGTGGTTAATTTGTGAGCCAATGTATTTTGGGAGGTGTTGCTAACATGGTTTAATATATGTGATTTCATATGTTGTGGATTTAAACATGTTGAACACGACATGATATTGAATATATGTTCATGCATCATCTATATTTATGGCTCGCGTGGATCGGAGGTAAGATCATGCATTTTATCTTGGTTGTAGCTCGTGCTTGGACCCTGCATTGTCGAGGTTTGTTTTTAAAGAGCTTACCCTCACTAAGCTTTTATGCTTACGCTCTCTTTTGTTCGACAATGCAGATCAATGGTTTGTGGGTGGCAAGGGCAAGGAAAGGACTCCAAGTGTTGCTTACGGTTAGCTCAAGTATGATAGTTAAATTTAAAGATTGTAATAGTAAAGCAATGGGATAGGGTCGTATTATGAGGCTTTTGGAATATATGGTTGTTGTTGATGTTGTTAGGGAGCATGTTAGACTCCTCATATGTGTTTGTTAATTTGGCTTTTATGATGTATGCCTTGCTTGAAATCATGTTAGTATTTGGCTATCTAGTATTGCCTAAGTGTTGGATATGTTGAGCTTAATATCTATAATGACATGTGTGGATGTGTGGCTTGTGATGTTGTGCTTTGATGTTTAGTCTTGCTATGATGTTGCTCAAGCATGCTTGAATGTTGGGTTGCCTTAAGTTTCATTGTTAGTGAGTTGTTATAGGTTGTGGAGGTGTTTTGGGGCACCCTTGTGCCTTAAAACAGCCCAAACGAGTCTGCAGACAGGGGATGTTTCGGAACGGGTCCTCGTGTTCCGAAACGGCCCTGCGTAAATGGCCTGCCGTTTCGAAACGGATGAGGGTCGTTCCGGAACGTTTTCGCCACTGGAATTTTGAGAAATTGGCGAGATGAAGCCGTTCCGAAACGGGCCTTTGAAGTTCCGAAACGGTCAAATCTCGTTGACCACGAGATATTGACCGTCAAGGTCGTTCCGATACGGGTCACCCCTGTTTCGGAACGGTCACCTTGTGGTTGACCCAGGCCCGTTGACCAGGTCAGGGCGTTTCGGAACACCCTATAGGTGTTTCGAAACGGCCTGTTGAAATGAAGTAAAATGGACTGTTTACCCTTTTTGTTGGTCGGTGAATGTTCCGTTGCTTGTATCTTCCGCTGTTGTGCTCCACATAGGAATTAAATATGCATCTAGATAAGACTAAAGTTAAAAAAAATTTTCTGGGTCGTTAACCGAGGGGAAACCTCAACGAGTTTCGCTTCGGTTTTCCCCGTGTGGCCCACTCGGACCGGTCATCCGACCAGACCAGGACGAGGGGGTTACATTCAACATTAGTGGTGTTCAACGTGTTCGTCGCATGTAAAATTTTCATTTTTTTAACACTATATTTTTACTCCAAGAATTTTGAAATGGGACAAAACAAGTTATTGATGTTTGACGTCAGCTTAATAGTTAAACTGTGATGTAATATTATTTTTTGGAATTTCGTAATCTTTAATTAAACATTTTACAAAGCCTCTTTTATATATTGTGATCATCTGTGACAGAACTCAATATTATATATTGAGAGATCATTTAAAAATATCTAAATTTAGAGAGTAAAAAATATAAACAATATATTTTAGGGGATTAAAGTATAATTTTATTATTATCTCAAATTAATTTCTTTTTACAATTATTTTTAGGGTAAAGTACACAGACGGTCACTAAACTATACCCGAAAAAACAAAATGGTAATCAACCTTTCAAAAATCACAAAATGGCAATTAAACTTTATGTTTTATAACAAAACGGTAACTAGACGTTAAATTCCGTTAACTTTCTGTTAAAACTTTGGTATAATAACACATTTAGTCCTTCATATTTATACAATCAATAAATTTAGTCCTAATTCGAAATAATTTACTAAATTTAGCCCTCGTTATTTATGCATTCTTTCAATTTGGCCCTTAAAGCAAAATTTCAAAGTATGGTAACATGATAAATAATTACAATTAAATTTTATAGGAACTCGAAAACTCGACTCGAATCGAAAAAATTTCAAATAAAGTTTGAGTTGTAAAATATGACGTGTCAACTTGAATAACTCAAAATTTTTTGACTCGACTCGATCGAACGCTCACCTCTATCTTAAGATATGACGTGTTAACTCGAATAACTCGAAATATTCAAATATTTTAAATTATTATTTTTCTTTTAAATCGAATATTTTTAAAATAGAGCATTTAATGTTTCATATTTAAATCACATTGAATATTTAATAACTACTTTAAATATTCAATTTAATTTAAAAGAAAAAAATGATTTAAAATATTCGAATAATTAATTAAATTTTTATAGGAACTCGAAAACTCGACTTGACTCGATTCGAATCGAAAAAATTTCAAATAAGGTTTGAGTTGTAAAATATGATGCGTCAACTCGAATAACTCGAAAATTTTTTGACTCAACTCGATCGAACGCTCACTTCTATCTTAAGATATGATGCATCAACTCGAATAACTCGAAATATTCGAATATTTTAAATCATTTTTTCTTTTAAATTGAATATTTTTTAAAATAGAATATTTAATATTTTCATATTTAAATCACATCGAATATTTAATAACTTCTTTAAATATTCGATTTAAAAAACAATAGATTTAAAATATTCGAATATTTAATAACTACATTAAATATTTTTCTTTTAAATATTCCAATATTTAATAACTACTTTAAATATTCAAATATTTTAAATTAATTTTTTCTTTTAAATCGAATATTTTTAAATTAAATCAAATATTTAAAGTATTTATTAAATATTCAATGTGATTTAAAAGAAAAAAAATGATTTAAAATATTCGAATATTCGAGTTGACGCGTCATATCTTAAGATATAGGTGAGCGTTCGATCGAGTTGAGTACAAAATTTTCGAGTTATTCGAGTTGAAGCATCATATTTTACAACTCAAACTTTATTTGAAATTTTTTTGTTCGAATCGAGTCGAGTTTTCGAGTTCCTATAAAAATTTAATTAAATATTCGAATATTTTAAATCAATTTTTTCTTTTCAATCGAATATTTTTAAATTAAATCAAATATTTAAAGTAGTTATTAAATATTCGATGTGATTTAAATATGAAAATATTAAATATTATATTTTAAAAAATATTCGACTAAAACAAAAAATGATTTAAAATATAAGAATATTTCGAGTTATTCAACTTGACACGTCATATCTTAAGATAGAGGTGGGCGTTTGATCGAGTCGAGTCAAAAAATTTCGAGTTATTCGAGTTGACGCGTCATATTTTACAACTCAAACTTTATTTGAATTTTTTCGATTCGAGCCAAGTCGAGTCGAGTTTTCGAGTTCCTATAAGAATTTAATTGTAATTATTTATCATGTACCATACTTTGAAATTTTGCTTTAATGACCAATTTGAAAGAATGCTTAAATAAAAAGGGCTAAATTTAGTGAATTGTTTCAAATTAGGACTAAATTAATTGACTGTATAAAGTTGAAGGACTAAATATGTTATTATACCAAAGTTTTAACAGAAACTTAACGGAATTTAACGTCTAGTTACCGTTTTGTTATAAAACATAAAGTTTAATTGCCATTTTGTGATTTTTGAAAGGTTGGTTACCATTTTGTTTTTTCGGGTATAGTTTAGTGACCGTCTGTGTACTTTACCCTTATTTTTAATTTTTAAGGGGTTGTAGCCCTATCGATTCCTTAAAAGTATCGTCCCTGGTGACCATATATATGAACGAAGTCAAAATTTTAAATTATAATATCAAAATTTTAATATATATATATATATATATAAGAAAATTTTTAAAGTGGACATGGACAAATCGTAAGCGTTAATTTCACTTTAAAATGTCATTTTATTTTTAAATTACACATATCAATCTTTAAATAAGGATAAAATAATTATTTTTTAAAATTTTTAATTTCATCCTCAAATCATCAATATATGCTAATCACATACCATGTTAATAAAATCATTATAAAATTGTTAATCGTCATGTAAAGACTAATTTGTATTACGTAATAATACGATATGACATAACTAGTAACTTGATGATGAAATTAGAACATTTAAAAGTTTGGGAGGCCAGTTTAAAATGAAAATCATAGTTTGAGGATCAAACTGAAACATTCAAAAGTTTTAGATCAATTTATAATGTATATCATAGTTTCAGAACGTATGGTTCAATTAATTTAAAAAATGCACTAACAGTTTAAGGACTAAAATGACTAGACTGGTTAAGTTGAGGGGCCAAATAGTTCATTCTACTTGGTTGGAAACCAAGGGTATACACTATACACACATATTTGGTCGGATTCCAATTATGTTTGTTTTAGTTAAGTGTGAAAAGGAGGAAATAGGGAAAATTATAAGATAATGTATCTATCTATCTATGTATATATAATATATATATAGAGAGAGATGACCATTTTGGTACCGTTTCATGTCGTTTTGGGCGCCCTGCTTCTCTCTATGCCTGGCTATGTGACAACATTGATATGGATGGAGTGGATTTTAGCTTGGTGTTGTTGGGCCCTATCACTAACTTTAGTGTATACTCTACCCCAATAATTGCAACAAATTATACATATTATGGCAAGTGGCAACATACTCATACTATATCATCCATTTATAGCTTATATGCTTTTGCCCATAAAAATGATACAAATTTAGTAGGGCAGCAAAGTAAACAATTATTTTTTTTAATTTTTATTCAATACACTGATGGTGAAAATTAAAAGTTTCTACAGACGTCTTAATTTTGGTATTATTTATAGGATTTATATTCAATATACAGACGGTAGAAACTAAAAGTTTCCACAAGCGCCTTAATTTTAGGGTTTATGAGCCTAGTTTAGGGGTTCAGGTGTAGGACTTTAGAATTTATGGTTTAGAGGTTAGAGTTTAATTTTTAGGGTAATATAGTAAGAATTTAGGTTTTAACATATAAACCCTAAATTATAACCATAAACTCTAAATTTTAACTACTATCCTTAAATTCTAAAGCCCTATACTTAAACCCCTAAACTATACACCCTAAATTAAGCCTCATAACCCTCAAACGAAGGCACTCGTAAAAAATTTTAGTTTTCACCGCCTGTGTGTAAAATAATTACCCTTATTTTTTGTATGTTTTATGATTCAACAAATTTTTAAAACTTCAAAAATATCATGTCTTTTTAATGCACCTAACCCTTGTAAAAAATTAAACGACTAAATATGCTTTTTTTTAGTTTGTTTTTAAAGTTATGTATTGTTTCAGTCGAATTAGTTCGGTTTTTAGTAATTTTTTATGGATGAGTCTACCACGTGCGACGAACATTGATGAACACCACTAACGATGAACACCGATGAACACCATTATTTTTTTTTAAATTTTAAAAATCTAAATGACTAAAATTATAATTAAAGTTATCTCTTAAAAAATAAAAATCAAATTTAATAATTACTTTATAATATTTTTAATAGGTTGGAATCAAATATACCCAATTCTCCTAAACCCTAACAAAATCAATCTCTTAAAAAAATATAAATCAATTTATATTTTTTTAATAGATTAGAATCAAATATACCCAATTCTCATATTATTGATTCTAATCTATTAAAAAATTATAAATTGATTTCTATTTTTTTAGAGATTGATTTTGTTAGGGTTTAGGAGAATTGGGTATATTTGATTCTAACCTATTAAAAAAATATTATAAAGTAATGATTAAATTTGATTTTTATTTTTTAAGAGATAATTTTAATTATAATTTTAGTCCTTTAGATTTTTTAAAATTTTAAAAAATTTAATGGTGTTCATCGTTAGTGGTGTTCATCAATGTTCGTCGCCCGTTATAATTTTTTTATTTGTTAAGGTAGATTGTTTTTTTAATTAAACCCATTCTTTCACATAATATGTCCATTTGAACTTTTATTTTAAACATTTGTTTTTGAGATTTTAAAGTGGTAAAAAGATTTTTGTTTGATTTGATTCATTTATCGAGGAAACAGAAAAAATATTCATAACTTTAAAATGTTTTCCCAAGTTACAGTATAACCAAAAATAATAATTTCAAATAATTATAATGAATTTTTTTTTGAAACTAAATTATATTCAATGGTGAAAGAATTACAAATGAATCACACCGTAAACAATAAAAGTTCAGTGCAAAATAAAAAATTAAAAAAATCTAACGGTGTGAAAGACGTTAAAAAAACAAATCTTACACCTTCAGAAGAAACTTCTGAAATGAAGTCCAAAGAGCTATTACTTTGCCTTGGGTGCTCTTTGAAGACAACATAATTCTTTTGCTACTCGTTCTTGGCATATCGGCACATTCACAAAAAAGAAATCATAACATGAAGTGTTCGGCCTTCCTTCGGTAACAAAAAAGTTTGATGATACTCGTCACCCGAACTCTAAACTATCAAAAGATAGACTGAAACTGCCATAAAAGCAGACAAAGAAAATGCCATACAAGCAGACAAAAGAATTGCCATAGAGGCAGACGAAAAAACTGCCAAAGAAGCAGATATGGTAAAAACCTGACAAAGTAAAAAAGAAAACAAAAAAAAAACATGAAACTAGAAAATTTATCGACAACGATGAATATTATTTATATACATAATCAGCAAAACGGCCAATGGCCGCCACCGGCGAAAGAAGAAAAAATAAAAATGAACTTTAAAACTTAAAAAATTTGTAACCGCCTCAGAAAAAATAGAAGAAGTGGAGAAGAGGGCTAAATTTGAGTAATATATATTTTACCACTGTATTGACTTCCGACTTTATACATTTAAAAAGAATTAAATCATAATTTTATTGTTTTTAAGGAAGCTACAATACAATTTAAAATTGCATTAAGGTATAGTTTTACATTTTAAAGGGACTCATACATAATCATACCATTTTAGAAGGGTCATGACCCTTATCGACCCTCCTAACTTCTCCTCAAAGAATTTTAATATATTTAAATTTTTTTTTGAAAATTAAAGTGATTACAAGTAGTATCTGTTCTGAATATACTCTCAACCATTTAATAATGTATGTTCAATTACCCTGATGCAGCTGCTGGTGTTCGAATCCGTGACCTCCAAGAATAATAAGCGTTCCTTTAACCACTGAGGCAAGTTAATTCATACGTACTATATTTAGACTTAAATTCAAACAAAATCTAGATTAGATATATACATAGTGAAACTTAAAGTAAGATAAATTTAAAATAAATAATCATAAAATAAAATAAAACTCAAATTTAAAACATAAGTTTTTTTGAACCAAAACTTTAAGATATGTCAAATCAATACCAAATTGGCTTGCACAATTTCCTTTTGAATCTGGTTCACACACACATACAATTTGGGATATTAAATATAATTCATCATGTGGGGTATTATCAATGAGTTGGACTTGAGCATTTGATGTTGGTTGGGTTTTTTGTCTTTACAATATTCATTTCAAGAGCAGGGACGGAGCTAGGATTCAATGTTGGGAGGGGCAAGAATCTATTAAGCTATTAAATCTAAAAATTAGGAGGGGCAAAAGCCTTATTTGATTAACATTTAAACTAAAAGGGACTAAAAATGCAATTATACCAAAAAAATTGAGAGGGGCAACAACCCCTCCCACACATTACATGGTTCCGTCACTGTTCAAGAGGACAACAAATCCAAAGACTTGACACCTCAAAACTAGAGTGATTTTGTATGTTTGGTTTTGCGGTAGTAAAATTGATTTTGGATCATCGTGATTTTATAGAATTGATTTTGTGTATAATTGATTTTTAAAGTAACATGATTTATGTTCCAGAGTTTTTTTCTTAAAAATCACGATTGTGTAAAAATATTGTGTAAAAATCACGAAGAAATGCAAAAGCTACTTCTACTTTATTTTTCTCAAAATAACGTTTGGTGTTCAAAATCATGTTTGAATTTTTAGATCTAAACATGTTGGCACGGTGACCGATGCATATTTTCCCGTTCAATCCAGATTTTTGGATTCTAAACACAAAACCAAATATGCACGTTGGGTCAAGATAATAATTGAGATTTATTGTAGAAATCTTTTGTGTACTTAATCTCCAAATCTCTTTTAGATAAGTTGGATTCTCTATATTATAGATTCACTTGTTTTAAGAGAATTCAATTTTTCGTTTTTAGTTTTAAAAAATAAAGTGATTATATGATGTGATTTAAGTGGCACTCTATTGCAATAAAAGGAAAAGTAAAAACATATTGAAGTGACTTTGCATTGGTTCTTTCGTTGCATTATTTAAGACAAAAGGAAGTTTCAATGCACTTTCCTTAGAACACCTTCCCTTCAATTAAAGCCATAAACCCCTATCATCTAGGTTAAGTGCAACGTTAAGATATTACATTTTTCAACGAAAAAATTCATATTCAAATTTTAAAAATACTATTATTGAAAAGATTAGTTATAAATATCGAATATAAATCGTAAAACAACGACATGAATTATACTAAAAAATAATACCATAAACCCTTGCATGATTTTAATACAAATAATACAAAAAATAGTGATTTTTTTGTTCATATATATAGACAATATAGGCATGTTTCATGGATCTTTCCTTCACTGGTTCACACGTAAAAATGGCATTAATTTCAGTGGAATTGGAGAAATTATTAGATGTATCTGGGTCGCCACGTCATTCGTCAGCCGATAAAGTCTATTCATGTCATTTTAACTTTTAAATAATCACTGACTTTTTATTAATATGTAGAAAAAAAGATAAAGATTCACCTTAAAAAACATGAATAGGCCTTATTAAGGTTGGGGCCACCAATAATGTGGTAAGACATGTCCATCTAATAATTTTTTACGGAAGTGACAAATATTATTCTTCACAAGTTAAGGGTTCCGTCGAAAGCCCAGATTTTCGGTTAATAAAATTTGCAGGGAAAATAAATATATAGATGAGATAAATAAATATATAAAAAACTTATTTACAAAAATGCCCCCACTAAAAGTTATTACTAGTACCAAATCAAGCTCCTAAGTTTTGTTATTTATTTAAATAAGTCGTTATACTTATATTACATATAAATAGACCCTTCGACTTTAATTGGTATCTAAATAAATCCTTGATGTGACTCGGAAATTTATCTTGTTATGAAATTTTCAAATAGATTTAATACGGCTAGAAATGATGTCCACATACTAAACCTACTGAGAACAAGTTATATTAAAAATTGGCTAAAGGGGTACTTTTGTCCCTGAGTTCGACCTAAAAATGCAATTTCGTCCCTCGCCGAAAAGTGCATTCAATGTGGCCCTCCAGTTCATGAAATCGATCAAATTGACCATTTGACCGACGTTGACCGTTACGGTGCTGACGTGGTAGTTAATGGTGATGATGTGGCAGTCCATGATGCTGACGTGGCGGTCAACGATGTTGGCGTGGCAATACACGTGGGATGATGACATGGCAGGAGGGGCTGAATTGATTATTTTAACTGAATTCGAGGGCATAATTGATTTTTTTCCTGAGTTTAGGGGCATAATTGATTTTAATTAAAAGTTCTATAACTTATTTAATATTTAAGTTGAAAAATAAGAATTTATGAAATTATTAAAATTTTAAAATATTAAAACTAGATAAATAAATTTATTAAGTGAGAATAATTAAAAAAATAAAGTGAAGACTCTCACAGAAGATCAAAATATTATTTTATAAAAATTCATAAAATTAATAAAAATAAATAAAATATTCTAAAAGTTACTGAAAATAAAAATTATATAAAAAATTAAAATATATTATGAATTAAGAAAAGATAAAATTTAATCTAAAAACTTAATAATTTTTTTATAAATTATTAAAAAAGTAAACACTTTTATAAAAAAAATTTGACTTCGTCATTTTGAGTATCACTATTCGTTAGATTTTTTAGTGGAATCAACATTGTACTAGAGTAACAATAGAATTCAATTTTTTTCGTTTTTTACATCAAATTGATGCTCATTAATATTTGATGTACAGAAATAAAAGAGAATTTTGACTTTATTAATACTTTAATACAAGGATGTCTCAATTGAAAATATGTTCAAGGAACATTAGTACGCGTAGCATAACGAGAAACAATCGAAAGATTCTCTAATGGTTTATAAATATTTTTAAATTTTTTATATTTATAACTTTAATGTTTTTACTTATATTTAATTCTTATAGTGTTTTTATTTTTTAATATTTTATGAATATTTAAATATTATTTAAATATTAATAGTTTTTATTTTTTAGCTTAAAGATTAAATAAATTATCGAACTTTTAATTATGCCCCTAAATTCAGGAAAAAATAATCAATTTTGCCCTTGAATTCGGTTAAAATAATCAATTCAGCCCCTCCTGCCACATCATCATCCCACATGTACTGCCACGTCAGCATCGTTGACCACCATGTCAGCATCATGGACTGCCACATCATCACCCTTAACTGCCACGTCAGCACCATAACGGTCAACGTCGGTCAAAGGGCCAATTTGATCGATTTCATGGACTGGAGGGCCACATTGAGTGCATTTTTCGACGAGGGACGAAATTGCATTTTTGGGTCGAACTCAGGGGCAAAAGTACCCTTTTAGCCTTAAAATTTTAAGAGTATAAAATTATAAAATTTTAAGGATATAAATTTAAATCATCAATAAAAAATTTAAAAATATATAAAAAAATACATAAATCATATAAGAGTTCGAGATTTTTAGAGGGTATGATTTTTGTTGACTTTAGCAATTTAAGGGAACCAAATATGAGCAATCTAGGGGAGCCAAAAGTAAACAATCTAAGAGAGCTAAGAAATAAGTTGGTGACATCTTTGACAAATTAAGTAAATATTTTGTTTGTTAATTATTTCATATTTAAGTTGTAAAATACAATCATGTTGTATTATAATTAATATACAAATGTTTTTTTTTTCTACAACTGTCTTTTTCGGTACCCTTGATAGGGGTGTTCAATCGGTTAATTCGGTTAACTAACCGAACCGAATTAGCTAAATATCATTAATAAAAAATTGTAACCCTTTAACTGTTAATCGAACCAAACTTTTTTTAAATTAACCGAATCAAATTTTGTCCGGTAATTCGGTTAATTTTCGAATTAACCAAAATAACTATGGAACATTTAAATTTTCGGTTAATATATATATTTGGTTAATTTTTACTTAATTCGGTTAATTTTCACATAGTTTAATATATGTTTAACATATATATTATGGTTAATTAATTTATTTTGAACCGAATTAACCGAAAACCGAACTTTAAAAAAAAACTGTTAACCGGCCTAACATATAATTAATCGACCGAAATTTCGATTCAATCGGATAATTCGGTTTTAACCGAATTTTGAACACCCCTATCCCTTTGATCCATACATGTGTTACTTTGAAATTTGAACGGCTAGTTTTTCGGAAGTTTTGCAGCTATTCATAGTCATCTTCATCAAAGGATGATAGCCGTCGGATTTGATTTCTTTTAAAGAACGATCTAATTACTTCTCATACTCATTTTCATCCAAGGATGATAACCGCTAGATTTGATTTCTCTTTAAAAAATTGCAAATAACGTGCAATATTTGATTTCGAACATACCCGTCTCAAAAGATGTACAGGCCATGTGATACTTTTTAAAATAAGGTCCCTAAAATACTTTATAATAAGGTGAATTTGTAATATATCAAAAATTATCGTATTACGATTATTTCCTACAAATTAAAAAAATACTAAACTTATGAAACTAAGAGAATGTCACAAAACAACTCTATAACCGTGACATTTTATTTAGTCAATTTTAAATGAAAAATCCAATTTAAAAAGTTATTTACATAAATAACACCAGTCCAGAGTTATTTAAAAAAATGACCCTCTAAATCGTCCACATAAAGTAAACTTGCTTTCTACAAAAAGTGAGTTCGAACATCGTTTTTTACAAAACGCGAGTTCAGTGATGAATAAGTTGATAAAAAAATTAATTTCCTGCATTTTTTTAACATAGAACTCGCTTTTTGTAGAACGCGAGGTCGCCTTACGTGGACGATTTAAAGGTCATTTTTCTAAATAACTCTAGATGGGATCGTTTATCTAAATAACCTTTTAAAACAATTTTTTCATTTAAAATTGCCTTCTATTAAAAAAATGTCATTCCCTGAACGCTTTTAGAAGCAAAGTCGTTAACCAAATTTTCATAGTCATTTTTTTAAATATCATTCTCGGTTGCTATCAATACTAACCCATTAAGCCTTTTTGTGACGTTGTAGAGCGCATATAGGTCTTCAACAACTTCAATTTAAAAAAGTTTCTTTCTACGGACATAACTGTCACATGAATATTGATAAAAGTCCGACTTAAATAGCCTTAGCCATTCATTTTTCTCCTAATTAAAAATTTAATCTTCAATTAACAACTATTAAACAAAAAATAAGAATATTGATAAATTTACGATACCAAAAAATGAAAGGAATAATTTATATTCTCTAAAAAAATAATAGAAAAAAGAAAAAAGAAACACTATACTTTCAACAAGATCACCGAATTAGAGAAGAGACAACCTTCAAAAATTTTAAAATCTTCAAATTTTTTGAATTAAAAATTCAAATTCAAAACACTAGTTAAAAGTAGTAGTATAAACTTTTTTTGACTTTTACATTATGTATATTACTAATTAATAGTTGAATTTAGAGTAATTGGAGAAGATTGAAATTATAATATAAATAAGATTTTTTTACCGTTAAACATCATAAATTTGGTGAATTTTTTTATAGGAAAAATCGGTTATAATTAAAATTTTGAGATTAATAAGGGGAAAAATTATAATTTTTTTTAAAAATATATTTTTTTGAATTAGCAACTTTTTTTAAAGTGTGGGGCTCCTAAATTTTGGAGCCCTGTAACGTGTCACATGCCACACTTGTGCTTGGACGGGCATAATTTTGTAAAATATTAGATCTAAAAAGAATTCAAACAATGACGAAATTTAACATTATATATTGAGAAAGTCATTTAAATATTTTTAAATTTAAAAACTAACAGTGAAATATATTTTTGGAGGAGTTAAAAACAATTTTAAGATTATCACAACTTAAAGGTTGATACATAAGTTGTATAAAATAAAATTTACACAACCCTTCTGTAAAATTTAAAACCTCTAAACCTTAAACCTTAAACTCTAAATCCTAACCATAAATCTTAAATTCTATACCCTACATACTAAACTCATGATCCCTAACTTAAAACTCTAAACTTTAAAATTAAAAGACTTATGTAAACTTTAGTTTACACAAGCTTATTTATCAAAATATTTTCTTTTATTAAAAACAATTTTACCATTATCTTCTCTAGTTCTAAATACGTTCCACATCTGAATTCAAAAAATACCTAAGTAGTCAAGGGTAATATGTTCCTTAATATTTTTGAGTTCGAACATCACTGCTTGTAAATTATGTGTGAGTTTGATGATGCGAATTTAAATAATATTGTATTATTAATAAGTTTATAATTGAATCATCACATTTTAAAAGTTACAATTGAGTCACTCAATTAATTCAAACTTTTTTACGTTTATAAATCATTAATTCAAACTTGTTTTTGGTCTTAGACCACTTATTTTTTAAATTGTGTTATTTTAATCCAAACTCTTCCATGTTTTTGGACTTGAGTCACTCAATCCACTTTTTATTAGGCCATAAGACAGAAATAATATTAGCTTAAGCCAAAAATATATTATACTATTTAAAATAAATTATGTTCAGAAATCTACTAATAGACCGAACAATAAAAAATACGTATATTGCTCTATTTTTATAGAGCTCAAATCTTAACATTTTGAAATCCACCTTAGCCCATATCTTAATTAAATTTAATTTTTTATTCAATCCTAATTCTTTAAGTTAATATTTTTATTCAAAAATCTTCTCGAATTTCATACAATAATTTAGGCTTAGGTGTCTAGCCCAATATTTTTCATGTTAAGCCCGGTTTCTGCTGCATCATCCAAAATCTTCCGACAAGCCAAACCAAACAAAAAGAAAACCTTATGATATACTTCATTCTTTTACCCGAGAGCCGTCTCAAATATTTTAATGTTTTGAGCAAAAATTTAAAAATAAATTCATTTAAAATAAAAATATGTTTTATTAATCTGAACAATTAATTTAATATTTATTAATAAATCATAAAACGTGATTAAAATTTATAAACAATTATTCTTATTGTTTTGTTAGTAAAACACTTTGATTAGAACTAAATCAATAAAAACAGATATGTTTATTTAGGAGATACATGTTCAAATCGTTTTGCGGCTTTTACCGCCATTATTCAAATCTTAGCAGCCTATATATATATTACATTTCTTATTCTTGCTGAAATTGAATTATACGAAGTAAAAAGTCGTTTTTTGTTTTTGTTGTATCTTATTTTTGTAAAGAAACTTAAGTTCAGAATCATAATCACCATTTTAACTCCTCAAAATGCTCAGCTTGGGGTTGACCAGAAACTGAATACAATCGTAACGCAATGAAAATATTGCATATATTATGACAACCACAGCACGCCGTGGTCAACAGTTAGCCGCCTAAAACTCGTTTTTGAAGGTTGAAAAAACCAATACAATCCTGCTGCTTACATCTTCCTTGGAAAGAAAGTCTCATTGGCTTCTGGGAATTAAGAATTTTCTTTCCTTCTGTGATTCTTGTTTTCTCAAATGTAGACTTTGAGTTTTCAAAGTTTTTTTTAATCTTTTTGACAATTCACATTTCATCATTCTATCTCAAGCCTTACAAGATAATCTTTGGCCCTCTTCTGTTGATATTTGCTTTCAATCCAGAAACTGTTTGATGTTAATAGTGTGAGATGAAGAGTTCTTTAGTTTTTAGACTTTTGATGTTTTTATCAACCGTGATGAAGTTGTCATTTGGAGCTGATATGATAGTTCCAGGTCAGTCCATTAGTGATGGTGAGACATTGGTTTCTTCGTCTCTAAGGTTCGAACTCGGATTCTTCTCTCCCGGGAACTCGAAGAACAGATTCTTGGGGATATGGTATTGGAATACTACCAGGACAGTCCTTTGGGTTGCGAACAGAAACAGACCGATCGGTGATGAAAACGGGGTTTTAGCCATCGATGGTGATGGAAATCTGATACTTGTGGATGGAACAAACACCTCGGTTTGGTCTTCGAATGTCTCGAGGAAAGCAGAGGGTCCAGTGGCACAACTCTTGAATTCTGGAAACTTTGTTGTTAGAGACAATAGAATGATGCAGGAGCAGGAGTCTAATGAGGCCTATCTATGGCAGAGCTTTGATTACCTTTCGGACACGCTGTTGCCTGGCATGAAGCTTGGAATGAACTTAAAAACCGGATCGGAATGGTTTTTATCGTCTTGGAGAAGTGTCGATGATCCATCTCCTGGAAACTATACTTGCAGGCTTAGTATTCAAGGCCTGGCTTCTTTAGTTACTTATTCAGGATCAACAAAAGTGTTCCGAACTAGACCATGGGATGGATTAGATTTTGATGGTAACATGGTGTCGTCGGACTTGGTTTTTGTATCGTCTTTCGTGCGTAATGCGAATGAAATCTACTACAGTTTTGATACTTTCAACAATCCAATTATGGCACAATTAACCTTGAACCAGTCAGGTACTGCCATGGTCCTTATATGGAATGAGACCAGCACTAAATGGGACACAGCTTTTTTTGAACCACAGGACAAATGTGACCGATATGGTCAATGTGGTGCAAATGCTATTTGCAGCATGAACAAGACACCGATTTGCGAGTGTCTGAGAGGATTCAGACCTGAATCACAAGGTCTGGTTGCAGAAAACCTCAATCGGTCTACAAAGTGTGTGAAAGAACCGTCAACAGACTGCCGAAACAGAGAGGGGTTTCTAAAACTTGTTGGTATGAAACTGCCTGATTTCATAGAGTTCAAGTTGGATGAGAGTTTGACGCTCGAGGAATGTGAGGCTGACTGCTTGAGAGACTGCTCGTGTAGTGCTTATGCAAGCCCGAATTCAGATGAACAAAAGAACGGCTGTTTGATGTGGTACGGGGACTTGATCGATATGAAAGACCTATCGGCGGAAAGGACGGGACACGATATCTATGTAAGAGTACCATCTTCAGAACTAGGTAAGCAAACTAACAGAAATGTTCCAACATAGTACTTCCCAGCAATGTATGCAGGTGGAAACTAACAGAAAGCTGTCCTGTTGTGTGCACTTGACATTGTCTTTTTAAGGATCAGCTCGAGCCTCAAACGGAGCGAATCAAACAACAATAATCATAGTAGTTTCTATCATTTCTGGAATGATTGTCTTCAGCTTGGGATTCTGCCTTATCCTGAGGAAAAAATGGAAAACCGGTAAGCAATGCTATAAAAGATATAAAAGATGGATTCTTTTATGTACTTTTATGCTTTCTGGTCATACCTAAAAGATGGATAATTTTTCTTGATATTTACCTGTTCCATGATCAGCCCATACTTCAAATGACAAGAGAAGAATAAAGATTGCAATGCTGCTTTCCGTTGTTCCTGGCGCGGCAGTCTTGGCTATTTTCTACTACATTATTAAGAAAATATTGAAAAGAGGTAACTGAATTCGCCTTTTATTTCCGAATCATCATATTTGAAATACATTTAGACTTGGAGGCTAAAGTGTCAAAATAGGCCAGGAACGAAGCAAGGTGAATGAAGAAGTGCACCTGTTTGATTTGGCTTCCATTGAAACAGCTACCAATAGTTTTTCCCAAGAAAATTTAATAGGAACTGGCGGATTCGGTCCTGTTTATAGGGTAATACTCACCATCTCTTGATCAGACAATATGCTCAGAAAAGTTTCAATGAGCTTTTGGATATGAAGAATCAAGAGTGTTAAGTTTTGTATTCTGTCTAACCAACTTGCAGGGCATCCTTCCAACTGGTAAATACATTGCTGTAAAGCGGCTGTCACAGAGTTCCGGACAAGGTGTCGAAGAGTTTATGAATGAAGTAGTTTTAATTGCCAAACTTCAACACAGGAATCTTGTTGGACTCTATGGCAGCTGCATTCAGGGAGGAGAAAGGCTTTTGGTCTACGAATATATGCCCAACAAAAGCCTCGACTATTTTATCTTCGGTTCGATTTCTTAAACTTTCATGCATCTTATCATGTTACATAATGTTTGATTATTCAAACCTTAAGTAGAGTTGGCTCAAATCACATTTGAAATGCCTGATTTGGAGAAAATTACAAGTCATGGAGGTCTCATGCAGATCATGACAGGAAAATGTTATTGGCATGGCCGAAGCGGTTTGACATTATCCTGCAGATTGTGAGAGGACTTTTATATCTACACCAAGACTCTAAGCTCCAAATTATTCATAGAGATCTGAAGACTAGCAATATTCTGCTAGATAGTTATATGAACCCCAAAATTTCGGACTTCGGGTTAGCAAGAACTTTTGAAGGGGATGACAAAGTATCAGAAACAAAAAGAGTTATTGGAACATTGTAAGCTCAACTATCTGTAACTCACAGATTTTTTGCATTCCAAAAGGACTTATTCCTGATATTTCCATGCAGTGGATATATGTCTCCAGAGTATGTAATTAAAGGTAAATTTTCAGCAAAGTCCGATGTGTTCAGCTTCGGTGTACTTCTACTCGAGATGATAAGTGGCCAAAAGATTTCCAGTTTCAGTCACCCTGATCACCACCATAGTCTACTGGGCCATGTAAGTAAACATAATGTTTTTTTTTTAAATCTTTTGTTCCCTTCCATTGCTGCTTTTCTAATGACAGTTGTTCTAGGCATGGTTGCTGTGGAATGAAGGCAGGGCCATGGAGCTCGTAGATGCATGTTTGAAGGATTCCATTGTTGAATCCCAAGTTCTTAGATGTATTCAAGTGGGCTTATTATGTGTTCAAAATCTGTCCAAAGACAGACCAACAATGTCATCTGTAAATTTTATGTTGGCAAATGAAGAATCAAGTTTGCCCCATCCTAAAGTCCCGGGATTCTTCACCGAAACAAGTCCATATACAAATGCAACAAGAAAAGGAGACCAGCATTCCATAAATGCAGAGTCTATAACAATAGTGGAAGGGAGATAGTAATCCCTGCATATCTTGCTTTCTGGTTTCCTCCATTTGCTTAGGCTATATAGCAGTTGTAATATATATATACCTTCATAAATTCAATTTTAGTTGATGTATATCACCACCTTATAAGCTCTTAGGACATGGGGTTAAGCTGATTGACTGACTGTAATATCTTCTAGCCATTGAATGGTAGTTTAATATTATTAAGCTGGCATCTTGAAATTGAAGTCACAAACAGACAAAGTCACAATAGACTTTCATATTGTTATCACATTATACAACTCATTAATTTCAACCTTTTCTGCAGATTTTTCTGACCTGCAAAACTTTATTATATTTTTTCTTTCTTTAGAGAAAAATATACACTCCAACATCACCCTTCACATCATTTCTGGTCCTCACAAGCAAGCTGTTCAACCTTGAAACCTCATCTTCACGCTATTGTATAGTAATGTAGTAAGCTAATTGAAACAGTTCCATCTTATGTCAATGGCGTCATATGGTAAGCGCTGTGGCATACACTTTGTTTCTGTTATTGAACATAAAGTTTACCTTTGCAGCTGTTACAATAACTCCGGCACGGTCCATCGTCAATAGAGAGACACTGATACAAGTTCCTAGGGATATGGTACAAAAACATCCCAGGGCCAGTTTTGTGGATTGCAAACAGAAATAAACCGATTATTGATACAAGTGGACGTTTAACCATCAATGGTGATGGAAATATTATACTTCTTGATGGAAGAAACAGCACAATTTGGTCTTCGATGGTCCCTAGAAAAGCAGAAGCACCAGTTGCACAACTCTTAGATACTGGAAACTTTGTTCTTAAATAGAACATAACCAGAAATCCGAAACATATCTTTGGCAGAGGCTTGACTATCCATCGGACACATTATTGCCAGGCATGAAGCTGGGGAAGAGCATAGAGACAGGATTAGAGTGGTCTTCATCATCGTGGAAAAGTTCGAAACGATCCGTCATCTGCAAACTTTACATTCAGACTTGACATTCATGGCTTACCTTAGTTTTTAACAGTGGGATGGCTAAAAGGTTCCGTACTGGACCTCAGAATGGAGTTTACTTTGGTGGTGCTCCTAGAGTACCAAACTTGATATTTGAATCAATTATGCCTATGAGTATTTCAACAATTCAATCATTACACGATTAACTATGAACCCTTCAGGTTCTATCCAGCGTCCTGTATGGAATGAGAGTAGTAGTAAACAGAATGTTGTATACGCAGCATCGCCAAACGAATGTGACAATTACAGGAAATGTGGTGTCAATGGTATTTTCAGCCTTAGCATTAGCAGCAAAGCAACTTGTTAGTGTTTGGAGGGTTTCATACCTGAATCACCAGAACAACATATGGGAAGTCACTGTGGGTCTAAAAGGTGTGTTAGAAAAGGGCTATCAGATTGCCATAATGGAGAGAAGCTTCTAAAATTCGCCGGGATGAAGGATTGATACTGTTTTGCCATATTTGACACATATGTTCTGGATGGAGTACAAAGATTGATACTGTTTTCATTTTTCCGGTGATTGAAGGCATGGAATTTGTGGATAAGCAACTGTGCAACGGACTTATTTGATCCAATGCGGGAAGAACTGCATACACATGTGGCAACCAGATAGGGCTACTTCGTGTCCAAGCAATAGCAGACGATAAACCTAACCATTTCCGATGTTTTCTCGATGCTTACCAATGAAAGCTTGGTATTACCCTCTCCTAAACAGCCAGCTTTCTTAAATACAACAAGTATGGAAAAAGATAACTTGGTACAACAGAGCAGGTATGAAATTTGCTCTGTAAATGATGTAACATTTTCAGTCATGGATGCTCGGTGACATGTTTAAGTTTCGTTGATCATAATTATTTTTTGGTATAGAAAATTGACTGAGCTTAAGTGAGACTTTTCAAAGATAATTTGATACTAAACAATTCTTCTCAAATGAAAGATAGAATATTGACTGAGCTCAAGTCCACTAATGTAGTTAGTGTCGTTTTAGAACACATCTTTGTGGACCATTTCAAAGTCATGTAACACAACCATGGAAAACATGTTTTTCCACTAACACAAACAAAAAAAGAGCTATAGTTTTTTTTTTTTTTTTGTCTCGGTTCATTTTTCAAACCTTTGTGTTTGAAGATGTGATTTCGAATACATGGAAGCATACTTAAGGGTGACTAAACCAATAGAGCTTATGTAGGATGCAATGAAAAAGCATTGGAACATTGCGACTTTCGGAGAAAAAAATGAAGGGAAATAGGTTTGCTTCTCTTCTCAATTTGCTGGTTTTTCCATTCCTTGTCTTCCAAACTACCAATGGTGCTGATACCATTGAACAAGGTCAGCCTATTACATATCCGAATACAATTATATCAGCTGGGGGGAGATTCGAACTTGGGTTCTTTTCTCCGGGAAATACCTCGAAGTACTATGTTGGAATATGGCATAAAGTGTCTAACCGAAGCATTGTTTGGGTAGCTAACAGAGAGTATCCCTTTCCCAGACAATCTTCGAATCTTAGCATCAATGATGATGGAAAGCTCGTGATTTCGGATGACAAGACGGTATATGAGGTGACGGAGGGTATCACCAACCGCAAAACTTATGCACGGCTTCTAGATTCAGGTAACCTTGTGTTGCTCGATCGTAGTAGCTTACAAGTTTTATGGGAAAGTTTTATGGATAAAACAAATACTATTTTGCCTGGAATGACTCCTCAATATGATGCTAGATTATTTGGACATAACTGGTCGCTAGTATCATGGAGAACTTTGGAGGATCCAGCCCCCGGGTCATTCTCTTTGGAACTAAATGATGAAAGTTTAGTTATTAAGAAGGGTTCCAAAACATACTGGACTGATACCCAAAATCTCTTCCGAAGTTCGGGATCGTTTCGTTTGAATCGGTCTCGTCATGGATATTGGAAATTTCCTAATACTTCTGAGGCTACACAGATTGTACTGGATGTGCTTGGGCAGCTTAAGCTACAGTCTTGGTCTGAAGATGACAAAAGTTGGCATACATTAGAGTCTTCTAAGTGTCCGTATCATCGATGTGGTGCTTTCAGCATTTGCAGCATCACTACTGAAACACCATGCAGCTGTTTGGAAGGCTTTGAACGTATTAAGAATGGGAAATCCGGAGATTGTACGAGGAAAGCCTACTTGCAGTGCAGAACCGAAGAAGGTCAAGTTCAGAATGATGGGTTTCTTTTGAAGTCTTTTGTAGAATATCCAAGTGGTGGATATGGGGTAAATCTAATTAGTAATGCAGCAGCCTGCAGATCAGAGTGTTTGAACAACTGTTCTTGCATTGCTTATGCTTATGATGCCAAGCTCAAGCATGGATGCTTGGTCTGGTATGGCGATTTGTTCGATCTGAAGCAACTTCCACATGATGATGAAAATGGAAACAACTTTTATCTCAAGCTTGCAGCTTCTGAGCTAAAACTAGGTAGGACAAATAACATATACATTAACTATTGTATTCTGTTTTTATTCTTTTGGCCCTTTCATATTTGATTTTGTTTCATAGACACAAGCACAACAAATGGAACTGCAAAAGATCAAAAGAAGAAAAGAAACAACGGGCAGCTTTGGATAATTGGCATACTAACATTATCTCTTTCTACGCTTGTTTTGGGGTTTGGCATTTATTTCATCAGAAAAAGGCTTCAGCCGAGAGGTAAAACTTTATCCCTTTTATAGTCTATAACGAGTAGTGTTCTTATATAACACTGTAAGTTCATTTTCTCTGCAACTTTTCAGGGGAAGATTTGCTAAAATTTGATCTGGCAGTGATCCTACAATATGATGATACAAAGGAGCCTGGAATACATCGAAAACACAAATCGAAACTCCAACTATTCAGTTTTGCAAGCGTTTCTGCTGCAACAGATAACTTTTCAGCCGCAAATAAGCTTGGTGAAGGCGGTTTCGGACCTGTTTATAAGGTATGGACTTTTTCCTTATCGTTGCAGGGTTCACCAATGACTTCAACAAGACGTTACTGCACTATGTTACAGTTTCGAGTCTCTAGCATCTGTTAGATCGATTAGGTCTACAATTGTGGTAAATGTTACCTGGCTGAAAACATGTACATGGACCACATTTTAAATCAAAACCAATGTAGGGCATATTAATTTCAGGGAGTATTACTGAAAGGTGATGAGATAGCTGTCAAAAGACTATCAAGAAGATCTGGACAAGGATGGGAGGAGTTGAAAAATGAAGCACTTGTCATAGCCAAGCTCCAGCACAAGAACCTTGTCAGGCTTCTAGGATGTTGCGTTGAGCGAGATGAGAAGATACTAATTTATGAATACATGCCGAATAAGAGCTTGGATTTTTTCCTTTTTGGTTGGTATTTCATCAGATGTTTGAATCTGTTTTCAATACTTTTTTACCAAGAAACCAATGGAATACTCACTAGCAACGTTGTCATGTACTACAGATTCGATCAAACGTAGGGTACTCGATTGGGAGACTCGTGTTCAGATCACCGAAGGCATCGTGCAGGGGATTCTTTATCTGCATCAATATTCAAGATTGAGAATTATTCACAGAGATTTGAAGGCTAGTAACATTCTGTTGGATAGTAACATGAATCCCAAGATTTCAGATTTCGGAATGGCAAGAATTTTTTTGGGGGAGGAATTACAAGCAAATACGAATAGAATCGTTGGAACTTAGTAAGTAAACAATGAACAACGGAATCCCTTCCCCGTGATATAAACTCCCTGACTGTAATTTGTGTCACTGATTATGCTTTGCATTGCATAACTGTGCACAATTATTAACAACTTTTGAGTTGAACATTCACTTTCAGTGGCTATATGTCTCCGGAGTACGCTCTCGAAGGCCTTTTTTCAGTGAAATCGGACGTGTTTAGCTTCGGAGTCTTGCTACTGGAGATTGTGAGTGGGAAGAAGAACACCGGTTTTTATCAGTCTAAGTCTCTCTATCTTCTTGCCCACGTGAGTTTCTATACCGCATTAACAGTTTTACTTCAAGAATTCAAACTGTTTTACCATTCAATTCAAATACTGTTTTCTTTTCTTTTCTTTCTTTTTCCTGTGGTTGAAGGCATGGGATTTGTGGACAAGCAACAGTGCAATGGACTTAATTGATCCAACGCTGGAGGAAGTGCCTACACATACGGCAATCAGGTATGTTAACATAGGGCTACTTTGTGTCCAAGAAATTGCAGACGATAGACCGACCATGTCCGATGTTTTCTCAATGCTTACCAATGAAAGCTTGGTTTTACCTTATCCTAAACAACCAGCTTTCTTCAATTCAACAAGAATGGAGAAAGACAACTTGGTACAACAGAGCAGGTTTGAAATTTTCTCTGTAAATGATGTAACATTTTCAGTATTGAATGCTCGGTAATACAATGCAGATTTTTAGTAGAGCTACAATATTCCTGAATTAACTCTATATAAGAACTATTTAGAAAGCCAATGAGATGTTCTTTAGATTTTGGTTTCTTTTTCTTTTATGCTTTGATCTTAAGCCTTAAACTCTGCGCTGAGAAATGTAATCGAGTTTATCAATAATGAAAGGTGCTACTTTGAGGATAAAACTCTAATACGTCCCCCTTTACATAAACTCTGGACTAACATCAAGGGTGCAGAGAATGGATTTCTTAAGCTGTCTAAAGTAGTATCGCCGAAGAAACCGTCGACTCTAGAGGTTCAGACACCGAGTGATTGAAGTTCTAGTGCACCGGTTTTTCATATATCAGTCGAAACTACTCTATCTGGATTGGTGATCTTATGAATTTGCAGCAATGTTTAGCTGATGACATTACTAGAACAGATTTTTTTTCCCTCAAACTATCGGCTGCTGATTTGGATATAGGAAGTAAGAATTTTTCCTATGCTCTTTTATTCTTCCCCTGAGTAGCTACCATTATGTGAACACACTGGTGTATAGAATCTAACAAAGTTATATATTAATGGGATTTGCAGAAGGCACACCAAGTAGCAAGTATGCATATATAAGTAAATAAAGTAGCTTTATTCCAATTTCCAGTTCAATGGATACCAGGAAATCTCTGCACATAGTGATGTTCCCATGGCTTGCTATGGGCCATTTCATCCCTTTCTTTCGTCTCTCCAAGCTCTTAGCTTTAAAGGGTCATAAAATCTCCTTCTTTCCACCACCGGAAACCTCTCTAAACTTCCCAAAATCCCACCAAATCTGTCTTCCAACATGACCCTAATCTCCTTCTCCTTGCCACCGGTGCCCGACTTACCGGACCTCGCCGAGTCCTCCATGGACATCACCCATAACCAGCAGCAACCACTTAAACACGCCCTCGATCTCCTACGACCGCTTCTGTCCTCTTTCCTTCAATCCTCCAAACCCGATTGGATCATCTACGACTATGCTTCTTATTGGCTTCCCTCTGTAGCAGAACAGCTTGGTATCTCGCGCGTTTTCTTCGCCGTCTTCACGGCTGCATGTTTATCCTTCATGGGCTCACCGTCCACTTTGATCGGCGGCGGCGGTGATGATGAAAGGTCGACGGCTGAGGACTTCACGAAAGTCCCCGGCTGGGTTCCGTTCGAATCCAACCTGGCTTATCGTTTGTATGAAATCACTAAATATATCCAACGGACGGACGGGGATAACTTTGGACCTCCCGACACGGTCCGGTTCGGTGTTACGATTCAAGAGAGTGACTTTGTTGTCGTTAGAAGCTCTGCCGAGTTTGAACCGGATTGGTTCAATCTTTTAGGGGGGCTGTATGAAAAACCGGTGATACCGATTGGGTTTTTACCGCCGGTACCGGAAGAATTAGATGAAATCCAGGACGATGAGAAATGGGTTTGTGTTAGAAAGTGGTTAGATGAACAGAGAGTTAACTCAGTGGTTTACGTAGCGATGGGGACTGAGGTTCATTTAAGTAAAGAAGAACTCAGTGAGTTGGCTAACGGGTTGGAGAAATCAGGTTTACCCTTCTTTTGGGTACTGAAGAACTCACCTGGAACAAGCGAGTCGGAGTTGGAGATGCTGCCGGATGGTTTCGAGGAGCGAGTCAAGGGACGAGGGTTCCTTTACTTGGGCTGGGCGCCACAAGTGAGGATACTGAGTCACGAGTCGATTGGGGGATTCTTGACTCACTGTGGTTGGAACTCGGCTATAGAGGCATTGGGGTTGGGGCGAGTTCTGATAATGCTTCCAATATTGAATGACCAAGGACTAAATGCCAGGCTGTTGCAGAACAAAGGTGTGGGTTTAGAGATACCGAGAAACGAACCAGATGGATGGTTCACGAGCGAGGCGGTGGTGGAAGAATCGAGCAAGGCGTTGAGAGAAATGGCAAAAGCAATGGAAGGTTGTTTCGGGGATCTGGGGAGGAATGATGGTTGGGTGGACAAATTTGTAAGTAAGCTGGAGGATTATAGTAGTAATCAATGTAAGCTATTTGTTTGTACCAATCAGTTAATGCAGATAAGCTCACAAGGCCACTGCATTTGCCATTGTTGTTTCTGTAATTTTATTCCATGTTCTTCCATTTCGTGTACAACTGCAGTTGTTTCTTGATCATGAAGTTACTGAACTATCATGAAACACAGTGGCTACATGGCTCCCGAGTATGCTTCGGAAGGTGTCTTATCTGCGAAATCGGATGTCTTCAGCTTTCGAAGTTTTGTTGTTTGATATTTTAAGTGGAATGGGACCTTTGGACAATCAGTAGGCCATTGGAGTAGCTTAATTCATGCACCTAGAATAGCAACTCATTGTTGCATTGATGGCTTTTGAAAAGTAAACAACTGCTGAACTTTTGCAAGGATTTTCAATCAGATGTCTGTCGTATTGACAAAGTTGAAGGAGAGTTAATCTGAATGGTGCAAAATTCATATGGTCGACGGTTTAGACTTCGATTTCAAACTTCAAAACACATGCTGCAAGTTCATATATGCATATGGAAAACTCAGAAGTAGGCCAAATATTTCATATATGCACAATATTTGTTCACATCAGCCAAAAACAATTGAACAGGTTAGATCCTCATCCTTTCTCTTCATTTATTGTCTTTTCTCTCATTTTAACCCTTTTTTACAATGTTGAAAACTGGATGAGATGTTTTACAATCATTTACTATTTGCACATTAACCTCTAGTTTATAATTTATCCACTCCATACCACTTATTTACCTATATTATTAAATTATTCACATGACACATTTCATTCAACTTAAGCATACATGCTGGTAAAAAATGGTGGGTGCTACACACTCCCATGGATCTAACCTGTGGGGAAGTTAATTTACTGAACTCACATTAGACTAGATATCAGATTGTCGTAGGCACGGCAAGTTGATTCATGAACAATCCAATTGAGAAGAATTTAGAAGCTGTGGGATGTATCCTTCAATATCTAAAAAAAGGTAGTGGTAAAGGATTGTACTTAATTAAAACTTTAAACAGAGATGTTGAAGGCCAGGAAGTTGTTGCTGTTCATTCCAATCTTATTTTTGCACCCAGCAAACATAACTTGTAGCTTCAGATATAACAAACTACTAATTAATCATCTAGTAGCTTCAACATGTTGAAAATGCAAATAAAAAATGCAAGCACGACTAGCGGATAGTCAGCAATATGTAAAAGCAAACGGTCAAAGCAGAGCATTCTTGATGTTATTTGTCTCGACTTTCCTTTTTCAATCTTTTGTGCGGTCCATGTAATAGACTTAGATGTTTTAATGCTAATGAAACTTGGAAAAAGCTTCAACCAAAGAGTAGATGGAAGCCTTGTCAATGATGTTTGTTCTGTGTTTGTTTCTCTTCTTTACTACAAGAACTGTGGCACTTGACAGTATAACTCTAGGGCAGTCCATCAAAGATGGTGAAACTCTTATGTCACCTAGTGGAAACTTTGAACTGGGGTTTTTCAGTCCGGGAAATTCGAAGAGTCGATATCTGGGAATTTGGTACAAGAAAGTATCAACCGGGACTGTTGTATGGGTTGCCAATAGGGAAGCTTCAGTTTCTGATGCCTCAGGAGTTATAAGTATCAATGACAAAGGAGTTCTTTCAATTATGAATGGCACCAAAGGCATAGTTTGGTCTTCCAATACATCAAGAAATGCAGCAGAGGAGCCCAGTTGCACAACTTCTGGATTCGGGAAATTTTGTAGTGAAGGACCGAAATGATAGTGATCCGGAAAATGTACTTTGGCAGAGTTTTGATTATCCTTGTGACACCTTTCTACCAGGAATGAAGCTTGGAAGAAACTTTGTCACTGGTTTTGACAAGCATTTATCATCCTGGAAAAGCATGGAAGATCCTACTCCAGGCCTATATTCTTTCAGGATCGATCCGCGGGGGTTACCACAGCTTGTTCTTACGAAGGGACCTGAGATATTATTTAGGCCAGGATCATGGAATGGTGTTTATTTTACAGGAAGACCAATCCCCGAAGATTATACAGTATATTCATACGAGTTTTTCTCGAATAAGAATGAGGTTTATTACGGATACATGACACGAAACAGTTCTATCTTTTCAAGGTATTTATTGAATCCATCAGGTCAAATACAACGCTCCATATGGAATGAGAGAAAACATGACTGGGAGGCTTCTTTGACATCACAAGCAGATCAGTGTTTGAATTATGCCTATTGTGGATCATATGCTAGTTGTACAACCGATGAATCTCCTCCATGTAAATGCTTGGAAGGGTTCGTGATAGATCAACATCTACTGGGAATTTGAGTTCCGTAGATTGGTCAGATGGATGTATTCGGAGAACGCAGTTGGTGTGTGAAGGTGGAGATACATTTCTCAAGAAATCTGGACTAAAATTGCCACACACTTTGAAATCTTGGGCAAATATTAGCATTGATCTTCAGGACTGTGAGAAACTGTGTTTGAAGGATTGCTCTTGCACCGCGTACACGGATTTAGATATTCGATAGGGAGGCCGTGGCTGCTTGCTGTGGTTCGGAGAACTAATTGACATCACAGAATACGGCGAGGGTGGACAAGACCTCTATATCAGGCTGGCCATTGCTGATCTCAGTAATGTCCCTTCTTTGTTTTCCATTTTGTCTGATCAATGAAATTGGACATAAACATTTAGGAGATGTGTTCAGATTAAAAACATGAAACCTTTTTTTCAACTTATTATTTTTCGATTCGTTCAGATCATATTCAAAACAAAGGAAAGCTAAAAGAAAAGGATAGGGCAGGAGTCATAGCCATCTCCGCCATAGTGGCCAGTGGAACAGCTATACTTGCATTCTCATTGTATGTTCGGAAGATAAAGCTTAGAAAATCAGGTACACAGGTTCAGTTACTAACTAAAAAGTGCACTATCTATTATTCCGACACCATAGTGTCACCATCTGTAATTGAACCAGTAGCATTTAAGCTTTCCACTGTAATCAATAGTGTTAGACGAGGCCACCGTATAAGGGTACAAAAATAGTCAAATACTCAGTATTCTAATGCAGCGTCAGCAATTATTTTGTATCCAAGAATCTCTCATCTACAAGTTTGCTTTGAACGCAGCCCTCAATAATTGCAAATCTTGTAGCAACTTGTTAGCTTTGACAAAAATAAATGAATAAACAAATAATTGATTGATTGAGCCTGAGAATTAGTCCATGTTACTTCAAAATTACTATATCACCAGATTTGGAGCTTAGCAGATTGAAATTTTCTCTTGTTCAACCAAGATATCCACCATCTGTGTTTTACGGTCTACAGAGGTTTTAGGTTATCTCTCTTAATAATGTCATCTTCAATGTTTAAACTGTGTTCTAGGTCTAATGTTTTAAAACTCGTGCTTTTTAAAGAATGACAATGTTTGAACCTAGATTCTATCGGAATTTTTACCCAAATATTACATTTAGAATTTTTTATTCCAAAAATAGTGAACCTGAGATTTTATTTCCCATCCTAGTGAACTTTATTCACTTTTTGAAGGCCCAAAGACCACTACCTGTCTTTGAACAATAAGTTTCCCATACCGATATTGTTCAAAGTCGGATTATAAACCCCGCTTTTCAAAGACACCACGCTGCAACGTGACGAAAGACGAGGCTGCCTGGCACTGTTCAAAGTCGGGTTGTCCTCCTCCGTCTTTGAACAGTGCACCGAATTTTGGCTCAGGCTTTGCAGGGCAGGTCACGGGGTGAAATAGGGGTGCAGCCTTGCACTGATGTGGCTGAAATAGGGGTCTGGGTGTGGTGTTTAATTTTTTTTCTTTTAAGTTTGATTGGATAAATGAGAGGTGTAGGTGCAGATGTAGGGTCAAGACGGTTGCATATATGAGTTTTTTTTTATATAGGGTTGCAGTAAGTTTGACTTTCCAAAATTTTGTGAATATTGCAGATATTTTCTTAGAGATTTGACTTATCCATTCCAATCTTATTTGTGCACCCAGCAAACATAAATGCAATAAAAAGATGCAGGCATGACTACAGGATATTCAGTGATATGTAAAAGCAAACGGTCAAAGCAGATCATTCTTGACTTTTATTTTTCAATCTTTTGTGTGGTCCATGTTTTTTTATTGTGATAATGCAGGAAGCTCTAAGCTAATTAGCTAAAGCCTAAAGCAGCTTGGTCCTGGTTCAAAGCCTCCACCACCTCCCAGGCTGCCACAAATTCATCTTTCAGCCGCAAACAATGGTAGAGCAAAAAGCTACAACCAGTTATTAGGAAATACATGGAAGCCTATCTAATGGTGCTTGTTCAGTGTTTGCTTCTCTTCTTTACAACAATAACTTTGGCACTAGACAGTATAACTCCAGGGCAGTCCATCAAAGATGGTGAAACTCTTGTGTCACCTAGTGGAAACTTTGAACTGGGGTTTTTCAGTCCCGGAAATTCAAAGAGTCGATATCTGGGAATTTGGTACAAGAAAGTATCAACCGGGACTGTTGTATGGGTTGCCAATAGGGAAGCTTCAGTTTCTGATGCCTCAGGAGTTATAAGTATCAATGAAAAAGGAGTTCTTTCAATTATGAATGGCACCAAAGGCATAGTTTGGTCTTCCAATTCATCAGGAAATGCAGCAGAGGAGCCAGTTGCACAACTTCTGGATTCAGGAAATTTTGTTGTCAAGGACCGAAATGATGGTGATCCGGAAAATGTACTTTGGCAGAGTTTTGATTATCCTTGCGACACCTTTCTACCAGGAATGAAGATTGGAATAAACTTTGTTACAGGTTTTGACAGGCATTTATCATCCTGGAAAAGCATGGAAGATCCTGCTGCAGGCCTATATTCTTTCAGGATTGATACCCGGGGGTTACCGCAGCTTGTTCTTAAGAAGGGACATGAGACACTCTTTAGGGCAGGATCATGGAATGGAGTATATTTTACAGGAAGATCAATCCCTAAATATTATACAGTATATTCATACGAGTTTTTCTCGAATAACAATGAGATTTACTACGGATACAAGGCTCGAAACAGTTCTATCTTTTCAAGGTATTTATTGAATCCATCAGGTCTAATACAACGGTCCATATGGAATGAGAGAAAAGATGACTGGGAGGTGTTTTTGACATCACAATCAGATCAGTGTTTGATTTATGCCTATTGTGGATCATATGCTAGTTGTGCCACAGATGAATCTCCTCCATGTAAATGCTTGGAAGGGTTCGTGCATCGATCGGCATCTACAGGGAATTTGAGTTCTGTAGATTGGTCAGATGGATGTATTCGGAGGACGCAGCTGGTGTGTGAAGGTGGAGATGGCTTTCTCAAGCAAACTGGACTAAAATTGCCAGACACTTCAAAATCTTGGGCAGACATTAGCATTGATCTTAAGGACTGTGAGAAACTGTGTTTGAAGAATTGCTCTTGCACCGCGTATGCGAATTTAGATATCCGAGAGGGAGGCCGTGGCTGCTTGCTGTGGTTCGAAGAACTAATTGACATCACAAAATACAGTGAGGGTGGACAAGACCTTTATATTAGGCTGGCCATTTCTGATCTGAGTAATGTCCCTTCTTTGTCTTCCATTTAGTCTAATCAATGAAATTGAACATAAACATCTAGGAGATGTGTTCAGATTACAAACATGAAACCTTTATTCCGGCTTATTATTTTTCGATTCTTTCAGATCATATTCAAAGAAAAGGAAAGCTAAAACAAAAGGAAAAGGCAGTAGTCATAGCCATCTCTGTCATAATGGCCAGTGGAACAGTGATACTTGCATTCTCGTTGTATGTTCGGAAGATAAAGCTTAGAAAAACAGGTACACAGGTTCAGTTACATATATTATTCTATAACATTCTGTTTTATAATCATTTTTAGTCCATCTTATACTAGTTCAACGATAACCAGGTGTGCATGGAAATGAAGATATGGAGTTGCCTGTATTGGATTTTGCAACCGTAGCTATGGCAACTAATAACTTCTCGAGCAACAACACTTTGGGACAAGGCGGATTCGGTCCTGTTTACAAGGTATATATAAGTTGTATTCTGCAAATTATATCTCACTCACTATTTAACCATTTTGAACATTATAAATTTAAGGGTACATTGATTGGGGGACAAGAAATAGCTGTGAAGAGACTTTGTAAGAATTCGGGACAAGGACTCGAAGAGTTCAAAACTGAAGTAACATTGATTTCCAAACTTCAACATCGCAATCTTGTAAAGCTTTTTGGTTGCTGCATCAGAAGAGACGAAAAGATGTTAATTTATGAGTACATGCCTAACAAAAGTTTGGACTACTTCATTTTTGGTTCGAACCTTCTTTTTTGACCCCCTTCAGTCTCCTACTACTCATTTTGTTTTTTTTTTCTTTTTATGATGTTTTTTTTTCTTGGTTGCAGATAATACAAGTAGCAGATTACTGGACTGGCATAGTCGAATGCATATAGTCGATGGAATTGCTAGAGGGGTTCTTTATCTTCATCAAGACTCTAGGTTGAGGATTATCCATAGAGATCTCAAAGCAAGCAATATTTTACTAGATAATAACATGAACCCGAAGATTTCAGATTTCGGCTTGGCTCGGAAGTTTGGTGTAGACCAGACTCGTGCCAAAACTAAAAGGGTGGTCGGAACATAGTATGTATGCAACTTGCAAGACTTGTCTGGTACAATGTTACATGTTGCTTTTAAAGTACTAATCTGACACTTTCCCCTGCAGCGGTTATATGTCTCCTGAGTATGCCCTGGATGGCCTTTACTCAATGAAATCTGATGTCTTTAGCTTCGGAGTTTTGGTTCTCGAGATACTCGCAGGAAAGAAAAACCGGGGATTTTCCCACCCGGAACATGATCATAACCTTCTTGGACATGTAAGACATTAAGAGTGAAATATATCAGTTCATACTTTTTTCTGTTTCAAACAATAATCATTTGTGGTGCCAACTTTTCAGGCATGGAGGTTGTGGATGGAAAATAGGCCATTAGAGCTAATCGACACCGCATTGGGCAACTCGTACAACGAAACCGAAGTGTTAAGATGCATTAATGTAGCTCTGTTGTGTGTGCAACAACGCCCTGTAGACAGACCAAACATGTCACTAGTGTTGCTCATGTTGTGCGGTGACAGTGTATTGCCCCAACCAAAGCAGCCTGGATTTTTCATTGGAAGAACTCTGCCTACAACAGACTGTATATCAGTACAAAATGAAGCATTCTCAATGTGCGAATCTAGTATTACATCATTGGAGCCACGATAGAAGATTCTCACATATCTTCGACTAAGTTTAGGGAGGTTTTTTAACGAGGTACGCATTAATACGTCCTCGTATGATTTTTTGTTTTAATCCTACTTTCTTTACCGAAAAAATTAATCCATCTAAAATTCCTTATCGTAATAATAAAATATAATACCGAAAAATTAGCCTTTTAATGTGCATTGTGTATATTTGAATTGAAAAGAAAAACTATAAGGGATAACTTCATTTCATTCCTCAAATTTCTTTTGAATAGTCTAAAAGTGATTATAAGGTAATATATGTTCATTTCATCTCTCGAATTTGTAATAATAAATAAAATATTATTTGAATTTAGTTCGATCAACATGTCGTAAATATAATAAATAGAAGAAAAGACGTTTAAATGTTCAATATTTTTTATTTATTGATGATAAGATATCTGGATAATATAAATATTGTATCAAAAAAATTCTGCACAATTCATGATAACTAGGGGTGGGCATTTTACCCTGACCCGACGGGTTTCGACCCGACTTGTCCCGATCGGGTCGGATTTTTAATGAAAAAACAAAGTTTGGGTCAGGTCGAGTTCGGGTTTTTGTTAAGGGTAAATTGGGGTTGGGTAGGATTCGAGTTTAATGTGGAAAATATCCGACCCAACCCGGGACTAATATTGTAATTTTCTCCTAAATTTTTTAGGAATATTTATGATAATACCTCTCTTTATATATATTTTTATAATTAAGTTCTTAAAATTAAATTTTTTATAATTTAATCTTTAAATTATATTTTTCAATTAAGTCCATAAAAATTATTTTTTTTACAATTAGGTCCCTAAAATTAATTTATTTTATATAGGTTGGGTCGGGTCGAGTCGGGGTTGGATTTAGTATATTTATTTTCGGTTCGGGTCGGGTTGAATTTTTTAAAGAATGTTTTTGAGTCAAATCGAGTGCAAGTTTAGGGTGTTTATTTTCGGGTTGGGTCCAGGTGGGCCAAAAATCCGACCCAACCCGTGCCCATCCTAATGATAAAACAGTAACAGGTCTTTGGAAATTTGAAGATGGACTCTGTCTCTGGGTAGGGCATGTAGTAAACCCAAAACATGAAATCAGTAGGCCCAAATCAAGCCATGGAGAGGCAGTGGAATTCCAAGCTAAAAAGACCAAAAAGTTACAAATAAAAAACCCAAATTTGGAGTTCCAAACTTCAAGATTTGTTAGCTACGTTCTGGGAGGAATGCAATGTGATCTAATAAAAAAATAGAGCTCGGAATTTATTGAGTGGTCTCAATAATAAAGTATGACGTCGTTTCTTTCAAATGATTCGAAGTTGAGCAGCATAATCTGCTAGTATACTTCAATTGTGTAATTAACGAAACAACTAATGCAATTTAGGTTACAACCAATGACGGAACTACATAAAACATGGGAGCCCCCTAGTTCGTCTAAACTTTTTTATTTAACTTAATTATAAGTCCTTAGTAATTTAAATATTAAAATTAAACCTTAATCTCTTTCTCAATTTTTTTGGTTTAATTACTTATTAGGTCTCAAACTGAGATGGAATATGAATATTTTTTTCTTTTAGTGTCTATTTATACTTCAACACTAATAAATTAAATTATATGCCCTAATCTAAGATTTTACGTTCTAATCCTTAAACTATAAAAACTAAAACATAATCGTAAACCCCAATCATGAACTTTAAACATATTTCTTTTAATGTTGAGACATAAATAGAAACACAAAAAAGACAAATAATTTTTGTTAAAACGGAATGAAGTTAAATGGGTTAGTAGGGCCTTAACCCACTCGTTAACAAGAAATTTGTTTTTTCTTAATACTTTAAAATATTTTTAAAATTTAATCCTCAAAAAAATTATAAACTTATTTCGACCCCCAATATACTAAATTATTGATTTCATCCCTAAGACCTAAATCCTAAGCAATTCCATTTCGATATTCTATTATAGTTTTATCCTTGACTACAATTAACTAAAACCCATATCTAATATTAGGGGTGTTCATTTTCGGCTACCCGGGTTTTCGGGTACCCGAAGTACCGAGAACTCGAACTTTTAGGTACCACGTTTTTCGGCCCGTCCCAAGGCCACTTTGATCGGGTACCTACTATCCGAGTACCCGCAAAACCTAGGAACCCGAGAAATCGGGTATCGAGTACCTCAGATGTTTTTTACTTTTTTTTTTACAATTTCTCTTTTTTAAATCACTTGATTTTATAAAATAAAATTACACTTAATAAAAGTTTGAATTATATAATCCGAACATAAAATTTAATATTCAAATTATCAAACTCAAACAACTTTAGAATACAAATACCATAATCTTAAAAAAAACCTTAAAAGTAGGAACAATTTTTTAAAACACAAACAACATTTTAATTTTAACATATCTTAAAATTTTAATAGCTTTAACGTATCTTAAATTTAACCTATTTTAATTTTAACATTTCAAAACCTTACAAGTACATCGTTCTTTTACTATTTTTTTAATTTTAACATGTCTTAAAATTTTAATAATTATAAATAAATATATATTTAATAAAAATATAAAATTATTTTAAAATTTTAACCAGGTCACTGAGTACCTGACAAGGGGCATTCTTGCGGCCCGGGACCGACCCGGAAAAAATGTTAATTTTAGCTGGCCAGGCACTTGACCCGAGTAAAAAAATTACGGGTAATTATCAGTATTTTATGTTTGAGTAGTCAGGTCGGGTTGGGTATTTTTGAACACCCCTACCTAATATATAAACTTAGACTTGAATTTGAAACATAAAGAAAAAAAAAACACATATATCAATCTTACCTTGAGATGGCCATGGGTCGGGTTTTTGATCAATCTGCACCCGACCCAAAATTTAATACCTCCATCTCTACATAACCCGAACCCGATTTCTAGAGCAAAAATCTGACCCGACTCGACCCGACATAAATAAAAAATTACCAATCTTTATTATTATTCGAAAAAAAAGGAGAGAGAGAGAGAGAGAGAGAGAGAGATTGTAGCAATTATACCTAAATATTTATAATAAAATTAAACTATTATCTCGGGTTGGGTTGGGTAGGGTATTTTCACCTTAAACCTGACCCAACCCGACATCATCCTCAAAAAAATCAAACTTGAATCCAACCCGAACCCGAAATTTTCTTTAAAAACCTGACCCTATAAAATCGGGTCTGGTCAGAACACATTAGGTATGGGTCAAATGACCATCACTAATCTTATCAACAAGAGACGAAAGCTTTAATGGAAAGGGGAATGACCCTAAATTTTGAAAATTTAAAATTTTACTCTTAAATTAAAAAAAAAAATTGGCTCTCTCAAATTTTTAAAAATTTATATTAAAATTATTTTAAAATCATTAAAATTTTCATTAAACTCTAAAAAATTTTAAAAATTTAAATTTAAGCCTCTAAAATTAAAATAAATAAATAAATTGACCTCCTTAAACTCTTACCCCAATTTCATCACGATTATCAATTCTTTCGTGACTTAATTATTTAATATAAATATTCTTTCCGTCCCGCTAAAACTGTCACATGTTGACATTTTTGTGGTCAAATATTTTCAACTTTGACTTCTTATAATTTAAAACTTATTATTATTTTTAATAAATGGGAGGCCGTAGCCTATACATTAAGACCTCACAAGGCGAGGATATGGAGGGCCATGGACATCTCGATGCAGGAGATTCTGAAGGTCATGAGAAGGAACCAAGGATATCGCAAGAGTACCATCTACAGGGGAACTTGATTTAGCTAAAAAATCAGCGGCCATATTTGTCTCGCGACGGATATGAACAAATTCAACGGTCCATGGTAGAGCAAGTAGAGAAGAGATAGTCCGAATTAAGGCGTGAGGGCTCAAGGGATCAGGAGACACAAGGAGCCGGTGCGCATCCGCGCTATCTATTTGCACAATGACATATTCATAGTTCTGACTTGTCGCGAAACGCAGCCCTTCAAGAACACTTCATAGCTCAGCATGAAGCACAGACGATATACCAATATTCTTAGAATATGAGGCGAGAAAGGTACCTTCGTGATCTCGGATTACGCCGCCAATCTGACCAAGACCAGTTGTAGAAGATACAACGTCGTCGGAGTTGAGACAAATCCACCCCGGGCGAGTAGCTCGCCACTTGATCAAAACAAGACTAATTTGATGAGAAGGTGAACGAAACATGGAACTAGCATATATTCTGGCCCAATGAGAACTGATCGCAAGGAGCGAATGCAGGGGGAGATGCTCACCTCGGAAAATTATCCCATTGCGACGCTTCCAAGCTTGCCATAAAATTGAAATAAACAACTGATTCCAAGGCCCTTCAATTAAAGAACAGAAGCTAAAAGTTTTGAAATTTTCTAACAGCCAATCTTGCAAAGATAGATTGAAAAAGTTCTGACTAATACCAGCGGGGACAATAGGATTCCAAAAAGAATGCATATCAGGGGAATCGCGGAGAATATGCAAAATCGTTTCATCGCTCGCTCCACACACAACACACGCTGCCGTGGGAGAAAGATGACGCTTATGGCGATTGGCATTGGACATCAGCTTGTCTTGAAATGCCAACCAAAGAAAGCCATGAATGCGCTCCGGAGCTCGTAAAGACCAAATGAACTTCTAGCAGGGATTGGGAGCATTCCAACTGGGTGTTGCACAATGCGCGTAAGCGCTCTTGACAGAGAACAAACGATTTTGATGACCACGCCAATAGCAGATATCATGTCCAAGACTGAAACCGGGGGGCGGAACATTGCGGATATGGAGCAGCGCAATTGGATGGAGAATGTGGCGAAGTCGAGACCAATCCCACTCCCAGGAAGATGAAACAAAATCATATACCTTGGCAGTAGGATCACAATGCGTCGTGGGTGCTTGAAAGTTGGAAAGAAGCCCAAGATCCGGAAGCCACAAGTCTGTCCAAAAATTTATAGTCATTCCATTGCAAACGGACCAAGCTATATTGCTACAATATGAAGGCCAAACCTTCGACATAGCTCTCCAAAAAGAAGAGCAATTAGATTTAGAAATGGTAACGGGACAATGGCCAGCAATTCTATATTTCTCACGCAGCAATTTAATCCATAGGGCATCCGATTTGTGGACAAGGGCGTCACAAGTCTTCATCAAGAAGGCGAGATTACTTATTTTAAATTGCCTAATGTCGAGCCCGCCTCTATCAATCGGTTGGCATAGAGTGTCCCATTTGATAAGAGACAACGCCTTAGTAGTAGCAGAAGATCCCCAAATGAAGCGGCGCACTATTTTCTCAATAGCCAAGCCAACCGAAGAGGGTAATGCAATTGTTTGCATCAAGTAGGAAGGAATGCTAAGTAGAACTGATTTTGCCAAAGTAACTCTACCCATGAACGAAAAATGTTTGGCCGACCAGCTCTCAAGTCGGGATTGAATTTTATCAAGGAAGAAATCAAATCTATCATTGGATGCTCCAATATGACGGACCGGAGTGCCTAAGTATTTACCGAAGTTGGTAACTACCTGAAATCCAAGGCGATCACTAATAGCTTGTTGAATATCCACATCGGTGTTGGGAGAGAAAAATATTGTGGTTTTTTGCTTGGTGACACAATGGCCAGAGTACATGCCGAAGCATTCAAGAATACGCTCGATGTTGATAGCGTTGTCCATATCCGCCTTAGCATATAAGATTAGATCATCCGCGAAAAATAGATGGGAGATCGGCGTGCCATGTTTAGCCAATTGAAATGGAGACCAAGTTCCAGAATCAAAGGAATTAGAAATGCTATGCCCAAGTCTTTCCATTGTCAGATTAAATAGATATGGCGATAGCGGGTCGCCCTGTTGGATCCCCCGTTGTGGGCTAAAATAACGGCTTAAAGAACCATTCCACTAGACACACATTGTGGGGGATGTGATGCACATGGAAATGAGGCTCGTCAAGAGAGGCGGCATCCCAATATCAGCAAGTGTATCAATAATAAAGGACCAATAAAGCCGATCAAAGGCTTTCTGGATATCAACTTTGATGGCCATCCAGCTCGTATGCCCCTTTTTAGATTCCATAGAGTGGATGACTTCTTGGTTGATTATAATATTCTCTGCAATGTTGTGACCCTTAATGAAGCTTGTTTGATAGGGGCCAATAAGAGAGGACATTAGCGGCTGAAGGCGACGCACAATAAGCTTAGTAATAATCTTATAGATGACCGAGCAAAGACTTATTGGGCGAAAATCAGCGAAGGTCACAGGAGAGGGCAGTTTTGGGATGAGAACAATCGCCGTTTTGTTAAACTCTGGGTCCAAGACATCACCATTAAATAGACCTTGAATCATTGAACAAATAGAAGAGCCAACAACATTCCAGTTTTTCTGGAAGAAATGAGCATGTAGCCCGTCAATACCTGGCGATTTGAGGGGAGCCATCGAGAAAAGAGTATCTTTAATTTCCTCTGGAGAGGGAATGTTGTCAAGTGCAGACCATGTTTCAGGTGCTATCGAAGGGAAGCAATGCACGTGCGGGAAAGAACCTTGAGGCACGTCACTGACTTCGAACAAGTTGCTGAAATAGAAAGCACCCGCCTTGCGTAAAACCTCATTATCAGAACACCATTCAACCGTATCGATCTTAAGCATTGAAATCATTGCACGTCTCTTCCTTCCCATGGCTAAAGAATGATAGTACTTAGTGTTTCTATCGCCAAATTGGACCCAATCTGAACAAGACTTCTGTTTCCATAAAATTTCCTCTTGTTCAAGAACAGTTTCAAGTTCCTCTAATAGCTTAGCCTCTAGTTTAATCATGTTAGAGGTGCGCCTTTGGTCAAGACAACGCTGCACTCCACGAAGACAAGCCATAAAAGATTTTTTTCTTTGACCGAGACACCCAAAGACTGTAGTATTCCATTGGACAACAGCAGCAGAAAAAAAAGCAATTGTCTCTTTAAGGGGTAGAGACGATAGCCAGTTGCGTTGAACAAAACTATTGAAATCCGCATGTAGTGCCCAACCAGCAAAATAGCGAAATGGAATCCTGCGATTAGAGTTGGTTGGCGGATCTGGGCAAAGTAATAAAGGACGATGATCGGACTTCATCCGATGCAGGTGTTGCACGGTAGATGTTGGAAATTTGTCAAGCCACAGATCGTTGCATAAGGCTCGATCTAAACGGACAACAATAGCCCCTTTATACCAAGTGAATTCCGGCCCTTGGAAACCAAGGTCGTTAAGACCACAATTGAAGACAAATCCTGAAAGTCAGAATCAGGCCGGGAAGATGTGGCGCAACACTTACGATCACCGGCAATAAGAGTGGCATTAAAATCACCAAGTATAACCCATGGTTCAGAAACTTGATCATGGATGTCACGAAGATAAGTCCATAGAGCGCGTCGACTCCTGTAATTAGGACTAGCATATACAAAAGTAGTAAGACAAGATAAAGATGTACGCAGATTAGTGATTCGATATAAAATGAATTGGAAATGGCATGAAATAATGTCAATGGAGATATTGTCAAACCAACATAGCCAAATCCATCCAGAAAAACCAGCTGTTTCAACGCGAAAGGAGCGTGAAAACCCAAGAGCATCAATCGCCTTAGAAGCACATTCTCCACTCACACGAGTTTCAACAAAAACAAAGATGTCAGGACGATAATCACGCAAGTATTGTTTAGCGAAGCGAACAAACGCAGCACTTCCACAACCCTGGGTATTCCACACAATGATTTTGGCATTCATCATTAAAAAATATCAATAATCGGTGAAGAAGAATCATTCAACCATATCCGACCGATCATCGGAAGGTTGAGGAAGAGCTAGCAAAGCACTCGAGTTACTTAAGGCTGACATTCCAAGGGTCATAGAAGAGCTACGCTTAATGGCGTTATTGGAGCTAGCAGATACAGTCTTACTCGAAGGCTTCCCTGCTGTACTAGATAGAGGCGGACGCGAGACGACAATAATAGGCAGAGTCGGACTAGAGTCGGCTGCCAAGGTAACTGAAACATGCTTGTTTGCAGGAAGCGGAACTTGTGATTCCTTTGACTTTGATGATCGACTAGAGCTGGCCACTGAACTACCAGGCAGTCGCAAGGAAGGGATGTTCACATTACGAGAATTGAGCACTACGGCTGCAGGCTTTTTAATGGTCGACTGCTGCTTGGATTTCGACTTAGCTTTGTCTGCACCACGGGGCATGTTCTCTTTGCCCAATGGCTGGACCATACGAGGGGGATCTTAGTTTTCAACATCCTTAAGTATAATGTTGTGATCATTATCCGAAGCCAAAGTGGGATCAGCCTGGGCATTGTCCTCTTCCACATTATAAATAGGATTGAAACGAGAAGAATTACCTGGAAAGCTAGAGTCAGGCTTAGGGGGAGGAGGATTGGGTTTAGGAGAGCGTTGACTCCTCCTTTCAACAATCATCCATGGGCCGAAAGGTTCGCGTGACGGGGCTCGAGCAACTGGTGAAGGGACTGGGATATCCGCAGATTGTGAATACGAAGTAGAATTCAACTTTGGGCATAACTCCTGAGTATGACTGTATGTACCACAACCGTAACAAACCACGGGCAAGGACTCATACTCGATAACTTGTACTCTGCCATTGATCAAGATTTTAGAGACGAGGGGCTGCCGAAGGTTAATCTGAACAGCCAATCTGGCGAAACGTCCGCGATTGCCATTATCAGTTTGTAAATCAATTTTGATCACTATACCAATTCGAGATCTGATGGCTTCCAAAAAGCTCCGTTTATAGTATGTGATTGGCAATCTGGGAAGGCGTATCCAAGCCATTATACGGCTGGGATGAGATTGAAGGGTACTGAAATTGGGCGACCATGGCTCAACAATGAGGTAGTGTCCGAAGATTGTCCATGGGCCATCAGTGAGTACATTGAGATAGTCACTCCGGGCGGCAAATTTGACAAGGAAGTAGTCATTTTCGATATCAATTAATTTCAAAGGGTGGGCTGGTTTCCATAGGCTAAAGATCCTGTTGTACAGAGTGTTGAAGCCAATTCGACGGCCGAGAACTTTGACAACCAAGGTATGATCCATGCTTTTAAGAGCCAGATTTCAAACACGATCAAAGAAATCAATTGCCGAAATGCCATCGACAACGCTGAGGCGAACGTCCTCCTCGAGGAGTTCGATATCATCATCTTCAATTGGGAATAAATCTTCATCACAAGCATCATTTTGAGAACCAATTACCTCATCCTTGTAAGAGGCAGGAGCCGGGATAGGCGCGGTGTCATCGGGGGCTACAGTCTACCCTGGTGGTTGAGGGGAGGCTCCCGGCGGATCCCCATCACGCCGCTGAGGTTTCTTTGAGAGGTGGGAGGTTTCCGAAATTTCAGGAGAGTTTTCCATTCGTTTCCGAAGAAAATTTTAATGTTCATAAATTATAGTCAAAATTTAAAAAAAAATAACAAAAGAGTGTCAACATGTAACCGTTTTAGTAGGACATATGAGTATCTTTTAGCTATACTAATATAAATAATTTAATCATGGATTTAACGTATTACATGCCATGATTACCCAAAATTAAAAAGGAAGAAAACGACTTGTTTCCTGGATTTCCAAGTGGATGAAAGATCATAGGCAATGGCGACAAAAGAAAAAAAGCTGGCCTAATAATTATGAGTTTGAAAACTAGCAATACATGCACTTTTATGTCTATGAGTTGAGAGTTGAGCTATATTCTACATCAATAATTTAGTATTTTTATCATTTTATGCTTTATTCTCTCTATAATTGTAGGTTTCACATCCAACTTATCCCTTCAAGATACAACTATATGCAAGTTTTGAGATATATTCGAAAAATTTAAATCTTTTTATGCATAATTAATACATATGTTGTATCTCTGTCTTTGAGTCATTCGTTGTTATTTATACGTTCCAACTCTTTTGTATATAAGGTTCTAAAACTTCATAATAACATTTTGACGTAATCTTATCAGAGAACTATATTATTATCGAAATGTTGACTATTAAATCTATTAGACCTACCAGTTGACTGTACTGCCTGACAGCTTGATCTACCCATGCAAATTGTTATTACCTATCAAACTTAAAACTAACACCAGCCACCAATCATGAGCATATAAATACATATAGAGAACAAACTGGGAGGGGACTTTTGAGCTTTAAAATTATTAGTATTTACATCTTCTTTAGCTTACTTCTCTTTAGCCTATTGTCTTCTTCAAATCAATTATTATTTAAGATTTATCGTTCAAATAAGAAAGGGTGAATCGCCTAAAACCACTATCATTATGTTTTCACCGTCAACGACGTATAAACTATTATTTTATCTTAAAACAAAAATGTGAGTAAAATATTAAAAAAATCAATAATTAATGAGTTATTAATTATAGTTATCGGTAAAATATTTAATAAATTCATCCATTGTAACCAACGAGGGTTAGGTACAATGGCAAGACGCATTGTTCTTTTAATGAGAGCACTCAGGTTCGAACTTCGAATATGATATTATTAGAAGAAAAAATCATGAATCTCGAACATAGACCTTAAAATACTCATCCATTGTATAGGGGTAAAAATCTCATGCCCCCTAACCATGCCTCCTTCTATGCCCCCTGCCTAAAAAATAGTTAAAAATTAAATCTTGCCTCATAACCCTAATTTTTTTTATAATAGGTGGCCTCGTTAAATAACCCTAATTTTCATATCTTAAACCCTAAACCCTAAAAAATACACCCTACCCTTAATTCCCTACACCCTAACCCTAAGCTCCAACCTTAAACCCTAAACTCTAAACCAACTATTTTAAAGTGGAGGCACAAATGGGGGCATACTTAGGAGGCAGATGATTTTCATCTATTATAGAGTAGTTTCATAGTTTTTTATATTCCTACTTTATTTATCTATCGTTTAAATAATGGTTAGGTTTTCATTTTCATTTCCTAAATTAATAAAATTAGGATGCAATAAAGAGACCCTCTACCACCCCAAAGTTTTAGTTCTTTGGTAAGTTAATCAATCAAATCGGGTTGCGATAGTTTTGTAAGTATTAAAATTAAGTTTATTGTTGCGTGTAAAAGAGTCTATCGCAATTGTAGTGCAAGTGTACACGACGCAAGTAGTAAAGTGATACGAAGTATCGGATATCGTCTCCACAGGGATTGGGCTAATAGCTTCACCTTGTTTACTGCACGAAGTAAAGGAAATAGTTTAGAAGATTGTCACGAAAATAATAAAGTAAAAACGTAAATAAAAGGATTGAGAAATCAAGATAGAGAGAATGGGCTGGTATTGAATTGCTCGGTAGTGCAGGTATTGGATTGCTTAAGAACTCCAGTTCTGTCGTCGTGCCTGTCGCGGCAGCACCTGTCGCGGCGGCTGTCCGTTGGCTGTCACGGCAGCGAACACACCAACTCCGTACTTCAAGTTTGGCAAGAATCTCAGATCTGCCTTGGCCTATCCCTAGGTCCAAGTCTGTCGATGATCACGACTTTGATGATACCTCCCGGCGTGAATCGAAGGATGAACACCGATGTGTATGAATTCTTCTTTAGCCACTTAACCTTGCCCTATCCCTAGGCACAAGATAGTTCAACTATAAACTAGAGAACTCGCTCTTATTTCTTTCGTATACTTAACTCTCCCGATGCTAAGTAAATGGATAACCTCACAATGCTCTCCCGATGCTCTTGCAAGATATTAAAACCAAAATAAGAGAACTTGAAGATTATTTTATTGAACTTGGAAAATCCTAAAACAAAACAACACTTGCAACTACTTTACAAAACAACCCGTGGCCCTAGGGGGAATTTAGAACATGTCGGTGACGAGTAAACGACAGAAGGGTTTAGGTTATCGGTTATGGGGTAGAATGAGGGATATATGCCCTAAGTTAAAATACATGCCCTTATATAAGCTTTGGGCTCAAGTATTCTAAGTTAACAAGGATTACAACTTTAATTAAAAGTATGATTCTAATAAAGACTTAATCTTCAAGGATCCTACTTTTCAGCCGTCCTCCTTGTTTCTTGGGATTTCCTCTCCTTGAGCTTTGGCTTGACATATCTTTTGATCCGGGGCTTGGAAAAATATTTGGTTTTCACACGACAGACGAGCAGATTTTTCTCTATCTATCGAGGTCCACTTTGCTTTTTCTCCACTATCTTGCTGTCGTTCTCCTGTCACGACAGCACCATGGCAGCATCGTCCTCTTTATCTGCTTGTCCAGTTCAGCTTTCCTGCTTCTCTGCCCTGCGCCTGCCTTCACCGTCTACGACGGCGGCAACCTGCCAAAATCAGCCATTTTTAGTAGAATCTGTGCATTTTATATATTTGTGATGTTTTGCTGTAAATTGACCTAAATGCAATGAAATGATTGTAATCACCTATTTTGTCCGGGGTGTTTAACCCGTTTTTTTTCTTCTTTTATTAATGGGCTTTAATTATGTGGTGATTAATAGTTAAAAACAAAAAAGAATTAAAAAAGAAAAAAAAACAATATATATATATTAATATTATATACATATTATCATCACCATTTCACCATCATATTTTACTATTGTTATCTATTATTACTATTTATTATTATTAGTATCGTTCCTTCTTATTATCTTTACTATTATCATATTATTATCTACTATTTTCTATTACATTAGAGTGATCTTATTGTTATTAATATTATTATTACTATTACTTATATTATTATTAATATTATTTACCATATTATTATTATTATTATTATTAAATCTGAAAAACCCAAAAACATTAAATAACTAAGCCCAATATATTAATATAATAAAAACCCATGTTTATATATTATTTGAAAGTCCACATTACATAATAAAAAAGCCCAAGAAAATTAAACACTTTGCACAGCCCAATTCGGGCCCAAACTTAAATAACAGAAACCCTAATGCCCACTTCTGATTTCTTGCAGCCGCCCCCATTTCCCACCGTTAGATCTGGGATCCAGATCTAACGGTCCAGATTGCTCCAGGACGAAGAAACCCTAGATGATGCCCCTTAGCCCTAGCGCCGCACTCCGCGTCACCGTTGGATCGAGGAGAGGATCAACGGCTCAGATGGTCCCTGATGGAGGAAACCCTAGATGGCTCTCAGCCCACGGGCGCCGCATCGCTCGCCGCAGCCGTCGGATAAAGAGCGTATCGGGCGGTTGAGATCGAACCGAGGAGGATTCCAGAACCCTCACGCCCACACGCGCGGCTTCCCAGCTCCCTCACGCGCGCGAGTTCGAGCCCCTTCGAATTCTGCTGACCGTCCGGATCACTCCACGTCGCCCGGTCGGCCTTCTCTGGTCCCCTCCCCTCGTACGACCCTCACATGCAACAAAAATCAGAAATGTCAGAAACGCGAAATACAACAAATTGCAGAGGCAAAAGTCGGACATGAATACAAACAAAATCAAAACAACCAACAGCGAATTACCAGCAATTACATGCATTAGGAAAAAGGGAAAAATATGTAATATTCCGGGCTTATAAAAGCCGGAATCGACATGCAGTGTAAGGAGGTTTTTTTTTAGAGAGCATTTCCAGAGAGGTTGTAATCGAAATTTTGATATCAATACAAGCCAAGTTTCCGAGGTATATCAGCTTTGCCTTTTTTGTTTCGAATCTGAAAATAAATAAAAAAACAGAAACGGGTCTAGTATTTTACCTTTGCGTCTCTTCATCCCACGTCTGCCTGCCTTCCCCGCCGGTGACAAGCTCCGTGGTCTCTTCGGAGACCATGCACGAGTGAATCGGTGGGAGTGGCAACAAAAAAGGGGTTTTGGGTTTCGGTTTTTTTTAGATATTAAAGAGGCAATCGAAAGTTTTTTGGGGGTATTGGTTCAAAGAGGGTTTTCGGTCTCTGTTTTGGGCTTCAGAAAGAGAAAAAAAAAGGTTTTTTTTAGGGTTCCGGCGCCGGCAACGGCGACCGGAACCCTCGCGGCGCCGGAGTAAACAGAGCAAAAGGAGGAAGCCTCCCGATTTAGGGTTTTGAATATGATAAAAGGGGGCCATGTTGGTTTTTTAGTTTGTATTTATAATGTTTTTTATTTTTAATTTTGGTTTAAACGCGCATAAGTCCTTCCGCATTCTTAATATTACGCGGAGAGGGTTTCCGCATGTGAAAATACCGTCCCAGGTCCCTCCATGTTTTCGAGTCTTTTAAATTCCGTCCCTGGGTCCGTTTTAATCAGTTTCCGGATGGCAAAATCACTGCTTCAGTCCCCTTGATTTTCCGCGTCTTTTTAATTTTGCCCCCTATTTCGTGTTTTGATTATTTCTTTAGTGGGTAATTTACATTTTCAGTCCCTTACAGTTAGCATTTTGTTTATCTTGCATTTTTGCTTATATTGCATATCATTTTGATCATATTGTGTTATTATTTATGCATTCTTGTCCCCTTAATATATGTTTGCATCGATTTTTTGTCATATTGTTCATGTTAGTATGTGCATATTTTGTCTTCCATTGTTCGAATATATATGTTTTTTTGACATGCACTCTAAATATGTCATTACATGTGACCCTCAATGTTTAAGTTCGCATGTTAATGAATTTTAATCGTAAAACGGAGATACCTATTAATTCGCGTATTCGGGTCGACTAGCCTAACTTATTGGATGTCCCCCGAATATTCGGATTAATTCGAATCGTCTAAAGGTAAATCCGTAATTAAAACGAACAAGACCATAGCATCATCCTTTAATTGCTTGCATCATGCATAAAGGTGACGTACGGGATTCGAACCCTAGACTAACACGGCAGTCAGTCTTATATGATGTCGGTTTAGTCTTTGGTCCGGTGTACCGTCATCCTTTTTAATTAAACGACTAATTAATTTGAAACCGCCAATTTGATAAAGCTCGTACGATTAAAGTTCGGTTTTCAATCAAGAACCCCCAATTAAAGTCTTCTTAAATTTTAAATAATTTCCATCAATTAAAGGCAACAATTGTTTTGGTACCGATTTCCGGGCGTGATGGGGGCGCTAACCCTACCCCACACGTAACCAACTCCCGAACCCTTTCAAAAGAATCTCTGGTTTAGTTTTTACGGTGTCTGGCCTACCTTAGTGGCCGGTGGCGACTCCAACCAAGAAAAAGATTTTTTTTTAAAAAAAAAGGTTTTCTTTCCAAAACCCGAGCCAATGTTTAAATTCCCCCCTTTTAAATCAAATCGAACAATTTTTCAAAAGTAGCGGGACAAAAAAAACCCCGTTACAGCTTGGCGACTCCGCTGGGGACAAATTTTGTTTTTCAAAACAAAAAGAGAGTTAGGCCAAAGAAATAATTGTTGCCTTTAATGATGGAAATTTTTGAAATTTGATTTGACTTTAGCTAGATGGTTCTTCCTCGAAAATAGAACTTGAATTATACGAGCTTTGATAATTGGTGATCTTAAATTAATTCTTCATTTAATTTCAAAGGAATCACCGACATGTGTTGCATCACGCATTAAGCTCTATACCCGAGCTTCGTCCCTTAAGTGGGAGTGAAACGCCCATACCCACGTGAGTCTCCCTCCACGGGTCGGTAATTCACTTCCGGAATCCACGCCTTTGACATGTGAGCAGCCCTCCACGTCATTAGGTTGTGCTTTCCCCCGAACCGAAACCAATTCGCAAGCTTGTAATGGGCCAGAATTGGGGTTCTTGTTACCTTAGTAGGTGATGAGATAGGTTCGGGTACCCTTGTTAGAACTGAACCACATGAGTGAGAATTTAAGAAGCCTACCCCAGTTAGAGCCATGCGGTTAACCGTAGAATTAGAATTCATGCTAGTAGGTCTTGCTTTATTAACCTGCTTTGGTGTTTTCTGTTGACTTGTTTTATTCAGTCTTCATTATTGGTGTTACTAACCCAGTTGCCTTTTTGTCTTATTTTGATTATTTTTGCATACTCATCGCATTTTCATACGAAGTGTTGATTCGAGAACAGTCTAAGTTGAAAACTTTCACAATGGGAGAAAGAATCCATAGCAACGGAGTTTTCGAGACCCTAATTTGAAGGAAAGGGACGAGAAAAAAAGAGAGAAAAAAAATCGTACCTTGTGTATCTATTTTCTTACCTCGTTGTAACAAGATTTGATCTCCATTATGAAAAGTTGTTTAATGAGGATGTTCGTCGAATCAACACTTCATTGCACTCGATTTTGTGTTTTTTGATTTATTGCCTTCAATCATTTGTTTCTGTTTTGCATTCGACATATCATGCATTACATCATTAAGTCTTGGAATTAATTGTTCGAGGTCATGGCAGCATTCGTGACTATCGAAGATTTCGCACTCACACTTTACTCGCCGCCAAAGGAAGCAAATGGAGGAGGGTTTTGCTAAGTTGGAAGCTGATTTGAGAGGTCAGTTAGAGCGAGCCCAGCAAGAGTTGAGGGACACCATCATCAAGTCCCAACAAGATATGATGAACGAGATATCTCAGTTGCTGCAAGCCAATTTGAAAGGAAAGGGTGCTGTCGAAAACCCTAGTCAGGATAAGGGAAACCCTTCGTTTTCCCCGGGCTTTGTCACCGATACCCCTAAGCCCTCGCAAGGAGCGGCTACCCAAGGAGATGGGGCAACATCACACCAGGCGGGCGCTTCTACCCACGCTCCTTCGGGCCTAATTTTTAATGCGGAGAATGTCGGGGATAGTGTCCCGGACTTGGATGAGATCGAGAACTTAAACAAAGTGAAGGCCGAGTTCTCAAAACAACTAGAAGAGACCCGGAAAGACCTCGAGGAGAAATTCCGAACTAAAGAAGGAGAAGAGGGGGCATACGGGATGAATGCCAGAGACCTCAGTTTGGTTCCGGATCTGATAATCCCGCCCAAGTTCAAGACGCCAGAGTTTGAGAAGTTCGACGGGACGACTTGCCCTACTGCTCACATAACCATGTTTTGTAGAAAGATGACAGGTTTCATCGACAATGAGAAGTTACTAATTCACTGCTTCCAAGACAGTTTAGTGGGGCCCGCGGTGAGGTGGTACAATCAGTTGACTTGTGCTCAAATTAGGTCGTGGAAGGATTTGGCCAAGGCTTTCACCGATCAGTATAGGCATATAACCGACATGGTTCCGAACCGACTCATGCTACAAGGTTTGGAGCAAAGGCACAATGAAAGCCTCCGTGAATACGCCCAGCGTTGGCGAGATGTGGCGGCACAAGTTCAACCCCCACTTCGTGAGAATGAGATCTCCCCTATGTTTGTCGATACCTTGAAAGGGACCCTCTATGACCGCATGATAAGCAACCCTATCGGTAACTTCTCAGATATGGTTATGACCGGTGAGCGAATTGAAGCAGCTATCAAGAGTGGTAGAATTGATGGAGGCGAGAATGCCCGAAAGCAGTTTAAGAAGAAGGACCATGATGTGAACAACGTCGGTACTTACGAGGCTTCTAAGCACTTTACAGTCTCAGCACCTCAAGCCGCAGTCGGGAGTGCGCAAGGCCCGAACCGAAGAGAGAATAGGGCTCCCAAGAAGGAACAAGAGAGAATGACCTTCACCCCTCTACCGATATCGTACAAGGAGGTGTACAAGCACTTATACGAAGCCGATCTGGTTCGCCCGTATCATGTTACTCCCTTCCAGCCGCCTTACCCTGCATGGTACGATGAGAAGGCACACTGTGAGTACCACGGCGGAGTACCGGGACACACGATAGAAAATTGCGCACCATTCAAGAAGCTCGTGCAAAACTTGATTAACACCGGGGTCCTAGAGTTAGAGGAGCCCAATGTGATGACCAACCCACTTCCGAAACATGAAGGTCGGGGCGTGAATGCTCTTGAAGTGGTAGATGCGAAGGGAGTAAGGATGGCAGTGTCAGAAATTAAGTCACCTCTGAGTTGGGTGTACGAGCAGTTGTGTACAGCGGGCTTGATTGAGGAAGGGTCGAACGGGGCATATGATGGCCATGAACCTTTCTGTGAGTACCATCAGACTACGGGGCATGAGATTCAGAGTTGTTCCGAATTCAAACAGTTGGTCCAGGAATTGATGGACAATCGGGAGGTTGAGTTCCTCGAAGAAGTTTGAAAGGGTGGGATGGACGGCCAATTTAATCAAAAGTTTAATGCATCCAAGCTTGTTTGCTTTCATTTCATTGCATTTTAATTTTTCCCAGAAGTGATGTGTGGAATCCACTTTGCTACCCTTTGCCCAAAGGTAGCAAAGATTTTTGTAAGGGCCCAAGTTTGCATTTTTTAGTTTCAATGAAAGGATGCATTACGTTTCAATTGCCTTTTCATTTTGTGTGTATATATTTGCCTATTGAGTCCCCGTATATCAATTGCACAAGGGACATTGACCTTGACCCCAAGGGTTGACTTCGAGCCGCCTTTGTCTAGTGGAAATTGAAAGCTTTGAAGATGATGAATATGTGGCTTACAGTCCAAGTTAATTTGGTCACCTAATCAAACACACATAGAATTATGGCCTTCGGAAGAATAACCGGAAAATTTTCCGTGCTAAAAAATCGAGAATACTAAGCTTAACAATGTTCGAAGCCTGGTAATAGGCGTTTTCGGATACAAATGTGGAATTTGTGGGGCACTCCGCTGTAGCAAAAAACCAATAAGGTTGCTATGCACCATCCACTTTAGCTACATGAGTGATGGTAAAATCGTGACAATGCCGAGTAACTCGGGGTATCGTTGTATGCTCCATCTTTATTCTCGAGCCAAAGGAATGTGATGAGTTGACTTCCCCACAATTATAATGAATTGATAAAGGCGAAGCCTATTGAAGATAAATCTAATTTTTGGGCACTCCGCTGTAGCAAAAGACCAATAAGGTTGCTATGCACCATCCACTTTAGCTACATGAGTGATGGTAAAATCGTGACAATGCTGAGTAACTCGGGGTATCGTTGTATGCTCCATCTTTATTCTCGAGCCAAAGGAATGTGATGAGTTGACTTCCCCAAAATTATAAAGAATTGATAAAGGCAAAGCCTACAAAAGATAAATCTAATTGATTAAAAGCCGAAATAACTTGGAGAGTATGTCACATTTTCAGACATCAGCTTAGCTTTCGAGGTCTCCTAGACACATGTTGCTTGAGGCAATCCTTGGTAAGCCATATCAGTGTCGTTCGTGCACTTGATATTCAGGGTATTTGATCTAGCTTGATATATCCATGATTTGAAAAGAAAGTCTAGTTTTCAAAAACGCACCTCGTGTTGAAATTAGAAGATGCAGTCTAAATCTTTTTGTGAACACAAATTAATTTCCCATTTCTTCGGGGATAAAGTTTAGAATGCAACGCCATGAATACAAATGACAGCTTGTCAGTGGCTATGGTGAGGATTGTAGTAAGATTCCACATGCTACAGTTCAGGGACTTGAAGCGAATTTTTCGATTACTTCAGAAGATGAGAAGTGGACCTTATTGAACTTAGGAGAAAAATTCAGGAACTTGGGGGCATGTGCTTCCCCTATTGTTGAGAAGAGAAAAAATTGTCGCGTTGAGTAAAGACGAAGAGTAATTGAGCACCTAGTTTGAGAAAGGGGCAATATTTTGGCGGCAAGCACTATGAGAAGTGTTGTGACCAGTCTGATCAGTGAAAGTCAGTAGTCGGCTTTTGAAAAGAGGCCAAAAGACTGATATCTGGCAAAGATGAGAAAATCCGAAGAAATTGAGGAAAAAAAAAGAAAAGAAGAAGAGGGTCGAGATTGACCAATCTGAAGAGTGGGAGCGTCCGAGCACTCCTCAATGAGCTTAAGAGAAAAGTTCAAAGACTTGGAGGCACGTGTTCCCCCGATGTTAAGAAAAGAGAAAATTCGTCACAGACGGAGAGAAGGTTGAGCACCCAGTTTAAATAGGGGGCAATGCTTTGAGTATGTGCACTGCGAGAAGTGTTACGAGAAGAGACCGAGAGATCGAGATTTGGCAAAGATGAGAAAGCCAAAAGAGATTGAGAAGAAGAAGAGACAAGAAGAAGGACGAGATCGACCAACTCAGAGAGTAAAAGCATCCGAGCATTTTGATGTCATAATTCATGCATCACTTGTAGTTAGGCATCCCTAGGATTAGGGGCATGCTAACTCACATAATCATATTATTTTTACCTATTTCGACAGGTGTTTTAAAGCTTTCCCCGTAAAAGGAAACCCGCCTATCTATTCGGGCTTTCAGAGAATAGAACCTGCCTATCTGTTCGGGCTTTCAGAGAATAGAACCTGCCTATCTGTTCGGGCTTTCAGAGAATAGAACCTGCCTATCTGTTCGGGCTTTCAGAGAATGGAACATGCCTATCTGTTCGGGCTTTCAGAGAATGGAATCCGCCTATCTGTTCGGGCTTTCAGAGAATGGAACCTGCCTATCTGTTCGGGCTTTCAGAGAATAGAACTTGCCTATCTGTTCGGGCTTTCAGAGAATGGAATCCGCCTATCTGTTCGGGCTTTCAGAGAATAGAACCTGCCTATCTGTTCGGGCTTTCAGAGAATAGAATCTGCCTATCTGTTCGGGCTTTCAGAGAATAGAACCTGCCTATCTGTTCGGGCTTTCAGAGAATAGAACTCGCCTATCTGTTCGGGTTTTCAGAGAATGGAACCTGCCTATCTGTTCGGGTTTTCAGAGAATGGAACTCGCCTATCTATTTAGGCTTTCGAAAAATAGAACCCGCCTATCCGTTCGGGCATTTAAAGAATGGAGCTTCTGCTGATCATCTGTTTGATCAGACCTCGAAGGGTTGAAGAGTGTTGAAATGAGAAAAACAGCTTCAGGCCTCCGCGACCGTTGCCTTTCCCCGCACTGACTTCCGAACCGCCAGTAGTTCAAGTGCATGGTGACTTAGAATCCAAACAGGGAAGTCGGACAAAATTGGTGCTTATGGCCTTTGCTTTATCCTTGTTCTACAAGTATAAGCAAAGGGGGGCAGCTGTAATCAACTATTTTGTCCGGGGTGTTTAACCCGTTTTTTTTTCTTCTTTTATTAATGGGCTTTAATTATGTGGTGATTAATAGTTAAAAACAAAAAAGAATTAAAAAAGAAAAAAAAACAATATATATATATTAATATTATATACATATTATCATCACCATTTCACCATCATATTTTACTATTGTTATCTATTATTACTATTTATTATTATTAGTATCGTTCCTTCTTATTATCTTTACTATTATCATATTATTATCTACTATTTTCTATTACATTAGAGTGATCTTATTGTTATTAATATTATTATTACTATTACTTATATTATTATTAATATTATTTACCATATTATTATTATTATTATTATTAAATCTGAAAACCCAAAAACATTAAATAACTAAGCCCAATATATTAATATAATAAAAACCCATGTTTATATATTATTTGAAAGTCCACATTACATAATAAAAAAGCCCAAGAAAATTAAACACTTTGCACAGCCCAATTCGGGCCCAAACTTAAATAACAGAAACCCTAATGCCCACTTCTGATTTCTTGCAGCCGCCCCCATTTCCCACCGTTAGATCTGGGATCCAGATCTAACGGTCCAGATTGCTCCAGGACGAAGAAACCCTAGATGATGCCCCTTAGCCCTAGCGCCGCACTCCGCGTCACCGTTGGATCGAGGAGAGGATCAACGGCTCAGATGGTCCCTGATGGAGGAAACCCTAGATGGCTCTCAGCCCACGGGCGCCGCATCGCTCGCAGCCGTCGGATAAAGAGCGTATCGGGCGGTTGAGATCGAACCGAGGAGGATTCCAGAACCCTCACGCCCACACGCGCGGCTTCCCAGCTCCCTCACGCGCGCGAGTTCGAGCCCCTTCGAATTCTGCTGACCGTCCGGATCACTCCACGTCGCCCGGTCGGCCTTCTCTGGTCCCCTCCCCTCGTACGACCCTCACATGCAACAAAAATCAGAAATGTCAGAAACGCGAAATACAACAAATTGCAGAGGCAAAAGTCGGACATGAATACAAACAAAATCAAAACAACCAACAGCGAATTACCAGCAATTACATGCATTAGGAAAAAGGGAAAAATATGTAATATTCCGGGCTTATAAAAGCCGGAATCGACATGCAGTGTAAGGAGGTTTTTTTTTAGAGAGCATTTCCAGAGAGGTTGTAATCGAAATTTTGATATCAATACAAGCCAAGTTTCCGAGGTATATCAGCTTTGCCTTTTTTGTTTCGAATCTGAAAATAAATAAAAAAACAGAAACGGGTCTAGTATTTTACCTTTGCGTCTCTTCATCCCACGTCTGCCTGCCTTCCCCGCCGGTGACAAGCTCCGTGGTCTCTTCGGAGACCATGCACGAGTGAATCGGTGGGAGTGGCAACAAAAAAGGGGTTTTGGGTTTCGGTTTTTTTTAGATATTAAAGAGGCAATCGAAAGTTTTTTGGGGGTATTGGTTCAAAGAGGGTTTTCGGTCTCTGTTTTGGGCTTCAGAAAGAGAAAAAAAAAGGTTTTTTTTAGGGTTCCGGCGCCGGCAACGGCGACCGGAACCCTCGCGGCGCCGGAGTAAACAGAGCAAAAGGAGGAAGCCTCCCGATTTAGGGTTTTGAATATGATAAAAGGGGGCCATGTTGGTTTTTTAGTTTGTATTTATAATGTTTTTTATTTTTAATTTTGGTTTAAACGCGCATAAGTCCTTCCGCATTCTTAATATTACGCGGAGAGGGTTTCCGCATGTGAAAATACCGTCCCAGGTCCCTCCATGTTTTCGAGTCTTTTAAATTCCGTCCCTGGGTCCGTTTTAATCAGTTTCCAGATGGCAAAATCACTGCTTCAGTCCCCTTGATTTTCCGCGTCTTTTTAATTTTGCCCCCTATTTCGTGTTTTGATTATTTCTTTAGTGGGTAATTTACATTTTCAGTCCCTTACAGTTAGCATTTTGTTTATCTTGCATTTTTGCTTATATTGCATATCATTTTGATCATATTGTGTTATTATTTATGCATTCTTGTCCCCTTAATATATGTTTGCATCGATTTTTTGTCATATTGTTCATGTTAGTATGTGCATATTTTGTCTTCCCTTGTTCGAATATATATGTTTTTTTGACATGCACTCTAAATATGTCATTACATGTGACCCTCAATGTTTAAGTTCGCATGTTAATGAATTTTAATCGTAAAACGGAGATACCTATTAATTCGCGTATTCGGGTCGACTAGCCTAACTTATTGGATGTCCCCCGAATATTCGGATTAATTCGAATCGTCTAAAGGTAAATCCGTAATTAAAACGAACAAGACCATAGCATCATCCTTTAATTGCTTGCATCATGCATAAAGGTGACGTACGGGATTCGAACCCTAGACTAACACGGCAGTCAGTCTTATATGATGTCGGTTTAGTCTTTGGTCCGGTGTACCGTCATCCTTTTTAATTAAACGACTAATTAATTTGAAACCGCCAATTTGATAAAGCTCGTACGATTAAAGTTCGGTTTTCAATCAAGAACCCCCAATTAAAGTCTTCTTAAATTTTAAATAATTTCCATCAATTAAAGGCAACAATTGTTTTGGTACCGATTTCCGGGCGTGATGGGGGCGCTAACCCTACCCCACACGTAACCAACTCCCGAACCCTTTCAAAAGAATCTCTGGTTTAGTTTTTACGGTGTCTGGCCTACCTTAGTGGCCGGTGGCGACTCCAACCAAGAAAAAGATTTTTTTTAAAAAAAAAAGGTTTTCTTTCCAAAACCCGAGCCAATGTTTAAATTCCCCCCTTTTAAATCAAATCGAACAATTTTTCAAAAGTAGCGGGACAAAAAAAACCCGTTACAATGATGCTTGAATGCAGCAGAAATATGGGTTAAAAAGGATGTAAATAATAGTACTTTTACACACTCAACATTTATATCCCTCTAATTTTTCTGGTTCAGTTAATTTTGAAAATAATAAATTAAACCTTAATCTTTATTAATTTATAATTTAATTACTTGTTAAGACATTGATAGTTTTACTGTTGAGCAACTTGGCATTTCTTCGTAGTTCTATCTTAGTTTTGTTCTTAGTGTCAATTAAAATTAGACTCGAACTTAATTAGTCATATGATGGGTATGCTATTTTTTTAGGCTTAAAAGATATTTTAGTCCTCAAACTATTTTAGAAAACAAAATCAATTAAACCCCACAGTAGAATATACTAGAATACACATCTAGTTGGACGTGATTTTCACAGAGTCTCAATTGATTTTTTTGGGGAAAAACGAGACTAAAAGACCCTTTAATTTTTTGTATTATTAATTTTTCTTGACTATAATTATATATTTTCCCAGATATTTTACGAAATAAATCGTTGCTTCTTATCATGCAAAATGAATGATTGCTATGTCGGAGTTCAAGGCAAGATCGACCATATTCTCGAAGTTTCTTTTTATATGGTTTATATATCAAACGTTGTGAAGTAATCTAAATTAGCAACATATTTTTTATAATGATTTTTCACAACAATTAATAATAATAATAATAATAATAATAATAATAATAATATATGTATATATATTAAAAAACAATTTACATAGGGTTTTTCCGCTCTCAGTCTCTTTGGTTCAAACATAGGCCGGCGGCGATAATAGTTTTCAGGCTATTTGTTTCGTTCTTTTAATTTTCAGTTTTTTTAATTCAATAAATCTGTCTTTATTACACGTTTTTCTCTACCGTTTGGTACGTTTTTATGCTTTTTAGCATGTTTTTCTGTCTTTGGCACGTTTTTCTATTATTTGTTTTGTATCAGGGTTGATTTGACGACGCCACGACTGATCAAGATGGCGATTATTTGTAATCATGTTGATCTTCCCTGCTATGGACCTTCAGTTTGAATGTGGATACTGATCAAGATGGCGATTATTTGTAATCATGTTGATCTTCCCTGCTATGGACCTTCAGTTTGAATTTGGATATGCGGTTTGCACTTGTGATGAGTTTTTCAGGTGCTCGGCTCTAATTTGCGTTTTCTCGGTGGTCTATCAATAGCTTCATCCCCTTTTGTGGTTCGTTTTGCCGATGCAGTCAGGTTTCGTATCTATTTTAGATCGAGTATTTGAATGGGTTTATAACCTTTTCATGTATGGTTCATATCTGATCTAAAGTGGCTAGTTTTAGGAGGAAGTCTAAATTATATATTTAGTTTACAATGATAGTTTGTAAACCCTTATTGTAATTTTAGGTATTTTTTCATTAATAAAACTATTGACTTATTTTCAATAATAATAATAATAATCGACGAAAACCATTAATAGTTATGATAATGATTTTTTTTTCAAATGGTATCAAATTCTCCATGATCACAATTTGGATTAACTCGATAATATATATTGCAAAAATATTGTTAAAATAATTAAAAATTTTGTGTATGATCACCGTTTTGGAGGGTAAAAGTGTGACATTTTTGTCAACATGATGCGTTACACTCAGGGATGACCATTTGACCCTTACTTTTTGGGTTTCGACTAGACTCAATCTAATTAAGTTTTTAAAAAAAAAAATTGAGTTCATATTTAATTTTTGGAAAATACTTTGATCCACAAGCTGTGTAAACTTTAGTTTACACAAGCCCTTTAATTTTAGGGTTTAAGGTTTAGGGTTTTATGTTAGGGTTTAGGGGTTTAGTATGTATGGTATATAATTTAAGGTTTATGGTTAGAATTTAGAGTTTAGAGTTTAGGGCTTAGGGTTTAGGGTTTAGGTTGCTAGGATTTGTGATTTAGATTTTAAATTTTATAAAAGGATTGTGTAAAAAAAATTTACACAGCTTGTGCATCAAAATAAAACCCTTAATTTTTTGAGAATAAGGTGAGGTCGGACTTGGTTTTAAGGTGAAAATAATAAACCCGTAATAATAGTTTAATTTTATTTTAAATATTTAGATATAATTGTTATAATATCCCTCTCCTTATATATATATCAATTATCTCCTTATTTTGTCTAATAAAAATAGAATAATTATTATAATGCTCACTCTTTATTTGTATTTTTTTAATCATCTCTTTATTTATCGAATAATAACAAAAAGGGTAATTTTTTTATTTATATCAGACCGAATCTGGTCGAATTTGAATGGAGATATTAAATTCGGTCAAAAACTCCACTCAATCTAACCCATGAGACCATCCCTAGTTACACTAACTAGTCTTACCATAGGTGTCAATAATAAGAGCATATTTAAATCATGTTGGTTTTTTTTTTCGAACAAAAATGTACGTTGGTTGGTTTTGAAGGTTTTAGAAAATAAAAAAAAAAGTATAGCGAATGGAGTAACTTGTAAGCTACTGGTTGCTGTACAAATGAAAGAATTGAATGCAAATTTCAAAATTATTTTGGCCAAATTAAATTTAAATTTATAAAAATATAGAAGTATTGAGGAAGCAAATTTAGTCGATTGGTCAAACTGCTCATCTTTGTTTCTTATTTTCTTTGGATCCAGTGGCGAAGCCAAAATTTTTATATAATGAGGTTAAAGTGGGAAGTTCTAAAATTAGGCGTCTTAAAATTAGGCACATTTTTATGTAGCTACATAAATTCTTACCATTTTGGTAAGGATTTGTGTATGATGAATAAAAAATTGTGTAATAACATAATTATTGTGTAACTACAAAAATTCTTACTATGTGTGTAACTACTTAATTATTATGTAACTATACAAATTTTTATATGATAACCTAAATTCTTACTATTTGTGTAAGAATATGGTAGATTATGTTGATGGCAAGAAATTGTGTAATTACATAAATCCTTACATTTTTATAAGAAATTGTGTAAATCACACCTAATTTTAGCCTAATAGTAAGGGTGCCTAACCCTAGAAGCTCCCGGTCAAAGTGGAGTATGAGGTTTGAGGAATCCTCATAGTACTACAATATGTATTGTTGACCCCGTAACTAAAAAATCAAGTAAGATCAATTTTTATATTTTCTATGAAAATTTCTAATTTTTTAAATTTTATAATGGGTTTAAAAATATTTTAATTAAATTAGTGGGGTCATTTGCACTCTAATAAAACTACATACATCCGCCTATGCTTGGGTCATAAGTTCTAGACCCACTAGGAACATTTCCCTTCCTTCCCCTAGAGTCTCCCCTAAACTATTCTCTATGTAATGGAAAGAGTAACGTGCAATTGTAAAATACATTACTCTTTCAAAATGAGTACTTTAATTCTAACTTTAGAGACGACATTTTTTAGAGGAGAGCCACGAATCCCTAACATTAACCATAAAATAGACATGTTTTATACTAATAAACAAAACTGAAAACTGTGGAAGATAAACAACATTAGCACTAATATAAAACTAAATACAACGAATAATCACAATTATTTCGAATATAATCCCCTCAGGCTCATAGTTTATATAAGGTAGGGCTATACTTAGGTACTAAAATAACCAAATCTCTTTTCTTTGCTAACTTGAAATTTCAGCAATACAAACAAGACCGCAACTACCGCTCCTTTCCTCAAAAGAATATTGCTGCCAGCTGCCCCTTCACGTGAGCACCCTTGGTTATATTTTATGGATGTGATTTTTTTAACGATATTTAAATAGAGTTAATTATTTATAAAGAGATGTCATTTTATTCATAAAAATGTGTTATTTGTTTATATTTTTATTTTTTTATAAAAAAAATAAATTTTTTAAAAATTTTGGGTGTCATAAGACACCCCATTCTAAAGGGTGGCTCCGCCCATACATATCAGTGCATGCGCTCATCGGAAGATATCCTGGTACTGATCACTGTCCTGAGCTGTATACATGCTTCAGCTTAGTGGTAATATTTTATGATTTTATCTCAGAGTAGGAATTCATTTATATTACAAATTAAAATTTATAGTCCACGAGTTTTAGAATAAATGTTTAAAAGTTTTCAGTTGATGAATAAAAATATTATGCTTCTTTTAGTGTCCTTATTTATGTCTTTATACAAAAAAAAATTTAGGGTCTAAAGAATTTAGAGTATAGTGTATTTTTAATGTTTAGGGGTTTAGTATTTAGAATTTAGATTTATATTATAATTTTAACCTTTTAGTGTTGAGATACCAAAAAAAAAACACCGAAAAGAGACATATAATTTTTATCTCTCATTTAACACTTTCTCTTCTCCTTTAGGTTTTAGTTTCAATACACATTAAAAATAAATTTCTCCTTCCCTAGTAATTTTGTTAAAAAATTAAATTTATAAAATTATAAAATATTTAGGTATTAAATTAAATAATCAATAAAAATATTAAAAAATACCTAAAATTCTCTCTGTCCATCTTACTTCAATCGAATCATACTTCTATTTTTCTTTATCTTCTTCTCTTTTCCATCTATTTAATTTTTATTGTTGCATATTTTATTTTTGTGGTTTTGGTTTAATAAGTTGTTATTTAAAAATTGATAGATTTTTTCTTGTTCTTATATTATATTGTCTTGACTCTTATGATCATTGGCGGATCCATAAATATTTTTCAGAATGGGCACAAATTAAATTTTTTTTAGGGTGGATACAATAATAAAAATTTCAAAATTTCAAGGTGGACACAAATCATAAAAATTAAGGACTATTAATGAAAATTTAAAAAATTAAAGGCAATTGTGTGAACTTTAAAAATTTCAGGGTGGGCACAAGTCCACCCAAGGTAAGCTTTGCATCCGCCACTACTTATGATATGTTTTCTTTGCTCTTGTATCACGTTTTTTTTATAGCTGAATTTAACGTTGCCTCTCCATTTGACATTTAATTATTTTCATTGTATGATCATATATTATTACTATTTAATAGTCTAAAAGTGATTACAAGTTAATATCTGTTCATAGATATTCTTAACTCTTTGACAATGCACATACACCTTGTAGACGGAACGATTTAAACTCGTGTCTCCTAAAATAAATATTATTCTTTATTACTTAATTTATACATTTTAATGGATTGAATGTGATTAGAATGCTCTATTTTTTTATAAACTCTCTTTATAATTTTGTTGTACTACGAATTTATTCAATAAATCGAGTGAATATTTTTAGCTAGAAAATATTTTGATAGTTAGAAGTAAAATTTTCTCTCAATGTGTGTAATCGTTACAATAGACGAATGTTTTATAAAATTAACCTTAAAAGTTGATAAATTCACATCTAACAATTTGATTCAATAATCATCCACCACTACCACTACCACTACAACTACCACTACCACTACCACTACACACTGAAATTATATAAACACTACTTGCTATTTGCTAAACAATAAGTGACCGAAAATGTCGTTAATGTCCTTTTACAATGACCCTTTTACTAAATACCTACTCAAATTTAGTCCGGGTTAACCATTCAAAACCAAAGCTTAAAAAATCAAAAATGTCCTTTTAGATGAAAATTTTCTGTCTTTTTGGTGTTCCTACTTATGTCTTACACTCAAAATTAAGTTTAGGATTTTAGATTAAGAGTTATGGTTAGGGTTTAAGGAATTTAGAGTATGGTGTATTTTTAGGGTATATAGTGTATTTTTAGGGATAGGGTGTAGAGCGTAGAGTTTAGGATTTAGAATTTAGGATTATAGCTTGAAATTTAATTTTGTTGTGTTTTTTAGTATTAAAGCATAAATAGGGACACCGAAAAGGGAACAGGATTTTATCCCCTTATTTATATCACACAAGACTGAGAATTATATACTTTCTTCTTCAATCTCGCATGCACCCACTCTCACCCCCCGGCGACGGCCAATATTCAAACAATAGGAGTTTTCTCACTCGTTTTCCCCTCCCAGTTCAAATACATGATTAGTTTCGGCAAAATTCACACAAATCGACTCAAATTTAAGGAGTTTAGTTCGAAAGTTACCTTGCTCGATCTCGGTAATCCGTCGTTGGATCAAGGTGCTTTTCGGATATGCTGTTTCTGGTGCCGTGGCGAGTTTGTCTGTCGTTCGGATTCTTCAACAGAGGTTGCGGTCGCCGGAAATCGGTAAGAAAATACTTCGACTCTCACTCTTTCAGTCACTCAATATTGACATCTCTTCCTTTTTGCGGGTGGCTTTTCTCGGTATCTTCATTCGCTATTTCTCCTTTTTTTTCATTGCAGGTTCTTACTTTTTATATTGAAAATGAAGGTCAACACCATTGAAATGGTTGGTTTTAAATATAGGAGGTTTTGGACAAGGAATGAAGGAGTTGAAGAATGAAGTAAAGTTGATTGCCAAACTTCAGCATGGGAAATCTTGTAAGGCTTCTTGGATGCTGCTCTCAGGGAGATGAGAGATTGCTGGTTTACGAATACACGCCTAATGGAATCCTTGACTCGTTCATATTTGGTCTCAAAATCATTGGAAAATTATGACGTGTTTGGTTGAGAGAGTTTTTGGAAAAAAAAAATAGAGGTTTGAGGCATAATTAGAGGTTTGACCAGTCAAATTCGTTAATATTTTTGTTTGGTGAACAGCAGATTGAAAGACCTGATTGGAGTGAAACCGTTAGTTTTTAAAAAAAAGCTCATAATAGGAGTTTTTGAGATTAGAGTTTTGATATTAGAGTTGTAAACACTATTTTACCTTTACTAGTTACCAAAAATCTCAAAATAACTTAAATTAAATACTTTCTCACTCTATTTATAAGTTAATCCTATTTATTTCTTTCTTTTTATTATCACATATTTATATGTGTATTTAAATTTATTAATTAATTAAATTGTATTAAAATAATTATATAAATTAATATATAAATCATTCGAATATGTTTAAAAAAGTTATATTAAAAATAATTTTATAGATCTAATTACTATTAATTAGATACAAAATATTGATAACTAATAAACTAAGTATTGAATATAATCATGTCATTATATGTCATTTTACTTGTTTAAATAATCTAACAACTATCAACTATCGGTTAATTTTACCAAACACTTTTATACAATCAGCTAATACAATCCGCTAGTCAAATCAGCTAATACAATCCGCTATCAGCTAATGTAATCTTCTATCAGCTATCCGCTAATTGTCAAATATAGCATATAATTGTTATCACTTATGCTTCTTCAATTATTAAATATCATGCAGGACTAACATGAATGCTTAATTTCTAGATCAATCGAGACGCCAAGCATTAACCTGGTTTACCCCTCAAGTTGAGTAAATATTATGTGCATGAACCTATTGGAAAGATTCAATTCAATTGTAATAACAACCTTAGCATCGGAAAACATGAAACGATTGCTTTACCCCTCAGGTTTTTCTTCCTTTGCAGAAACAAAAGTGGAAGTCCAAATTAGCATAATCTGTGCACCCACAATCTGAAGAGCACAAGTCCGGGCAAGCAATAAAAAAAAAAAAACGGGACCTGTTGTTGTCACATATGCCATTTGCACGACACAATGCATATTGGTCGCAGTTATCAATGTAAAGTGGAAGATTTTGGATCCAACCTCGATTCGGATCGATCCACGTGAAGGGAACTATGGATCCATCCTCACTACTTAGCACCCCCTACCCTTAAAAGAGTTGAACTGTTGCGTGCATTGAACGTTAGATATAGATCTTGTCCATTGAATACGAAATCATAGGAATAACTAGGGTTTTCTTTCATTTCAAGCATCCCACTTAACCGCAAGCCGTTGTAAGGGCCGGAACGGAATCTTATGGTGGAATTGTCTCTTACTATAACCTCTGGAAAACCGGATAGCTCGAACCGGTAGGTGAACATACCGATAGTATGTTACTTCAAAATTTCTATATCATTATCAACCTTACCGATGGTACTAAATTGCCGTTGCGGTCATGATCTCGCGGTTGCGGTTGCGGTTTAGGTTGACCTTCAAAACCAATAACGATGTTATGTTCTAGCTGCAATTTAATTCAGTATTCGAACCTGAATTCTACCGCTAATATTTTAAAATTAAATTTTCTTTTCTCAAGAATGACCATGTTTGAACCTAGATTCTATATCTGAAAAACTTAAACTTGAAATCAAAATGATCAAATTTCAATCTTATCAATAAATTAAAGTGTCTTTGACTAATAATTTATACTTTTACGATGATAAATATATTTAAATATATCATGTGTAGTCAACCAAAGACCAATTGTAAATTGAAAGGTGTGATTAAAGAAACAGGAAAGGAGTTAATTGAAAAGAAAAGAAAAGTGATGACCACTCATTTTCATGGGGGGAATAGAAACTTCACTTACGGTCAATAACTTTGTCTTTCCAAAATTTTCTGTCATAATTTAGAGATAAAATGCATGTCTAAATACTCTCGTATTACATCCCTAAAATTTTTAAGTTCTATTATATTTTATATATTTCTTTTGTATTTTTATTGATAATTCAATTCTACACCCCTTAAAATTTTATAATTTTACATTTTTTATATTTTTAATATAAATTTTTAATAGTTCGCAACTTCGCATATCCTTACATGAAATCCTCCGTCGTCCATTCCTGTTTGGCTAAGAGAGGGAAACTGTTAGTTTGCTGAGGGCTGAAAATTTATGGACTAAAGTATTGGTGGTCATTGGGCCTAGCATTTGGGTTTGGTGTGGGCTAAACATAATTTGTTGTTAACATCCTAAACAACACTTATTTTTACCTTGTATCGTTCTTTTAAGAGATCTTGTAGTTTTTTTTTTTAAGATTTTCGATTAATTATTTAGAGGTGGATTTGATTGTGTGAAAGGATTCTTTAGTGAAAATGAGTGCATGCAAATTGTGGAGCTTTGAAGCTACAAACATCTTTAGTGAGCTTGTAATTTGAGTTGATTACTCATGATTATACGAAAAATAATCCATTATTTTTTCGGTGTTCATACATATATGGTTATATTTTAATATACAAGTTGTGTAAAAAAATTACACTATAAAATATAAAACTTAAATCTTTAGCCCTAACACTATAAATCCCAAACCTAAACTTTAAATTCTAACCATAAATCTTAAATTTGTTTATATAAGCATTTCAATTTTAGGTTTTATAGATTTATGTTGTGGTTTAGTGTATAAGGATTTAGTGTTTATTTTTATAATTTAGTATTTAGGGTTTAGGTTTAAGATTTTATAATTTAGTGTTTAGGTTTAAGATTTTATAATTTAGGGTATTATGGTTAAGAATTTAGGTTAAGAATTTAGATTTTAGATTTTATAATTTAAATATGAATGATTGTGTAAATTTATTTTACACAACTTGCGTGTATATATGCTCTAACACTAAAAAATAAATTCTAAGTTCTAACATTAAATCATAAATCTTAAACCCTAAAAATATTAAAAAACATTTTTTATAAACACCTACATCTAAATCTAGGGTTAAAACCAACAATCACTCAAAACATTTTTTAAAATAAAAGCATTTGAGTGTTAAAAAACATTTTTAATTTAGAACCAGCAATCACTCAAAACATTATCTTTGATAAGACGAGTGGAATTCCAACTATACCCTTTGAAGAATTCCAATTTCTTAATAGAGAAACCACTCTCTAGTTTCCCCAAATTTACAATTCCGCCCCTATCCTACCTTCCAAGAAGAAGCCTTGCAGAAAGGAAGCAGCAGCAGCATTTCCCCTTTCACGACCATATTACCTGTATCTTAGTTGTCCTTCAATGGCCTCTCTTTCTTCGAAATCTCAACTCTTCTCCATTAACCCTTCTCTATATATTCCATTCCAATCCCCCCCAGACATTCCATTCCACAAAAACACCAATCTCCATACTTCAAGTTTCCTTTTTTATTACACCAACCATGTCTGCAATTCCTCCATCGTCTGGTTTCCATGATTTCTTGCCCCTGATGGCCGACAAGCTCGGAGGGGATGCTCTGATCGGGGAGCTCTGCAATGGGTTCAACCTGTTGATGGACGCTGAAAAAGGGGTCATCACTTTTGATAGCTTGAAGAAGAATTCGGCGCTCTTGGGGTTGCAGGACTTGACGGATGATGATTTGAGGTCTATGATGAAAGAAGGCGATTTCGATGGCGATGGTGCGCTTAACCAGATGGAGTTTTGTGTGTTGATGTTCAGGTTGAGCCCTGAGTTGATGGAAGCTTCTCAGTTTTTGTTAGAGGAGGCTTTTGAACATGAATTCAGGGATTTTCTTTGATTCTTTTTTGTTGCTCTTTTAGTTTCTTGTTTCATCCTGAATTTGTCATTTCAATGAAATTGTTGAATATACAGAAAGAATAGAAAAAAATTGACCAATTTTAGTAGTTTATTGATGAAATATACTTGGAACTTGAAGAACTAACTATTCCAGCAAAATAAGATTGTAATGTTAATCTATGAGTAAAAACAAATTAATGGTCAAACAATTTCTTGGCTTTGAGAGATAGTTTATGAGAATTGAGAAGACAACAATGGAATAGAGTAGGACAAGTGGCCCCAATAACCCACAGCTACTTTTGTCTTAATAGTGAATGTTTGACCCTTGAGACATATAAGAATGAATGTGGTGAATGTTGGGGGAAATTCAACAGTAGCAATTAAACAAAGACTAATCTTGTTTGACCCTTGAGACATATATGTGTTAGCAATTTCTTGCAAGTTTTTGGCAACCATGTTCACACTTTATTAGTAACTTTTGCAAACTCAACTTGTTGAAGATGAGTTAGGCATGTTGAATATAAGCATCTTGAAAATCAGATGAACATCAAATGCAGGGTAGTGTTAGTGAAGACTTGCAGAGTTTTATAGACCAATAATCATCAACCATCTAATGCCAATAGTCATTTGTTCAAGCCAAATGAATGAATTTGTACTCAAATTTGCAAGCAATGAGCTATAGACATCCATGGGAATGGCTTTCTTTTTTACAAACAGGATAAATCCAATAAATGATTCCACTGGCTTGTTGAAGATAGAAAGTAGTGGCAAAATTGTGCTTCAAGTTCAGAACAAAACAGATGTTTGGTGGATTAATACGACAGCAAGTGCTCAGAATCCAGTATTGCAGCTTCTGGATTCTGGCAATCTTGTTGTCAAAGATGGAAAGGATGGTAATCCAGAGAATTATTATTGGCAAAGCTTTGATCATCAATCAGAACAATGTTACCTGGGTTGAAACTCGGTATCGATTTAGGAACCGGTTTCCATCGAAGACTATCAATTTGACCCGAATTGTGAGTAACCGAGACGTTAGCGAACCTAAAAATTGGGCTTTAAGTCAAAATTTTAAATTGTGGTCATATTTTTGGTGATGTTGTGTTTATCGTGGCTGCACATATTATAAATACTATTTCGGTCACTACGAGTGTTGCGATTGTGATATACTTTAACATACGCTCTTGTGGACCTAAAGGTTACAGGTATCGTAATTTTGGATGGTGCTGCTACCGCTATGTAACGGTCATTGTTGCGGTTGTAAAGCGCTCTTTAAACCCTGTAACTAATAGCAAGTAATGAAAAAAATTAAATTTTGAGAGTATATCCATAATAACAAGTATTGAAAAAGTTGTGCCCCTAATAATGAATATTAAAAAACAGATTTTAAGAGTATGCTCGTAGTAACAGATATTGGGAAAAATATCAGGCCCTAAAAACAAGTATTAGAAAAAAAATAAATTTTGAGAATAGGTCTCTACTAATAAATATTGAAAAAAAGTTGGTCTATATTAACAAGTATTGAAAGAATTGTACTCATAATAACAAGTATTAGAAAAAAAAATAAGACCCTTAATAATAAATATAAAGGATAACTACATAAATAGTACCCAACTTATTCTCGCATTACTGTTTTAGTACACCACTTTTTTTTGGCAGAATAGTACTTAACGTTATTCAAAATGGTACCTCCACCGTTTTGTTATAAAACTAATACTAAAACATTCCTAAAAATAAACTTATAATCTTTATTTGTCATAAAATATAAATTTTAAATTGTTTGTAAAATTATCTATTTTCATAATTTTTTAGGAAATCTTTTAAAATTATATAACAAAAAATATTTATTTATTTACTTTATTGGTAGCGTAATTTAACTTAAATATTAGTTCTAGTGAATTCTAAATGTATCATTAATTTAGTTTAATAGCTTTGCACAATATCAGGGCCGTCTCGAAAATTTTCGGGGCCCTGAGCGAAAATTTGAGCGAAAATTAAAAAATTGACCTCTATATAACAAAAGCATATCTTATTAGTTTGAACAATCAAAGTAATATTTTTTAAGTCTTAATTACAAAATAAGTGTCCAAACTATACACGTTTTTTTTTTGCTTTAGGTGCCTAAAGTTTACTTTGTTATCATTTTGAGGTACCGATCATTATTTTTTATATAAAAATGAAACGTTAGACACCTAGAACAAAAAAAACGACATAATTTGGGCACTAATTTTTTTTAAACAAATAGACACCTAAAACAAAAAGCAGCATAATTTGAGCACTTTTTTTAATTTTTTAACGGTCATTATCTAAAAATGGCCACAAAGTAAACTTCATACACTTATTTTGACCCAAAAAACATTTTAGTGATTAAAAAAATATAATTTGTACACTTATTTTGTAGTTAAGCCTTTCTTTTAGTAAATCAGAAAAATATGATTAAATTTTTATCAAACACATTATTTTTATTGTTAGATTAATTAATTTATTTATCTAGGAAAAAATTAATTTTTTACCATTAAATTAATTATTTGATCAATTAAAAAATATGAAAAAAAATTAGGGGCCCTAGACTGGTTGGGGGCCCTGAGCGGTCGCTCGGGGTGCTCCCCTTCACAGCCGGCCCTACACAATATCTATTTTACAAGGATCTCAAGTTCAATTCTTTATACTAGTAATTTTATTTCATTTTGAGGCGGTAACTTTGATTAAATTTAATATTTGTTTGTTTAGTTTTAATTGCAATTAGTTGCAGCTCAATGGTTAAGTGCTAAATCTTTTATTCATGATGTCTTTAGTTTGAATCCTATTAGTGTTAAATGAGACATTTTATTTCCTTTAATTTTGTTTAACTAATCAGAAAATGACACGTGTCACTTTTTGGTTGGACAAATAAAAATATTAAAAATAACATGTGGTATGACTAGGAGAGAGAAAATGACATAGAAATTAAAAAAAAATTATAATAAATTTCACATTAATTTTTTTTTGTTAATTTTAAACTGTGGGGGTACAATTTGAAATATAACATTAATTATCATTTTACTAAAAATAGGTGGTGTAATAAAATAGTAACACATGAATAAATGAAATACTATTTATGTAGTTATCCCCAAGTATAATTAAAAAAAGACATTACAAACCCTGAGCGGTAGGCCTTGAGTGGGCATTTTTTTTGCCCCGAGTCAAAACAATAAAACCGCCCACTTAAGGTTGTCCTTGTATCGTTTTATAATTTTTTGGGGCCAATTTGGAGGAATATTCTTCTTAAGCAATTTAATCTAAAAAGTACTCTCTCTATTTGTTACTTGAAAAAATACCTCTTTTACGTCATGTAGGACAAATTCGCGTCCTGGAAAACGTGAATTACAAATTCGCGTTTCACACAATGCGAATTTCTGTGCCATGTCAGTAAAATGAAATTCGCGTCTTGCGAGACGCGAATTCAACGATATTTAACCCTCAACTTCTCGCAGTAAATTTGAGACTTCTCGTAGTAAATTAGGACGGTTGGAGATTTAAATGGAAATTGAATTCGCGTTCTGCATAACGCGAATTTAGGTTATTATAGGGAATTTACGTTCTCCAGGATGCGAATTCGGTCAGAATTCTCTCCCTCCACAACGCGTTTTCTCTATAAATTGGCTCCACCACGGGAGAGAATTTTCACCCCTAAAAATTCTCTCCCAAACTTTACTAGAACGCGAATTCGAAACGACTGCGATAATGGCGGGTTTGCTGAGATTAGATGAAGGACACGCATGCAATTATCGTCGAAATAATGTAATTTTTTTTATTTGTTAGTTTAATTCAAATATGTAAATTTAATTTAGTGTTGCCGACATGATTTGAATATGTAAATAATATTTATTTTTAGAGTAAAAAAATTAGTAAAATTCAAATATGTCTTTAGATTTTACTTTTAGACTAAGAAAATTAGTTAAATTGAAATATATCTTTGGTATTTACTTTTAGACTAAAAAAATTATTGTTACAGTAGAATATGTGATTAGTATTTACTTTTAAAGTAAGACAATGAGTGAATATTAGAATATGCATTTAGCATCAACTTTTAGACATAAAAAATGTAGTGTGTATTCGAATATGTGTTTAGTATTTAATTGTAGACTATAAAAATTAGTGAACAGTCCGATATGTTTGTAGTAATTAATTTTAGACATAAAAAATAATGTTGATTCGTATATATCTTTAGTATTTAATTGTAGACTATAAAAAATAGTGAACATTTCGACTCCTTTTTAGTATTTAATTTTGACATAAAAATAGTGTACATTCAAATACGTGTTTAGTATTTTATTGTACACTATAAAAATTTGTGACATTCAGATATGTGACTATTAATTTTTGTGGGTCTTTAATTATTTGTTGAATGGTGAATAACGTCGGTTGGAGGTTTTTATCACTCGAATAAGGACGGAACCGAATCCTCGTCTAACAAATTTTATAGCTCATGCCGAATTTGGGCATGCATCAAAGATTGTTGGAGAAAGTGCGAAATTAGATGTTGATTTAATCAATATCATTAAAATTTTATTATATCGATTTAACTAGACACTTACGTAGTGTCATAAGAGAGATAATAAACATAATTAATTTTATATATCTACTTCAATAATATCTATGATTACATCAAAAATATTACCATTAAAAGAAATCTAGTCATACTAGTCGGTACACAAACTAAAAAGCCTAAGAATCACAGAAAATTGTGCCAATTTAAATTAGGGTAAACTATCTGTTTGACCACCAATCTATTGGGAAAGTTTTAAAATGACCACCATAGAAAAAAACGCGTCATTTCAGTACCCAAACTATTAAAATGAGATCAATTTGGCCACCTGCCGTTAAGAGGCTAACGGAAGGTGACGTGGCAGTTAAAAAATTAAAGGTATAATTACACATTTCGTCCTTACTATTTACACATTCTTTCAATTTAGTCCTAATTTTAATCTAATAAAATAAATTAATTAGGTGGTGACACGTGTCAACACCTTATTGGAGGAATTTAATTATTTATATTTAATTAATAAATTATTTTCCTCCTCCAATCAGGTGGTGACACGTGTCACCACCTATTTAGAGGAGGAAAACGAAATTAAGTGCAAATGCCACCCAAGGGAATCGAACCTGGGTGGTGTGGGTGGAAAGGCAGTGGTTAAGCCACTGCACCAAGCCCAACATTGTGCTTTAAAACACCCAACTTAATATATAACTCTTATTGGTTTCTACATTTATAACCCAAAAGCTCAAACGCTAAACACTAATTTCACATATATAACCTTAAGCCTTAAACCCTAAATATTTCAAATTAATTTTACACTCAACATTTCAAATTAATTTTACATATATAAATCCTAAACCCAAACCCTAAACTCTAAAGCCCAACTTAAAATATTTGGTGTGAAATTAATTCGAAATATTTAGTGATTAGGTTTTAAGGTTTATATATGTGAAATTAATTGAAATTAAGCGTGAAATTAATTTGAAATATTTAGGGTTTGGGTTTAGGGTTTATATATGTGAAATTAATTTGAAATGTTTAGTGTAAAATTAAGTTGAAATATTTAGGGTTTAGGGTTTAGGGTTTATATATGTGAATTTAATTTGAAATTTTTAGTGTAAAATTAATTTGAAATATTTAGAGTTTAAGGTTTAGGGTTATATATGTGAAATTAATTTCACACCAAATATTTTAAATTGGGCTTTAGAGTTTAGGGTTTGGGTTTAGGATTTATATATGTAAAATTAATTTGAAATGTTGAGTGTAAAATTAATTTGAAATATTTAGGGTTTAAGGCTTAAGGTTATATATGTGAAATTAGTGTTTAGGGTTTGAGCTTTTGGGTTATAAATGTAGAAACCAATAAGAGTTATATATTAAGTTGGGTGTTTTAAAGCACAATGTTGGGCTTGGTGTAGTGGCTTAACCACTGCCTTTCCACCCACACCACCCAGGTTCAATTCCCCTGGGTGGCATTTGCACTTAATTTCGTTTTCCTCCTCTAAATAGGTGGTGACACGTGTCACCACCTGATTGTAGGAGGAAAATAATTTATTAATTAAATATAAATAATTAAATTCCTCCAATAAGGTGTTGACACGTGTCACCACCTAATTAATTTATTTTATTAGATTAAAATTAGGACTAAATTGAAAGAATGTGTAAATAGTAAGGACGAAATGTGTAATTATACCTTTAATTTTTTAACTGCCACGTCACCTTCCGTTAGCCTCTTAACGGCAGGTGGCCAAATTGATCCCATTTTAATAGTTTGGGTACTGAAATGACGCGTTTTTTTCTATGGTGGTCATTTTAAAACTTTTCCAATAGATTAGTGGTCAAACAGATAGTTTACCCTTTAAATTATATAAAGATAATGTCGGAAAGCCTGAAAATCTCACCAGCCAATCATGCAGTCATCCCTACTATCTTAATTTTCTAGTTTCCGGGCCTCATTGATCGTAAGAAGTCCATCAATTATAATTGTATTAGGGATAAAATCCGGGATGAGTCTACCCCGTGCGACGAATATCGATGAACACTACTAATGATGAACACCGATGAACATTATTAAATTAATTAATAAGGATTTAAAATTTCAAGGATCCATCATATAATTAATAATTATTTTAAAAAAATTCAATTAAATTATTTTTATATATATTAAATTTTTATTTTTTAATAAGGGTAAACTATATATTTAGTACCTCACTTATTTCCGTATTTCTATTGAACCCTCATTATTTAAATATTATTTCAATTTGACCATATTCTTTATAAAAAATAATTTAACCCTCGACCTAAAACCCTAAACTATTAAACTTTAAACTCTTAAACATATACCCTAAACCATATATCATTAAAAATAATTTCACCATCATCGATTCAATTCAATTCAATGAATCGTTGAATTCTCCTAAAAATTAAATTAAATTATTTTTTATATATATCAAAATTAATTAAACTCGAATCTCCTAAAATTAACACTATCATCTTATTTGAGATTTAACTTGGTAGATAAAGAATGGAGAATGGATCCAACACTTGTAAAGTTTGAATTTTACTTGGAAGATCAACGCATATCGTTTGAAAATGCTGAAAATATGTTTCGTGGGAGTTAATTACCTCCTGGAATTGTGCCATTTTATAGCTGGTATGAACACAACGAATCGGAGACAGATTATTTTATAGCTGGAAAATTCTATTTCTATTAAACGATTCATTGAATTGAATTGAATCGATGATGGTGATATTATTTTTAATGGTATATGGTTTAGGGTATATATTTAAGGGTTTAAGGTTTAATAGTTTAGAGTTTTAGGTTGAGGGTTAAATTATTTTGGCTTAATGCATTAAATGCCCCCTAACGTTTATCCCATTTCTCATTTTGGTACCTAATGAATTTTTTCGGCCATTCTGCCCCTTAAAGGTTACGCCGTTACCCTAATAACTCCAAAAATAAACGCCGTTTGAAAAAAAAAATCAATAGCCAATAAAACAAGGCCACGTCACCCTCTTTATTTATAATTTCTGAATTTAAATAATAATTTCAAAAATGAAATAAATATAATATAATAATAATAAAATAAAATAAAAACTCTTCATCTCCGGCCGAACAACCTCGTTTTTCTCAACTCCCTCTCTCCTAACCCTCCATCTTCCCACGCTCAGCAACTCGTCGGCATCCCTCTCCCTACCACCTCCGGTGCCAACCAAGACGCCGTCTTCCCCTTGCATGGCCTCCTACAGCGCGTCCGTCTGCAATTCATTTGATATGCATATATTTGATATTAAGCTTTGTCCCACAGTTAGAAGCAAGGATATAAATCCCAGCAACATAAGCTCTACACAAACAACAAACAGTTATTTTTTGTCTGAATTAACCTTTAAAATTCTTTAAGATCCGATGATATTATTAGGGCAAACTAGAGCAGTTTACCTGATTTAATCTTTTCCAGTGCTTCATAAAGTGCTCGTTTATGTTTCTTCTTCAACCACTGCAAAAAGAAAGGAAGAAAAAAGTTGCAGAGATTTGAAGTTTAAACCTCCATTAAAAGGACCTAAAACTATATCAGATTTGAAAGAATGTTAAAAGCATACATGTCCAATCATATGGAGTATGTGTTCAATGATTATAGAAATCAAAACCAAGACAAAACAAACAACAACAACAGCCCATGTCGGTGTTTGCTCCAAAGATCTTCCTCCACTTGCACCAGCCATGTTTGTTTCTTTAATTTCCTCCAAGGTTTACCTGAGCTGATGGAATGAAGATTGTAACGGACGCGCTGTAGGAGGCCATGCAAGGGGAAGACGGCGTCTTGGTTGGCACCGGAGGTGGTAGGGAGAGGGATGCCGACGAGTTGCTGAGCGTGGAAAGATGGAGGGTTAGGAGAGAGGGAGTTGAGAAAAACGAGGTTGTTCGGCCGGAGATGAAGAGTTTTTATTTTATTTTATTATTATTATATTATATTTATTTCATTTTTGAAATTATTATTTAAATTCCGAAATTATAAATAAAGAGGGTGACGTGGCCTTGTTTTATTGGCTATTGAATTTTTTTTTCAAACGGCATTTATTTTTAGAGTTATTAGGGTAACGGCGTAACCTTTAAGGGGCAGAATGGCCGAAAAAATTCATTAGGTACCAAAATGAGAAATGGGGTAAACGTTAGGGGGCATTTAATGCATTAAGCCAATTATTTTTTATAAAGAATAGGGTCAAATTGAAATAATATTTAAATAATGAGGGTTTAATAGAAATACGGAAATAAGTGAGGTACTAAATATATAGTTTACCCTTATTAAAAAAATAAAATTTTAATATATATATAAAATAATTTAATTGAATTTTTAAAATAATTATTAATTGTATGATGAGTCCTTAAAATTTTAAATTTTTATTAATTAATTTAATGGTGTTCATCGATGTTCATCATTAGTGATGTTCATCGATGCTCGCCGCACGTTGTAGAATTTTCCTAAAATCCTTCTCCTTTTTGGTAACCCTATTTATATCCCAACACTAAAAATAGTATAAAATTTAATTTTAAGCCATAATCCTAAATTTTAAATCCTATATCTTATACCCTAAAAATACACTTACTTTAAATTTCCTAAACCCTGACCACAACCCCTAACCTAAAACCCTAAACTCTAAACTTAATTTTGAGCGTGAGGCATATGTAGGGGCACCGAAAAGCGGTATAAGATTTCCATCTTTGTATGAGTTGGAATACGTTGTTTTCATTAAAACAACGAATGGAAATCCTCTACCCTTTTCGGTGCCCCTACGCTCAATTTAGTGTTTAGGGTTTTAGGTTAAGGGTTGCGGTTAGGGTGTAGGGAATTTAAGGTAAGGTGTATTTTTAAGGTATATGTTGTAGAGTTTAGAATTTAGATTTTAGGGTTAATGCTTGAAATTTAATTTTGTAGTGTTTTTAGTGTTGAAACATAAGTAGTGACACCGAAAATGTGGAGAAAAAATTTATCCTTAAAACAACCGGGTATGGATAACGTGATCGTTAAAAATTAGGTGGTTTGCAGCTGTCTACGTCGTTTTCCTGAAGACTTCCGAAGTTCAATTACCCAATATTCTTGGAATATCCCATGCCTACACTCATTTATTCAACACAAAAGTCTTATCCTGCACTTATAATCAGCGCAGGAACTTAGAATGTTCAAACTTCAATCAGGCTGACCATAAAAAAAGAAATATTAAATCAAATGGATTGTGTACTTAATTTAATTCTGCATGGACTACTAGATATCCATGGAAATGGGTTTCTATTTCTACATTGTCTGTTGTTTCCTCGTCATCTTCTCAAAAGTTTCCACTGCAACTGACTCCATTTCTGTGTCGGAGTCACTCACAGATGGCATGACCTTAGTGTCCAATGGTGGAAGCTTTGCTTTGGGTTTCTTTTCTCCTGGGAGTTCCAAGAACCGCTACGTGGGAATCTGGTACCACAACCACCCCATGCAAACTGTTGTTTGGGTTGCAAACAGGATAACACCAGTAAACGATTCCACTGGTGCGTTGAAGATCGAAAGTAATGGTAAACTTGTGCTTCAAGTTCGGAACACAACAGTTGTTTGGTGGACTAATACGACCGCAAGAGTTCAGAATCCGGTATTACAGCTCCTGGATTCTGGTAATCTTGTTGTCAAAGATGGAAAGGATAGTAATCCGGAGAGTTACTTGTGGCAAAGCTTTGATTATCCGTCGGATACAATGTTACCAGGGATGAAAATTGGTATTGATTTAAGAAGTGGTTTCGATCGAAGACTATCAGCCTGGAAGAACTGGGATGATCCATCTCCAGCTGATCTTACTTATGGTGTAGAACTTGAAGGAGCCCCAGAAATGGTCCTAATGAAAGGCTCAGACAAGTATTCTTTGAGTGGGTTATGGATTGGCAATGGCTTTAATGGGATAAGGAATGTTACATTCTCAGAAGCAGGAGAAAGTTAACAGGTAACACTAATTATGGTCCTCAGTAAATGTACTCACTATGTTGTTTGCTACAAATACCAACATCAACATATCATTTTTCTTTAAGTTGATCTATGAAGCACAGTCGAGTCTAATTGTCTATTAATCAAGTGCTTGGGGTATATATATATATATATAGAAAAAGATGCAGCGGGAACTCCAATTCTAAGTTTATATTCTTTTCAGTTGAATCTGAATACAAGAATGTAAATGATAAAGAGAATAAAGCTGGGAATGAAGATTTGGAGCTTGCAGTATTCAAGTTCGGGACGATAACTAGAGCTACTAGTGCTTTTTCAATTCGTAACAAGTTAGGTCAAGGAGGTTTTGGACCTGTTTATAAGGTAAAAGTTACTTTATCTTAGTACAGTGATATCTAAGTATACAATTTTATTGAATGTTCATGAAAATATTGTAAAATTTTCCAGGGGACATTAGCAAATGGACAAGAAATTGCAGTGAAGAGACTTTCAAAGTGTTCTGGACAAGGAGTGAAAGAGTTCAAGAATGAAGTAAAGTTGATTGCCAGACTTCAGCATCGGAATCTTGTCAAACTTCTTGGTTGCTGCATTCATGGAGATGAGAGAATGCTGGTTTACGAATACATGCCTAATAGAAGCCTTGACTCCTTCATTTTTGGTCTGAAAATCATTAGAAAACCTCTCAATGTTATCATTTTCACTTCTTAAACGATCGAATAATGTTGTGCTAACATGAACGCATACTTTCCAGATCAAACGAGAAGCAAAGTATTAACTTGGTCCAAGCGTTTCCAAATTATCTGCGGGATTGCTAGGGGACTGCTCTATCTTCATCAAGATTCGAGGTTGAGGGTTATTCATAGAGATTTAAAAGCTAGTAATGTTCTACTTGATAGTCAGATGAACCCCAAAATTTCGGATTTTGGCATGGCAAGAACTTTTGGTGGAGATCAAACAGAAGCCAATACAAACAGAATTGTTGGAACTTAGTAAGTGTACTTTTATGCCATTTTTCATACTATTTGATCCATTATCCCTAATAAAAAACTTAATTTTCTATATCTTACGATGTTCGTGCAGTGGTTATATGGCACCAGAATATGCTACCGATGGGCTGTTTTCTGTAAAATCAGATGTTTTTAGCTTTGGGATTGTATTGTTGGAGGTTATAAGTGGAAGAAAGAACAAAGGGTTTTATCATGCAAATCGGAGCGGCAACCTCATTGAACATGTAAATGTCAACAGATACTATCATCATTTATGTTTTCTCACTTGAACTACAAATGCTTAAAAAGTTGAAATTTTGCTGCAGGCATGGAGATTGTGGACCGAAGGCAATCCTTCCGATGTTGTCGATGATTTCTTAGTAGAGACCGGTGATCTACCCGAGCTGCTACGATGCATCCACATTAGCCTTTTATGTGTACAACAGCATCCTGAAGAGAGACCGAGCATGTCATCCGTGGTTCTTATGCTGGGAAGTCGTAATGAATTGCCTTCGCCTAAACAACCCGGTTTCTTGTTTTACAATAAACCCTTTGTACCTGTTTCTTCACCTGGCAATGGCGGATTGTGTTCTAGAAACGAAATAAGTTTCTGCATGCCGCACCCTTTTGCTTGAGAGTCTCAACCTCGACCCAATCTTTGATGTGGCAGTTAATAAAATTTATATAATAACAAATTTAACCCTTAATTTTTACATTTTATTTTAATTTGCTCAGAAATTTAAAGTTTTAGCTCTCAACATTTAAATATTAGGACATTTTAGTCTCTTAAATCTTAAACTTCATCTTCTTCCTTTCTAAAAACAAAAGGTATGCATCTCCTGTCGTGGGTAGCTCCTCGTAGATGGCTACCATAAACATCAATGAAGGTTTTGATTCTCCAATGGTTTTTCATTGCTAATACAAATGGGGTTGCAGATAGCTATTGTTAACATCAATGGATGTTTATTTTTTTAGAAGAGAAGAAGATGAAGTCTAGGATTAAGGGACTAAAATGTTGTAATAGTTAAATATTAAGAGATGAAATTTTAAATTTAGGACCAAATTTAAAAAATGTAAAAGTTGAGGATAAACATGTTATTATACAGATTTTATTAATTGCCACATCAGTACCCGTTTATTTTTTAACAAAAATGGATCGATTTGTTAGTCGAAATTAGTCTAAGGACCTATTTATAACTTCTCATAGTCAGAGTTCTCAATAAGAAAATGGGTCATCAAATTTTCTATCAACTCCCACAAACAGGACTATTGTTCCATGTTCATAATCAAGTTGTGTTATATGTTTAAGACAAATAATAAATACAACAAAAGCAATAAAATTAAGTTGTTTTAAATGTTTTTGGCTTGAAACAAATACTGTTCAATTAGTTCCTATTAGTTTGGAGCATAACAGATTGAATGGACCATGCAATCTTTCATTTACCGAGCTTCTAATGTCGACAAACTTATTTCGTTTCTCGAAGACGATCCATCATTGCCAGGTGAAGAATCTGCTTCAAAGGGTTTATTGTAAAACAAGAAACCGGGTTGTTTAGGTGAAGGCAATTCGTTATGACTTCCCAACATAAGAACAACGGATGACATGCTGGGTCTCTCCTCAGGATGCTGTTGTACACATAAAAGGCTAATGTGGATGCATCGTAACTGCTCGGGTCGATCACCGGTCTCTACTAAGAAATCATCAACAGTATCGGAAGGATTGCCTTCCGTCCATAATCGCCATGCCTGCAGCAAAGTTCAAACCTTTTAAGCATTTTTAAGTGAGATAACATAAAGGATAATAGTATCTGTTGACATTTACATGTTCAATGAGATTGCTGCTTCGATTGGCATGATAAAACCCTCTATTCTTTCTTCCACTTATAACCTCCAACAATACAATCCCAAAGCTAAAAACATCTGATTTTACTGAAAACAACCCATCGGTAGCATATTCTGGTGCCATATAACCACTGCACGAACATTGTACGATAAAGAAAATTAAGTTTTTTAGGGATAAATGGTATGACAAATGGCATAAAAGTACACTTACTAAGTTCCAACTATTCTGTTTGTACTGGCTTCTGTCTGATCTCCTCCAAAAGTTCTTGCCATGCCAAAATCCGAAATTTTTGGGTTCATCTTGCTGTCAAGTAGAACATTACCAGCTTTTAAATCTCTATGAGTAATCCTCAACCTCGAGTCTTGATGAAGGTAGAGTAGTCCCCTAGCAATCCCGCAAATAATTTGGAAACGCTTGGACCAGGTTAATACTTCGCGTTTTGTTGGATCTAGAAATTACGCATTCATGTTAGTCCTGCATCTTATCTAATCATTGAAGTGATACTGATAACAATGAGAGGCTATCTAATGATTTTCAGACCAAAAATGAAAGAGTCAAGGCTTCTATTAGGCATGTATTCGTAAACCAGCATTCTCTCGTCTCCATGAATGCAGCATCCAAGAAGCCTTACAAGGTTCCGATGCTGAAGTTTGGCAATTAACCTTACTTCATTCTTGAACTCGTTCAATCCTTGTCCAGAACTCTTTGAAAGTCTCTTCACTGCAATTTCTTGTCCATTTGCTAATGTCCCCAGGAAAATTTTACAATATATTTTCATGAACATTCAATAAAATTGTATACTTAGAGATCACAATAGTAAATTGTAGTAAGTTTCACCTTATAAACAGGGCCAAAACCTCCTTGACCTAACTTGTTACAAAATGAAAAAGTATCAGTAGCTTGAGCTATTGTACCAAACTCAAATACTGCAAGCTCCATGTCTTCATTCTCGTCTTTATTCTCTTTATCATTTAGATTCTTGTCTTCAACTTCATCTGAAAACAGTATAAACCAAAGAGTTGGAATTCCCACTGCCACTTCTTCTATATTGAATATTGATTGATTTACATACATGTTTCTGGACTAACACCAAGCACTTGGTTTATGCACTATAAGACTCTGTTTCTTAGACCATATAAAAATTTGAATATACTTGTGTTGGGAACACACTCGAGTTCGAGTAACTTGGATTAGCAAAATGACTGGTATTTGTTGAAAAGAACAAAATGGTTACATTAGTGAGGACCATAATTAGTGTTACCTTTTAACTTTCTCCTGCTTCTGCGAATGTAACAAACAACTAATAGCAACCCCAAAAGGGCAGGAATTACAGTTGCAAATATGATGGCAAGCTTCACCTTAGCCTTTTTCTTCAGTTCTGCATTCCATTATGTCAAGATACACAAACATTGCTTACTTATCACACAAGAAAATACAAATCATTTACCATAAGATGTAATAAGAACATGTTCTAGCTTTTGTAAACCAGTACCTATTTCTGAAGCAGACACTCTGATATAAAGATCCATGCCATCTGAATCTGATTGAAGTTGTTTGATATCAACCAGATCCCCAAACCACATGGCGCAGACACTACCTCCTCTGGTAAGATCTAAATTAGTGTAAGCCATGCAAGAACAGTTCCTCGAGCACTCAGCCTTGCATTCCTTGAGGTTAATAGTTTTATGAACCCAAGGATTTGAGATAGCTGGGGATTTCACTCTGCTTATTGTGATAAACTCATCCCCTCTCTGGCAGTTTAGTGGCTTACTGTGTATACACCCTCCGGAATACTCCGATGAGTTCCATCTTTCCGACCATTTCGGCCTGAACCCTGTCAAACATTGACAAACCGGGAGCTTATTGTAATCACATTTCCCGTTTGGACCACAAATTCCATATCTGTCACAATAGTCACTTGGCCTCATTGAAAACAGCTCCCAGGTTTTATATTCTGGGTTCCATGTGTACCTTTTTCTTACACTTTCAGTTTGGTTCAAGACAACCCTGGACATCACTGAATTGTTTTTGAGGGAAAATATATAGTAAACCTCATTTTCGTTCCACACAAAGTCAGAATCAAAGATCGGATTCGACCGTACATCCCTTATCCCACTAAAACCACTGCCAGTCCATATCCCAGTCAGATAGTACTTGTCTGAGCCTTTCATTAGGACCATTTCTGGGGTTCCTTCAAGTGCTACACCATAAGTAAGATCAGCTGGAGATGGATCATCCCAGTTCTTCCAGGCCGAGAGTCTTCGGTCGAAACCAGTTCTTAAATCAACACCGATTTTCATCCCTGGTAACATAGTATCTGATGGATAATCAAAGCTCTGCCATAAGAAATCCTCAGAGTTCGGATTACTATCCTTTCCATCTTTGACAACAAGATTACCAGAATCCAAAAGCTGCAATACTGGATTCTCAACAGTTGCTGCCGTATCAGTCGACCAAACAGCTGTTATGTTCTGAACTTGAAGCACAAGTTTACCACTACTTTCGATCTTCAATACACCAGTGGAATCGTTTACTGGTGTTATCCTGTTTGCAACCCAAACAACAGTTTGCATGGGGTCGTTGTGGTACCAGATTCCCACATATCGGTTCTTGGAGCTCCCAGGAGAGAAGAAACCCAAAGCAAAGCTTCCACCATTGGACACTAAGGTCATGCCATCGGTGAGCGACTCCGATGGAGAAATGGTGTCCATTGCAGTTGAAGCTTTTGAGAAGAAGATAAGGAAACAACAAACAATGTAAAAATTCAAACCCATTTCCATGGATGTCTGATTGAACATTTGATACAGCATTATTTTTTTGGCAGTCTGATTGAACATTCTAAGTTCATGTGTTGACTATAAATGCAAGAGAAGACATCTGTCTTGAATAAATGAGAGTAGGCAAGAGATGTTCGAAGATTATTGGTTAATTGAACTTCGGAAGTCCTCACGAAAATGAACGTATACCACTGCAAACCACCCATTTTTCCATGGCCGGCTGTTTGAATGCAAAGTTGTAAACAACATATTCCAACTCCCATGGAGCAAAACTCATTCGACTCCAAAATTCAATTTTTAATTTTGGTTTGTTCGATTAGAGTTATTCGAATCAACTTGAATGAATCAACCGGTTTTTAGTTCAAGACTAGTTTGGAATTTACCAATGTGAAAGAATCAAAAAGTAAATTTTACTTATTTTACAATTTGGTCCTTATTTTCCTTGTTTCTTTAGTTCCTTCTGTTTTAGACTATTTTTGGTCAAATATTTTTTTTTGAAATGAAATCAGGCCTTATTAAAAAAACCCTTCTAAACCTAGGTAGGGGAAAAGAGTGTCCGTTATTTTATTAATATAAATTAAAATTCTTACATCATAATACGACCAAACAAGGAGCGACCAAGCCTTAATAAAACTATCCTATCCCTACTTTGGCTAATCGATCCGCCTCCGTATTACAACCACGAGGGATAAGTCGAATTAAAATCCCTATACTTGATATTATTCCTCTAATTCTGGTAATTAATGGTAACCATACATGCGGTGCGCCTTCGTTCCCAGCCACCCAATCAACCACCTGTGCGCAGTCGGACTCTATAATCAGTCTGCCCCTGCAAACCCATATCGAAGATAGAAACATTTCAATTCCACGGTTGATGGCGAGTAATTCCGTAACTGCCGGTGGACTTGTTACACAGGCTTCCGAGAAATGAGCCAACTCATTCCCATTGTGATCTCTCAACACTCCCCCAATACCACATTTTTCATTTTCCTTAATCGTCGAACCATCTACATTCATCTTCAAAAAATCAGGTGGTGGAGGTTCTCTTCCCCAATTCTGCTCTAACTGGTATTCTCCCCTATAGTGCACGCCACATAAAAATCTCCACCTTTGGGGGAGCAATGCCAAGCCAAACCATTCTTTCACAGATCACATTTTTGGGTTCCTTATCCTCCAGAAATTTTCTTACCGATTTTATGGAGAAGCAGCGGTCGCCAGTTCCGTTCCACTTGACCCAATCCTCGTCAACCAAACTCGCTATAAAATTTTCAAGTTTTGTCATTAAACTATCCTACTGTGTTTTTCCCACTCGAACAAAGGTCTCCGGAGCGTGATATTCCAGCTCCAAATCAGATCTCGTTTAATACCGAAGTCAGCCACACATCCTTCCTTGTTAGTAGCTACTGCAAAAATGCGAGGGTACAAGTCCTTTAAGGGTCTATTTTCAAGCCATATGTCCGACCAAAAACTGATTCACCTTCCATTCCCAACCTGCAGTATCATATTCTTCCGTATACGCTGCCCCAGTTCATTATTCTCCTGGACGGCTTTGCCAATATCAGTCCATATCCACGAGAAATATTTTGGAGCTACAGTAGGTAATAATGCCCTGTTTGAAGTATTCAATGTTAAGCACGAGATGACCCTTCTCCAAAGGCTATTAGCCTCATTACCAAACCTCCAATGCCATTTACCAAGAAGCGCTCTGTTCATAAAAGATAAATTATTAATTCCCAGCCCTCCTTGTGACTTCGGACAACAAACCTTACTCCATTTTAACCAATGGACACAAGCCTTGCTAGCATCTCCTCCCCATAGAAATTTAGCCATAAGGCTATTTAGTCGCTTAGAGACCGAAATAGGTATTCGAAATAGGGACATGAAATAGATGGGCAGACTTGTTAGAATGTATTTGATTAGAACCAAACGTCCACCAATGGATAAGAGCTTCGATTTCCACCCCTCGAGCCATCTAGTGAATTTGCTCAGAACAGGTTCCCAAAGCGATACACTATTCCTTCGAGCTCCAAAAGGTAAACCAAGGTAATCCGTAGGCAAAATTCCCGCGGTGCAACCAATCTTCAATGCCCACTCTTGCAACCTTTCAAGTGTTACATTAATCCCAAATAATTTGCATTTCTTTAGATTAAGTTTAAGGCCGGAGGCGAGTTCGAATACTCTCAGCACCCTTTTGACGTTCTGAACTTGTCTTTCCTCCCCTCCACAAAATATTAGTAAGTCATCGATAAATTGGAGATGAGAAATCTCCATTCCCCCACTGTTTTTTCCAATTGCAAAACCCGAAAAGAGGCCTAAGTTCGTTGCCTTTTTAATTGACAAACTTAACGCTTCTCCAACTAGGTTGAATAGCAAGGGTGACAATGAACATCCTTGTCTCAATCCTCTTGAAATTGAAAAAACCTCGGTCGGCTAGCCATTCACTAATACCGCAATGGTTGCTGTCGATATGCACTTCCGGATCCAATTCCGCCATTTCCTCCCAAATCCACATTTTTTCAGCACCTTCAACAAAAATTCCCAGCTTACCGTAATAGGCTTTTTGGAAATCAATTTTAAAAGCCACTCCCGTCCGCCCATTCCTTCTCATGAAATCAATCATTTCGTTAGCAATTAGAGAGCAATCCAAGATCTGTCTGCCCGGAACAAAGGCAAACTGACTTTCCCCCACAATTAAATCTAACATTGTTCGAAGCTTTTCGAGCCAATACCTTCGATAGCAGCTTATACATTCCCCCCACTAAGCTTATTGGTATGAACTCATCCAGAGATTCTGGGTTGTTTACTTTTGGTATGAGAGTGATATAGGAGAGATTAATTCCCTCCTCCCAATTCTTCCCTGTGAACACGTCTTCAAAAAACATCATAATATCTGACTTCAATTCTCTCCAAAATTTCTTGAAAAATTTAAGTTAAACCCGTCGGAACCCGGGGCTTTGTTCCCATCTGAAGAGCTAAAGGCGAGCCACACTTCTTCTTCAGTAAAATTTGTTTCTAAACATCTTGCCTGCGTTTTGCTAATCCTCTTAAAATCAAGCCGCATATCGTTTAATTCCAACGTCTTGCTTGTGTTGTAAGCAGATTTAAACTGGGCTGCAGTCATTGTTCTTACCCTGCGTGGGTCTTCAATCCAACTTCCATCCATCTTCAACCCGGGAATGAAATTCCTTCTTTTCTGATTTGAGGCCACTGCATGGAAGAAACACGTATTCCTATCCCCCTTCACTGTGCCAATTCAATCTTGATTTTTGAAGCCAGCAGCTCTCTTCGATTCTATATTCCTTCCAAAGCATTCCTTTTCACTTACTCAATTCGGATAATACACTTGCGTCCGCACCTTCTTTATGGATACGAGCTTCAGTCTTGGTAATAAGTTTTTCCAGTACATCAATTGAAAAAGGTTGTTTACCTATGCTCATCACTGACCACTCTATAGCTGCCTTTCTCGCTGACCTTAGTAAAGCCCTAATTCTAGCCTTCGGATTCTTCGTTTTCAGGTTCCTCAAAGAGTCTGACACAGCCACAATGAAATCTGCATCCTCTAACCAAAAATTAAAGCACTTGAATGGTTTTGGCCCCCATTCAATCCGTACTTCAAATAAGGAAATCACGTTGTGATCCGACAAGGATTTTTCTAGCAACTTTTGTGATAAGTCCAGAAAAATGAGGCTGAAACTTTCTGAGATTAAAAATCGGTCGAGTCTCACAAACGTCAGATTCTCCCTATTGTTGCACCATGTGTAGCTTCTACCTTGAAGAGGTAAATCCATCAGCCCAACTTCGAAAATAAAAGAATTGAATAGTTCTATAGCAGTTGTGTTCACCGAATGTCCCAACTTCTCTTCAATATTCAGAATTGCGTTGAAATCCCCCTATACACCAGGGAATATCCCACAATTTCAGAAATTCGAGTACCTCATTGAAGAAAAGTTTCTTGTCCGAATCAATATTAGGACCATATACATTCATAAAACCACATTTATATTTCCTCTGCGTAACAGTACCCACGAGAGCTATAAATCTTTGTGTAGTGAATTTGTTACTGACCTGAAAACATTCATTCTTCCACATGCACAACAATCCCCCTACAGAACCTATTGCTGGTGCATAAGCCGATTCAACATCCTCACCGTTCCAAATTCTTTTTAGCAATTTCCCATCTAAAATTTCTAACTTTGTTTCTTGTATCAACAACAATGATGGCTTCATTTTCCGGATTAAGCCCTTAATTGCCCTGATCTTCTCTGCTTTCCTAATTCCTCTTATATTCCAAGAAATATCTGTTAAACACATAATTTCTAAGGGAGCAATACCCTGTGAAAATCATGATTTCATCTACCCTTCCTCAATTCCTCCTCCAATTCCACCACTCTCTTCGTGACTGCCTCTTTCCCCCTTTGAATGAGAATTTCAACATATTGCTTACCACCCAAACCCCTTCTGCCTCTTCCGAAGATTGCACTTCTGCCCTGCCCGATTCTTTCTATAGATTCGAGTCAACCGAATGTCCCCTCAGCTCCTCTAATGAATCCCTTATCCGTCTTCTTAGAAGAAATCTGGTTTTTGCTCTTAATTGGGAAATGAAAGCTGACTGCCTCTCCAATCTGTACTGGCTTTCCTGAATTTTGAAAGAGGATGAACTTTCATTGCTCAAAACCCGATTCCTCTCTAAACTATCGGGTACCATCTCCCCTTCCTCGCTGGATGAATTGAGAGGGGAAGAAAAGCAAAATGGACCCACCCTTCCGATTGTCTCATCCGGACCAGACCCAATAAACTCAATATCGTTCAACTTAGATGACTCATGAACTTGGGCTTTTGCAAGACTACACGTGTTCCCTTCTAGATTGCAAATTGGGCCATCAACTCTACCTTGGCTCGCTCCACATCTCCTCACAATTCCCCCAACGGGTAGTGTGTTCGAATTGCAAGATTCCTTATTTTTCATTTCCTCCATCTTTTTAAGCTCATTTTTAACCAAATTTGAACCACATGTTTCTCAATCACCGTAGAATACCTATATAACTTCACTTTCTCTTTTCGACAACAAATTAATTAATTTTCAATTTAGTCCTTCAACTTTTTATTTTATTCAATTTGATCCTCCAACTGCAACTTTTTGCAAATTATTTCTTCCCATCAATTTAGTTCATCAATCAATGAAAAGATTATATAATCCTTTCCAAGCCTCACATTTTTCCTGCATGAAATTAAAACAACCAACAAAACTTCTCAAAGATGAAGGGAAAATAGCCTGAAAGATGGAAATCATCAGACTATTCTAGAGGGTGTGTACACAGTAAGTCACTGAACTACCAGAGTGGGGATGAGTTTATCACACTAAGGAGAGTGAAATCTCCGGACATCAAAAATATTTGGGTTAATAAAGCTATGTATTTTCAGAGTTTTTCCATGAATTTGGAAGGTAGATGGAAGCTCATATTCCGTACTCATGTATGAGAATATGCTAGACATGGATACTTCAAGAAAAATGAGTTGTCTAAAGTTCATGATAGAAAATCCTAATCTCACCCCATTTTCCTAAAAGAAATTATACAATATTTTTTTTGGATAAATGGAACTTCTATTCATCCAAGAAACCATAAAAAAAACCAATACAATGTAGACCCTATACAGAGGGAAAACCAACTAACCAAGCCCCCAAGAGGATGCTATACAATTGCCAGAAAAATTAAATCTAGAGCTGAAACTAAATTTCACATATACATCTCTCTTAATAAAATTGAAAACCTCCAAACCAGACTTAGGACTCATCCCATGTAGCCGACGGTTCCGCTCTTGCCAAATATAATAGTTCAAACAACGCCAAGAGAAGCATATAATTGCTGCCCTTAACGTTTTCCCTTTGCCAGCTCGGACCACCCATTCGAACAAAGCATTCCAACTACTATGATCCAAGACCACACTGCAAACCTGCAAAATTGAGCTCCAAATATGCTTTGCATAACTACACACCCCAAAAAGATGATCACGAGTCTTTGTTCCATCTCCACACATTAAACACATAGTATTTACATGACAACCCCACTTCCACATACGATCCATAGTCGGCAGACGATTCAAAACAACGAGCCACGAAATGAAAGAGTGCCGAGGGATTGCAAGACCGCTCCAAACAGCACGATGCCAAGGGACACTTTCCATCTTATGCCTTATATTCTCCCACACAACTTTGGTAACAAACTAACTTCGATTATCCCCCACACTTCTATATTCATCACGGAGCTTGAGAAGTTTCCTCCAAGCCCAACTATGACATGCTTTCACCTGGACTTGCCACAGAGGTATCCCCTTCAACAAGTAACTCTGAACCCAAGCTACCCAAATGGAGCCAGCTTGGGCAAGCAACAACCACAAACAACGCATCATGCACGCCTTGTTCCAAGCAAAAGTGTCTTTTATCCCTAAACCCCCTTCCTTTTTAGGGTGATAAATAGAGCTCCAACTTACTCTAGCACCCTTAGCATTGCCATCCACTCATTTCCACAAAAAGACATTACAGAGCTGAGTAACCCTTTTTATGACTTTCGAAGGCAATAAGAACATCCTACACCAATAGTTTTGCAAGCTAAAGATCACTGCCTGGACTAGCTACAAACGTCTTGCAAATAACAAACTTTTTGAAGGCCAACTCTGAATTTTCCCAGCAATCTTACTTACAATGATCTCACAATCATTAAAAGATAAATTCTTAGTGACCAAAGGTACCCCAAGGTACCTCACTGGCAACTCCCCCAGTTTGAACCCAGTCTGAGCTTTCATAAGTTGCCTCTCTTCCTCATTAACCCCAGCTGTGAGTAGCTCACACTTAGCCTCATTAATCTGCAGCCCAGCCATACGGTAAAATACACCCAAAACACCTTTAATTCTTATCAAAGAACTCAAATTGCCCTTAGAAAACACCAACAAATCATCGACAAAACATATATGAGTTGAAAGGACCCTTTTACATTTTGGATGAAACTCCATCACCTGAAACTTTGCAGCCCAATTCAACAAACAAGACAGCACATTAAGAACAAGGATAAACAAATATGGGGATAAGGGGTCCCCTTGCCTTACCCCTTTTGCCCCTGTAAAATAGCCAACCAGTCCACCATTGAGGTTGATAGAGAATTTAGAATTCATCATGCAAGCTTTAATCCATCTGCAAAACATAGCAGGAAACCCTAAGACACGAAGAAATTGAAGCATGAAATTCTAGTCCACTGAGTCAAAAGCCTTCCTAAGATCGATCTTAAGGGCACATCTAAGGACAAATTCTTACGCCCATACCCATGAACCAGTTCCTAAGCAAGAAGGACATTGTCCACAATGTCTCTACCAGCAACAAAAGCCCCTTGATTCTGCAGCACCAAGAAAGGCATCAACTGCTTCATACGATTTGCCAAAATTTTCGTAATACATTTATAAATAACCGAGCAGCAAGAGATAGGTCTAAAATATGTTGCCTTCATCGGGGCTACCACCTTCGGAACCAATGTAATTACAGTTGAATTAAATGCAGCAGGCAGATTACAAGTGTCAAAGAAAAACATAATACCCTTAACCACATCCCCACCAACAATTCTCCAGGAAACCTGGAAGAACTTCGCAGTAAACCCATCATGACTTGGGAATTTGTTGTCATTCATCGCAAAAAGGGTCTCCTTCACTTCCTTCGAGCCCACTGCAGCTAACAACCTCTCCCTCATATCATCAGTTAATTCAATTCCATTAAGTTCCTTGAGCAGGTCATCAGGGAAACACTCCACAGTTGTGTCTCTCTGACCAAGAGACTGCTGAAAGAACTGTATAAACTCATGAGAAATATCCTCATAAGATTCCAACCTTTGTCCCTGTTCATTTATCAACACAGTGATCATGTTAGACTTGTTCCTAGCTTTAACATACCGGAAAAAGAATGTAGTATTTTGATCCCCTTCCCTAATGTATTGAACTCTGGAGTTTTGCCTAAGGAACAACTCCTCAGCACAGAGCAAACTCTTTAAGTCAGCAGCAGCATCCTTTACAAGACCAATGTTTACAGCAGATGGGACATTCACCAGGTTAAGTTGTAATCTCTCAAACTCCCTTTGCTTAAGCAACACTCTACCCGAAATATCACTATAAGCTTCACGGTTCAACTTTCTAAGAGGTTCCTTTAACCTCTTTAGTTTAGCAAATAGAACCTGCAATGGATTTACCACAAACTGCCTGGCCCCAAGAACTTTCAACCACAGTTTGAAATTTAGGATGATTCAACCAGAAATTAAAGAATTTAAAGGGTTTAGGGGGAGAGACCATACCCATCTTCAGCACTAGATAGCTAGGACAATGATCAGAACATCCAGGAAGAAGAAACTCCACCCCAGAATCTTCAAAACCAAAAATCCACAACTGATTGACTAAGACCCTGTCCAACTTTCTAGCCAACAGTTGCTCCTCACGCATATTACACCAAGTAAACACAGACCCTTTAAAAGGGTGGTCAATCACATCTAACTCCTCCAAACAGTCAGAAAATTCGTTCATTGCTCCCGAAACATCTTGGGAACCAGTGAAATATGAGCTTTCTTGAGGGTGCAAAGTGACATTAAAAACTCTCCCTTTGAAATGAACCAAATCATGCCACAACTCATTCCTTTCCTCCCGACTATTGCTAGCATAAACCACTGAGAGATAAAACTCAATTACCCCATTACATACAAGACACATAATGGACTGTGCAGAAGAGAAAACCACCTTAACCGACCAACACCCTCGACTTAGAATCCACACCTTACCATTAGCAGCATGCTCATAATTATGTAAAAACTCCCAACCTTGAAACTTACAATTAACAATGGCCACAACATTGCCTTCCTTCACACGAGTTTCCAACAGACAAAGAATATCAACCTTACAACTATTCACAATCTTCAAAACATTCTTTTGCTTCAGAGGATCATTGAATCCTCTGACATTCCAAGTAAAAAGAGTTATACATCAGGAGAGAACTCACCTCCCTTCTTACCAATTCCTTTCTTACCACCACCACGACCTTTACCTTGCTTCTTGGGTTCTTTAACCTTAGGTTTCAGTTGCTGCATCAGCTCAGCAACACCCCCAACTGCAGCACGCTCCTTTCGACCAGCACCACCAGACAATCCAATCTCATCAACATTACCCCCAACCTCATCCAAAGAAGCCAGAGTTTCAAATGAATTAGGACTGTGCACTTCCTTTTCACAACCTGGAACAACACTAACATCACCCTCTACAGGGATCAAATTGACAACAGATTCATCCACCTGAGCTGCCGTAACCTCACCTACCACCCTTGAATCATCCACCAAAACACCCTTGTCATTCAACACATTTCCAGAATCCCCAGAAACAACCAATGCGGTCTCCAAATTAGCTTTGCGGCACTTAGAATCCAAATACCCAAAAATTGCACAATGCTTACACTTAGGGGGAGACCAAACTACCTCTACAGCTACATCAACAATAATCTCATTACCAAGATCAATCGAGATCGAAGGAGCAACCTCATCAGTAGCCTGAAATTCCACACAAACCTTGGCAAATTCGAGTTGTTGTCGCTCGATCCGAGTAGAGAGGCTTCCCAATCGCACTAGCAACATACTCAAGACCATGCTGAGAATATAGTTCCAGAGGGACATGCCAGAGTTTAATCCATACCGGCGCCGTGTCCATCGTAAGCTCCGAAAACAAGAGACTAGGTTCCCACTTGCGCAAAATGAGAGCACGCTGTTGAATGTGCCAAGGACCCGTCTCCAACACCCAATCACGAACCTTCTGAGAAGGGAACTTGAGCATATAGACACTAGGGGCAAGAAATTTGATCCCAAGCGACCCCTCACGCCCCCATAAATGATCGGCCGTCTTCTGAAAAACAGTCAGATTGGGCGATTTCCCAAGAAAATTCCCAACCAAAGAATTTGACCATTGCTGTGCACCAGTGTGCAAAACATCCACAGGAGGCTGAACAATAGGACGCCCATCTTTCTTCTCCGGAGGGAAGTACCCAAGAGCTTGATTGAGAAGCTTCCCATCAGTGGTTCCAGACCCAGGGACCTCAGAAACCACCTCCGCAAAAGCCAAGCTGCTTTTAAGATTCACACCCACACCCCCGGCGTTCGACAAAGGAGGAAACTCGAATGGATCGAGACCGCCCTGTTGAGTTGCTGATGAAGAAGCAAGATCCAAATCCATCATGAACCAGATTGAAGAACGAAGAAAGAAAGAAATCGAAAAAAAACCAAAAGCTCTGAAGGCGCACAATAGCCCTGCTAACCTACGCCGCAAGAGAGAATCCTCCTAATTATACAATTATTGATCCTTTTACCTTTTTACTTTAATTTCGTACAAATGTGAAACCTTCAAAAACTAATTGATAATGGCTGGTTTTGAACTTTTTATATGGTCTAAGAAACAGAGTCTTATAGTGCATAAACCAAGTGCTTGGTGTTAGTCCAGAAACATGTATGTAAATCAATCATTATTCAATATAGAAAAAGTGGCAGTGGGAATTCCAACTCTGTGGTTTATACTGTTTTCAGATGAAGTTGAAGACAACAATCTAAATGATGAAGAGAATAAAAACGAGAATGAAGACATGGAGCTTGCAGTATTTGAGTTTGGTACAATAGCTAAAGCTACTGATACTTTTTCAATTCGTAACAAGTTAGGTGAAGGAGGTTTTGGCCCTGTTTATAAGGTGAAAGTTTCTGTATTTTAGTATAGTGATCTCTAAGTATACAATTTTATTGAATGTTCATGAAAATAATGTTAAATTTTCCAGGGGACATTAGCAAATGGACAAGAAATTGCAGTGAAGAGACTTTCAAGGAGTTCTGGACAAGGATTGAACGAGTTCAAGAATGAAGTAAGGTTAATTGCCAAACTTCAGCATCGGAACCTTGTAAGGCTTCTTGGATGCTGCATTCATGGAGATGAGAGAATGCTGGTTTACGAATACATGCCTAATGGAAGCCTCAACTCTTTCATTTTTGGTCTGAAAATCATTAAAGAAACCTCATTGCTATCACTTCTGCTTCTTTAGTGATTAAATAAGATGCAGGACTAACATGACTGCGCTATTTCTAGATCAAACAAGACGTCAAGTATTAACCTGGTCCTTGCGTTTCCAAGTTATCTGCGGGATCGCTAGGGGACTACTCTACCTCCATCAAGACTCTAGATTGAGGATTATTCATAGAGATTTAAAAGCTAGTAATGTTCTACTTGACAGTGAGATGAACCCAAAAATTTCAGATTTTGGCATGGCAAGAACTTGTGGAGGAGATCAAACAGAAGCCAATACAAACAGAATAGTTGGAACTTAGTAAGTATACTTTTATGCCATTTTCCTTACCATTTATCCCTAAAAAACTTAATTTTCTTTATCGTACAATGTTCGTGCAGTGGTTATATGGCACCGGAATATGCTACCGATGGGCTGTTTTCAGTAAAATCAGATGTTTTTAGCTTTGGGATTGTATTGTTGGAGGTTATAAGTGGAAGAAAGAATAGAGGGTTTTATCATGCAAATGAAAGCGGCAACCTCATTGAACATGTAAATGTCAACAGATACTATTATCCTTTATGTTATCTCACTTAAAATTCTTAAAAGGTTTGAACTTTGCTGCAGGCATGGCGATTATGGACGGAATGCAATCCTTCCGATATTGTTGATGATTTCTTAGTAGAGACCGGTGATCGACCCGAGCAGTTACGATGCATCCACATTAGCCTTTTATGTGTACAACAGCATCCTGCGGAGAGACCCAGCATGTCATCCGTTGTTCTTATGTTGGGAAGTCATAATGAATTGCCTTCACCTAAACAACCCGGTTTCTTGTTTTACAATAAACCCTTTGAAGCAGATTCTTCACCTGGCAATGACGGATCGTCTTCGAGAAACGAAATAAGTTTGTCGACATTAGAAGCTCGGTAAATGAAAGATTGCATGGTCCATTCAATCTGTTATGCTCCAAACTAATAGGAACTAATTGAACAGTATTTGTTTCAAGCCAAAAACATTTAAAACAACTTAATTTTATTGCTTTTGTTGTATTTATTATTTGTCTTAAACATATAACACAACTTGATTATGAACATGGAACAATAGTCCTGTTTGTGGGAGTTAATAGAAAATTTGATGAATGAGGGATTCCTTGATGAATTAGAAGCAATAGTACATTGAACATTCACCAAAGATTAATTATGTAACTTGCTTTTTCGACAATGCGGAGATTCAATCCCCTAGCCTTGCTTAAGGGGTCTCATCCTACTAAACCAGCCGGTTCCGGTAGTGCTTTTAAACACGGGAACGTCTGGAAGTACTTTTGTAGTATCTTTCATTTTTGTATGTGATTTTGTATATTTAAAAATGCTCAAAGATGAAATAACTTCAAGCTTGATATCATTGAAAAGAACATTTATATAGTGTTTAAAATACATTATATAGAATGCAGGGCTCAGTTACTTTTGTAGTAACTTCAAGCTTGATTTTCTATATCAGACAATTTCAATCAGATTCAGATGGCATGGATCTTTACATTAGAGTGTCTGCTTCAGAAACAGTTACTTGTTTGCAAAGTTCGAACATGTTCTTATTACAATAGTTTTGGTTTTGCTTTAGATTTGGGGTGGTTTATTTATTTCTGCTGGCTATTGTTGGAAAATATTTTGATATACAAGCCTTCCAATTTTAGGCTTTAGAGATTTAGACTGTAGTTTAGGGTTTAGGGGTTCAGGTTGTAAGGTGTAGAATTTAAGGTGTATGGTTAGAATTTATAGTTTAGGGTTTAGTTTTTTGGGTGTTAGGGCTAGGAATTTAGGTTTAAAATTGTATAGATTAAAAATGAAGGGCTGGGTAATTTTTTTTACAACCCTCTATTGTTGTGTTGGCTTGTTATATATAATTGAGATCCACTTACGCTAGAGATGGCCATGGCTCGGGTCAGGTCGGGTTTTTGGCCCACTCGAATTCGACTCGAAAATAACTATTCTATCCCTGAACTCGACACAACTTCATCTTTAAAAAAACCCGACTGACCCAAAATATATACACCTAAACCTGAACCCGACTTATAAAAATTAATTTTAAGGACCTAATTGTAAAAAAAATTAAAGACCAAATTATAAATAAAAAATTTAATTTTAAGGATCTAATTATAAATATATATATAAAGTGAGGCTATTATTACAAATATTCCTAAAAATAAAAAAAATTACACAATTAATCCCGAGTCGGGTCAGGTCAGATTTTTTTCACTTTAAACCTGAACCCGACTCGATCCCCTAAGAAAAACCCGATCAAAACCCTATTTTTTTAATAAAAAAATCTGACCGGGTCAAGTAAAATACCTATCCCTAACTTATACTATTTAAAATACAATTAATTTTACACTAATTTATGATTATCGAATAGTGAAATGGACGGATGAGATTAAATACCTTTCTATCTTTTTTTTTTGTAATAGTATGTATTATAGTAGTTAGTGAGCTCTGATGTTCATTATTCGATTTAATTCCTCTCGCAGGCTAGTAGGATTTTGTGAGCTTGTTCGAATATCGACATTGCCTTTCCAGGGGTTCCAACGCTACAACTTTCAGAGTACTTTCTAAATTATGTCACGACACTATGTTGTCTTTTTATGTCAGCAAGTCCACATTAACATTTTGGCATTTTGTAATCGTATTTAAGAATATACTTTGGACCTTCATCCTTTGCAAGGTTGTTTCTAATTATCTATTTCTTAATTAAAATGTTTTATATTTTAAATCCTTGTTTTAAATGGTTTATTTATTCACAAAATTATTGGGTTATTTATTTGATACGTTGCGACTCTTCTTTGTATTGGTTGGATCATCTGTATCGGGTCTAAAATGTTACAGAACCAAATAAAACTCAGTTAATTTTCAAATTAATTGATTTTTCTTATAAGTTTTAGGATTTGCGTATTTACTTTACTTATATTAGATTAAAGATTAATATCTTATACACTGGCGGTGGAAACTGAAAGTTTCCGCAAGCGCTTTAGTTTTAGGGTATAGGGTTTAGGGGTTTAGAATTTAGGGATAGTTGTTTCGGTTTAAGGTTTATGGTTATAATTTAGGGTTTATAGGTTAGAGTTTAGTTTTAGGGTAATATGGTGAGGATTTAGGTTTTAACCTATAAACCCTAAATTATAACCCTAAAACTTAAATTGAAACAATTATCCCTAAAAAATTCTAACCCCCTACACCTAAACCCCTAAACCATATACCATAAACTAACTCTCTATACCCTAAAACTAAGGCGCTTGTGGAAACTTTCAGTTTCCACCGCATGTGTATAGAATATTTATCCTTGATTAACTTGAGTAGCTTTTATCATTGGGCTAAATTTAGTCGAGTCTTAAAATCTTAACAAGTCTAGGGTTAAAAATTAGGGTAAACTACATAAATGGTCATCCGGTATGACCCAATTCTTTATTGAGACCCCTGATTATTAGAAATTATAAATAGGCTCCCGACTAATCGCGATTTAAAGATGATCCATTTTCGTTAAAAAATAAACGACTGATGATGTGGCAATTAATAAAATCTATATAATAACATATTTAACCCTCAACTTTTACATTTTTAATTTGGTCCTAAATTTAAAATTCCATCTCTCAATATTTAAATATTACAACATTTTAGTCCCTTAAATCCTAGACTTCATCTTATTCTCTTCTAAAAAAACAAACCTCCATTGATGTTAACAGTAGCCATTTGCAACCCCATTTGTATGAGCAATGGAAAACCGTTGGAGAATCAAAACCGCCATTGATGTTTACGGTAACCGATGCATACCTTTTGTTTTTAGAAGGGAAGAAGATGAAGTTTAAGGGACTAAAATGTTCTAATATTTAAATGTTGAGAGCTAAAAATTTAAATATGACCAACTTAAAATAAAATGTAAAGGTTAAGGGTTAAATTTGTTATTATACAGATTTTATTAACTGTCATATCATCAAGCTTTTTTAACGGAATTAGACCGATTTGTTAATCACAATTAGTCGGGAGACCTATTTGTAACTTTTCATAGTCAATGAACTCAACAAAAAAATAGATTATAGTCGAGAGACCATTTATGTAGTTTACCCTAAAAATAGTTGAGTTTCTTAACATCTGGACGTGTGTATGCTTAAAATATATATGTGTTATACAATTTGTTAATTCAGTTAATTAATCATTTTCAAATCCAATTAACCCGTAACAAAATTTTAAAAATTATTTAATTGTTAACTGACCAAACACTTAATTAACTTCAACAAATTTTTATTCAATTGGTTAATTTTGATTTAATCGAATAATAAATACCCTTACTGCCTATCTATTTTTCAACGATTTTGATCATTTGTTTGTTTATGGATGGAATCAGATTGAAGTTGGGTTTACGCAATATTATAGGTTAGGGCGTAGTTTATGGTTTAGAGATTAAGAGTTTAGGTTTTAGACTTTAGAATTTAAGGTTAGTATTTAAAATTTAAAGTATATAGTTTAAAGTTTAGAATTTAATTTTTTATGGTTAGGGTTAGAACTTTAAAATTTTAGTTTTATAATATAAATATACAAACTTGTATAAAATATAGTGTATCAAAAATTTACCCATAAAAATATTATTTCATAGAAGTCAGATTAATTTTAAATTTAATAAATATAATGTGGATTTACACACCTAATTTTCTAGTTTGCAGGCCATATTGATTGTAAGAAGTCCACTCCCCAAGGACCTTAAAATAATTGTATGAGCTGGAAATACGTTGTTTGCATCGAAACAATCGGGTCATGGAAAGACAAAATTCATGTGTCTTTTTCGTATTATTTTTTATATTTCAACATTAAAATTTTAAAATTTAATTTTTTTAAATATTAAATTATAAACTTTAAACCTTAAAAATATATTCTTTTCTATAAACTTAAACCTTAAATTGTGTGTGACATAAATACGACGCTAACAAGGGAAAAAATGATTTCTATTCTCATGGAAAAGATTGGGTAGTTTCCTTTTCGTGAAGACGTCTGAAGTTCAGTTACCCAATATTCTTAGAATATCCCATGCCTAGAGTCCTTTATCCAAGATAAAAGTCTTAGGTCTTATCTTATGCTTGTAATCAACGAAACAACATAGAATAACCACAAATAATAAAAAATGAAATGTCAAATCAAATGGATGGTGACTTGGTGAGTTAATATAGAAATTTATTTTTTTAATATGCCGGTGTAATTACAAAATAATATATGTTTAATTTTTCAGCCCTTTAATAACGCACATATATCGTGTACACATAGTGCTTGAACCCAGTTTACTTGGATGAAATACATCATCTTTTTTCATTGGGACCACTCCACGAATTCATGTAGAAATTTAAATTTAATTGTTCAGTGACTGGTATAATAATATTTAATAAGCGAAAATATATCATGTACTCACAGTGGAAACGAAAATTTTCACAAGCGTCCTTAATTTTAGGGTTTAGAGCCTAGCTTAGAGTTTAGGGTTGAAGTATAGAGGTTTAGAATTCATGGTTTAGGGTAATATGGTTAGCTATTTAGACTTTAACTTATAAACCCTAAAATTTAACCTTATACCCAATATTCTAATTACACCCCTTAAATTCAAAACTCTTACACATAAACCTTAAATGTCTCTAAACCCTAAAATTAAGGCACTTGTGAAAAGTTATTGTTTCCACTGCATATGCATGGAATAATTACACATTTAATAAAAGGTAATTGTTGTACAAAGTAAAGAGGAGGAGGATGACGCGTCCGTACGGGAGGAAATTTTCTCTGAATTTTTTTCATTTCGAGTTCTCATCTCTTGATCCAGTGAAGGTCCAATCAGGTTCCCTTGCATGACGCGTCAGCCCGTACGACCGACATCCTGTTGGCCGGCGAGTGGTGAGTGTAGAACGACTGAATCACAGCCTTAGGAACCCGAGTTGCCTTTATGGTCAGGTTTGGAACGACGAGGGTAAGTATGGTACTAATGGCCGGTGTTATGCACTTGCTTCACTCAATTCTGTTTTGCATGATCAGGTTGGAAGCTGGTTCTTCATGGATTGGAATAGTAAGGAGGGTGATGAGGGTTTTTTCAGATGGTTTAAGGGTTTTAGACATGGAACAGGGGTCTGTGTTTTGGTGGTCTCCAACTAGGGGTTGGGATCATGGTTTTATGGTTTTTGTGAAGATGGTATTGTTGATAATGGGACGAGGTTGTTGAGTATTGGAATGGATCAAAAATTTGTTAATGATTTTCTGGGTTTTATTTTGAATTTGATTTTCTGGGTAGTTTCAGTAGCAGAGGTGTTCGATGAAAATCCTGGTTCAAGGAAGAAGATGCTAGAAAATAGTGATTTGAGGTTGTCGGGTGAGTGGGGACAGACTCGGAGAGCAAGGAAATTATTGGCGCCAAATATCTCGGATTGGCAGCTCCAATGTGCGTGGAGCGAGGTTTTTAGTGCGGTCAGAGGGAATGTCGGGAGATAGTATCGACACAAGGTAGAAACGGGACCCACCTGGCCAACGGGTATCTGTTTTAATGTTTTATTATTATTTACAGAGAAACGCCCCGTTTTATTAATTGGGGGAATTGCCTATTTTATCCTAAGAACGGGGTTAAAAGAAGACTCGATGTTGGGGTCTTTTTAGGGATTTAAAGATTATTATTTCAGGAGACAAAAACACACTGTTTTGTTAAAATGGGGAATAGTCAATATTAACCTTAATCCCACAGTTTATAACGGCTCGATCTCAAGGCCTTTCAGTCTTATAACATGAGAAATTTCTCAAATCTGAGAAGGGTTTCAGACAGGCTTTTCTTCCCCTTACTTAGAAAGTTTTCGCGAAAGGCAGTCGTTGGTGTTTTTCTCTAGTATAGCGAAGGCTTTATCGACTTTAGAAAGTTCATTTTGACACAATACTGGAAGTGGAAGCTGAGGAAAATGAGTAACATGGAAGATGAAGTTGCTAAGATGCTAGGCGAGCTGAAGTTCACAGAAGAGAAAATGCAGGATTTGGAGGAAGCTGAAACGATTTTGGGGAAATAGGTACCTGGTTCGAAAAAATGGTTGGTGGGTAAACTGTTCTCACTAGCAATTATGGATGGCCCAATGTTGATTCGAGTTTTCATGGCAGTTTGGAGATACAAACCTCTAGCTGATGCTATTGAACTTGGCCCTAATATGTTCCTCTTCAAATTTGGCAAAGCTGAGGGAAGGGACTTTGTTCAGAACCGTGTTCCTTGGACGTTCAATGGTGAATTGTTGACACTGAAGGCATTTGATGGTAAGCTTAGCCCCTCTGAATATGATTTTCCCCCTTGCCCATTTGGATTATGATCTATAATTTGCCTCTAGCTGGAATGGATTTGGAGATAGGGAAAGCCATAGGAAATAAATTCAGGAATTGTATGTATGCTAATTTTAGGAAGGGAGAAGGGAGATTGGGTGAATTTATGCGTGTCAGAATTGAGATTGACTCTTCAAAACCTCTAAGGAGATGTGTAATAGTTGGGAAACTTAGTGATGGCTCTCATCGAGTATGTATGGCAAAATATGAGAGACTTCTTAGATTTTGTTTATGGTGTGGAATTATAGGTCATGAACTAGACCTTTGTCCTGTATGCCCTAAAAATGTTAAAGAAGATCAATTGCAGTTTGGGGACTGGCTAAGGGTAACATTCAAACCAAAAAGTGCTTCTCCGGGATGGTTCATTTCAATTCCTTGAATGTAGGATCTAGAAAACAGAAAAAGATGTTTGAAGTAGTTGAAGATAACACTATTACAGTAGGGAATGTTTCAGCCAAAGGAAAGAATGTTTTGGTTTCAGCTACAAAAAATAGGAGCTCAAAACGTGCTTTACAAGGAAAGTATGAGGTTAGCAATCCTGTTGGGTCAAAAAACAAGGTATGTGTCTGCAGCAGTTTTTAATACTGAGGAATTAGGTGTTGAAGCTCTTTCCCCTCTAAAAACTCCTGAACTAACGGTGGAGGCTGAGGCTCAGCCCCGCCGAGAGCCATAAAAACACTAATTTAGAACTGTCAAGGGCTTGGGAACCCCGAGACAGTTCGATTTTTGGGGCAACTTGTTGTTTAAAAAGGTCCCAGTTTAATTTTCCTTTGTGAAACAAGGTTGAATAAAGCAAAAGCTGAGAATGTGAAGAGAAGAATTGGTATGGTTGGTAATTTAGTGGTGGAAAGAAGCAATGATTCTCCTGGTTTGATGTTGTTGTGGAGTGAGAGTATTAAAGTTGATCTATTGTCATTCTCGAAATCTCACATAGATGTTGTGGTTGTTAAAGGAGGAGGACAAGTTCAGATTTACAGAGTTGTATGAGACTTGCTATAGAGTTGGAAGAGGGAGGAATGGGATTTGTTGGATACCCTTAGACCTAAATCTGACTTACCTTGGTTGTTGGGGGCGATTTGAATGATATTTTAGACTTAAGTGAGAAAGAAGGTGGGATAAGGAAGCCAAGAGTTGAGATAGAAGAATTTAAGGCTGCTTTAGACAGAAATGGTCTATGAGATATTAAGCCAAATAAGAGATGATTTACTTGGCATAGTGGGACAAATGCTGATTCAATGGTTAAGGAAAGATTGGACATATATGTTGCAAGCATCCCCTGGTTGGAAATATATGGACTGTGCACTGTGGTTTTTGAATTTTCCCATTTTCTGATCATCACTATGTGTTACTGATACTGACTCTCAACATGGTTACCACATTAGATCAGATGACCATTTTAGGTTTGAAAATTGCTGGGCAAATGAGGACTTTTGCAAGGAAACTGTTAGTAAAGTGTGGGAGGTTCCTGATTTATCTACACTATCAAAACTGAGTACTATTGGAAATGAACTTAATGACTGGCAGAGGCACAAAAGAAGAATTGCCACAAAGAGGAAGAAGTTCTTACTAAACAAGATAGAAAGAATCATGAATGATGCTATTAATGACCAGAATGTCAAGGAACTCTTGGCTGTAAAAAGGGAGCTGAAAACCATCCTTGATAGAGATGAAGTATACTGAAAACAAAGATGCAGAGCCTTTTGGTTGAAGGAGGGTGGCAGAAATACATGATTCTTTCATGATAGAGCTAAAGGAAGGAAAAAGAAAAACTGGATCAAGGGGCTTATTGACAATGAAGAGGTTCTGTAAAATGGGGATGAGAAGATTTTTGAGATTTCTAAGAATTTCTTTGTTGAACTGTTCCAATCCAATGAAGGACTTGTTTCAAGCTTGATCCTGAAAAACGTGGAGAAGTGCATCACACCAGCTATGAACATCATCTTATGCTCTGAATTCACTACAGAGAAAGTAAAAAAAGCTTTTCTTTCAATTCACCCTTCAGAAGCTCCAGGTATGGATGGATACCCTTCATCCTTTTTTTAGAAAATTTTGGCCTATGATTAGAAATGATTTCATTAATACTTGTCTTGATCTGTTGAATGGTAATTTAAATCTAAATGATGTTAACAAAACAGTCATAGTCCTTATCCCAAAGTAGATGAACCTAATCTCATTAAGCAGTTTAGGCCTACTAGTTTGTGCTCAGTTATTTACAAAAGTGTTTCAAAGGTTCTTGTTAATAGGCTTAAAATTTTCATGCCTATTTGTATCTCTAAAAACCAATCTGCCTTTGTGAAAAATAGACTTATTTCAGATAATGTGATGATTGCTCATGAACTGCTACACTACTTGAAAAGCTCTAGGAGTGGGGAAAATAAGGGGGATGCCATTAAATTAGATATGTAGAAGGCTTATGATAGGGTTGAGTGACACTTTTTGAGAGATGTAATGCTAAAAAAGGGCTTTAACCAGAACTGGGTAACCTTGGTGATGAGATGTGTGTCTTCTGTAAGTTTTCACCTAAGGATAAATGAAAAGCTTTTTGAGATGTTTAAACCTAGTAGGGGGCTTAGACAGGGGATCCTTTATCCCCTACTTGTTCCTTTTTTGTGTCCAAGGCTTGTCTGCAACATTACTAAAAGAACAACTTGCTGGGAGGATCAGAGGGCTTAGAGCTAGCATCCATGCACCTAGGGTAAATCACCTTTTACATGCTGATGACTATATATTGTTTATTAGAAACTCTCCTAATGAAGCCTCTAGAGTGATGGAAATTTTGAGGTTGTATGAGGAGTCCTCTAGACAAAAAGTAAACCTTGATAAATCTTATATTTATTTTAGTACTGGGATGAGTGATAATCATAAAAGTACCCTTCAGAATATTCTGGGAATGAGAGAAGAAGTGGAGATGAGCATTTACCTTGGTCCACCTCTGATAGTGGGAAAAAACAAAATTGATTCTTTAGGGTTTTTTTTCAAAAATTAGATAAGAGAATGAGGGGATGGAACAAAAGTTTTTTTTTCTTTTTAGGGTAGAGAAGTCCTTCTTAAATCGGTTGCCCAAGCCTTACCTTCTTATGCTATGAGCCATTTCCTCCTTCTTGATTGTATCTTAGATCCTATTGTATCATCCATAAGAACCTTTTAGTGGTCTGATAAAGTTGGGGAAAGGGGTTGGACTCACATAGCTTGGACTAAATTATGCAGACCTAAGAAATATGATGGTCTTGGCCTGAAAGATTTAAGATGTTTTAATTTGGCTTTTCTAGCAAAACAGGTTTGAAGGTAGTTAACCATGAAAGACTCTCTTTATTTTAAGGTGCTCTCTGTAAAATACTTTCCTAATGGGGACATCATTTCTGCCAAAGCCCATGATAAGCCATCTTTTATTTAGAGAGATATTTTTAAAGCTAAAGAACTGTTTAAAGATCAGTTTCACTCTAGAGTTGGTATAAACAGCCTCACTCCCCTGTTACAGGACAGGTGGGGAGGTGATACTGTGGTCACTCTCCAAGGAACCTATGTGGACAGTAATATTAATATTCTGACATGTGATGAGTTCATGGTCCCAGATGTGCCTAGATGGAATGAAACCTTAGTTAGGAGTGTCATTATTGGTCCTAATGCAGATGTTATTTTGAAATGCCCTATAACCCCAGTCGAAGGAGATATTATGTTATGGGATCACCACTCTTCAGGGTTTTTTTCCACTAAATCTGGTTATGATTGAAAGAGACCTTTCTCCTATTTGAAAAGCCCTGCAAAAAATGAGAACTCGGTCAAAGATAAAAATTTTCATTTGGAAATTATGTTTTGATGTCCTCCTTGTTGGAGGGAAATTAAGAGCTGTTAATATTGATTCTGAAATTTGCCCCTTGTGTAATTTTGAGTTTAAATCTGTGTTAAATTCTTGCAGAGATTGCCCCAGTGTTAGAGAATTATTTGATGCTTGTGCCCTTTCAAATTTACTTCTTTTTATTCCTATGGATTTAGCTAGATCTTGGCTGGAATTGTGTCTCAAAAAACTTGATTCTGAGTAATTTTCTTTTCTATGTGTGCTGTTGTGGAATGCTTAGAATAGAAGGAACACAAAGATGCATACATTAGACTAATCCCACCTATAGCTGCTATTGATTATGTTCAATTGCTTATTTTAGATTTTCAGGATGCCGAAAGCCTACCATTTGGCCATGTTCCAGTTTGCAATAGATCCTGCAGATGAACTTGCCCTCCAGCTAGTTATTTCAAAGTGAATGTGGATGGGGCGTTCATGATTGAAACTGGAAAAGCTTCTATTGGAATTGTTGCAGGAGACCAGTATGGACTGATGATTGATGGAGTTGCTTCTGTCCTTGAAGAAACTTTTACAGCTGAATTGGTTGAGGCAACTGCACTTGTGGAAGGTCTAAGATAACAGTTTTTAATGGCTAGGAACATGTGCTGTTTGAAGAAGATTTTATTGGCATCATCAACAAGCTCCTTTCTAGTGATCCGAACTTTTCTCTAGCAGCCATTGTCCTTGTTGAAGCTAAGCAGATCCTTAAAGACCACCTGAGTTTCATTGTTCTTCATAGTAGTAGAGTGGCTAATAGAATTGCTCATTCCTTAGCACATTGAATTTTCATTTGTAATGAGGCTTTTATTTTCGATTGTAATGTTCCTGTTTGTATTGAGTCAGACATTGTAGACGATGCTATTTTTGGCTCTTAATTAATATATTTGGGTGTTTTCCTAAAAAAAATTAAAAAATTGTTGTACAAAGTACAAACAAGTATAGTGTATAATCGTAGGCATATTACGTATATCAGTGCAAATATATTTAAGATATTAGAACTATCTTACACCAGTATTGATAAGTGACAAATGTTGTGCAAGCAAGCATGAATTTTAGGTATGGAGGCATAAACAGGGGCATCGGTAAGGAACACAAATCATCTGCCCATTTTCAATGCCCCAACACTAAAAAGTAAATTCTAAACCCTAACCTACATTTTAAATCTTAAACCACAATATCTAAACCCTTAAAATATACTCTACCCTAATTTTTTTAAACCTTAATCTTAAACCATAACCCCTTATTATTTAGTGTAAATACATAAATAGAGTCACCGAAAAAAGTAGAAGATTCTTATTCAGTAAAGAACAAAAATACTTTGTCTTTTTTATTCCCAATACTAAAATATTAAATTATAATCCCTAACTTTAAATTATAAATTTTAAATACTAAAAATATACTATATCTTAATTTCTACACACTAATCCTAAACTCTAACCATATATTTTGATCATAAACCCTAAATCAAATTATTTAGAGAGGAGGTAGAGCACAAAAAAGATAAAGGATTTCTATTTATAGGTAAGTAACCTACCGTGCACTATGATAAGTCTACCCCAGATGGTGTACTTATTTATGCAAGCACAAAGCTGTCAGACTAGACATCCATGGAAATGGGTTTCTATTTTTATGTTCTTTGTTGTTTCATAATCTTCTCAAAAGCTTCAACTGCAACCGAAAGTGACACCATTTCTGTATCGGAGTCACTAGCCGATGGCATGACCTTAGTGTCCAATGGTGGAAGCTTTGCTTTGGGTTTCTTCTCTCCTGGGAGTTCCAAGAACCGCTACCTGGGAATCTGGTACCACAACCACCCCAACCAAACTGTTGTTTGGGTTGCAAACAGGATGAACCCAATAAACGATTCCACCGGCGTGTTGAAGATAGAAAGTAGCGGTAGAGTTGTGCTTCAAGTTCAGAACACAACAGCTGTTTGGTCGACTAATACGACAGCAAGTGTTGAGAATCCAGTATTGCAGCTCCTGGATTCTGGTAATCTTGTTGTCCGAGATGGGAACGATAGTAATCCGGAGGATTACATATGGCAAAGCTTTGATTATCCGTCAGATACAATGTTACCCGGGATGAAAATTGGCATTGATTTAAGAACTGGTTTCGATCGAAGACTAACAGCCTGGAAGAACTGGGATGATCCATCTCCAGCTGATCTTACTTACGGTGTAGAACTCGAAGGAGGCCCAGAAATGGTCGTAATGAAAGGCTCAGATAAGTACTCTTTGAGTGGGTTATGGATTGGCAATGGCTTTAGTGGGATAAGGAATGTAAGGGAGAATCTGATCTACGATTATGTGTTTGTGTGGAACGAAAATGAGGTTTACTACATATTTTCCCTCAAGAACAAATCAGTGTTGTCGAGGGTTGTTTTGAACCAAACTGAAAGTGTAAGAAAAAGGTACGCATGGAACCCCGAAACTCAAACCTGGGAGATGTTTTCAAAGAGACCAAGTGACGATTGTGACCTATATGGACATTGTGGTCCAAACGGGAACTGTGATAACAATGAGCTTCCGGTTTGTCAATGTTTGACAGTGTTCACGCCGAAATGGCCTGAAAGATGGAAATCATCGGACTATTCCGGAGGCTGTGTACTCAGTAAGCCACTGAACTGCCGGAGTGGGGATGGGTTTAGCACACTAAGGAGAGTGAAATCTCCGGACATAAAAAACCTTTGGGTAAATAAAGCTATGAATATCAAGGAATGCGAGGCTCAGTGCCGGAGGAACTGTTCTTGCATGGCTTACACTTATTTAAATTTTACAAGCGGTGGTGGTAGTGGCTGCTACATGTGGTTTGGAGATCTGGTTGATATCAAACAGTTTCAATCAGATTCAGATGGCATGGAACTTTACATCAGAGGGTATGCTTCAGAAACAGGTACTGGTTTGCAAAGCTAGAACATGTTCCGGTTAAGTTAGTTTATTAGTTTTGTTTCTTGATCATAACTGATAATGGCAGAACCGAAGGAAAAGGCTAAGCTGAAGCCTGCCATCATACTTGCAACTCTAATTGCTGCCCTTTTAGGGTTGCTTTTAGTAGTTTGTTACATTCTCAGAAGCAGAAGAAAGTTAAAAGGTATGGTCCACATAAATGAACTCCCTGTGTTCTTTGCTACAAATTCCAACTCTAAGTGTTATACTATTTTCAGCTAAGGATGAAGATGAGGATGAAGATTTGGAGCTTGCAGTATTCGAGTTTGGGACGATAACTAAAGCTACTGGTACTTTTTCATTTTGTAACAAGTTAGGCCAAGGAGGTTTTGGCCCTGTTTATAAGGTGAATGTTACTCTATTTTAGTATAGTGATCTCTAAGTATACAATTTTATTGAAAGTTCTTGAAAATATATTGTAAAATTTTCCAGGGGACATTAGCAAATGGACAAGAAATTGCAGTGAAGAGACTTTCAAAGAGTTCTGGACAAGGATCAAACGAGTTCAAGAATGAAGTGAAGTTGATTGCCAAACTTCAGCATCGGAACCTTGTAAGGCTTCTTGGTTACTGCATTCATGGAGATGAGAGAATGCTGGTTTACGAATACATGCCAAACAGAAGCCTTGACTCCTTCATTTTTGGTCTGAAAATCATTAAAAAAACCTCTCATTGTTATCACATCTGCTTCTTCAGTGATTAAATAAGATGCAAGACTAACATGAATGCATAATTTCTAGATCAAACAAAACGCCAAGTATTGACCTGGTCCAAGCGTTTCCAAATTATCTGCGGGATTGCTAGGGGACTACTCTACCTTCATCAAGACTCGAGATTGAGGATTATTCATAGAGATTTAAAAGCTAGTAACGTTCTACTTGACAGCCAGATGAACCCCAAAATTTCAGATTTTGGCATGGCAAAAACTTTCAGAGGAGACCAAACAGAAGCCAATACAAATAGAGTAGTTGGAACTTAGTAAGTGTACTTTTATGCCTTTTCCAATAAAAAAACTTCATTTTCCATATCTGACAACATTCTGCAGTGGTTATATGGCACCAGAATATGCTACCGATGGGTTGTTTTCAGTAAAATCAGATGTTTTTAGCTTTGGGATTGTATTGTTGGAGGTTATAAGTGGAAGAAAGAATAGAGGGTTTTATCATGCCAATCGAAGCAGCAATCTCATTGAACATGTAAATGTTACAACAGATACTATTATCATTTAGGTTTTCCCACTTGAACTAAAAATGCTTAAAACTTAAAAGGTTTGAATTTTGCTGCAGGCATGGAGATTATGGACAGAAGGCAATCCTTCTGGTATTGTTGATGAGTTCTTAGTAGAGACCGGTGATCTACCCGAACCCGAGCTGTTACGATGCATCCACATTGGCCTTTTATGTGTACAGCAGCATCCTGAGGAGAGACCCAGCATGTCATCTGTGGTTCTTATGTTGGGAAGTCGTAGTGAATTGCATTCGCCTAAACAACCCGGTTTCTTGTTTCACAATAAACCCTTTGTACCTGTTTCTTCACCTGGCAATGGCGGATTGTGTTCTAGAAACGAATTAAGTTTGTCAACATTGGAGGCTCGGTAAAACAAGACTGCATGGTTCATTCAATCTGCTATGTTCCAAACTAATAGGAACTAATAGAACAGTACTTATTTCAAGCCAAAACTGTAAAACAACATAATTTTTGATGTCTTTATTACTGGTCTCAAACATTTAATTGAACTCATTTGGAGCCTCTTTAAAATATTACGAGGCCCTCTTTAAAGTCATTTTTTCAATTTTTTTTAATATATTAAACTATTTTTTTTTATTTTTCATATAAATATTTAATTTAATTTATTTGGAGACATTATTTTCTTGAGTGTCCTGTGCGGTCGCTCATCTCGCACATGTCCAAAACCCTTACTGGATTCTTGGTCAGGCCTACATTATGAGCTATGGCCTATTCTTAATGGTTTGCATGTTGTTTGGCTTATTTCTTACCGGTCCTTGCTTCAGTAAGTAAGGTTGGGGATTGAATTTTTTTTTGTCTTTTTAGTGTTTATTTTTTTTATGTCTAACATTAAAAAAAATTAGGTTTAGGGTTTAAGGTTAAGTTTAAGATTAGGTTGTAGGGAATTAAGTGTACGGTGTGTTTTTTAAAGTTTATAGTTTATGATTTAAAATTTAAAATTTTATATTAAAATTTAAAATTTAATTTTTTAATGTTGAGACATAAAAAAATGCAAAGGATTTTGTTTGGTGACAGTGCCACAATAGTGCATTTGATCAATGACCCGCCATAGAGTGAGCATTATCTTTAGTATACCGTATACATGCATTATTAGATCGTAATTGAAAGATTCTTAAAGGCACATGTGTTATTTTTCAATGGTATGTGTAGCGCCGTTTTTTAAGTAAAAATTCGTTTATTTTTTTTTTATGAAAACGATAAAATTAATAAAAAATCGGATTTTTAACAAAAAAAAATTGGAGTCGTCACCGGCCACTTAGATAGGTCGGACACCATAAAACCAGAGATTCATTTAAAAAGGTTCGGGAGTTGGTTACGCGTGGGGAAGAATTAGCACCTCCATCATGCACGGAAATTGATATCAAAATATTTATCGCTTTTAATCGAAGGAAATCATTAAAACTTGAAATGAATTTAATTGAGCAAACTTAACTAAAAGTTGACTTTAATTGAACGAGTTTTATCAAATTGACGGGCTCGAATTAATCGGACATTTAAATAATAAGGATGAAAATACATCAGACCATAGATTAAACCGACATCGAATAAGCTTGACTGTCGTGTTAATTTATGGTTCGATATTCGTACGTCACCTTTATGCATGATGCAAACAGTTCGGACTGTCACAACAAAAATATCGAGATTAATAAATACTTCCATTTTTCCGTATATTAAGTCATTATTATGCGGTTAAGATGGGTCACATGAATGACATTTAAAGATGACAAACAAAAGCATGAAAAATAAACAAACAAAGCTCACCCCAAAGTCTTAACCTATAAGCCCCAAATTGTGGAAAGCTCAATTAGTGATCTAATTAGTCTAAGTGAATCTAATATTTAATCCCTAATTAAATTATCCATAAATGACTAAGAAACCCTAATAAGCTAAAACCCTAACAAATTATGAGGATCATTTTTAGTTTCAATCTAAATTGTGGAGTTAATTTTACCCTAACAGTTGTTAAGAAATGTTCAATTAATTTAATGAATCTAACATTTACCCTAATAAACCAAGGGCAAATTTAAATTTACTAAATTAATTAGAACCCTAACTCTAACTAAGGCTCTAAAAAAATTAATCCTAGATTAACTTAATTAAATAAAAAACCGTGCACCTATGATACGAGCATACGGTTTAGATTAATTAAATTAATTATCTTAATCTAATTACAAGGCCAAACTAAAAAACGAGGCTCAAAGAAAAGACCTAAACTAACTAAACCAAAAATCATTAAACTGAACCTAAGGCCCACTAAACTAAAACTAGCCTTATGCCCAAAATGCTAATACATGACAATAAATAAATACAATATAAAACTAAAAAATATAAATATATAAGTACTAAATAAATATTAATTTAAGGCACAAATACATTCAAATATATATAAACATACAAACTAAAAAAACAAAATTTAAATTAATTAACATTTCATTAACGCATAGAAATACAAAATACAATATAAATAAAAAAAGAACATATTTAACTCGAACGAAAAATTTCGACCGAACCCCACCAAAATCTACGTACCATAACTCCTAAAATATACTAAATCAGGCCTCAAAGAAATATCTGATCAAATACTAAATCGAACAAACTAGAGCCGAGAGCACTACTCCTAGTCCTTGACAACCGTGCTCAGATTGCTTCTCCAAATAAACTGGGGCATGGCCGATTGTTCATGCTCTGCGCTATTGCCCCTCACCCACCTTTTATAGGCAATGGGTGAGGGTGGGGGCAACATGGTTTAAGGAGAGCCATGTGCTCTCCCTTCTTCTTCTTTATTATTATTATTATTATTATTATTATTATTATTATTATTATTATTATTATTATTATTATTATTATTATTATTATTATTATTATTATTATTATTATTTTATTTTTATATTATTTTAACTTTTTTATTTTTTTTAAATTTTTTTAGTGTTACAATATTGTTATAATATTATATAATTCGGACAAAAATGAATGATTACACTTGTCACTGTAAAAACGTAAAGAGACAAGTCTACCCCGAATAAAATTAGTGATTACAACATTCATAACTTCATGTGTTATTTTTCAATGGTATGATGCAAAATCTGACCATTCAAGTGTTTGACCATAATTTGACTTATAAATTACAACATTCACAACTTCATTTATGAAATCTTTGGGAAGTTTTGTTGGTTGTTTTAGTTTCATGCAAAAAAAAATATGGGGCTTGGAAAGGATCATACAATTTTTTCATTGATCAATGGACTAAATTGATGTGAAGAAATGATTTGCAAAGAGTTTCAATTAGATGACCAAATTGAATAAAATGAAAAGTTGAAGGACTAATATGAAAAAAGAATAAATTTGTTGTCAAGAGAGAAAGTGAAGTTACATATATATATTCGACCGTTATTGAGGAGCATGTTGTTCAAATTTAGTCAATATGAGCTTAAAACGATAAATGAATTGGGAAAATAATAAAATTGTTAAAATTGAGGGACTAAATTGAATGAAAAAACAATTCGTTTTTAAAAAGAAAAAATTAAGGTACATAGGTAATCTATGTCTGTTGAGGAGCATTTGATTCAAATTTGACGGAAAATATACTAAAAAAAGAGACGGAATTGAAGAAACAAGGAAATTAAGGACCAATTTATAAAAAAAAGGAGATTTTGTTTTTCAATTTTTTCTTCAAATTGGTAAAACTTGAATTATATTCAAACTTAAAAATCGACTCGCTAATTCAAGAAAACTCAAACAGCTCAAGTCCAATAATTTCAAATAGAAAAATAATTTTTGAAGTAGAATCTAATTTTACTAAACACAATTATAGAAGTTAGAAATATTTGTTTGCATTAAAACAACCGTCGATGGAAAAATACGACCATTGGAGAATAGGTGGTTTGCAGTGGTTCAATTAACCAATAATCTTCAGGACAGAAGTCTTTCTCCTGCATTTATAGTCAAAACATGTAAATGTTCAATCAGGCTGACCAAAAATAAGAAAAAGAACTTTCCAAATTATTTTCCGGATTGCTAGGGAACTACTCTACCTTCATCAAGACTCGAGGTTGAGGATTATTCATAGAGATTTAAAAGCTGGTAATGTTCTACTTGACAGCAAGATGAACCCAAAAATTTCGGATTTTGGCATGGCAAGAACTTTTGGAGGAGATCAGACAGAAGCCAATACAAACAGAATAGTTGGAACTTAGTAAGTGTACTTTTACGCCATTTGTCATATCATTTATACTTAAAAAACTTCATTTTCTTATTGTACAACGTTCATGCAGTGGTTATATGGCACCGGAATATGCTGCCGATAGGCTGTTTTCAGTAAAATCAGATGTTTTTAGCTTTGGGATTGTGTTGTTGGAGGTTATAAGTGGAAGAAAGAATAGAGGGTTTTATCATGCAAATGGAAGCGACAACCTCATTGAACATGTAAATGTCAACAGATACTATTATCATTTATGTTTTCAATCTGTTATGCTCCAAACTGATTTCAAGCAAAAAAACATATAAAACAACTTAATTTTATTGCTTTTGTTGTCTTTATTATTTGTCCCAAACATATCACACAACTTGATTATGAACATAGTAAAGAATCATAATCATGTTATTGAATTTCAATTGTTGTTATCCTTATCATTGGTTATCTTTAATTTAAAATCTTTATTTTTAAATTATTTAGCTTTATCTTCTTTTGTTCATAATGTAATTCGATTGGGGTTCTTCCTATATAAACCCTTCAACCATGTTCAATAAATATCATTCAATTCACTTTTTACATTGTTTCTTTACATGCAACAATAGTCCTCTTTGAGGGAGTTGATAGAAAATTTGATAAGGGATTCCTTGATGAATTAGAAGCCATGGTACATTTAACTTTCACCAAAGATTAATAATGAAGGTGAAGTACCTTTTGTAAATAATTACTAATAAAATCACATGTTCGACACATGATAATTAAAATAAATAATTGGACTAAAAAAATAAAACAACTTGTTACATTCACAATGTCGAGAATCAATCCTCTAACCCTACTTAAGGGGTATCATCCTACTAACCTTTTGAGTTATAATCATGTTCCTCTTGGATTAATTTGCCAATCATTTGTATACACAGTAAGCCACTAAGCTGCCAGAGAGGGGATGGGTTTATCACAACAAGGAGAGTGAAATCCCCAGACATCACAAATCCTTGGGTTCATAAAACTATGGATCTCAAGCAATGCAAGGCTGGGTGCTCAAGGAATTGTTCCTGCATGGCTTACACTAATTTAGATGTTACAAGAGGTGGTTGTAGTGGCTGCGCCATGTGGTTTGGGATCTGGTTGATATCAAACAATATCAATCAGATTCATATGGCATGGATCTTTACATCAGAGTGTCTGCTTTAGAAACAAGTACTGGTTTGCATAGCCAGAACATGTTCTTATTACATCTTGTGGTAATGAATTTTGTTTTCTTGTGTATCTTGACGTTCTGAAATGCATAACTGAAGAATAAGGCTAAGGTGAAGCTTGCCATCATACTTGCACATGTAATTGCTGCCCTTCTGGGGTTCCTTTTAGTTGTTTGTTACATTTGCAGAAGTAGGAGAAAGTTAAAAGGTAATACTAATTATGGTCCTCATTAATGTACTCATATTCCATACTCATGTATGAGAATATACGAGACATGGATACTTCAAGAAAAATGGGTCTTCAAAAGTTGTTCATGATAGAAAATTTTAATTTCAGCCCCATTTTCCTAAAAGAAGTTAAACAATATTATTGATCCTTTTACCATTTTACTTAAATTTATAACAAATATGAAACCTTTTAAAACTAATTGTAATGGATGGTTTTGAACTTTTTATATGGTCTAAGAAATAGAGTCTCATAGTGCATAAACCAAGTGCTTGGTGTTGGTCCAGAAACATGTATATAAATCAATGTTTTCAAGTGCAGTGGGAATTCCAGTTAGATGTTTTATACTGTTTTCAGTTGAAGTTGAAGAGAAGAATCCAAATGATAAAGAGAATAAAGACGAGAATGAAGACATGGAACTTGCAGTATTTGAGTTTGGTACAATAGCTCAAGCTACTGGTACTATTTCATTTCGTAACAAGTTAGGTCAATGAGGTTTTGGACCTGTTTATAAGGTAAAGGCTACTTGAGCTTAGTATAGTGACATGCAAGTGTACAATTTTATTGAATGTTCATGAAAATATTGTAAAATTTTCCAAGGAACATTAGCAAATGGACAAGAAATTGCAGTGAAGAGACTTTCAAAGAGTTCTGGACAAGGATTGAACGAGTTCAAGAATGAAGTAAGGTTGATTGCCAAACTTCAGCATTGGAACCTTGCAAGGTGTTATGGCCATCCCCTTTCTTCGGCCATAACCGAGTAGCTGCGTCGGGATCAATCCTGGGCGTTGGCTCAAGGCTTGGTAAGAGAATAAGTGTTTTTTTGGTTAGGAAAAAAGTGTCATGTTTTCGAGCAAAGTAATGTTTACTCGGGGCGTTTTCATTATGTTTATTTCGCATATATGTAGGGGCTGGACAGTCAGCAGTTGGAGTTATCCTACACTCCATTGAGGCGGCCCCGACCGCCCGAGTCGATGGTGTGCGTGAGTCGTCTCTTTTTGTAACATGTTACTCTTTTTCTCCGTCTTAATAAAATAATTTTATTTTCTTTTTGTACGGAGAAGTAGGGGGTCGATCGTGTGCATCCGCTATGCCCCACGGTCTCGACCCCTTGCTTGGAGGATCATGTTGTGGCGTGAGATTAAAGTGTTGCTTGCTCATCTTTGAGCAGTTCCATCGAGGAAAAAGGGCTAACTTGATCGAGAAGAGTCTTGTTAAAGTGCCGCACGACTTAGTGACTAAAGGCTAAGGCTGTGACATGAGGTATCAGATCCAGACTAGTAAGCCTGGTTGTGGACTTTGATTTGAACGTTGTGCATCATGTGACGCTAGACCAAGCGCTCCTTTCTGGAGTAGGCAGGGTGGGGTGGGTTTCACGCCAAGCGCTTCCATGTGGGGAGTAGGCAGGGTGGCCGAGTCCTACACCAAGCGCTTCTAGTCAGAGAGTAGGCAGGAATGTTTCATGTTACACCAAGCGCTTCCATAAGCGGAGTAGGCAGGGTGGACTGGTTTCACGCCAAGCGCCCGTGGAAGGGTAGGCAGGGTGGCTAGAATCTACGCCAAGCGCTTCCGTGTATGGAGTCGGCAGGGTGACTCAATATGATGATGATGGGTCAAGACTTAGTAGAGCACAAGTGTGCTCGATGGTGGGTATTGGCACAGTGGTGCTCAATTATCATTTTGGCACAGAGGTGCCTAATTTTCTCAAAAGCACAGAGGTGCTCATTTTGTGATGTAACGCAATGACATTTGGAATTTAAAGCACAACGGTGCCCCAATTTACAATTTAGAGCATAGTGTTGCTCTCTTGCGATTTAACGCAGTGACGTTCGTGATTTAAAGCACTGTGCTGCTCATTGTTTGTTTGTGGTGTAGTAGCGCCTTCTTGCTACTTTGCGCAATGGCGCTTGTGATGTGTTGCATAGTGGTGCTTATGGTTTATTTGCGTGTTTAGCAATGATTGCTTGTTTCTTTGGCGCAGTGGCACATGTGATGTGTGAATTTGAGTTGTTTTCCTTCTTGAAGTGCATGATTGTTTGTTGATTGAGACATGTTGGTGCCTTGTTCTTTGTTAAGAACGATGTTATTCAAATCATATCATGATGCTGGTGCTTGTTTGTATTCTCAGGATACAACGTTGCTTGAATAATTTTCGGAATGGATAGACATAATCGTCGTGAGTCGGTAGATCCTGCGAAATTTGAGGAGCTTGAAGCTGTCGTTGCTTCCATGATGGCTCATATGATCCCGAACGACCGCATTCGAGAAATTGAGGAAGCTCAACGAGAACTAGGGGATGGTTTAAAGAAACTTGAAAATGATGCCAAGAAAGCCATTTAGGAACTAAAGGATGGGTTGGAAGAGCTAAGGTGTGTTGTGAATTTGGTCAAAGTAGCTATGGGAATTTCAGCTACAAGTGGCAGGAGCCAAAGAGCTAAAGTCCCAGAGCCTCAACGGTTTGAAGGAATAGGGATGCCAAGGAACTTGAGAATTTCTTGTTTGACATGGAACAATACTTCCGAGCAATGGGTACCTCATCTGAAGATGACAAAGTCTCTGTGGCTTCAATGTATTTGGCCGGCGATGCGAAGTTATGGTGGCGCTCCAAGTTTAATGATAGAGTGTGCTCCATAAACACTTAGGGCGAGCTGAAGAAGGAATTGATGGATTCGTTTTTCCACGAGAATGTGGAATATGTTGCGTGGAAGAAATTGAGAGAACTACGACACACAACATTTGTGCGTGACTATGTAAGAGATTTTGCTACTTTGATGTTGGACATCAAGGATATGTTTGAGAACGACAAGATATTCTACTTTCTTGAGGGGCTCCAGCAGTGGGCAAGAACTGAGATCCAGAGAGAAAGGCCAGTTACGGTGGCTACGGCAATGGCTGCAGCTAAACATCTTAGCGATTACACTGATAATTCTCTGAAGCGTAAGGCCCTAATTGGAAATGATAGTGGTCTCTACCGAGGTAATGGGAATGGCAACAATAGGAATGGTTGCGGCACTGGTAATGGGTATTGGAATGGAAAAGATACAGGAAATGGTGAGGGGAGTCACAAGAGATTTGAAAGGTCAGACAAATCTTCATTTTGAGGAAACAATGGAAGGCGCCAGGATGGCGACATCGCACAAGAGGGAGCAAACCCCAAGACGGGTCTAGACAATGACAAATCCAGGCAAATCTTACGTTGCTTCGTTTGTAGTGGGCCTCACCGCGTGGCATCTTGCCCGCACAAAGGCGCACTTAATGTTTTGAGGACCATTACACAAGATGGGTATGGGTCAGACCACCAAATTGAGAATCAAGAGGGTGAACGAGCTAGAATGGGCTCTTTCCGTTTCTTATGTGCATTGACTTCAAAATTGGGAAGGAAAATGATAGAATCAGAGAGGAGCTTGATGTACGTAGACATTGTCCTAAATGGCAGACCCACAAAGGCTTTTGTGGATACAAGTGCAACAAATATCTTCATTTCTCCCGAAGAAGCAAACAAATCCAACTTGGATGTGACCAAGGATGGAAAGTTGATGAAGACAGTGGATTCGGCAGCCTTGGTGACGCGTGGAAGTGCTAAGAAGGTGAAGACAAAGGTCAGACCATGGGAGGGAAACATCGACTACACGATGGCCACTATGGATGACTATGATGTTGTCTTAGGTTTGGATTTCATGGTATCGGCTCAAGTTGTTCTAGCTCCTTCACTTGGTTGTTTGTTGTTTCAAGGAGATTATCTCGGGGTGGTTGCAGTAACTATCGTTCCTAGGGCTAAAAAGAGGACTTTAGCAGCAATCCAGGTTGAACAAGGAAATCAAGTTTACACAATCGACGAATGCGTCAAAAAATTGGGTGAGGGAGGATGTAGTGGCCATCCCTTTCTTCGACCACAACCGAGTAGATGCGCCGGGATCAACCCTGGGCGTGGGCTCAAGGCTTGGTTAGAGAATAAGTGTTTCTTTGATTAGGAAAAAAGTGTCTTATTTTCGAGCAAAGTAATGTTTACTCGGAGCGTTTCCATTATGTTTATTTTGCATATATGTAGGGGTGGACAATCAGCAGTTGGACTGGCCACAGGTTGTCCTACACTCCATCGAGGCGGCCCCTACCGCCCGAATCGATGGTGTGCGTGAGTCGTATCTTTTTGTAACATGTTACTCCTTTTCTCCGTCTTAATATAATAATTTTATTTCCTTTTTGTACGAAGAAGTAGGGGTCGACCGTGTGCATCCGCTATGCTCTACGGTCTCGACCCCTTGCCTGAAGGATCATGTTGTAGCGTGAGATTAAAGTGTTGCTTGCTCATCTTTGAGCAGTTTCATCGAGGGAAAAGGGCTGACTTGATCGAGAAGAGTCTTGTTCAAGTGTCGCACGACTTAGTAACCGAGTGACTAAAGGCTAAGGTCGTGACACATGGTATTAGAGCCATGTTAGTAAGCCTGGTTGTGGACTTTGATTTGAACGTTGTGCATCATGTGACGCTAGACCAAGCGCTCCTTTCTGGAGTAGGCAGGGTGGGGTGGGTTTCACGCCAAGCGCTCCCATATGGGGAGTAGGCAGGGTGGCCGAGTCCTACACCAAGCACTTCCAGACAGGGAGTAGGCAGGAAGGTGTCATGTTATATCAAGCGCTTCCATAAGCGGAGTAGTCAGGGTGGACTGGTTTCATGCCAAGCGCCCATGGGAGGGTAGGCAAGGTGGCTAGAATCTACGCCAAACGCTTCCGTGTATGGAATAGTGATAACTGCATAAATATCCTTCTTTTCATACCTTTTTGCTATAGCATTTTCCTGTTCTTGAGTTCATACCATAGCATTTAGGTTGCATTTTCTTCTTCTGGGTGCATCTTTATCTTTGCTGGTTATTGGTCCATATTGAGGGGTACTGCTCGGAAGGTTGGTTTTGGTTTTGGTTTTGGTGGTGCGCAGGAAAAGAGTCAAAAGAGAAAGCTGGTGCCGGGAATTTCTATAGCATGATGGAAGTGGATATTGGCTAGCACGTGAGATACACGTGAGCTGCAGAAGCACGTGAACATGCAGAAAAGGACGACCTGACATGTGCAGCAGTCGGTACCCACTTGTAGACTGTCCTCTTTGTCCCCTCGTAGCAGACCTTGTCGGTGGATATTCCTTGAGATTATCAAGGCATCTTTAGGGCACCAAACCCTAGATGCCTCCACTATATAAAGGGGAGAGAAGCTTGGAGAAAGATATAGTGGGAGAGAGGCAGAAGAGAGATAAAGTCACAAGGAGAGAGAAGCGTTCACCTTTATCTTCTCCAGCTTGGTGTCCTCCATCGTTGAAGCTCCAAGGAGTGGCCTCACCGGCCTCGAGAGAGGCGGTAAGCCTAAGAAAGTCGGCCAGTCCATGGCGGAGAGAGAGTTCGCCTTTCTTTTTGTCGCTATAGAAATTTCTTTTCATATCTTTATATTTGGTGATGTTATCGCAATGATACGTTGGATGATATTGCCCAACCACGAACTATTTTATGTGGCTTGGGTTTGATAGATGATTTTATTTTGAGTACTTTTTAATGCATGCTATGGCTTTTTTAGTGTTTATCATGATTTTATGCTTTGCTTATGCATTTCTCATTTCCTTAAAGTTGTAAGAGCTTAGGGTTGTAAGTGCTTTGAGAGATAGGCCCTACCTTAAGCGCCTTCGAGAGTTGGATGTTCTTTAAGTGTATGTTGGGGTTAGTAATCAAGAGAGCTAGCCTTAGAACCCTCATAAGCAATGGAATGACTGTTGAGAGGCAGACTCTAACCAACCTTAGAGATAAGTGATAGGTTTCAAGGGATAAAAAGGATAGTTCGTGAAGGGTAGAGGAGTGTTAAGAGTTTACGCTGAGAGGTATTGCTGTAGCATTTCTGACTCCCAGTTTCCGGGCTAGAGATAGTTTAGGAGCACTCTTAGCAAATCCCGCCTAGCATAGAAGATAGCTGAAGAGCCTTAGTATCGTTAAGAAGCTTAAGTTAGGTTGTCCATCACTCCCAGCCAATAATTCTATAGTGAGTTTCGCATACGAAAGGGGACATGTTTATCATATTGTTATCTCATCTTTCTCTGCACTGTTTTGCTTCAGCATTATTTTACACCATCTCTTTTACTTTAGCATTGTCATCTACAAAAAGTTCAATCTTTATTGTTACAACAACCGTGAATACCTCCAATCCCTGTGGAGACGATACTCACTCATCACTTTATTACTCGTTCGACGTGTATACTTGCACCATTTGCGTATCATTTATAGTACTGCATGAACGCTAACAAGTAGGCAGGGTGACTCAATATGATGATGATGGGTCAAGACTTAGTAGAGCACATGTGTGCTCGGTGGTGGGTATTGGCACAACGGTGCTCAATTATCATTTTGGCACAAAGGTGCCCCTTGAATACAGCACAGTGGTGCTCCCTTGATAATCAGTGCACAGAGGTGCCTAATTTTCTCAAAAGCACAGAGGTGCTCATTTTGTGATGTAACGCAGTGGCGTTTGGAATTTAAAGCACATCGGTGCCCCATTTGTAATTGGCTTAAAGGTGCCCAAATTACAATTTAGAGTATGGTGTTGCTCTCTTGCGATTTAACATAGTGGCGTTCGTGATTTAAAGCATTGTGCTGCTCATTGTTTGTTTGTGGTGTAGCAGTGCTTGCTTGCTACGTTGCACAGTGGTGCTTGTGATGTGTTGCACAGTGGTGCTTATGGTTTATTTGCGTGTTTAGCAATGATTGCTGGTTTCTTTGGCGCAGTGGCGCATGTGATGTGTGAATTTGAGTTGTTTGCCTTCTTGAAGTGCATGATTGTTTGTTGATTGAGACATGTTGGTGCCTTTTTCTTTGTTAAGAACGATGCTATTCAAATCATATCATGATGTTGGTGCTTGTTTGTATTCTCAGGATATAACGTTGCTTGAATAATTTTCGGAATGGCTAGACATCATCGTCGTGAGTCGGTAGATCCTGGGAAATTTGAGGAGCTTGAAGCTTTCGTTGCTGCCATGAGGGCTCATATGATCTCGAACGACCGCATTCGAGCAATTGAGGAAGCTCAACGAGAACTAGAGGATGGTTTAAAGGAGCTCGAAAATGATGCCAAGAAAGCCATTGAGGAACTAAAGAATGGGTTGGAAGAGCTAAGATATATTGTGAATTTGGTCAAAGTAGCTATGGGAAATTCAGCTACAAGTGGCAGGAGCCAAAGAGCTAAAGTCCCAGAGCCTCAACGGTTTGAAGGAATATGAATGCCAAGAAACTTGAGAATTTCTTGTTTGACATGGAACAGTACTTCTGATCAATGGGTACCTCATCTAAAGATGACAAAGTCTCTGTGGCTTCAATGTATTTGGCTGGCGATGCGAAGTTATGGTGGCGCTCCAAGTTTAATGATAGGGTGTGTTCCATAAACACTTGGGGCGATCTGGAAAAGGAATTGATGGATTCATTTTTCCCCGAGAATGTGGAATATGTTGCGCGGAAGAAATTGAGAGAACTACGTTACACAACATCTATGCGTGACTATGTAAGAGATTTTGCTGCTTTAATGTTGGACATCAAGGATATGTCTGAGAACGACAAGATATTCTATGTTCTTGAGGGGCTCCTGCAGTGGGCAAGAACTGAGATCCAGATAGAAAGGCCAGTTACGGTGGTTGCGGCAATGGTTGCAGCTGAACGTCTTAGCGATTACACTGATAATTCTTCGAAGCGTAAGGCCCCAATTTGAAATGATAGTGGTGTCTACCGAGGTAATGGGAATGGCAACAATGGGAGCTATGGGAATGGTCGCGACACTGGTAATGGGTATTGGAATGGAAAAGATACAGGAAATGGTGAGAGGAGTCACAAGAGATTTGAAAGGTCAGACAAATATTTATTTTGGGGAAACAATGGAAGGCGTTAGGATGGCGACATCGCACAAGAGGGAGAAAACCCCAAGACGGGTCTAGACAATGGCGCATCCAGGCAAACCTTACATTGCTTCCTTTGTAGCGGGCTTCACCACGTGGCATCTTGCCCGCACAAAGGCGCACTTAATGTTTTGAGGATTATTACACAAGATGGGGATGTGTCAGACCACCAAACTAAGAATCAAGAGGGTGAACGAGCTAGAATGGGATCTATTCGTTTCTTATTTGCATTGACTTCACAGCTGGGAAGGAAAATGACAGAATCAGAGACGAGCTTGATATACGTAGATATTGTCCTAAATGGAAGACCCACAAAGGCTTTGGTGGATACAGGTGCAACAAATACCTTCATTTCTCCCGAAGAAGCAAACAGATGCAACTTGGATGTGACCAAAGATGGAAAGTTTATGAAGACAGTGAATTCGGCAGCCTTGGTGACGTGTGGAAGTGCTAAGAAGGTGAAGACAAAGGTTGGACCATGAGAGGGAAACATCGACTACACGGTGGCCACTATGGATGACTATGATGTTGTCTTAGGTTTGGATTTCATGGTATCGACTCAAGTTGTTCTAGCTCCTTCACTTGGTTGTTTGCTTTTTCAAGGAGATTGTCTCGGGGTGATTGCAGTAACTATCGTTCCCAGGGCTAAAGAGAGGACTTTAGCAACAATCCAGGCTGAACAAGGAGTTTAAGTTTACATAGTCGATGAGGGCGTCGACAAATTGGGTGGGTGAGGATGTTGTGGCCATCCCCTTTCTTCGGCCACAACCGAGTAGCTGCGTTGGGATCAACCCTGGGCGTAGGCTCAAGGCTTGGTAAGAGAATAAGTGTTTCTTTGGTTAGGAAAAAAATTTCCTGTTTTCGAGCAAAGTAATGTTTACTCGGGGCATTTCCATTATGTTTATTTCGCATATATGCAGGGGGTGGACAGTCAGTAGTTGGACTGGTCATGGGTTGTCCTACACTCCATCGAGGCGGCCCCTACCGCCCAAGTCGATGGTGTGCGTGAGTCGTCTCTTTTTGTAACTTGTTACTCTTTTTCTCTGTCTTAATAAAATAATTTTATTTTCTTTTTGTACGGAGAAGTAGGGGGTCGACCGTGTGCATCTGCTATACCCCACAGTCTCGACCCCTTTCCTGAAGGATTGTAACGCCCTGGCTTTGGGTCTAGAAGTTTAGGGAAAGGTTTGATGGGTTATCGACCGCATATTAGAGATTCGAATCCTTGAAGTCGGTTCAGGGAAAACGTAGTTCGGGATGTTTTAAAAATATGAAAAATGTATAAAAAAATCATTATTTATTATGTAAATGATTATGGTAAAAACAATTTTACAAAATGGGTTTTGGAAATATTACATTTTGGTATAGTGACCAAAATGTAGTTTTTGCAAAAGTTGGCTAGTGACTGTTTTGTAAAGGATTAAAACTTTGAATCTTTAAGGAGCTATTTTTTATCATTTATTTCCATCAGATTTCTCTTTAATTTGGGAGCTTTTAATAAATGATTTTATAATAAAATAAAGGAAATGAAAAAGGAAACTAAAAGTTGACTTTTCATAACAAAATTCATGTTAGTTTTGCCTATCCTCATTTCTCTCAACTTCTTTTCAGCCAAACACTTTTCCCTCATCAAAGAACCTTTGATTTTTACCTTGATTGCTAAGATTTCATTCTCTAAATGATTCTCCAACTTTGTTTCATCAAATTACATTGATTTTGCTTTGGATTTTTCAAGAAAACTTGCCCAAATTGAAGAGAGGTCAACCATTAGAGGTAAGCTTCGTTCTTCCCCTCTAATGATCAGTTCTTTACTGAAATTCCCAAGTTATCAATCACTTGTTAATGGTTTTTGAGTTTTTTTAATGTTATAAACAAGACAGAGTTGTTAAATTTAAAATTCTTGGTGAGATCTTGGTGATTTTCATATTTCTATGTAATGATCCGAATTGAGGTTGATTTTCAACATATTTTGGATGTTATTTGATGTTAAGAATGAGGTTTTAACAAATAAATCTCGAATAGGCTTGGGTCTCTAATTTTAAGATGTTAGATTTGTGGTTTTTGAGGTGTTTTTTATGCTCTGCTATTGCTGGAGGTATAAGGTCGAGTTTATGTTGATTTTTGATGTTAATTGAAGTTTAGAAAAGGTTGGAATTGATAGATCTTGGCTGAGTTTTGATTGGTGGAAGTTTGTAAATGTTTTTGGTTATTTCGAATAGTCGAAATGCTAGTTTTGAGTAGGGCAGCGTGTTGGAATGAGTGGCTGGTGATTTTAATGCATGGTGATGCATTAATCCTCTGCTCTTATGTGTGTTGAACATGGGAGACTTCATCGAACGCGTTTGGTGTTGATCCGGAGGCATCGGAAGCTTAGAAATCGTTTCGGCAAACAAGCGAAACGTCATCGGTGAGTGAAAATGGTTTTAGAAGTCCTTGAGGGACAAGAGAACGGTTTTTGGGGATTTAGGATTGGTTTGAAACACCATCCTAAGTCTGGAAGTGAGTATATTTAGATTAGCTCTCGAAATATGGATGATGCCCTAAATGCTTTGGACATGCTCTTGATTTGAGATAGAAAATTCCTACTGTTTTATACATGATTTATGACATGATATGATATGTTATATTGATCACATGAGATTGAGCAATATTGCAAAGAGTTTTGAGATTTTGATCAAATGCTATGCATGAAATTTGATTTTGAAATGGGATGAGATTGGTTTAGAAATGTTGCATCAAAACAGTATGTGAGATGATGTTTTTAATGTAATATATTGGCATAATTGATGAGATGTTACAGGATATAATTGGTCGACCAATAGGATGTAAAGTGCACTCTAAACTAAAATTCGTACGTACTCTTTGGAGTCGGGAAATGGGGGTAGTGCCATCCCGATCCAAAGTGAGAGTCCGATGATGTGAGATTCCATCGGGGTAGGTCTTGGTGAAACACACAAGCTTTGTGGCGAAGATAGATACCGCCATGAGAGTCCAGTGATGCGAGATTCTACCGGGGTAGGACTTGACTTTACGTCAAGCTAATCTGCATATCCGAGTAAAGATAGAAAATGAAATGCCAATATATAAGAATGAGCTATGATTCACATGTACCAATGTTTGAAGCGTTTTTATGCTATGAGAAATGCATATGAGATTTTGAGATTATGAAATGCTTTTGTATATCAAGCATGTAGGGCTTTGCCATGGGATTTGCATTGGTTGAATGCATGAGATAGATAGATGGTACATGTGGTTTCAAATTGTTATTTGCTTTGAAATGGATTTCAAGCATGAGATAGAAAGAGCATGGTTTTAGAAATGGATTTCAAGAAAATGTTTTAGAAGCATGCAATGTTGCGTTGGTTTTTTTAGAGCATGCCTCACTAAGCTATTGTGCTTATTGTCACAACCCACCTATTTTCTCCCCACAAGTCCAAACCGAGGTTAAGAACACTCCTTGGGCCATTTTGCTACCAACTAGCACCAAAGAGGATACTACAAGGGTCATGGACGGCCAATGTAACACCCCATTTTAGCCCTAATTTTAAAATCCCTAATTATGAGAATTCCCAATTGGAAACCCTAGAATTTGGGGAAAATCGGAATTTAACCTAATCTAAAAAGGGGACCAAATTGAATAAATTAAGAGTTTGGCGGTTAAATTGTTAGGCGGGCAAAACTTTGGACCCTCCTTTTGTAATTTACCCAATTGTCTAGGGCAAATACTCTTTGGTTCTATATGAGTCTGTGCGCCGCTCTTCCTTGTTTTCTATTAAAATAATAATAAAAGATATACAAAGCTTACCGAAAACCCTTCCCCCATCCTTTTCCGTTAAAGCTCCAGCCAAGGGGCCTTCATCGACGTTCAAGCATTTCGAGACCACCGGAGCGCTCATCGTCACTGTGAGAACGAAACCCGATCACCCAGCTTTCGTCCCACCGCCGTTCTTCGCTGGAAACGGGTTCGAAATAATGCGTTAAATCGTACACTGCCGCCGCCGTTCTTTGTGTGTGCCGCCGCCATCCTCTGCGTGCACGCCACCTCCGTCTCGGGTTAGGGTGAGTGTTTGGGTCGAGTCCGTTGGGCTTCGGGGTTACCGTCGCTGTCATGATTGGCAGTGGCCGCTGTCGTGTTGGCTGTGGCTGTGGTGGTTGGGCGGCGCCGGGGCGTGGTGTTAGGGTTTGTTAGATTGGGGATTAGGGTTTTTACATTGGGTGGCTGTTGGATCTGAACCGGATCGGTTGTATTGGTGAACCGGACGGCTGGGCTGAACCGAACCGGACCAGTGGGCTGATGCAACGATGACATCATCCGCTGTTTGTAGTGCTGATGCAACGATGATGTCATCTGCTATTGCAGTGCTGATGCAGTCAATGATGACGTCATCGCAGTAAAAAATGACGTCAGTGATGACATCAGCGTTGGCTTTTGGTTGACTTTTTCGGCTGAGTCCACTCCTAAGTTTTTCGATGTTCTGGTTCCGTTGCAGCTGTCCGTTCCTTCAAATTCGAACCCGAAATGCCTTTCGGATCAAGTTTATATGTTGAACTCATATTTTTGTAAAGTGTTGCATCGGAGTTTGACTTGGTTGTTTATGTGTTCAGGTGACGTGGACCCTGACCCCGAGTTTTTACCTCCTCCTCCGCCAGACAGACCTCCGGTGGCACAGTCTTCGAGATCTGCTAGTAAGTTATCTGTTAAGCGTAATTATTCGAATGTGGCATAGTAGAAAGTCTTATATAGTGTTCTTATTTTTAGGAGCTGATTCTGTTCGACCTTCCGCTAGAGCTGAGCGTGGGAGACGTCACTATCGACGTTGACTATTTAGCTGCCTAAGGTGTGTTCTCTGTCTGTGCTACATGTATGTGTTACCTGATTTCGTGATCTTTATGAGAAATATTCTGTGTTATCCTGCTCGGTTGATTGAGAAATATTTTGTATGTTATTCTGCTCTGTTATCTGATAAATATTGCATGACTCGACTGTATGTCATTCTGCTCTGTTATATGATAAATAATGTATACTCGGATGCTATGATCATGTTATGTAACACATATCAGAATCAGATTATTATGTACATGCATCTTAGTTATTTAACAAGATTGCATTCGGACTCTGAAATCGGATTACATGTCATATCATTGGGTTGGTATATTGTACGGAGGAAGCTCAGCGACTTCATCCTTCGGGTTGAACTTCGCTTCGGATCAGTAGTTCCATCTTTCGGGATGAGTTCTACTTCAGACATGGTGTTGAGGTGTAGAGTGGTTCAGGGGAACCTCACTCTTCGGACGGTGATGTAGTTGGGTGCATGTCATGTTATGATATCTGTATGCTTTGCTTGTATACTTCGGAATATCTGTAAATTCTTGATATGTTGTTTGACTGTTGGATTGACTTCTGTTATGCACTTTAGAGACACACTGAGCTTTATAGCTGACTCCCCCTTAGTATCTGTTTCAGATTTCCAAACTTAGGTTTCGGTACTTGGAGGATCTCGTTCGAACATTATTGATACTATTTATCAGTACGTTTTGTTTTAGACTTATATTTATTTAAGTACTTTTTGAATTTGGTTGTAAATGTGGACTTTGAACATTTATTATTTTTGGGGTTTGATAAACTATTTTAGCATGCTTGTTTTTAAAGGATATCTTTTATAATTGAATAATAATTTTAGCATAATTTTTATAAATAATCTTACTTGAGGGGAAAGTTTCCAAATTGTCAGTTTCAATTTGTTATAAACCCTTAGGTCAAAATAGGGGGTTACATTTAGTGGTATCAGAGCCTAGGTTACACCCCTCGGCCTGTGAGGCTCGATAAAAATTTGATTTTAAAGTTTTCAAAAAATACATGCATAATAAATGTTTTCGGAAACTACGAGATTTTCAGATAAATGTCCGGATTTTTAAAAAAGTAATATATGTTTTAATTAAGTCTCCAAGTACCAATTTTGACTTTAGGACTCTTCTTTTGTAGATAGACTACTATGCCACCCCGTAGGAGTACTAGAGTTAAGGCCGACCGAGGTCGAGGTCGTGGACGAGGTCGTACCTGAGCATTCTCCACCACATCAGGAGGACCCACAACATGAGCAGGCTGATGAGCAACATGAGGTTCATACGAGTGGTCAACAGACCGATCACCCTGATTAGCAGACTCAGAGTGATGGTCCCCATGCAGCCGGTAACAGTGAGACTGCTGGAGTTGATGTTGCTGCAGTGCATTTGGAGCTACTTGAGTATCTTCGACAGGGTTCTAGGAGACCCATATCTGCCGAGTTTTTGTCTGCTGGTATGTCGATGTTTGATGGTAAGACGGCTGCAGATCCAGCTGACGCTGAGTATTGGTTGAAGAAATTACAGCAGTTATTTGATGAGATGGACTACCCTGCTGACAGAAAATTAAGAGTTGTTGTATCTTTATTGAAGGGTGAAGCCCTGAACTGGTGGGAGGCTGAGAAGACCGTTATTTCTGCTAGTCGGATCACTTGGGATCATTTCCGTCAGGCTTTTGGAGACAGATATGTTGGGGCTGAGTATCTAGCCAAGTGTCGTGAGGACTTTATAAATCTGAAGCAAAATGACATGACTGTGAATTAGTATGAGATTGAGTTTCTGAGGCTGGTACAGTACGTCCCTGGGTTAGTTACTACAGAGGAAGAGAAGTGCAGCTGGTTTCTGAAGGGTCTGCGACCTTCGATCAAGAATGGTGTGTCCTTGCATTTGGACAAAGAGTACAAGGATATTACCTTGCGAGCTAGAACTGCAGAACGCAATGAGGCAGAGTTGAGGCAAGCTGAGTCTCATGGTATGGATCGGGGTAAGAGGCAGTCGACCGCGACAGTTCAGTATAGTCAGGGTAACCAGACCAGGAAGAGGGCAAGAGATGAGAGTGACTATCAGAGTTATTCCAAAGCTAGACCAGTGACCACTGTTGTTTCGACTTCTAGTGTTGGAGGATCGACTAGCACGCAGAGGCCACCACAGTGTTCTTTCTGCAAGAAATGGCATTCTGGGGAGTGTAGGAGACAGTCCGGGGCTTGTTTTCGATGTGGGTCTTTCGATCATATTTTCAGAGATTGTCCGCATGCACCTCCGTCAGCTCATATGACGACTCCGTCACAGGCATCAGTACAGACTCCTGCTAGGGGTAGAGGTCGAGGTAGACCCGATTTTACAGTTTCTGCTGATAGAGGTAGGCCAGCTCAGAGTGGAGGATCAGCTGGATCCGAGGTGAGACAGCCAGGTTTGGTTTATGCTACCAGGAGACATGAGGATCGTGATGAGCCAGATGTTATTGCTGGTACATTTTCTATCCACTCTATTCCGTATTTTGCTTTATTAGATATTGGTTCTACCCATTCATATGTTGCGAGTTCGGTATCTGGGGGACTTGAAATTCCGGTTGAGAATACTGGGAACGCGGTTTCCGTTTATAGTCCAGTGGGTGATCATGTCAAGGTTACCAAGGTGTACAAGAATTGCCCTTTGTAGATTCAAGGGAAAATATTCTCCGCCGATTTGATGGAGTTACCTTTCAGAGAGTTCGACCTTATTCTCGGAATGGACTATTTATCTGCTCATCGAGTCCGTTTAGATTGTGAAAAGAAAAGGGCGACTCTGAAAACCTCAGATGGGTGCGAGGTGATTATGGTTGGAGAGCGTAGAGGTTATATGACCAATGTTGTTTCGGCTCTCAAAGCAGAAAAGATGATTCGACATGGGGCTACTGCCTATCTTGCTTATATTCTTGACTCGAGGTAGTCAGATTCTGGTTTGGATAAGATCCCGGTGGTTAGGGATTTTCCAGATGTTTTTCTGGAGGAATTGCCAGGGGTACCGCCAAAACATGACGAGGTTGAGTTTGGCATAGATGTATATCCGGGTACAGCTCCTGTCTCTATGGCTCCTTACAGGATGGCTCCGAAAGAGCTTAAAGAATTGAAGATTCAGTTGCAGGAATTGTTGGATAGGGGTTTCATCCGACCTAGTGTTTCTCTTTGGGGAGCCCCTGTTTTGTTTGTGAAGAAGAAGGACGGATCACTTCGGCTTTGTATTGATTATCGGACGCTAAACAAGCTGACGATCAAGAACAGGTACCCACTTCCTCGTATTGATGACTTGTTCGACCAGTTCCGAGGAGCTACAGTATTCTCTAAGATAGACATGAGATCGGGTTATTACCAACTCAAGGTTAAGGATTCTGATGTGTTCAAGACCGCTTTTCGGACTCGTTATGGTCATTACGAGTTTCTGGTGATGCCGTTTGGACTGACTAATGCCCCTGCAGCCTTTATGGATATGATGAATAGGGTGTTTCAACCCTATCTGGACCAGCTCGTGGTTGTTTTCATTGACGACATACTGGTTTATTCTAAATCGGAGGCAGAACATGAGGAACATCTCCGGGTTGTCCTACAGACTTTGCGTGAGAAGCAGTTGTATGCAAAGTTCAGTAAATGTGAATTCTGGTTGACCGAGGTTACCTTCTTGGGACACGTGGTTTCTGCTAATGGTATTCAGGTTGATCCAAAGAAGATTGAGGCTATTTTGGGTTGGAAGTAGCCCAAGAATGTTCCTGAGATTCGAAGCTTCTTGGGTTTAGCTGGTTACTATCGGAGGTTTGTGGAAGGTTTCTCGATTATTGCAGCTCCTCTGACTAAACTTCTGAGGAAGGATATTCCTTTTGTCTGGACTGAGGCTCAGCAGACCAGTTTTGAGAAGCTTAAGACCGTGTTGACTGAAGCACCAGTTCTGATTCAGCCTGAGCTTGGGAAGGCCTATACGGTATTCAGTGATGCCTCTCACACGGGATTGGGTTGTGTTCTGATGCAGGAGGGGAAGGTAGTGGCCTATGCATCTCGTCAGTTGAAAGTGCATGAGTGCAACTACCCCACCCATGATTTAGAGCTTGCTGTTGTGATCTTTGCTCTGAAAATCTGGAGACATTATCTCTACGGAGAGAAGTGTTATATCTTCACTGATCACAAGAGTCTTAAGTACCTCCTTACTCAGAAAAAGTTAAATCTAAGACAGCGTCGCTGGTTGGAACTTCTCAAGGATTATGACTGTGAGATAGAGTATCACTCGGGAAAGGCGAACGTGGTTGCCGATGCCTTGAGCCGTAATGCCATCTCAGATTTGAGGACCTTGTTTGCTCGGATGAGTTTGTTTGAGGATGGTAGTTTGATGGCAGAACTTCGGGTCATTCCTACGCCGATATCTGATATTCGAGCTGAGCAGCCTACGGATCCTTTTCTTATGCATCGTATCAGAGAGGTTTCTGAGGGTACATCTGTGGATTATACTATTGATCAGGATGGTGTTTTGTGTTTCAGAGGCCGGTACTGTATTCCGAGAAAATCTGGGTTGAAATAGGTTATTCTTCGTGAGGCACATGATAGTCCATACTCTATGCATCCTGGTGGTGATAAGATGTATAAAACCCTTCGTCAGAGGTATAGGTGGAAGGGTCTTAAGCGGGATGTTGTCGGGTTTGTGTCTAAGTGTATGACTTGTCAGAGAGTCAAGGCAGAGCATCAGCATCCATCTGGGTTGCTTCAGCACATCGAGATTCTTCAGTGGAAGTGGGAGCGTGTGACTATGGATTTCGTCAGTGGTCTTCCGATGACTCCGTCCAAGAAGGACTCCGTCTGGGTTATAGTGGACCGTTTGACTAAGTCTGCTCATTTCATTCTGGTTCGAGTCAACTATCCTTTGAATAAGTTGGCTCGGCTCTATATTTCTGAGATCGTTCGACTTCATGGGGTACCACTATCGATTATTTCTGATCGTGATCCGAGGTTTACAGCGAAGTTCTTGAAGGCACTTCACTCTGCTTTGGGTACCCGGTTGAACTTCAGTACATCTTATCATCCGCAGACTGACGGGCAGTCCGAGCGTGTGATTCAGATTCTTGAGGACATGTTGAGAGGTTGTGTTCTTGATTACAGTGGTAGTTGGGAGGATTTCTTGCCGCTCGCAGAGTTTGCATATAATAACAGCTACCAGACTAGTATCAAAATGGCACCGTATGAGGCTTTGTATGGGCGTAGGTGTAGGTCACCGATTGGATGGACTGAACTTAATGAGCATAGATTGTTGGGACCAGACCTAGTCCGTGAGGCCGAGCAGACAGTCAGATTGATTTGAGACCGGCTTAAGGTTGCTTTTGACAGACAAAAGTCTTATGCTGACTTGAGACGTCGAGATCTTGAGTTTGAGGTTGGTGATGAGGTTTTCCTGAAAGTATCTCCTTGGAGGAAGGTACTTCGGTTTGGTCAGAAGGGCAAGCTGAGTCCTCGTTATATTGGTCCTTATCCGATTCTTCGTCGAGTTGGACATGTTGCTTATCAGCTCGAGTTACCACCTGAGCTTCAGCGTATTCATGATGTTTTCCATGTTTCTGTGTTGAGACGCTATAATGCTTATCCGTCTCAAGTTTTACCTGTGGAGGAGATTGAGATTCGTCCTGATTTACGCTTTGAGGAGGAGCCTATCGAGATTCTTGCTCAGGATAAGAAAGTTCTCAGAAGGAAGACCATTAAGATGATCAAAGTCTTGTGGCGTGGTCGCAGGCATGATGAGGCTACCTGGGAGCCCAAAGCTGTCATCAAAACTCAGTATCCGCATTTGTTTGCTCCAGGTAAATTTCGAGGCCGAAATTTCTTTTTACGGGGGGAGAGTTGTAACACCCCATTTTAGCCCTAATTTTAAAATCCCTAATTGTGAGAATTCCCAATTGGAAACCCTAGAATTTGGGGGAAATCGGAATTTAACCTAATCTAAAAAGGGGACCAAATTGAATAAATTAAGAGTTTGGCAGTTAAATTGTTAGGCGGGCAAAACTTTGGACCCTCCTTTTGTAATTTACCCAATTGTCTAGGGCAAATACTCTTTGGTTCTATATGAGTCTGTGCACCGCTCTTCCTTGTTTTCTATTAAAATAATAAAAAAATATATACAAAGCTTACCGAAAACCCTTCCCCCATCATTTTCCGTTAAAGCTCCGGCCAAGGGGCCTTCATCGCCGTTCAAGCATTTCGAGACCACCGGAGCGCTCATCGTCACTGTGCGAATGAAACCCGATCACCCAGCTTCCGTCCCGCCGCCGTTCTTCGCTGGAAACGGGTTCGAAATAGTGCGTTAAATCGTACACTGCCGCCGCCGTTCTTTGTGTGTGCCGTCGTCGTCCTCTGCGTGCACGCCACCTCCGTCTCGGGTTAGGGTGAGTGTTTGGGTCGAGTTCGTTGGGCTTCGGGGTTACTGTCGCTGTCATGATTGGTAGTGGCCGCTGTCGTGTTGGCCGTGGTTGTGGTGGTTGGGCGCCTCCGGGGCGTGGTGTTAGGGTTTGTTAGATTGGGGATTAGGGTTTTTACAATGGGTGGCTGTTGGATCTGAACCGGATCGGTTGTATTGGTGAACCGGACGACTGGGCTGAACCGAACCGGACCAATGGGCTGATGCAACGATGACGTCATCCGCTGTTGCAGTGCTGACGCAACGATGATGTCATCTGCTATTGCAGTGCTGATGCAATCAATGATGACGTCATCGCAGTCAGCGATGACGTCAGCGTTGACTTTTGGTTGACTTTTTCGGATGAGTCCACTCATAAGTTTTTTGATGTTCCGGTTCCGTTGCCACTGTCCGTTCCTTCAAATTCGAACCCAAAATGCCTTTTGGATCAATTTTATATGTTGAACTCATATTTTTGTAAAGTGTTGCATCGGAGTTTGACTTGGTTGTTTATGTGTTCAGGTGACGTGGACTCTGACCCCGAGTTTTTACCTCCTCCTCCGCCAGGCAGACCTCCGGTGGCACAGTCTTCGAGATCTGCTAATAAGTTATCTGTTAAGCGTAATTATTCGAATGTGGCCTAGTAGAAAGTCTTATATAGTGTTCTTATTTTTAGGAGCTGATTCTGTTCGACCTTCCGCTAGAGCTGAGCGTGGGAGACGTCACTATCGACGTTGACTATTTAGCTGCCTAAGGTGTGTTCTCTGTCTGTGCTACATGTATGTGTTACATGATTTCGTGATCTTTATGAGAAATATTCTGTGTTATCCTGCTCGGTTGATTGAGAAATATTTTGTATGTTATTCTGCTCTGTTATCTGATAAATATTGCATGACTCGACTGTATGCCATTCTGCTCTGTTATCTGATAAATAATGTATACTCGGATGCTATGATCATTTTATGTAACACATATCGGAATCGGATTATTATGTACATGCATCTTAGTTATTTAACAAGATTGCATTCGGACTCTGAAATCGGATTACATGTCATATCATTGGGTTGGGATATTGTATGGAGGAAGCTCAGCGACTTCATCCTTCGGGTTGAACTTCGCTTCGGATCAATAGTTCCATCTTTCGGGATGAGTTCTGCTTCGGACATGGTGTTGAGGTGTAGAGTGGTTCAGGGGGACCTCACTCTTCGGACGGTGATGTAGTTGGGTGCATGTCATGTTATGATATCTGTATGCTTTGCTTGTATACTTCGGAATATCTGTAAATTCTTGATATGTTGTTTGACTGTTGGATTGACTTCTGTTATGCACTTTAGAGACACACTGAGCTTTATAGCTGACTCCCCCTTAGTATCTGTTTCAGATTTCCAGACTTAGGCTTCGGTACTGGGAGGATCTCGTTCGAACATTATTGATACTATTTATCAGTACGTTTTGTTCTAGACTTATATTTATTTAAGTACTTTTTGAATTTGGTTGTAAATGTGGACTTTGGACATTTATTATTTTTGGGGTTTGATAAACTATTTTAGCATGCTTGTTTTAAAAGGATATCTTTTATAATTGAATAATAATTTTAGCATAATTTTTATAAATAATCTTACTTGAGGGGAGAGTTTCCAAATTGTCAGTTTCAATTTGTTATAAACCCTTAGGTCAAAATAGGGGGTTACAGCCAAGCACATATAGGAGCAAGCCGCAACGTTCTAGAAAGATCTGAGACGTTCTATCCAAGTCTAGACACACCCGGGAAGCACTGGAATGCCCTAGAAGGCTCGGAAAAGCTTGGGAAGGATCGGGACTACTCCGGAAGACCCTGGAGTTCTCTAGAACATTATGGATAGTTTTAGATATGTATAGACATGTATAGATACATGTAGAATACTCTAGAAAGATATAGATCCATGCTAGATATTTTAGGAGGCAAAACCGTGACCGTTGGATCAAAACGATCCTAGCCGTCCATTAAAGAGGTGGGAGCCTATAAATAGGGCCACCCCTTCATTTTGTACTCACTCAGAAATTAAGTATTGTAAGAATCCAAAAACGCTCTTGTAAGCTTTTTTTCTTAAGTTAATACAAGTTCCTTTACTTGTAAATATTCTTGCCTTCTCTTGTGTCCAATCTAGCCAAGTGTTGCGAGGGACTTCAAGGCTTGTTAGCATAGTCGAGGGTTGCTAACGCCGCACGGATTGATTTGAGAGAATAAGTTCGTGACATTACGCTATCTGTTACCAACAATGCAGATAATTGAGACACCTTGGGCAGCAAAGAGGCTTAAAGGAAGGAGTAGATAAACTCAAGTATAATGTTTTACATTTAGATATATGGCAATGAGATTTAATGGATTGTTTTAGGGAGATGTGTTTTGGACTCCCTTGAGTTGTGTAAACACCTATTTTTTCCGGGCCTAAGCCTAAGCCCAAGCCGAAACCCAACCCAATATTTAAATTAATTAAATAAAAGAACTTTATATTATTATTATTATCACAAACCCATTACACATATATGAAATATCTAAACCTAATAACCTAATTATTTTTGACCCAATAACTCAAAACCCATTACACCCAAAATACCTAATGGCCCTAGGGTTTGAATTGGGGAATTCAGAGGTTAAGGGAGAAAGTCTTTTAGATCTATCTATTTAGGATGAGATTCGAAAAAATTAACATTAGATCCGTGTTGAGGGAGGAAAACCGAGTCTTTGACTTTTTGTCACCGATTTCGACTGCTGGAGGCGGCGGCTCACCGTCGCCGATGAGCGGCAGCAAGCGGAGGCGCATGACGGCCGGTACGACAGCGACGAACGAAAATAAGAAGGGCGAGGGTTGCAAGTAAAAAAAAAAAGGAAAGATAGAGACAGCTGAAACAGAAAAAATGAAAAAATGAATCAATGTTTTAGGTTTTAGAATAAAAAAAGGATAAATTACGCACTAGATCCTTCGTCCTAGGCGTTTTTTACTTTGTCTTTCCGTATCAGAGGGGGTTCTGGGCATGTGCGAGTGGGGCAATCGCACAAGTCCTCGTCCTTTTCCGTGAAGACTTCCAAAGTTTAATCTTCGAATAAGTCATTTATTAAAGATAAAAGTCTTCTCTTACATTTATAGTCAACCCATGAGCTTAGAATGTTCAATCAGGCTGACCAAAAATTAAAAAAAAAAAGAACATTGAATCAAATCGAATGTGTACTTAATTCTGCAACCACAAAGCAATCAGACTAGACATCCATGGAAATGGGTTTGAATTTTTACATTGTTTGTTGTTTCCTTATCTTCTTCTCAAAAGCTTCAACTGCAATGGACACCATTTCTCCATCGGAGTCACTCACCGATGGCATGACCTTAGTGTCCAATGGTGGAAGCTTTGCTTTGGGTTTCTTCTCTCCTGGCAGTTCCAAGAGCCGCTACCTGGGAATCTGGTACCACAACGACCCCATGCAAACTGTGGTTTGGGTTGCAAACAGGATGAACCCAATAAACGATTCCACTGGTGTGTTGAAGATTGAAAGTAGCGGTAGAGTTGTGCTTCAAGTTCAGAACAGAACAACTGTGTGGTCGACTGAGACCACAGCAAGTGTTCCAGTATTGCAGCTCCTGAATTCTGGTAATCTTGTTCTTCGATATGGAAACAGTAATAATCCGGTGAATTATTTGTGGCAGAGCTTTGATTATCCATCAGATACAATGCTACCAGGGATGAAAATTGGAGTTGATTTAATAACTGGTTTCGATCGAAGACTCTCAGCCTGGAAGAACTGGGATGATCCATCCCCAGCTAATCTTACTTATGGTGTAGCACTTGAAGGAAGCCCAGAAATGGTCCTAATGAAAGGCTCAGACAAGTACTATCTGAGTGGGTTATGGATTGGCAATGGTTTTAGTGGGATAAGGGATGTAAGGTCGAATCCGGTCTTTGATTATGACTTCGTGTGGAACGAAAATGAGGTTTACTACATAATTTTCCTCAAAAACAATTCAGTGATGTCCAGGGTTGTTTTGAACCAAACAAATAGTGCAATAATAAGCTACGTATGGAACCCAGAAAGTCAAACCTGGCTGATATATACAATGAGGCCAAGTGACTATTGTGACAGATATGGAATTTGTGGTCCAAACGGGAAATGTGATTACAATAACCTTCAGGTTTGTCAATGTTTGACAGGGTTCAGACCGAAATGGCCGGAAAGATGGAACTTATCGGATTATTCCGGAGGGTGTATACACAGTAAGCCACTGAACTGCCAAAGAGGGGATGAGTTTATCACAATAAGGAGAGTGAAATCCCCAGCCATCTCAAACCCTTGGGATCATAAAACTATGAATCTCGAGGAATGTAAGGCTGAGTGCTCGAGGAACTGTTCATGCATGGCTTACACTAATTTAGATCTTACAAGAGGAGGTAGTGGCTGCACCATGTGGTTTGGGGATCTGGTTGATATCAAACAACTTCAATCAGATTCAGATGGCATGGATCTTTATATCAGAGTGTCTGCTTCAGAAATAGGTACTGGTTTACAAAAGCTAGAACATGTTCTTATTACATCTTATGGTAAATGATTTGTATTTTCTTGTGTGATAAGTAAGCAATGTTTGTGTATCTTGACATAATGGAATGCAGAACTGAAGAAAAAGGCTAAGGTGAAGCTTGCCATCATATTTGCAACTGTAATTCCTGCCCTTTTGGGGTTGCTATTAGTTGTTTGTTACATTCGCAGAAGCAGGAGAAAGTTAAAAGGTAACACTAATTATGGTCCTCACTAATGTAACCATTTTGTTCTTTTCAACAAATACCAGTCATTTTGCTAATCCAAGTTACTCGAACTCGAGTGTGTTCCCAACACAAGTATATTCAAATTTTTATATGGTCTAAGAAACAGAGTCTTATAGTGCATAAACCAAGTGCTTGGTGTTAGTCCAGAAACATGTATGTAAATCAATCAATATTCAATATAGAAGAAGTGGCAGTGGGAATTCCAACTCTTTGGTTTATACTGTTTTCAGATGAAGTTGAAGACAAGAATCTAAATGATAAAGAGAATAAAGACGAGAATGAAGACATGGAGCTTGCAGTATTTGAGTTTGGTACAATAGCTCAAGCTACTGATACTTTTTCATTTTGTAACAAGTTAGGTCAAGGAGGTTTTGGCCCTGTTTATAAGGTGAAACTTACTACAATTTACTATTGTGATCTCTAAGTATACAATTTTATTGAATGTTCATGAAAATATATTGTAAAATTTTCCTGGGGACATTAGCAAATGGACAAGAAATTGCAGTGAAGAGACTTTCAAAGAGTTCTGGACAAGGATTGAACGAGTTCAAGAATGAAGTAAGGTTAATTGCCAAACTTCAGCATCGGAACCTTGTAAGGCTTCTTGGATGCTGCATTCATGGAGACGAGAGAATGCTGGTTTACGAATACATGCCTAATAGAAGCCTTGACTCTTTCATTTTTGGTCTGAAAATCATTAGATAGCCTCTCATTGTTATCAGTATCACTTCAATGATTAGATAAGATGCAGGACTAACATGAATGCGTAATTTCTAGATCCAACAAAACGCGAAGTATTAACCTGGTCCAAGCGTTTCCAAATTATTTGCGGGATTGCTAGGGGACTACTCTACCTTCATCAAGACTCGAGGTTGAGGATTACTCATAGAGATTTAAAAGCTGGTAATGTTCTACTTGACAGCAAGATGAACCCAAAAATTTCGGATTTTGGCATGGCAAGAACTTTTGGAGGAGATCAGACAGAAGCCAGTACAAACAGAATAGTTGGAACTTAGTAAGTGTACTTTTATGCCATTTGTCATACCATTTATACTTAAAAAACTTCATTTTCTTATTGTACAACGTTCATGCAGTGGTTATATGGCACCAGAATATGCTGCCGATGGGTTGTTTTCAGTAAAATCAGATGTTTTTAGCTTTGGGATTGTTTTGCTGGAGGTTATAAGTGGAAGAAAGAATAGAGGGTTTTATCATGCAAATGGAAGCGGCAACCTCATTGAACATGTAAATGTCAACAGATACTATCATCATTTATGTTTTCTCACTTGAACTACAAATGCTTAAATGGTTTGAATATTGCTGCAGGCATGGCGATTATGGACAGAAGGCAATCCTTCCGATATTGTTGATGATTTGTTAGTAGAGACTGGTGATCTACCTGAGCTGTTACGATGCATCCACATTAGCCTTTTATGTGTACAGCAGCATCCTGAGGAGAGACCGGGCATGTCATCCGTGGTTCTTATGTTGGGAAGTCATAATGAATTGCCTTCGCCTAAACAACCCGGTTTCTTGCTTTGCAATAAACCCTTTGAAGCAGATTCTTCACCTGGGAATGACAGATCGTCTTCGAGAAACGAAATAAGTTTGTCAACATTAGAGGCTCGGTAAAAGAAAGATTGCATGGTCCATTCAATCTGTTATGCTCCAAACTAGTAGGAACAAATCGAACAGTACTTGTTTCAAGCCAAAAACATATAAAACAACTTAATTTTATTGCATTTGTTGTCTTTATTACTTGTCTCAAACATATCACACAACTTGATTATGAACATGGAACAATAGTCCTCTTTGTGGGAGTTGATAGAAAATTTGATAATGCACCTCCCACCGCATTTTGTGGGTCAAATGATAAAATGTTTATTGTTAAGTAATGTAACTTAAGCATCAAGAAAAAAAAGTTGGTCAAAGCTTGAGTCACAAAGATTTTTTTAACAATTATTTTGGTTGAAACTAGAAAACCCTTGAACCAGAAAACAATTCTTAACTGATAATGCAACATGATCAAATCTTAATTGTCCTTGAGACAATATGTGTCTGAAATTTCTTGGAAATTGAGAAGACATATCTTGTAGCTTAGGTCATAGCCAATAAATTATGTTTTTGATCCAATCAGCAAAAGTTTGGTAGAATGTCTGCAGGAAGACTTGACTTTTGGAAGAAGACTAGAGATAGAAATGCATGTTATTTAATTTCACTCTGAATGGAATAAAATACATGTAGCCTCTGACATCATTGATAATGACTTCCAACATTTTATTAGCCAAATTCCATGTTCAACCAAATGGAATGTGTACTCAATTCTGCAAGCAATTAGCTACCAGAGTAGACATCCATGGAAATGGGTTTCTATTTTTACATTGTTTGTTGTTTCCTCATCATCTTCTCAAAAGCTTCAACCGCAACCGACACCATTTCTCCGTCGGAGTCACTCACCGATGGCATGACCTTAGTCTCCAATGATGGAAGCTTTGCATTGGGGTTTTTCTCTCCTGGCAGTTCCAAGAACAGCTACCTTGGAATCTGGTACAACAACATTCCCATACAAACTGTTGTATGGGTTGCAAACAGGATAAGCCCGATAAACGATTCCACTGGCGTGTTGAAGATAGAAATTAGTGGTAAACTTGTGCTGCAAGTTCAGAACACAACCGCTGTTTGGTCGACTAATACGACAGCAAGTGTTCGGAACCCAGTATTGCAGCTCCTGGATTCTGGTAATCTTGTTGTTAGAGATGGAAATGATAGTAATCCGGAGAGTTACGTATGGCAAAGCTTTGATTATCCGTCAGATACATCGTTACCAGGGATGAAACTTGGTGTTGATTTAAGGACTGGCTTGAATAGAAGACTATCAGCCTGGAAGAACTGGGATGATCCATCTCCAGGTGATCTTATTTATGGTTTAGAACTTGAAGGAAGCCCAGAAATAGTGCTAAGGAAAGGATTAGAAAAGAACTCTGTGAGTGGGCTATGGAATGGCAATGGATTCAATGGGGCACCGAATTTGAGGTCGAGTCCGATCTTTGGTTACGACTTTGTGTGGAATGAAAATGAGGTTTACTACATATTTTTCCTCAAAAACCACTCAATGATGTCGAGGACTGTTTTGAACGAAACTCAAAATGTAAGTGAAAGGTACACATGGAATGGCGAAACTCAAACCTGGCAGCTGACTCTAGTCTTGCCAAATGGCTACTGTGGCATGTATGGACGTTGTGGTCCAAATGGGAACTGTGATAGCAGTAAGCTCCCAATGTGTCAATGTTTGACAGGGTTCAGGCCGAGATGGCCCGAAAGATGGAACTCATCGGATTATTCGGGAGGGTGTATACACACTAAGCCATTGAACTGCCAGAAAGGAGATGGGTTTATCAGAATTAACAACCTGAAAAACCCAGACGCCACCAACTCTTGGTTTAATAAAACAATGAATCTCAAGGAATGTAGGGATAAGTGCTTGAGGAACTGTTCTTGCATGGCCTATGCTAATTTAGATGTTACAACGGGCAGCGGCTGCGTCATGTGGTTTGGTGATCTGATTGATATCCAGCAATTGCAATCAGAGGGCATGGATCTTTACATCAGAGTGTCTGCTTCAGAAACAGGTACTGGTTTACAAAGCTAGAACATGTTCTTATTACATCTTGTAGTAAACATTCTTTGTTTATTTTAATATTTGTGCATCTCGACATAATGGCAGAGCTGAAGAAAAAGGCTAATGTGAAGCTTGCCATCATACTTGCAACTGTAATTGCTGCCCTTTTGGGGTTCCTTGTAGTCGTTTGCTACATTCACAGAAGTAGGAGAAAGTTAAAAGGTAACACTAATTATGGTCCTTATTAATGTACACATTTTGTTCTTTTCTACAAATACCAAAGCCATTTTGCAAATCTATGTTACTCAATGTGTTGGATAAGAGTGTGTGCCCAACACAAGTATATTCGAGTTTTCTGAGTTTTCAATGTATTTGGAAGGCAGACGGAAGCTCATATTCCATGCTCATGTCTAAGAATATGCTAGACATGGATACTTCAATAAAACTGAGTCATCAAAAGTTGTTCATGATAGAAAATCCTATTTTTTATATAATCTAAGAAACACAGAGTCACATACTGAATAAACCATGTGCTTGGGGTATATTTAGAAACATGTATATAAATTCTGTTTTATACTCGTTTCAGATGAAATTGAAGACAAGAATGTAAATGACAAAGAGAATGAAGACGAGAATGATGATATGGAGCTTGTAGTATTCGATTTTGGTACAATAGCTAAAGCTACTGATACTTTTTCATTACGTAACAAGTTAGGTGAAGGAGGTTTTGGCCCTGTTTATAAGGTGAAAGTTTCTGTATTTTAGTATAGTGATCCCTAAGTATACAATTTCATTCAAAGCTCATTCAAGTATTGTAAAATTTTCCAGGGGACACTAGCAAATGGACAGGAAATTGCGGTAAAGAGACTTTCAAAGAGTTCTGGACAAGGATTGAATGAGTTCAAGAATGAAGTAAAATTGATTGCCAGACTTCAGCATCGGAATCTTGTAAGGCTTCTTGGATGCTGCGCTCAAGGAGATGAGAGAATGCTGATTTACGAATACATGCCTAATAGAAGCCTTGACTCGTTCATATTTGGTCTGAAAATCATTGGAAAAACTATCATTGTTATCACTTCTGCTTCTTCAATTATTAAATATTATGCAGGACTAACATGAATGCTTAATTTCTAGATCAATCGAGACGCGAAGTATTAACCTGGTCCTTGCGTTTCCGAATTATCTGTGGGATTGCTAGGGGAATACTCTACCTTCATCAAGATTCGAGGTTGAGGATTATTCATAGAGATTTAAAAGCTAGTAACGTTCTACTTGACAGCCAGATGAACCCAAAAATTTCAGATTTTGGCATGGCAAAAACTTTCAGAGGAGACCAAACAGAAGCCAATACAAATAGAGTAGTTGGAACTTAGTAAGTGTACTTTTATGCCTTTTCCATACAATTTGATCCATAAATCTAAATAAAAAACTTCATTTTCTTTATTCTACAACGTTCATGTAGTGGTTATATGGCACCAGAATATGCTACCGATGGGCTGTTTTCAGTAAAATCAGATGTTTTTAGCTTTGGAATTGTATTGTTGGAGGTTGTAAGTGGAAGAAAGAATAGAGGGTTTTACCATGCAAATGAAAGCGGCAACCTTATTGAGCATGTAAACATCAACGGATACTATTATCAATATGTTTCGTTGCTTATTAACTACAAATGCTTAAAAGGTTTGAATTTCTCTGCAGGCATGGAGATTATGGGAAGAAGGCAAGCCTTTGGATGTTGCTGATGATTTCTTAGTAGAGACTGGAGATCTATCTGAGATGTTACAATGCATCCACATTAGCCTTTTATGTGTACAGCTGCTTCCTGAGGAGAGACCGAGCATGTCTTCCGTGGTTCATATGTTGGGAAGTCGTAATGAATTGCCTCCGCCTAAACAACCCGGTTTCTTGTTTTACAAGAAACGCCTGGAAGCAGATTCTTCACCCAACAATATCGACGGAACATCCTCAACAAATGAAATAAGTTTATCTGTGTTAGAGGCTCGGTAAAAAAAAGATTGCACGGTTCATTCAATTTGTTATGATCCAAATTATCAGTAACAATTTATGCCCCACTAGAAACTTTGGGCATTTGTTTCCCTGCAAATGGTTACTATTGAGAATAATTCTTCAATAAAAAATCAATATGATCAATTAGAAATCCCCCCAAAAATACTAATTCCAAGCCTCTATTATATATAAAAAAATTAATTTTTAATTCTTTTGTTGTCTTTCATATATGTCTCAAGCATATAGAACAACTTGATTATCAACATGGAGCAGCATTCCTCTTGGAGTTGATAGAAAAATCAATCGATGAGGGACTCCATGTTGAATTAAAAGCAAGTCAAGCAATGCACGAAAAAGGACACAATATTTTGAGCAAGCCTCAAAACATCTGCTAGATAGAGGGAACTACAGTCAATCGGTATCCGTTTTACGTGGGGTGCACCCATATGTGTGTGGTGTGAAGTGGGATTGAATCTCTGGAGGCGCACCACCTATGGGGGACCAAAGAAGACAATTCCGGATTATGTTTTCACGGCACGGTCCGCAGGTTGAGTCGGTCAGATCTTTACATGATCCAACCTTATTTGACCCTTGTGACAATACGTGTTTGCAGTTTCTTGGAAATTCAGAAGACATACCTTGTAGTTTAAGTTATATAGCCTATAAATTATTCTTTTAATCTAATCAGCAAAAAATTGACAGAAATGTCTGATGAAAGACTTGACTTTTTGATAACTATGTTAACTTAATTAGTAGTTAATGATATGAAAAGTCTCGACCATGTATCTTCCTTTCTTTTTGTTATCAGGATAAGTCTAGAGGTTGATTAAAATGTTTAATGGTTGCCCCAAATCAAATTAATCTACTCTTATTTTCCCTTGTGTTTCAATCACAGCTTGACAGTATCAAGCTAGACATCCAAAAAAAATGAGTTTCTATTCTTACAGTGCTTGTTGTTTTCTCATCATTTTCTCAAAAGTTTCAACTGCAATCGACACCATTTCTCCATCGGAGTCGCTCACCGGTGGCATGACCTTAGTGTCCAAAGATGGAAGCTTTGCATTGGGTTTTTTCTCACCTGGCAGTTCCAAGAACAGCTACCTTGGAATCTGGTACAACAACATCCCCATGCAAACTGTTGTCTGGGTTGCAAACAGGATAAGCCCAATAAACGATTCCACCGGCGTGTTGAAGATAGAAATTAGTGGTAAACTTGTGCTTCAAGTTAAGAACACAACAGCTGTTTGGTCGACTAATACTACAGCAAGTGTTCAGAATCCAGTATTGCAGCTCCTGGATTCTGGTAATCTTGTTGTCCGAGATGGAAACAATAGTAATCCAGAGAACTACTATTGGCAAAGCTTTGATTATCCATCAGATACAATGTTACCTGGGATGAAAATCGGTATTGATTTAAGAACCGGTTTCGATCGAAGACTCTCAGCCTGGAAGAACTGGGATGATCCGTCTCCTGGTGATCTTACTTTTGGTGTAGAACTTGAAGGAAGCCCGGGAATGGTGCTATGGAAAGGCTTACAGAAGTTTTCTCGGAGTGGATTATGGAATGGAAATGGATTTACCGGGGCACCGAATTATAGGTCAAATCCTATCTTTGATTACGACTTCGTGTCGAATGAAAATGAGGTCTACTACATATATTTCCTCAGAAACAACTCTGTAAAGTTCAGGGAAATTATGAACCAAACTGAAAGTGAGTCACAAAGGTTCACATGGGACCAGGAAGCTCAAACCTGGCAGCTGTTGATAACCATCCCAGTAGACTATTGTGACAGATATGGAGTTTGTGGTCCAAATGGGAACTGTGATAGTAATAAGCTTCCGTTATGTCAATGTTTGACAGGGTTCAGGCCAAAATGGCCCGAAAGATGGAGCACATCCGATTATTCCGGAGGGTGTATACACAGTAAGCCATTGAACTGCCAGAGTGGGGATGGTTTTATCAGAATTGGGAAGGTGAAAACCCCAGACACCACAAATTCATGGGTTAATAGAACCATGAATCTCAAGGAATGTAGGGCCAGGTGCTTGAGGAACTGTTCTTGCATGGCATACACTAACTTAGATGTTACACGAGGAGGTAGCGGCTGCGCCATGTGGTTTGGTGATCTAATTGATATCAGACAATTTCAATCAGATGGTCAGTATGTTTACATCAGAGTATCAGCTTCAGAAACAGGTACTGGTTCAGAAAGCTAGAACATGGTCTTATTACATCTTATGGTATTTTTTTTGGGTTTGTGTCTAATAAATAATTAATATTTGTGCATCTTGACCAATACTGATAATTGCAGAACTGAAGAAAAAGGCTAATGTGAAGCTTGTCATCATACTTGCAACTGTAATTGCTGCACTTTTGGGGATTCTGTTAGTCGTTTGTTACATTCGGAGAAGCAGGGGAAACAAAGGTAACACTAATTATGGTCCTCATTAATGTAAATTCACTCTTTTCTACAAATACCAATATCATTTTGGTAATCTATGTTACACGAACTCAAGTGTATCCAACATAAGTATATTAGAGTTTTCGGAGTTTTTCAATGTATTTAGAAGGTAGATGGATGGTTATATTGCATACTCATACCCGAGACTATATCAGACATGGATACTTCGAAAAAAAAACGAGTAGTCAAAAGTAGTTCATGATAGATGGTTTTGAATTTTTTATATGATGCAAGAAATACAGAGTCCCATACTGAATAAACCATGTGCTTGGGGTATTTTTATAAACATGTATATAAATTCTATGTTTTATACTTGTTTCAGATGAAGTTGAAGACAAGAATGTAAATGATAAAGAGAATAAAGACGAGAATGATGATATGGAGCTTGTAGTATTCAATTTTGGTACAATAGCTCAAGCTACTGATACTTTTTCATTTCATAACAAGTTAGGTCAAGGAGGTTTTGGCCCTGTTTATAAGGTGAAAGTTACTGCAATTTAGTATTGTGATCTCTAAGTATACAATATTATTCAAAGCTCATTCAAATATTGTAAAAATTTCCAGGGGACACTAGCAAATGGACAGGAAATTGCGGTTAAGAGACTTTCAAAGAGTTCTGGACAAGGATCAAACGAGTTCAAGAATGAAGTAAAGTTGATTGCCAGACTTCAGCATCGGAATCTTGTAAGGCTTCTTGGATGCTGCACTCAAGGAGATGAGAGAATGCTGGTTTATGAATACATGCCTAATAGAAGCCTTGACTCGTTTATATTTGGTCTGAAAATCATTGGAAAAACTCTCATTGTTATCACTTCTGCTTCTTCAATTATTAAATAAGATGCAGGACTAACATGAATGCTTAATTTCTAGATAAATCGAGACGCGAGGTATTAACCTGGTCCATGCGTTTCCGAATTATATGTGGGATTGCTAGGGGACTACTCTACCTTCATCAAGACTCGAGGTTGAGGATTATTCATAGAGATTTAAAAGCTGGTAATGTTCTACTTGACAGTGAGATGAACCCAAAAATTTCAGATTTTGGCTTGGCAAGAACTTTCGGAGGTGACCAAACAGAAGCCAATACAAATAGAGTAGTTGGAACTTAGTAAGTGTACTTTATGCCTTTGCCATACTGTTTTATCATAAATTCAAATAAAATGCTTACTTCATTTCTTTATGTGACAACATTCTGCAGTGGTTATATGGCACCGGAATATGCGACCGACGGATTGTTTTCAGTAAAATCAGATGTTTTTAGCTTCGGGATATTATTGTTGGAGGTTATAAGTGGAAGAAAGAATAGAGGGTTTTACCATGCAAACGAAAGCAGCAACCTCATTGAACATGTAAATGTCAACAACTACTAGTATCATTATGTTTTCTCACTTAAACTGCATATGCTTAAAAGGTTCAAATTTTCCTGCAGGCATGGAGATTATGGAAAGAAGACAAGCCTTTGGATGTTGCTGATGATTTCTTATTAAAGACCGGCAATCTTCCCGAGTTGTTACAATGCATACACATTAGCCTTTTATGTGTACAACACCATCCCGAGGAGAGACCGAGAATGTCATCCGTGGTTCTGATGTTGGGAAGTCTCGATGCATTGCCTTCGCCTAAAGAACCCGGTTTCCTGTTCTGTAATGAATCCTTTGAAGCAGATGACAATGGAACACCTTCAAGAAATGAAATAACTGTATCTTTGTTACAAGCTCGATAAGAAAAGGTTCAGGGTTTATGGTTTAGGCTTCATATGGTTCAGATTATGAATTCAGAAGACATAGCTTGTAGTTTTAAGTTAGCCTATAAATTATGTTTCTGATCACATCAGCAAAAGTTTGGCAAAAGTCTGATCAAGGCATGTTTCCCCACAGTCTGAACTAGAGGAAAAAGATAATCATATTCAAAGTCAGTTTTTTTGTTTTTGAAAATGTCTTCAAAGTCAGATGAATATAAAACACTTGTAGTCTCTATCTTTATATTCAATGCTTGAATTTAAAATGTTAAAAAATGGATTGTGTTTTAATTCTGCAAGCAAGACATCCATGGAAATGGGTTTCTATTTCTACAGTGCTTGTTGTGACCATTTAATCTTGTCATAAATGCTTATGAATTGTGTCACAAATAAAATAATAATTGTGATCATCTATTTTTGTCACAATTACTTACAATTTCAGTGTCAAAAAATTGTCACAAAAAAAATTATTGTGACCTGACCCTACATTCCTTGAGATTCTTAGTTTTGTACCCCAAGAATTTGTGGTGTATGGGGTGTTGCGACTAAAAAATACCTCGGTGTCACTTAAAAGAACCGGGTTTTAATGGTTTTTAAAACATTTAATCGGATTAATAAAAAATAGAGGAGTCGCCACCGGCCATTTAAAATGGTAGACCGGACACCGAAATAAAAACCAGAGATTCTTTACGAAGATGGGTTCGGGAGTCGGTTACACGCGAGGAAGGATGAGCACCCCCGTCGTGCCCGAAAATCGGTACCAAAAACATTACCGCTTAATTAATATTAAATTTTGCGAATTAAGGTGACGAATCGTATCTTAATTTGGTTATACGAGCGAGTAAATTTTAAAGGTCTTAATATTCGAGAAAGAACGTCCGAACCACCACCACTACGACTGGTACTGGCCTTGTTCGTTCCCGAATAAAAAGACGCTCGCATTGCAATTTATAAACCGAAATACAACTTAGCAAAACATATGACCACATATATATCAAGAATACGTAGACATAAATGTAGCATGAAATAAATGTAGCATAAAAAAACAAGCATATAAACAAAGGTATTTAAATGCACGAACAAATATACAAAATAAATGCATGAAATAGATATTGCATAAAAAAAGCATATGAACAAAGGCATTTAAGTGCATGAACAAAGACATACAAAATAAAAGTAAATCTGAAAGTGGCTAAAAATTAATTCGGGACTGTTTCCAGGGACTGATTAAAGGAATAAACCATAAAATACAAACATTGAATCATTAAAACAATGACCAAAACGAAAAAACACCGTAACCTGGAGGGACCGAAATGGATATTAAGCCATTCGGCAAAGGCTAAAACACATTTGGGGACGGAATTGCAAAAAGGCTTGAAACAACAGTGACCAAGGACGTGATTTCAAAAAACGGAAACCCCTTTGGTGGGAATATAGAAACGCGGAGGGACTTAAAAGAGAGTTAAGCCATTTTTAAAAAAAATAAGGTATTATAAATACCATTTTTTAAAGCCATTTTGCCTCTTTTGGGATATTTTCTGAAACCCTAAAAAAACCTCCTTCTTTTATACATCTGCCCGATTAGGGTTTAAAAAAAAACTTTCCGGCGTCGTCGGCCGTTAACCGGCACCGGTGACCTCAAAAAACCAAAAAAAGAAAACAGCCCCCCCCCCCCCCCCCCCGCTTTCTCTTCAAAAACAAAGAAAACCCGGAGACAAAGCCCCAAAAAACTTCCTTTCATTCGAATCTTAAGAAAAAGAGTCATGTGGTGACTCCGGTGGCTCACCCGTCGGCTTCCGAGACGGAAACCAGAGGCTTGTTGCCGGAAACACAAAAATCAGAAGGGGTCACGTGATGGCTCCGGTGGCTCACCCGACGGTTTCCGAAGCGGAAACCAAAGGCTTATTGCCGGCGGCACCAGAAAAAATCAGAAGGGGGGGAAGTTTTTTGAAAGGTAAAAAAAACGAAAACCCTCTTTATTTCTCATGCATGCATCAGATTGACATATTGAGATTTGGGTACCTCTGGAAACTGGTTTTTTTTCTATTGCTTTGCTGAAAATCCCCTTCTTTTCGCCTAGAAGAAGAGTTACAAGTTTTTTTCGGGCTCCTTTATACCCGGATTACATAGAGAAAAAAGCAAGATAAGATGAATCCTCTCTCTCCCTCTTTTTCGTTGTGTGGTTGACATTTTTCTTTTTCATGTACCCGTTTACATTTTTGGTGCCTGATTCCTCCTTTCTTTTTCTGTTGCATGACGAAATCGACCCAAAATGGTGTTAGCGTAGGGGCGGCCGAGGGTGCACGGCGGGGCGGAAGGTCAGAGGCGTGCAGACGAGGGGTCACGGGACCGAGTTACGCGCGCGTGGAGGGGTTCGGGACGTTATGGATGCGCGCGTGGAACATGAACCGACGTCCGGTGTAGGGCACGTGCCAATATGGTCCGTTAGATCAGATCTTGATCTAACGGTGGGGGAGGCGTGCGGCGCGGATCAATACCCTCATTAGGGTTTCCTTCAGACACGATCTGGGCCGTTGATCTCGCCCAGATCGGACGGTAGCGAGCGTGCGGCGCGATGGATAAGAGGGCCTCCCTAGGGCTTGTGCTTCTGGGCCTCATCTGGACCGTCAGATCTGAGGCAGATCTGACGGCTGTGGTGTAGCGGCGCGAGGGATAAGAAGAGCCCCTCTCTAGGGTTTATTCTTCGGGCGTGATCTGAACCGTTGGATCGCGGCCAGATCCAACGGTCATAGATGGGTGGCGGCTGTAGCTGCAAACCAAAGGATATTAGGGTTTTTTTTTAATGTTGGGCTTTTTATTATTTTGGGCTTGTAATTTGTTTAATGGACTTATGCATATATATTTTTAATCAAAGTGGGCTGTGTTTATTTAATTCTAATATATTTTGGGTTTTTTATTTATCCATTTATTTATTTTATGATAATATCCAAAAATAATAATAATAATAATATACTAGTAATAATATCCGATAATGTATAATAATGATAATGTATAAAACGCAACAAAAAGCAGTGAAGGGGATAAATAAGAAATTATTATACAATAATAATAATAATAATAATAATAATAGTACGGTAATAATATGTATGATATATATATATATATATATATATTTTCTTTTTCTTCTTTTTTATTTTTTATTTTTTTAATTTCATAATAGCCCAATATAAGCCTATTGACAACACAAACTTAAAGGGGTCTGATGTCCGGACAAAATTAGTGATTACAGCTGCCCCTCTTTGCTTATACTTGTGGAACAAGAATAAAGCAAAGACCATAAGCACTAATTTTGTCCTACTTCCCTGTTGGACGGTTCGTTTCCTGAAGCAGCCACGTGATTCCAAGCAACTCCTCTTCCCAACGCCTTCTAATCGTGAGTTCTCCCTCCGGATGCCCCAAACAGGTAGACAGAGAGTTTTTTTTTTTTTTTACAGAATTCCATTCTCCAAGTGCCCGAACGGATAGGCAAGTTTCAAATACATTTGTCTTCCCTTTTTGTAAGAACAATCTAGTCATCCAAACAACTTTGCCTTTCCTTCGCGGTCTAAAAGCAAACTGGTCATAACTAAGTCTGTCCAACTTCTCTGTTGGACGGTTTACTCTCCCGGAGCTGCAACACGCTAGACCGAGTATTTTCTCTCTAAAGCTTTGAGAATATGAGTTCTCTCTCCATAGAACTCGTTTCCTTGGCATATTCCTCGAGTGGCAGTTCTCTCGTCCTCGTATTTCTGATATCAAAGATCTCCAAGTCCTCTCCCTATAAGACCCTTCACTTTCGAGATCTTGAAGCCTTAGGATTCTGAGTTTTTTCTCCACTAAACTCCTCTTCCTTAGCGTATTCTTCGAGTAGTAGTTCCTTCTCTATGGAACTCCTCTCTGAAATCAAGGATCTACAAGTCCCCTCTCCGTAGGACCCTCCACTTTCGAGATCCTGAAGCCTTAGGATTCTGAGTTTTTTTTCTCCACAAAACTCCTCTTCCTTAGCTTACTCTTCGAGTAGTAGTCCCTTCTCTATGAAACTCCTCTCTGAAATCAAGGATCTACAAGTCCCTTCTCCGTAGGACCCTCCACTTTTGAGATCCTGAAGTCGCAAGTTCCTCCTATATAGAGCTTGTTTGGACCCTTTCTCTGTAGGATCCTTCATCTTGAAATCTGTTGGCAAGCTTGCAAGCTTTCATTTGAAATCCTTGAGTGGCGAATATGAAGACTTCGCCTGACATTCTGGAGCGGCGGTTTGAAAGGCTTCGCCTAAAATCCTTTTAGTTCTCGCTTTATCGTTTTCTCTTCGTCCCGAGAGGTATTCAAGTTGTCTTTCAAAAATCTGTGTAAAGGGATAAAATTAAGAAATTTTGATCTTTTTAAGAAAATTATCCTTTTTTGAGGAAAAACATCTTTTTGGAAAGATAAAAATTGAGAAATTTTGACTTTTAAGAAAAATATCCTTTGAGAATGATGAAATTGAGAAATTGATTTTTGAGAAAAACATCCTTTTGGAAGGATAAAATCGAGAAATTAAGTTTTGAGAAAAACATCCTTTTGGAAGGATAAAATTAAGAAATTGAGTTTTGAGGAAAACGTCCTTTTGGAAGGATAAAATTGAGAAATTGAGTTTTGAGGAAAACATCCTTTTGGAAGGATAAATTTAAGAAATTCGAGTTTTAAGAAAAAACAATCTTCAAGGAAGATTAAAATCGGGGGTTGGAAAGATTTTAAGAATCCGAATTATGAAAGTCGAGGGACTCTTGACTCTTGTGAGATCTGCTTCTCCTCTCGTGAAGCCGTAGATATGTTCTTTTACCAATCTTCAAACGTCTGTTTAGAGAAAACAAAATGCTATGGTATGATTTAGTATGCTCCTAGCATGGGTGACATCTAGCTATCGACGATGCGTGAGCATATTTCAGGATGCAATGATGCATGTGTTTACGAGAATGCAAAGATGCATGTGTTTACGAGAATGCAAAAGATGCATGGATTTAGTTTGTCATCATTTTCTAGGGTCGGTGGTCGTTATCTTGGGACTACAACCACTCATCAATCTCGTGTTTCGGCAAAACTGGCCCCCAAACTTCTGCTGCTCGTTCTTCGTTCAAATATTCGAGTCAAGTGACTTTCATCGTATTTAGAAACTTCATTTACACTTTTTCTAGCCTTGTGTTATCTTTCATCAATTCTGATTCAAACTCTTATGTACAAAACCCTTGTTACCCCACGGACAATGATGCCCCTCTCGAGTACTACTAGACCCTTGTTCTTCTTCTTCTCATCCACTTCTGGAATTGTTTGCCTCAAAGTGCCACTCGGGTTTTCACTTTGAACCCTTCTTTTTTTGTTCTTTTTTTTTCTTGTTTTTCTTTCTTTCTTCTGTTTTTTTCTCTTTTTGGGCACTCCTTTGAGTTTTCATCTTGAAGTCAACTTCTCTCTTTTTCGCTTCTTCTTGAAGGGAGGACTTATATTGATTAGAATACCATTGCCCCCACTTGCTTTAGGCTTATGTACCTTCTAACTGACCTCTGGTTAATGTCGGATTGCTTTAATTGGTGTCTTCTGTCCAAAGATGCCACCAATTTCTGGCCCATATTCCTCAAAATTCGTGGTCAAGAGCGCCTCTTCTGAATTTCGCTCATTTTCCCCAAAGTGCCTTTAGGGTCCTCGTCTCGGCTTCTCTTCTTTTTCTTTTCTATCTTCCTCCTTTTCTTAGGCGTACTTCTGTCTTCATCGCCTTTTGTCAAGTTGATTTCAGATAACTTACTGTCTCATCTTGGTGCGTGGCGCACACGGTCCTTCTCAAGACATTCCTTCCGGCAAGATGCCCAGGCTCCGAGGGTTACTTCTGTTCCCCGATTCTCAACATCAAATTTTCTACCTTCATGTTCTATTCCGACACTTCTTAGCGAAGGTTGACTTCATAGCTCAACATTTAACCGAAGACGGTCTTGATATTTCAATTGGAGGTATTCGTCGTCTAGTAGCAAAGTTTGAACCTCCAAGGGTGCCCCTCTGGGTACTCATGGCTTTACCTCGAGCCACGATCAGTCCGCTTGTTCATTCCCATGTAGAAGACTTATGCAAGTGATTGGGTAAAAATAATTTTATTATGAAAATATACATTTTAAAGAATCATGTAAAGTGAAAATCAAGTTTGGGGTCTTTGAAAAAAGGTTGACCCGAGTGAAATTTTCCGAATGTTGCAGAGATGCACATATGAAATCTTTTCTGGGCTATTAGGCTTCCAAGAGGAGCGACTCCCATACTTAATTTCTACCAAATTTAAAAGTGGCTCTCTTTAACTCACTAACTCACCATGCCCCATCCTTCCCTCTCTTCTGATCTCAATCAGGCATTAGAAGTGTGGCAATCCTTGAAGAAAGGTTAACCCCGATAGGCGGAATGTGATCTGAAGACAAATTCATCCTTCCGCGCATGGTCCAAATGGTCTTTTATGGCTTGTAATGTAGGCTAAGGCTCACGGTTATGGAAGAAAGGGTAAATAGGCCCAAACAAGTGTTTAAGGGTGGTAAAACCAAGGATCAATTCTTCTAATCTGAAGTCTCAATTATGCTCCGATGAAATGCTATTTTCTTTTCTTGCTTCTTTGGATCGCTCTAGACTGCCCATTTTTGTTGGGGTTTTCACCCTAGAGTTCATTTCCTTTCATCAAGCGTAGTTTCGGATCAAGTTGCGCCTTTGTATTGTACTGGTGCAGGTTCTTGCTCACAGGTGAACAATCTTTCGAGGCTCATCTAAGCAGAGATTCATTTGGATAGGGGATCCTCTTGTCCCTTTTCTTTATTCGTTTCTCTTCTTTTACAAAACTGCACTTTTCACTTTAGTGCTTTTGCTTTTGATTTCTTCAACTTTTATGTCGGTAACTTTCGCCTTGATTCGGGTAGCTCTTTGAGCACCGACTTTTCTTTCGCTGTTTCCTTTTGATGTTTTTGCTGCTCAAACTGAAAGTGTATCCAATGCATCTCTTCTCTTTTATTGCCCTTTAATTCACAAGGCCTCGTCTTATATCATAATTAGAATCCAATGTCATTTATTTGTCCATAAACTTCTATCCTTTTCTGCCCCCAATGTAGGGGTGATCCTCGGTTTGGGTTTAACCAGAAGAAAAAAATTTGATAGGCTCAAACGGGGACAACAATGGGTATTTTTTCTGTTTTCTTTCCGTGTGAATGGAATTGAAGGAATGCCAAATGTCCTCCCATACACGGATATCAAAATTGGTCTTCAGGTGGTAGAAGTTTTAGGGTTATCACTTCATTCAAGAACCTTAGACAGCAATGCCTGAGAGGAAAATTCACTCAATGGGAGTGGCCCATTATTTCTGAACACTCATTGTCATTCCTCCCTTGGCCTAAGTAGAGCATAGGGTTTTCATATTTAGCGTCCTCACAACATTCGGTCTTTTAGAAAAAAATTCTTTTAAAATTGAATTAAAGTTAATCTTACAAAAAGTATATACAAGAGTAAGCTTATGAAATGTTTAAAGAATCAAAGAATGAAAAAATATTTTCAAAATGAAATTTTCGTTAAAAACAGCTTAGCTTATCACTTTTGCATTTTTCTCAAATGCACAGGGATTAACGGTTTTGAGTTGCCTTTACCGGTAGCCGTTTGCTCCGAGCTAGTTGTACCATTCCCCTGGGTACAATCAGTTTTCACCAATAATGAGAATTGGATTTTTGCAAAGGATTTATTTTCCTTTGACCATTCGTGAAAATGGATTTTCGATGGACATTTGAATTATCCATTGTCTTAAACTTCACCGTATTTAAGCACGTTGTGCCAACATTTCTGTCGGACTTGCCCAAACATCGCTTCTTCTTTCATGAAGTTATGTAATGCCTTCAATTCACTTTTCTTGAATCGAGACTTGCATTTTTCCCAAATGCACAGGGATCAACGGATTTGAATTGCCTTTACCGATAGCCGTTTGCTCCGGGCTAGTTGTAACATTCCCCTGGGTACAATCAGTTTTCACCAATCATGGAAATTGGATTTTTGTAAATGATCTATCTTCCTCGTATACAGTATTATCTCCTTTTGTTTCTGAAACAAATGTTCTTGAAGCTGTTTGAGCTTATCCATCCTTGCTACTAGGTCATTCATACTTCCCACGCTATACTGGCTGAAACTGTTCTTTTGTCCATTTTTTCTCTCTTTTCTCTCTCTCTTTCTCTGACGTGAACGTTTTCCCCAAATTAGCAATGATGCGATGAAAGGCCTTAAGAAAGTTTTAATGATGGATGTATTATGGACTCGAATCAACAAATGCATGCTCATGAAATGGGTGCATGGCTGACAATTTTAATGCTGCTTCGAAATGATGTATGAAACAAATGTTACGAATGTATGCAAGTCAAAGGTGTTGGTCATATAGGTGATTCCCCTTAGGTCAACTTTCATTTGAACATAAAGGAGGATCCTCGTTACAAGATAGTCATAGCAAAAGTCCTACGGGTACCCTTCTTGCCCCCGAATCATGTTCAAGGAAATGAAAACTTCGGCAAAAATGCCGGGGCTGGATTTGCTTTCTTCTCTAGCAATTCAAGACCCTCTAAAACTGCTGGTATCAAGTCCCGGAAAACAAGTTATAAAACAAACTATCTCTTCGAAGCTGAATCAACCTCTTGACCTAATCTATGCTCTTTCCGGTCGCCACGCTCTTTCCGGCTGCCTCTTTGCACTTGGTCGGGTAGTTTCGTGACTTTGGACGTTCGGAGTAGATCCGATTATGCTTAACTTCCTCGGGATGGAGAAGGGTCGTGCTTTCTTCAATGGTGGGAACCAGATCTGACATTGTGTCTTCGCTCGATAAGCTGCTCCCTTATCATTTCTAATTCAACTCTGACCGATGTCGGACTTGCTAATTGACACCATCCTTTCTATCAACCTCCCGTCCATTATGATAGCCCTCGATTGGGTAAAACCACCTTGACTCAACACCTTTATGTCATGATATGCATGCGAGAATAAATGCAAAAAGATCATAAGAATAATCGTTAGTGTAGGATAAACATGATAAAAAGGCAAGCATGAAAGCAAGCAACCCTATTTATCCCGTCTAATGAACCTAGGTTGTCCGCATGGCTCTAAAAGGGGTGGGTTTTCTAGTTCTCTACATGCAGTTTTGGTTCTAGGAGGTACTCGAACTGTCCTCGTTGTCCCCTTCTAAGGGTAGCAAGGCCCCCGGTCATCACCCATTATAGGCTCCTCTCAACCGAGTTCAATTCGAGGGGACCCTTTAGCTATATCTACACGGAGAAACGATATTCTCACGAAGATATAGGGTATTCGAGCCTCGAAGGTACTTGCTAGGCCTACACGGAGGAACAATATCCCCACGAAAGCACTAGCGTTTTCCCCCCACTTAAACGAACGGGTTTAAATGCCAATTTTAAATGCGTTTAAAATAAACTCGCACTTATAAACAAATATCGATCGACTCGGTCACTTTAGTTCGCAACTTCCAATATTAATTGAGCGGTAATGTTTTTTTTTTGGCTTGACCCTCTTTTTTTGTTTTTGAAAACAAAAATTTGTCCCCAGCGGAGTCGCCATCTGTTGCGACTAAAAAATACCTCGGTGTCACTTAGAAGAACCTGGTTTTAATGGTTTTTAAAACATTTAATCGGATTAATAAAAAATAGAGGAGTCGCCACCGGCCATTTAAAATGGTAAACCGGACACCGAAATAAAAACCAGAGATTCTTTACGAAGACGGGTTCGGGAGTCGGTTACACGCGAGGAAGGATGAGCACCCCCGTCGTGCCCGAAAATCGGTACCAAAAACATTACCGCTTAATTAATATTAAATTTTGCGAATTAAGGTGACGAATCGTATCTTAATTTGGTTATACGAGCGAGTAAATTTTAAAGGTCTTAATATTCGAGAAAGAACGTCCGAACCACCACCACTACGACTGGTACTGGCCTCGTTCGTTCCCGAATAAAAAGACGCTCGCATTGCAATTTATAAACCGAAATACAACTTAGCAAAACATATGACCACATATATATCAAGAATACGTAGACATAAATGTAGCATGAAATAAATGTAGCATAAAAAAACAAGCATATAAACAAAGGTATTTAAATGCACGAACAAATATACAAAATAAATGCATGAAATAGATATTGCATAAAAAAAAGCATATGAACAAAGGCATTTAAGTGCATGAACAAAGACATACAAAATAAAAGTAAATCTGAAAGTGGCTAAAAATTAATTCGAGACTGTTTCCAGGGACTGATTAAAGGAATAAACCATAAAAAACAAACATTGAATCATTAAAACAATGACCAAAACGAAAAAACACCGTAACCTGGAGGGACCGAAATGGATATTAAGCCATTCGGCAAAGGCTAAAACACATTTGGGGACGGAATTGCAAAAAGGCTTGAAACAACAGTGACCAAGGACGTGATTTCAAAAAACGGAAACCCCTTTGGTGGGAATATAGAAACGCGGAGGGACTTAAAAGAGAGTTAAGCCATTTTTTAAAAAATAAGGTATTATAAATACCATTTTTTAAAGCCATTTTGCCTCTTTTGGGATATTTTCTGAAACCCTAAAAAAACCTCCTTCTTTTATACATCTGCCCGATTAGGGTTTGAAAAAAAAAACTTTCCGGCGTCGTCGTCCGTTAACCGGCACCAGTGACCTCAAAAAACCAAAAAAAGAAAACAGCCCCCCCCCCCCCCCCCGCTTTCTCTTCAAAAACAAAGAAAACCCGGAGACAAAGCCCCAAAAAACTTCCTTTCATTCGAATCTTAAGAAAAAGAGTCATGTGGTGACTCCGGTGGCTCACCCGTCGGCTTCCGAGACGGAAACCAGAGGCTTGTTGCCGGAAACACAAAAATCAGAAGGGGTCACGTGATGGCTCCGGTGGCTCACCCGACGATTTCCGAAGCGGAAACCAAAGGCTTATTGCCGGCGGCACTAGAAAAAATCAGAAGGGGGGAAAGCTTTTTGAAAGGTAAAAAAAACGAAAACCCTCTTTATTTCTCATGCATGCATCAGATTGACATATTGAGATTTGGGTACCTCTGGAAACTGGTTTTTTTTCTATTGCTTTGCTGAAAATCCCCTTCTTTTCGCCTAGAAGAAGAGTTACAAGTTTTTTTCGGGCTCCTTTATACCCGGATTACATAGAGAAAAAAGCAAGATAAGATGAATCCTCTCTCTCCCTCTTTTTCGTTGTGTGGTTGACATTTTTCTTTTTCATGTACCCGTTTACATTTTTGGTGCCTGATTCCTCCTTTCTTTTTCTGTTGCATGACGAAATCGACCCAAAATGGTGTTAGCGTAGGGGCGGCCGAGGGTGCACGGCGGGGCAGAAGGTCAGAGGCGTGCAGACGAGGGGTCACGGGACCGAGTTACGCGCGCGTGGAGGGGTTCGGGACGTTATGGATGCGCGCGTGGAACACGAACCGACGTCCGGTGTAGGGCACGTGCCAATATGGTCCGTTAGATCAGATCTTGATCTAACGGTGGGGGAGGCGTGCGGCGCGGATCAATACCCTCATTAGGGTTTCCTTCAGACACGATCTGGGCCGTTGATCTCGCCCAGATCGGACGGTAGCGAGCGTGCGGCGCGATGGATAAGAGGGCCTCCCTAGGGCTTGTGCTTCTGGGCCTCATCTGGACCGTCAGATCTGAGGCAGATCTGACGGCTGTGGTGTAGCGGCGCGAGGGATAAGAAGAGCCCCTCTCTAGGGTTTATTCTTCGGGCGTGATCTGAACCGTTGGACCGCGGCCAGATCCAACGGTCATAGATGGGTGGCGGCTGTAGCTGCAAACCAAAGGATATTAGGGTTTTTTTTTTAATGTTAGACTTTTTATTATTTTGGGCTTGTAATTTGTTTAATGGACTTATGCATATATATTTTTAATCAAAGTGGGCTGTGTTTATTTAATTCTAATATATTTTGGGTTTTTTATTTATCCATTTATTTATTTTATGATAATATCCGAAAATAATAATAATAATAATATACTAGTAATAATATCCGATAATGTATAATAATGATAATGTATAAAACGCAACAAAAAGCAGTGAAGGGGATAAATAAGAAATTATTATACAATAATAATAATAATAATAATAATAATAATAATAGTACGGTAATAATATGTATGATATATATATATATATATTTTTTTCTTCTTTTTTATTTTTTTAATTTCATAATAGCCCAATATAAGCCTATTGACAACACAAACTTAAAAGGGTCTGATGTCCGGACAAAATTAGTGATTACATGGGGTTTTCACTCTACTTATTCTAATAAACCCATCTCCTCTCTGGCTGTCCAATGGCTTACTGTGTAATACTGTAACCCTCCGGAATAATTCGATGAATTCCATCTTTCGGCCCATTCGGCATGAACCCTCTCAAGCAATGGAGAAATTATTGGCTGTGGCAAACCGGAAGCTTGTTGCTACTTCTTGCATGGCGTAGGCTAATGTAGATGTTACAAGAAGTGGTAGTGGTTGTGCCATTTGGTTCGGTGATCTAACTGATATCAGACAATTTCAATCAGATGATGGTCAGGATCTTTACATCAGAGTATCTGTTTCAAGTAATTGTTTATAAAACTAGAACATGTTCTTAATCTTATTACTTCTTGTGTAATGTTTTTGTGTAGTAAGTAATTTATATTTTTGCTTCATATTCAAAATTGATAATGGCAGAACTGAAGAAAAAGGCATGTCGCCCCAAAACATTTGTAAGTTGTTGAATATGTACTTGTTTTCTGCTACAGTTGTGCAGTATCAAGAGCTATCTGGTTTTACATTTTTCATAAAGCTTTTAGACCTCAAAAGGAGGATTATCCTACACCCTATACCCTATTGATGAATCCCAAGGTACTTTTATTTGAAGAAATATGATGAGAATTCTTGTTTCTTCAATACAGTTTGCTAATTTTAATGTTTAGACTCCAGAATCATGTTGCAGATAAGTAAGAGCCTTCTCGGACTTTGGTTGGGACGAGATCGTTGTCGATGGGACCCGTTTAAGAAATTTCCCGGTCCTTATTAAAATCCAACAATTAGCTGCTAGTCTTAAGTTGAATGGAACTCAATGAATTTGTTTAGTAGATTATTGGATTCTGTTGAGTGAATCAAAAGATTGATCAAAGTCAAGAGGGAGTGAATTGGGTTTTTAAAATTTAGGAAGTGAAGTGAAATGAATAAAAATGAAAAACAAGGCATATATAGTGGTTCAAGTTCCAAAAGAACTCTACATACACTATTTTAGCTCAAACTAAAGATTTTCCAACAATTTCACTAATTGATCTTCTCTTTTTATAGGCTTAGGAGGAACCTTAACAAGACTGGTCAATTTTCTACCCAAAATTGATCAAACTCTCACTTGGTTACAAAAAAGAAATTGAAGGCAATAAGAATATCTCTAAATACAAATTTGCCCCTTTGAATACAAGCACTCAACCCAAATTGAAATACAAGATAAGAATTTTACTCAATACAATTTGAGATTTTACAAGAATGAGAATTTAGTCACTTGAGCTTGGATTTCTGTGTAGATGTTTCTCTTGGATGCAATAGTTGGTGTTGATGCTTTTAGAAGTCTATTTTATACTTTCTCATTGAACTCTAGCCGTTGGAGTTGTTGTGTTCATAATTATAGCCGTTGGGATGTTATTTTCTCACTATAAATGCAGTCTGCAACTACCCGTTTCGAAACGTCCAATCATGTTTCGAAACAGACGAAAATAGAAATAGTCGTTGGGGTGTAATTAATAGGTCGTACCGAAACGGGTACGATCGTTTCGATACACTAAGAGCATGTTCTGAAACGTGCTGAAGCCCGTTTCGAAACATTTTGTCACTGTCAAAACCTGTATCGAAACGGCTCAAAAGCGTTACGATACGCTTTAACCGTCTCTTAAAAATTAGTTATGAAATTGCAACGGTCATATTTTAAAACCAAGTTTGAAATTCGTTTCGAAACATTTGAGGTCGTTTTGATACAGTCGTACCGAAACGGTTCAAACCATTTCGTTGTTCTTCATCCGTTTCGAAACACAAAGACTTGTTTCGATACACCCGTATCGAAACGGGAAAGCTAGTTCTGAAACAGAGGTTAACAGTTTCAAAACGTTCCGAAACGCTTGAAGGCCGTTCCGAAACGGTGACTCGTAAATCACTATTTTGACTTGGTAAACACTTAGAAAAATTTGACTAAGCTTAGGTCTTGATTTGGATATTTTTCTTAAACACTTAGGGAAGTTTTGAGGACTTAAAAATTCATTTTCTCTTTTTTTAATTTAGTCCTTAAATCCTTTGTTATATCAAAATCAATTCATTAGTTTTACAGATTCTTAATTCCAATTCAAAGAACAAGGAAATTTTCATGAACCTCTACATAATTGGTTTTTATACTCAGAGTTGTAAAGTAATCAAGAAATACGGTTGATCGATTCAGTAATTGTATAATTTAATTGACAAAGGGTCCTTATCAATCCTTTTGATTCCACAAATTCTTCTTATTTTATCATTACCATGTTGTTTCATGAGCAACCTTGAAAGTAGATATAATTTGTTGTATATTTCTAATGTACTGGAACTCTTTAAAGAACAATCACTGTTCAATAAAGCTTCTGTTTATGCTAAGTTTCTGCCGATTGCTTTACTAACTGCGCCTGTCCGAAGTCTTGCAGACAAAAGCATCCATAACAGGATCACCTAAGCCTAACTACTATTACTTATATGCAAAACATAGAATCAAGACTAAAGCTTTCCTTGTTGAGTCAAAGTAATGCCATCTTGGTCGATCTAATAAAACCAAAAGCCAAGATTGTGGTGAAAATTAGGAGAAATTTAATACTAGCATTTAAAAAAAGACTATTTCTTGCAAACTCAGAAAACATACCTTGTAGTTTACGGTATAGTCTGATGAAAGTTTGGTAGGGAGTTTGATAAGCTCCTATAGATGTCACTTTTTACTTGTTATTTTTTTTTTTGTCTTGAGGACCTTTTACTACTTAATTAGTTGTATTTATCTCATTTTCTGTGCAGAGACTCAATTTTAGAATTAGTAGCAGAAAGATGCATTTCTGCAGTTTTATTTATTTTTCTGGTCGTGGCTGACATCATGGGCACGACTCTGGGCACGGCGCGTCTAACGTGACAGTTTCTAGAAGATACAGTCAGCGCAAGGAAAGACTCTGAAAGAATCTAGAAGATCTAGTCAGCACAATCCGAGATTAGGATTTTTAATTTTTAAATTTCAAAACAAACATTTTAGATTAAGTTATCTTTTTTCTATCTTTAGTAAATCTAAGCCTATAAATACCTTCTTTGGGTAAGGCAGTTTCTAAAAGATATAGTCAGCGCAAGGAAAGACTCTAGAAGAATCTGAAAGATCCAGTCAGCACAATCCGAGCTTAGAATTTTTAAATTTAAATTTCAAAACAAACATTTTAAATTATCTTTTTTTTGCTATCTTTAGTAAATCTAAGCTTATAAATACCTTCTTTGGGTAAGGTTTTAGAGGATATCTATTGTCTTAGTTGAACTACCACGTGGCAATTGACGGAAAAATTTAAAAATTACACATTCGGTCCCTGTTATTTACACATTCTTTAAATTTAGTCCTAATTTTAAATTAATAAAATAATAAATTATTTAATTAAGTGGTGACATTTGTCAACAAATTATTAGAGAACTTTAATTATTTATATTTAATTTTATTAATTTATTTCCCCCTCCAATAAAGTGGTGATACATGTCACCGCCAACTTAGAGGAGAAAAATAAATTTCTCTTCACCTGCGCTTTAATAGATTTGAACCTAAGTCTCGACAGGGTAAAGTCAATGGCTTTACCACTATACCAAGCACAACTTTGTGCTATAATTCTCCAGATATAATATATATCTCTTATTAGTTTCCACATTTGTAAGCTAAAAGCTCAAACCTTAAATACTAATATCACATATATAAATCATAAACCCTAAACTCTAACCCTAAATATTTTAAATTAATTTCATGCTAAATATTTCAAGTTAAACCATAAATCCCAAACCCAAACCGTAAACCCTCAAAATTTCGAATTAATTTCATGTTAAATATTTTAAATTAAACCCAAATATTTTCAAATTAATTTCACGCTAAATATTTCAAATTAAACCCTAAAAATTTCAAATTAATTTCATGCTAAATATTTCAAATTAAACCCTAAACCCCAAACCTTAAACCCTAGAAATTTCAAATTAATTTCATGATAAATATTTCAAATTAAACCCTAAAAATTTTAAATTAAGTTCACACTAAATATTTTAAATTAAACCCTAAATATTTGGCGTGGAATTAATTTGAAATTTTTAGGATTTAAGGTTTGGGTTGAGGGTTTAGGGTTTAATTTGAAATATTTAGCGTGAAATTAATTTGAAATATTTAGGGTTTGGGGTTTAATTTGAAATATTTAGTGTGAAATTAATTTGAAACTTTTAAAGTTTTGGGGTTTAGGGTTTAATTTGAAATATTTAGCATGGAATTAATTTGAAATGTTTAGGGTTTGGGGTTTAATTTGAAATATTTAACGTGAAATTAATTTGAAATATTTAAAACATGTTAGGTATGATAATCAATATTATGCTTGGCTAATTTTCCCAAAAGCCGAGAGTTAGTACAAATTAATTTCATACGTGGGAATTGAACATTTCTTAAATCCCGTAGACAGTAACCGATATGAATCCCGTAGTGAAAATCTATTTTCAATTATCATGGGAATTGACGAAACTAGCTCGAGACTGGTTCCCTATTAGTGATTTTTCTACCTCATTGCTCATTTTATCTACTGCATTTTTTTGTTTATTAATATTTTCGTTACTTCAATCACACCAAAACCCTTTTTTTACTTATTTGTTTTAGCTACTTCTGTGATCTAAATCACGACAAGGCTCAATTCCAACAGAACTCCTTCTGTCCTTCTGGATCGACCGTCTTCCTCTATTATACTTTAATTTACTTATCCTATTATTATTTAAAGAAGCTTATTTATTTTATTTATTTTGGTCAGAGTCTGATGAAAGACTTGACTTTTTTTGAATGTGTTCACTAAATTAATAATTATTGATATGAAAATCTCGGCCATACATGTTTCTTTCTAATTTTAGAAAGAATGGTTCTTGTGGTCTGAAATGAAGAAAAAATATAAGCATCTTGGAAGCTAGTTGAATATGAAAATACGTGTAGTCTCTGTCAGACTACCAAAGTTTTTATTAACCATGCAAATTCCATGCACAGAGTCAACAATTACAGGCAAAACTGTTGCATTTATAGTCAATGAACGAATTTAGAATATCCAATGAAATGGGATGTGTACTTAATTCTGCAAGCAATGAGCTTTCAGATTAGACATCTATGGAAATGGGATTCTATTTTTATTGTGCTTGTTGTTTCTTCATCATTTTCTCAAAAGCAACAGCTGCGATAGATACCATTTCTCCATCAGATTCACTCACTGATGGCATGGCCTTAGTCTCCAATGATGGTAGCTTTGCATTAGGCTTCTTCTCTCCCGGCACTTCGAACAACCGATACCTCGGAATCTGGTACGACAACACCCCCATGCAAAATGTTGTTTGGGTTGCAAACAGGGCGAACCCGATAAACGATTCCACTGGCTTGCTGAAGATTGAAAGCAGTGGGAAACTTGTGCTTCAAGTTCAGAACACAACAACTGTTTGGTCCACTAATATGACAGCAAGTGTTGAGAATCCAGTATTGCAGCTACTGGATTCGGGTAATCTTGTTGTCCGAGATGGAAATGATAGTAATCCAGAGAAGTACTATTGGCAAAGCTTTGATTATCCATCAGATACAATGTTACCTGGGATGAAAATCGGTATTGATTTAAGAACCGGTTTACATCGAAGACTAGCAGCCTGGAAGAACTGGGATGATCCGTCTCCTGGTGATCTTACTTATGGTGTAGAACTTGAAGGAAACCCGGAAATGGTGCTGAGGAAAGGCATAGAGAAGTACTATCGCAGCGGGTTATGGAACGGTGATGGATTTAGTGGCACGCCAAATTTAAGGTCGAATCCCATCTTTGATTATGACTTCATCTGGAATGAAAATGAGGTTTACTACATATATTTCCTCAAAAACAAGTCGGTCATGTCGAGGTTCGTTTTGAACCAAACAGAAAGTGTAAGGCAAAGGTACACATGGAACCCTGAAACTCAAACTTGGAAGCTGTTTTCAATCATGCCAAGTGACTACTGTGACAGATCTGGACTCTGTGGTCCAAATGGGAACTGTGATAACAACAAGCTTCCGGCTTGTCAATGTTTGACACGGTTCAGGCCGAAGTTGCTCGAAAGATGGAACTCATCGGATTGGTCTGATGGGTGCATACACAGTAAGCCATTGAACTGCCAGAGTGGAGATGGCTTTATCAAAATTGCAAAGGTAAAAACTCCAGACACACCAAATTCTTGGGTTAACAAAACTATGAATCTCAAGGAATGTAGGGATAAGTGCTTGAGGAACTGTTCTTGCATGGCCTACACTAATTTAGATGTTACAAGAGGAGGTAGTGGCTGCGCCATGTGGTTCGGTGATCTTATTGACATCAAACAATTTCAATCAGACGGCCAAGATCTTTACATCAGAGTATCTGCTTCAGAAGCAGGTATTGGTTTTAAAAACTTATTACATCTTCTGATAATGTTTTTTGGGTTTTATTTTCTATGTAATTAGTTTTTTTGCTTCATCAATATTGATAATGGCAGAACTGAAGAAAAATGCTAAGAGGAAGCTTGGCATCATACTTGGAACTGTAATTGCAGCGCTTTTGGTGTTTGTTTTAGGCATTTGTTACATTCGGAGGAGGAGAAAGTTAAAAGGTAACACTAATTATGGTCCTCATAAATATTATCATTTTGTTCTTTGCTACAAACACCAAAATCATTTTGTTCATCTATGTTACTCATAACTCGAATCTGTGTTAGATATAGGTGTGTGTCCCGTATCCAACATGATATCTTCGGTTTTTCTAAGTTTTCCTACGTATCTGGAGGATAGTTGTAGGATCATATCCCATACCCTTGTCTGAAAATGTGTCAGACAAGGATGGATTTGAACTTTATTATATGATCTATGAAGCAGAAATATAAAAAAATGGAAATATAATATAAATTGGTCTATGTGTTTGCTCATTTCAGATAAAGTTGAAGACAAGAATGTAAATGACAATGAGAATGAAGACGAGGATGAAGATATGGAGCTTGCAGTATTCGCGTTTGGTACAATAGCTCAAGCTACTGATACTTTTTCATATACAAACAAGCTAGGTGAAGGCGGTTTTGGACCAGTTTATAAGGTAAAGTTGCTGTACTTTAGTCTAGTGAGTAGTGATCTTTAAGTGATCATTTTATTGAAAGCTCATATAAATGTAGTACAATTTTCCAGGGGACACTAGCAAATGGGCAAGAAATTGCAGTGAAGCGACTTTCAAGGAGTTCTGGACAAGGAGTGAACGAGTTCAAGAATGAAGTAAAGTTGATTGTCAAACTTCAGCATCGGAATCTCGTAAGGCTTCTTGGTTGCTGCATTCATGGAGATGAGAGAATGCTGGTTTACGAATACATGCCTAATAGAAGCCTTGACTCTTTCATTTTCGGTCTGAAAATCGTTTGAAAACCTCTCAATGTTATCATTTTTGCTTCTTCAATGATCAAATAATGTTGGACTAACATGAATGCATACTTTCCAGATCAAATGAGAAGCAAAGTATTAACTTGGCCCAAGCGTTTACAAATTATCTACGGGATTGCTAGGGGACTACTCTACCTTCATCAAGATTCGAGGTTGAGGATTATTCATAGAGATTTAAAAGCTAGTAATGTTCTACTTGATAGTCAGATGAACCCAAAAATTTCGGATTTTGGCATGGCAAGAACTTTTGGAGGAGAACAAACAGAAGCCAATACAAATAGAGTTGTTGGAACTTAGTAAGTATACTTTTATGCCATTTCCATTCTATTTGATCCATCAATCCCAATGAAAAACTTCATCTTCTTTATCCGATTATTTTGTAGTGGTTACATGGCACCAGAATATGCTACCGACGGGATGTTTTCTGTAAAATCAGATGTTTTTAGCTTTGGGATTGTATTGTTGGAGATCATAAGTGGAAAAAAGAACAGAGGTTTTTATCATGCAAATCAAAGCGGCAACCTTATTGAACATGTAAACATCAACATGAACTATTATCATTATGTTTTGTTACTTAAACTAAAAATGCTAAAAGGTTTGAATTTTGCTGCAGGCATGGAGATTGTGGGAAGAAGGTAAGCCATTGGATGTTGCTGAAGATTTCTTAGTAGAGACAGGCGATCTATCTGAGTTGTTACGGTGCATACACATTAGCCTTTTATGCGTACAACAGCATCCTGAGGAGAGACCAAGCATGTCATCTGTGGTTGTGATGTTGGTAAGTCACAACGAACTGCCTTCGCCTAAACAACCTGGTTTCTTGTTTTGCAATAAACCCTTTGAAGCAGATTGTTCATCCGGCAACGACAGATCATCTTCGAGAAACGAAATAAGTATATCTTTATTAGAGGCTCGATAAAATGAGGTTGTAATGTTCATTCAATCTGTTATGCTCCAAACTATCGGGAACAATATCTGTCCCACTCGAAACTTGGCGGATGTCCACCCAAAACATTTATATGTTGTTGAATATGTACTTGTTTTCTGCTACAATTGTTGAATATCAAGAGCTATCCGGTTTTACTTTTTTCATAACGCTTTTAGGCCTCGAAAGGAAGATTATTTTCCGCCCTGTACCCTATTGATAAATCTCAAGGTCCTTTTATTTGAAGAAATATGAGACAATGTGTTTACAAATTCAGAATACATGCCTTGTAGTTTACGGTATAGTCCAATCAGCAAACTAATAATTATTGATTTGAAAATCGGGACCATACATGTTTCTTTCTCTTTTGATTTTCCCCCCGAGAAGTCTAGAAGTAGAAATGTCGTTTTTTAATTGCCCTTTGAATGGTTCTTGTAGTCTGAACTAAAGAAAAAATATATCTTGGAAGTCAGCTGAATACGGAAATGCTTAAGGTCTCTGTCATTATTGATGAAGACTGCCAAAGTTTTTATAAACCATGCAATTTCCATGGCCAGGGTCAATTATTACGGACAAAACTCTTGCATTTTTAGTCAATGCATGAATTTAGAATATTCTAACAAATGGGATGTGATTGTGAACTTAATTCTGCAAGCTATGAGCTACTATCAGACTAGACATCCATTGAAATGGGTTTCTATTCTTATTGTGCTTGTTGTTTCTTCATCATCTTCTCAAAAGCTTCAACTGCAATCGACACCATTTCTCCACCGGAGTCACTCACCGATGGCATGACCTTAGTCTCCAATGATGGTAGCTTTGCATTAGGCTTCTTCTCTCCCGGCACTTCTAACAACCGATACCTGGGAATCTGGTACAACAACATCCCCATGCAAACTGTTGTTTGGGTTGCCAACAGGATACACCCAACAAACGATTCCACTGGCGTGTTGAAGATAGAAAGTAGTGGGAAACTTGTGCTCCAAGTTCAGAACACAACAGCTGTTTGGTGGACTAATACGACAGCAATTGTTCAGAATCCAGTGTTGCAGCTCCTGGATTCTGGTAATCTTGTTGTCAGAGATGAAAGGGATAGTAATCCGGAGAATTACATATGGCAAAGCTTTGATTATCCGTCGGATACAATGTTACCAGGGATGAAAATCGGTATCGATTTAAGAACCGGTTTCCATCGAAGACTATCAGCCTGGAAGAACTGGGATGATCCATCTCCAGGGGATCTTACTTATGGTGTAGAACTCCAAGCAAACCCGGAGATGGTGCTAAGGAAAGGCTCAGAAAAGTATTATCGCGCTGGATTATGGAATGGCAATGGATTTAGTGGGGCACCAAATTTAAGGTTCAATCCAATCTTCGATTATGACTTTGTGTGGAACCAAAATGAGGTTTACTACATATATTTCCTCAAAAACAAATCTGTTATGTCAAGGTTTGTTTTGAACCAAACTGAAAATGTAAGACAAAGGTACACATGGAACCCTGAAACTAAAACTTGGAGGCTGTTTGCTATCTTGCCAAGTGACTTGTGTGATCGATGGGGACTTTGCGGTCCAAATGGGAACTGTGATAACAATAAGCTTCCGGCTTGTCAGTGTTTGACAGGGTTCAAGCCGAAGTTGCTCGAAAGATGGAACTCATCGGATTGGTCTGATGGGTGCATACACAGTAAGCCATTGAACTGCCAGAGTGGAGATAGGTTTATCAAAATTGCTAAGGTAAAAACTCCAGACACCACAAATTCTTGGATTAACAAAACTATGAATCTCAAGGAATGTAGAGATAAGTGCTTGAGGAACTGTTCTTGCATGGCCTACACTAATTTAGATGTTACAAGAGGAGGTAGTGGCTGCGCCATGTGGTTCGGTGATCTTATCGATATCAAACAATTTCAATCAGATGGTCAGGATCTTTACATCAGAGTATCTGCTTCAGAAGCAGGTACTGGTTTTAAAAACTAGAACATATTCATATTACATCTTCTGATAATTCTCTTGGTTTTGTTTATTATGTAATAATATTTCTGCTTCTTAATCAATATTTATAATGGCAGAACTGAAGACAAAGGCTAATGTGAAGCTTGGCATCATACTTGGAACTGTAATTGCGGCGCTTTTGGGGTTTGTTTTAGTCATTTGTTACATTCGCAGAAGCAAGAGAACGTTAAAAGGTAATTATGTTATTTGCTGCAAATACCAAAATCATTTTGCCTATCTATCTATGTTACTCAGAACTCGAGTCTGTGTTGAATACGGAGTATGAGGGTATGTGTCTCATATCCAACAGGATATCTTCAATTTTTCTATGTTTTCCTATGTTTCTGGAGGTATTTGGAGAATCATATGCCATACCCTTTTCTAAAAATGTGTCGGACATAGATGGTTTTGAACTTTTTATATGATCTATGAAGCAGAGTCTAGTAGAGTATAAACCAAGTGCTTGGGGATTTTTGGTTTCGGTGTTTGTCCATAGACATGTATATATATCAAGAAAAATAGAAAAGAGGCAATATAAATTCTTAGTCTATGTGTTTGCTCATTTCAGATAAAGTTGAAGACAAGAATGTAAATGACAATGAGAATAAAGATGAGGATGAAGATATGGAGCTTGCAGTATTCGCGTTTGGTACAATAGCTCAAGCTACTGATACTTTTTCATTTAATAACAAGCTAGGTGAAGGCGGTTTTGGACCAGTTTATAAGGTAATGATGCTGTACTTTGGTCTAGTGATCTTTAAGTTATCATTTTATTGAAAGCTCATATAAATGTGGTACAATTTTCCAGGGGACACTAGCAAATGGGCAAGAAATTGCAGTGAAGAGACTTTCAAGGAGTTCTGGACAAGGATTGAACGAGTTCAAGAATGAAGTAAAGTTGATTGCCAAACTTCAGCATCGGAATCTTGTAAGGCTTCTTGGTTGCTGCATTCATGGAGATGAGAGAATGCTGGTTTACGAATACATGCCTAATAGAAGCCTTGACTCTTTCATTTTCGGTCTGAAAATCGTTTGAAAACCTCTCAATGTTATCATTTTTGCTTCTTCAATGATCAAGTAATGTTGGACTAACATGAATGCATACTTTCCAGATCAAATGAGAAGCAAAGTATTAACTTGGCCCAAGCGATTACAAATTATCTACGGGATTGCTAGGGGACTACTCTACCTTCATCAAGATTCGAGGTTGAGGATTATTCATAGAGATTTAAAAGCTAGTAATGTTCTACTTGATAGTCAGATGAACCCAAAAATTTCGGATTTTGGCATGGCAAGAACTTTTGGAGAACAAACAGAAGCCAATACAAATAGAGTTGTTGGAACTTAGTACGTATATTTTTATGCCATTTCCATACTATTTGATCCAGCAATCCCAATGAAAAACTTCATTTTGTTTATCTGACTATTTTGCAGTGGTTATATGGCACCAGAATACGCTACCGACGGGATGTTTTCTGTAAAATCAGACGTTTTTAGCTTTGGGATTGTATTGTTGGAGATTATAAGTGGAAGAAAGAACAGAGGTTTTTATCATGCAAATCAAAGCGGCAACCTTGTTGAACATGTAAACATCAACCTGAACTATTATCATTATGTTTTGTTACTTAAACTAAAAATGCTAAAAGGTTTGAATTTTGCTGCAGGCATGGAGATTGTGGGAAGAAGGTAAGCCATTGGATGTTGCTGATGATTTCTTAGTAGAGACAGGCGATCTATCTGAGTTGTTACGGTGCATACACATTAGCCTTTTATGCGTACAACAGCATCCTGAGGAGAGACCAAGCATGTCATCCGTGGTAGTGATGTTGGTAAGTCACAATGAACTGCCTTCGCCTAAACAACCTGGTTTCTTGTTTTGCAATAAACCCTTTGAAGCAGATTGTTCATCCGGCAACGATAGATCATCTTCGAGAAACGAAATAAGTATATCTTTATTAGAGGCTCGATAAAATGAGGTTGTAAGGTTCATTCAATCTGTTATGTTCCAAACTATCAGTAACAATATCTGTCCCACATGAAGCTTGGGGCATGTCCACCCAAAACATTTATTGGTTGTTGAATATGTACTTGTTTTCTGCTACAATTGATGAATATCAAGAGCTTTCTGGTTTTACATTTTTCATAACGCTTTTAGACCTCAAAAGGAAGATTATCCTTTTACTTGAAGAAATGTGAAGATAATTTATGTTTCTTCAAAAATTTGTTAATATTAATGTTTAGAATCCAGAATCATGTTGCAGATGAAAAAGCAAATTAGTATACATCTACAAGTTACAGCCTTGTATGACTTTTACTCTAGTTTGGCATCCTTTTCATTTGGGACCCTGTTGAAGAAATTTCTTACACTAAACTCAATAAATCTAGAAGTCTAAGTTGGCAGGCTGACTAGTATGGGAACTCAAAGGATTGGTTGGTTTTCCAACATTGAAACAAATAAATCAAATTTATAAGGATTTATATGTGATAATTTACCATTTATAAACGGGTAAATTACATAAATTATCACTGAATTTTACTCTTAAACCTATTTTAGACACTAAAGTTTCAAAATATTCAATTTACTCACTTAAGTTTAGACGTTGAACGTTTTTTTGTCACTAAAATTTAGACATTGAACGTTTTCTGTGACTCTTAAACTCCAAACGGTCATAGATGGTGGTCTTTCGGTCTCAAATTTCACCAGTCACTTCGTATAGGCCCCCTGAGTCTAAATTCGACCTCTATTTTGTCGGAAAGTGCTCTGAAGTTCACGAATCGACCAAAAACCTTCTTCTTTTTTCTCTCGTCAATTTCCTTCATTCATCATCCCGTGGAGCTCGTTTCTCAGTATGTTGCTTTTTTCATGCCGATGAAATTTTCCACCGTTCAAATCTTGGAGAAGTTCCTTCGTTTGCTGATAAACAGACGTCGTCAAAAAGTTAACAGAGTAGTGACTAAAAACGTTCAATGTCTAAACATCAGTGACTAAATTAAACATTCTAAAATTTTAGTGACCAAAATAAATTTAAGAATAAAATTCAGTGATGATTTACGTGATTTACCCTTTATAAATTACATTTGTCATCAGTGAGCTGTATGATGTGTCGTAATTTTGTTCACATAACCCTCAGTTTATCACATACAAGTTTACAACCCAAATTTTAAACTCATTGGAAGAAAAAAAAAAAAACTTGAACTTTACATAATTAGTTTTTAAACCCAGAACTGTAAATTAATCAACAAATTCATGGTTGATTGATTGAACAATTATGTAATTTAATTGTCAAAGGGTCCTTATAATGGGTCTTTTTCAAGCATGTATTTTTATATTTATACATTTTCGTCTCCTCCAGGTTTTTATCTTATTCTATTGTCATCGACTTGCTCTAATCATCAATAGTGCTTCAAAATTCATTGTCTTTTGATCATAGAGGAATTAGCAAAGAAAAATATCTTATCTTTGCTGTTTTCTTTACTAAATTTGCTCGGATAGTGATCTTAATTTCCTTATTTTTCTCAAATTTAAGCTACACCAACTGATGATAAGAGAAACGCCAGGTAATTAATGATTTAATTGTCTAGTTTATGATTTTTGCCTATGAGATTTTTAACCTTTATAACACTCTAGATTTTCCCTGTTTTATGTCAGCTATTTTCCCCCAAAAAACTTTGTACTTCACAAGGAGTCAAGGGGAGTGATTTTCAGTTCCTCTTTCTGAACAATTTGAAGAAAAAACCAGGTACTTTTAATGTCAACTTTTATTCTTGCAATCATTTGTTGTTGTTAAGGACCTTTTTGTTTATGGGAAATTTGGAGAAAGGGGGTATTAAATCAAGGAAAATATAAAGGATTAACACTAAACACCTTGAAGTTGGGAGTTTTGAGTTTGAAGTTGCATACCAAGTGTTAGCTTTTTTGTCCATATCAGTGGATAATTTGGGTGATTCATGAGTTTCCCTTTAATTGTAAGATTCTCTTTCAATAGAATTCAAGTAATTGGGTAGTGAAATTTTCCTTCATATTCTAGGGTTTATGCTGTTTATCTCTTTAAGATGAAAAAAAAATCATAAATTCACCAATCTACATATAAACAACTAAGAGAGTTGATGTCTGTGTTACTGGAAGTAGCTTGTTGGGAGATGTAATTAATATTTATGTTTGTTTTGTGAATAACAGGGAGTGGGGTTAACTAATATGGAGCTTTTAGCTCCCCTTCTTGAAGTGATAAAGTGCTTTGGGAGACCAACCAGTAGATGTGTAAATGACCACCGAAAACTCGAAGAAAATATGAATGACCTTAGAAGAAAAGTGAATGATTTAAACATCCGAAAGCAAGACCTCGAATTAAAGAAGGGAGATGAGATTCGTTGCAGAAAAGTGGTGAAGAATGAAGTGGAGAACTGGTTTGAAAACGTCCGAAGCATAAATGTTGAAATGGAAAAGATAGAACTGAAGTTTAGTGCCGTTTCATACTTCTCTCGTGCCAGCCTAGGGAAACTTGTTAGCCGAAAGATCGGAGAAGTTGAGAGGATTTACCAACAAGGCAGTTTCCCGGAAGGTGTGGCAGTTGATGGTCCACCGGCCAGTGGGGTGGCATTTCCAACAACAGATTTAGAAGGCCAAATAGATGTAAAAGGACGAATTTGGGAGTATCTGACGGACAATGAGGTTGGAATTATTGGAATATGTGGAATGGGTGGCATAGGAAAAACCACCATCATGAAGCATATCAACAATCAACTGTTGAAGGAAAATCAGTTTGATGCAGTGATTTGGGTGACAGTGTCCAGAGAATTCAATGTTGTTAGATTACAAGAAGATCTTGCGCATGCTTTGGACTACTCTCTTCCTAAAAATAAATTGGAATGGCCGACTGTACTAATGGAGATCTTGGAAATAAAGAGATATGTGCTGATCTTAGATGATGTTTGGGAACCGTTTTCTCTCTTGGATGTGGGGATCCCTGAACCATCGTCGCAGAATGGGAGCAAACTGGTAATCACTAGTAGATCAATCGAGGTGTGCAATTCCATGGGTTGTAAGGTGTTAAAATTACGGCCTCTTTCACGGGCAGCATCCTTGAACTTATTTTTGTGTCAGGTGGGGGATAATGTTCAACAAGATCCAACTTTAAAAGAACTCGTGAACCTTATCGTTGACCAATGTGGTGGTCTACCGCTTGCTATTATGACCATAGCCAGTAGCATGAAAGGGGTGGAAGATGCTTTTGAGTGGAGGAATGCACTAAGTGAACTACGTGAAAGGGTTACGAGTGTGAAAGGATCAGATACCACAATATTTGAGCAACTGAAATTTAGCTATGATCGTTTGAAAGATTCAAAAATCCAAAATTGCTTCTTATATTGCTCCCTATATCCTGAGGATCATCACATTGAAAAGGAGGAGTTGATTGAAAATTGGATAGATGAGGAACTCATTGATGAATTACCGAATAGGCATGCAATGCATGACAGAGGTCATACTATTCTAAACAAGCTTGTAAATAACTGCTTGTTAGAGAAGGTAATGATCGACGGTGTTAGAAGAGGAGTGAAGATGCATGATGTTGTGAGAGACATGGCCTTGTCTATCAAAAGAGGTGATCACTTTATGGTAAAAGCCGGTACGCAATTGGAGGAAATACCAAGTGAGCATAAATGGAAAGAATCTCTGGAGAAGGTTTCCTTGATGAATAATTCAATATCCGAAGTTCCTCTAATATCACCAAAATGCCATAACTTGTCAACCTTGTTATTGCAGAAAAATCTTAACCTTGAAAAGATTTTAGGATCTTTCTTTGAGCACATGCATGGGCTAAAGGTTCTAAATCTTTCTCATACTGGCATTTTTGATCTGCCCAATTCTGTTTCAAACTTGAAGAATCTTACTGCACTTGTCCTTAGATGGTGCCGCCAGTTAAGATACATGCCGTCACTAGCAAAGCTGACAGCATTGAGAAAGTTGGATCTTTTTCATACAAAAATTGAGGAAGTCCCTCATGGTATGGAAATGTTAGAAAACCTCACATATCTTAATTTATATGCACATGGTCTAAGGGATCTACCGACGGGAATGCTATCGAGGTTTTCGAATCTCCAAGTCATGAAAGCTTGGTTGAATATAAAAGGGGAGGAAGTGGCCAAACTGAGAAAGCTGGAGATTCTTTTAGGAGCTTTTTGTGATGTGCAGGAGTTTGAAGGATATGTAAAGTCTATATTGGGTCAAGGGCCAACCAAATACTGGCTTGGAGTTGGATCACCTAAGTCAAGCTACTTTCAGAACCATCCTTGGTTTAATAATCTTGAGGATGTTGATGTTGATAAGGAAGTATGTTTCATTAATTGCAAGATAGGGAAAGAAGATTTTGTGATGCTCCCAAAAGACATCAAGACTCTGACTGTTGAGAGCTGTCAAAATATCAAAAGTTTGAGCAATTTTTCTTTGTTCTTTGAAGCAAATGAGTTGAAGACATGTACTATTAGCTGGTGCGAAGACATCGAGTGCGTGGTTGATTTTTCATTATCATCATGCAACTCATTGCGGAATGTCGAGGTTCTACGTCTTAGAAGTTTGCAGAACTTGCGTGAACTTGTAAGAGGAGTAACAGCAGTAGCATCTACATCTCACACTCCAACACCACCTGCCATATTCTCTTCTCTTAAAAAATTCCATTTGGTTGGTTGTTCAAGCATAAAGGACTTGTTTGCAGTTCATCTATTGCAGGGCTTTCAGAACTTGGAGTATGTTGAAGTTAAGCATTGTAAAAAACTGGAGAAAATAATAGCAGAAGAAGAGGGAGAAAACCAGAAAGTAGAAAAATGGAGTACTGAAACAACATTTGCTTTTCCAAAACTAAATACATTGCACTTGATCAAATTACCACAACTGAAAAGCATTTGCTGTAGTGGACTTAGAATCCCTGGCGAGTCTCTACGATATCTTTCGATAATAAATTGTTCAAAGCTGATGAAGATCCCTTTTTCCATACCCCTGCTTGAAACTGGGCAACCATCTCCTCTTTCTCTCGAGTATGGCTATGTTCATCCAAGAAAATGGTGGAAACTAGTGGAATTCGATGATCCCATTGCTAAGGATGTGCTTTCACCACTTGTTTCCGATTATTCTTCGGAGGAGGATGAAGAGTAAGAGCCTGGTGAAATAATAGCAATCACTTATAAGTACTGTTTCATTTTTATTCTTATGGTTAGATTGTGTATTTGTATTATCCAAGAAAGCAGTGTTCTGCTTCTGCAACATATAAACCACCTATGACCTATACAAATATGAGATTTTGCTGTGATATCTGTTCCTATCTGTACAACATAAACGACTATGAATTATTCAATGATTCAATGTTACAGAAGCTAAATTTCAATCAGTTTTGGAGCTGATGATTCTCCAGGAAAAGGTAATTCCATTCATAGTCTTTTAATGTGAAATCAAGAACTTTAAGTTTCCTGCAGTTTAATCATGGAAATATGACATGTTTAATGTGAACATATGGACTTTTTTTTATCAATTTCAAAGATGACATGAACAGGACTTTGGGAACTAGCTATTGCTGCTGTCATGCTGACCATTTTCCAGGCTCAACATTCATCTTTTTTTTTCCTCAGAAAAGGGTAAGCAGCAGCTTTCATGAAGTCTCATCCTGTAATTCAATTCCAGGATTTGTTGAAGCCTCCCCATTCTGTAGATATCATTCATTTCTGGAAAAATAAAAGATGGTCCAAGAAAGAGGCTTAGGTTAACAGTAAAGTGGTGGGCGGCTGTTGAACTTCCTTAAGGCTCCAGGACATGTAGCTTTATGCTAATCCAGGACCACTTCTACAGGTAATATCATCAGATTATATGTAAGCAAATGGAGACAGCTGGTCAAATTTATATCTTTACAAACAAGCAAAAAGAAAAACAGATTGAAACATTATGGAAAAGGGTGATGGCAGCCTGAGGGGATCATGGAAACAAAAGTCAATTTTCCATTCTTGGTGGGGGTCTTATCTTTTTTTCTGAGAAAAGATATGAATGAATATTTTTTTTATATAATTTTTGGTATACAATTCGTTGGTCGATTAATTTAGGTCAGATATTGCAGAAATCTATTGAGGGATAATCATCCTAGTCTATATTACTTTGTTTACAATGTGAGAATTTAAATTTTTAATCTTAATTTAGATCTGATATTATAAAGGTCTATCGAGAGAGATCGATTCAAACCAAAACTTTAATCACTTGTCAATAATTTGTAATGAAAATTATAAAATTTTAATCAAACCAAAACTTTTGCAATGTTCTTTGAACCCTTCAAATAAAATTAAGGTTTATTCATACAAAGATGCTTCAAAGCCTTTTTCATTATTTTATAGTGTTTAATCCGATCTATAAACAAAGGTGGCTACCAAAACTTTTCTTAGCAGCCAGGTATATTTGCCAAAGACTCTCCGAGTGATGTTATAAAATTCGAGTCGACGGTCGAGTTAGTACGATTCAATGTCTTTCTGTATATTGTAAGAAATAATAATATCAATCGAACTATATTCATTTGACGTGTTATATAGTGTTTTTTATTATTTTTTTAGGTGTTTAAAGTTATCAATAAAAATGGGACATGCAATTTAATTGGATCAGCATGTAGCATGGGAGACGTCACCCCAATATTTGTCACTAATTAACATTTATTTTCAATTTCATCCATTTTTAATTGGACCCCAAATTCCATTAACCCTCCCAAAAATTATGAAAAATAATTCATAATCCAAATCCAACGGCCCTGATTTTACCTTCCCAACTTTTGGCGTCCACCATTTTCACCATATGCAATTAAAACACTTATCTTCTTGTCCCCCCATATACTTAACACTAATGCTTTGTTTTGTTTCTAATTATTTCTACCGAAATCTTTTAATCTTCCTTTATTAAGTAAAACTTGACTAAATCTTTAGGGATGATTAACCTAGTCAATTAAGTTTTGATTTAATGATAATGAGGATCAAGGCGAAATCAGGGTAGAAAAAAATTGTTTATTTTTTTATATAATTACCGGTACTCAACGCATAATCAAGTATTACAGAGATTCGTTATAGGGGATCCTCGCAACACAACTTATTCTAATCATAAACAAAAATACATTGTCTCTTTTCGGTGCCGCTTTCTATATTTCAACACTAAAAAATTAAATTTTAAACCTTAACCTTAAATTTTAAATCCTAAATCTTAAAACATAAAACTTAAAAATACACCCTTAACACAATTCCTTAAACCCTAATCCTAAACCTTAACTTTTTAATAGGACGCAAATAGAGACGCCAAAAAAGGACAGATAAATTTTATTCCTCTAATCACAACAATAAAATTCAAACTTCTAACCTTAATTAGACGATTTAATATTTTATCTCACCAAAACTAGCTTGTTGTTTGTAAATAAAGTTTAAAATTTTATCTCTTTAAAAGTTAAAAAAATAATATTTTGACTCTAAAATAATAAATTAAACAAAATTATATTTTAACTTTTTAAAATTTTATAATTTAATTTTGAGTTCGAATAAATTCTGACTTTATCCTTAAAAAATTATTATCATTTAATCAATTTTAATTAATTAAATGGTATTTAAAATTTAAAATTATCTAAATAGGTAGAGTCTTATAAATGAATGAAATTAAAGTTGACCCAATAATTTTAATAAAATAAATTAAAATGTTTCTAGATAAGTAGTAAAGTATGTGACATTATTAATTTTATGTGGAACGACCACATGATGATGAGCGTGACAACAACATCTCATCATTAAATTCATACGAGTATTTATTTATTTATTTTTAATATAAAATCACCAACCCCCATTTTCTAAAAACCCTTGCGTACGGCGCCGTTTTTGGTAATCACAAAATTAGCAACTAATTAAATTAAACTAATCCGTGCAACTATAAATACAGCTTTCGGTCTCCTCCAGTTTCCCGCATTCTTCAACAATTGTTTCTCGTGATTTTCTGAGGAATTCTTCAATGGCAACCAAAGTGTATATTGTGTACGTATTATAATTCCATTTTCCCTCCTTTTTATTTTTTTATTTTGGTGTGAAATGCTGTTGATTGTGATGTTTGGCTGGATTTTTACTGAGTTTGATGTTCGTGATTATTTCCCCTTTTCTAGCTTTTATTTGATTTAATTTTTGAAATTAGTTCATCTGCTTTGATTTGACTCTGCTGAACTCGGTTTCTCTTTTCTGTATTTGTAATTAGCAGAAAGTTTGGAATTTCAGTTAATCTTCCAATAGTTAGAGTGGAAAATTAGTTTCTTTAGCTGGGAAAATGCGACTTTTAATTGTTTGAGTTAGAAATTAATTTCGAGTTGGATACCAGAGAAATGCAGTATCAATTTTTTTTCCTGGCCGTTGATTTTATTAGTCAGTCAGTTTAAAAATAACCTTAAAAATGGGATTCAGCTATTTTATGAGGCCTGATCAAAAAGGTTAATTCGTAGATTTTCTAGCAGTGGCGAAACACCCGTTTGGGTGGTAAATCAGGTGGGAAAACAGGCGCCAACGCCCGTTCAGCGGCCAAACTACACCTGTTCAGCATTGCTTCTCCGTTTGGCGCTCCAACGCCCATTGTAGAAGCATTGCTGAACGAGCCCTTTGTCTGTTTGGATTGATACGTTAGTGCAATGGGGAAAACTGATTTGGGAGTAGAAAAGGAAAAGAGCCTACATGGAATCTTAACTGGATCCATTTTTCATATTTTATTAAACTATGATCAAAGTGATTGTTATTTTTTGGAAATTTTACATGTTGCATATAGATTTGGGTTGAGAAAGGCTATGTTCTTTTGTATGAGTTTAGCTTTTATAATTATTATGCTATCCGAGTAATCAAGGGATTTGTGTAATACTCTCTGAGATGACTGGGTAACTAAGACATATAAACCATGTAAGGAACTTGAATTTGTTGAACAATAATATTGAGGCAGGTTGTCGGTTTTAGGGGGAGGGATCTGTTTCTTTTATTTGCCTACAAGATTTTGAGTTTTACATGAATCAAGCATGTACTCACAACTATTCCCTATATTTGTACTTGAGTCACTATCCCATGCTGCAGTTGCTGCTATCATCTTCTGTACTTGTTTGTTGTGACTTAATTGCTCCATATGTGTGAGTCCTCCAATAACAAGGTTAAACAGGGCTCAAGTGGAGCCGGTAATTTATTCCTTTGGGGACAGAGCAAGTTCTTAAGAAATTAAACCTATCTGCATGGTGGGACTAAGGACATTAAATTCCTCATCATTGTTTTGAACTACACAATTTTTATTCTATTTGTCACATTTTAGTAAGTACCATATGCTTGACTTACATTTGGCATGTTATAAAATTACTATGTTACTGTAGATTGTTTGCACCATGTCTGGATGCTTTCGTTGAAGTTGTACACTTACTATTTTTTGCTCATCTGTTTTTCTGGAATTTGAAAAGCAAGGCCATCTGTAGGTATTGACATAAGAGAATTTTTTTTCATTGAAATGACAATTAATTCTCCCTTGTAACAAGGTTTCATGTAAGGCATAGCATGTTCCTTTTAGGAGTGATTAGTTCTATACTATGCAATTATTATGCACTAAATCTGCTAGTTTAATATTGGTTGGTTCAATATTTTGTTTCTATTCTGATATCCTAGTTTATGACAACATTAACCTTATAGACCTGTGCCCTGTGTTATTGTAGATGAATGATGATGTAATGTAATTGATACATAGTTTTGCTGTTTATTTGACCCCTTATATTGGTCCCTTCTCCATATTTTTCCTCTGCCACAAATTTATCCAAGAATTGATCTTCAAGCTCCCCCACTCTCTGAGTCATACATTTGCCTGTGATTGACTGTCTAGTGTATCTTCATTTGTACTGAAAATAGTTATTGAAGTGTTGGTTTATGGGCTGGCCGCTGGCACCCTAAGTTTCGAACTATTATGGATTTCTGGTTTGTTCATTACGTTGGCATTTCTATGTTTTCAACTCAGACTTCAACACTTGCTTATTGTTGGTTGATTGTTACTTGTTCATCATGATTTCACGACTATAATGTGTAATACAATTCGTGAATTACCTTCCTTTTTATTACCTAGAAACTTACATTTGATTCAGCTATTATACTTCTCGGTTCGATCAACTTCTTTTTTTTTGTTATTATTTTCTTTAGGATTTTCTGTTAGCCTCATTTATGCTTAGTTCTTTTGCTAGTATAGTGAACACTTTTTATCAAACCTGACAAGTTTTGATAAAATCTTCTCACTTATGTTACAGATACTATTCCATGTATGGACATGTGGAAAAACTTGCGGAGGAAATAAAGAAAGGTGCTGCATCTGTTGAAGGTGTTGAAGCCACACTATGGCAGGTAATAATGTGCAACATGCTGCTGCGGTTCAAAAACCTGCTTTCTTTATAGTAGTCTAGACTAACTTATTTATGGATACGGAGAGGTTGAGGAGATTTTAGAATGCAATTGAATGGTCCTATTCTCCTATAAATTTCAAGGTTTGTAAATTGACTAGATGTCTTGTTACAAGTCATTAACTACACTATGTCTCAACTGTTTCATATTCGGTTGCAATGTACATATGTTTCCCGGCATCCTTTTCTAATGCTTATATTTTTCTCCATCGAGCTATTTTTTACCTATGAAATCATTATAAATATGCTTTGTTTTTGCAAAGAGCCTCCTTGATTTGATTCATTGCCTTTCATTTGTTGAACCAAGTTTTCTAAAGTCCTGCTGTTTCAAATTCATATAGATAGGCTTCCCGGGATATATTTGTTAAACAACATTTATAGAATTGAAAATGTAAACGAAGTAATTGTGGTTATATTCGGTACAGGTCCCCGAGACTCTATCAGAAGAGATTCTTGGAAAGATGAGTGCACCAACGAAAAGTGATGTACCAATTATTACACCCCACGATCTTCCCAAGGCTGATGGATTTATTTTTGGCTTCCCAACAAGATTTGGAATGATGTCTGCCCAATTCAAAGCATTTATGGATGCAACTGGAGGTCTATGGAGAACTCAGCAACTTGCAGGAAAACCTGCCGGGATATTCTATAGCACCGGATCTCAGGGTGGCGGACAAGAGACTACAGCGTAAGTTTTTATATCAACATCATATTGTAGACGTACGACAACCAAAACTTAAATGGAACGATGATGAAAACCTAACTTGCACCTAAATCTTTTTCGAATCAATCACAGGTTGACTGCAATCACTCAGCTTGTTCACCACGGGATGATATTCATTCCCATTGGATACAGCTTCGGTGCTGGCATGTTCGAGATGGAGCAAGTGAAAGGTGGAAGCCCTTACGGTGCAGGAACCTACGCCGGTGATGGATCAAGAATGCCATCCGAACTCGAGTTGGCACAAGCTTTCCACCAAGGGAAGTACATTGCCGGAATCACAAAGAAACTCAAGACAGCTACCTGATTTCAGTTTTCAACACACCCCATAATTTGTCCTTTCCATTTTTTATTTTCTCTAGATTTTACAAATATGCAGAAAACAATAATCCTCAATGCCTTGGTATATGCTTGTACGTGTGTTACACCTTACATTGGTTTCGATTTATGGTAAGTTTGCTGGTTTTTCTAATGCCTAAACTGTCTGCAATGTTCTATTATATTCCCCACTTTATAGGGTATTAGAAGTGGTTGCCTTTTTTGGGACCCTTATCTGAATTTCTGGGAAGCTTTTGCAAGACCAAATCGATAGAGATGTCTACCGGTTGCCGTGCTCGAAACCTATATCGACCTAACTATCGTTTTTCTGCCGGAGAATTATCAAAGTTTGAACTTGATGACTGATAGGAACCTAACTTTTAGGTATATGCCAAGATACATACCGCATATTTTGTGCATGAATTACAGAGACGTTTATGGTTGAGGTTGGATTCATTTTGCATTGAACTTACATCTCATATTAACTGATACTTTTTACCTATCTATAGGGCTGAGCATTCAAATTAGCCAAGTTAAAAAATTTCGAGTTCACGAGTCTTATTTTATAACTCGAACTTTATTTGAAACTTTTTTATTCGAGTAGAGTTTATGAAATTAAAGTCGAGTTGTTCGAATTTTTGTTTAAATTTAATTATTAACATTTATCATGTTATGGTATTAATTAATTTTAAATCAAACGACTTTCTATAACCATATACGATATACATATATATTTCTTCATGCATTTTCATATATGATATGCATATATTAAGACAGAGTTAAGAGACTCAACTCGAACTTAAAAATTAATACACTAATTACTGAAAAAATTTGAGTTATTTGTCCAATGGGAGGACGACTCGACAATAGTTAGGAATCAGTGGAGACATTTTTGGCAATTTCCGGATTAGGTACATCAGTTTCATTCCGAATAGGCAACGGAGGCGTCGCTAGAGCAAATGGAGAGACAATGGCATGGCCAGAGGACAATAATTCATGACCATTATGTGGTTAAGAATAGGGTGAATATTAGATCAAGTTGAGTAATTTTTTTGGTTAAATGGGCTGATAGTCTCGAATCGAGTTTTATGAAATTTGATTCGAGTTGTTCGGATTTTTGTTCAAATTTAATTGTAAATATCTGTAATGTTAATATACTTATTCGTTTTAATTTAAATTACATTCTATAACCATATAAAATATACATATATATTTTTCATATGCAATATACATATCATGTAGAGTTGAAAGACTTGACTCGAACTTGAAATCGATACACTAATGACTAAAAAGTTGACTTATTCAAGTTATTCGAGTATCATTTTATAACTCAAACTTTATTTGAAAGTTTTTCGAATCAAATTTATGAAATTAAAATTCGTGTCAAGTCGATTAAATTTTTTGCGCCAAATCAAGTCGAAGAATTCATTTTTTTAGAATCAGGTCGAGTTGTGCTCACTCTTACTTAATAATCCAAATTGTCCATACAATTAAATTGGACTTAATTAACCCATCTAGACTGGGTCAATTCTTATAGCGTTTTAAAAGGCCCATTAACTTAAAGCTTGGAGGCTCAGTAAATAATATTGTAATTTTTAGTTTTCTAAGTTAATTTGGAATATATTCGAAAGTGACTCTTGCAAAATACCCCCATTGCAGATATTTTTTAGGGGAGAAATTCACCGAGGCTTAAAAAGAAATTAAAAATGATTTGGAATTATATATATATATATATATAGAATAACATAATTAATTGTATTTAATTCGACGATGAATACCATATATAAATTAAAGAAAACTACTTTGATACACAAGCCTTTTAACTTTAGGGTTTAGGGTTTAAGGTTAGGGTTTAGGGTTTTAGTGTATAGAGTGTAGAATTTAAGGTTTATGGTTAGAATTTAGAGTTTAAGGTTTGAAATTTGGGTTTTAAATTTTATAAAAGGGTTGTGTAAATTTTTTTACACAGCTTATGTATCAAAATATAACCCTAAATTAGATACCTAATACTCTTTTATAAAAAAAAGCTCAGATAATACAAAAATGTTAGAAAATGTGATACTATCATTATGCTTCAGCAATGGATGACAGATAAAAGTATATCTAAGGGAGCTTTGAAGACAAGTTACTACTTCTTTATGATCCAAATGAAATATATTTCAAATATGATCCAAAATGATGGCTTCACCTTTGTAAACATAGCTTAATTATTGTTGTAGAGAGGGATACATAGGACATAATTTGGACAGCTCAAATGCAAAATGTTTGGAATTAAATTTTAATGGTGGGGCTTACATTATATGATTCTATTTCAAAGAGTGAAATGGAATGGATCAAACTAACATTATAAAATTGATCGATAATTTAATTCAGTTGATTTATATAACCTGAGGACCATGAAATCTCGAGAATCACATAAAAGAAAACTATAGGAGAACAACAATGATCAAAGCCTAGATTCTTTCATTTTGGTACATATTTTATATGGATTAATGTCCTATACACTGGCGGTGGAAACTGAAAGTTTCCACAAGAGTCTTAGTTTTAGGGTATAGAGAGTTAGTTTATGGATAGGGTTTAGGGGTTTAGGTGTAGGGGTTTAGAATTTAGGAATAGTTATTTCAATTTAAGGTTTAGGGTTTAGGTGTAGGGGTTTAGAATTTAGGAATAGTTATTTCAATTTAAGGTTTAGGGTTTAGGGTTTATAAGTTAGTGTTTAGTTTTTAAAATAATATGGTGAGGATTTGAGTTTTAACCTATAAACCCTAAATTATAACCCTAAACCTTAAATTGAAACAACTATTCCTAAATTCTAGCCCCTTAAACCTTATACTCTTAACTAACTCCATATACCCTAAAACTAAGACGCTTGTGGAAATTTTTAGTTTCCACCGCCTGTGTATAGAATATTTAACCGTTTCATATTATATTGGTGTTGTTGTTATTCACTAAAGTGTATGTTAGTTGAGAGAAATTTGTTTTTTTCAACTTTAAAAAGTGAATTTGATCATCCAAGAGTACTGATCCCAAAGCACTGTGGGAGATATGTTTACAAACCTCTTTTTGTAGCCAATTGGTGCAAAAGTTGAGGCCAACTAGAGTAGGAGTAAAGAAATATATATATTTTTAACTTTGTTAGTGCATTTTATTCTTTACTTTGAAGAAAAAGAAAGAGTACAAAAGAAGATTATTAGATTGTAGAATCTCATAAAGTTGTTCATGATTAGTTTGTTATATATGTCAAATGATAGGGTTTTCTTGGAAATTTTTAATTAGCTTTGTTAATCATGAGGTAACCCAAAGCTTTTCCTCAAGTTATAGAAATTAAAAAAAAAAAACACCCAATTTGTAATTACCAAATTCTAACATATTTACAAAGGTGACAAACAACCTTACCTTATTCCAAAATGGTTTAGGAATGATATTGTGGGTTTAAATAAGAGTGAAATTTGATTTAAGGCCTTGAAATTTTATTATATTCGAGTTTAATTTAAAATTTATTTTGTCGAGTTGATTTGAGTTTAGATTGTTCATTTGATTATATCTAATTTTGAATATCAACATTATGAATAAAAGATATGTACGATAATGATAAATAAAAAATTTAACGTTTACACATTTTATCAATTTGACCATTATTATTTATTCATTTGTTCAGTTAAATTTAATCACCAACAGTTTTTAGTCAATTTGTTATGATTTCAACAAAAATATAATTAGACTATTAAACTTTCACGATGATGACATGATAATTCAAGTGTACTTTATTACTGACAATACACTTTGTTTTAATGTGACAGTATATACTAGCTTTCACTATTTTGTAATACATTCATTTTCAAATATATATTGTTTAATTTAAAAATTATATTATGTCATGTTAAGTTGTTAACAATGAAATACACATGGATCATCACACAAATTGCTATATTAACTCCCTAAAAATTCAATAACTTAATTATTACTTTTGCCTAAAATGCACAATTTAACAAAAATAAAGATTAACGACCAAATTTAACTCAAAAAATAAAATAATGTTACCTAATTTATAATGTTAAAGCCACCCTCACTTTAATAATTTAATCCAAGTAAAACAAAAAGGTAACAAACAAATCGTTTACTTGACTTTTTCTTATATTCTCTTTTAATGAACTCGTGTCTCCTAGGATGGACATCATCCGCTTTTCTACTGGAACACTTGTTAAGTTTCAATATATAATATATATATATATATTTTGAAAGCTAAGGTGATTACAAGTAGTATCTGTTCTAAATTTACTCTCCACCATTTGACAATGAACGCTCAATCACCCTGCTGCAGCTGCTGGTGCTCGAACCCGTGTTCTCTAGGAACAACAATCGTTCCCTTAACCACTGAGACAAGTTGGTTCGTGCTTGTTAAGTTTCAATATTAAGACTCTTTTGTTAATAATAATAATAATATATAATAAAGCATTGGATTAAAGTTATTCTAATTTTACCAGTAAATACACATAATAATAAAGTTTTGTATGTCATAACCTTTATAAAAGTAAGTTTTAATGAAGAAGACCTAGGAAAGCCACACATACTAATTATTATGTAGGATATTTTTTTCCAAGGGTCTCCATTGAAAGTATTAATAGAAACTTATGGATAAAAGAATAACATGTTATTTCATTATATATATACAAAATGAAGTTTCATCTCTTCACCTTCCAATAGAAGCTCTTCAATGTGACCACTCAAAAAGCACAAAAGCATGACTGATAGTACTTGTACATACATTCCTCCAATTCTCTCCCTTTATATATATAGAGTATAATTGTCGATATCTAATTTATTGACCGACTAATGCAGATCGAATTATTAAGAAGTCAGGGGCGGAACTACAAATTTATAAAAGGGACCCACAATGCAATTAAAATTTTTAAGGGATTTATATTAAGATTTTAAAAAGATTGGAGGGATTATAGAACTAACTTTACCATTCTAAAAAACCCCTTAGAAAAAAAGTTGGTAAGGATCTACGTCTCCAAAATTCTTATGTTCGTTCGTATTTATAAAAAATTTATTATGAGACGACCTTTTTAACTCAATTTATTAATTTATAATGTTAAAATTTAAAGAATTAAGGCTGAAAGGAGGAGCTGGGAGTAGGCCACCTTCTGACTTCCACTAACATATTCCAAACAAATAAGAAAATAAAAAGTGAGATTTCCAATCAAATGACAAACCCCCACAATTCCCTTTCTCAATATTTCAACAATTTCATTATTCTTCTCAATTTCATCCCTTTTCTTCTTAAATTAAAGGTAGTAGTAGTGGCACCTGGTGTAGGTAACACAAAAACAAAACCCTTTCTAAATTAATCTTGAAACTATTTTCTCTGAATTAATATTCCTAATCCAATAAAAACAACTTCTGATCTCATAATAATTATTCTTCAATTATTACAAAAACAAATTTATATATATATGTATCTCATTTTGCCTGTTGTTGGCCCCCTCTTCTTTGAAGAGTCCTTTTGTTTTCCTTCATTTTTCCCTTCTGGGACTTCACCTTTCAATGTGGACATCTTTCATTCTTCCCCACAAACAACTTGTCTAGGGTTTGGATTTCCTGATAAGAATATACACCAACAGTTGCACAGAATCTGTTCCATTTACATATATATCTATCTATTTGTCTATCTATCAGGCCCCTTTTTTTCTCTTCACTTTCTACCTGAAAGTTCCTCCAAATGTCGGTGTCCAGAAATCGACCGGCGAGTCGTGTGTCAACGGAAACGTGCTGGAGACCGGCACCAAGCATAGTCCTCGACTTCTTAGATCTTGTTTAGGCCCTTCAGGGTCCTTGGATTTCTCAGGATTCTGCCATTAATGCAATAGGAAATGCTTAATCAAGTATATATGAAACTATATGTATGTAGCATGAAACATATACTAATGTTTTATTAGTACCTGCTGGTGTTGTATGGAAGCTTCATTGTTTTTCATGTATGGGGTACTTAAAACCTGATATAAAACAAAACAAAACAGAACCCTTGTCAGAAAACTGCTGATATTTTATGTTTTGTAAGGAATTAGTGGGTGTTAATGGGAACTTACACCGACTTGTTCATGTAGGAATTTTATGTATTCAATGGCTTCAGAGAGCACTGAGGCTGTATCAGTCTACATATAAAAGTAATCAAAATTATTTGTATCAATTCTGATGAACAGAAAACAGTGTTTGTTGTTCAAGAAAGTAAAGTCAGAAAATTGAAAAAAGATGACCAGAAAAACTCACTTTTCCGAAAGGTGAAACCAATTGTTGGAGTGCAGTGATTCTGTCCCCCATCTTCTCTTTTCTCACCTGTGATTTCCAATCAAAGCTATTGAATTTGAAAACAAATTCCACAAGGGAAATCAAATCCTGTTGTGAAAAGTTTTATCAAACTCATGGTACCTTAAAAGCTGGCATAGTTGATGGGGTTTCATTTCGTGGCCTTTTGGAAGTGGGTTCGTTTCCACTTTTCTTCACCACAGTGCTTGAGTCCCGAACTTCGGATATATTCTGCTGACATACGAAAAAAAAAAGAAGGAAAATCTTAAAATACATAAATATTCCAAACCCTAATATAGAAAAATCTGATAGTAAAAGATTCTTTTTTTACCTTTGGTTTTTCATCCAAATTTCCTGTTGGAAACTGGGTTTGCAATGAAGGGAAAAACCCAGGCCTAACATGATCACCAATGGGAGCTGCAGATGGGTTCCAAAAAGGAGCATTGTTTGAGAAATGTAACTGTCCATGGAGCTGATGTTGTTGCTGTTGTTGTTGTTGATGATGATGATGGTGTTTTGGTGGTGAACTTCTCAAGAATTGTGGCACTTTGGACCATGAATTAGGCAACAATTGATCATTAGTTGTCATATTCATTCCATCTTGATAATTGATCGAATGTTGATGTTGTTGTTGTTGTTGATGATGATGATGATGTTGTGGTTGATTCTCAGACCCCAATAGTCCTTGCAGGATCGTCGGATGGCTACCGTATAAAGCCGCGGTGGTCGAGTCGATCGGAAAACTCGAAGGCAGACCCTGGCATGTCACGGTGCTATCACTTGAACTTCCATGGGGACTGAACTGAGATTGATCCAGTGAAAACCCTCTATTCATTTGCTGCTGATGATGATGATAGTTTGCATTGGATGGACTCAAGTTATGGTCTTGAAGCATAGACCTGAAACTTGTCTCACTCTTCTCCCCACGGCTGTTTCAACAAAGATTGAACCTTTAAAACTTAAAACTTAAAACCAACAATTTCTGAGTTCCCAAAGAATAAATATTTTTCAACAACTTACAGCAAAGCTTGGTTCCAATCCATGGCTTGAGAAGAAAGCCCCAACCCCATCATTTGTAAATCCATAGCTTGAAGCTTCTGGTTATCCTGGAAAACAACCGAGCTACCCGAGACCGATGAGACCGAATCCATGGAAGACCTGGCGGCAGCTGCTGTTTTGATATCAGCCATTTCAGTCGCCCAACCAAAGCCTCCCAAGCTATTATTAAGACCAGAAGATGAAGAAGAAGAACCAGCAGTTCTAGATGAATCCCACCAGTTTGTTCCTGTGTTAAACTCATCTGCCATGGCTAAAAAACTCAGCTCCTGCTCCTGCTCCTCCTGCTGCTGCTGTTGCTGTTGGGGTTGTAATTGTGGAGATGGGTGGTTTTATGGTTGAATAAAATGATAGAAAACGATTTGCTGCATCTCAGGTTATATATATATATATAGATAGATAGATAGATAAACATGAAGCAGCCTAAGGATTAAGAACAGGTTAATTGGGAGTGCTACAGAGAAACAGGTAAGCAAGGTATTGTGGTTGACATTTCTGGGGGTGATAAGACAAGGGGAAAGGTCATTTTGAAATTGAATTTTATCAATTTCTTTTTTTCTGTTTTGGATTTTAATCCTTTAGATGCTTTTTAACTTTCTATTAAAGCTGAAATTATTTTTTATTGACTTAAATTTACTTTTTGTTATCTAAATTATATGCTATTTTCTCAAGTTGACACTTAAAGAATTTATTCCTAAAATAATACTTAAAAAATTCTGCTCTCAAAATAGTACTTGAATTAAGCATTTTCTTTTCGGTTGGTACTTTAAAAAATTTTGCTCTTAAATTTGTACTTGAATTATACACATTCTCTTAAATTGGTACCAAAATTTATACATTCTATTGATTTGGTTTTAATTTCAAACAAATCAATAACTTTAACCTTCTATATTTAAAAATTCTATCAACTTACTACTTTTTATTTTTTTCTTCCAAAAATATTATATTACTTTACTGGTATAATAAAAGTTTAAAGCTTGTTGTTTTACTACAGAAGGCAGTTTATTCAATTGTTGCTTTGATCAAATAGACTAGTTTGGTTTGACAGTATCATACAAATGACTAAATTCATGAATTTTTTAAATATGAACGGATAAATTTACTGAATTATTTTGAGTTATGATCAAATAGATATAATGTATAAGTTTCGGGGTCTAAATATATTAATAAAAATATCAAAACTGTGGATGAAATTAAAGTTCGGGTATCAACTTGAGAGCACAATTTTTTAAGTACCAACTTGAGAAAATGTGCATAATTCAGGTACCAACTCGGGATAAAAAAAATTTATGTATCAATTTGAGAGAATGTGCCTAATTTAGATATCAAATTTATATTGAAACCTTTTTATAAAATGTATATGTTTTACAATTTTATATATATTGAAATTTTGAGTTTTTCTCTTTTTAAAAAAATGAGTTTTGAAAAAAAATTCTCTCTTATTTAAGTATATTTTAGTATTTTAATATTTTGATTGATGAATATATTTTTGTATCTACTACCGGGGGAAATTGTATATGTAGAATAGATTGTAGGGTTTGCTTTCCTCAATTAATTCATGCCAAGGATTTGATTATTTTTTTTCATTTAATTGAATTTTATGTTTTTAAAAAATTAACTTGAATTTCTAAATTTTATAATTTCATCTCATTTTTATAACAAATATTTGACATTGTCCTTAATATGGAGGTTGCAAATTCAAACTTACTTAATCGTGTAATAATATAATGGTTATTTGACTCATACTCGATGGGTTTCGACTCGATCTGATTTTATAAGGTCTGGTTTTTTGAAGAAATTTTGAGTTCGGGTTCAAATTTGAGTTTTTAGGATAAGGTCAGGTTTGAGGTGAAAAATACTCTACCCGACCCGAAATAATAGTTTAATTTTATTCTAAATATTTAGATATAATTACTACAATGCCCTTCTTTATATATATATATATATATATATCTCAATTATCTCTCTATTTTGTCTAATAAAATAGAATAATTATTATAATGCACCCTCTTTATTTTTATTTTTTTCAATTAGCTCCCTATTTTATCGAATAATAATAAAAATTGATAATTTTTAATTTATGTCGAGTCGGGTCGGTTTCAAGTACACTAAAATTCGGGTTTAGGTCGGGTGGAACATCATAAAATGTCGGGTCAGGTTTAAATGGAGGTGTTAAATTTTCGGGTTGAGTGCAGATCGGCCAAAACCCGACCCATGGCTGTAATATCCTTCACCGTAATTTAATTAAATATATATATAAAATTAATGAATAAATTAAATATTATAGAGAAAAAAACAGTTGTGATGAAATTATCATCACTCATGATTCAAATTTAATTGGGTAAGACCTAATTTGATGCCCTGGTATTTATTTCAATCTCATCAAAGTTGGCATCATTATGTTTATAGCTACCATTCGAACTAATGGTCATACTACCCAAAAGAAAGGAAATATTAAATTCAAATTCTCAAAACCAAAGACAAAGTAAGATATTGGCTACATTACAACAACATATGCACAAACAGACCAACCAAATCAGTAAATATAGTATGTTTTTTCACTATCATTGTCTAAAACCCATTATTGTTGAATTTGTAGATTTAATAAATTTGTCTTATTTATAATTCAAACAAGTGAAAACTAGACACCCCCCTCTACTTATTATCCTTAACCCAAATCGATCATTGAGATTGTAGAATCAGTCCCAACAAGTGCAACCATTTTTTTTTATAATGTTAACTGAATTTTATTTTAAAAAATTATAAAAGATATTACAAATACAATGCTTTTAGAAAGGAGAATAATGGAAACTAGTCTACCAAAAGCTCATACAAAAACTTAAAAGTGTAAAGAAAGGTAAATATTTTCATAGAGATTAGCATACCGTCAAAATTCAGAAGCCTTCTTGAATCTTCTTGTCTCTGTTCAAACGAGATGCATTACAGGATGAAAAAGGAGTTGTAAGCGAGTCAAACTATCAGGCAGATTGCTCCGCTACCCAGGACTAATTACATCGGCAAACAACAATAAACTGAGTGTGGATCTATCTTTCTATGACCACCGACAGAATCATAATAAGAAACTAGCGTCTTGAAAATCTCTATACGAGCACCAAACGACCACTAAAGTATGTTAAAATCATGTCAGAACGACAAATGAAACGAAACAATAAAAACAAAGAAAACGTGCCACATATAGGCAGAGAAAAAGCATGACACAAGAGAAGAGATTCTTATCAAAATAAAAAATTAAAAAATTAAAAATATAACAAAAAAAAAAAGAAAAAGAAATAATTTACACCGGCGATCGACAATCTCGATCATCGGCTAATTCAAAAAAGTGCAACAAATTTTCTTAAACTTATATAATTGTATAATTATAATTTGTAATACTAGATATGACTATAGAATTAAAATTTATTGTAATTACACGTCAATATAATTATTAAAAATAAATATATTTTTCATATAATTACATTATGGTATTCAAATACGTCCTGGACTTTCTTTTGTTATTATATCACCTTATATTTATCTCTATAATTCTATGTAAACTCTAGAATTTCCTCTATGTATCTCCTCTATTATTGAGGTCATGAATATAATAATATTGCTTTTGCACCATATTTTACAATCGCTTGAACCACTACTAGAGCTGGTTAGAAACTTGGGATGCAAGTTGACACTCAAAAATGCTTTTAAAATAATTTTTATAATAAATATTAAAAACAAAATTGACATCCCTCAAAGGAAACTAAACCCTTGTTTATCTACACTCATTCAAGAAAAATATTGTCTATAATTATTTTTTTAAATATAACACCGTAACTTAAATTTTTTGACAAATTTTCGAAGTCTAAATGATGGAGCTGTTATTTTTTCTTCATGCAAAAGAAGAATAAATCCTTCATGCAGCAGTGTGGAAAAATAATATCTTACATGAATTCGATAAATAAATTATTAATTTTTTATAAATATCAATATCTGATCCATTATTAGCCTAATCCGATTGAGAATTCAAAACAATTCATATACAATTTTTGGGGGGATTAATTTGAGGATTGATGAAATAAATTGTTGTTGGGACACGCAGGATGATTGTTTAAAGCAAATCAAATTTGAACTTGAAAATGTAAAATGATCATAATAATTAATTTTTGACCATTTAATTAGAATTTTTTTTTTGTAATTATCAATGAACCCATTTCCAGTTTTAGAATGCAGTAAATGTTCAAAATTCTTACCTTAACTTTTCTGTTTTAATTTGCAGTCATTTCTTAATTTTTGTCGTGAGTGAATGGTTTATCCCAATTTCAGTCAATAAAAGTTAATTCCAGTTTAAATTTTCTTTACTTTTTAATAGTCAAGAAGAAATTTTGGAATTCCATTACCATATATTATCTTTATGTCATTTCCAAAGTAATGTTCTTACAAACAAATTCAGTGTTTTCCATGTGGTTTGTTTTCTTATCCATCGATTAAGACTTTTGTTGGTACATGTCGATGAAGATATTTTGAACCAAATAATCCATTCTTAATTCAGAATGTTTCATATTAACGTTGAATATCCCGTTAATTGTATGTGGAATTTTTTTTTATAAATGTTTTAATTAATATTGATTGTAATTGTATTCAAAACACTTTTCATTTTTTTTAAAAAAAAATATAATTTCTTGAAATTTAACTTTTCTATATATAAAAAATTTAGAAACCAATTATAATTTATGGCCTTAATTTTAAAATGGTCCCAAATTTTTGAATATTTCAGTTTCATCATCAAATTATTATTTATGTTATATTATGCTATTACATAATACACATTAGTGTACCATTACCAATTTTTATACGATTTTATTGACAAAAAATATGATTAGCATATATTGATAATATGAAGATGAAAATATAATAGGCATAATGTCAAAAAAATGCCTTTAACGCTTGACTGGATAGTCACTTGGCTCATTTTTTTAAGCACTTTAACTTCCAATGTCTCATTTTGGGTTAAAATATCTCCTCCGTGGATGAAAAAACTGTTAGTCATCTGAAGATAAACAACTTGAAAATGATTTGACACAATGGCACATCGACACAAAAAATAATTTTATATTTTGTATAATTATTTTTAATTGATGTGTCATTCTGTCAAGTTAGCACATTTGTCTATATGACACTGCTATAATAACATGTAGTGACATGTAGGTTTGTCTCGTCATTACAAGTCATTTACCGTTAGTCGACCAACAATTTTCATCCACATATTGGTCATTTTAGCCTAGAATGAAACGTTGAATGTTCAAAAAAAGAATTGAGATTAAAGTGACTATCTAGTCAAACGTTGAAGAATTTTTTTGACATTATACTAATATGATATCGAAAAGTTTCGGGACTAGTTTAAGACGAGTTACAGTTTGAAGATGAAATAAGAACGTTAAAAAATTAGGAGTTAATTTAGAATAAAAATAGTTTAAAGTTTAAAAATCAATTTAAAACAATTAGATAATGTAATTCCTTTGTACCAAATATTATTTATTAATAAAATAAAATTAAGAGAAAAGTAAAGTAAAAGGATGAAAAGGAAAGCGGTGGTTGAGAGGCGGCAGTGGAAGCGAAAGACAAAAGAAGACTTGCAGTTAGTCTCTTAAACATATTATTAATATTAATATTAATATTAATTTACAAAAAGCGTGCGTCATCTTTCCCTTCGTATGACCTTTGAAATACTTAAGTCAACGAGTGGGGTCCACGCGGCGTGCGCGCGTGCGAGGACACACGGACCCCACTCCCCCTCTCTCAGAGTCAGAGCCCCGAAAATGACCATTTTTATTCTTCCCTTCTCCTTCCTAATCATTCGCCCCCACCTTCGCCCCTTGTCTTGTGTACATCTCACGTACCCATCAATTCTATTATTATTTTTTTTCTTTTATTTTCCACCCTCTTATTCAATAACAAAATATTATTTTTTATTAAACAGCGAGGAAAATACATTGTTAAGATAAATGTTAAATTCGAACTTATAAAAAATAGAACAATATAAATATTTTTAATCACTCGATCAATTAATAGATCTTAATAATAAATATTATTTTAGTTGTTCTAAAATAATGACCATGTTTAGTAAATAATGATTTGAGCAAAAAAATAGATGTTTGAGTTAAAGTTAGAGATTTGATCGGTCAAATTCGCTAATTTGGATGTTTGGTGAATAGCGGATTGAAATAACCGATTGAGGTGAAACCTCTAATTTTGAAAAAGGTGCTAATAAGAGCTTTTTGAAATTAGAAGTTTTGACATAAGAGTTATAAAGACTCTTTTATCTCTAACAATTATAATAAAAAAACTCTAAAAACCCTAAATTTAACATTTTCTATTTTAATTATTTACCCTCACGTATTTACATTGTGACATTTGTAAACTAATACTTTTTTTTTTCTTTTAGTTCTCACACATTTATATTTGTATTTAAATTTATAATCAATTAAATTATATTAAAAATAATTATTTAAATAATAAATTAATATATATGTCCTTTTTAAATATGTTTAGTAATATTATATTAAAAATATTTTTCATAATGTAATTAATATTAATAGATACAAAATACTGATAACTAATAAACTATTCAAACAAGTATCAAATATAATCATCTTCTTATATATCATTTTGTTTGTTTAAATAATTAAACAACTATCAGCTATCAGTTAATTTTACTAAACACCTTTATATAATCAACTAATACAATCTGCTAGTCAAATCAGCTATTAATTAATGTATCCGTTATCGACTAATATATCTGCTATCAACTATCCGCTAGTTACCAAACAATACCAATATTTTTCTTCTTCATTTATCCATTAGATAAATTCACAAAAAAACTATAATGTTTGTGAAAGAATTAATTAAACTAACTTCCCAAACAAATTTGTACAATATCAAAAGGAGCCAATAAATTTAGGGGAAATATTTTATGCAAATGCTATCGGAAAAAAATCGCAAGCGCTTAAGTTTTAATGTTTGTGAATTTAAATTAGGGTTTATGGGGTTAGAATTCATAGTTTGTGTTTAGAATTTAGATTTTAACAATAAATCTTAAATACTAACAATAGACCCTGACACACGTCGTATAGTGTCAAAAATAAATCATTAAACTCAAATAAATAAGAATAAAAACAGTATAGCAAGAGTAAGGGTCGATCCACAGGGAATAGGAATTTTAACACCCTTTCGTTATAACTTAGACCAAGAAACCTATAAAAATAAAAGAGGTTTTAGAGAAGTGATTTGAGTAATAAAATAATAAGAACGAAAAATAAATATTGAAAATGGATTATGGATTAAATTAGCCTCAAGCTACGCTTTGACCACGACATCTTCGATCACTGAAATTGATTTTTCTTCAACTTTCTTGCCGGTTACAGTCTACAAGGCCCAACCCTTGCAACTTACTTCTCTTGGGTAAATTTGACTCCCATGGCAATCCTTGAAATCAAGCTTTAGTTGGTTAGCTACGACAATCGATGCTAACTCACGTCTGAGTTAGTGCTGGAGAAGCCCGTGCTCGGATAATCGTCTCGATGAGAATTATTTCCGATTTTGATTCCCCTTAGTGGACCGCCACTAAGTTTGTTCTTAGGGAGTTGAATTGGCTACAAGCTTTTCCTCGTCCCCAACGATGGATCTAAACCACTTCAACCCGATGCGCGCTCTCGGAATGAAACAATTGAGATGCCTAAAGATTAGACCGATTGCCTAATCAATTTTACAGAGAATCTAAAAAAGAGTTGTTGAAGAATTGAAGTACTTTTCTAATCTCACGAGTTTAGTCGGGTTTGGCGTTGCTTTTGGCTAAAGGAGATTTAGTTAAGCATGATTGGTGAAGAAACCATACTTAATAAAATAAAGAAAGAAATGGATAAAATGGAAATGGAGAAAATAGAGAGCTTTTATTAAACTCAATGAAGAAGAGAACAATAAATGACTGATGATTTAATTCACCCTCAAAGTGAGGTATTTATAGTAGTTGAAAACCCTAAAAACCTAAGATGATAAATCCCAAATTTAAATTAAATTACAAAAGATAAATGTTCAAGTTTGAATTTTAAAATAAAAAATCCAGATGATAAGCTATCTGATAAGTGCACTAATAAGTTATCTGCTTTGCTGACGTCAGCTTCTATAAGGTGCTGACGTGGCGCCCAGTCAGCATTCATGCCCTGGTTCATGCCCATGAATCTGCCCACGACTCTAGTATTTTTCTGCAGCATTCCAACTCATTTCCAACATTACGTAACCTGTACGAGAACAACATAAAAATAGCCCAATTAAGTCCTTCAAACATATATTCGATCAAAATAAGGACTAAAAACATAACCAAAATAAATACTTATCAAATTCCCCCTCACTTATCCGATGCTTGTCCTCAAGTATCAAAATTAAACAAACTTAAGTTCAAGTTTCTATCCTTAATTTCACGAAGTCTCAAAGGTTTCAATATGATTAAGTATCTAAATATGAAAGAAAACTAAGGAGCAAAAATAGATAAATGGCAAAATTAAGAATTTAAAGCAAAAAATGACATTCTAAAACCCTACTAACATCAATGATGCAAACCAAGTACCCTCACAAAGAATCGCTCATGTCACTCAAAGTGTTTAAGGGTAGAGAAAAATCACTCGAGCCAAAGCTAATTAGAGCATAACCATATGCTTGTGTTTAAATCTAATCTCCACTACTAACATGAATATGATGCAAAAATCAAGAGGTCTTAAAGAAGGGTTGTAATGGGGCTAAGGTAAGGGTAGGACAAAGGCTGAAAATAAGAGTTAAAATTCAAGACAAAAAATCATCCAAAAAAATATATTCGAAACTTTTTTTTCATTCGAACTAAAACTGTTTTGCAGTGTATTTTTTTCGAACTGCATTGTTTTTTTTTCTGTAGACTCGAACGATTTCCTGCACTTCCTTTTTTTCTGCACTGCATATTCGAACAGTTTTGCACAGTATATTCGAACAATTCTGCACAGTATATTTTCTGCTGCTGCACTGCACTTATTCGAATCTATTTTTTTAAGATGATTTTTATCTTGAAAAAGGGGCAAAAGTAATGGAATTAAGAAAAAATGGATTAGGCTTAAAATGTGGTGATTTTCAAGAAAAAAGCCAAGGCTCAAAAATTGTTTCACTAGGGGAAATTAATTAAAGAGTAAGCAATTTGTTTGGGAAGAGAAATAGCTAAAACCTAGTGCCTCTATCATATTTAAGCATCATATTCAATCAATGTAATCTCAAAAAGAATTTAAACACAAGTTCTAGAATGCAACTAATTTAGCTAGGCACACTCAAAGAAACAAAGAGCAAATATAATGCATGCTCATTAGGCTCAAAACTCACAAAAATTGTCTTGTGTACCTAGTTAAGCATCATTTGAAGTAGAGAAAGAAATGTCATATAAAGGATTTTAATCAAAAATTAATCATGCCAAAATCTACTATGCACCTAGAATTTTCTAACAAGATAGATACAAAACCATATGAAAACGATGAGACAAGGCAAAACTAAGGATTAAACGAAGAACTTAAATTAAATAAAATCAAGAAAACAAGAGAACAACCAAACGAATAAGCAATATGAAAATTTGACAAGCATATCTCCCCCCTCACTTAATGCATTTTGTCTCAAAATGAACATAAAATAAAATACAAAAGAAAGAGGTGAAAATACTCCCCGATTGCAGAAGAGCATGTTTCGGTAGTGGGCTCCGAGTATGGTGTAGGGGCGGAGGCGAGCTTGCTGTCGAGTTCGGACCATGGTGGTGGTAATGGTGGACGATCGGGTGATGAAGGTCGAAGATGAAGTGATAATGACGGCTGCAGAATAAAGAAAAAAGTAAGGGAAGAATTATGTTAGTTTTTTTTTAAATAAAAGGGTAAAAAATTTACAAAAGGATAATTTTATTTTAAATTTTTAGATATAGTTGATAAAGATATATATATATATATATATAGATTAAAAAGATATATAAATATAGATTAATAATTTAAAAGATATATATATAGATTATGATTTAAAATCAATAATAATTTTAGGATAATAAAGATAAGGGTTAAATTTAAAAATAAATAAGATAATAGATAGATAAAGAGAGAGATATATAAAATAAGAAAAGATAAAGGAAAAATAGACGTGGGTTTTAAAAATAATAAATAAAATAAGAATAAATTCAAAATTGAAAAAAATTAAAATCAAGAAATAAATAAAGAAAATGGGTTGCCTCCCATGTAGCGCTTTATTTAACGTCGTTTAGCTTGACGACATGGTTCAGACTACATGCATTGCGACAAATACTTCTTCCAGTTCTTGCGCTTTATCCAACTGAGTATTTCTCTACGAGAAATTTTGCGATTATGGAGTTTTTTTACTAGAAAAATTTCTCTTTCACTCTTCAATTTATCTAGAGGTAATTTTAACTCCAAATTCGATTCCTGCAAAATGAAAGAAAATATTTTAAATTTTGATGGAGTTAGGCGTAAATCAGAATGAACAGAAGAAACATTTTTCAACTCCTTAATTCCTTTGTCGTGATCCTTCAAATCCCTGCACGAATCATCAACAGATTTAGATTCTATAAATTCTTCAACGGCGGGCTCAATAACATCTATAAAATTTATACTAGCAACATTATCAGGATGTCGCATCGCTTTGTAAACATCAAATTTTACCACCTCGCCATCGAACTCCATTATAAGGATCCCGCTTCTCACATCGATTTTCGTATTTGCAGTACTTAAAAATGGACGACCAAGGAGGATTTCGGAAGAATTATTAGTCCGATCGTTTTCCATGTCTATGACATAAAAATCTGCCGGGAAGATTAAATCTTTTACCTTTACCAGGACATTCTCTAGCAATCCTTCCGGGTAAATTATGTATCTGTCCGCCAGTTGTATTGTTACCTTCGTATCCTTCAAAGGCTCAGCAGAAAGTGAGTTATAAAATGAAAGGGGCATAACATTAATAGAGGCCCCTAAATCACACATTGCTCGTTTAATACCCACTTTACCGATTTTGCAGGGAATGGCGAACATACCCTGGTCCTTCAATTTTGGTGGCAACTTTCGTTAGAAGATCGCCGATACATGTTCTCCTAGATTAACCTTTTCAACTTCAATAAGGCGACGTTTATTAGTACATAAATCTTTAAGGAACTTAGCATACCTTGGAATTTTTCGGATTACATCGAGGAGTGGAATATTGATCTCTACTTTTTGGAACACATCTAAGATTTCCTTTTCTTCTGCTTGTTTGTCTCTTTTCATCAATCTCGATGGGAAGGGAGGTGGCACGTCATAGGGGGACGGTTTAGGGGTCGGGTTCGGTGTATCTTTTTCAACGGGAGATGTTGTCTTTTCTTTACCTTTCTTTTGAACGCCTTCCTTTGTGGCTTTTGGTTCGATGATGGTATCGCTTCGTAGAGTGATGGCATTCACAGTCTCTCTTGGATTGGGCTTCGTTTGAGAAGGTAATTTTCCTTTGGATTCTAAGCGACTTACCGCTAAGGTCAATTGACTTATCTGTTTGTCAATTTCTTCAAAGTGAGCTTCGGTTCTTAGTTGAAATTTTTATTGGGCTAGAGCTAACTTTTCAACAATTGACTCCAACGATGGCTTCTGTGGTTGATATTGTTGTGATGCAATTGGTTGATAAGCTTGATTTGGCCTCTGGTTTTGCGCGTAACCGAAGTTTGACTGGTTTCTCCATCCCTGATTATATGCATTTCCTATGACATTGGCTTGAGCGATATCATCTTCCTGAATCATCGGACAACAGTCTGTCGGATGTTTTGGACTAGTACAGATTCCACAAAGTCTAGTTGTTTTCCTTTTATCTGCAACAAGAGTTTGCACTATTTCAGCTAATTTATCAATCTTATTTTCCAAAGAAATTGTACTTATCTCGTGAACCCTTCGAAGTGGTTCGCTAGATTGGTTGAATCTTTGAGAATTGGCGGCCATGGTTGATATCAGTGTTTTAGCCGCTGTTGGGGTCATATTGACTAGAGCTCTGCCGCTTGCTGCATCTATTACTTTCATATCCATAGGCGCCAATCCTTCATAAAAATACTGGAGGAGGGTTTGTTCCGACAACCCATGTTGTGGACAATTTGCACACAACTTTTTAAACCTCTCCCAGTATTCATATAAAGATTCAGCTTCTTTTTGTTGAATGCTCAGGATGCTGCGCCTAATTTCGCTTGCTTTTGCTGCAAGGAAGAACCTGTCAAGAAAAAGTTTAGCCATGTCAGTCCATGTTGTAACAAAATTATGGGGTAAATCAAATAACCAATCTTTTGCTATATCTGCTAAAGAAAATGAAAAGGCTCTAAGTTTGATTTGGTCATCGGATACTCCCTATGGCTTTGTGCTTAGACAAACCATGTGAAATTCCTTCAAATGTTTGTGAGGATTTTCTGTTGGCAAGCCGTGAAAAGTAGGTAGAAGGTGGATCAAACTCGTTTTCAGCACGAACGGTGTTTCGCCATTTGGAAAGGTTATACACATTGGTTGTTGGCCATCAGGCGCCGCATTTAGTTGGCGAATGGTTTGATTTTCGTCTCCCATTGGATTTGGTTCGTAGTTCGACTCTGCTTCGGATGTGATTTCTAGATCGCGTTCGAATCTTTGCTGGCGTCTTTTGTTTTTCTTTTCCCGAAGTGTTTGTGCGTTTAACTTTCGGGCTAGTGCTTCGATTTCCGGGATGAGTTCAAATTGTTCTCCCGGATTGCTCCTGGTCATAAATCAGATAAAACGATATTAGTACTTTGTCATACTCCCCGGCAACGGCGCCAATTTTGACACGCGTAGTATAGTGTCAAAAATAAATCCTTAAACTCAAATAAATAAGAATAAAAATAGTATAGCGAGAGTAAGGGTCGATCCACAGGGAATAAGAATTCTAACACCCTTTCGTTCTGACTTAGACCAAGAAATATGTAAAAATAAAAGGGGGTTTTAGAGAAGTGATTTGAGTAATAAAATAATAAGAACGAAAAATAAATATTGAAAATGGATTATGGATTGAATTAGCCTCAAGCTACGCTTTGCCACGACATCTTCGATCACTGAAATTGATTTTTCTTCAACTTTCTTGCCGGTTACAGTCTACAAGGCCCAACCCTTGCAACTTACTTCTCTTGGGTAAATTTGACTCCCAGAGCAATCCTTGAAATCAAGCTTTAGTTGGTTAGCTACGACAATCGATGCTAACTCAAGTCTGAGTTAGTGCTGGAGAAGCCCGTGCTCGGATAATCGTCTCGATGAGAATTATTTCCGATTTTGATTCCCCTTAGTGGACCACCACTAAGTTTTTTCTTAGGGAGTTGAATTGGCTACAAGCTTTTCCTCGTCCCCAACGATGGATCTAAACCACTTCAACCCGATGCGCGCTCTCGGAATGAAACAATTGAGATGCCTAAAGATTAGGCTGATTGCCTAATCAATTTTACAAAGAATCTAAAAAAGAGTTGTTGAAGGATTGAAGTACTTTTCTAATCTCACGAGTTTAGTCGGGTTTGGCGTTGCTTTTGGCTAAAGGGGATTTAGTTAAGCATGGTTGGTGAAGAAACCATACTTAATAAAATAAAGAAAGAAATGAAGAAAATGAAAATGGAGAAAATAGAGAGCTTTTATTAAACTCAATGAAGAAGAGAACAATAAATGACTGATGATTTAATTCACCCCCAAAGTGGGGTATTTATAGTAGTTGAAAACCCCAAAAACCTAAGATGATAAATCCCAAATTTAAATTAAATTACAAAAGATAAATATCCAAGTTTGAATTTTAAAATAAAAAATTCGGATGATAAGCTATCTGATAAGTGGACTGATAAGTTATCTGCGTTGCTGACGTCAGCTTCTAGAAGGTGCTGACGTGGCGCCCAGTCAGCATTCATGCCCTGGTTCATGCCCATGAATCTGCCCACGACTCCAGTATTTTCTGCAGCATTCCAACTCATTTCCAACATTACGTAACCTGCACGAGAACAACATAAAAACAGCCCAATTAAGTCCTTCAAACATATATTCGATCAAAATAAGGACTAAAAACATAACCAAAATAAATACTTATCAAACCCTAAATTCTAATCATAACCCTTAAATTATTAACTACTAAACATAAACCCTAAATATTGTAGCCTAAAATAAATACTTAAACCCTAAAACTAAGACACTAATATAAATTTTTTATTTTCCACTGTCAGTGCATGTATAATTACCCATAAATTTATTATCAAAACCGAATAAATTGATTAAATAATTTTTTTGGTTGAACTACTGGTATTCAACCTATTTGTTGACTAATCTGAATGGGATTTTGCATAAGCCTATTATGAGGAAATTCTCTCAACTTAATTTTTTTCATTCACAATATCAAAATTTATACCTCTGAACTTAAGACCTAACACATCGTCCGGCTAGACAAAAACAAATTTCTTCTTAACAAAACGGAAAAATGACAAGATCAAAACGACTTTCTTCTTAGCCAAATCGAAATTTCTAACTTGGTATTACTTTTGCTTTTCGATATTTATTTATAAAAAAAAATTATCATTGGTAAATTAAACATATATATGCAATTAACCAAACGAAAATTATATCAGTTCGGTTTAATTCACTACTTGCTCACCTTAATAATCCATAAGATTAGATACTACAAATCATTGCCAAATCATAAGCTACAAATATTTTTAAGTGTTAGAGATTGAACCAAGTCATGGAAGCATTCACCTCCTTAAAAAAATTGGATGCATCAATTGACCTCTAGTTTGCTTAATAAAAAAATATTAAATAGATTAATCTTAACCATTTTTTAATTTTTTTATTAATTTTTTTTGTGTGTGAAGCAAAGTACAAACTACACATATAGTATTAATGGGTAGAATTGTTGGTCCAAGGAAAATATTAATGTCAATGAGAAATTATAACACTTTGTGTATTTGTAAAAAAAAATAGTTTAAAGAGTCCTATATAGGGATGGTAATTTGACATGTTCCTGTCAGATCTCGACTCGACCCGATTCGATAGGGGAGAGTTTTTTAATTAAAAAAATTAGGTTCGGGTCGGGTCAGGTTATTAGAGAAATAAAGTCGAGTCGAGGCGAGTTCATATTTAGGGTGAAAATTTTCCGACCCGACCCGATCCGATATATTTATATATATTTTTATATTTAATTTTTATTAATTTTTTCGGGTCGGGTCGGTCGAGCTTAGTCAGATTTTTTTATTAAAATATCGAGGCCGAGTCGGGGCTGGATAATGTTTTTTTATTATGTCGGGTCGAGTCGAAAATATAATATTTTAGAGTCGGGTCGGGTCAGAACCAGGCGAATGGTTTAAATTTCGAGTCGAAACGGCCAAAAACTTGTCCCGATCTACCCGTTGCCATCCCTAGTACTATACATAAAAAAATCTCATTAGTTTTTGAGAGATTCAAAGTAATCTTTATGATTACATAACAATTATTGAAATAACTCCATAGCTAATGATTAATCATGCCAACCTTAATATTACAAATAAAAACTATTCTTTAGTATCTTTTAGGTCGGGTTTTATTGTTTATATTTAGTGTTCGTGATAAACTTTTTTAAATAATATCATTTTTAGGATTTAAATTTTCTTTTTAAAAAAAATATAATACACTTTATCACTATATCCAACATTAATTAATCGAAACATTTTTAATACATTACATATCCAACATTTATTAATTGAAATCATTTTAACTCATAAAGAAGGATTATAATAAGGATTATAATAGAACTCAATAAGCGGTCTCAGTGAAAAAACGGATGTTGTTCATCCTAAGAAACCCAAGTTCAATTATTTTGTCTGTAAAGTGTGTGTGCATTATCAAATGATTAAGAATATGTATGAACGAATAATAACTTATAATCATATTTAGACTCTTAACACATGAATGTAAACACCAACGTAATATATGTAAAGATGAATATACATATATACGACGGACAAGGGGAATTTTTGGCCTATTTTCAAGATCTACGAGAAAATGTAATTATTGCACTAACATGCAGGTTTTGAGACAAAAAATTAAGCGTAAATTGCGCCTAGTGTATTTTGGAGGCAGCATATGTCTGTCATTTTCAAATACTGGATTTATGTTACCCATTAAATCCTACGACGTTTTCAATGTGACACAAATTTCATATCTCAATCTTGGTTTGGTCCGGTTGCTTTCACATTTACACTTCCCTAAATTCTTACCTATAACAAGAATGTTTGAGAATATTAACGAAATTTATTGATGTCAAATTATATTTCTAAATTGAAAAAATGGAAAACGTTATTTCCTTTGAGTACAACGGATTCTTTTACATTTATTATAAGATCTACAAATAAATAGATTATTATTTAGTGTATAGACGGTGAAAAATAATTGACTTAAGGGAGTTTGAAGCTCTTAAAGTTTTGAAAAAAATCAATTAAGTTTTTATACTTTTTTTACTCAATTAAATTTTCGAACTCATAGATTAAATTAATTGAGTCATTTGACCAATTTTTTCCTTTAATTTTTGACAAATTTTTTTCTTGAGATATCACAACCATGTGACACATTACATTTCTGTCATGTGACATTTACAAATTTTTTAGAACACCTTTTTTTATAATTTTATACATATTTTTGAATTTTTAGAACTATTGAAGATTTTTTAAATAAAATAAAAAAATGTGGAAATGTCAACTGGCAACACTGTAACACAACATGTTGCACTAACTAATCCAAAAAAATTGTTAGATTTAACAGTCAACGTTAGTCAAAAAGATAAATTGATGGAATTTTTTAATATAATGTCTTAATTAGGTGCAAACAAAGTTTGGGGACTTAGTTGATTTTTTTCTAAAAATTTAAGGGCATATGATATATTAAGCCAAAATAATTTTACAAGCATCTTTAAGATTATAATTTTCACACCAAATAAATTTTAAATATAATTAGTTACAATTAATTTAATCCATAGAGGTTGAAAATATTAATGCTTTTTTGAACTTGAAAGATGAATTCAAGATTGTTAAAGAGAATAAAATAAAAGAAATACCTCTGATTTCATTAATAATAAAATTATACAATCATGTGTTTATATACATAAACTAAGAAGGCTACAACTGATAACAAACTTCACTAACAGAATTAACAACAAAATAAAACTAATTAACTACTTCTTTAACTATCTTCAACACTCCCCCTCAAGTTGGCGGGTGAAAGGCATCTTGAACTCCCAACTTGTTGATCAAATGTTCATACTGTGAAGACCCCAAAGCTTTAGTCAAAACATCTGCTAATTGTTCTTCTGAAGACACATGCTCTGCTTGTATAAAACTATTCTTCGTTTTCTCTCGAACATAGTGACAATCTATCTCTATATGCTTAGTGTGTTCATGAAAAACAGGATTAGAAGCAATTTGCAGAGCTGCTTTGTTGTCACAGTAAAGCTTCATTGGAAGCTTTCTATCAACACCAATTTCTTTTAATACACCATCTAACCAAGTCAATTCTGCTGCTGTCATTGCCATGCTTTTATATTCTGTTTATGCAGAAGACCTTGCCACTGTAGGTTGTTTCTTTGATTTTCAGGAAATCAATGAATTCCCAAGCTTTATACAATAACCAGTGACTGACTTTCGAGTCATAAGACATCCTGCCCAATCTGAATCACAAAAAACTGACAGCTCATAGTTGCTCAAAGCATCCAGAAAGATTCCTTGACCAAGGCTCTTCTTAATGTACCTTATAACTCTCATAGCTGCTTCCAAATGAACCTTCCTTGGTCTATGCATAAACTGGCTGAGATGTTGTACTGCAAAATCTATGCCTGGTCTTGTGTGTGTTAAATAAATGAGTCTTCCGATCATCCTTTGATAAATTGTTTTAACTAACAATTTTTCACTTGTGCTTTCTTGTTGCAAACTATCTTCATATTGTGATGTTATCAGCTTTTGATTCTGTTCTAGTGGTGTTGCAACAGGCCTTGCACCTCCTAGACCAACATCTTCAATTAGCTCAACTGCATACTTCCTCTGATTTAGTATGATACCCTTCTTAGACCTTAGAACTTCAAGCCCAAGAAAATACTTAAGTTCTCCTAGGTCTTTCATCTTAAAACTATTGTGCAATATGTTCTTGATGTCTTCAATTAACCCATCATTATTGCCAGTGATCAGCAAATCATCAACATAAACAAGGATAATCACAATCTTTGCATCCACTTCTTTTATAAACATGGAATAGTCATGCTTACTCTGATGACATCCAGCTGATACAAGAGCTTCTGTTAATTTAACATTCCATTGTTTTGAGGCTTGCTTTAAGCCATATAAAGACTTTTGTAGTCTACACACCATAGACTCTCCCTGACTACAAAAGTCATCTGATAATGTCATATAAACCTCTTCAAGCAAATCACCTTGCAGGAATGCATTGTGAACATCCATTTGCCAAAGAGGCCAAGAAAAAATAGAAGCAAGAGCCAAGATTAATCTAACAGTGGTGAGCTTAGCAACATGGGAGAAGGTTTCAACAAAATCCACACCCTCTTTCTGATTATACCCCTTAGCCACAAGCCGAGCCTTAAATCTCTCAATCTCACCAGTAGACTTAAACTTGATGCGATAGACCCACTTACAACCAATGGGCACCTTACCGGGGGACAAAGGAACCACAAACCAAGTTTTATTTAATTCAAGAGCTAAAATTTCTTCCTTCATTGCTTGAACCCATTCAGGATGTAAACAAGCTTCCTTATATGAAGAAGGTTCAGTGAATTGAGAAGTAGAAGATAAGAAAAGTTGAGTTTAAGAAGGCAAATGAGAATAAGAAATAAAATGAGGCAGGGGATACTGACCTGTAAGAGAAGAAGTGGATTGGTATGTAGCAGTATAATCTGTGAACCAAGAAGGAGGCTTAAAAATTCTAACAGACCTTCTAGACACAAGGGGTGTTCTTGCTAAAGAGTGAGAAATGGGTAAGGATGAAACTGAGGGTGGAACAACAGATGAGGGATGAAGTGTAGGTGATAAGGAATCTGATTGTGGAACAACAGAGGATGGATGAATTATAGGTGAGGATGAATCTGAAGGTGGAACAACAAGTGAGGGGTCATTTGTAGATAAGGAAGAAGAATCTGGAAAAGTGGTAGGAAAGTAGGAAGAAGAATCTGGAAAAGTGGTAGGAAAGTAGGAAGAATGAGGTGGAGAGGTAATTGGAGAAACATTTGGTGGACGTGTATTGGATGAATTTGGTGGAGATGTATTGGATGAATTTGGAGAAGAAATCACAAGAAAATCAGAATCTGAAATTTGAGGATAAGTGGGAAAAATAAACTGGGATTTGGTTGAGAAAAATGAAAGGGAAATGTAGATTCATGGAAAACTACATCCCTGTTAACAAATAATCTCTTGGTGTCAAGATTAAACAAAACATATCCCTTTTCAGTAGGAGAATATCCTAAAAACACAGATGGGGTAGATTTAGCAGAAAATTTGTTAGTGTAATTAGTGTTTGTGGCATAACATAAACAACCAAACACACGAAGATGAGAAAGAGTGGGAGGCCTTTGATAAAGAACTTGATAAGGAGATTTCCAAGATAAAACAGTAGAAGGTAACCTATTAATTAAATAACATGCAGACAAGACACACTCTCCCCAGAATTTTAAAGGCACATTGGAATAAAATCGAAGTGCTCTAGCAACTTCCAAAATATGCCTATGCTTACGTTCAACAATTCCATTTTGCTGAGGAGTATACACACAAGTGCTTTGATGTATAACACCAAGAGATGAAAAGAAACCAGCACATTCAGTAGAAAAAAACTCAAAACCATTATCACTTCTGATAGTTTTGATGGTAGTAGAGAATTGGTTGCTAACCAGAGTGAAGAATTGTTTAAGAAAAATAAGGGCATCACTTTTCAACTTTAGCAAGAACACCCAACACATACGGCTGAAATCATCAACAATAGTAAAAAAGAACATATGACCACTATGAGTGGAGATCCTATAAAGACCTCAGAGATCAATGTGAATCAAAGAAAAAGGACTGGTGGCAGAATGAACACTATCAGGAAAGGGTAATCTAGTTTTCTTAGCTAAAGGACAAACAGAACATTTATGTAAAATATTAGCATCTAAAGAAGAAGAAACAGAATCAAGCAAGGGCAATTTGACTAATTTGGATAAAGAAGCATGTCCTAAACGAGCATGCCAAAGAAAAGTATTATTAACAGAAGAGGCGGCCATACAATTGACAATATCAGAATGAGCATGAACAGAAGATGGAACAATAGAACTAGAAACAAAATGAGTAGAACCTGAAGCATGAGACTCCAAAAAATAAAGGCCCCGTGACTGTTTACCAATCCCCTTCATCTTTCCAGTGGAGAGATCCTGAATCAAACAAAAATCAGGATAAAATGTTACAAAACAATGAAGATCATGAGTAAGCTTTGAAATGGATAAAAGATTTTGAGAGAATTGAGGAACAAACAAAACATTAGACAGAAGAATATTGGAAGATAAAGCACAAGAACCAATATGTGTGATCGGGACATATTTGCCATTAGGAAGTTGTACACAACGCGAAAGAGACAAATATGAAGTTGGAGCAATTAAACTATTGAAATTAGACAAAATATGATCTGTAGCCCCAGTGTCCATAATCCAAGAAACAGAATCAGTATTCACAACATTCACAGCATGAAAACAACTAGTAACGATACCTGCCAGATTCACAGCAGAATCAACCGAAAGAGCAGCAACAGGAGAATTAGGGCTATGTTTCTTTGTGAACTTGAAATCCGACGGGAAGCCGATGAGACGATAGAAATTCTCTCGTTTGTGACCCTTCAATTTACAATAATCGCAAACGCCCAAAAAACGTCTGCGATCCGAGGCACCAACAGAAGCGTGAGAATAAAAAGCAGTCGAATCAGGGATAGAAGAAATACCAGAAAGATGAACATGTTGAGCCTCTTCTTGCACGAGCATGGAGTACGCCTTATTCACAGTCGGAAGCGGTTGCATGATCAAGAGCTGGCTTCGAATGGCGGAATAAGACTCATCGAGACCCATCAGAAACTGAAAAAGCTTCTGCTGAGTAAGATGAAGAAGATTCTGCTGAGACTCTTCACAGTCGCAGGAAGAAAAGGGACCAAAGCACCATACTCGTCCCACAGAAGCTTGAGCTTGGTGTAATACTCCGAGATAGATGAATCACCCTGATGATGAGTGACGATCTCACGGTGAAGAAAGAACACACGAGCATCGTCAATCTTCTCAAAACGCTCTTTCAAATCCTTCCAAACATACGCTGCAGAAGAAGCAAACACCACTCCGGCAGAGAGATCGGCACTGACGGTGTTGAGGATCCAGGACAACACAAGGGCATTGCGACGCTTTCATTGTGGATGAAGAGCAGAATGAAACGACGCCTTGGAACAGCTGCCGTCGACAAAGCCAAGTTTGTTTTTGGCTAACAACGCAATCTGGAGAGAACGACTCCAGAGATTATAATTGGAGATGCCCACAAGTTGATTCGAAACCAACAAAGAACCAGGCGTATCGGAGGGATGCAAAAAAAGAACATGATTAGAATCGATCTGAGACGGATCAGTGATTGTATCAGTGATTGACGGCATCACGATGAGAACGGAAGAAACCCTAGAATTTGGGGAAGAATAGAGAAAAAAAGATAAAGTCGGGGAAGCCAAATGAAAAATGACAAATCCAAATGAAACCGAAGAGGCCCAGGAAAGAAAGGAAAAAAATGAGAGGCCCAATCAAAACCCAGCGAATGATACCATGTTAAAGAGAACAAAATAAAAGAAATACCTCTAATTTCATTAATAATAAAATTATACAATCATGTGTTTATATACACAAACTAAGAAGGCTACAACAGAATTAACAAACTTCACTAACAGAATTTACAACAAAATGAAACTAATTAACTACTTCTTTAACTATCTTCAACAAAGATATTCGGCATTGACACTCCATGATTATTATACTGACGTAGAAAGCCGGTGGAGATGAAATACAAGTTTGATTGATTCTAGGGAAAGATTTTTTTTTTATCAAATCAATTCTCAAAGAATTTCTTTCATCTCGTCCCAACAAATTCTTTCAGAATAAAAATTTGAATTCTTTCATTGAAAGTTTGATGTATCTTACCATTGCACATGTTACAAATTAGTTGATTGATTGTGTTTATTGAAGACATTTGAAAAAACTCACTAAGATTTTTTTTAATTTAACTACTAATATCTTGTTCATTGGCCGACTAATATGAGTTGAATTTTACAAAGGTCTAGTATAAAAACGACCTTTCCAATCCAATTTTCTCTTTTCACGACGTCAAAATTTAAACCTCTAACCTTACTTAAAAATATAACATCTAATCTCGCTAAACCAATTGGTTGTCGGTACCTTACTAAGATTTAAGCTACAGTTTATTAAGAGTAATAAAGGAATAAGGAAGAGCGGTTGCCATCGAAATCTCTCCAACCATACTAAATACAGAGGTGTTTAAAAATATCTGATTTAACTGATTCGATTATTCATTGATTTGATCTGAAAATTTGAATATTTGATCTGATTTTAAATTTTTCGGATCGGATACGAATTATAATATTTCAATTTTTGGATTATCCGAAAATTCGAAAATCCAAAATTTCATGAATATTAATCTTGTTATATTTAACAACTTGATGCTTGTTATATCCGAAATTAAAAAAAAAATGAAATTTTCATATATGTCAATCTTGTTATATTTAGCAATTTATTGTTTGTTATATTCAAAATTCCAAATTTTTTATAATTACGACCTTCAAATTCGAAAAAATATTAAAATCAAACTATATTTTTGGATAATCGAATATCTGATAACTGAATAGTTGGATGTCATATTTTTTCGGATCAGATACGGATCACTATATCGTCGATCCGAAAAACTAAATATCAGAAAAATTCGGATCAGATACGGATTACTATATTGTCGATTCGAAAAACTAAATATCAGAAAAAGCCGAATCGAATCCGATCTGATATCCGACAATGAACACCCCTACTAAATATGGTACCTATGTCAAAAATACCACATAATAGTAATTACCGTTAATTTATAAAACTATATATTATGTTGTAAAATTAAGGACCACCAATATATAATATTTTTTCAATAAATAATAAAATTATACAATATATATATGGATAAATATTCTATACACAGTCGGTGGAAACTTTCGGTTTCCACAAGCGCCTTAGTTTTAGGGTATAGGGTTTAGAAGTTTAAGTGTGGGGGTTAAAATTTAGGGATAGTTGTTTCAACTTAAGGTTTAGGGTTATAATTTAGGGTTTATAGGTTAGGCTTTAGTTTTTAGGGTAATATGGTGAGGATTTAGGTTTTAACCTATAAACCCTAAATTATAACTCTAAACCTTAAATTGAAACAACTATCCCTAAATTCTAACCCCCTACACTTAAACCCCTAAACTAACTCCATATACCCTAAAACTGAGGCGCTTGTGGAAATTTTTAGTTTCCACCGCCTGTGTATAGGATATTAATCATATATATTCTAATTAGAGCGGTTGGAATATGCATTATAATGATTTTTTGTAATTATAATTATTTCATTTGTATTTTTCTTTAAAAACTATAGGATAATGTAAGATGAAATTAGATAGAGTTTGGTGTATTACAAAATTACAATGATAATAGTTTGTACATGGACAATGAATATTTTTAGTTATGCGTGTAGGATTAAAAAATAATCACACCTCCATAATTTATGTTAAAAAAAATAAGAAATAAACAAAGCATATACTAGCAGTTTGTTAATTTTACTTACAAAATTAGAAATAGGGGCGTAAATGAGCCGAGTCGAGTCCGAGTAATGTTGATCTCGACTCGACTTGTTAAGAATTTAAGTTGAATTTGAGCTTGAGTCGAGTTCAATCAAATCAAGTGTTGATTTTGTTAAACTCAAGTAGCTCGCGATCTGTCTCGTCTCATTTACAACCATTTTAATAATAATAATAATAATAATAATAATAATTTATAAATTATTATTATTATTATTATTATTATTATTACTACTACTACTCAACAACATACATTTTAGTTCACTTTCATTTAAAAAATTTTAAAAATTAATATATTATATTTTTGAGTAGCTCAACTCGGCTCGTTAAGAACTCGAATCGAATTCAAGCTCGAGTCGAGTTCAATAAAATTAAGTGTTAACCAAATTTTGATTAGATCAAACTTGAGTAACTCGCGATCTGTCTCATCTCACTTACAGTCCTAATTAGAAATCTCAGGTTCAATATACTAAATAACAATTTATATTATAGTAATGTAATGTGTATGGCATTGAATAATAATTCATATTAAAATAATGTAAATGTGTATGATATAGAATAATAATTTATATTATAAACTTTTTGAACATGTTCATAATATAAATTTATAATAATGTAATATGTATATAAAATGATGTCAGGTTGGTGTCAGCTTAGGGTGTACAAATTGACAGAGTACTTTCGCTTATAAAATTATTTGACAGTTTTATTAGTGACACCTTCCTTTATCAACAAAAAAACAATAAAATAAAATAAATAAAAAGGAGGGAAGGACAAGCCACACGTGTGAACCAAAGGACCCAAGCGACTGCGACTCTCCCTCTTATTTTATTTTATTTTAGTTGTGTTGATTGATTTATTTTTATTGGTTATATATTTATATTATAAATATTAAAATTATTCTTATAATTATATAATCAGGTTTGAATTTTTAAAAAATAAATGTTTAATTTAAATTCAAACCAAATAGATTCGTAGCTAAAATAATTTTATTAAATATGATCCAAATTGAATGGATAATTCAACCCATAAATAAATGTAATCGTAATCATAAATGTTGTGATACATTATGATTATTATGATTGTGAATTCGGTAACACTTTACAACATTTGGCAATAATGTTATGAGCATGATTGTTACATTGCGTAAAGATGCCATTTTACATTGAAATTATGTCATCTCTTGAGCTATAAACCCGATTATTTTTGGATTGAGATTTTGTCTAACATTTTTTTATTAAAAATATGAAGTTCGAGTCACAATATGGGTGTGAGCCTAATATATTTGGGGTTATTTTTTTGTTTGCCCATGGCTTTTCATATCTATGTTTTAATTAATTCGGATCGATTCACATTGCACATATGGCTTTGGTTGGTGAATCTCTCAGCGGGATTATTTTGCATACACAAGGTTTTGAACTCGAGACATGCTTAAGGGATACCAAGCTGCTTACCACTTGAACCAAGCTCGTTGTTATATATTTAAGGTTATATTTTAGGGATAACTACATTTTTAGTACCCACCTTTACCCATTTTTCTATTTTGGTACCCTACTTATTTTTTGGCAAAACAGTACCTAACGTTACGTTTTGTTTCTATTTTGGTACCTCGCTGTTAAAAAATTAACAGAAGGCTGACAGGAGAGAGAAAATCATACGTGACATGCTGCCACATCATTTTCTCTCTCCTACTCAGCATATCACGTCAACAAAAAAAATAAAAAAGCACATGTGGCATGCTGACTAGGAGAGAGAAAATGATGTGGTAGCATGCCACGTGTGATTTTCTCTCTTCTAGTCAACCTTCCGTTAATTTTTTAACGGCGGGGTATTAAAATAGAAACAAAACGTAACGTATTTTGCCCAAAAAAATAGGTAGGGTACCAAAATAGGAAAACGAGTAAAGATGGGATACTAAAAATATAGTTATCCCTATATTTTAATACACAAATTGTATAAAAAAATTTACACAAGCATTCTTATTTAAACTATACAATCTAAACCATATACCTCTAATCTTAAATTTTAACTCAAAATTTTAAATTATAAACACTATAACATAAACATATAAACCCTAAATCATAAAATTGACAAACTTATATAAACTACACAAACTTATATATCAAAATATTTTTCATATATTTATATTTATACATATAATTTTAAGTTTGAGCTTTGAACCCGAGATTATTAGAATACACATCCACAAACTCTGACTATACAAAAACTTAAAACTAAATAAACTTAAACGTTTAATATCCTTTCATTTAAATTGAAGATCAAACTTAAAATAAATACAATAAGAGATGGCCATCATATTTCCGGTAGATTTTTTCTTATAAATTCTTTTTATAAATTCTAATTCTACTTATAAGAAATGGAAAAAAAAAATTTAGGGGAGAAATGGGTGTTTTTAACGGGTCTAGAACTAATAACTTAAAAAATGAAGAAATAAAAATGAACAGTTTAGACAACCAACCAAATATACCTATCCTTCCTATAAGAAAACTTAGGAAAATTCTACCACGTGCGACGAACATTGCTGAAAACCACTAACGATGAACACCGCTGAACACCATTAATTTTTTTTTTAAATTTTTAAAAATCTAAAGAACTAAAATTATAATTAAAATTATCTCTTAAAAAATAAAAATCAAATTTAATAGGTACTTTATAATATTTTTTAATAGATTAAAATCGAATATACCCAATATTCCTAAACCCTAACAAAATCAATCTCTTACAAAAATAAAAATTAGTTTATAATTTTTTAATAGATTAGAATCAAATATACCCAACTCTCCTAAACCTAAACCCTAACAAATTCAACCCCTCAAATTATCTATTTTCTGTATTTATGCAAATTGATTTTTTACCTTATACATACATCTAATCGATATTGCTACTTGTACCTTCATCTATATGCATTAATCAATCATGTGCTAAACTCAGATTTTGGTTTCAAACTGCTATGTTTCTTAATTTTGAAATATGACCATTTGAGTTCTTATTTAATTCTAAGCTATTAAAAAATTTGTTAGGGTTTAGGTTTAGAAGAGTTGAATATATTTGCTTCTAATCTATTAAAAAATTATAAATTGATTTCTATCTTTTATGAGATTGATTTTGTTCGGGTTTAGGAATGTTGGGTATATTTTATTCTAATCTATTAAAAAATATTATAAAGTACCTATTAAATTTAATTTTTATTTTTAAGAGATAATTTTAATTATAATTTTAGTCCTTTAGATTTTTAATTTTTTTAAAAAAATTAATAGTGTTCAACGGTGTTCATCGTTAGTGGTGTTCAGCAATAATCGTCGCACGTGGTAAACTCATCCAAAAACTTAAATTAATTTTTAATGGAAATGGAGAATGTCAAAGCTAACACTAACACTAGAACAATATATATGATTAAATAAATAGTTTGATGTGATTGGTTCATGCCAGGGAGACTAATACTATATATATGCTTGCAAAGTCATAGGTCAATAAATTCTAAAACCACCAAACAGTAGTCAACTGATATAATTCTAGTGATTGACTTCTTATGTCAAGGGTTGAAAATCCAGCATTAGCATATTTAATGGTGGGCAAAATTCGATTTAAAAAAATTGAAAATTTTATTTCGACAAGAAAATTTGATTTGATTTGAATCAAATTATAATCTTATAAACTTGATTCAAAATTATTTTAAAATAAAATTTGAGTTATAAAATAAAACTTCGAATAATTCAAATTTTTTTTAATAATTAGTTGGTTAATTTAAAAATTCGAATTGAGTCTCACAACTCTATCTGATATTTATATATCACACATGAAGAAATGTATATGTATATATATATGTGTGTGTATGCGTGAGCGTGCGTGTGTGTATCATATATGGTTATAGAAATTTGTTTACATTGAAATCAATTAGTACCATAACATGATAAATGTTTACAATTAAATTTAAACAGAAACTCGAACAACACAACTTGACTCGACTCAAATTTCATAAACTTGATGCGAATAAAAAAATTTAAATAAAGTTTGAGTTATAATATAAAACTCGTCAATTCGGCTAACTTGAAATTTTTGACACGATTCGGCTTGACCGATTGCTCACCCCTACTTATGCTAGGCTTTAATCACTTCAAATTCATTCTAATTAATCTTCATGAATAAACTCTTGCAAACTAAATCATATCTTTAATCGATAATTTCGTATTTAGTTCGTATTCCGAAACCAATGTTATTGAAAGAATTTTATTTAAATATCACATTTGATCCGAACAAGACTAAGAGATTATAACACCTATAGTTATAGTTTATTTTTATAGAAAAAATCTTTTCCCGGAGGACATCATCCTTCATTGAATCAATAATGTACCCCTAAGTCAAATATATTTGTATGTACACATACACACACTCATTATTCCAACGAATTTGTTTGCAAACATGTTATTTCGTTTTGAAATATTAATAAAATATCACCGTCACAACTAATAATCAATTGGTCTAGCGAGATAAGACGTTAAATCTCTTAAGTAAAATCGGAAGTTTAAATCTTGACATTATGAGGAGAGAAAAATAAATTAGAAGCGTCGCTCTAATATTAAACCTCTGTAAAACTCAATTCAGATTAATCACTCAATAAATTAGATACCAATTAAACTAAAAAAATATCGCCGTTACAACTCACTCATCATGATGATTAATATTTAAAAAAAAAAAAAAACAACTAAGATTTCCACTTTGATGAACATCGGGACTGGACTGCGCCAATAATCCAATTAAACTTTGAAAAGTTGTTGGCTGCCCCAACAAGACAAGAGGTTATGGATATAAATATTATTTAATAAGAATAATTTTATTATTTAATTGTCGCAGAAAAAAAAAAGAAACACCGATCCCCAGCTAATTTCTTATTCTAGTAACATCTATTATTTTATTTTTACTTAGTGGAAACATAATCTATTAAATAATAAAAGATAAATTTTTAATATAAAGTCAGAAGAAGTCTACACATTGTTTAATCGACCATTTGTGTTGATGAATCCCACCTTTGTAACTTGTCCAAATTCTAATCATCCTTACCAACTCCCTAAAGCTATGCTCTCATTATTAGGGTTTTTAGGCACAATTATTTTGAATTTGAATTTTAATATAAATTTTGATATCTACAATTAAATTTAAGACATATAAAGTTGTTGATCGAACATTAATTCAATTTACATCGTTGTTGTTGTAATACTTAGGAGACTATTAATTCGAGTGTGCTTAAATACAGTTACCTTACATTCAAAAGTTGAAAGATTATTAGTGTTCGGGCATTATAATATGTACCTTAAACACGCACAAAAATTAATGCTCTTCATTCTTATTTCGGTTGAAAACTATTATTTCGAGCCAGACAAAATTTAGATAAACACAAGTTATTTTAAATTATGTATAGACTTAACTTGATTTATCTATAAATAAAAAAATTGTAACTACTCAAATATTTTTATGTATAAAGAAAAAAACCACTTGATTTTGTGAAGGGTTATGCTTTTTAATAGGAACGCCGAAAAGTGACAGTTGATTTTTGTTTTTATAATCGTACCTTTAAAAACATTAAAGCTCTTCATATATCTATGAAAAACTACTATTTCGAGCTAGACAAAACTTAAATAAACACAAGTTATATTATATTATATTACATTACACATAGACTCGACTTGATTCATCTGTGAGTATCTTTATTGTAACTAGTCTAATATTCTTATGTATAAAGAAAAAAAAACACTTGATTTTGTGAAGGATTATGCTTTTAATAGGAACACCCAAAAGTGACAGATGATTTTTGTTCTTATAACCGTACCTTAAAAAACATTAATTCTCCTCATTCATATAACTATGAAAAACTACTATTTCGAGCTAAACAAAATTTAAACAAACACAAGTTATATTATATTACACATAGACTCAACTTGATTCATTTGTAAATATCTTTATTATAACTAGTCAAATATTTTTATATATAAAGGAAAAATACCACTTAATTTTGTGAAGGATTATGCTTTTAATAGGAACACCCAAAGAAGAAACTAAAATCAAACAAAAGTTGAAAGCATCATAGACTATATTAGGAGTTTACCTTAAAACTAAAAACAAGACTAGTTTGAAAACTAATGTAAGATTTAAGAGAGTTGTGCCTTAAAAGACCATCTCTCTTTTCATTGACTTTGTTAGAAACTCTCATGGGGTTTGAAAATTGCACTTCCAATTTCCACCATGAATATGAATATATATATATATATATATATATATATATATATATATATATATTTATTTATTTAAAATTGAAGGTCCAAGATGTTTTCAATACAAAGATGATGTGTGAAAATGAACAAAAATGAGACATAGTGGGCATGTGTCCTTGTCACCATATTAGTCATCCCACCTGGTGGGGTTGACATGGATCTTGACCCTCTCTCATGAAACATTCCTTTAGCCCTTTCACTTCTTTTTCTATTTTATTTTCTTTTTTGGTGAAATTGAATTTTGTTTTAGTCAAATTGCATTCATCCCCACCAATCACATAAACACTGTAATAATCTTACAATATCTCAAATACTTGAGTTGAATGCTGTTTCATTTGCTTGTCCTCTTATGCTTTTGTTTTCACCCGTTGAAAAAAAAGAGAGAGACACAAACTTTCTTTGGTCGGTTATCTTATTATATTTCTTAAATGTCTTTGGTTAATTTCTTCGAGGTCATAAATATTTTGAAGAATAGTTTATTTTAAAAAATGTAAAAACAAAAATATTTTTGTCATAATGTTTTTTTAATTGAATTGGTATTTGAATAATTCATGAAATTAGTTTAATAAAAAGTTTTAAGCAATAGAAGATAATATATTATACTTAGAAAAATTACTAGATACGTATATTGTGTAAACTTTAGTTACACAAATTTGTTTATTTATTGATTTGAAGTTTAGTTTAGGGTTTATGTTTTAAGGCTGGGTTTAGATTTTAGATTTATAATCTAAGATTTAGAGTTTTAAGTTAAAATTTTAGATTTAAATTTTATAGTTTAAATATAAAGAGTTATGTATTTTTTTTGTACAACTTATGTTTAAAAAGTTGACTCTTATACTTATGAAATGTAATGTTAGTTAATACACATGTTAGTCAATGGCGGTACTAAGGAAGGATCATAAGTTTAAATTCTGTAAATGATCCCTATTAAATTTAGATTTTTTAAAAGCACCAATAAATGAGGTTGAGTTCCGCCACTGTATACATAATCCTTTTTATTTTAAGGGTCATGGATTTAATTTATAGTTTGGTAGTTTAGTTTGTAGGGTTTTGAATTTAGGGTTTATGGTAAGGATTTAAGTTTAGATTTTAGTGTTATAAAAACTTAAATCCCTAATATATTACCCTAAAACATAAACATTAACCTCTAAACTTCAAATTCTAAATCTAACCCCTAAATTCAATCCACAATCCCCAAATACTAAACCCCTAAACCTAAACTCCTAAACTATAACCTTAAATTAGATTCCTAACTCCTGAAATTAGGACGCTTGCAGAAAAAAAATGTTTCCACCGCTAGTGCATCATATTTTAAGCTTTTGAATAAATATGCATGCTTGTATAATTTTTTAAGAGAATATTTATATAAAAAGGTTACTCTGTGTTTATGTGATGTTAAATATAGTTGAATAGACTCAATAATTAGGATTTGTCTCTTCCAAACACTATATAAACCCTTTATTTATTTATTTTTTCCATTGGAAGACAATGAATGAGATATCTTATCAAAACTCCCATGAAGTAGCATAATTTGGCAGTCATTGCTGCAAAATTGGTAAGAAGAATAATATACAGTCCCTAGAAGATTTGGTGTGTGGGGGTTAGGGCACATGGGCCAGTTTTTTAGGCCAACTGGCCAAGTCCCTTCACAGCATGACCTCATTTTTGCATCAATAATAGGACACTTATACCTAAAGTTTTAGTATTCTTTATATAATCTATATATAAATAAAAGAAAATGGTTGCTACATAATTGCTCCTTTTTTTTTAAAAAAAATATTATAAATGTGAAAAAAATAAACATCTGATTAAAGTTATGGGATGGACCTACAACCTACATTCTCTTTATTCTCTTATCATCATTATTGTGTTTTTAGGGTCCATCTCCTGTTTTTATGTTCAGATACATATTTTATTAGGAGAGTACTCACCTATTATTTCTTTTTATTTTTTTAAAAAGGTCTTGTAACATTATAAACCGGTTTTAAAATTTCAAAATACCCTTTGTTTTTTTAATAATTATTTGATTTAAAGGAATAGAAGAATAATAGCAAATCATGACTTATTCAGAATATAAAAATAGAAATTAGAATTAAAGGAATATTCTTAGTGAAAAAAATGTTATTCTCCCTAAAAAAATTTGAGTTCAAATAATTTTATCTGTAAAATATGTGTGAGTTTTACTAATTGTTAGAGGTTGTTGCTAATTCCAAGCAATTTATGGGTGGGCTCGGTTCATCCGGGTATCTCATTGCTCGGCCAGTGTCTCGGCCCATCACATTCGGGGTACTCGGTTCATATTTTTTTAATTTTAAAATTTTAAAAAATTCGCATGTAAAACATTTTTTTAAAAAAAATTAAACTTAAAACTTAAAAGTATATAATACAAACAGAGAAAGAATTTAAGGATTCAAACTTAGTTTTAGAGTAAAAATATTAAGAAACTTAAAATAAAAATATAATTAATATATATATATTATAAAATTTATCGGGTCGAGTACCCGATAAAAGAAAACTTTTGGCTCCTATCCTGAAAAAAATACCGAATCAAGTAATTTTATTTTATAAAATTACCCGCTTAATTTACTTCGGGCCATTGGGTAATTGGAGCAGGTCAACCGAGTAAGGTAATTATGCCACCCCTACCAAGCATCATCATATTTACATTCAACACTGGCTCATAAATATACAATTATAGGCTCATTTAGCAAAGCTATAATCAAGTCCATTTTTGGTAATCAGCCACAGGCCCATTTAGGCTTTGGAATAATCACTTTTGGATCCATCTTTTCTTGGGTCATTGGCTTATAATGGTTTAATGCTCAAATTCCTTTTCCAGTCATTGTACTATGCAAAAATTGTGGATTTAGTTCTATACTTTAATTTGATATTTTAATTTTTAATTTTTAAAATTTTTTCATGACCAACCAAAATACTAGTAATTAATTATGACAAATCAAGTTCTAGCACTAAGTTATAAACAATAAGTTATAAACATTACAAACTAAATCTACATAATCTGAACTCTAAACTAAACCAATAACCCATAAAATATAAAAAATTGTATTATCTAAAAACTACACGACATATGTATTGAATAATTCTGAGTAATCCAATGTCCATTTTTATGGTCAAAGTTGTAGGCTTGGGGTCCAAATTTTAGGGTCATGAACCCTAAACCCAATGAGCTTGGGTATGTTGGAATTAAATGCCCATTTTGCAATATCCAATTTTGTCTTTTTTGGAACCGAAGCAGAGAAACTGGAAAGGGCAGCCGGAAAGGAAAATAGCTTTTCAGTTCAGCCATGGATCTTCTTTGCAAAGCCTACTCCAACACTTCAGACGATGAACCCGAACCCGAACCCGAACCTAAACCTGTATACCATCAGCACCTTCCTTTCCGCCCTTCGAAACGACCCAAACCCGAATACCCATTTCCCACATTGGATCTTCCAAAGCGAGAAGAACCTCCGCTTCCCGGAAGATACATATCGAAAAGGGAACGAGCACTTTCCGTTACGGTTCCCCAGGCTGATGATCCGAACCCGGATACCCGGGATCCTCATGTAACCACTCAATCAGGTACTTGTTGCTTTAGCTTTTTCTTTTCCCAAATTTGTAGCGGGTTTTCCCCATTTAGTCCGGCAGTTTTTTTTGGGGTTTTGTTTTAGGTTTAAAGTTGCAGTTTTGATGATTATTTATTTGAGAACCAAGTAAACAGAGGAAATGGGTAGTCTTGTACTTGATGAAACAATCAATGTTTAAAATTAGAAGCTCAATTTAATTTGTGTTTTCAATTGAGTAGAGGAATTTTGTATTGAGTTGGTGATGGTCCATTTGAGTGCTCTTGGTTTCCAGTCGATGGACCAGAACAAGTAAATGTATGTCTGATTTTTGAAAGATGTAATCCAAATATTTGACAAGCTTATTGATGTTATGTTCATCACCATTTAGAGGGGGGAAAATGGATGTTCGTTTATTCATAGAACGAAATTTCACCAGTTCATAAAACTATTCACCATGTTTGTTCCTTATTATGTATTATAGTTTTCAATGACTGTTATGCTAAGTTGTCATACTCATAAGTTGTTCACTTGTGTCAAGATTAACTTTTACTAGAATAATAAAAACTTGTCTCATTTCACCGGCTTATCTGATAAACTATTGTTCTCAGTTCTAGGAAGCATTTCAGAATCGGATCTACCACACGATGTTCTCTCATCGATACGGCATAAACCAAAGGGCCGTACACAGCTAAGTCAAATTCCCGAAAAGCTTACCATAGCTCTCCATGGGCATGCAAAAGCTGTTAATGCTGTTCATTGGTCACCAACTCATGGTATGCTCTTATCTATTTATTTTTTTAAAAACAGTTTATTATATTACTTTTTATCTTTTCAGGTGTATGGATTTTGGTTTAGTGCATTATTTTTATTGGTCTAGTCTTCTGAGTGCCATTTTAACTGTTTACTCTCTAGTTTACAGCTCATTTACTTGCTTCTGCTGGGATGGATCATACAATCAGCATATGGAATGTATGGAGCAGAGATCAGAAGAAAGCTCGTGTGCTTAACTTTCACAATGCAGCTGTGAAAGATGTTAAATGGTCACAGCAGGGATTGTTCGTACTTTCATGTGGATATGACTGTTCATCAAGATTGATTGATGTCGAAAAGGGACTTGAATCACAGATGTTTAGAGATGATCAGGTTGTTGGAGTTATAAAATTCCATCCAGATAACTCAAACCTATTCCTTTCTGGGGGATCAAAGGGGAGACTCAGATTGTGGGATGTTAGAACTGGCAAGGTGGTCCATGAATACATTCGAGGTTTGGGTCCAATTCTTGATGTTGAATTCTCCATTGACGGGAAGCAATTTGTATCTTCCAGTGATGTTTCCGGGGGTAACATCAGTGAAAATTCTATTATTGTTTGGGACATCTCTAGACAGGTTCCATTGTCTAATCAGGTTAGCGACACCTTTCTACACCATTTATAGACTACATCACTGAGATTTTTATGGTAGAGCTATTTCCACCTCATGTTGCTTCTTCTTAGTCTCATTTACGGTTCTCTTTTTCTTTGTACTAGCAGAAAGGTAGCAGATGACTACCTTCAAACCTAAATATATCACAAATCAAAGGACTAGATAGTTAAATAGATTAATCAGTTGTAATTGCAGGGAAATTAATCACAATTCCTTCTTATTAAATTTTTACTTTGTCGAATCAAAACTGTATGTAGCACATATGAGTCATGACATAAGTTTCTACCAATATGTAACTATAAACACTTATGTTTTTGGATTTTAATAAGATCTAAGTACAAAATTAGCAACAAACTTTGAAGTATTACCAGCAAGCAGAGATACATTATCTGTTACTGTGTGGTCAAGTTGTTGTATCATATTTATTTTAGTATTTATCATTTGAGCATATATTTGTATTATATCATACCTGGATCCCTTTTCCTTTCTTTCATGCCTCAAACAAACTACATTGTTTCTATTATTGACCATTGCTTCAAGGAAAGCAGTAAATGCACTTACCGACTCATTCAAGGGAGGCTAGCTAATAGCCCTTGTAGCGTAGCTTAGCTTTATAGGTCATAAATGCTTTAATTTGAACATTCTGTGTTAATAATTTCTCAGCAGAAATCAAAAAAACCTCAGGAGTCTTGGCTATAATTTGGGGTTTGGTACACCATATAAATTGAATAGAAAGAAAGACTCCATTTGTTATCTGCATAGGAAACCTACGCACAAACTTTAACTTAGTGCCTCTATAATACAGAGCTTTATAAATGAACCACTGTTTTTTTGTAGACTTGGCACCTATCTTTTGCTGTTCATGTTGACAGTACTTGAAAAGAGTCGTTTGAGTACTGCCTCTCGAGTTGTATCAACTTTAAGTTAGGTCCAATTTGCATGACTTTGAAGTTTGATATGAATCTTGTCATTGAAATACACATGCTTACACTAAAGTAATACTTTTTGCATGGAAAATAAAAGATGCATAATCAATCAGCCATTTCAAAGTACTATACCCTTGTGTAAGACTGATGTTCCATTGGACTAAAGTCAAGTACTTCAATCACTCGTCATTTCTATTGCCCTACTAAACGTCTTTCTTTAGCTGTTTGCTAGGGATATGTCCCAATCATCTGCTTGGACAGTTTTTAACACATAAATGTTCTTAGACACCTAAGATGCTATTGTCTTGTCTCGGTGAAAATGGTAACAGTGGTGAACTTCTAGAATAATGGTACTCGGTAGAGTTGTAGATTAGAATATATAATCAATACATATAAGGTGACAACTTTGCTTATTGGTACGGCCTAATCTTCTTTGCTAATTGTTCCAGGTTTATGCAGAAGCCTACACTTGCCCTTGTGTAAGGTACCACCCATTTGATCCCTATTTTGTGGCACAATCAAATGGAAATTATATTGCCATTTTCTCTTCAAATCCTCCCTTCAAGCTAGACAAATATAAAAGGTATGAAAGCCATGGAGTGTCTGGATTTCCAATTAAGTGCAATTTCAGCTTGGATGGGGAGAAGCTTGTCTCTGGTTCCTCAGATGGTTCTATATACTTCTATAACTCCCGGTCGACGGTTCTTATCAAGAAAATCAAGGCGTACGAGGAAGCCTGTGTAGATGTTGCTTTCCATCCCATCTTGTCTAATGTAATTGCTTCCTGCAGTTGGAATGGAGATGTTTCAGTTTTTGAGTGAGACAGCTTATTTATCCTTGATCCCAGGACAAGCAAAAAAAAGTTGTGAATACAAAGATGTATCAAAATTAAAACCACTTTGATAACAACTCAAAGGAGAATGACTTCATGAACATAGGAATTGATTTTGGCCATAAACATAGTATGTGTAGTACAGCTCAATTTCATTTTTTTCAAGTTATATTCTTAATTCTTTTGTAGGTTAAAAAAAAGGAGGGAAAAAGAAGCCAACCTCCATGCATGTAAGTTGTGGGAAATTGATGCATAATGTGGTAGTGTCTAGGTACCCCTAACCCATACCTACCATCATAGAACAGGTAGTATAATTCATTTAAGGCTTGGATGGATGTGGGGGCATACTCAAAGCTGTTCTCTGCTTTGCTATGTGTTCAACCACCTCATCCCTTTGCACAAGAAAAACAAAAGGGGAGAATGAGGGAAGAGAGGAAATGGGGGGCCAAAAAACCCCAAAAAGGATACTTCAACAAAAGACATAATTATTCAACTCCCTTTCCAAATCCTTCATGGAGGTCAATTGCAAAGGCAGCCCAAGGGGGGTGACAACACACCACTTCCCTTTTAAGATGCATTTGCAATGAGTCAAATCAAAACCCTCCAAGCTCCCCTTTAACCACTAGTACCCGATCTCTTAGTCGATTAATCCAGATCAAGTTTTTTGGAGGCCTATTATGGGGGCAATCCTCCTAATCTAATTTTCTCCATTTACAACATCAAGATTCGGACGTCTGACATTGTTTAAGAGATCTAGTGCCTCATCCTGTCACACCAACTGGTAGTTGGTTCTACTACTCATCTTTAAAACACACAAACCACAAGTCAAAAAAAGAATTCATTATATATATATATATATTAAAACCAATGAAAAAAACCCAACATGCTTATATCTTCATTTCCCTAAAGCACTATCTAGACAAACCAACATTTCTTCCTAAACATGCTTGGTCCACAAACCCCCTCTTAAAACAATGTCTATTGGCAAAACAAAAAAAGGAAACTTCAAAATTATAATGCAAACGAAAACTTGTTGATAGCCCCATTCAAGTGAGGAACACAGTCATGTAGCCTATCTGCCTATGTGCTCAATATATATGTAATAAAAAATATGATGTCAACTTTGCATATGAATATGTTCCCCACCTTAACTGGTCTCCAAAGCCCCCCTTAGTTACCATCTCTCTCTAAAATCTAAAAACTCTATCTTTTTTTGTCTCCCCCCTTAAAAGAAAAACAATTGAAAATAATGGACCAAGTTAAAATAAACATAGGGTGATGAAGCTCTGAGTATGGCCTCTACTGCAATTGGCTTTATTTTAATCATCCTCCAATACAGATATCATACTTTTTTTTGTTTACTTTATCTTTCTTTAGTTTTGGTCTTTGTTTACTTTATCCTATTATGGAAGTATTTCTTATGGAGAGGTCTTTGTTCTTTGTAGGCCATCAACACATTCAATTAAATACACCAATTTATTTATTTATTTTCATTTTATGTAGTATTCTCCACAAACATGATTACGACCCTATAACCCTTGAATTAAACAATGATTCTTTAGAGTAATCATAATACTGAAAAGCCTTTGAACAAATGTCTACCTCTCTAGTAATCCGATTTAATTTCAGTTTTCTTTTGCCGGTTTTCCAGGGTTTTATCATGACTAATTCTGATCGATATGTATAGTGGGTGAGTTTCACAACGAAAATTTTTTGTATACACAATGTCTCGAACTCGAGACATGATTAATCGATATCAATCTATTTACCAGTTGGATCAACCCGTGAGTATATTTCATTTCATCTTTTTATTGATAATACAAAGAAACCCTATGCCAACATGTTGCATGAACTCGTAGTCTACTAGATTTCCCTATGATACTGTTGTATTTGCCTTTTTAACCTACAAATTGTTGAGTAAACATCAGTAGAACTGTGTTCTTTTGCAGACAGAATCATTACTTACAGTGAGTAAAATATTACCACTGTTTTTCCTGGCTTGCATCAAAGCTGTCTAAAAAGATTCCATAACGATGCATGCATGAGAGTTTTTCATCATTTATTTAATTCGAGATTTGTGAAAGTATCAACTTTCTAAACCCTAAAGGACTAAACCTTTGATTGATTGTAAGTTTGATATGTACTTAAACAAGTTGAAACTGACCATAATTACAATCCTAAACTCATCTTTTGCCTCAAAATGTGAGCTTTAAGGGCAGTGTGACACAATAATTGGGGGGTAGCACTCTTTTTTGCTGGTCACTGGTGCTTCATACAACAACACTATTAATGCCTAGATTCTTCTACCATTTGTGTAGCTTTAGAGGATTGACTTACTACACAGACATGAACAGTGTCCCCTAATTTTTGGGTCACTTGACCGACAAGAGTGGATGAACAGTGAGTGGATAAAGGACCCTGTTCTACCAGCAAACCGCCCCAATTATTATTATACACATATGTTAAATAAAAAATAGCAAGACTAAGAAGCCCATTGAAGGGGTTAAAGACCTCATTGTTATTGGCATTAAGCTAGAAAATGCATCCTGAATGATTATTTTAGTTCTTATTCTTTTTATTAAATTAATTTAATCTCTAATGCTTTATTTTAGGTCAAAATAACCTCTCTACAGATAAAAATTGTTAGTTAACCGATAATAAACAACATGAAATGATTTGACAGAATGACGCGTCAGAAGAAAAAATATTTTATATTTTATACAATTTTATAAAAATATTTTTCGACTGATGTGTCATTATATAAAGTCAACATATATGTCTATATGACATTATTATTGCGGCGTACACTGCCATGTAGGTTTGTGACGTCATTTCAAGCTGTTTATCGTCGGTTGATTAACAAATTTCATACGCAATTTTGACTCAAAACAAAACATTGAGGTTAAATTCATTAAAAAAGAATAGAAAATAAGAACCAAAATAACTATTTAATCAAATATTAGGATATTTTTTTAGTATTATGCGATTATAACAATGGGTAAAGTATCAGTATCCATGAAAGTGAAACAAAGGCAAAGAGGGAACATGACTAGGGGTGGGCAAGACCGGGTATCCGGCCAATTTGTCTAGAATTGGTCTCGGTTCCGGTAACCACCGGTTCCTGAAAATTAGAACCAGTCCCGGTCTCGGGTCCAAGATTTCAGGAACCGGTCTCGGTACTAGTGGGAACCGATACCAATACCGGGTACCCGGTCAATTAGTCTTTTATTAATAAAATTGAGCAGCAGTGGAAAAAAATTCCAACCATCATTAATAATATTAAATAACAAAGTCAGAATATTGTAGGTTTGAAGGTTGAAGTCTTAAAACGAGTCATACTCATAATATTTATACACAAAGAGAAATAAAGGAGCGCCTTCAGTTGCTTTCAACCTCTTCAACGCCATTTGGTACCAAACCAGTACCTGGTACTGGTCCCAGTCTTGGTCTCATTGGGTACCCACCGGGTACCGGGTCCAAAAAAGCAAGATTCAGTTCCGATCCCGGTTGCAATTGGGACCTAAATTTTGGATCCAGTCTCGGTCCCACCAGAACCAATACCAGGTAAAAATCTACCGAATCCGCCGGGACCGGGTAATCGGGTTTTTTGCGCACCCCTAAACATGACCACCCTCTCCCTGAAGGATAAAGTTATGAGGCAAACATTTTTCACTGAAGGGGACTAAACATGGATGGACCGATGGGCTAGAAGTGTCTGTCTTTTTTTAAAAATTTAAAATTCGTATATAATTTAAATATGTTTTTAGAGGTTTTTTGATGTATTTTTTATTAAAAATTTATTTCTACCCTTAAATTTTTTTAAGTTTATCTCTCCTAAAATTTTATAAGTTCGCCCTTTACATAAAATCATGTGTTCGTCCCTCATACTAAACAATTTTGATGTGTGCGTTGTAGGTTGGATTTGTCCATTGTTGTCATGAAATTTAGGTTTAATTATGTTAGGATCCCTGTAGTTTATCAAAACTTAAAATTTAGTTCATATACTTCAATTTTAAAACATTAAATCCTTGTACTATTTTTTATTTGAAAATTTTGGTAACTCCCTTAACTTCTATTCAATTTTTATAATCAATTACCGATCCGGCAGCTATAAAAAAAGGCAAAGTAGCTTTTTAATCCCCTAAGTTTATAGTTCATATTAATTTGACTCTTAATATTTTAAAATAAATAAAAAATATATCGATAATCGAACAATACATTTTTCAAACATCCATCTATATAGTTTTTAAGGGTCAAATTGAAGAGTTAGGACTCAATGCTGTAAAATTAAAGTATGTGATTATATTTTAAATTTTGACATAATACAAGCACACATAGTATATTTAAACCTAAAAATTTATGAAGAGTTAGGACAAGCAGTTGTATAAGTTCAAAAACATGATCATTTCTCGAGTAAAAAAACCATATAAAGATGAGGAATTTTTTCTTTTGAAATTTTTAGCATTGTGTTAGTGGGGGGTTAGATAGTTTCTGTTTGGAGAGTGAGAAATGGGATGGTGATTTTCACTTCTGTAGTTTATGAGTCATCGAACTCGAGCCTTTTTGCATGAAGTGGAGAGAACATGGCTTCATCATATTATCCATAAAGTTGTTCCTTTAGGGCATCATAAGGACATGTCCGGATCTTGGTACTAAAGCAAGTACCAACATTATTGTAGCCATACACAATGCCATTTGATCCAATTTCCATCTTCCATGTACATATGATGATGTGTTTCTCACCATTGTCGGCAAGCGAATAGTGTGGTATACAAGAGAGGGTTAACATTTTTGTACAAATTTCAAGCAAAGATATGCTAAGGAAAAAGAAAAGAAGAACAAGCATAAAAAAATGAAAGTGTGAAATCATGGGCTTAGGCGAGATGGTAAGGATCTTTCCTACTTTAATTAGTAGTTGAGGGTTCGATTCTCAACTTGAGTATAGAGTAGTTTTAAAAATTGTGGTCAACGTTTATTTTTATATGAACCAACATAACGTGAAAAATTAATCACATAACTCATTTTAATGAATTTCACACTTCCTTTTGTCATTAATGGAAATGCTTTAGTGACCTTAATGTACCCTTGTCTTAGTAAAGTTATAAAGTAAAATTATTTGGGAATTGAGATGGCTAATAGGATAAGATAAGATTAATGATCTTGATTAGATATTTCACACTTTCCATTTTGAGTTTTTCCCTAAATGTACAAAAGATTTTTTACTCGAGCTTGAATAGACATGCATGTATTACCAACAAGTGTTAGGTATAATAAATGACATTGTTAATAGGGATAGTCATAAACTTCGAATATAAACCATAAAACAAACACAGGTACTAAGATGAATAGGGGAGAATATTGCATGAATTCAATATAATGTAGGGACAATGAAAAGTTTGAGATGTCACACACAACAGGTATTGGAAAAGCATCATGTATCCATATATGCATGTTTTCAAAAGCCTCATTATTTTGCCACTTGACTCTATCAGTCATGTCTTAAGCTGAAATGCAAAAGGAGCAACACTTGACAGAAATAATTCTGCAAAAGTTAGGGCTAGCAACCCAAATTGATAAAGAAGGTACTTGAATGGTCTCAAACTCCATCATTGCTTGAACCGGGGGCCGAACTTTGCCTTCTTTTTAGCCTCTGCTAAAGCCATTTTACCTTCAAAAACTAGGGCAGACGAGACAGTACAAACTCAAGTTTCTGATAATCGAATTACTGTGGACTTGATTGATACGAGTCGGGAATGTAAAAGTGGTATAAAAAGAAGTGAAATGACACAAGTTTCAAACAACTTTTGATTCGTGTAGATACATCCTAAACCCTAAACAAAAATGCATGTGATTATCCAGTGGTTTAACATTAGCCTTCTGGTTTTGAATCTTTTGGACAGATAGGGGTGTCAACGAGCCGAGTCGAGCTCGAGTAGTGCTGAGTTCGACTCAGCTCGTTAGGATTTCGAGTCGAGTTCGGGCTTGAGTAATTTTTAACGAGCATGAGAAATCTGAGCTTGAATCGGCTAGTTAAGAACTCGAATCGAGTTCGAGCTTGATTCGAGCCCAATTGAGTAGCTCACAATCTATCGCGTCTCATTTAAAGCCCTATTAGGAAAAAAATTTGATACACAAGTTGTGTAAACTCAAGCTTGTTAATTTTAGGGTTTAAGGTGTTAGTTTAGGGTTTAGAGGTTTAGGCGGTTGAGTTTAAAATTTAGGATTTAAAATTTAGGGTTTAGGACTTATGTTTAGAGTTTATGTTTTATGGGTCTAGGTTTAGGAATTTAGATTTTAAAATTTAAAAAATAAAAAATCTGTATATTATATTTTCAAGTAGCTCGCGAGCTTTTCGAGTCGGGTATTAAGTAGCTCGGCTCGTTAAGAACTCGAGCCGAGTTCGAGCTCGAATCGAATTTTGATCGAGTCAGACTCGAGTAACGCGCGATCTATCTCGTCTCATTTAAAACACTATGAACCAATTAACATCTAGTAATGTCTGTTTAATCATGGTAATTAATTGTTTTTTTAACTCAAAAGGCAACGAGAAAATGGAATTGTATGTCCACGTTAAGGTACAAGATCCTGCCTTAACGATGCAGTGATCATTCTTCCCTTTATAGATGTTATAAAATGTCTACATTTTTATTTTCGGACTGTCAAATGGTAGCAATTTTCTTCCTTTTCCCACCACCTTAATGCATGGCGACATGATATTAAGGACCACATAATTGGTTCCCTAAACCCAGAAAAGAGGTTTGACAGATTGAATTTGATGAATAGTTAATCTTATTGTATTTTAATCCGTCTTACTGTGACAATAATTAATCTTATCGTCAATATGATAAAATAATATTTGTTCATTAATTCTATTTCTTTTAATAAGACATACACATCATATAAATAAGTAAAAATTTTTTGCCCCTAATTATGCCTCCTTATATGCCGCCTACTAAAAAATACTTAAAAATTAAATTTTAAGCTCTAACCCTAATTTTCATATCCTAAATCCTAAACCATAAACCATAAACCTTAAAAAATACACCATACCCCTAGTTCCATACCCCTAACCCTGAGCCCCAACTTTAAACCCCAAACTCTAAATTCACTATTTTAAAATGAAAGTGTCAATAGAAACATAGTTATGGATAGACAATTTACATATCATATAAACAAGCTACTCAACCTGGATCACTTAGATAACTATTATTTTTCGCCTTTTCTACATTGTAGAAACATACAAGAAATTTCCCTTATACATCATGAACAAAAACTATCTGCTTTTTTTGGTTTTTCTTTCTACTCCCTATCACTAAAAAAATTAAATTCTAAGCCATAACTTTAAATTTTAAATTCTAAACGTTAAACTTTAAAAAATACACCATACACTCAATTCCTTAATCCCTAATTTTAAACCTTAACCCTTAAACCTAATTTTTTAACGTGATACATAAATAAGAATACCACAAAAGGGCAGAAAATTTCTATTCATAGAACATATTCAAAGGGCTTGGGAATTGTTTATCTTACTTTTTTCTTTTCACAGATGGAACCGTTTGCCCTAAATTATGACTCTTTTGGCGTTTCCACTTTAAAAAAGTGGGTTTATAGTTTAAAGTTATAGTTTATAATTAGTGTTTAGGGAATTAGAGATATGATGTATTTTAGGGTTTGAGGTTTAAAATTTAGTACGTAGAATTTAGAGTTAAAGTTTCTGAATTTAAATTTTTAATATTTTTTAATGTGAGAAATAGAAAGAAGCATAATTAAGGGTTGATAATTTTTGTTCTCTTTTCGCTTGCGGTATTTATTTATTTTTATAGTTTTCCACAAAGTATTAATTACATACTCCTTTTTTGTTTTCTTAACATTTTTTCTCGAGATGTTAAAAAATAAATAAATAAAATATATGCTTAATCTTGATTTAATGTCAAAGGTCAAAGATTTGCATTACTTTCAATGTCTCCCACACTCCCTTCTATTGCTCACACATTCTCTCACCCCCAAGAACCACCACAATTTCTAACATCTCATTTAAATCCCCTCACCAAGCACCAAGCACTCCCCACTCAAATCCCCCTTCCCACCAAGCATGGATGCCCCACTTTCTTCTTCAAAAACAAAATAATTAATAATTCAAATTCTAAACTAATTGATTTTTAATGTCTATGTATTGTAATCTATTGTATGTATTTTAAGATTTTGGTTGGATAATGTCCATTTGTGTCATACTTGGAGCTAGTGTGAGTTTTATTATATAAAAAAAATAAGAGTATGTGATATGAAATAATATATTTAATTAGAAAATTTGTGAGACCAACATTAATAAATCTTTGTTTTAACACAAATTGAAGAGGAAAGTCAAATCCCATTAGTTGGCATTCCATGAATCTGTTCTATGACACCCATGGACATAAAACTCATTTATTACAAATGAATGGGTTAATATCTAAATTAATACCAATCATTTTTTAATAGTTTGATATTTAAAGGAAAAATCATAATTAAATATATGAAAATATATTCCTATTGTTCGAATTCGACGAAAATACAAATTCTTTATCTCTGATTCGAATGTTAATCGACATGTGAGTGTATGTTTTACTAATAAAGTTATACACAATAGCCTAATATTGTTACATGAATGTTGATATTTACATGCTAAATATCATGTAAATTTACATGCATGTTAGCAATTTTTGATAAATTTCAAAATATAATTTAATGTGATTTTGAAAATGCTAATGAAGATTTAAAAGTTATCACATAACAGATTTGTATTCGTCAAAAAGTGAATTGCAGTCAAACCCTTAGGCATTAGACTAGCATGGGAGAAGGTAGTGGTAAAGTTGGAATATTATATTGTGAAAAGAAGTACCAAATCATTCAAGAAGGTAAAAGTTGGAGGGCCGATTTGCAAATTAACCCAAATGAATATATACAAAGGAAAGCTTAGCCAACTTCATATCTCCCTCTATATATACCCAACTTCATCCTACTTTTCTCTTCACACCAAATCTAAAACTAATTACCACATCTCTTCTACTCTCTTTCTCTCTATCTTGGCTCTTTAAAGGGCTTAAACCCCATTTTTTCCCATTCAAAAGTGCAAAAAACAAAGATCAGAATCATGCCAGAAGCACCAAAGATCACACAGAAACCTACAGATTACAATCTGGAGCTCAAGAACAAGAAAACACTTCAGTTCATTGAAGATGTGACTTCAAATGCTGATGAAGTTCAAAGGAAAGTTTTGGAAGAGATTCTTGCACGCAATGCTCATGTTGAGTACCTGCAGACACATGGCCTCAATGGTCACACTGATAGAGAGAGTTTCAAAAACATCATGCCTGTCATTACCTATGAGGATATCCAGCCTTATGTTGAACGTATTGCCAATGGAGATATGTCTACTATCCTTTGTTCCAAGCCTATTTCTGAGTTCTTGACAAGGTTAGGACATAAAAAATGAAACAACCCTTTTTAGTACATGTTGATTTTAAGTGTTTATTTTCCTGTTTTGGCTAAATGGGTAGTGTTGGTTTGTTCATTGTTGCAGCTCTGGGACTTCAGGTGGGGAGAGGAAGCTGATGCCGACGATCGAGGAGGAGCTAGGGAGGAGGTCACTGCTCTATAGCCTACTGATGCCTGTTATGAGCCAATTTGTCCCGGGTCTAGACAAGGGCAAAGGGATGTACTTTTTGTTTATAAAATCCGAGGCCAAGACACCTGGTGGCCTTGTGGCACGCCCTGTTCTCACTAGCTACTACAAAAGCAACCATTTCAGAGATAGGCCATATGACCCTTACACAAACTACACCAGCCCAAATGAGACCATTCTTTGTCCTGATTCTTACCAAAGCATGTACTCTCAAATGCTTTGTGGACTTTGCCAACACAAGGAAGTCCTCAGGGTGGGTGCTGTTTTCGCCTCTGGTTTCATCAGGGCCATCAAGTTTCTTGAGAAACATTGGCGTACACTTTGCAATGATATAAGAACAGGTACCATTGATTCTCAGATCACTGACCAATCTGTCAGAGAAGCTGTTATGAACATCCTGAAACCTGATCCTAAACTTGCCGATTTCATTGAGGCCGAGTGTAGCAAAAGTTCTTGGCAAGGAATCATAACAAAGTTATGGCCTAATACAAAGTATGTGGATGTGATTGTGACTGGTACCATGTCACAGTATATTCCTACTCTTGATTACTATAGCAATGGCCTCCCACTTGTCTGCACCATGTATGCATCTAGTGAATGCTACTTTGGTGTCAACCTTAACCCTCTTTGCAAGCCGAGTGAAGTTTCCTATACTCTCGTTCCCACGATGGCCTACTTCGAGTTTCTGCCGGTTCAAAGGAACAATGGGGTCACTAATTCCATTTCTGTGCCCAAAACTCTCAATGAGAAAGAACAACAAGAACTGGTTGACCTTGTTGATGTTAAGCTTGGCCAAGAGTATGAGCTTGTTGTCACCACTTATTCAGGTAATCACACTAAGTTACTTAATATTGCAAGAATTTGTAGTATAATTTTAACTTGTCTGCATCTGACTAACTTTCGAAACTGATGTTTTTCGCAGGACTCTATCGTTATCGAGTCGGTGATGTGCTGAGAGTAGCAGGGTTCAAGAACAAGGCACCGCAATTCAACTTCATTTGCAGGAAAAATGTGGTTTTGTCCATTGATTCTGATAAGACCGATGAGGTTGAACTTCAACATGCTGTTAAGAATGCAGTGAACCATTTGCTGCCATTCGATGCAACATTGGCCGAGTACACTAGTTATGCAGACACCACTACGATTCCGGGCCACTACGTGCTCTACTGGGAACTTAGCCTCAATGGTACCACCCCAATTCCTCCGTCTGTTTTCGAGGACTGTTGCTTGACTATCGAAGAGTCCCTTAATAGCGTATACCGCCAAGGACGTGTATGCGACAAATCCATTGGACCCCTGGAGATCAAGATCGTCGAACCAGGGACATTCGACAAGCTGATGGATTATGCCATTAGCTTAGGTGCATCAATTAACCAGTACAAGACTCCAAGATGTGTGAAATTTGCTCCCATTGTTGAGCTTTTGAACTCCAGGGCTGTGTCTTGTTATTTCAGCCCTAAATGTCCCAAATGGTTCCCTGGACACAAGCAATGGGGCAACATGAATTAACTGAAATGAATGGAATAATAATAATACTCTTAATTGGTAGCTGTTCTTAACTGCTGTTTAATATGCATAGGGACTTTGATTTAGCCATGTACAGAAACAGTTCATGTACTTCAAGGCCAGAAAATCTCTTTCTGGTTTATCTATTAATCTCTACATAATCATTCACATTTCTATGGGAAAACAAAAACCACCATAATCTGCCACCTTTTCCCCATTATTTTCAAGGAAAAAAGCAGACCAACTTTTCTTCATTACGTTTTTATCCACTAATTATAAACTAATCAAACTACTGTTTCTGAATGTTCAAACATGAAATGACACTTAAAAGCTCAAGACACATCCCCTGGAATCTTATACCTAAGAAAAACCAAGTAGAGTAGCCTAAACAATGCCTTTCTTTTTTTCAGTGGACTAGAGAGAATCCAATTTCTGTCAAAATATCAATGGTTCTTTTAATGAAGGCTTAAATGGTAATTTTATACATGTAATAATTCCAAATTAATAATCTTTCCATTCTTTTTTAATTTTATCAATCTAGCCATCTAGTTGTCCAAAATCAGTAATGTTGTTTCTCGTTTTTAATTTTATTAATTTAGCTGTTAAACTACCCGAATCGCATTAATCTTACCGTTTGACTGTCTTTGACTAACAAAGATCACTGGTTGTCTTGTCATGTCACACACTTCGTCGTTAAATAATTAACAATGTCGGAGTTAACATGTCCACGTGATATAATAAATTAATGTCTTCCAACAGGATGACGAGTCTGTTTTGATGACGTTGTAAATTTTTCTAAAAAAAATCTGCAAATTTAAAAATAAATAATTAATTATTAGATGTTTCATTCGTACAATCAATCATCAAAATTGACCCGTCATCATTGACATGGAAAAACAACTAACCATAACAGCTGACGTGGAAGCATATAGTGACCACACACGTAGAATTTAACAACTATGTTAGTCAAAAATGATCAAAAATTCAAAAGTTCGAGAAGTAAACTGATGAAATTTAAAATAAGAGACAACATTGCTGATTTTGCAAGATTATAAAGACTAAATTGAAGAAATAAAAAAAAAACGAAATTGTTGATTTGTAATTACTAAAAGAACAAATTATATGAAAGACTTTATTAGCATCAATTTACATGCAGCATAGATTCAGAATTATCATCTTAATCCAATATTCTGTATTTTTTTTGTTGCATATATATCCATTATAGGATACATGCATTTGGAAGAACACATGGAAACAGCTAAAATGTAATATTAAAACAATGACAATGTGAGCCACATGTTTCAGGTCATAAAACTGTCCAAGAATTCTTACAAAATGGTCAAGAAGACAAGAACTGGTGATGAGGCACCAACTTTTGTTTTAAAGATAGATAAGGTAGAACCAGAAGCTGTTCCCTTTACCAGTACCATTGTCTGAGAAAACAAACAACGACAGTTTTGTTTTTTCAGAGCACAATTTGAGAATCCAGAAAAAAGAAAAGAGACAATTCTTGCAGACAATTGATTCAGTTTATTTTTTTCCAGATAAATCCCATTTTTCTATGAAGAAAGAAATAAAAGCAACTGAAAGTGAATGAAAAGGAGATAAGACCCTTCTTTTTTGTTAGTTTATTGTTGTGGAGGCACTGTTGCCATGTTCATAAATATGTTGGAATAAATCTCATGATTTCTTTATTGATTTCTCTCCACTTCCAAAATCCCCACCAATCTATACTCAACAAATGCATTTTCATCTTACTTCAATTCAATTTCTTTTGATTAATCAAATTTTATTATGGTATGACAGTCTATCGATGTATAATCATTGACTGACTAATCTAAATCGAATATTGCAAAGTTCATTATGATACGACACTCTTAATTCAATTTACTCTATTCACAATGACAGTATTCGAACATTTGGCTTGTTAAACCGTAATCAAAATGTTTTTATTCCATATATCTTCCAATCCAAGCCCTAAAATGTGACCCCGACAAACTCATTTGTGGTCACAATCCAAGTCACCCATTTGATGGTTTTAATATTTGTTTAAGAGAGAAATAAATAAAACTATTTTTAATAAATTTATCAAACTAAGTAACCAATCATAATTTTGTTAACATATTTCCTATTAAGGAAGTATTCCTTATAGAGAGGCCTTTCTTTGTAGGCCATATCTACACATTCAACAAGGCTTTGACACTTAAACATTTTTTTAATTACTATATTTAATTTTTTTTTTCATTTTTGTAGTATTCTTCACAAACATGATTATGATCCTACAAGAATTTAACTAAGCAAGGATTCTTCAGAGTATCTGTATTGGTTAAAAGTCATTGAATAAGAATGCCACACCACCAAAAATGTCTACCTCTAGAACCTGAGTCCAGCTAGAATCCCAGTTTGCTTTTATATTCTATACTTTTTATTTAAAAGAAAGGTTTCATTTCAGCCTATTCATCGGCAAACTTTTCATTTTGTATTCATAAATAGTACAATATTCTACACTAATATAATTGTATTAATTCATATATATATATATATACCCTTTCTAACATATCACATGAACTTACAGTCGATTATACTTTTTATCTAAATTTTAAGGATGAGTTTACCACGTGCGACGAACATTGATTAACATCGATGAACACCATTATTATTTTTTAATTTTAAAAATCTAAAGGACTAAAATTATAATTAAAATTATCTCTTAAAAAAATAAAAATCAAATTTAATAGTTACTTTATAATATTTTTTTAATAGGTTAGAATCAAATATACACAATTTTTCTAGACCCTAACAAGATCAATCCCTTAAAAAAATAGAATTGTGTATATTTGATTCTAATCTATTAAAAAACTATAAACTGATTTCTATTTTTTTAAGAGATTGATTTTGTTAGGGTTTAGGAGAATTGGGTATATTTGATTCTAACCTATTAAAAAAATTATAAAGTAATTATTAAATTTAATTTTTATTTTTTAAGAGATAATTATAATTATAATTTTAGTCCTTTAGGTTTTTAAAATTTAAAAAAAAAATTAATGGTGTTCATCGATGTTTATTGTTAGTGGTGTTCATCAATGTTCGTAGCCCGTTATAAAAATTTTCAAATTTTAAATATGGATTCTTTTCTTGATAATACACAGCAGGTTTTGGTATAAGATGGAAATTCTCCACCTGTATTTTTAATTATATATATTATTTATTGTATTTATAAAAATATCACTATATTGTTTAAGACATTTTTTATCATAAATTTTTGTTAGATATTGTTCGAGTTTTAACATATTTGATTCTGACGGTCAATGGTTCAAGTTTATTCTTTTAAATATGTATTTTTCATGTGGGTAATTTAATTGGTTTTATTTTATTTTTTATATAGTTTTAAAGTCCCTTGAAAACTATATTTTGTGACTGTGATGGTGGTTTGGTCGGATCAAACATTTATCGTCGATGAAGATTAATATATATATATATATATATATATATATATATATATATATATATATATATATATATATAAAATTTTCAAGTCAGGTCGGGATCGAGTTTATGAGTTGATATATCAGGACCAGTGGCGTAACACAATGGAGACGGGTGGGGCCACGGCCCCTCCTAAAATTTGTAAAATTATAGCTTTAACCCTTACAACTTCCAAAAAAAATTAATTTGGCCCCAACAAAAATTTTAGAAATTCAGATTAAGCTTCGAAATTTATATTTTTTTTTAATTAAACCCCTCCCATAATTCTTAAAAGTTCTCGTTAAGCCTTTCAAATTTTCAAAAATTTTAGTTAAACCCCAATTTTTTTTTTTGAAAAAAGTTAAATTTAAGCCTTCAAAATTTTTAATTTTTTTTAATTAAACCTCTAAATTTTTAAAAGTTTAAAGTTGACCCCCAAACTCTACCACCATGTTCCGCCACTCATCGGGACAGAATAGGGCGGGTACATAAATATTTATATCCAAAACTAGACGAAGTCAAGTTTAGAAACTTATAGATCGGAGACTAAAAACCCGCCTCGCTGCTATCCTGATTTTTAAACCTATAAATCTGTTCACAAAATTGAAATATATTCGGTTGATGTGTAAACATCAAAAGAACTGTTTTGTTTAATAGGCAGAATCATTAGTTACAGTAAGTAAACATCGGTACTGTTCCAAGCTATAATGTCTAAATACACCACCATTTAATTTCCATACGTGCTAATAAATGTATACTTTTACATTCCAATAGCTTTCTAGAAAGATTAGAGAACAATGTGATAGATAATATCTCATTTCAATGGCTCAAAAACATTCTTTCAACGTGTAAATTTGATTTATACAAATATATGTTTTTTTTACTTATAGATTCTCAGGGTTTTGTCCTGTCTAATCCGAACTGATATGCGTCGTACACCTGATTTTGGTGAATGAATTTCCTAACGAGAATTTTTTGTATACACGGAACTTCAAACTCGAAATTTACTTAAACAATATTAATCTTCTTACCACTTGAACCAACCCGTTGAGAATCTAATTAAGGTCTGCACATCAACTTTCTAAACCCTAAAGTGAAAGATAAAGAAAGGCACTAAACACAATTTGTTTTGGATTATCTTTCATTCCATCATCCCCAAAAGTTAAAGCTTGATTGATTGTAAGTGATGCTTAAGGTGTTTTGGATTAACCAAAATCTGATCCTAAACTTTATTTGCCCCCTCAAAACGTGTGTTTAGGACAGTGACACAATAATCGGGGATAGTACCCTTAATTTGATGATCAATGCTCTACAATCAACAACAATAAATCTAGATTCATGGACAATATGTGAGTCTAGAGAATTGACTTGTTACATTGACATGGAACAGTGTCCCCTAATTTTTGGGGGCACTTGACCGACAAGAGTGCATGAACAGTGAGTGGATAAAGACCCTTCTCTACCAGCCAGCCCCTCGTTATCACTACCCATTGAAGGTTAAACACCCCACTGCTCTATTGGGTAAACCATCAATATCCATGAAAGTCAAAAAAGAAAAAAAGAAAAAAAGAAAAAAATGTCCATAAGAATAAAGTTGGAGTTGTGACTCAAATTCTATTAAAAAAAAGTGTTATTAGTTATTTGGTGTCTCGAGTTATGTTGGAAAAATATGATAAATTGGAAATTTTGAGGCATATGATTTATAGGTAAATGTAGAGATTCGAATGATAAATTTATGGTTTTATATTCTACTTCATAGGACATTTATAACGGTATTTCATATGTCCAAAACGGTTAAGTGATGAATGAAAAATTGATACTTAAAGTAAGCTATTTGTGAATTGTGTTAAAAAAAAATAGAAACCTATATCCCATATGGGCGAGATATGTTTAAACCAACCCACGTGATAATTATTGAATGACTTAGGTTGAAATTTTCCCTTGTGCACAAGTGTAACTAAAGCTTGTGGTTGTGGATATTTTAGCTCAATTCAAACTACTTCTTCTTTAAATTTTTTTGAATATTCTGAATTAAAAGGATAAATATATGATAATATATTGTATTAATAAGTTATTTAATTCGGATATTATTTTAGTAATGCTGATTAATTCACAAGAAAATAAAGTGCGGAGTAAAAGCAGGGAGGGCTTCGCATGCTATCTAAAAGTCTGATCGTGCTTATTTTAGTGGGGTAATAGTGGTGTGTATTTTGGCAAGCTTAGAACAGGAGTATTATGGATCATGTATTTGACTTTGTTTTATACCGGTAATGTGTTGTATTTTTTCCTCCAATTAGGTTTAAAGAGGTTTTTAAGGCACACATACCTGGTTAAGGTGATATGTTCCAATGAATAAATCATATTTGGCTAGCAAAAAAATCACAAGAGAATATATTCGAGAGTATATGATATTAATGACCTAATTTTCGATTTTATTCGGATACCATATAAACCTACTAGGTTTAACACAACACACAAAGTATTTTCAATTGGTTTTATTCTATTATTTTCGAAATAATTTTTCAGTGATCGAAGAAGACAAGGTTATGGTTCGCTGATCAGTGCAAATGTACTATTGTTGTGCTCATTCGGTTGTTGTATCCTGGGAGATGGACGTCCAACGTTTCTCAAGCACTATAGGAGCGAACGAATCTGTTTTAAGGAAACTATGATTTCACATGCCTCAACGAATCTGTTCATCCAAATTATTGTCCGAACACAAGTATACAATTTCAGCTTTTGTTTTCATTTCGATTTCGAATTTATTTGTGTTAATTTATTTTGTTGGATTCAGTAATAATATTGGTATTGTATTTTTTATTGTTTTATTTCTTGGATTAATGCTTTTTCTAACGAGTTAAATTCGTAGTACGCCATACAAGTTGCATTATTGCAGCTCACTCTTGTAATCTCTTCTTTCGACATAGAAAACTTCTCATCCTCTGCCCGTGGTTTTTCTTATTTGAATTTTTAATATAAATATTGATATTCTTTATTATATTGTTTTTTTTCTATCACCATCTTCGTTGTTTGTCGTTGTCATTCGTTATCGTTATAATCAGCGTCACATATAAAGTTAAGTTGCAATATAAGATATATTGGGGTGTTATGTACGTTTAGGTAGTGAGGAGATTCGATTGTAGGGTGGGATTGTGTGCATGTGTTGTTTTGTTGGTTGTGATCTTGATGTCTGTATTTTGCTAATTATCTCTAGTTGTGTTGTACTCTTTTCCTCCATTTAAGATTAAGGAAGATTTTAACGAGTTACACAGTTCAAATGGATTAGAATAGATTGGTTTGGTTTCATTTTTGTTCCTAGACATGCTTGTGTAGCTTGTATGAGTTGTGAAGAGGCTAAAGGGGAAAACACTAACATCTATATTATACTAAGGATAACTTGAAGGATGGAAATCCTCTACCCTTTTTGGTGCCCTACATATGCCCCCACGTTCAAAATTAAGTTTAGGGTTTAGGGTTTAGGTTAGGGGTTATGGTTAGGGTTTAAGGAATTTAAGGTAGGGTGTATTTTTAGGGTATAGTGTGTAGGGTTTAGGATTTAGAATTTAGGGTTAGAGCTTGAAATTTAATTTTGTAATATTTTTTTAGTGTTGAGGCATAAGTAAGAGCACCGAAAAGAGTTTGACGAATTTTGTCCTAACTTGAACGGCTTACACACACTATATCCTGTCCTTTAGAAAAATATCACATGGAGAACAAGTGTATAAGCTTACATCCATAATATATTACGCAAAGATGTCGATCTTTCATGACATGAAGTTTCGTAGTAGTGGGGTTTCAATAGTTGTCTTTTTAGGAGAGTGAAAGCTCATATGTTTTTTCACTTTGGTACTATAATGGTGTCCTGAGTCATCGATCTTGAGGCTATGCATGAAGTGGAGAACACAAGGACATGTCCGGATCTTGGTACTAACGCAAGTACCAACATTATTGTGGTCATGCACAGTTTCATCTTCCTCTCTACGATGGTGGATTCTCCACCATTGTCGGTAAGATATAGGTTAAGATTTTCTGCTTTTATGGGGGGGAAAAGAAAAGTAAAAAGAAAGCATATATGAAGTCATGTCTTTTAACCTTGTCGTGCATGAAGACATGAAGTTGATTCCTACTTAGAATGGTGTTATATCATTAATCTTTTAGGGCACAAACATTCAAAGAGATATAAATGTACCCGTACTAAAGTTTTAAAAAGTTTGTGAATTAAGATGGGCTGCATGGGCTTAGGTTATAACTGTGCAATAGGATAAGAAAGGTTGATGGATATAAGATGTCGGTGACGGTGATCGGAGTGACAGACGGTGTGCTAATTCAGTTCTGGGTTTTAGTCAAGAAAATTATAATTAATTTTTTTCAATAGTTTTTAAAGTGATTGCAAGATAGTATATGTTCATATGCATTCTTAACTCTTTGACAATGCACACACCTTACAGACAAAGCGATTTGAACTTGGGTCTCCTTAGATGAAGATCATCTGATTTTTTACTGGACCATTTTTAATTATGTCTGCATAAATTTTTTGATATTTATAGGTCCTCCAATCTTCTTTTATTTTGTTCGTACACATTGTAATTTGTAGACGGTATATAAGGCAGGTGCAGATCTTGACAACCAAGTTTGAGGGCGCTTATTTAATTTTTTTAATTTTAAAAGTTTAAATTAAAATTTTCAACAATTTTAAAATGTTTAATTTGAAATTTTCATAAAATATAGGAGTTTAACTAAATTTTAAAAACTTTAAGGTTTATCAAGACTTAAATTTTTTAAGAGAAGATTTAATTAAAACTATTAAAAATTTAAAATATAATATTAATTTTTAAAATTTTTGAAAGCAAATTAAAATTTTTAAAATCTTTAAAAATTTAAATGTGAAATTAAAAAATTTTAGGGGGCCTAGGCCCCACCGGCTCCATTGAGCGTCGGCCATTGATATAAGGTCTATACACTAATGGTCGAATGTAACATTTTCCGGAGCAATGCCATTTTTTATCCCAAGAAGAAGAAAGAAATTGAAATGAAATAAAGGAGAGAAAAATACAGATTGAGAAGTTTAATTGGAAATTAAATTTGGTAATTAGTGACCTAAAATTTTGTATTTTCTCTTAAGCCGAAATTCAAACAATTAGAATCTTGGATATAAACATGTGGAAAATTGTATAAGCAATGTGGACATTGAAAAGTTTGAGATGACACACACAACATCAAGTACAGGAAAGCTTTTCCTTGATGAAAACCCTTAGAGAGATCAAGCACCATACATACATACATACAAGTCTTTGATTTGAATTTACCATTTCATTTTGGATGACACAAAATCATTAAAAAATAAGATTAATCTTTAATGCACCCGTAATGAATTTTTTTCTTTTTACAAGGGAACTTCAAATGACGTCACATGTTATTTTAAGATTACTTGCACATTAAAAATCGAACTCTAAATTCGAAACCTTAACTCTAAACCTTAAAAAGTTAACCATAACTCTAAAATCACAACCTTAAACCTTAAACTCTAAAAACACAGTGGTTGTTCATTTTCCACCGCCAAATCCAATACATCTTTACCATTTTCATTTTGGATGACACAAAATCATTAAAAAATAAGGTTAATATTTAATGCACTCGTAGTGAAGTTTTTTCTTTTTATAAGAGAACTTCAAATGATGTCACATGTTATTTTAGGGTCACTTGCACATTAAAAATCAAACCCTAACTTTAAACCTTAAAAGTTAACCATAACCCTAAAATCACAACCTAAACTCTAAAAATGCAGTGCTTGTTCATTTTCCACTGTCAGCACATCAAATATTTTCTTAAAAAATAAATAAATAGAACCTTAATTATATATATACATAAAACATGTGAGATTTGGAAGTAAGGTTTATGTCGGCCTCCATCTTGTGCCTGAAAGTAGTAATTAAGGATATCAAAAGAAGTGAAATTACACGACCTCCAAAGACCTTTTGATGTGTCAAAGGAAGGAGACTATGATACATCCTTAAACCCAAAATCAAAACTATAAAGTGTTGCATGTGATTATCCAATAGTTTAACATTAACCTTCGATTTTGAATCTTTCCGACAGCCAATTAACACCAGCTAATGTCTCTTAATCATGGTAACTAATTATTTCAACTCCAAACAACATAAAAAGGATAAAATGAAATGCGTTGTCCATGTTAGGGCACAACAACAAGATCCTGCCTTAAAGATGAAGTCATGATTCTTCCCTTTATGGATCTTATAAAAATGTCTCCCTTTTCTTTCCTTTTTTCCCACAACCTTAATGCATGGCGACATGATATTAAGGACCACATAATTGGTTCCCTAAACCCCAATTGTACAAGTTAAACTAAATTTTAATGGTCTGATGTATTTGAACAACCGATCTAGTTCTTACTAGGGATGTAAACGAGTCGAGCTCGAGTAGTGCTAAGCTCGGCTCGACTCGTTAAGAATTCGAGCCGAGCCGAGTTCGAGTCGAGTATTGATCGAGCTTTGACTGAGTCGAGCTCGAGTAGCTCGCAGTCTGTATCGTTTTATTTACAACATTGTTCGTAATAATAATGATAATAATCATACAAAAGAAATATTTCAATGTGACTCATTAAAAACCCATAATCCTAGTGGGAGAAAAAAAAGTACACATGAAAATATAAAGAAAGTTAAACTAAAAATTAAACTAACATAACAACCAAAAACACCAAACCTACATCTTAGTTCACTTTAATTTTAAAAATTTAAAAATAGTTTATTATACTTTCGAGTAGCTCGCGAGCTTTTCGAGTCGGGTATCAAGTAGCTCAGCTCGGCGCGTTAAGAACTCGAACCGAGTTCGAGCTCGAGTCGAGCCTAATCGAGCCGAGTGTTGACCGAGTTTTGACCGAGTCGTGCTCGAGTAACTCGCGATCTGTCTCGTCTCATTTACAGCCCTAGCCCTAGTTCTTACAACCTGAATTCAGTCTTCATCCGGCCCAATTTTCGAACCTAGAAAATACAGACAAAGTGAGGATCCGTGGGGTCTTATCCATGTACGATACATGTCTTCAGAATTATTATACGTACAGAATTATACGTATAAAGTATGGAATTCAATTTGAGTAGATTTCCTATGTGATCCTCTATGTGATTTAATGGTTTAATTATATGGTCTTTGTTAATTATTATTTTTAAGCATGTTAATTATTAATTTAATTAACTACATGCGTGCACGAATTCATGTTTACCAAAGCTTTAAAAGGATATATGTAATTGCACGATTTAAAATCAATGTTATGATTCGCACGATAATTACGAATTAATACATAAGTTATACATAATTTAATATTTTTATTTATAATTTTTTTAGTATAGTTTCATGGCAATATCTGTTTTATTTTTAGTCATTAATAAAATCTACGAACACTCTATAGATAAAAATGTTCGAACTCAAATCTTTAAGAAAATATTCCTATGTTACTTAGGTCATTCCTTAAGTTTAATTTATACGAAAAAATTGTTTATGAAAACCACATAGACAAATGAGAGAAAAGTGGACTCATTTGGATATTGTTTTTTTTTGTACTTTATATAATTTTTTATTTTTTCCAACAAGTATTAATTATATCTTACTTCTTGCCACCAATAATATTTTTTAACAATTTTTCTCGAGATGTTAAAAATTGAAAATAAAATATTTTTATTTATTTTTAATGGCAATGTCAAAGGTCAAAGATTTGCATTACTGTCCATGTCTCCCACACTCAACACATTCTCTAACCCCAAAGCACAACAAATTTAACATTTTCATTCCCCTAATCCCCTGGCTTTGGCCCCAAGCACTATGAACCCCCACTTGGCACCCTAATTTCTCCACCCACCAAGCATGGATGTCCCACTTTCCAACAAATTAAGTCATGATATAATTTAAATTAATTCATTTATAATGTTTCGAGTTTGTGATTATCGTCTTTGAAATTTAAACATTAGAGCCACACTTCGATCGTACAATATGACTTATCATTGCAAGTTTACATGTAGTATTTATTAGTTATTGTATAAGGTTTCCGATGGGTTCATTTGACTGGTTAATCGAGCAGGTCGGTTACTACGGCGGAAATGAGAACGGTTATGATATTATTACACGTGGTGAAATGTTGAGACATCCATGGTGGATAGCAATAGGTGATGATGTGGCAGTGACATCAACGTTGAGAACTCCTTGTCCAACAACTTCTCTTGAATTCGGGAAGTATGATATATTGTGTGAAACTATTGATACAATGACGTGGAGATTTGTTTATTTAAAATGTTTGTAAATTGTGATAATAATATCCAAAGAAAACCAACGACACAAACAACATTAATTAAAGCTATGTTTTAAGATAATTAATATATTAAAAATCCAAACATCTGCTTCTTATCTTTATATTTATCTCATTGTTCATGTCCAGAGTTTATGATTATTTCTTCTAACAATGCACTCTTTTAAATTTAAACATGATTTCTTTCTTTGAAAATAGTATCAGTTACGTATGTTGCTTATGATAAAGATTATAATTAAATTAATTCTCGACAGATACATTCGAGTGTCATATACAAGTACGTATCAATTTTAAAAACATTCAATGTAATAAGTGGAACTTAGCCTACGAATTTTGACATTGGAGCCATATTGCGTGTGATATATACATATATAATGTATTTGACCTAAAAAAGGGGCAAAAAGATAGTTTGGGATATGTTAGGTACCAAAATGCAAGGACAAATGTCTCCCAACCAAGTTCATTGTTGTTAATTTCTTCATAAAACACCCTTGTCAAACTGATCTTGTGAGACCAACATGCTTTCTAAGAAAAAAAGGTTTGCATGATTTGTTTTTGTCAAAGGTTGTTAGAATGTCAACTACAAATGCTTCCTTCCTTCGATGTCCTAAAATAAAAATACGATCGAATTTAAAAATAAATTTAGATATGCATAAAAAATGCAATGTATATTGTTTGGGTCATGATATGCAAATATTTTCGATGTCCTAACACATTTTGAATGAAGAAAATTGGATTGAAAGAGTCGTTTTCATAATGAGACTTATGCAATACCCGATTTAAATTAGCATGTGAATGAATCAGATACACAAATATTTATTAGTCAACTTATCTTATACACCAAAGGACAAAGCTTGAGATGTAAAAGTCATAGCAATTTTGGTGAAATTTGTTTGACCAAAAATTTAGTTATGGGTCTATTCTATTCTAACACACCCCAAATGCATTCTTGTTTAGATTAACAAGATTTTTCCACAATTTTCAAACTTAGTTTTATATTATTTTTTACATATGCTTCACACGTATTGATTAATTATAGATGATATTATACATTTAAGTCCATTCCAACGTGCAATTTTAAGAATATTTAACAGTATTGACCTCAACTACATTAATTCTTAATTATAGTTTTGGTTATGAAATTAAAATATTTCACTATTAACCAACAAGTGTTGGATGTATTGGTAAGACACATTGTACTCTCAAGGAGAGAACGTGAGTTCGAATCTTAGAGATAACATTGTTAGGAGGAATAGCCTCGCACCCCAAACATGAACCGTAAGACAAACATTCATATAACCAAAAAAAATATTCCACTATTAAATAAAAGTATGGATGGTTAAATACAAAAGTCAAAATATTGGTGTTTTTTGTATAGTAAAGTTGGTGGGAGAATCCTAGTAAACATTAAACTACGTGAATGAACTGAATTCCCATTCGTACACGTGTCAAATTATTAAGCTTGGCATCTAGCTAGTCGGTCTCACTTATATCCTTCTAAACATGAAAACTAAAAATATCTTAAATTATAAAATAATTATTAAATTTATTGAACTATTACAAATTGATTATTAAAATTATCAAACTATTACAAAATAATCTTTAAATTTATCTGAATTTATTATTATTTTATAACACAAAATGATTATTTTGTAATAATTTAATAAGTTTAATGACTATTTTTGTATTTTATCCAAAAAGGAATAAAAGAAAAAAACGGCCTCCAATTATTTACCGTACGCATACATAATTGTTTATCTTCTCAAGAGATATTGACATAATGTCTCGCGAGAACTTGAAAGTAAACGCCGTTTTCCCTGTTACCGGGAACTTCAATTTGCAAGTAAAGTAAAAGAAAATAAAAACTAAATTGGCTGCCGGTATTTTAAGAGACACCACCAGCGGTACAAGCGCGCTTGCACCGGTGATTTCACCGCGGGTTTACCGGGAATTGCCTGTTAATCATTTCTACCCGGTAAAATATGTCTTTTTTCTTCTTTTCTTTAATTATATATATATATTCATTTGAAAAAACATCACCAAAATAATTAAGTGATTTTAAGTTAAAAATTGTGATGTTTAATCAAATAAATTGAGAATTCAATTTGAGATTTAAGAAAGTATATTTTTTTTGAAAGGTTTAATAAAATATATTATTAAAAAAATAAACATAAATTTTAAACACAGATAATAAAACAGACAGAAAGAAATTAAAGTATCAAACTAAAGAGTAATTACATAAAATTGTAGCTTATTTTTCTTAACTTTTTTAGTATATAATGTGATCTCATGATAGTATTGATGAATTTTTTTTAATCTTTTGAAAATGTAAATATACCTCAGAGATAAACTACTCGAACTTGATTAATATAACAATAACAACATTTTTTTTCATCGAAATATTCAAAAAGTTCTATGTATTTTTTACTCAATCATATGGGAATTAGCCAAAAAAAATGAAAACTTTATGTAACTTAAGGCATGCAATAGATGATAAATAAGAAAAGGTGAATTGACATATTTACCCTTAAGTGTAGTATTAATATATTATTTATCAAGAGCTCAAGCAAATTTAATCTTTCTCCCCCTATTTATACCCAACTTCTTGCTTCTTTTTCCTTCACACCTAAACCAAAACCAAAAGCACAACTCCATCTCTTCTATCCATCACCTTCCTTCTCTTTCTTGGCTCTTAAAACCCTTTCTCTTTCCCCTTCAAAACTGCAAAAAACAAAGATCAGAATCATGCCAGAAGCACCAAAGATCACACAGAAACCTACAGATTACAACCTGGAACTGAAGAACAAGAGAACCCTTCAGTTCATTGAGGACATGACTTCAAACGCTGATGAGGTTCAAAACAATGTCCTGGAACAGATCCTTTCACGCAATGCTCATGTCGAGTACCTGCAAACGCATGGCCTTAATCATCGTACTGATCGAGAAAGTTTCAAAAACATCATGCCTGTCATCACCTATGAGGATATCCAGCCTTATGTTGAACGTATTGCCAATGGCGATACGTCCCCAATCCTTTGTTCCAACCCCATTTCCGAGTTCTTGACAAGGTTAGGACATCAAAATGAAACAACCCTTTTTTTATTTTTACTTCTTATGTTTTGTTTTGATGTTGGTTTTGTTGGCTTTGTTCATTGTTGCAGCTCTGGGACTTCAGGTGGGGAGAGGAAGCTGATGCCGACGATCGAGGAGGAGCTAGGGAGGAGGTCACTGCTCTATAGCCTACTGATGCCTGTTATGAGCCAATTTGTCCCGGGTCTAGACAAGGGCAAAGGGATGTACTTTTTGTTTATAAAATCCGAGTCCAAGACACCTGGTGGCCTTGTGGCACGCCCTGTTCTCACTAGCTACTACAAAAGCAACCATTTCAAAGATAGGCCATATGACCCTTACACAAACTACACCAGCCCAAATGAGACCATTCTTTGTCCTGATTCTTACCAAAGCATGTACTCTCAAATGCTTTGTGGACTTTGCCAACACAAGGAAGTCCTCAGGGTGGGTGCTGTTTTCGCCTCTGGTTTCATCAGGGCCATCAAGTTTCTTGAGAAACATTGGCGTACACTTTGCAATGATATAAGGACGGGAACCATTGATTCCCAAATCACTGACCAATCTGTCAGGGAGGCTGTTATGAACATCCTGAAACCTGATCCTAAACTTGCCGATTTCATCGAGGCCGAGTGTAGCAAAGATTCATGGCAAGGGATCATTACAAGGTTATGGCCTAACACAAAGTATGTGGATGTGATTGTGACTGGTACCATGTCACAGTATATTCCTACTCTTGATTACTATAGCAATGGCCTCCCTCTTGTCTGCACCATGTATGCATCTAGTGAATGCTATTTTGGTGTCAACCTGAACCCTCTTTGCAAGCCGAGTGAAGTTTCCTATACTCTCGTTCCCACGATGGCCTATTTCGAGTTCTTGCCGGTTCAAAGGAACAATGGGGTCACTAATTCCATTTCTGTGCCCAAAACTCTCAATGAGAAAGAACAACAAGAACTGGTTGACCTTGTTGATGTTAAGCTTGGCCAAGAGTATGAGCTTGTTGTCACCACTTATTCAGGTACATTTAGTTAAACTTTTCAAATTATTATACTAAAGTTTTACTTCCTTGTATCTAGTGATTAACTGTCGAAACTAATGTTTTTCGCAGGACTCTATCGTTATAGAGTCGGTGATGTGTTGAGGGTAGCAGGGTTCAAGAACAAGGCACCGCAATTCAACTTCATTTGCAGGAAAAATGTGGTTTTGTCCATTGATTCGGATAAGACCGATGAGGTTGAACTTCAACATGCTGTTAAGAATGCAGTGAACCATTTGCTGCCATTCGATGCAACATTGGCCGAGTACACTAGTTATGCAGACACCACTACAATTCCGGGCCACTACGTGCTCTACTGGGAACTTAGCCTCAATGGTACAACCCCAATTCCTCCTTCGGTTTTCGAGGACTGTTGCTTGACTATTGAAGAGTCCCTCAACAGTGTATACCGCCAAGGGCGTGTATGCGACAAGTCCATTGGACCTCTAGAGATCAAGATCGTTGAACCAGGGACATTTGACAAGCTGATGGATTATGCCATCAGCTTAGGCGCATCAATCAACCAGTACAAAACGCCGAGATGTGTGAAATTCGCCCCCATTGTCGAGCTCCTAAACTCGAGGGTCGAATCTTGTTACTTCAGTCCCAAATGTCCCAAATGGTTTCCTGGTCACAAGCAATGGAGCAACAAAAATTAAGTGAAACGAAGAGCGAGTACTCTTAATTGGTAGGTTCTCATGGAAGTTCACAACACAAACACTGTTCTTGTGATCATCTTTGGGAAAATCTCATGATTTAATGTTGCTTTTTTTTTTCTCTTTCAAATGTTGTTTGTGCATAGGGAGTTCTGATTAGCCATGCCTTTGTACAAAAACAGTTCATGTTTCCATAATTCTCTTTTTGTGTTTAGCTGTTCAATCTCTTAAAACAATCATCACATTTCATGGGATTTTGGTTCTTAATTCAAGCCAGAAATCCTGCTCACTCAACTCTCATGTTCCACATGCTGAAACGGAAAACAAAGAGAGAGACAACTGCCATAAACACCCATCATTTTCCATAATAAACTAGTGAATCCACTGTTTTTGACATGTTCAAACCTTCAAATGGCCTATGCTTAAATAATAAATGGAAAAAACAAATGATACCCTTTTTCAGAGCTGTAAAAAAAGAATCAAATCTCTGTCAAAAGAGATTATGAAACCAAAGGTTATAAAGGTACATGCATTTGGAAAGGAATATGACAAAAACTGATATTTGTTAGGTTAAAACAATGACAATGTAAGCCGCATGTGTGAGAGTGTGTCGGTTGGCCCCTACAATTCTGTGTCAGGTCACAAAATTTGGGCAGGAATTCATGCAAAATGGTCAAGGAAAAACACAAGTAGGCAACAACTGCTGATGAGACACCAACTTTTGTTTTGAAGTGGCTTTGGCAGGGGGTAGATAAGGTAGAATCAGAGGCTGTTCCCTTGGCTAGTGCCATTGTCTGGGAAAACAATCAAAAGCAGTTTTGTTTTCTGTTTTCAGAGGACAATTTCAGGATTCCAGACAGGCAATTATAAAACCAGTTACAGACCCTAGAAAGAAAAGAGACAACTCCTAGGGATGATTTTGTTCAATTTTATTAAAATAAAACATTTTTGTATGATGAAAGAAACAAAGCAATTGAAAGGGTATGAAAAAGTAGATAAAAACCCTCTTTTTTGTATGTTGGTTTATTGTTTGTGGTGCAAGGCACTGGTTTTTCGTTGCTAAATAAATGCATGTTTGCTTTTGTTATGTTACAGGAGAGATTTAATTCTTTCATGGTTGTAATGTGAACAATAATCTATATTGTTTCGATTTTTTTAAATATACTAGTGTGATTAGCAAATAGTATATGTTCAATTTTCTTAACTCTTTAATAACGCGCACACATCGTACACACATAACGCTCAACCTGAATCACCTGGATAAAATATATCATCCTTTACCACTGGGATCACTCCACGATTTTTGTTTCAATTTTTCATTTTTCAACACATAAGTAAGCATAGATATATGGCCCTTTAATGGTGCTTTGCTAAATATACGCAAAAAGTATAATTGTATCAATTAAGAACAAAATTAGATCACTGTTAATTTAATGCACGACTCGACTTAAGCATGATTAGGGTTAATGAGTCAATTAATGGAGAGAAGTAAGCCTTCCTTGGTAGACACGAAACCACAACTTATATTATTTTTAAAAATATTAGGGGTTAAGAAATTGCCAAGTACATTTTATTATTTTTTAAAAAAACTTTTAAAAATATGTCCTAAAGAATACTCATTCTAAAAGCTCCATTGACAACGAATGGGATCATTTGTTTTTTTTTCATTATTTTTCGATTAGTGTAGAATTAATTGAATTTTTTATAGTGTAAGAGAATCCTAATGCTTATATATGAGATATGATTTTTTACACCATGTAAATTTTAAAAGTTTTATGAAATTTTGAAAGTTTTATGCTTTTTTATCGTTCTATAAAGGTAAATGGATGATTGAGATTAACAATATGAAATATAAGAATTATCGCATGAAGAAACATAAGGAAATAATCTTAGTCATTATCATAGGTTAAATTTTGTTGGTTTTCATTTTATTTTTTGGGATGGTAAAAAAATAGCTAAGATTATTTCTCATATATATATATATATAGGGTTTTATTTTGATGCACAAGCTGTGTAAATTTTTTTTACACAATCCTTTTATAAAATTTAAAATCTAAATCACAAACCCTAGCAACCTAAACCCTAAACCCTAAGCCCTAAACTCTAAACTCTAAATTCTAACTATAAACCTTAAATTATATACCCTACATACTAAACCCCTAAACCCTAACATAAAACCCTAAACCCTAAACCCTAAAATTAAAGGGCTTGTGTAAACTAAAGTTTACACAGCTTGTGCATCAAAGTATTTTCCATATATATATATATATATATATAGGGTTTTATTTTGATGCACAAGCTGTGTAAATTTTTTTTACACATTCCTTTTATAAAATTTAAAATTTAAATCACAAACCCTAGCAACCTAAAACCTAAGCCCTAAATCCTAAACTCTAAATTCTAAATTCTACCCATAAACCTTAAATTATATACCCTACATACTAAACCCCTAAACCCTAAACTAAAACACTAAACACTAAACCCTAAAATTAAAGGGCTTGTGTAAACTTTAGTTTACACAGCTTGTGCATCAAAGTATTTTCCATATATATATATATATATATATATATATATATATATATATATATATATATATATATATGAGATAGAATCCATTTACACAATATAAATTTTTTTAAATTTTACACGTTTTTTGGAACGTTAGATGGGTGAAATAGATGGTTGAGATTAACAGTAGGATATGTGAATATTATCACTTAGAAAAAAAGTAAGGAGTTAATCTCAATCATCTATTTCACTCATGCCAACGATATAAAAAGCATGTAAAATTATAAGTTTTACATTGTGTGTAAGTGGATCCTAAAAAATGTGTAAAACTATCAGCCACGCGCACATATATTAGAAAAAAATAAAAAAATAATCTTAGCCATTTATTACCCTCATCCAGCTGTCCAAAAAATATGTAAAAGTAATTTAGTTTTACATAATGTAAGTGAACTCTAACCATATATATATATGACAAAATGACAAAAGATACCCCAAACGTTTGCATGTTTTGTCATTTGACACCATATTCTTTTTTTTTTCAGAACAAACAACCTCCAACGTTTCAATTTGGTCCAAATATGCTTATCTTGGATGAAAATTGCCAGTCAACTGACGGTCAGCGACTGATGTTGACTGGACTTGCTACGTGTTAAGATCTGCTGACATGTCAGCATCATATTCACCACGTGTCAACATTATATTCGCCACATGTCACATTCTGATTCTACCATGTGTTAACATGGTAGTCACTCACATGTCACCATAAAGAAGGGTATAACAAAATAATTTTTAAACAAAATATGTCATGGCATATGCCACGTCAGCCGATCTTAACGGGTGACAAGTCCAGTCAGAATCAGTTGTTGACCGTCAGTTGACTGACAGTTTTCATCCAACATGGGCATATTTGGACCAAATTGAAACGTTGAGGAGTTCTTTGCTCCAAAAAAAAGAATAAAGGGCCAAATGACAAAACATGCAAACGTTGGGGGGCATCTTTTGTCATTTTGCCTATATATAGTTATTGTTATTATCTCCATAGTAAAATTTTGATACACAAGCTGTGTAAATTAATTTTGCACAAACCTAAAAATTAAACCTTATAAATCCATATCCTAAATTTCTAATCCTAACCCTAAAAATTAAACCTTAAACACTAACCTTAAATTCTAAACCCTACAACATAAATTCTTAAATTTTAAACCTTAAATTAAAATCATAACCCTTAAAACTAAAATTCTTCGCAACCTGTGTTTCAAAGTTTAACCCTATCTCCAACCGTAAAATTAGTTAAGTGATGAGGTGCGAAGAATAAAGAACAAAAAGATTTTATCTCATCTACCACAATCTGCATGCTTGCCTATAAAGAGCCTAGTTACCCACAATCTACACATTTCACTATCATATCCACCAACCATTTGATATATCAAGTACCATTCGAAATCACAGTTCATGAAAATCACACTTATAAAGAATGAGTAATTCCATTTTATACATACAATTTGAATTCGGGAAAGAAATAATTGAACACTTTATCTTTTTAGGGCAACTACCCCAAAAGTTGAAGTTGGTGGTGAAATTCCTTAATATTCAAGATGGTAGCAAATGAGGTAAACAATAAGTTGGTGATGAAATTTCTTAGTTGCCCATATAATGCAAAGGTTGATGCTAGCTTTACTTCCACTATTAAAAGCCTTTATTTGGCACTTCAAAACATGCTTTTCTCTCTTATCCGTGTTTAGAAAAACCCATCAATTGTGTTCTCGGTGGAAAAACGGATGATGTTTATTCTAAGAGAATCGGGTTCAAATTATTTTTTCTACAAGATGAGAATCGGGTTCAAATTATATTTCTACAAGATACATGCATTGTCAAAGGGTTAAGAATATGTATAAACAGATAATCACCTTAACAATGTTAAAAAAAAACCCATCAATTGTCAAATAGTGTCATTTCACCAACATGATGAGGTAGACTTGTAGGTAGGGGCTAACAATCCATTCCAAGCTGAGAGCATAAAATAAGACATGTGAAAGCAACTTCACCAATGGTTTAAAGTAGTGGGGAAAGAAATGTATGTGTAATTGGTACTTTGGTTAAATTATTGAAGTGGTCATTTAGTTAATGGAATGAGTTAAGCATTGAATATATGTTTATGGTTGACAGGTTGAGTGTGTGGTACTTGCTCCATTAGGAAAGCTTAAAATCAACCACTTAAAAGAGTACAAGTTAAAAGGTGAAACACAAATATCTTTTTCACACTCACATGCTTCAACATTATATTTTAAATTCTTGCCTTTTTCATGACTATGGAAGAGAGAACACTTAGTTTCTTTTGCTATTGACATTTTTTTATGCATAATATATTTATTAGAAAATTATTCGATATACATGTTGTGCAATTTTTAAATTACACGATCTTTTCTGCTTTATGAGTTAGAGATTTAGTTTAGAGTTGAGAGTTTAGCGGTTTAGTTTGTAAGACTTAAAATTTAGATTTTATAATTATAATTTAGGATTTAGTGACTAAGGTTAGAGAATCAGATTTTATTTCTTGAATAGTAAATATGTGCTTGTGTAATTTTTTTGGGAAAACTACATTTTTAGTACCCCTAACTATTCATGCGTTACTGTTTTGGTGCTCTAACTATTATTTTTGGCAAAATGGTACCTAACGTTGTGTTTTTGTTATGTTTTGGTACCCTGACCGTTAAAAACTAATGGAGATGTTGACGTGGCTTGGTATAATCACAGTTTTAGTCCAAAACACTTATATATATTATCAATTTAGTCTAAAATTCATCAATTTAAAATATCATCTTAATTTTGGGGTAAAACTTCATCTTAATTTTGATTGAATTTTGTCTCATCCCTTTCCCACCCCTCGTATTCTCGTCGGTATCCCGATCGTGGAGTTTGGGTCCTCCAATGGATCCCACATTAACCCCCATTGATCCCCAAATCTTAAAATTTTGATTATCCCTAGCATATTTTTTAAACTCCAAAACCCAAAAAAGTATTCGACTAGAAGAAGAAGAAAAATGAAGAATTTATAATTTTTATCCAAAAATTAAAATAATGTTTAAATTGATAGAATTTTAGATTAAATTGATAGATTGTATAAGTTTTTGGACTAAAAGTATTATTAACCCAAGCCATGTCACCATTTTTGATAATTTTAAACGACAGATGTACCAAAACAGAACAAAAACGTAACGTTAGATACTATTTTACCAAAAATAATAGTTGGGCTACCAAAATAGTAATGCGAGCATAGTTAGAGTACTAAATATGTAGTTTTCCTTCCCATGGATGTGTGTATAAAAAATTACTCATATTCAAATATGTTTTATTTTAGATAAAAATCATGAGATTATCGTTGTGATTTTGAATTTGCTAGTAAAATTTATGTATGAATTTAAATTTTTAGGTTCAATGCATAAATTTATGTATGAATGATTTTTTACCTTAATTTTCTTTTGAAAAATATTTAATTTTTATATTGATTTAAATTGTATCATAATTATAATTATAATTTTATTGGTGTGGTACACTTATTGATTTCAATTATATAAATAGGAAAACGAATTTGTCTTTATAATGTGAGTTACGTTTTACACGTTTTTAGTTTTAAAATTTCGTAAATAGAAATAAATAGTTTTAATATAAGTTTGATAATTCAATGTTTTTTTATAAACTAAAATATATCTTGCATGTTCATCCAGATAAATCTGGATTAAATTGTTACACGATGAATAATTAAAAAATATATTAAATTATTTAAAAAATCATATTATACTATCAACAATCTTTAGAGTAGGTGGTTAAAGCTTTCATTTAACATCCTCCTCTCTTCCTTGTGCAGTAGGTTAAAAACCAATTAGGAACATATTTTTCATCCCTTCCCCTAAATAGATATCGTTCAAAAAAAATTATATTACATTTGATATTCGTACTTTGATAAGATATTTAGTGCGACATCGATAATTTATATTTAATATGATATTTGTACTTTAACAAAATGTCTAATATAATATTTGTAGCTTTGTAATTTGACATAACATCCAATGCGATTCCTACACTTTTGTTAAAGTACAAATATGAAAAATACTTGAAAAGTTAAAATAGATTAGTATAATGAATGATAAAATAATAACTAAAATATATCAAAACAAAAATTAAAATAAACATATTCGAACTCTCGAATAATGATACTTCAACCAAAATAAATTTGGGTAAACTACATAAATAGTCCCCGACTAAGACTCAATTCTTTGTTGAGTCTCTTAATTATGAGAAGTTACAAATAGGTCCCTCGATTAATTGCGACTAAAAAAATCGGTCTAATTCCGTTAAAAAATGAACGGCTATTGACGTGGTAGTCAATAAAATCTGTATAATAACAAATTTAACCCTCAACCTTTTACATTTTATTTTAATTTGGTCCTAAATTTAAATTTTTAGCTCCCAAAATTTAAATATTACAACATTTTAGTCCCTTAAATCTTAAACTTCATCTTCTTCCCTTCTAAAAACAAAAGGTATAAGACAACCTTTCAAAAAAACCCTAAAATGCTCCAAACTTTTCCAAAGTTCCTCAACCCTTGAGCTCACCTTGGCGGCCAGTTGCTGCTATCTCTGGCGGCTGGCCTCCCGTTCCTTTTTATTTTTAAGCTCTTTTTTCGTCTTTTATCCGTGTCGGCTTTCTTTCCTTTCTCCTTTTCTTTGATGTTTCGGTGTCTTCGTTGTCACGCTCATTGAGAGTTCCTCTTTGGCGACCTCGGCTTGGTTTCGGGCCCACTGCGGTGAGGCAGAAGTGTGGATGCGAATGGAAACACGAGATTCGCCTCCCCCCTCCATTTTCTTTCTCCTCGGATGGTTTCTCCGGCGGCTGTGCTTCCGAGATCCAGACCTGTCGTCCATTCGTTTCTCCAGCGATGGATAGGGTTTCGTTGTTTCTGCCGACAATGATTGTTGGCTCTTCTTTGGCTCATCCTTCGCTTTTCCATCGATCAACAACGACTTTCAGATCTTGACGCGTTGATTTCTCGATGGTTTTCTTGCTGCATTACTCCTCATGAGACATCCTCGGCGCTGCCCAAACCGACATGCAGTGGAAGATGATGATGTTGGCTATGTTTGTGCTTCAGTCTTTGTTGGATATGGTGATTGTTGTGGCTTTGGTTCATTACCGGTTGTTTCTTTGTTTGTCCCTATTTGTTCATGTTCTTACCCCCTTTCTTTTCTTTCCTATTTGTATGTTGTTTGAGTATTGGTGTGATGTTGTCTTTTGTGTTTTCTTTCTGTTTTCTTAGTGTTTGTTGTTGTTGCTCCTTATGTATGTGTCCTTGTTTTTGTTTGAATGTTGTTGTTTGTTTCTGTTTTGTTTAATAAAATTGTTGGCATTCTGTTCAAAAAAACAAAAAGGTATGCATCTTCTGTTGTGGGTAGCTCATCGTAGATGGCTACCGTAAACTTCAATAGAGGTTTTGATTCTTCAACGGTTTTTCACTGCTCATACAAATGGGGTTGCAGATGGCTACCGTTAACATCAATGGAGGTTTGTTTTTTTAGAATGGGAGAAGATGAAGTCTAGGGTTTTGTAACACCCGGGTTTGGGGGTCGGGTGAAAATAATAATAAAATAATGTTTTGGATTTCCTTTTTTGTTTTAAAAATCCATTTATTATGTTGGATCCAATTTTAAATTAAATTAGAACCCAAAATTCCATGGAATTTGGAATTGTGGAGGATGACCATCTCATTAATGGCATTCTTGTAAATAATGAGACTTTCAAAATAAAAACCCTTTTATTTTAAAACACCCATTTAACTCATCTTCTTCCCCACCTATTCTCCCCATTTTCACGACAAGAACATCCTCTCCCTTGTGTTCACTATTCCATCACCATCCTTCCACATATTTGGTGATTTTTGAAAGGTAAAATCACTTTTGACTTGTCCTCTCTTTCCTCTACAAGCTAGTACCATTATTTTTCATAAAGCTCATGGTTTTTGTATTTTCGGGTTTTGAGATTTTTGATTAAAAATGTCATCTTTATTGTCTTTAACTTAAGCTTTCGTTTTGTTGAGGTTGTATAAGTTGTTTGCTATCCATAAGGTCCAACATAGTTAATTTTTACATGGTTTTATGGTGATTCCCGAATATGGGTTTTAATGGGGTTTTTGAAGGTTTTAGAGGTTGATTTTGGGTGTGTTTAATGTTGGAAATTGGGGGCTGATGGTTATACTATGGTTGGGTAGTGTTTTGAACATGTTTAAGAGTGCTTTGGATGACTACATTGCTGATTTTTTATGGGTCTTTGTGGAAGTACGAAAATGGGAATTTGAAGAATGAACTTGGCTTTGAATTGTGAGAATTGTAGTGGATTTGTGTGTTGGTGTTAAACCTTGGGTTTGTGGCTGATTTTGGGGCTAATGTATTGTTTTTGAATGATTAAAAGCAAGATAAGACAATGGAGAAGCTTCGGGCTCGAATCCGGAAACTTGGATGCTTGGTAGGCTTGTCGGCTTGCGCTAATGGGGTGGTCGGTGAGTGGTTACTGTTTTTAAATGGTTTTTAAATATTGGTTCAAGCATGTGGACCTAGGTTGGGCTTGGTAAACCCAGCTAGAGTTGAGATTAGAGTGGTAGCCCAATCCCAAGCTTTAGTTAGAGACTTTTGGTTGAACTCCTAATTGCTTGTTATGCCTCTTGTCTAATTGTGTTTATGGTAGTTATGTATATTGTGTTATACATGTTGTTGAGGCATGGTTCGATGCATTGTTATGCATGTGGTTTAGATTGTGAATTGTGCATGATAGTGATCATGGTGAGTACGTGCTAAACACGGAAGTTGATATGAAATGATGTTGTGAAAGGTTATGGATTGTGTTTAATATTGGCACTACTATGCTTGGGTACAATGATCGATCATTAGGATGTTTAGTGTGCACACGAGAGTCAAAGTCGCGCGTGGCCTTGGTGGCGTTAATTCATCAAGGAGGAGTACGGTGATGTAATATTCCACCAGAAATGTTTATATATATTAGTCGATGATGAGTGGAATCCCATCGACGGGGCGTGAGGATGAGTGGAATCCCTTCCGCGAGAATCGATGATGAGTGTAATCCCACCGAAGGTAATGGTTGTGTTGAAAGTGAGTTCCAACGTGTTATCCGTGTATTCGAGTCATAACTAGGTGCCAATATGAGATTATATATGTGCCAATATGATATGAAATGTGATTCCAATATGGATTGATATATGTTGTTGTTAATACATTGTTATATGTATCTTCGTGTGTTGGACTTATGAGTTGTTGATCATGGCATAGAGTTGATTATATGTTCATGCATCATGTATATTTTGGCTCTTGTGGATCGGAGATAAGATTATGCATTCCATCTTGGCAGTTGCTCGTGCTTGGACCCTGCATTGTCGAGGTTTGTTTTACGAGCTTACCCTCACTAAGCTTTTATGCTTACGCTCCTTTTTGTTCTACAATGCAGATCAGTAGCTTGTGAGTGGCAAGTGCAAGGAAATGTCTCCAAGTGTCGCTTTTGGTTAGCTCAAGTATGAACTTTAAATTGTATATTGTAATAGTCAAGCAATGAGATAGATGTTGTTGATTTGAGCTTTGATGTATGTTGACGTTGGTTTAGCTTTTGGATGTTTTGTTTGAATTGTAAATCTTGCTTATGTTGCATGTCATGAATGCATATATGTTTTGTCTCTATGGCATGAACCTTTAAGTGCTAAGTATGTTTCCTTTTGAGTAAATGTATAAATCTTTTAGATGCATGATCCTTGTTCGTTTGGATGGCTTGTGTGTTGACATCTTGGTTGTTGAAGGTTGTACGCATGTTGTTTGAGGCTAGGGGAGTCGTAAATCGCATCTAGAGTCGAGTCTTGAGTCGTTTCGCTGCAAATTTGGGTATTGCAGTGCAGGGCGTATCGATACGCCTGAGGGCCGTATCGATACGCCTGAGGGCCGTATCGATACGGTCCTACACCTTGGGACTCAAATTTGGCCTATCGTATCGATACGCGGGAGTGTATCGATACGCCAAATTTTTTCTGGAATTCTGAATTTTTGACGAGTTTTTGGCGTATCGATACGGGATATAGGTGTATCGGTACGATCTAATATCGTTGACCGTGAGATGTTGACCGAGGAGGGCGTATCGGTACGCCCAAGGGCTGTATCGATACGGTCTCACTGGTTTGACTTGGGGCAGTTGACTTGGTCAAGGCGTATCGATACCCTCTGTAGGTGTATCGATACGGCCTGCTTAAAAAGGAAAAAACGGGCTGTTTTATAGTGTTCTTTTGGATGGTTGTTTTTACATTGTTTGTGTTTCCGCTGTCGTGATTCACATAGGACTAAATAATGCATCTAGACAATATATAAATAAAAGAAATTTTCTAGGGTTGCTAACCGAGGTAGGACCTTAACGGGTTTCACATCGGTTTTCCCCGTGTAGCCTACTCGGACCGGTCAAACGTCCAGACCAGGACGAGGGGGTTACAGGTTTAAGGGACTAAAATTTTGTAATATTTAAATATTGAGAGATGGAATTTTAAATTTAGGATCAAACTAAAATAAAATATAAAAGTTGAGGGTTAAATATGTTATTATACATATCTTATTAACTGTCGCGCCATCAACAATTTATTTTTTAACAGAATTGGACTGATTTGTTAGTCGTGCATAGTCGGGAGACCTATTTATAATTTTTCATAGTTATAGAATTTAATAAAGAATTGAATTATAGTTAGGGAACTATTTATGTAGTTTACCGAATAAATTTAGAACGAAAATGCACATAGTTTACTTAAGATAAAAATCCGGTAAAATCTATTAAAAAATCAAAGGTAAAATCTCAAACTTTTCAAAACTTTAACGTAACAATTAATTGAAGGACTAGTTAAAAATAGTTAAAACAAAAAAATCTATCACGATTAGATACTAAATCGGCGAGTAAGACTTGGAATTTTTTATTTTGAAAAGAAAAAAAGACACGTCACGTGTACTCGTATATGTGTTGGCCCACTTGGCAAAATGGGACCCAAAGTCCATGCTGGTCACGTTTCCCTATAAGCGCATAATCCGGAGATTTTTTAGAATTAAAAAGGGGAGTTTTTTGGGGGTAGGGGACCGTTCTCAAATCCAGCCACGTGGCAAGTAAAAATCGTTGACCATACACATTGTGCTATGTGGGCCCCACTTTGCTGAAAAATTATATTATGTGTCTAACTTACTAAATCAGTTAAGGTCTCTTCCAATAAAAATTATTCAATTGATTATTATTTTTCATGCCATAACATAATAACTTTTAAGAAAATATATTTTTAAATGACATATAAAAAAATTAGTGAAGATTTATTGATTAAAAAAATATAAAAAAATGGTAAAATAAATAATTTTCATTGATTGAGATCAATTGCTGCACAAAACATCCACGTGGGTTTGTTCCGCTTTCAGTCAGGTCCACCCGGAAATATATTTAAAAAAAATCATGCGTAATATTAGCCGTTGGATTTAAAGACTGGAAGATTAAAAGACATAAAGTGGAATTAGTAGTGTTTCATCATGCAACAATCTTACTATTATATTTGTTGTTATATAACTTAGATTATCTTGTTTTAATTTTATGTCATAAAATAAAATAGTTAAGAATAGATAAAAGCAAACCTAATGACTAGTTTCAGTGATAAAGAGTTATACGTTTTATCTAAGTGACCCAAATTCGAGTAATTTAGTCTGCAATTGTGCACAATGACAAAGCCATAAATCAGAATTAGAAGAGTAAAATTCAAATGAATTAAAAATTGTGGTTCAAATACGTAAAAAATCCATTATATTTTTAATGTAAAAAATTTGGGGCACAGCCCCGCAAGCGTTGCTACATATTCGTTCTTGGTGTGCATAAATTTATCCATAATTGAAATCACACAAATATTTTTTAAGATAATATTATAATTTCTAACTGAGTTATGTTTGATTAACCGACAACACTAAACTGAATCAAATTTTTTTAATATATTTATGTGATTATATAATATTATATAATATATATGTTCATACTTTTTTATTGACCTTTTGATAAGGCGCACATACACTTTGCACATACACTTTGCCACTCGTTAGATTTAAAGCGAATCAAACTTTTAAATATAGTATATATAGATAGATAGATATAATATAGTTTAGAAAGATTCTAATAAATGAATATTTGTAGTCTTGTAGACACTTGCTACTTCCTCGTCCCTTAAAAAATGTCCCTTATTGACTTTTTGAAAGTAAATAATTTTAAACTTTGGCTATTATTATATTAAATATTTTAAATAATTAAATTTTATAAAATATATATTTGAAAACTACTCGATTAGAGGTTTTTAAAATATATTTTTTTTATATTTTTATCAATAATACATTTTAAATAATTATGAGTCAAAGTTGAAAAAAATTAACTCAAAAAAGTCAATAAGGGACAAAAGTTATGGGACGGAGAGAGTACTTAATTATTATTATTTTTTTAAGAACCCATTTTGCATATATTTAATAGGGTTATGATTGGATACACACGCAATGTAATTTTTTTTACACAAAACATGCCTATTTAAAATCTAAAATCTAATGCTCACCCATTGTTGTTTTAGTGGTAAAAGATGATGTATTTTATTCAAGTGACTCGAGTTCGAGCACCAATTTTACATGGTGTGCGTGCCTTATTAAAAAAGATTAAAAAAGTTTAATAAATGCTACCAAAAAGGGTGGCCAACATATAATCTTTTTTCCAGTTTAGTGCATAATGTTTTTTTGGGTGACTTTGGTGCATAACGTTTCATTTCGTAACCCAATAAAAACATGACACATGACATGTTTTATCTATTTATTTAATTTCTGAGTTTCTTTAAAAAGATAAATTTAAAAAAAAACCTCAAAATTTTATTTCTTTCAATCAAACCCTCAAATCAAATCTCCCTCACCGTACGACATTCCCACACGTCAGCGGTTCATTGTTCACCACCCAAGCGTTGGGTACTTCACCGTTTAGCATCCTCACCCTCTAGCTGTCGATTAGAAGCCCAAATGGTCTCTTTTTCCTCATTGTTAGAAGTTCGTCGACGGAGTAATCGCCGATTCATTCACGGTTTTTGACGGCGAGATGATGGAGTTTTCAGTAGTGAGGCCGACGAAGGCAAGGGTGGCCGGTGGTAGTTGAATCGATGGTGGGATGTGAGGAATTTAGGGATTTGAGGTTTGGGTTTGGAGTTTTTTAAAGAAATTAAAGATTTTATGGTTTTTTTTTATAAAATTAAAGATTTTTTGATTTTTAATAAATAAAAAATAACATGTCACGTGGCCATTTTTCATTGGATAACGGCGAAAAACTAACGTCTGTTACGGTGAAGCCTAATCTGAGTTACGGAATGAAACATTAGGCATTAAAGTGACCCGAAAAAAATGTTAGACACCAAATTGAAAAAAAATATAAGTTGAACACCTTTTTAACTATTAAATTATTAAACTAAATTCCTAAACTTTAAAATAGAACTACTTATGTAAGCTAAAGTTTAGACTGAAGTATATCAAATAATATTTTTATTTAATATACCATTTGCATTGAATTAAACAAACAATAAATTAATTTTACTTTTTTATATGAATATCGCATAGGAAACAATAATTAATATTTCATAAACAAAACATAAAACCGATAAACATGTAATTATCACACGAAAAATATTCAAAAAAAAAGTTCTTAATGAAATATTATACGTATTGAAACTCGCTTGCCTCAATGATTTCTCTAATCAAATCACTAATATCCTATCGTGTTAGTTGGCTTTAAAATTAGGGTTGAGTGATTCTTTTGAATTGAAAATGCTAATTTGGATACGAACTCCCTCAACTATTTGAGATATATAAGATAATTATTTCATAAATTGACAATATATAAGTCGTAAATTTAAAAAGTTATAATAAAATTTATCTTTGATATTAATTAATATATAAGATAATTATTTCATAAACTGACAATGTATTTCTTTAATTTTACAAGTGAAATTAAGAAATCTTCATGTGTATTGTCGTTTTTAACCCTACTTGTAGAGCTATAAAACTCCATTGGACCGTATACACCGTGTACGAAATAATGAAATACAAATTTATTTTCTCTTTAGTTTGAAGTAATATTCATTCGATTATTCCTACATGCTTTTTAGATATATGCCAAATAAACAAAAATGAACTTCTCTTTGAATACGTAGGAATGATGTTATATATGGATTATCCTAATCCAAAAACACATGTATATATGCCATATATGACTTTTAGGTTAAAGATTACATAAGGAATAAACTAATTGGAAGTCGAAATAATTAGTGGTGTGCATAATTAACCGTAACCGATATAACTGTTATATTTACAGGTTAATTAATCAAACCGTTAAAGGTAAACAGTTTCGGTTAACTGAACCACTAGAAATGATGGTTAATAGTTAGTCTATAGGTTAATCATTATTAAATTATTTATACATATATTTTGTTGACAAGATTGGTTACGTCAATCTCGAGACCCTCTTATAGTATAATATTTATCATAGGGATAATTTCATTATTCTCAAAAAGAAGTGGTGAACATGTGAAAAAATTTGTAATAGATTAGATGTTAACCTGTAACGGAACCGTTAATAACGGCTAACCCTTAATAATGATTAACCATTAACGGTTAAAATAGTTAACCATTTCCTAACAGTTAAATTATGATTTAATAACCACTATAACGATTAATCAATTATTTAGATTAAACGGTAGAATTAATCTATCACGAACACCCCTAGAAATAATATTGTTGGGATGAAACATATTGAAAAGATTACGAAGCGAAAAAAAATCATATTTTAAGTGTAGTAGGGAAAAGTAGAGGCTTTGCTTTTTAGGGACAATTCATCCAGCAATGGCCAATGTTACAACCAATTAAAGTTTGAATCTGATGTTCATTATTATGAATTAAAAGCTGATTGATGGAAACAAAAATGAAATTTTATAACCATTTTGTCATAAAAAGAAAAAAGATGCATGTCGGATAGATTCATCAAACTTTATAATATAATATACATACCGATGAATATAACGAGTGGTCCTGTGAAAAACAGTATAATATTTATTTTAATAATTTTCGGTTCAAACCGCTTTGTCTGTAAAGTGTGTATTGTCAAAAGGTTAATATGTATGAACATATACTACTGATTAACTTTAATTAAAGTCAACAAACTTTTATTAATATCTAAATTTAAAAAATCTTGAATGCAAAACAACTCAAATCTAGAATATCTACGCGAATGTGGAAAATTGTGATTAAACACGCAAAGTTCTAATTTATGATGATTAAAAGAACAATAAAAATATTCAATTTGCTTAATTTGTAGAGTTATTTCATTGGCAGATTTAATGGGTGTAGAAAAGAATAATCGTGCCAAATTGTAAAGTCGATTTCTTGTTAAAATTATTGTCGGAAAATAGATGCATGCATGCTAAGAAAATTTATTGGATGCATGGAAATGGTGAAAATGATTGTTTTGAAAAATACAATGGTAGCCATGAGAGATATATACTACAAAGTTCAATAATAGAATCCATTCCTTATCTATAAATTTATTCTAGACAATTTCAATAAGTAATTTCAAAATCAAATAAGAAAAAGTAAATTTGAATTTTTATCGTGAAATATATTCATTCATTGACTCGCGCGAAGTTGAGAATAAAGAAAAAATGTCTAGCATTTTAAGCTTTTAATTGATATGGTTTAAAAAATTCATTAAAAAATAAGGTACAAATAAAGATAACACATTCTTAACACGATAATTCAACAAATGTGAAAAAAAATCACTTGAATACAATCTTCATCTTCTATAAAAATAATCTAATAAATATCAATACTCTACATTTTTGTATTTAAACTAGACTATATATTGATGTAATTAGTCTTATAGATTGCTCATAAACAGTTCTGAATGCATCGACAAATTGCGACAAAAGAAAATTTAACCATAGGAGATCGCTAATGCGTGCTGATGAATACAACACGAAACGCCAAACTATCATCACGATAGATAAAAAAACGTGCTGAAGGGCATACAAAAGATGTGCCACAAAGGCGACCAAAATCAAAACGCTTCAATATATATAAAAAAATCAAAACATGAATGATATTGATATTTATTTAGATCTAAATCAAAAAAAGAAAAACAAAGAGGAACAATTACACTAAACCGTCATTTAAGACAATTGTATTTAAAAAAATTAAAAAATATTTTAGAGAGAAAATTTAAGTTTTTTTTAATGAATCAATTGCCATAGTATGGTCAAAAATTGAACAACTTTCTAGGAAAAAGGAAAATGTGCTCCAATAAATATTAAAACTACAACTTAGAGAATTATGAGAACTTTTAATTATTCGCTCCAAAGATTGTTGACATATAATATTAAATATTATATATATATATATAATATATATATATATATATATATATATATATATATATATATATAAAAGTTGGCCCGAAATTCACGTGAAATGTAAAAGCATGGGCATGTAATAGGCATGTTGGAAGTTTGTGGATGTCATCACACAGTTGGCCAATTTGGTGGAGACGTCATCCGACAAGAACACGTGTGTCCCCATAGTTCCATGGACTTTGAAACTGCCCCCACCCACACGTGAGGGATATCTGCCTTGGGGGTCCCCATTCCTTCATCACATACACTTGGCCTTTCACCGCAAAACCCTGCAACAATATCTGCCCACCATTTCCTCATTATTTGTCTTGCTCATGTGTTTCATCCATGTTTTCTGATATATATATATATATATATATATATATATAGGTACGAACGCACGACTTTAAGTTAGAGGGTGAACTTATAAAAATTTAAGGGGTCGAAAATAGATTTTTAATAAAAAATACATAAAAAATCAAAAAAATCTAACTCTTATAGGAATTTTAAAATTTTAGGGGGAGCGACCGCCTCCGCCAGCCCCCTCGGTCCATCCTCTCTCTCTCTATATATATATATATGTGTATGTATATGTCTATGTCTATGTCTATGTATGATCAGGTTTGGTTGTTGAATTAAGATAAATATTCTAGTCAGGCTTAGAAATATATTATTAATTGTCTGGTGTATCCAATCCTGGAGAGACAAGGATGCAGTTTCTCAGTAATGATAACAGTTATCCTAATTATTAGTGGTATTATTATTATTATTTTTTCTGGTGAGAGGTTTTTGTAGAGGGGCAAATGAGTTGTTTGGATTGGAGGGTTTGATTTCATTGAGTTTAAATTCGGATTGAGTCAATTCGAGTCTAGTTCAATGTTAGTTCGGGTTTATAGTAATTCGAGTCAAGCCGGGTTAATATTGGATCGATTGATTTCAAGTCAGATATTTTCGAGTCGATTCGATTTCAAGTCAATAGGAGATCGATTGGTATTTTATTCAGGTCAACCTTTGGGTCTTCGGGCTGGGTTGAATATGAGTATGATACATTGCTGAAGCAAAACTAATTTCAACTCGAAAAATCAATTTTTTTCTTGTACCAATTTCATATATATAAATATATATATATTATAAATTAACCTTGTAGCAATTTCATACATATTATTTTATATATACGATAACAAATCAGTAAAAATTTAACCGTGTTGCTTTCGGTTGAAGTGAAATCGGTTCGGGTGCCTTCAGTTCGATTGAAAATTAGTTCGGAACTGTATCAGTTCAATTAAATTCGGGTCCGTCTCGGTTCTGTTCAATTTGAGTTTAAGATCATCATATTCGGGTCGAAATCGGGTCTCGAGTTTAATTTACCGGGCCAGGTTTTTGTCTACCATTGTTTAATCCAAAGATCAACATTCAACACCAGGATAACCACAAGGACTACATAAAAACATGAGGAATTGTTTAAAATAAAGAATTGTTTTGATGTTGATTGGTGAGGTTGAATAGGAGGGAAAATAGGTAATGAAACTGACAGTTGGGACAACATGAAATAAATTAACTATACTTATCTCAAGTCTCTGAGTCACATTATTCATGCAAAAGCCGTGAAATACTCTTGTTGGTCTCTAATCCGAATTGGACCACCATTTTGTATGTACATCTCAGTCACATTATTCCTGCAAAAACAAAGCTTGAAAAGAAAAACAATGGAATTTGCATCATTGATTGCTGCTGATTGAAACATTGTTTAATAAGCAGATCGATTAAAAAAATTGCAGTAATCAATGGTGGATCGGTTAACATTCAACCAGGTTTCAGACAAGGAATGGATAATGTTCTTTTTTCCTTTTGAACATAGATATTTGCAAGCTTTCTCTGATGTCTGAATCTTCATACTCTTGAGTTTCAACAAACGGACACTGGCTTATATTAATCATTAGTAGGATAATTCTACGGTAAATGTCATGTGCCGCAGTGTATCACTATTTATATGTACCACAATGTACCATTAATTGTTTTAATTAGTTTTGAAATCTTAAGCACCGAAAATGTTATTATCCACTTTTATAATAAAAATCTTGAAAAATATTTTTTATATTATTTTTTAATTCAAAAATTAATTAAACTTATATTACTATAATAATTCCTACTTCACTTTAATTTAAGGGTAAAGTTCACAAATGGTCACTAAATTTTGATCAATTATTCAATTTGGTAACTAAAATTCTAATTGCTTCAATATTACCATTAAACTTATAAATATGATTATCTTCTTATCTGGTATTTCTTCCTACTAACCACTCTGGTTTACTTAAACAAGATGATTTTGACACCACCAGCAAGCTTGCAGCATGCTTCGACTAACTGCTAGAGTGGTTGGGAAAGTTGTTGATTTTCAAACATGTTACTTTCAAAACTGATGTGTGTCTGTTAAATGCTAAATGATTTGTAAGATGTTCCAACAGATTGTAATAATTCATGGCATGTCCAGATTTGGACAGTACTTGTGTTTGTGTTATTGGCCTAGATAAATTTGAGTCCCAAAATTACAAATTAATTGTGTATAAAGGTTCCTTGCAAATCAAGGAATGTTACAAGAATTTGTAAAACTAGAAGGAAAAAAAACTGAATTCCCATGTATTATTAAAAAAATCTTTGGCATTTATTAGGTTTTCCTGTTAAACATCACTACTAATATACATGATATCCTCCTTTGATATTTGCAACTGTCCTTTATCTTTTCTACTATTTGCTTGTAGCCGATCCGGTTGGCCGCGCTGGAAAGAAAAGTTTCCGACAAGTTAGTAACATCGAATTGCAGAGGAATTTGAAAGGCGGCGAGAGTCGAGAGCGCATGATGCAAATAGCAAATAAGAGGAGAGGAGAATATAATAAGAAAAACGATCCGGGACTAACCTTCTTTAAAACGTAAGTGAGGTATAAATAAGCCACCTCCCATTCATCTGGAGATAATGTGGCTGGGTATCACGATGGAGAAACAAAGACAACGATTTATCAGAGTCGAGAAAGTTAAAGAAATGCTGAAGTATTTGGGGAACGAAGAACTTACTTTGGTCTTGGTTGCCATCACCTAATGCACCAAGCCTCCTCATAAGCTCTATGTATTCCGGCTTTTTCATGTACTCGTGCACAAATTCATGCGAATTTTTGACAAAAACTAGTTCTAGATCATACTGCGGAGACAAATACAAGAAAGCATGATTGTAACAAGTTTATAATACATAATAAACCAAAAGAATGCGATGAAATTGTCCCAAGGAAACAGAATTTTATTTGAATAATATTTATAAGAAAGCTCGAAACCTCCGGTTTCTAGAAAAAAAAGAGTTTAGCATGATCAGCGGCATCATACCTCTTCTGCTAACGACTTGAAGAGATGGAAGGGAACAATCCATTCAGGGCAGTCGACAGCATCCTGCAACAAGACATCCAAATGCAACATATTATCCCCTCAAATTACAAAACTAAAAGCATAGAATTCCCATTGTTTGATATGAAAGGCCAATATAAAAAATGGATATATTCGAAAGCAGTACCTCTAAGTGGAACTTGTACTTGATACCAAAGGGACTTGAAGATTTAAATTTCTGAATCATGTTGTAAAAGAGGGTCAAGCTCGGATAAAACATCAATATCTTTCTGCAAATTTGGTTGCAAGACAATGTCATTCACCTTATCAGAAAAATCTTCATCGAATTTTATCCAGTAGACACTGTTGCCAAAATCAGTTCCTTCAGCTGCATAGATACGGTGAAAATAGCATCCGAATCAAGAATGAAAAATACAGTCTTAATGCTAAAAAATGGCAAGGAGGAAATGACAAGAAACGGAAGAAAGCTTTAGAATAATAACATATAGTCTAGAATGGAAATAGTTAATTATGACTAGATAACCAAAAACTGACCCCAAATATAACCTAAATCTATGTCATGGCATGATGTTATTTACTAGAAACACTAGCGTAGTAGCGTTGATCACTTAATGTAGAGATCTATCATCAAATTTTGATCACTTAGTGGAAACCGATTTCCTATTTAATTACTAAATGTTTAGTTATACATAGGATGCTTCTTAACCATAAGTTTCAGTTTTTGCTTTAGTAAACTATCAACTTTGGTATAAAATTTAACCTAGTTATCTGTAAAGGAAACAACTCTCTGTAACATTTTTCAAGAAGAGAACTACAAGACGAGTTGCAATAGTAAACCTTGTCTTAGTTTTTTTATTATCACATTGGCATCTGGCATCGTCCCGATGAAAGTGCCTCCTGGACGGAGTAAAGCTGAAACATTGGCCAGTGCCCGACGTGCACGTGCTTCCGTGGACCAGGAATAATGCATGGCAAACTGCAAAATCCAAGAGTGTCTTGTTATGGCCGCAATTACAGTGTCAGTTAAATAAAGAGCTTGCAGGCAAAAACAGCCAGTTTATAGCATCGGTAGCTCTTCTATATATGTAGCCTTTTCTAAAAGAATATTGTCAGAATACTAAAGATTTACGAACTCCAGCTCAAACTTCTGAACACAAGCAATTATAGACAAGGCAACAAATTGTTAAATAGCTTCAACAGATATTGCTAATTCATCGATCCTTTGTGGTAAATTTATCATTGGGAACCAGAATAGGCATTTACTAGCAGATTTTCCAAATTCCAACCATTGAAGAAAACATCAATGACACTTCAATCACCTGGCAACTGCAGATATCAAAAGGACCATCATTTGCCAAAACTATATCGAGACGCGCCTGAAAATCATCAACAAGTAAAAGTTAGAAACATATCTCAACACATACTAAACCATGTACATCCTTAATTAATAAATTGGTCCCAAAATCCAGTTGCCTAAAAGACATTTTGTTTCACAGGTAAGACATATTATTTATAATCCTATCCAAATTGACCATGACTAATTATGCCATTTAATTAGATGATTAATTCAGAGAAGCGGAAACTGTATACGATGGCTAGTTAGTAATTAAGATGTATTTTAAAAGTGACCATCAACAATGTCATTACCTCAAAACAATCTCCACATATGAGACGGGCAGGAAAAGTGAACTTTTTGCGACGTTGATGATGGTCTGCATCACCATTATATCGTGTACGACAATCTTCTATCTGTGCATAAATGGAGAATGCAAAATCAATATTGCAATTTGTGACATGGATAGATACCAGAGAAAGATTCATTTCTCTGTTTTATACTCTCTAATTTCTTTTTCAGGTTTGTAGAAGCATAGGAATGAAAATTGTATAGCAAGACAACTTGACTGCGGGCTGTTAATAGCTTTAGAAGTACACATTTTATCTGTGATTTTAAGCTAGAAAATATATACACTCCCATCCACTAATGCACAAGACTCATGTTCCGGAAAGCTTTATTTCAAAAATTATTTCATGAAGTCCTCCAGAGTAGAACAAACTGTGCAACAATTCCAACTGATTTGTGTGTCTATTTTGAAAGAATTCAGCATTGATGCTATAAATGCTATTGCTTGGGAAATCAGTGGCTCGGAATAATTATGATAAGTACTCAAAGAGGCCTAGATACCAGATAGAGTGACCGCGACTTAACCGAGCCACTAAATCGGATAAATGAGCAAACAAAAAAAGGAAAGAAAACCAAGTATTTTAGCAATTACCGAGCCTTCAGCTATATCAATGCCAACATAGTATTCGACCTTTGCTTTATCCCACTTGATGAGATCACCCCCCTAAAACACACAAAAGAACAAACCATAACAGGAGGTCTAAAAAACATTGAATTTGGGAAAAATAACTACAAATAAGGGTCCCAAAATACCTTGCCACAGGCAAGATCAAGAACAGCATCACCCCTTCGAGCATAAAGCTGAATCAAGACACTTTTAATCTGTCCAATCAAGAAGAAAAACACTGAGAAATGATTCAAAAAATATATCACAAGTTCAGAATGCAGTTCATGTTATTCAACAACACACCCAATTATTTAACTTCTTTAAGTGAATGATCGGACTCGCTTCTCGTTCTTCCAAAGTTTGATTTGTTCTTGCACTATAATGATCAGCTACTTTCCTAGCATAAATCTTGGTGCTCTCATCCTCCAAAAATTGTGCATCACCTAACAGTATAACCACAATACAAATTCATCTTCTTTAATAAAATTTTAGACTAAATTCTTCATTTATTAGCTTCAAAGCTAGCAATCAAAAACTGGATTCATTTTCAGTCCTCTCAGATTGAACTTTAAAACCCAAGTCCAAAAGCCAACTCATTAACCAAAAACACCAGAAAATTTGCATCATAAGAAACTTCGAAACATTGGGGTCCTGCAAAAATCTACACTTTAGCCAAATAACCAAACTAAAAGTAAAAAAACAAAAACTTTAGTACCTTTTAAGAAACTGCAATTGAATAAAATATAAAAGCCCAAAGCTGATAACTTGTGTAATTACAAATGCAAGCCATCAAATCCCAAAAAAGAATTACCTTGAGGGTTATGTTTGGATCGGGATTGAGGTGGACCGGAAGAGGAAGAGGGAGATTCAGGGTATCCACGTTTCATTGCCAAAATTATGAAATTAAAGGGGGGAAAGGAAAGGATTAAACTTGTTTTTATTTTACGAGGTTCCTCCAGGAAAAGGAAAAAAAATGTGTGATTTATTAGATTAGAGCAGTTGTTTTTCCGGGTTTGGGTTTGGTTATATTTTCTGTGGGCTTTGGAATTGGATCAAAGGAGAAATCGAAGACATATATTATTATAGAAACCAATGGAGGAAAAAAGTAGATTAATTAAAAAATAGGCTGGATGGTCCAGTCCAAGGAGCTCGATCCAGGTTAAATTTGGATAAATATTTTTAATCTTGTGGATTGAATTAAATATAATCTAAAATATAGTTTATTTAGATTTAACAGTTTAAATATATAAATATTAATGTATTTTTTATTTTTTAAGTAAAAATCAATAATAACAACAAGTTATATTAAGGTCAGGAAGTGGCGGATCTACTAAGGCTTCGTTCTTTATTATTGCCAGACTCAATTTGCGGTAAAAAGTTGCGGCACCATAAAAGTTAAAAAATTAGCGGTGAAAATTCAGCGTTTGAGGCATGAATTTTAACAAAGAAAAGTAGCAACGCGATTTTGTCAGACCGTTTAGCAATGCTTCAGTGTTTGCGTGCGAACGGCCATTCTGACAGCAATGGAGAACGAAGCCTAAGAGTTTATGGTGGGTGTCTGCTCAAAAATGTAATGTTAAGGGTCATTTTGACCCAAAATAAAATGTTAAGAGTTAAAATATTTATAAAGACCTTGTTTGGTGAAAAGAGGTTTGGGCAAAAATTAGAGGTTTAAGGCATAATTAGAGGTTTGACCAGTCAAATCCGTTAATATTGTTGTTTGGTGAATAGCGGATTGGGATGAAACCGCTAATTTTTAAAAAGCTCATAATAGGAGTTTTTTGAGATTAGAGGTTTGATATTAGAGTTGTAAAGACTCTTTTACCCTTACCAGTTACCAAAAATCTCAAAATAATCTAAATTAAATATTTTTTCACCTATTTATAAGCTAATCCTATTTACTTTTTTTTCTTTTTATTATCACATATTTATATGTGTATTTAAATTTATTAGTTAATTAAATTATATAAAATAAGTATATAAATAATAAATTAATATATAAACCATTTGAATATGTTTAGAGAAGTTATATTAAAAATAATTTTATAGATCTAATTAATATTGATTAGATACAAAATATTGATAACTAATAAACTATTCAAACAAGTATTGAATATAATGATGTCCTTATATGTCATTTTACTTGTTTAATAATCTAACAGCTATCAACTATCAGTTAATTTTACCAAACACTTTTATACAATCAGTTAATAAAATCCAATAATCAAATCAGCATGTAATCAGCTATCAACTAATGTAATCCGCTATCCAGTATCAACTATCCGCTAATTTACCTTTTACCATCTCCAAAAGAAAACTGATTCCATGAACTATTATTTTTCAAGTTTAGTAGTGAGATTGAAACCATAATTGCATATTTAAGATTACATTACGTGTTCAAACTAACCCAAATTGACTTTTCCAATAACATCATACTACAAGAAATCCTATAGTCTTTAAAATTTGACAGCAACAACACAACTATAGTTGGAACTTTCAAGGGAATTGAATATCATCCATTAGATTTCGATTCTGGTTCAAATTTATGTCATTTATATGTGCACGCGTGTTTATAAAAAAATTCATCATAGTGAAAGTTTTCATTCTATGTCCGTGACTTTTTTCTTTTGAATTTTCCACGTAAATTCTTACTGTTATTTTTTTTTTGCGTTCATTTATTTACTTATTTCGTCATTATCATCCGAATACTATAATAGTGTTAATGAGTATTCGGCTAACAGAATCAAGGTTATGTAATTGTTTAACCCAAAACACTAGGGTTTTCCACCGGTTGAAATTGCAAATGGATAATTGAGAATCTTGTGATTCATTCCACCTTGGTAGAGTGACCGGCAACTGTTTATACATATTTTCTAACATAATATATATAAATGTAAGAACGAACAAGAGTCTTTATCTAAGTGGATACGTGTGATAAATATAATTTGTCAAACGTGGGTAAATTTTTTTTGCCTCTAATCATGTCCTTTTTATGTCTCACACTAAAAATCACTTAAAAATTAAATTTTAAATCTTAATTCTAATTTTTACATCTACTTAAACTCTAAACCTTACACTCTACCCTTAATTTCTTAAACCCTAATTATAACTTTTAACTCTAAACTTTAATTTCAAACCCTAAAATTATATTTTTAAAGTAGAACATAAAAATAATATGATAATAGACAGACAATTTCCATGTGCTGTGATTGCTCAACGTTTCACAATTATTTTCACACGTACCTTATCTGTCTGTTTTCAAAACAAACCACCCCCGACTTGACACTTTCACTGTTTTGTAGTAATGCACATTGCACACGACATTGCTCGTCTAGATGAAGCTGAATACAGCGACTGCACATTTATTTCTGTGCACAAACTTTGTCTGCAACTGCAACACTAATTGCAGACAAAAACAGAACTGTACATCTGGCACTAAGTTGCTCCAATTCAATGACTGAATGCTCAATGCATGCATTTGCGTCTGACACGATTGCGTTTACTTATTTACGTATATTTCAATGGCCAATACAAATATTTTTGTTAAAAAAATTAAAAGTGTTAGCTTAGATTTAGATTTCGAACATGGACGAAACCAAAATATGAGATTTAGATAAAGACATTTATAATTAGGAGTGTTTATGGTTAATTAAAATACTATAACCGTTAATTTGTAAATTATATTTTTAGTACAATTAGATAATATTTAAAAATAATATTTTTTAATATTTTTTAAGAAAAAATAATATATTTTAATTACACTCAGAACACAATTTATTGATTAATCGGTGTAGTATTTTGCTAACCATATAATTCATAAAACAAGAGTTCAAATAACATACAGATAAAAATTATCTACCCCTTTTCGGTGCTCCTTTCTATGCCCAACATTAAAAAAACACTAAAAAAATTAAATTTCAAGCTCTAACCCTAAATTCTAAATTCTAACTTTATACCCTAAAAATACATCGTACTCTAAATTCCTTAAACTCTAGCCACGATCCCCAACCTTAAACCATAAACATTTAATCTTAAATCTATTTATTAATGCGAGGTATAAATAAGAGCACTGAAAGGGACATAATTTCTATTAATAACATACATTTCATACGTCTGAAAAGTGTCAATTTCACGTGTGAACAGAATATGTAAGTTCATAATCTTGAAAATAACCAACATTCTGATCTTTTTGAAAATATTTGTATAATGAAAAGCTAAAAAAATATTCTTGTGTGGGGACTTGAACTCCTCCCAAGTGACAAATAGGTTCGTCCCTGGTTTAAATTATGTATGGATAAGATGACAAATTTTATTTTTTATTAGTATATTTTATAATAACGATTCATTATTTTATAGAAAATTATAATGTATTATACTAACTTTTATAACTCGAAATTGGATTAGAAGAGAGGTTAAATTGATATAATATTTAAATGTTGAGAGTTGTATTTTTATAGAATTAGAATTAAGTAGAAGTATAAATAATGAGAATTAAATTTTTTATTATGTCAGCTATATTAACTATCATATTATCTATCCGTCTAAAAATCAATTGTTGGTGATTATTTTATATCTTTCAATAACTTGAATGACCAATTTATAATATTTTAAACCCAGTTGACCTATTTAAAATTATACAATCAGATGATTATCTAGATACTTTACACTATTTTATAACATCAATTCATCGTTTTATATAAAATTAGAGTGTATACCAACTTTTGATGCCAACAAATATCTAAAACATTTATCAAAATTTATAAAATAAAATTTGATATTATCTATAAAGAAAAAATTTGGGTACGAACGTGTATAAAAGGAATAAATTACGTCTGACAATTATTTAAATAAATGTTTATGATCATCATTACATCACCATTTCAGCAAACACTATTCATTAATTTGATTGAAGTCCTCATTGCACTAATTTAGTAAGAATTTGGTTCTATTCTCCCTTTACATTCTCTAGATTATGTTGATCAATATTAAAGGTAAGTATTAACATAAATTTTAAAATTATTTTATGTTCAGAATAATGATCGAAGATAGAATGATATTTAAAAATTATAAGAAATTAAAGTTTAAAAATTATCATCTGTAAAAGTGTTAATTGAGTTGAGCAGCTCAAATTCTATTTGATCAATACTCGACTCGAATTTAAGTTTAACTCAGTACCTGAATAAATTGAGTCAAACAAAACTTAAATCGACTCAATAAGCTCATGAGCAGCTCCTTAATTTTGTTTAAATATATTAGTTTGGTGTATTTGTGGATTATTAGTTTGGAGTTTAGACTTTAGAATTGTTTCACACATTATTTTGATATTTTTTTGTTAAATTTATTAACTTATGTTTATATTAAGTTCTATATAATATTACTAGATTTTTTATATATTAAAAAATAAGGTAAAAATTTTGACGAGCTTAACAAACAAGTCGATTCAAACAACAAATTTTTTTAGTGAGCACAAATTAAATTAAATTTTATCGAGCTTACGAATACCGAGTTGAATCGAACATAAGTCAACTTATTTTTTAGTTGAGTCATGCTCGTGATCGTCTCATTCGATAAACACCCAACCATGTACCTTGTTCACTTAGTTTTAAATGTCATTAAAAATATGTAATTTCATTTGTAAAATTAATCTACAACCAGTTCCATGCCGATGCTTAAAAAAGTTGTTTTCTCATAATAAATGTGGAGTGCAAACTCATCATACAAACCCTCACGGCATCAACGAAGGCAGCCCCACACTTCTGGCCTCTGGGCATTTAATAAACTTTTATATATTTTATATTAAATAAAAATATATTACATTTTTATATCAATATTCTAATTTATATAAAATGTCATCATTAATTAAAAGAATAAATAATACATGATTACATGAACGGATAAAAAAATTATATTAAGAGTATGAGTTTTTTAAAAAATAATATTATAAATTTAAATTGTAAAATTACAAAATTGTAGAAAATTAAATTATTAATAAAATTACAAATAAAATATGTAAAATAAATTAATTTTAAAAGTGTGAGAGCCTAGTAGCATTTCTCGATCCATCCTACGTCATTATTAATATTTAAAATGAAATCCACGTCTTTCCAATTCTTGCTATAAATTAAAACCCTTTCGCTTTATCCTGATTCTTCTTTTTCTTTCCCGTCGAGTATATACTTTTTACGTGCAGAATTTTGTATATAGTTCGTTCGCCATGAGATCTTTCTTGGAGTGTGTGTCATGCTGGAGCACAACGACACATGAACTGTCGATGACGGAGGAGGCCGTGACGGCGGCGGTGACACCCCTGAGCGAGGAGGAAACGAAGTCGTTGATGTCGCCTATGGATACCGAATCAGCATCGAGGAGGAAGACGACTAGGGTAAGAGTGAGGGTAGGGTCGACCGGGTCTATGAATCCACAGTAGAAGCCGTCCTTGTGTTCGATAACGGAGGATAACGTCGTGGCGGAGAAAAAAGAGAAAACATCGTCGAAAATTCCGACAAAGACGAGGACCATAGATAAGGTGGTGAAGCGAAAGAGTCCTTCAGGGTCACACTCTAACGTTCATGTCCGAAGCCCTAGCAATGACACCGGGTAATCTTTCTTTCCGATAATTTAAATATTTTATTTTTAATTTTAAATTGTGGTAAAACAAGAGTAAAAATAAAATATAAAAAATGAATGAGTTGTTTACTTGTTTAGTTGCAATGTCAACGTCAGGGAGATGTTTTGGGTGAGAAATTGATTTTCCCATTTATGCTAATAAATGACGATAGCGAAAGTGAAAAATTAAGAAAAGGAAGTTGGAGGACAAGGTGAAGTCAGGATAAAATTAGGTTTGAAATTTCATTTTATTATTTAAAAAACATTAAAATATTAAAAAACTATATTATTTTTTATTTTATGAATAATAATCCATCTCCAACTCAATCCATATGATAGATAGAATTATTTTTTTTATGAACTCTAAAACTCATTATCTTATTATCGTAACACTAATAAGTTTAACTGAATAAAGACTCAATCGACAAGTTATGTTAAACTAAAGCGTTGTTGTTGGTAAAATTTGCAGGCGGAGTTCGGTTCCGGTGTTCCTGCCGGCGTTTTCTCCGACACCTTTCATGTTTTGAAGAATCTTTCATAGTGTACAGATGTGTAATAGTAGGGAGATATATTGTAAAATTTGCAAACATTTGGATCAAATAGAATCAAAATTTGCTTTGGTGGAAATAAACTGAATATGTGTTACCCTCTTCATTCATATGCAAAGTTTGCAGACTGAATTCAGTGTTGTTTTTTGTATGCATGTGTGTATTTCTCTATGTATATATACTTATATGTGTGTGAAATTATTTTGTTTTGTTTTTCAGATCTTTTAAAGTTTTTATAGTTTTATTTCGGTCAAATTATTGTTTTGGTCCTTAATATATATATATATATATATATATATATTAATTCGATATAATTTTATTATTTTACTTTTATACTATTAATTAGGTAGCCAAAATAATTAGTTTTAAATATTTTAATTTGATACAATTTTATTATTTTACTTTTATACTATTATTTAGGGAGCCAAAATAATCATTACAATTAACTATTTTACTTAAAATGTTGCTATAGAATTTTCTTAATGAATACTTCTTTAAACATGGAAATTGAAAAGAATATAGTATGTCAAACTTATAGAGACACAGTTACGATAACAATTTAAAAAGAGTAAATATTTTTTTATTCACATGAGAGCAAATATAAATGGTAATGAATGGGGTTAATGTCTAATTATCAATGTAAAATTTTAAAAATTAAAGAAAATTTTAAAACGTGCGACGCACACCGCTAAATATCATTTGTTGAATGAAGCTAAGCGTGAGTGATGTAGCAGCACTATGGTTCATGAAGCTGCGTCTCATAGTGTTTGTGTTTGAGGTTGATAGGTAGTTACAAGGTTGGCAGTTGTTAACCTAGTTTGTTATACAATTAGAAGCTGGTGACGTTTGTGTATAAGTAACCTCCTAAGCTGATGTATGATCTTCATGTATTCATGTATTCTTCAATGAAATGAAACCTTCTTCTTTCATCTTTTGTTAGATTTCTTAATATGGTATCTTCCGCCATAGATCTTGGAGTCTTTCTTCCGCTAGCTATTCTTTTTGCTTAGTTTTTCTTTTGTTAGAAACTGGTGAGGTTTGTGTATAAGTAGCCTTGTATCTTTTGTTTTCTGGTCAAGGTTTCAATGCTTGAAACCAGTTCTGAGGAGTTATCCACTGGTGCCAAAATGTTCACCAATAAACGGATCAATGTAGTCTTGGATGAAATGAATTTTTTGTTGTGGAAACAACAAGTTCTACTGACTGTTTGAAGTCACAAGTTGGAGAAGCTTCTCACGGGTGCTCTCAAACCTCCTCCAAAAACGGTGGCCGACACTGATGGTCAGATGGTGTCCAATGATGATTATGAGACGTTTGTAGCACAAGATAGTGCGTTGGCCTCGTGGCTATTATCCACGATTAGTTCCAGTCTTTTGCCAGAATTTGTTGGAGCAGAAACAGTTGCTTCTGTATGGAGTACTGTGCTGCAGTTCTTTGCGAACAAGTCCACAACAACTGCCATGAGTCTTCATTGTAAGCTCTGTGGTTTTCACAAAGGAGAAGATACTATGCGCGTGTATCTTACCAAAATCAAAGAAGTATGTGATGCATTGGCTGCGTGTGAGAGTTCTGTGTCCAATCTTGAGCAGATTGCGACGATCTTGAATGGGTTACCAGCTGAGTATCAACCTTTCATGGCGGTTATTACAGCAAGTAAAGATCCGTTCACATTGGCTGGGGTAAAAAGGGTGCTGATTGATGCTGAAGCACATATCAAAGATTTTCAGACTCAGACTCAGTTGCCGTTACTTGCCAATGTTGCCCAGGTGCGTAAAGAAGGCAAAGATTCTACATATGATGATAAGGGTCGATCACAAACATCTCAGTTTGCTCAGAATTACAATCATGGACATCAGCATTGTACACATGGATCTCAGTTTGGAGGTCATTCTGGTGGTCGAGGTCGTGGGCGTGTGCGATTGCAATGTCAACTATGTGGCAAGAATGGCCACTCAGTTGATCGTTGTTCGCAACGGTTTAATAAGAATTTTCCTGGAATTCTTGCTGACAATGGAATTGGTAATGTGCGAGAAGAACAATTCAGTGCTCATGTTAGCTCTCTTGAAAACCCTACTTGTCTCACCTGTTGTGGGGGTTCTTCTTCTTCACTTACAGACTCGAATGGCAATAGCAACTCTGATAATTGGGTAGTTGATTCTGGGGCAACCAACCATGTTACACCAGATGCAAGCAAGGTTGTACATGGAACAGATTACAATGGTCCTGGTAAGCTAATTGTGGGCAATGGTGACACTTTAAATATTGCTAAAGTTGGTCAATCGTCTTTCAATACTCCTTCTCGTACATTGTTGGTTAAATATTTATTTCATGTTCCTTCTTTAACTAAGAACTTACTTTCTGTATCGAAGTTTGCTAGAGACAATCTTGTATACTTTGAGTTCCATGCTTCCAAGTGTTTGGTTCGCGAAGAAGGGAGTGGTGCAGTGCTGCTAGAAAGAAAAGAAGTTGGTGGCCTTTATGAGTTTGATGGTTCGAGACAATGTCAACATTCAGATTCTTGTATTCAAGTCAACTTGGCTAGTACACAACATGGGTCTACTAGCTATGATCTGTGGCACATGAGACTTGGTCATCCTGCCCACAAGTCTCTTGTGCAAGCATGTAAAACCCTTGATGTTGTATTTTCTTCTGGAAGTAATAAAGATTCTTCTATTTGTTTACCTTGTAGAATGGGCAAAAGCCATTGTTTACTGTTTTTTGATTCTACAACAACCTATGCAATGCCATTTCAACTTGTGTTCTCTGATTTATTGGGACCCTCACATATAACTTCTGTTGATGGCTTTGTAACCCCCTCATCCCGGTCTGGCCGGATGACCGGTCCGAGTGAGCTACACGGGGAAAACCGAGTGAAAACTCCTAAGAATTTCCCCCTCGGTTAGCAACCCTATTTTTTTCTTTTAATTCTTGCCTAAATGGATATTAAACCCTAAGTGATCATACAGCGGAAAAACATATGCGAAACAAATCAGACGAACTCAAACAATCATGTTACGGCCAAATTTTAAACTTTACTGCAGGTGGTATCGATACACCTAAGGGGTGTATCGATACCCCTTGACCAGGTCAACTGGTCAAAGTCAACCCGTGGAGACCGTATCGATACACCTAGGAGTGTATCGATACCCTCCACAATTGTTGACTTCCCACAGTCAACGCTAAGGGGACCGTATCGATACACATGAAGGCCCGTACCGATACGGAACTAGACAGTAGCTCCAGTAGCAAAAATAGTATCGGTACGCCCCCTCGCGTATCGAAACACGGGGCCTGAACTATGAAGGCCATATCGATACGGGACCAACCGTATCGATACCCCTGCTACGAAAACACAGGTTTGAGCTGATTTAAGGCACCAAGTGGCCCTTAAATCTCTCTCAAACCTTAACCAACACACTAACATGTATCCTAATATCAGACCAAGAGCTTAGGCATGCTTAAACTTACAATTAAGACACATTTCACACATGATGATGATTCACACATACAAACATCTTAAGCTTCCAAGCATGACATTCCAACTAAAGGCAAACTCAAGGACACTTGACCAACATTCAAGATAAGCAATTTAGGCATGGATTACAACTCAACATGGCATCACAAGACATACAAAAGTAACGTAATTAAGGGAGTCTATACATGCTCCTAAACATCCAACAACAAACCAACCAAACCATACATGTCCCATTGCTTAAACCATTACAAGTCTAACATTTAAAAATTCATACTTGAAGAACTCAAGTCCAAAAACCACACTTGGAGGCCCTCCGCTTGCCCGAGCAACCCACGAACTAAGGATCTGCAATGTTAAATAGAGAGAGCGTAAGCAATGATGCTTAGTGAGGGTAAGCTCTAAAAACAAACCTCAACATTGCAGGGTCCGAGCACGATCTAGCCAAGGTATCACAATCATACCAAAGGTCCACGAGATAAAATGCATGAGCAATAGACAATAATAATGCCATGATCATAAGCTCAATTTCCATGATACATGTAATCACAAACAAGTATCCCAATAAAAACCATGAACCTCAACACATTGATATACACATCAAACAACATTGGCACCTAGTTAAGACCCGAATACGCGGATAGACATGTTGGAAACTCATGACCAACAACCACATTACCTCACGGTGGGATTTCACTCATCACCGGTCTCGCGGAGGGGATTCCACTCATCCTCACGCCCCGTCGATGGGATTCCACTCATCATCACGCCCCGTCGATGGGATTCCACTCATCACCGACTACATTTAAATACAATTCCGGGCGAACCCGTACTCCTCCTTGGTGACTCAACGCCACCAAGGCCACGCGCGACTTTAGACTCATGTGTACACACTAACATCCTAATGATCGATCATTTGTATCCAAGTTTACTAGTGCCAATATGTACTCACATCACATTACTCATTTCATTAACCTTGTGCTTAACACATTCTCACCAACAACCATCATTATGCATGTCTCAAGCATCATAAATCCAATCTCATTTCACATGTATAAAGCAATATACATAGACATTCATACCACAATTTATACGAGACATACACAACCATATAATGAGTTCAACCAATGGCTCTAGATCAAGTTTAGGATTAGGCTACCACCCTAATCCTAACTCTAGGTGGGTCTACCAAGCCCAACCTAGTCCATACTCGAACCAACTATTTTAAAATCTTTAAAAGCAAACAACCACTCACCTAAGCTTCCAAGCTCCAAGACCAAGCAAGCAATCACCTTCAACTTTCCGGGTTCGATCCCAAAGCCTCTTCCACGTTTCCTCTTGCTTCTAGTCAAACAAAAACCCATACATTACTTCTCAATTCAATGCTAATTCAACCATCTATCTACTTTGCAAAACACAACTCAATTTCCACAAATTTCCAAACCACATAGCATCTCCAAAAACCCAATTTTCGGACTCCCACAACCAAGGACTGAAATATCCAATTCCAAGCACCCAAATGGCTTCCAAAACATCCCAAATCACCCTCCTAACATAGGTAGACCATCAACCCTTCAATTCCAACACTAAACCTCTCAAAAACCCAATTTTCATACTTTGAAATTTGCCCTAAAGACCCACTACGAAAATTTACCCAAAATCAACCAAATTAAGATATGTTGTAGGTTTCATCATGATTAAACATAACCCCAAAACAATTTCTCAAAACAAATTGAAAAACCCCATCAAAACCCCAAATTTCCATATGAACCCTAATTCCCAAAACTCAATGTTTTTGAAATCTAAAACAATAGATAGGTAGAGGATAGAGAGGAGGTTAAGAAAATATATTTACCTTTCAATTTGGTGTAGAAATCGGCTAGCAAAGCTAATGGAATAGTAACTAGGGTTTAGGAGTGTTTGAAAATGGGGGAGGGTTTTGAAAATTGGTAAAGGAGAATATGAAGAGGAAGATGACAACTTTTATGGAAAAGTTGTCTTCCTTTATTTAAAAAGTGGGTGAATTACAACTTTGGTCCCTCCCTCATTATTAAGACTCAAATAGGTCATTATTTAAAGTTGGTTTATTTTTTCATTAGATTCTATTTGACTCGCACAACAACCCGGCTACCTCCTAGGCCCTAGACACGGGTGTTACAGGCTTTAAATACTACATATCCTTTGTTGATGCCAAGACTAAGTTTTGTTGGTTATACATGTTAAAATCCAAAGATCAGGCTATTCATGCTTTCCAACTGTTTCAAGCATTGGTTAAAAATCAGTTTAATACTACAATTAAAGAATTTCAAAGTGATTGGGGTGGAGAGTACATGAGGTTATCAGAGTTGTTACAGGTTAACGGCATTAAGCATCGATTGTCTTGTCCTCATACGTCACAGCAAAATGGCGTTGTGGAGAGAAAGCATCGTCACTTAATTGAGTTAGCTCTGGTGCTCATGGCTCAAGCTTCATTACCCTTTCGTTTCTGGTCGTTTGCTGTGACTACTGTAGTGTATTTGATCAACAGGTTGCCCACTTCAGTTCTGGATGGCAAGTCACCTTTTGAGATGCTGCACAACAAGGTCCCTGATTATAAAGTCATGCGCATTTTTGGCAGCAGATGTTTCCCTCATTTGAGAGCTTATAACAGTCACAAGCTGGACTATCGTTCTCAGCCCTCGTAAACTTGTAGTGAATTATGTCCCTGCTGCCTATCAAATGGCAGATGAGTTTACTAAACCGTTATCCAAGGAATACTTTTTTGAGTTTCGTCACAAGTTTGGTGTTTTGTCTGCTGAAGAAGTTGGAGTTGAAAAGAGCAGGAGCATGTTGAATGAAGATAAGTGTAAGTGATATAGCAGCACTATGGTTCATGAAGCTGCGTCTCATAGTGTTTGTGTTTAAGGTTGTTAGGTAGTTACAAGGTTGGCAACTGTTAACTTAGTTTGTTATACAGTTAAAAGCTGATGAGGTTTGTGTATAAGTAACCTCCTAAGATGAAGTATGATCTTCGTGTATTCATGTATTCTTCAATGAAATGAAACCTTCTTCTTTCATCTTTTGTTAGATTTCTTAATATCATTAACTCTAACCCTATTAAGAAATCTAACAAAAGATGAAAGAAGAAGGTTTCATTTCATTAATGAATACATGAAGATCATACATCAGCTTAGGAGGTTACTTATACACAAACCTCACCAGCCTCTAACTGTATAACAAACTAGGTTAACAACTGCTAACCTTGTAACTACCTAACAACCTCAAACACAAACACTATGAGACGCAGCTTCATGAACCATAGTGCTGCTACATCACTCACACTTATCTTCATTCAACAAACCCTATATTTTTTCTACCCGATGTGGCCACTACCCCTATTTTTTTGCCGACGAGAACAATGTGCCATTAAAACCTTCGATTTTAGTTCTTCGATTAAAGTTTTCATATCCCAAATTGCTGAGTAAAGCATGTTTTTCTGCTCCTGGCTTGCTTCAGATGATGCTTTTGCATGTTGTAGTTGAATATTGTTTGACAAAAGGGTTAAAATTCGAAATAAATGTGACGAAATTAAAAATAATTAAAGTAAAGAAATTATAGTAACTAATTAGATGGAGATAAACGAAAAATAATATTGAAATAACCGAAAAAAGGGTTGACTGAGGCTTGCACGAACACAATTTCCTTAAGACAGATTCGACCACTCTGAGGTGCTAGAGTCGTTTGATCGCCCGTCTCTCAGGATACAACAATCGAATAAAATTCTGCAACAACACTACTGGAGATTCCACGAACTATCACCAAAAAATACTATACAATTTTAAAGAAAGAAAACAATTTTGGTTATATTTAAAACTAGAAACTGCTTATGTATTTATAAGGGAAAGTTAGGGCAAACATGAGAAATTATTATACCGATCATGCCTCTAATCGGATAACATGAGTGGGCTGCAAGCATTTAATTTGAATTCAAATTAATCCAAATTTATCTCTTAATTATCGAGATAATCTTCTATTCAAAAGGAAAAAATTAATTTGAACGTGGTTAAAATATTCGCAAGCACAAGCAAAGCCCAACTGATCCAAACATTTGTGTCGCTCACGTTGTACATGTGCACCCCAACCCAAATGGGATTAGATTGACACCCTCGCGTGCAAGACACAATTTCATCTGAAGTCATTCTTTTTTTTTTTGAGGAAAAGGTATAAAATTCATTAACAACCATAAATAGCATCGTCTACAAGATCTGAAGCCAAACAGTCTGGTACATCAACAAAAAAATAAAAAAATTCAATACAAGTAAGGCTCCAATGAGCAAGAGAATGTGCTACTCTCTTTGCCTCACGGCTAACATGTGCAACAGAAAAACAAGGATGAGTCCTCAGAATGTGCTTAGCCTCCTCCAGAACAATGGCGGCTAGGGAAAGATCAGGGCCAGTAGAAAGCAACATGTTGACCATTCCTATGGAATCACCTTCAATGATCACCTCGCTCTATCCGTTTGAAGCCGCTAGCTTAATACCTTCTGAGAATGCCCAAGCCTCGGCAATTTTGACTGTGAGGATTTCTGGAATGACTTGAGCATGTCCGTCAACCATGAGACCATGCTTATCTCGGGCCACAACTCCAAAGGTCGCTGCACCAGTTTCTAGAATGAACGCCCCATCAACATTGATCTTGAACACAGATTCTGGAGGGCACTTCTATCTATTAGACCTGTTGCAAGTAACATTAGGGACATGATGATCAAAAGCTGCAACATAGTCATTCACAAGTAACTGAGCATAATCCACGACAACTCTAGCAGGCAACAAAATAGACTTATTAACAAGATAGTTTCTCCTATTTCATAAGTTCCAAAGCAACACAACAAGAAAAGTAAATTGTTCTTTGTCCAGAGCCTCAACACAAAGCTCAAGCCAACTTCTACAACTATCAACTGAACCCCCAGGGATCAAACCCAAAAGACCACAACAAGCGAAAGTTTCTTGCACATAAAGACAATCTCGGCAAGCACGAAGAAGAGACTCAGTTTCCCTGGAGCAAAGAGGGCATAAACCATTGCCAATATGAGCAGCAACAAGCTTTTTACCGACATGGATGGCATTATGACAAAGTCTCCACACAAAAATCTTAATCTTTGGAAGAGTATTCATCTTCTGAATGACCTTCCACAAGGAGGACAAATCCCTTTTCACATTTTTGCTTCTTTGAAACCAATTATACCCTATTTTAGTAATATAGGAACCTGAAGAGTGGTGGTTCCACACAAAAACATCCCTAGGGTAAGTGTATATAAACACTTCCCAATCCATTTATCCCATCAATGTGGATGGGGGGTTTCCATTTTCTTTTCTTGCTTTGCAACCTACTTACTTTAACCATCAATTTCTCATTCATTACTCAATAATTTTGAGCATATGAGATACTGTTGTAAAGATCTCGTGGAGGAGAATAAATTTTCGTTGAATCTTTATTTTAATCTCTATCTTTACTTATTCAAAATATGACTCAAAGTTTCTATATTCTCATATTTTTCCAATAAATATCTGATTCTCTCAATTACTTTATTTATTTTTTTAATCCCTCATTAATTCATATGACCACTTTGTCATCATTAAACAAATACATAATAATCACATCGCCATTTAATCCCTTATTACCTTTCGAAAAATTCAACTCTTCAATACTGACTAAATTCTAGGTTTTTAATCTCGTCGGTAAAAAAATGAAGGTGATAGCGGTGGTTAAGAAAAATTATAGGATTAAGAAATCATAGAGAAATCGTATAATTCGAGGCCACATGCCTTTTAAGTAGACACATAATCTCTTATATCACCCAATGTATAGCGCGACGGTCCAAGAATTCCCAAATAAATTTAATTACTAACTTAGAAAGGTAAACACTGATCGATGTTGGCATTGAAAAGATGGACATATAGTACATAAGAAGGTTGGATATAAATTTTACCTCGAATGATAGCAATTTCGACTTCTAATCAATAAATTTAGTTTGAAATTTATCCACAATTGGCCTCCAAATCAAGAAAGAAAAGAGTAGTACTTCTAATAGATTTAAAATCTATTATTTAAAAAAATATTAATAAATAAATATGAACCGTTTGATCAATCAATCAAATATATTTATTCAATTATTATGATAATAATTTTAACCGAATATCATTCTGACCAAACTAAATCAATTGTAACGGATGAGAACATCCTTTTAAATATATATACCGGAAAAATCATTGTTATTACTTATTATGAATTTTAATTAGCCGCCTTTGTTTGCACATAGATATACTTTAGCCGACAACTTTTATATAGATTATTATGGAAATTTTTTCTCACTTCTCCTCCCCCATTTTCTATTTAGCCGCCTTTGTTTATGGAACGAATCGACCTTGACCAGTGGCCGATGCAACGGTTAGTTTGGGTGGACATGAAAATTTTTAAAGTTCATATATTTGTCTTTAATTTTTAAAATTTTATGAATTAATTTTTAATTTTTATAATTTGTGTCCATCCTGAAATTTTGAAAATTTTATTATTATGTCTATCTTCAAAAACAAATTAGCTTGTGCACACCCTGAATATTACATAAGCCCCTGTCCAATCCGAACAGTGTCTTGTGTAGGAGTTTGAGATTTCCATTAAATATTGTTTTCAAATTCTGCAACAGGAAAAAATCAAATTATTCACCATCTTTTCTCCAACAAAGCTTATTCAACTTATGTCTTTGATTTGTCATTCCATTGGTACATATTAAAAATAGTTTGGCCTTAAATTCTGTACCAATGTCTTGGTATGTCTCCATTTCTGTTGCACCCAAAATCCCATTTTCTCCTCCAATGTTGGAATGAAGCTGCCATGTGAGGAAATTTGACCAATTTTTTTAAATGTCAAGTTTCATGCATTTTCACCATCTTCTAGTCCTGTCATTGTGTCATACAATGGCTTGTGTAGTGTCTCTGGTAAATAATATGCAAGCATTCCTCCAATCAGTCCACATACCCCGAACACCATAAACGGAAAACCGCCGCCCAAAACCACCACGAACGGTGCCAGTATAGCTCCCATTTGTGCTGCCTGAGTTGCACATCCGAGTGCCGCGTTTCTCACCACCGTAGGGAAGAGCTCGGCCGTGTAGATGAACAACAAATTGTATGTCCCGGCCATGCCAAATATCCCTAGAATTCCACAACACACTCTTGTTACTTTCCATATTCCTACATTTCCCATTGTGCTCCCCATGAAGCAAAATATTGCACTAAACCATTGTGTCCCGATCGCCAACGGCTTCCTTCCGAATCTGTCTAATAGAACTGCTGTTATGGCGAATGCTGGCATTTCGGCGAGGGCATTGACGAGGACAGTGAGGTAAAGGTTCGTCTCGAGGTTGACGACGTTTAAGCTAAGGCCATAGTACACAACAGAGCAGGCGAAGTTGATTGCCACAGCTAGGAATAGTCGAATACGAGTGATCGGTGATCGGATTACGTCTATGATAGAACCACTTATTGCTTCTTTTTCCTCTGTTGTTGCTTTCCAACTTTGATTACCATTTGAACCATCATTAGCTTCGTCATCCAGTGCAAGTGTGACTCCATCAGGAAGGTGATGTCCATTGGACTTAGCAATGGACCGCATAATTTTCATCGCTTCGTTCGATTTTCCGCGGACGAGGTACCACCGAGGGGATTCGGAGATGAAAGGAATCACCAGGACAAGGAAAAGGACAGAGGGAACAGAGGAGGCAACATAAAGCGCACGCCATGTTGGGAAAACGTAAGCTATGCCCGAGAGTAATGCAATTCCTCCCGAAAAGAAATAGAAAGTCGACATTCCAGCGACACCGCGTTTCGCTGGACCGACAGGTTCGGTGGCAAGGACAAAGGCACATAGACCGACGCCTCCGGTGCTGAATCCGGTTACGAATCGGAGCATGACATACGTTATATAGTCCGGGGCTAATGATGTAAGGCAGCCAAATATAGCATTTAAGATGCAAACAGCTGTTAAGGAACCTTTTCTCCCGAGTTTGGAGTCTGATAGATGACCAAATACACCAGCACCTGAAAATGTTCGAACCAAAATCGAGAAATCAACAACAGAAAAACAAATTGAACAAAGAAACATGATCAAATTGGGTTGTAACTTGCTGGTAAACGACAAACAAAACCTCAGAATTCCTTAGGATAAGGCTTTTTTATGACACACTATTCTTAGAACAACAAGAGACGTGGTTGATTTCATAATGTAATGACTGCACTCTTCTTCTTTACGGCTATTATTTAAACCGAGTTGGTCCTAAACGGCTACTTTGTCATTTTGTAATAAATTAAGCTAGGGTTTGATCCATAATGAATCAGTAGTATATTTTATTTACAACATGTGCGCGAGATTTGCAAATCATATGGCTTGGTGGGAGAAGCTTCAAGTGGCAAATTTAAAAATAAGTAATCACCGCCGCTTGCTTGAATACATTTAAGTTCTTATATTATGCATTTGCTTAATCTGAATGACAGCAAAAATTGCCTTTTTAAGAACACCAAATTAAGGTAATCTTAAGACAATATTTCGAAAAACATTATTGAAACAGACAGAAAGAGAAAGAGGAGCTGTAAAAGACTCACCAATCATGCAGCCGCCAAAAAACAAGGCCTGGACAAGCCCGACCTTATACTTGTCCCCACAGACCAGTCCCCACTGAGCCACCGTGGAGCTCCCCGGACCACCTTCCCATTCCCACGACCCCCGTTCCAACCCACAGACACTGCTCCGGTTCTCATTGCACCCTGACTCCGAGCCTCCAACGCACCGCCAACCAGGCTCCCGGTCGGCGAATATCATAACCATCGTATGGAAAGCTTCCAACGCCCAAGCCAAGCTCGTTAACACGAAGTGTTTGAGTTGCCAGTGCCCGAACTCTCCGCAGTAGGTCTGCAACATGTCGTCTATGCAAAGCTTCTTGGGTTCGGATCCGACCCGGGGTTCTTTGGACGGAACCAGAAGAGGCGAACCTAACGAGGAACCATGGCTACCGGGATCTGATTCTCTCGAGTTAGCCATAACTGCACTAGGATGTGCCTGATAAGTTTCTTCTCTAGTTTTTTTTCCTGGTTTGGTTTATTTTAGACCTATTTTTGTTAACGTAGTAGTCTACATATATAGGGAAGGTTGTAAATTGTAGGGTAAACTACACCTATAATCACTGTCTTATTGTATCTATCCTATTTTGGTCACCAAATTTAAAAATTTATCAGTTAAATCACTGAACTATTAAAATGCTTCCAATTAAGCCATTGACCTGTCAATTTTAATAGAAATTATGACGTGGTAGTTAAAAAAAATCGGTATAATTACACATTTAGTCTTTTATATTTATATATATAATCAATTTAGTCCTAATTTTAATATAAAAATAATTTTAACCATCTAATGAGATGATGACATGTCTCCACTCAATTAAAAGAAAATAAAAGGAAAAGATATGGCCTTAGAGGGATCAAACCTAGGTCCCCATGTAAAATCCTCACAACTTTACCATTACGCCAACCAATCCTCAACAACACGGATTGCACCTCTCTATATATAAGTAAAAATGGTTGAGAAAAAGACTCGAATTTGGGTCATTTGGGATGTGTTAAAACATACAAACCACTAAACCAATTCAAATAATTAAATGAAAAGTGAAAACATTTTAGATATACCAATTTAGTAGTTTATATATTTAAATATATCTAAAATGTTCACTTTTAATTTAATCATTTGATTTAGTTTAGTAGTTTATATATTTATACACATCTCAAGTGACACAGGTTGAAGTTTCCTCAAACTATTTTTACTTTTTTTTCTAGCTATTGTATTATAAGACACATATATAAGGGTGCAATCCATACTGATGAGGATTGATTGGTGTAGTGTTAAAGGCGTGTGGATTTTACTTTGAGGACTCAGGTTTGATCCCCACTAAGACCGTCCTTTTCACTTTTATTTTTCTTTAACCAAGTGGTGACACACGTCATCATTCGATTGGATGATTAAAATTATTTTTATATTAAAATTATGATTAAATTAATTATATGTCCAAATATGAATGATTAAATATATAATCATACCATTTTTTGTTACGCGTCATCATTTCTGTTAAAATTGACTGCCAGTGACTTGATTGGAAGTACTTTAATAGTTTGGTGGTCTAATTGATAAAATGTTAAGTTCGATGATCAAAACATGATCAACACAATAGTTCAGTGGCATGGCTGAAGTTTACCCTAAATTGTAATATGATTTGTGCGTTGGAGATGATGGGGTGGGATGTGGTGGGGTTGACACGTGAAGACTTATCTATTCATTGATTTGTTGGGGATGACACATGGAAAGGAAAATGCTACTAGTAATTTGGAGGGTTGGGATTAGAGGTAAAGCTCGTGTATTAACCGATAAATGATTCATTTGTTGATTAATTCGGATTGAGTTTTTGAAAAAATAATATGGAGTGATCTTTCCAGTTAAGTTTTCTTTATTCATAATGTCGGGATTCGAACTTTTATCGTTACTTAAGAAGCCTAATATCTTATATGGATAGATCAATTGGTGTGGCATATTGATTTTGGTGTACTCGTAGATTCAACTAAAGAGATATATAGTAGTTTGGACGAAATATTATTGGTGGTGAGGAATCAGATAGAATAGACATTTTAGGTTGAAAGTAGTAAGTCGTTTTCGTATCTCTAGGAGCGTGGTAGTTGTCTGGTTTTCATTTGGGCTTCTGCAACAGTTTTGCTATATTTTGTAAGAAAAGATGTATGTAATCGTATGATGCTAATCCGTGTGTTTGTTCATGGTGCAAGTTTGAGGAGGATCCGTGCATGAGTAGTTTATCATGTATCAGAAGAGTTTAAACGTTGATGTATGTTAAGTCGACAACTTGTTTTAACGATCGATAAATGTGAACTGAAACGAATTGATTGATACATATTAAAATCACTTCGAAGATTAATGTGACACTTTGAATTCATATAGACTTTCAAAATTAGCTTTAGGATGTCATATTAATAAGGTGTGGTAGTTGTTCATCGAGTTTTTCTCGTTGCTTTGTAAGTTGTTATTTTGTACATTTTTTTTTTCTAAGTTAAGAAAGTATTTTACTGTCAATATTTAAAAAAAAAATGAGTTTAAGGTTTAGGGTTGTAGTTAGATTTTAGGAAATTAGGGGTAGTGTGTATTTTTTAAAATTTAAGGTTTTGGATTTAGGATGTAGAAATTAGACTTAGAGTTTAAAATTTAATTATTAAATATTTTTTAGCGTGAAACATAAAAGAGGCGTGATAAGAGGTAGAAAATGTTTGTTCGTGTTAGTTGTGGTATTTTCTCAGGTCGGAAACAAAGCTTAAATCTCTGTCATTAAAATTGTTTTTCAATCATTTATTTCACATCTTTGTTTGCATTTCTAGAATTAATGGTTGTTTTTTACTATGACATTGTTTGGTAAAGAGAGATTTGGACAAAAATTAGAGGTTTGAGGTATAATTAGAAGATTGACCAGTAAAATCCGCTAATACTGTTGTTTGGTAAATAGCGGATTGAGGTGAAACCGCTAATTTTGAAAAAAGCTCATAATATAAGCTTTTTGAGATTAGAGGTTTGATATTAGAGTTGTAAAGACTCTTTTACCCTTACCAATTACTAAAAATCTCAAAATAACCTAAATTAAATATTTTCTCATCCTATTTATAAGCTAATCATATTTACTTTTTTTCTTTTTATAATCACATATTATATGTGTATTTAAATTTATTAATTAAATAAATTATATTAAAATAATTATATAAATAATAAATTAATATATAAATCATTTGAATATGTTTAGAAAAGTTATATTAAAAATAATTTTATAGATCTAATTAATAATAATTAGATACAAAATATTGATAACTAATAAACTATTCAAACAAGTATTGAATATAAATATATCCTTATATGTCATTTTACTTGTTTAAATAATCTAACACCTATCAGCTATCAGTTAATTTTACCAAACACTTTTATACAATTAGTTAATACAATCCGCTAGTCAAATCAACTAATGCAATCAGCTAATGCAATCTATTATCTGTTAATTGCCAAACATGGCCTATGTTGTGTTTTTCAATAATATAGAAGTTTGTTTTAGTCCCTTTATTATAAAAATCATTTTAATCATTTATACATTAAAAATAATATGTTGGTCTAAAATGTTATAGTAAATTGTGCAAACACATTTAGTCGGTTGGTTAAGATTAGATTTAAAATTTGTTTAAAAATTTAATTCAAAAAAATTGTCTAAAATAATACTATAGTTAATTGACTTAAATATTTTTATTTAAATATTTTTTATGTCTTTGTCAATTTTAAAATTGAACAAGTTAATATTTTCTTAAAAAGCAAAGTAATTTAGTCAATGTACATTTTCAAAATAGGTAAATAAGGACGATTATTTTTTGACTTAAGGGTGTAAGAAGCCCTTGAACTTTTGAAAAAAAATCAATTAAGCCCTTAAACTTTTTTTACACCCAATTAAGCCCTTGAACCACAAAATTTAATCAATTAAGCCCTTAAACCAATAAATTGAATCAATTAAGCCATTTGACCAACTTTGACCATTAAATCTTAATAGTTTTGTTCGATCCATTGTTGCAATGCACTATGTCACAATGTTTCCACTTGACAATTTTCAAAATTTTTTATTTTATTTAAAAAATTCTTTAAAGGTTCTAAAAATTCTAAAAAACTTATAAAACTTATAAAAAATACTTTTTGAATTTCTTTTGTAAATGCAACATGATGGAACTGTAGTGTATTATGTGTCGGTAATATCTGAAGGAAAAAAAGGTCAAGATTTAATGGTCAAAATTGGTCAAAGGGCTTAATTGATTCAATTTCTTGGTTCAATGGCTTAATTGATTAAATTTCTTTGTTCAAGGGCTTAATTGGGTGCAAAAAAGTTTAAGGGCTTAATTGATTATTTTTCAAAAGTTTAAGGGCTTCTTACACCCTTAAGCCTTATTTTTTATATCAACTTTTTTTCTATTAGTAAGTGATATCCAACTATTATTAGATATTTTTTCAAGTAAAATAAAAATTGAACATTTTATATAATTTTCTTATAATTCCTATTCACAACTTTAAAATTTTATGGAATTTTATTCCTATTCTCGACCCGATCCAGGACTAAAAGTGTAATTTTTCCTATATTTTTAGGGATGTTTTGAAATAATACACAATCTTTATATATTTTGTATAAATAGGTCCTTAAAATTAAATTTTCTACAATTAAGTTCCTAAAATTAATTATTTTTTACAATTAGGTCCCTAAAATTATTTTTTACAATTAAACCCCTAAAATAAGATTTTTATAAATAAGGTCAGGTTCGGGTTAAGGTATGCAATTTTCGATTCAGACCAGGTCAATTTTTTTTAAAGAGTAGGTTCAGGTTGGCCAAAAACCCAACCCTACCCCTACCCATCCCTACCTTTTACTATGACTTGAAGTCTCTATTGCAGCATTGCAAATCTGTTTGGTGTCTGCAACTTTTGCATTTTTGATATGTTGGATTGTTAAATGGATTTTGATTCAAATAAACTCAGTTTGAAAAAAAATTATATTTTATCTTAAGCTTTGCTTTGTAAAGAAAAAAGTGGAAGAAAGGAACTATGAAAGAGAAAATTAAAGAAAAAATAAATTTAAAGGTTGTTTGGTAGAGTGTAAAATAAGAAGGAAAGAAAACAAGAGGAGAAGTAGTTTTCTTGCTTCTATACAAATAGTTTTCTCTCTAATTTGAGTGAAAAAATAGAAAGAAAAGTAAAATTATAACACTTTAATAATAAAATTATGAAATTATGTTTAGAAAATTCTAATTTTATTTCAACCATATTTATAATTAAATTTTATGATTCCATCCAACATTTATATTATGATTTTATTTTGTTCAGTTTAGTCTCTAAATTTTTTATTCAATTTAAAATTTACCCTTATTTGTTTTTTATTTTATTATTAAATATTAAATGGTCACAAAAATTTCGAAAATTACAAAAATGGCATTAACATTTAGTTTTTATTACAAAATAGTCACTGGGCCGTTAACTGTCATTAACTAGGAGACGTGGCAGTCACGAAAATTTGTATAATAACATATTAAATCCTCAATATTTACACATTTAATCAATTTAGAGATCAATAATAGGGGTTAAATTAAGAATAAAATGAATGAATGTGTAAACATGGAGGATTAAATGTTCTATTATTCAAATTTATGTAACTGTCACGTCACTCGATTAATGACAGTTATCGAATCAATGAACATTTTGTAACAAAAACTAAAGTTTAATGCTCATTTTGTAACTTTTGAAAATTTGATGACCATTTTGTATTTTGGATATAATTTAGTGACCATTTATGTACTTTATCCTTAATATAATAATATTTTTGTTCACTTTAGTCCCTAAAATATTTATTTAATCCAAAAATAAACCCTATTTGTTTCTAATTTTTATAATTTTATCTAATATTTTTATTATAATTTTATTTTTGTTCAATTTAATCCCTAAAATTTTATTTAATTTGAAATTAGCCTCTATTTTATAATTCCGTCCATTACCTTATAATAGCAAACTTTACATTTTGAAAAACTGAAACTTGGTCTATATGTCAATGATGATATTTATTTCCTATATTTTGAAGAAAAAAATTGACTCGACCCGATCCAGGACTAAGAGTGTAATTTTTCCTATATTTTTAGGGACATTTTGAAATAATACCCAATCTTTATATATTTTGTATAACTAGGTCTTTAAAATTAATTTTTCTACAATAAAATTCCTAAAATTAATTTTTTTATAGATGGGGTCGAGTTCTGGTTAAGGTATGTAACTTTCGGGTCAAATTTTTTTAAAGAGTAGGTTCGGGTCGGTCAAAAACCCGACCCGTGCTCATCCTACTTTTGACTATGACTTGAAGTCTCCATTGCAGCATTGCAAATCTGTTTGGTGTCTGCAACTTTTGCATTTTTTATATGTTGGATTGTATGACTGGTGGATTGTTAAATGGATTTTGATTCAAATAAACTCAGTTTGAAAGAAAAAAAAATTATATTCTATCTTAAAGTTTCACTTTCTTGCTTGCAATAATAATACAGATAGAATCTAAAAGGTTATAGTGTTTAGTTTATGTGTTACTACTCAGTGTGATGGTAGAAACTAATCATTGCTATATTCTACTAATCAATGCTATATTTTGACTTATAATTAAGGGTGAACTACTCAAATAATCACTCAATTATAGGGTTAGTTTCGATTTGATCACTATATTTTTAATTGTAGCAATATGACCACTTTACTATGTAAGTAGTCTCAATGTGACCACCTGCCGCTAAAACCTAACAGAGAGAGTGATATGACAGTTAGTAAAAATTTGTATAATTATACATTGGTCCTCATGACGTGTCACCACCTAATTAGAAAAATTTAAGAAAACTTGCATTGGGCAGGATTCAAACCTAAGTAAGGCAAGGGCAGGTGAAGTGACTTAGCCATTGCGCCAAGTACAAGTTTATGCTATGAATCACTAACTTTAATATATGTCTTATTGTTTGTTACATTTATTTTTTAATTTCACATATATAATCACCGAATTAATTTTATTAAAAAATTTATTGTTTTCTATTGCATCAACCTTCAACTTCACTGCACAACTAAGCAGAAATTCTTATTGCCTTGCAGTCATATACTGTTGCTACTTGAAAGTAATAAACCATTTCTAAATTCTATATCAAATTCAGATGTGTCTTGACTATGAACCGTGACATTATTCAACTCTATACTAGTTCTTTTTGTTCAATTCCACTGCACATGTAGATCTTGAAATGCCATGGTCAGAGGTGCACTCCCAATGATTCTTCACCGGGGAACTCACTAACCCGGCTCGCTAAGATGTCGGTCTTCTTTTTCTTCTCAAGTGAAACCAGGTTTATGCTCCATCCCAGTTTTAGTTCGACTGCAAATAGTTGATCTCATAAATCTAGGCACTTCTGATCCGACATTATTTCCTTTGCTATTGTTGGTAAAGACAAGTTCAGAAGGTGGCACGAGTTCAGTAGATAAATCAAAGGGCTCCATTTGTTCTGAATGCTAAATTGAAAGAATGTGTAAATAATAAGAACCAAATATGTAATTATATGTTTATTTTTTTAACTGCTACGTCACCCTACCGTTAACCTCTAACGGTTGGTGGCCACATTGCATCCAATTTCGCCCTCTTCCAGTCCTGCCATTGTGTCATACAATGGCTTGTGTAGTGTCTCTGGTAAATAACATGTAAGCATTCCTCCAATCAATCCACATACTCCGAACACCATAAACGGAAAACCGCCACCCAAAACCACCACAAACGGTGCCAATATAGCTCCCATCTGTGCTGCCTGAGTTGTACATCCGAGTGCCGCGTTTCTTACCACCGTAGGGAAGAGTTCCGCCGTGTAGATAAACAACAAATTGTACGTCCCGGCCATGCCGAATATCCCTAGAATCTCACAACACACTCTTGTTATTTTCCATATTCCTACATTTGCCATCATGCTCCCCATGAAGCAAAAGATTGCACTAAACCATTGTGTCCCGATCGCCAACGGCTTCCTTCCGAATCTGTCCAATAGAACTGATGTTATGGCGAATGCTGGCATTTCGGCCACAGCATTGACGAGGACGGTGAGGTAAAGGTTCGTCTCGAGGTTGACGACGTTTAAGCTAAGGCCATAGTACACAACAGAGCAGGCGAAGTTGATTCCCACGGTTAGGAATAGTCGAATACGAGTGATCGGTGATCGGATTGCGTCTATGATAGAACCACTTATTGCTTCTTTTTCCTCTGTTGCTGTTTTCCAACTTTGATTACCATTTGAACCATCATTAGCTTCGTCATCCAGTGCAAGTGTGACTCCATCAGGAAGGTGATGTCCATTGGACTTAGCTATGGATCGCATAATTTTCATCGCTTCGTATAAAAACTTATCCTAGTTTATAATAAAAAATAGGGAAAACTACACTGGTGGTCCCCAAACTATTATTGTTCTCCTATTTTGGTCCCTAAACTATGTTTTTCGACAAAATCATCCCTTCTGTTACATAGTTCTCCTGTTTTGGTCCCCTACGTTAAATAGCTAACGGTTTTGCTGACGTGGCATTTTTTAATCATTTCTCTCTCCTCTTAAAAAATGCCACGTCAGCAAACCGTTAGCTATTTAACGTCGGGGACCAAAACAGGAGAACTATGTAACAGAAGGGACGATTTTGCCGAAAAACATAGTTTGGGGACCAAAATAGGAAAATATTTATAGTTTGAGGACCATCAGTGTAGTTTTCCCTAAAAAATAAAACCATACAACTAAAAGTTCAAAACACATTTGTTTAAAAAGAAAAAGTTTAAAACACATAACAAGTAAAAGATGTAAACACATGTTGCAAGGCGACAATCTTTTCATCTAAGAACATCAAATTTTGAATCCTCAATCAGATCGGCACTTGATGAATCAACAATGAAGTGATCCCAGTCTTCACGACATTGCCAACATGTGTATATCCATCTCCTTCCTTGTAAAGGAAATCCATAACCCTCGCGAGGTTCAGAATGCGAGTGAGGACCGGCAATGGAGCCGCCGCACTCGGTTTAATCGACAACTCCTGGTTTATATCCTTCCAAGCATCCTCAACTTGCTTCTTTAACTCTTCGCACGCCTTTTCTTCCGAAACTTCGTGTTGTTTGATGTAGCATTCAACGGCGGATGCAACATGTCCTCTCTCTTGCTCAAACTGCGCCCAAGGTGACAAAATCAAACATCATATAAACACATGAGATGAAGAAAGTAGTAAGGTTGGTACCTTGTGCGAAACAATATCGTCCATGAGACGGGCGATGATCGTCGAAGCTCTAACGATCTTAGGGTTGTGAGATGCCCAATTGAAGGTGTCTTCTGTAACAACGTCTCCCATTCCAACAAAAGATGTGATTGTAACCATGATGTAGCCAGATGATACCAATGCATTTGCCATGTACTCTTCTACTGTTGGTACGTACTGTTCATTGTACCATTTGGCCTCAACGAAATAAGCTTCGGATAATTGTTTCATCTGAAAATAAAAAAAAAAAAACAAGATATATACTACTAACTACTAAGTAAATAATGATAAATGAGATTGAAAAAAAGGGTTTTGTTAGTGAGAGTTTACTGCTTCTTTTGCGTACTGAACTCTATACGATTTCCCCTGTTTTGTCATCACTTCCTCCATTTCTTCATAAAGATCTAAGAGTGCTTTGTAGAAATGTTGCATGTACGTCGGAAGTCGGTCGATACAGTCAATTTCCCACCTCTCGATCGCATTCGTAAGGAGTCGAAGTTCTTCGAATGTGCCATGAACATCATATATGTCATCCATAGTCGATGCCATGGCTATTGCTTTTGTCAATATCTCTCTGGCATAAGAGTATTGTGGCTCAAAGTACACTCCCAATATCCAAAAATAACCTTCAACCAATCTATCTCGTGCAAAGGGTAATTTCCCTGCAAAATCTAAATCTTTCCACCACCTGAAATTATATAAACCGTTACCCCCAAAGTTTAATATTCGAAAAATTTCGAAACCAATTGCATGTATTAGAATTAGCAAGTGGTATAAATATAATCACCTAGAGATCTTGCTTAGCTCTTCCTTGTGCAGATTTTGTAACAAGTTGAAATCCAACTTTGCAAACTTCAATAAAGCTCTGTCATGTGAATCGTTGTCTTGATATAGGGAAATGAAGTGTCGTGCCTCCAACCTCGGCAAGCTCTTCCGGTTCGGTCGGTTCAGGGCATGGGAGACTCGTGCTGAAAGGGGATATCGAATGCCGTCGGCTTCGGCAAACTTTAGATGAGTGGTGGTGAAAGCAAGTGCTTCTTCTAGTATATGCTCTCCATGAACGTTCAAGTGGGACGCTTCATATAATTCTAGCAAGCCTTTGACATCTCTTGTTAGGGACATCTCGAACTTTCCTCTGTCATCTTTGAACTTGTTGAATATTTCTGTTTGATCAAAGAAATGTTAGCTCTTGTACTCTGAACAAATGTTAAATTCATATCGTAAAAGTGCGTAAAGTGATCGGAGAGTTACCGGATCGAACATTGAAGCCATTCTCTCTAAGCAATCGAAATCGAAGAGCCGTAACCTCAAGACTTCGGTCAGCATTGTTCGCGTGGTGATGATCATAAATATTCTGTAAAGTATCTTCAATCTCTTGCTCAAAATGGTAACTCACACCTAAGCGTTTGATTGTATCAATTAACTGCAATTTGTGGGATGGCTCGTCTGTAGCCACCATAAGCATCCTTTTTATTTCTTGTTTCAGCTCCTCGTATTCTTGCCGAGTTCCGGCATCGATATTCTGCAGAGTATCAAGCATTAATTTCACACATTTGTACTGAAAATGCAAACATGAAAAATATAATGAAGTAAACGTAATTGTTCACCATTTGAGAGGGACAGGAAAGGAAAATATCACCCCAAATGCTGGGATGAAAGTTGGCAGAGCGACGATTCTCGTTGGACATGGAATGCTGAGCTGAAGCAGGAAGTGATGAAGAAAGGAGGGAAGACATTTTCTCAGAATTGCCTGAGACTAAGTGCTTATATTTTGGTGTATTTATAGATACATACATTTCTCAGGTGACAGAATGCTGAATGTTTTGCTTCAATGTCCGTACCTCACGTTTTTCTCATGCTATTCATGGTGGTGCCATTCATGAGGACCACGTTTTTTTTTAAATACGTGTCCAACTTTTATTGCGTTATATTTTTTTTTGTCCAACATTTTATTTTGTTAATATTTTAAAGTTAATCCATTAAAACATTATCATCCAACAAAATAACCTTAAATGTCAGATTTTCTATCACCGTCAAACACTACGTCGATATCGTTGAGCAATAAAATCTCGTTCTCTTATCATAAGAGTAGTAAATTTCAATCGTCGTTTGTCTTGTTCTATGTTTGTGAAACTTATTTTTATATTTATTGTTTGTTGTTTGATTGACATCTCGTTCATGGATAAAGATTATAAAATTTGACGTGTGCACATATATTTTTAGTTTAATCTTTTTTAAATTTAAAAGATTATAGATAAATTAGATAGAAGAGAGTTCATGTGACATTTTCTATGCTCTTTGTATGTTCTACTAATAATTTAAAAGATTAATTATATATAAGCCTAATGAGTAATAAATCGGTAAATGTTGAGTGACTTGTTTGTAATAGCAACTTTAGGGGTCCTTGGTGGGTCGTGTGTTGTTACGTGCCAGGTAAAGGCACTTGTGTGTGGTTGAGTCACCGTTGATTGATGGGTAATATAATAATGAAAATTATGTCTTGACAAATGAGATAACGGGGATTAAAGGAGGCAAGAAATGATATTAATTTATGTACTTCTCCATAATGTATTAACAATTTGGTACGGTGAACAAAGTGAGAATAAAACGAGAATAAAATGAGTTTAAGCCTTGTGGAAGCTACGTGATGGTAAAACCAAATGTAATGGTTATATTTTATGTTTAAATTTATGTGAATATTGTTGATGGGATCCTGGTACTTAATGTGTGATCCAAGGCTATGTGATTCCGAACCACATGTGTTTTGGGTGCTTGATCTGAGGTTTAGTGGGATTGGATCACACTCGAGTTGTTTTGGGGTACTTGATTTGAGGTTTTGTGATTTCTGAATCACACCCAAGTGTGTTGGGAGTTCGATCTGAGGCTTAGTGATGACCGAGTCTCTCCCGAGTGTGAGTTCTGAGCTAGGTGACACCGGACCACACTTAAAGTGATGCTATGTGAAATATTGATATGTTGATTCTTAATTGAGCCACATGTGTTTAGGCGAATAGTGGTAGCGCCACATGTTTATTTATCTATATTTATTGCTCGTACTCGCTTGCATGCTTATGTTTATGATTAGCATGAAGTATAGTAGAGTGATGTGTACCACTGAGCTTTGTAAGCTCAGCGGTCGAAATCGTTGTTTCCGTGCTTAGGTCTATCGTTGGATCGTGGGATCGAGGAGCGCTACCGATTTGGGATTCCAACATGTGAAGGCTTTCAAAGTACGATACTTGTGTTTAGTGGGCTATGTATGCATAGGGCCTTACGTGGTTGAGTCTGTATTTCTTATTTTGAAATGGTGTAAATCAAATCAACAGTTTGAAATATTTTAAATTAAATTGGAGCTTCTTTGTATCGTTTTAATTATTTAACTATATTTTATTTGTAGACTTTAAATGTTTTGGAAATAACTTGTTTAGGTTAAACTAATTGAGAAATTTTATGGATTTAGGTTGGGCTTGAGGCCCAAAGTGACATCCAGGTTGGGGGTGTTAAATTTAGTGGTATCAGATCTTAGGTTTAGCCGGTTCTAGGAAACCTTGGGGTGGTATAGGTGTTTTGGTAAGTTGTCTAGTGAATACAAGCCCTGAAATCAAGTTCGTACTCCTTAGAGACTAAAATCTTGATTTTAACGCCCCGAGTTCAGGGCCGGGAGATAATCGGATTAGTTAAACCGTTTCGGGTTAGGTTAATTTTGAAGCTATTTTTAAATAGTTAACCTTGATTTTTATTAAAGAGGCAAAATGGGAATTTTCCTTATAAAAAAAGAAATAAAGAAAAGGGATTTTTGAAAGCCATCATCTTCTCCAAATTTGCTTTTCACGTTCAAAAACTCTTCCTAAACCCCATTTCACTATTCCATTGCCCCCAAGCTCTCAATCCAAGTGATTTCTTCAAGGTAAATAACTCATTAACTTGGTTTTATCTTCCTTGAGGCATAAATGTTAAGATTTTTGCAAAACATATGGTTTAAAAATGTTTTGATTTTTAAAGTTTGGTTTGAAATGAAAGGAAGTTTATGGGTTTTCATTTGGGTTGACTATGGTTGGGTTTGAGTGTGTTTTTAACTTTGTTTTAGTGCTAAAATAACATTAAAATGATGTGTTGTTATAGGAAACCCGAAATGGGTATTGTAGGAAATTTTGGGAGTTGAAAATCTTGAGTTTTGGGGTCTAAATGACACCTGAAGGTTTGATAGCTTTGGGTTGATGTTTTGAGATGTTAAAAGATAGATTTTTGGTGGTAAATTCGTTGGGTTTGGCTGCAAGTAGTTTGGGACTGTGTTGATTATGTTTCTGGTGAAATTTGGGCTTGAATCGATGTGTGTTGTTGCAAGATTGTTGGGTTTTGAGTTGCTGCTATGTTTGAGGTTATATTAGCATCTTAATGTTTTGTTTTGGGTTGCTTAAAGTAGAGGAAACGAGTTTGGGTGTTGTGGACGTGAATCCGGATAGTTCGGAAGCTTGATTCGGCATCTTGGACATCGGTTGTGTGTTGGCTGGTGAGTGGACCGATTTTAAAAGCCTTAACGTGGTTAAGGAAATGTTTTGGGAGTTTGGATTGAGCTTGAAAAGCCAATCCAAGCTCAAGAGTAAGTTTTAAAGGTTTCGCACAATTAAATCGTGTTTTATGGTTCTTGATGTATATTGATCATGCCTTGTTGTTTATGTGTTAGTTTGCATTGTTATACATATTGAGATTGATGACTTGTGTTTATACTTGCATCGTGAGTACATGTTTTGCATGGAAGTTTGGACATGGTAAGTGGTTCAAGTATCGGTAATGCTTGTGGTTGTGAAATGAGTATATTGGCACGTGTTGAGTTGTTATCGGATATAATTGATCGATCAATAGGATTAGAGTGCACTCGAGGTGAAAGTCGCGCGTAGCCTTAGTCATGTTAGATTCCACTAAGGAGGAGTACGATGATGTGAGATTCCACCGGAAGATATATTTACTAGACGAGTGAGTACGGTGATGTGAGATTCCACCGAAAGTGTCTAGTGGGTTTGAGAAACTATCTGTATATCCGAGTAAAAACGATGAATGTCAATATACCCATGATGCTTTAAATTATCACGTTAAGCATGTTGTTGATTTCTTCTTTTATGCTTATGCATTGTTGGTTACTTTGCTTACGTTATGAGAATGAGCATGTGGTAAGCTTATGGCTTATGGTTTCATTCAGTAAATGCACGTGATGGTAAATGCATGTTGTTATGTGTTCAAGCATGTGGAAATGATTTGGAAATGGTTTTGGTTTTCAAGCAAACTATGTTTTAAAACTGCATTGTTGTAGCTACCATTTTGAGCACCGCTCACTAAGCTTAAACGCTCTCTTTTCCAACAATGCAGGCCCTTAGATCTTCGGAGCAGCTCAGAAAAACAAGGGAGAATCCAAGGGAGTTGGTTTGCTCAAGTATGAGTCTAGACTTCAATAATTAGTATTAAGCAATGGGATAGGACCTTTATGTTTAAGGTGTTGTTGGCATGTCCTTTTTGCTTAGACAAGTTTGCTTAGTTGTTTTGGGCTTGTATTGCCTTTTACCTTGATGACTTATGTTTTGGTTTAGCTTTTGGCTATGTTGTAGAATGTTATGTATGCTTGTTTTCTCTAAGAATCTTGTCTTGTTGGTTGTTGCATCGTTAAATGTTTAAATTACCTTATATGTATATCCATGGATGCCTTGAGTCATATGTGTGTTTGTATGTTGCTTAGATGTTTGTTAAATGCCCTTTATGTTGGGTTCCTTGTGCTTTTAGCAGCTAAAATCAGTTTTGCAGAGCAGGGCGTATCGATACGCTCAAGGGCGGTATCGATACGGTCCCTTGTTTTGGGCAAGGCGTACCGGTACGCGGAGGCGTATCGATACCCAAAATGCTTACTGGAAATCTGAGAAATTGACGAGATTTTGACGTATCGGTACAGGTCCTGGGTGTATCGGTACGGTCTTCAAAGTTGACCAAGGGAAATTGACCGTTGAGGGCGTATCAATACCAGCCTTGCGGGTATCGATACGGTTTCCCTAGGGTGGACTCTGAGGTGTTTGACCAACACAAGCTTATCGATACGGGCCTTTGGCGTATCGATACGACCTGTTGTAAAAAATGAAAAGATTTAACTTAATTGCATTTTTTGCTTGTTTTGTACCCATGTGTGTTTTCTGCTGCGTGTCCCCTCACATAAGATATAATTAATGCATCTAGACAAGATAACTTTAAATGAAATTTTCTAGGGTTGCTAATCGAAGTGGAGCCTTAACGGGTTTCGCTTCGGTTTTCCCCATGTAACCTGTTCGATGCGGTCTGGCATCTTGGTCGGATCGAGGGGGTTACATTGATGGCGCGTCCAATATTGCGACAATAAAATGGTTGGGAATTGTGCCCGAGAGGGCCGAGTTAAGTGTTGAGCCGCTCATGGGAGCAATGCCGAAGGTGAAGTCTTCTCGGCATGTTGAGATACAAGTTAGTTGAATGATATTGGAGTCGAGGATGTGTCCTCCTCTCGCCACCCAAATGGAGTCTCCGTTGCGTGTTGAAGACATTTTGAAGCCTTTAGAGTACGTTATAAGAGTTTGTAGCAAGGAATCTTCATCGTTATGTGGGAATAACGTTTATGAAGCAAGTGTGGATAATCCACGTCCAAAATCGATATGTGGATGTGTATTGGTTAGAGGACCCTATGTTCGCTTAAAGACGAGTCTTGTTGATGCTTGGAGAGCATCATCACCCTTCGCAGAGGCATTTCTCGGAGATAATGGATTCGGGACACACTAGTTCGTCGGAGTAAGACCGAAGTTGGATGTTCTTCGGGTTTGATAGAGCTATCTTCTTGTGAGTTGTAGCACATTGGAAATTTTTTGGGTTAATCAAGTGCGATGCTAGCCAGTAATGTCGAGAGTTGTACCCGAGGCTTTGAGACCTCGAGCGAACCTAACATTTGGTAATAAGAATGTTAAACCATTACCCTTCTATCGTGATCTTCGTAGTGATTGTTTAGAGAATGACACCACTTGATTGTGAGACATGTTTGACCGTTCGATAGATGCTAATGTGCGTAGTTCGACGCTTGGGAGCTTTCGTATCGCTAGAGTTTTTGTTTATATTTCTTGGAAGAGTCGTCAGAACTTCTTCCCTATTAAGAATGTGAGTGGATTTTAAGGCAAGACCGAGTTGGACGTCAGTACCCATCGTCATTGCCAAAGGACAAATGCCCAGTTGAGAAAATCAAAAGTTCTGTTGCAAAGGCGCAACTCGAACGAGGTTTCTTTGGTCCAAGTGATTCACCCAGGGAAGAACAGGGGTGTCAAATAGTAAAAAGTTGGTTAGTTGAAGTGATGTCTAAACACTTGATAGATTGTCAAGTAATAGTAAAAGACCGTTGCACGTCTCCAAAGGTGGATGTATCATTTAACCGATTGTGATGTACTCGTGTGTTTTTCTAGGATAGGTTCGAGAATAAGATGGTTGTGGTTAAAGCATCAAGGCTTGTAGTTTGAAATGAATTTTGGAATGATGATCTCTCTTTAAAGTGTGACATGGTAACGGTGGATGTATACGGTGACATTTGAGATGTTTCAGATATGATAAGGTGGGAGCCACCAATTTGTCTCTCGAAAATAAGTTTGATGCTTTGCATGACACATGTGAATGTATAAAGAGTATGGAAAGATGGGTGTTGGCAAGATAATTACATTAACGACCTTGTGTGTGGGAAAGGTTAGTTACCGTGTAATCAGTTAAGGAATCAAGGTTTGAGGCTTCGTAAATGCTTTTGTTTGTATCACAGTTTTCTTGAGTCAAGTCGAGGAACATTGGTAGGAATCTGAGCTACGTGAGATCGTTATGTTGTGACAGTGGTGTTGAACTGATTAAAGTCGAGTAAGATTTCAAGACCTCGAGGACGTTTTGTTGTATCGTCAGGGTTGTGGTATTTTTGTGCTTGAAGAGGGAATGTTGTGTTCACCCCAACGATGTGAACTTTGGGTATTTGATCTTTAAGGAAATTGAGTTCTCAGCGACGTCGTAAGTTGAAGAAATTGAGAACTGTTAATCGTGCAATCGATCACCACCTAGCTGAAGTGAGCTTGATAAGTAAAGGATTGTACGGAGTTAGTTCGGGTTAGAATATTGTGATGCCTATGTTGGGCGATCGAGGATCGCAAGTGATGGTTATGTAATGGAGTATCGATTCCAGCTCCATGCGGTACCGGTACTTGTTTGTTTTAGTGTTGTTATTGATCAGTCAGCGTTGATGGATGTGTGATTGTTATGAGCAAGTTTCATGTTGAGGATTAATTAGTTTTGGAAGAAGTGAGAAGTATCGGTTGGTTATAATTAAGTGAGTCCAGTGTTATGATTGAATTTTAGGTCAGATGATTTTTAATGGATCATGAGATCTTGTTTAGGTATTTTTAAGAGAGACACGTCAAGATGTATAGTAGTTTGGAGGAATCCGATAGAAATGACATTTGTGGTTCAAAGTAGCAAGTGAAAGTCCTTTTGGTATCTCTTGTCTGGTTCAAAGTTTTGCTATATTCATTAATTAGAGCAGATGGGTGGGGAGCTTATTCCAGCTGGAGAATGCAAATGTGATTTCCAAGATGGACATTATTGAAGCTGCTGGTAACTTCAATTCTACCAGACTAGAATCGTCGGTTCGGAAGCTGGCAGATATAGTCATGGAAGTGGATGGAAATTTTCTGCCTTTTTATTAATTTTTTATGTCCCTATATTTTAAAATAATTTGTTTAGTGTTTAGAGTTTAGGGTTTAAGGTTTAGGAAATTAGGGATATGTTGTATTTTTTAGAGTGTAGGGTTTAGAGTTTAAGATGTAAAAATTAAGGTTAGAGTTTAAATTTTAATTTTTAAATAATTTTTAATGTGAGAGCATAGAAGGGGGCATAATTAGAGTGCAAAAATTTTTTTACCCCATAAAAATGAAAACGATGGAGGAGAGTAGCTTTAAATGATGAGCACCTTATAATAAAGACATTAATTATAGGATGGAAATCTTCTACTCTTTTCGGTGCCCTATTTATGCCCCAACACTTAAAATTAGGTTTAGGTTAGGGGTTATGGTTAGGGTTTAAAGAATTTAGGATAGGGTGTATGTTTAGGATTTAGAATTTAAGATTAGAGCTTGGAATTTAATTTTGTTGTGTTTTTTAGTGTTGAGGCATAAGTAGAGACACTGAAAAGGGGCATAAGATTTTTATCCATTAAGGCCAAGAGTTGGAGGTAATTTTAGTGTACAAATAATATGAAAAAATAATGACGTAGATATTCCTTTTATTACTAAAGTCGTGGTGAAAATGATTCATATAATAACTTCTCGTACTTTATAATAAAAATAAAACCATACAACTAAAAATTCAAAACACATTTGTTCAGAAAGAAAAAAAGTTTATAACACATAAAAGTAAAAGATGTAAACATATGTTGCAAGGCGACAATCTTTTCATCTAAGAACATCAAATTTTGAATCCTTAATCAGATCGGCACTTGATGAATCAACAATGAAGTGATCCCAGTCTTCACGACATTGCCAACATGTGTATATCCATCTTCTTCCTTGTAATCACTTATTTTGTCCGGAATATTAACTTGTCTTCATTTCTTAAATAATAACAGGCTTTATTACATTTTTTTTAATTATATATACACATCGAAAACAACAAACAATATACATATATATTATTATTATTAAGGTTGTATTTATTTATTATTGCTATTATTAATATATATTATTATTTATGTTATTATCGTATATTATTATTATTGTTATCTATTATTATTATTACTATTATATTTATTATTGTCATTATTATTATTTTATTTAATAATATTATTACCATATATCATATTATTATTATTAATATTAACAAATCTGGAAAAAAACTAATACATATAGATAAAAAGTTTGCCCAAATTAAATAAATAAAAACTCAATTAAATAAAAGCGCAATGGTTTATTTAATAGAGTCCATTTACAATTAAAAAAACCCAAAAAAATAATATTATATATGGCCCGTTGGCCCAATTGACTAACCCTAATCTAATAAGAAAAACCCTAACCCTAATTGATTTTGTTTATTTTACACAGCCCATCCTCCACCGTCGGATCTAATCCAGATCTGACGGCCCAGATCAAGCTTCGGACAAAAAACCCTAGAGAGGCCCCTTCTCAGCTCGTGCCGCATCAATCCCTACCGTCAGATCCGGGTCGAGATCAACGGCCACGATCGAGGGGAGAAGTCTTCAAAACCTTCACGCACCGCACGCGCGGCTTCCCGGCTTCTTCACGTGTGCGTGTGGATCACACCCGACCACTCAGCTTCCCACGCGCGTCGTTCGATCGACTTGAACCTCTGCAGATCCCCATCGACGACACAGAGCGGCTCCACGTCCACCAAGCCCTCCTCTGGTCCCCTCCATCCTGAACGACCTCACATGCACACAAAAGAACAAATGTCAAAGGCAAGAAACGCGAAAAAAACACAAAATTGTACGAGGCAACAACCATAAATCTCAGACGAATACCAACAAGAATAGGCAGAACCAATAGGGTTTATTTCGACAATTTTATATAATCCAAAAATGTAATTCCTTCGGTGTTATAAAAACCCGAAGCATCCATTGTAATCCCAACAAGCTTTATGGGAAAATACAGAGAGCAATCAATACAAGCAACAAACATCAAGTTTAGAGGTATATCATCATCTTCATTTCCTTTTTATATCGAAGTAAAAAAACAGTGGGTGAATCCTTTTTTTTACCTTTGTGTCGGTTCGATCTCCCTCTTGACGATAAGCCTTCCAACCTGCAGGGGTTGCGCATGGTGAGTCGGAGGGGACGATAACCTCAAAAAGTGAACGTTTTGGGGATTTGGCTTTTCGAAATTGGTTTAGGTTTTTTGGGTTCCTAATTTCTCAAAAAATGAAAAGGGGTTTTCTGGTTTGGGATTTCGAAAGATAACACAAAAAGGGGTTGTTTTGGTTTCAAAAAAAGGGGAAGGTTTTTTAGGTCTCCGATGTCGGTTAACGGCGACCAAGATATATACTACTAACTACTAAGTAAATAATGATAAATGAGATATAAAAAGGGTTTTGTTAGTGAGAATTTACCGCTTCTTTTGCATACTGAACTCTATGCGATTTTTCATGTTTTGTCATCATTTCCTCCGTTTCTTCATAAAGATCTAAGAGTGCTTTGTAGAAATGTTGCATGTATGTTGGAAGTCGATCGATACAGTCAGTATCCCACATCTCGATCGCATTCGTAAGGGATTCTTCTTATATAGTACTAAATGGTCTTTATCGGTACATGTGCGTTTTGGTACCTGAACTTCGAGGTAATGGTTGATTTGCCTTGGAAACTGCAAGAAGAAACATCTGATTGTTTTTCAATGGGTACATTGTTAAGATTATATGTAAGCTTGATGGCTTTCGTTGACCTTGGGATCTTTTAAAGTGTGCTTTAGAGATTGATGTATTAGTGTATAAGTTCTTCGATGTAGTACTGTGGTCTGTACATGGTAAATTTTGGGAACGACAGTTGCATCTAGCTTCTCCACGTATTTTGAGAGACAGTGGGTAGTCGTGTGTTTAAGAAAGTGGTAAGTGTTGACTTGTCATCAGTTGGAAGTCTAATGTCGAGTTCTTTAGAGTTGTTGTGATACTTTGATGTTCCTTAGTGGAATTTAACAGATGGTCGTGAATTTTTTAAGAGATTGTGAGCGCACACTTTAGATGAATTTCTTTGAGTAATGAAATAGTCCTCGGTGGGTATCATTTGACATCTTCGGAAAATATGAGACCCAGATAGAAATTCTGTTTGAATTTGTTGTGGGTTAGGTTGTACGAAATTATGGTGTGTACAAGCTACCTTTTTCGGTACGAGATTAGATGGTTCTGTTGGAACCTTATCCCTTGGTGAGATTGCATGTGATGGAAGATCTGATGGAGGGTATAGATATCGTGTTTTTCGGACATGTGATAGTTTGAAATGTAAGACCCTCGTGTGAACCGAGTTAATACGGGATGTTTTAGTTGCATATATGAATTGTCATATTGATTCTAAGGTAAGTGATTGGGGCGTCGTTCATTTTCAGAAGTCTTGCACCGGGCAAGCAATGATTAGATAAGAGATGCCATCGGAGTTAGAGTCTCCTTCAGGGAGTCACCGCGAGAAGAATTGCTCTGTTTTTAAGTCGTACGTTGTTGTGTAAGAATTTTGTTGTGAAGCAATCCTTTGGGTTTTACAGCACAAGTTAAGTTTCATTGATGACATATTTGTATGACGTTTTGGTCAAGGTACCGTTGGGTTTGTTCTATGGCTTTAGCTATGCACCGAATGGTGATGGAGCTCTTTAAGGGAAATGATCAGTCGAATTGGGTTGTACCGAGCGAAGATGGAGTTTCTTCTAAGAGAAAGAATCAGTTGATATTATGTTTATATCGTTTGAAGTCAATGTTTATATTTGACAAGTGTTGTAAGATATCAGAGTAGCACAGCAGGTTATGTTGAGAAAGTTGAAAAGTTATAAAAGTTTTGGCATCTTCCTTGGTTTATCAGTATAAATTTCGAAGACAAAATTTATTTTAAGAAGGGGAGAGTTGTAACGACTCAAATATTGGGTTAGCAATCGGGTCTTGGACCCGGGCTATGGGCCATTACTTTTGGAGTTTATGTTTTGGGTCTTATGGTTGGGAGCCCAAATCCAAATGGTGAGTTTGGGCCTTATAGTAAATGGATAAATAAAAGAAAAGAAAAGAAAAGATATTTTAAAATAAAAGTGTTGGTGATTTGATGGAGAGAGAGAGAATGAAGAAAAGAAAAGAGATATTTTTGGAAAGAGAGAAAAAGTAAGGGGAGGTTTTAAACCTCGATCTATGACCGTCGGAGTCGTCGTGCACGACACCGCCGACGTCATTGAAAAGGTCTCACTTAGACGAGTCCAGCGATGGTCGTCTCGTCGCTGTTCGAGCTGTCGTTCGCCAGAGTAAAGAGAAAGAAGAATTATGGGAGGCTCGTTCAGCACGTTTCGGTCGCCACCGCCGCAAACAACGGGACTGGAGCTTACTGCCGCTGTCGGGCCATTAGAGGGCCACCTACACACTGCCGACGAGAGTGGGTGTAGGCCAGGTATGGCGGGTGCACGCTGCTTGTTTGCATCGCGTCATACGAAATAACTGCCCGTGGGTGCACCTTACCTCCCGTTCACTCGCCCACACTAGATCTCACGCCTAGGGGTGCACAGTGCTTACCATATACCTGACCGCACTAGATAACCAAGGTTGACCAGAGTTGACCAGGTCATTGACCGATCGTTGACTTTTTTCGGGTGCCCTACCCAGGGGTTTCTCAATGTTCCGGAATCATTGGTGCCGTCCATTTCGCCAAATTCGAACCCGGTAAGCTATTTTTTACGCATTTGACCTTCTGAATTTAATAGGGGATGCTTGAATTAATATAGTTTTGTATTCGTTGGCATACGAGGATTATTCGGGATTAGATATCAGGTCAAGTAGAATATTCGAGAAGCTTGGATGAGAATTTTAGTGATATCAGCATAAGGTTAGTACAACTCGAACTCTTGTTGCTTCATGAGCATCATAAGCGTAATTGTCTTGCTTGTTAGTGGTTACAAAATAGGTTGGTGATAGATAAGCATAAGTAGAGACCAATATTTTGAGGTTCGATAATTATGAAATATATGATGATGTCGTGATTATGATATGACTCGTAGATATTTTAGAGAGACCACGTAGAGTCGTTCGTGATGCTCGTATGATTAATTGTTGATTGTTTGATTGATTGAGATGATTGTGTTTCCTTGTATGTTTATTCGAACAAATTAATGGGATTTGACGGAAATCATGTTTAAGGGTTAATTATTCAAATAAATAGAAATGAAGTCGGTAATTAATATTAATTGATTAAATATAGTAGTAAACCAACTTTAATGACTCTCATAAGGTTTAGGACCCGAGTAAGCTTCGTTAGCTCGTAATGCAAGTTAAGGATAGTAACTTTTGTGAATATTAACAATAGAATGATACCTTCATATGTTGATTGTTAACTGAGTCATGAACTCGTTTAATGCCATGTGTTTAGGCGAATAGTGGTAGTACCACGTTTTTATTTATCTATCCTTATTGCTCATACTAGCTTGCATGCTTATGTTTATGATTAACATGAAGTATAGTAGAGTAGATGTGTACTACTGAGCTTTGTAAGCTCAGCGCTCGGAATCGTTATTTTCGTGCGTAGGTTGATCGTTGGATTGTGGGTTCGAGGAGCACTATCGGTTTGGGATTCCAACATGTGGAGTATTTCGGAGTACGATATTGTGTTTAGTGGGCTATGTATTCATAGGGCCTTACATGGTTGAGTGTGTATATCTTATTTTGAAATGGTATAAATTAAATCAACGATTTGAAATGTTTTAAATTAAATTGGAGCTCCTTTGTATCATTTTGATTATTTAACTATATATTTTTTGTGGACTTAAATGTTTTGAAAATAACTTGCTTGTGTTAAACTAATTGAGAAATTTTATGGATTTGGGTTGGGCTTGAGGCCCAAAAGTGACATTCAGGTCGAAGGTGTTACAATATATATTTTTTTAACTTTTTGACTGACTAATGAATCGATAATGAAATGTGTTTTGAAGAAGAAAATAGTAAACATTCTCCTCCTTTAATTGGATTTGGAGATTTTCATTTTAGCTATTTTTATTCTAAAGTTGACTTAGAGTTGAGTTTTTTTAATATATTAATGTAATTACATGGTAGTATATATTCATACGTTTTTTTTAATCTTTTGACAAACATAGACAAATATTTAAACTCAGGTCTCTTAGGATGAACATCATCATCTTTTTCATCAGAATCACTCGTTGACTTAGAGTTGAGTATAAATTAGGTGGTCGGAGCGTTAAATGAGAGATAAAAAATTGAGAAGTTTAATTTATTAAAAAATTACCAATAATTTTTTTCATTGTATATTTAAAGGAGATAAGAATTTAAAAATATTATGGGCCACAGAAAAACACATGCCTAAAAATGTACCTACAAAGATTGCTTGAAGCCTTGAACTCTCGTTTAAAACATGAAGGTCGTGTTAGTCAAAAAAAAAACATGAAGGTCGTGGTCTTTGGAAAATTAGGGGGGTCTAGTTCTGTTGGTTTCAATATATGCAGCCAAAAATCTCATCCAACATAGCTTTTTCTAAGTAACCAAATGTAACTGTTTGACATTTGGTTTTAGAGAATAGAGTGTGTTTTTATTATATTTATTAGAAAATAAAAAATAATGAAAAAAATATGTTTGATTAAAAAATGATTTTTTAGAAAATGAAAATAAAAAATAATTGAAAATTTGAAAGGATGAGTTTATCACGCTCGACGAGCATGATAAAATAATTAATAACGATGAGTACCGCTGAGCACCGTTAAATTAATTAATAACGATTAAAAATTTTAAAGACTAAATATATAATTATAAATTATTTAAAATAAAATAATAATTAAATTATTTTTCATATAAATAATTTTTGTTAATCTTTTTTAAATATAATTAGATTAAATACCAATCACTAAACCTAAAAACTCGAAAACCCAAAACCCTAAAATTGAAACCATAAACTCAAAAACCCTAAACTATAAACTTGAAACCCAAAACACTAAAAATTAAACCCAAAACTCTAAACTATAAGCCCAATATTCGAATTTAGGGTGTAGGGTTTTGTTTTATGGTTTTGGGTTTTGGGTTTCGAGTTTATGGTTTTATGTTTTAGGTTTAGGGGTGTGAATTTATGGTTTATAGTTTAAGGTTTAGGGTTTAATATTTATGGATTATAGTTTTTATTTTTTAAATTGACTAAGGTTGATATTTGATCCAATTATTTAAGAAAAATAAAAATATTATATATATGGAAAATAATTTAATTAATATTTTATTTTAAATAATTTACCTTTAAATTTTTAAATAATTTATAATTACACGTTGAGTTCTCTAGATTTTTAATTTTTATAAATTAATTTAATAGTACTCAGCGTGCTCATTGTTAATGGTGCTCAGTAGTAATCGTCGAGCGTTGTAAAATTTTTCAATTTGAAAACATAAAAAAAGTTTTTATTGAAAATGTTTTAGGAAAGTATAAAATAAGAAAATAATTATTTTTAAATTTTAACTTCATTTTTAACATGGTTTCTATGTCATTTTTTAAAAGTTTAATTTATTTACTAATATTTTATTTATTTATTATGCTAATATTTTTCTAATTATATTTTATTTTAATTATTTAATAATTATTTTTCATTTCTATTTTAAAAAGTTACATATCAAATCTATTTTTACTGTTTTTATTTCTATTAACCAAACATATTTTTTATTTTTTAATAAAGTGAAAATAAATTTTAAAAAAAATAAAAAATATAAATATAAATATAAATAAAATTAAAAATATTTTCCAAAACTAAACAGACTCAAGTTTCACTAAATTATTATCGCTGGGTAATCGATTTTCTAAGCTGTTAGTAAGTTACCAAGAAATCAATTTTATAGTTAATAATTTTATAATTATATTTTTAGTTTTTATACTTTTATATACCGTTAAAAATCAAAGTGATTTGTGATAAAGGAGTGGGAAAGTGGGAGAATGTTTTGGGTGGTTTCTAATAGTTCTCAAAACATTTATCTTTAGTTTGTATTTTATTTTTGTAGTCGGCGGCGGCCGTTGGTTATAGGCTGATTTTACATTGTAAATAAATATAATTTATTTTTTTAATAAATCTTCTCTTCTTAATTTTGATTTTTTATATGTTTTATTTTGTCAGATATCATATTTATCTATTTTTAGCAGTTTTTTCCTATGATTTTATGGCAGTTTAATTCATCTGTTTCAATGACAATGTTAGTCTTACTTTGCGATATTTGACTGCGTTTTTAACAGTTTAATGTTCGTATGACGAATTTCAGCAAGCGTTCTTCGCAACAAAGGTCAGTGTTCTCTTATAGTAATGATCTCTTTTTGTGGTTTTGCTTATATGCCAAGAACTAGCCGCGAAAATATTTATTTTGTACATATAGCGTTCTAATCAAAGTATATAATTAATAGATTTCATTAAAAAGACTGTGTAAGTCTTCTTAAAAGTGATGAGTTATACTTTTCATTCCTTTTACACTCTATGTAATTTATTGTATTTATTTTTTTCGCATTGAATTTTTAATTATTGTGGTGTGATCATTTGTAACCGTTTTCACTTTAAATATAATTCAATATTTTTTTTTCAATAAAAATAAAAAAACTAAAAAACATTATAAGAGGTTGAAATTTTAAATATATAAATGTATTTTTTATATCACTTAACTGATGATAATTTCTTAATTAAATTCTGATAAATGTATTTTTTTATAAATATTCGGTGGAAATTTTAAATATATATTTCGTGTGAAAAATTTAATTATTTTATATAGTATTTAATCACTAAATATGAATTAAAATAACGATTCTCATTTGATATTTTTCATCAGGATTCTCTTAAGTTAATTTAAATGTATTGTTATTGATCTCTTTATACAAAAAAAAATACTTAGCCGATGTGTTTTCTTCTCCAATTTTTAAAATTTGTTTCATGAAGGTAGTTGTTTGGGGTTTTTTTTTCTCAAAAAAATTTTCATCACGAAGAACACTCTGGTTAGAGAAGACTAAGAGTGAGAATCAAACGGGGTGGGAACAGGGGCGGAGCTAGAAATATATTTATGGGGTGTCATTTTTTTTAACGATATTTAAATAGGATTAATTATTTATAAAGGAGTGTCATTTTATTCATAAAAGGTGTGTCATTTGTCCATATTTTTAATTTTTTCTATACAAATTCTATAGGAAAAATAAGTTTTCCAAAAATTTTGGGTAACATGAGACACCCCAATTGAAAGGGTGGCTCCGCCCTTGGGTGGGAACAATTTTGTATTTATCACTTAGTCTCCAACACTTATGGGGACAATTTTAGAGAATCCCTATTATATATTTTTAAAAAAATTGTCCTCATTCTCATATTCATCGGATCCACACGGATTTCATAGAAGATAATTCTTGATTATGTTCTCAGGACTCAATTCATGTCCTATAGGTTGAGTTGAGTCGAGTTAAAATTAAAATGAGGTAAATGCTGATTATAAAGGCACGGAATCAATGATTAGAGAAGCCATGTGCCCTCTGTTTCGCTCGAACTGGAAATTCCCTGACTTTGGTCTACGATAAGGCAATGATCATCCGAATACATTGGAAAAGAAATTAAAGAAGTTTGTATTTACCTTACCTCATGGGATAAAATGGATGCGCTAGTGAGTATCTTGGAGTCACTAGAAACCCATGGCAAAGCATCTTCCGTTGCAACATGTCCCTTTCCAACATACGATGTGGTCGCGGGTTTCGGATAGCCACCACTAACCGTTTGCAAGAGCCATGTACTCCTCCAAAGTCGGTATGTGTCGAGTATGGAACCATATATGGTTGGCCATGATTTCACGACTTTGCTATCCATCAATCTACGCACGTTTATCATGCCCTGCCACTAGACCTGGTAAACTTGACCCGAGACCCGAAATCCGAACCGAATTATTCGAACCGAAACTTGATTTTGACCCGAACATGATGATTCGAAGTTGACCCGAAACCCGAACTGAACCGAATCGAACCGAACCGAACCGAAATTTTTTGTTGAACCGAAATGGACCCGAACCGAAATAGACCCGAATCGAATATACCCAAACCGAATGGACCCGAACCAAATGCTACCCGAACCGAAAGCTGAACCGAATATCGACCCGATTTTAACCCGAATATCTATTGTTAACAATATAATAAATAATAAAATGAAGTATAGAAATTTGAGATCTTGATGACCAATTTTATAATTTCATCATAAAATATAGCATAAAATTGAAATTTTAGACTAAATTAACAATTTGGAAGTGGAGAAATTTGAGAGTCCAATGATCAATTTTGTAATTATACCATATAAATAAATAGGGGTCAATTTTGGCTAAAAATTAAATCTTTGAAATTAAAATGAACGAAAATATCAATATATTAAATTAACAGACTAAATTACAAAGATTAGTCAATTTCAACTAAAAGTAAATTTTTAGAGACTAAATATCACTACGGGGAGGGGATTTCTATATCCGAAGTCTAAACCGTGGGAATACTTGTGACTAAATTAAATTAAACTAAAACTTAAAGTTGACTAAAATGTAACATTTTAAATGCAACATGACCTAAAAAGTAATTAATCTCTAGCTTAAAAAATTGGTGGCTTATTTCCCTCCAAAATTTTGTCTTTTCTCTCTCTATTTTTTCCAATTGTCTTTTTCTTTTTTTTCAATCTAGCTTAAAAAATTTGTGGCTTATTTACCTCCAAAATTTTGTTTTTTCCCTCTCTATTTTTACCAATTGTCTTTTTATTTTTCTTGATTTAATTGAGTTTCAATTTAGATTAATTTAATTGAAATTTCACATTTAGTTTTAAAATTATTTTAATTATGTCTGTGATTTATGCTTTTAGATTTTAGTTAATTCAATTAGACCCTAAGTTTAATAAATTAATTCATTTCAGACATTATTATTATTATTATTATTATTATTATTATTATTATAAACTTTGATTTAATATAATTATACAAAAAAAATTATATGGATACATGAAGCTTTGATTTAAATATTTAATCAAATTCAAATGCATAGATTGACAAGTTGAATCAGAATTAATCTCATACACCAATAACTCTAAACTAAACCATAAATATTAAACCTCAAACCTTTAACCCAACTCAAATCAAATTAACCCGACCCGAAATTGACTCGATTTTAACCCGAACCGAAAGCGACCCGAACGACCCGATTTTGACCCGAACCGAAAACAACCGATCCGATTTTAACCCGATCCAATACCCAAACCGAATCCGACTCATCACAGACCGAATTAGACCCGAACCCGAACTGAACCGACCCGAATCTAAACCGATTCTAGATAGACCCGAAATGACCAAAACCGAAACGACCCGATTGCCACCTCTACCTGGCACCGATTAGTATTCGAGTCAAATAAATTTACAGGCAGGGCCGTCTCTGGGCCCAGGGCAATAGGGTTGGCTGCCCAAGGCCCCACCCTGCCCAAGGCCATGCCCAAGAAGTTAAGTATTATTTCAGCAATTAGATGTAGCAAGTGATAAGAAAATAATTCAAATAATATAATATTTGGTCGAATTTTTAGGGCCTACTATTATGTTTGAATTTTTTTAGGGCACACTATATATATAACTCAATCACCCTGCTCCAGCTGTTGGTACTCGAACCCGTGACTTCTAGAAACAACAACCGTTCTCTTTACCACTGAGGCAAGTTGGTTCGTGCGTTAAAAATAATTTTTTAAACACAAAGACATAAAACAATCAAACAAAAATAACTGTTGGTATTTGATTAGTCTAGGTATTAGTGGGTTCTAATGCTATAATTAAAGTTTTAATGATAGTTTATTTTTCATATTTCAAATACATACTTTTAAAATTTAATTTTTTTCTAATACTTATTGTTAAGGTCTAGTTTTTCAATACTTGTTATTAAGATTTTAATTTTTTAAATATATTTGTTATTACGAGCACGCTCTTAAATTTTAATTTTTCAATATTTGTTATTAGGGGCCTATTTTTTCAATACTTGTTATTATGGACATATTTTTAAAATTTATTTTTTTAATTATTGTTATTAGGGACAGAGATTTAAATAATTGTTTGTAACCGCAACATCGGTTGTTATATAGCGGTAGAAACGTCGTTTGAAATCGTGATATTAACAACCATAATACCCACAATAGCATATGTTATTAAAAAATTCACAAGCGCGATACTCGCAGTGACCGCAATCGCAATAAACAAGTGATCAAAAATGAGACTACAACCATAATTTAATTCCTTAATTAAGGACTCAATCTTTTTATTTGTCGTAGTACGACCAAAATCTCAGAAACGGACCTGTTTACATGAAAATGTCAGATTCCATGCTGATCTTGTTTGATATATTGATAGATTTTCTTACCAAATGGACAGGGCCAGTGAAACACAGAAGACAAGCAGATTAGCATGGCACTATAAACAAAATGAGGACCCATTTTTTCATATATATACTGTAACTGTATAATACAGGGGATACATTTGTGTTACATATATTGAATCAAAAACCAGATAGAACCATATCCCTCAGTATTCTTCCACATACATCGAATCCTATCGAAGAGAATAAGATTAACAGAAGGAAACAGTGGCGATTTGCCTAACGGTATGCGAAAATGTCGCCTTTTCGATTTGGATGTTACCTGTAAAAGAAATGAACTGATTATTTCGTTGTCTACCTTTGTATGAATCTCAGCTGCTGTCACAGTGCCAAGCAGAAGCTGATATGAGGTTCCTATCTTTCCATCCCAATAACATGGCACCATCCTTCTCCACCAGTGTATAATGTTTAGAGTAACACTTCACCAGGCTTCTTATCACCGAATTCACGTAAGAGCTTAAAGGGTATTGTCGAAATCCGGCCATTGTTAGCCTAGACTTCCACTTACCAAAGAGCTCGTGGCGTTCGACCCTCTCTTCTCCCTCGCAAGCAATGACGTTCACGATATCCCTAGCCAGGCAATGTTGCTCCACGTTGACTCGTTCCTTTCTGTCCCTTGGTAGTGTCTCGTCTATGGACTCGAATATTGCCAAGTAGTACTCCAGAGTCTCGATGAATCTAGGGAGGAAAGGGGCTGTGTTCGTGTTTGATTCTTGCTCTACCAATGTGGTGACCTTGGGAGAAAGTGACTTCACCATTCGTAGAAGCCCGTCCCTAGGATTGTTCACATCAACGCTCTCGTCCGGGGTGTGATGGAGCTGCAGAGGGAAGTTGACAGCCAGAGCCTCTCCGGGCCTGACATCAAGCATGTCCCTTGTGATATCTGCTGCAAAAACCGGCATTCCTTGAAACTCAACTCGAATATTGAACTTCTCAGATAGAGCTGCAAAACGTCTTTTGACAGCTTCCAGTCCACCACCACGAGCATATTTAGAAAGAGGATCATCAATTCCTGTAATCCGGACAAACGGAGCTCCACCTGGTCTGGCTGCAAGTGCCTGCAAGAGAGTCATCCATTGTGTTCCCTGAGCAATCTGGAAATCAATAATGTGAATGCGATCTTCTGTTCGGCATGCTTCAGCAATGGCCCCATTGGCTGCCATGTAGCCGAACTTTAAGTACGGGCAGATTTCATACAGGACTTGCATGTAGGAGAGCAAGTCCTTGCCTTCAGGCTCTCTGCAACGAAGGGCTCGATATATGCTAGACCCCGATGCTTCCTTCCTTGCCACCAAACCTTCCACCATGTAAGCACCAAGACGCTGGATCGGTTCCCCACTGATAGACACGGCATCCTTGGCCTTTGTAATCAACTTATCAAATTCAGCCATATTGTTTGCAGACAGGACTTTAGCACAAGCAATCAGTAACTGCTTCAGATTGCCGGATGGAATACCCTGCAGAAACAAACCCTCAATTGATTTCTGACGTTTCTCAACATGAGCAACTTCAGTTGACTGCCTATAGCTAGAGACAAAGGATGTCTGAGGCTGAGGCACCAAAGATCGCTGGCCGGTTGTCTGCGGTCTACTACTTTCTCCACGGGAAACACTAGGGGTGGTTATCTCTTCGTCTTCATCGGGCGCCATAAGTGCAGTCTCCAATTCCTGCAAAGTGTATGTTACTTTGTTGCCAGAATTTGCATCTTGTGCATAAGAAGTTCCACCAGATTTGAATTGCAAGCTCTCACAGTCACCCCTGCAGTCCAGAGAGGGACTAAGTCCAGAGAGATTCTCCGTAGAGCTATGCTGCTCTTGGCTGTCACTCAATGTGGTGCTGGTATCACAATCAAATGGAGTCGAAAAAGGCGAGTTGGGTGAGTTTCCTATGTCAGATTTCAAAGAACTAAACTGCTTGTTAGGTATTGAAGGAAAAGTTGAATAAGAGGTCGAGTTCGATAGGCCAGCACCGGTCACACCGTATCTGAAAAGCTCGTGCGAGTCCATACTATGAGTTTGGCATCAGCTTTCCAAGAAGATGATGATATCTCAGGAAATTTTTAGGAAGTTAAGGACAGGATTTTCAACCATGAGAAACTTCAACACTACAATTGAAGTTATGCTTCATGAAAACAAAATTGACCTGCAAAAACAATGCAAACAATTACAATAAATACAAAGCTTGACAAATTGAACTCCTGGCTCAACAAAACCAGTCAATCTTTCCTAATAATCAAAAGGATTAAATATTCAACCTATTAGATACAATTGAGTTTAACTCGGTTGACATCATTGTCGGAACAAAAAGGGGAGATGGGACTAGGTAGTCTAACACTGTATAAAAAATATCCAACCAATAGGAACATTCCACAAACAGATGGTAAACCAAAACAAACCTCAAAACTGAAACATACTAACTTGTAATGATAAAAAAAGGTTTCTTTTTCAATATGTGTTATAAATGGGTTGCTAAAACAACAGAGCTAAATTTTTTATATAAATAATCCAGAAAGATAGAATATTTGATTCTCTTTTCAAATGAAAAACTAAAATAAAAGTTTCCCACAAAAAGGAAATAAAATGCTAATAAAAAACTTTTGTTTACTTAATGAAAACTAAAATGTAAGCACTTAAAAAGTAAAATACCATAGTTTCTTCAATCCATATACCAAGCACTCAAAGATAAAGTCAGCTTCTTTTTCATTTCCCAGCGAACTAACACAAACAAAAATGAAAACCCAGAAACAAATATGAAGAATCTAATCCAAATAAAGTAAAAAATCACCCAAAAAATCACTTTTAATACAGAATTTGAAAAGTTTACCTTGAAATTCTTGTTTTGGAGGAAGCAAAAATCAAAACCCAAAGCTCCAAATTTAAAAATAAACAAATAAATAAATAAAATTCTTATTCCTTCAGTAAGACTTGGACTTTTTGGTTTTTTAATAATCTTGTTTTCAAAGTTTTGAATTTGAAGAAACAAAGAATGAAGCAGGCGAGTGAGTCATCTATTTATAGGAGGGGAAACAGGGGACGATGACTTAACGGGAACTTTTTCGTTTAGGCGAAGATTGTAACGGTAACCGTTTTTTAAAATGTTGGGGTGTCGTTTTTCGTTGTTCGAACTGCGAGAGTTAACGGCGTTCAAGGGAAACTAACGGGCCCGCCGACCATGTTCACACATTCGGACAACATTCTTTGATATTTCCTTTTTTTTATTTTCTTGATATGCGTGGCGTACGACAATCGCTGATTCCACGCGCCTCCCTAGACTGTTTGAAACAGTCTCCGTCATGTTTTGCGACTATTTTATTTTTGGCTAAAGGGGTACTTTTGCCCCTGAGTTTGACCCAAAAATGCAATTTCGCCCCTTGTCGAAAAGTGCACTCAATGTGGCCCTCCAGTCCATAAAATCGATCAAATTGGTCCTTTGACCGACGTTGACCGTTACGGTGCTGACGTGGTAGTTAACGGTGATGACGTGGCAGTCCATGATGATGACGTGGTGGTCAACGATGCTGACGTGGTAGTACACGTGGGATGATGACGTGGCAGGAGGGGCTGAATTGATTATTTTAACCGAATTCAAGGGCATAATTGATTTTTTTCCTGAGTTTAGGGGCATAATTAAAAGTTCGATAACTTATTTATTCTTTAAGCTAAAAAATAAAAACTATTAATATTTAAATAATATTTAAATATTCATAAAATATTAAAAAAAATAAAAACACCATAATGAATTAAATATAAGTAAAAACATTACAGTTATAAATATAAAAAATTAAAAATATATTTATAAACCATTAGAGAATCTTTCGATTGTTTCTCGTTATGTTATGCGTACTAATGTTCCTTGAACATATTTTCAATTGAGACATCCTTGTATTAGAGTATTAATAAAGCCAAAATTCTCTTTCATTCCTGTACATCAAATATTAATGAACATTAATTTGATGTAAAAAAGCGGGAAAAAATTGAATTCTATTGTTACTCTAGTACAATGTTGATTCCACTAAAAAAATTTAACGAATAGTAATACTCAAAATGACGAAGTCGAATTTTTTTCGATAAAAGTGTTTAATTTTTTAATAATTTATAAAAAAATTATTAAGTTTTTAGATTAAATTTTCTTTTTTTAATTCATAATATATTTTAATTTTTTATATAATTTTTATTTTCAGTAACTTTTAGAATATTTTATTTATTTTTATTAACTTTATGAATTTTTATAAAATAAATTGAAGAATATTTTGATCTTCTGTAAGAGTCTTCACTTTGTTTTTTTAATTATTCTCACTTAATAAATTTATTTATCTAGTTTTAATATTTTAAAATTTTAATAATTTCATAAATTCTTAATTTTTAACTTAAATATTAAATAAGTTATCGAACTTTTAATTAAAATCAATTATGCCCCTAAACTCAGGAAAAAAATCAATTATGCCCTCGAATTCAGTTAAAATAATCAATTCAACCCCTCTTGCCACGTCATCATCCCACGTGTACTGCCACGTCGGCATCGTTGACCGCCACGTTAGCATCATGGATTGCCACGTCATCACCGTTAACTGCCACGTCAGCACCGTAACGGTCAACGTCGGTCAAAGGGTCAATTTGATCGATTTCATGAACTAGAGGGCCACATTGAGTGCACTTTTCGGCGAGGGGCGAAATTGCATTTTTGGGTCGAACTCAGGGACAAAAGTACCCCTTTAGCCTTTATTTTTTTTCTTTATGAATTTGTTCTTAGGCATATATTAAGGTGTATTTAATAATATTAATTAAATAAAAAAATTATTATTATAATATGAAATTTTTAATAAAAATCTTATTTAAAAGGATATTTTAATTATTTAACTCATTTACTACTAATCAAGTGGACTAAATCTATATCTTTGAAAAGTTTGTACAAACCCTAACTGTCCAACCCTAATTTTCCTCTCTCTAATAATCTTGCGCCGCCTGTAATTTTTTTTTTTAATTTTTCTATGTTAGCCGGCGATTGGCAATCACCTAGCTATTGGTTGTCGATCGCCGGTGTTAATTGTTTTTCTCTTTTTATTTTTTAATAAAAATCTCTGCCTTTATGACACGCGTTCTCTTCGTCCTTGTAACATGTGTTTTCTTCTGTCCTTGTGACATGTTTTTTTTTGTTTTTGTGGTTTCGTTTCATTTGTCCTTATGACATGATTTAGCATACCTTAGCGGTCGATCGTTGCTCGCATACAGTTTTTAGTCGGCGTTAGATCCTGATTACGATTTTGCCGGTGGTCATGCAAAGGTAGATCCTTTAAAAATGATCTTAGGCCTTGAAAACCCTAATCAAAAAATCCTAAACCTTAAATCATAAACAAAGATCTTAGACCTTAAAAACTTAAACAACTCAATGTGAGAAATAATATTATTAAATAATTTAAATAGTCAAAGAAATCTTTAAAAATGATACTTATTAAACGTTTCATACTGAATGCAACAATAGAATCTTCTAATTAATTAATGTTATAAAATACACTTTAACCTATGTCTTAGAGCGTAGGTTAGACAAAATCTATTAAATGAGTTAAATAATTAAAGAATCCTAATCATATTAAAAGTTTCATATTAAATGCAAGAATAGAATCTTTTACTTAATTAATGTTCTTAAATATAATTTAACTCGTGCCCTAGGGCATATGTTAATTAAACCCTGAACTCTAAACAAAAATGATAAACCATAAACAATGAACCCTAAACCATAAATAAAAACACTAAACCCTAAAACTATTTAATCTTTAAAACCTTAAACCCTAAACAAAAATAATAAACCTTAAAATCCAAATTTCAAAACCCTAAACCCTAAGCTTAAAATCGTATACCCTAAAATAAAACACTAAACTCTAGACCTTAAACAAAAAACTGTAAACCATAAATCTTAAACATGGACAAAAACCCTAAACACTAAACAAGAACCCCTAAAACCTAAAGCATAAACAAAACCTTAAATTATAAAAAAACATAAACCCTACACATTAAACAAAAAACACAAACTTTAAACTTTAAACATAAACGAAATACTTTAAACCCCAGACAAGACCCTAAACCAAAAACAAAAAATCATAAATCATAAAACCTAAAATTCTTGGATCAAAGTATATATATATACACATAAACACTAAAAACATAGACAAAAACCCTAAAACCTAAATAAAATTTATAAACATTAAACTCTAAAAGCTATAAACAAAACCCTAAACCTTAAACAAAAAACCTCTAAACCCTAAATTAAACTATAAACAACAACTCCTAAACCTTAAACAAAAAACCTCTAACCCCTAAATAAAACTATAAATAAAAACCCTAGACACTAGACAAAAAACCTATAAACCCTAAACAATAATCCTAACTCCATCATAAAACCCTAAACCCATGAACTGTAAACCCGAAACAAAACCATACGCCCTAAAACCCTAAACTCTAAACAAAAATTTTAAATTTTAAACTTCAAACCCTAAACAAAAACCTTAGACCTTAAAAACTCTAAACCCTAAACAAAAATTCTAAACTTTGAACTTTAAACCCTAAACAAAAATCATACACCCTAAACATTTAAACAACTCAATATAAGAATTAATATTATTAAATGAGTCAAATAATTAAAAAATTCGAGAAAAAATTCTCTCGAATAAAATTCTTATTAAATGTTTCATATTAAATGAGATTCTTATTACATACAAATGTACGTAATAAAAAGTTTTGATCATAACTGAGATGATTTTTTTTTTCTAATTTGACATTCGTTCAACAGAACCCATTAAGATACAATACTTTTCTCCTTATTGAAACTCTTAGTATCACCATGTGAATCATTATTTTAATCTTCCATTCACATTTTGTATCAATAGATATACCTTTTTAGTTTCTAATATAAAGATTCATTTATAAATGATATAAAATATTAAATATAGATTGTACTCAATTAAATAATTGAATTTCCCTAAGATAATTTATGAATATCATAAGAATAGGTCATGATATTAATATATTGATGGCTCACCAAAATGATGATTATCATAAATAATACAATTATATATATATATATATATTCAACGTCAATTTTTTTTATTAACGAACTTATTTATCAGCAAATTTTTAAATTTCAAGATTAGAGAAATCAAGATAAAAGTATGCTTTGACGTTGTAAGTAGTCGAAATAAAAAAAACATTATTTTGTCAAAATTAATTTTCACCCTAAAAAATTATTAATAGTCAGTGTTTTGCACGATAAGAAAGGAGCGTGGAACTTGACGAAGGCAGGAGGGCGTGTTTGACTGGTGACGCTCACGTGATATGCGCGTTACGTTAGCCGAGCCCCGCCGTGTAAAAACTGAAAGCAGCAGCGAAACTACAGTCACCCGCTGAACGACAGCTAGCAGTACCTCGTCGGACAAGTTTGACACGTGGCTAAAGTACGGATGTTATCTGTCGCTCTCTTGAGCTTACGTGGCAAACTGCGGTTCAATCCTCAAAAAGTAAGATTACTACATTACTTCGTTCTTAGCAGTTTCTGATCAAGCATGGTTTAGTATGAGCGGGAAGCTTGGAAGAATATTTTTGTTGATAGAAAGAATGGGTGGGTATTCGATCGAACCGAGTTTAAAAAATTTGAGTTATTTAAGTTGATGCGTCATAATTTACAACTTAAATTTTATTTGAAATCTTTTCGATTGTCGAATTTATGAAATTAGAGTCAAATTTTCGAGTTCCTATACAAATTTAATTGTAATTATTTATCATGTTATAGTATGGTTTTATTCTAATTTAAACGAATTTCTCTAATTATATAAGATATGCATATATATTTCTTCATATTTTTTCATATGTAACATATATTTCTTCATATCGATAAATATATATCAGGAAAAAATGAGAGAGTCGACTCGAACTTAAAATTAAATCTACAAATTACTAAAATTTTTGAGTTATTCGAATTTTTATTTCACAATTAAAACTTTATTTGAAATTTTTTCGAGTTGAGTCGAGTTTATGAAATTTCGAGTCGAGTCAAAACGAGTCTAGTTTTTTCGCATCGAGTCGAGTTTTGCTCACCCCTAGTCGGAGGATGTGTTTTTTTTTTGTTGCCCTCTGGTTTCCAAGGCTTAGCCCTGACTAATCCAGATCGACCTGCGTCGCACACCTGGCTTTGGTGGGTGAGTCTCCCAGTGGGGATTTTTTGCATACACCACGCCTCGAACCCGAGACCTACTTAAGCGATACCAAGCTGCTTACCACTTGAACCAACCCCCGTTGGTTAGGATGTGTTTTTTTTAATTACACTAATATGTTAAAATTGTTAGCAACAACCGGTTGATCTAACGAAACGATACGTTAGGTCTATTAAGTTAGGTTAGAGAGTTTTAGTGTGTGAATGAAGAGAAATAGCCCCCGTGCGGCAACCCAGGGCTCTTACCAGCCCGGGGCTCAGCCTTATCCGCTCGATGCTTACTGGTTTCGCCCTCCCATGGGCTCATCAGGGAAGCGGGGACAGCTCCCGACCAGTGTGGTGCCTACCAGCACGCCCCGTCCTAAGGGACTGAACGGCTGTACGGCACGTACTACACCCTTATTGCTATCCCGCATCCCGCATTAAGCACAGCCAGCAAGCATCTGTCACGGTCTCGAGCATCACGCGAATAGGACCGTGACAAACTCCCCCACTTGAGTCATGCACGCCCTCATGCATAGGGAGTAAGCTCTTTACCATCTTCTTTTTTTGTTAGCCGGGATCTAGTGTGCAATTCTCTGCCTGCTCGCCCTCATTACCGAGGTTCTGCGAGTGCTGGGCGAACTTTCACTGTAGCTTCCTGCCTACCCGACCTCGTCTCAGAGGCCCCACTCGCGAACACCCCTTACCGGGTGCGAGACAAACGCTCGTCCACTTGACTCACTACACGCAGCACATGGAGCGCTTGGTAAGCTCACAGCTAGCACACAGACTGGCTCTGATACCACTTGTCACGCCCCTGGACTTTCGTAACCGAGACGTGCAGCCCTAGGTGCTCTTGAGATGATGTTGCGCCTAGGTTAGCCCCCTGATCAAGGCGTGGATGCCTTGTCCGTGCGGAAAGAGATGGTGATGGCCGGGAAAGAATTTGGGGAAAAGTGCCGAGTGAATGCCCGACGTTTTATTATTGATGCTTAACGAAATCAAGGCTTAAAACCCTTGAAGAAAACAAAGAATGAACAACTAATGAGGTGGGGGTAAGCCTCCTTATATAGCCCCCTTAATCCAAGTCCTAATCTAACTAGGATAACTACTACTCAATCCTATTCTAATAAGGATAACTACTAGTCCTTGTTCCCTAAGGAATTGTGTTCCTTAACCTCCAAGGATTCGTGCTCCTAAGCCTCCTTGGACTCTTGGAATCGGTTTGGGCTTGGGTTCTTGAGATGGCCGTCCAGCCCCTCGGTGTGCACCCTGGGTGCGGGCCCTCGGCCCCTCGGTGTGCACCCTGGGTGCGGGCCCTCGACCCCTCGGTGTGCTGGTCTCGGACAGCAGGTCTGGTTGTCCAGCCCCCTGGTGTGCGCCCATCGTCTCGGCCCTTCGGTGTGCTGGACTCGGTTACTAGGCCTGACTCGCCTAGCCCTTGGTGTGCGCATCCGTCCCGGCCCTGCTGGACTCGGTTGGCACCCTCGGTGCCGGGCCGAGGCCCTTCAGTGTGTGGTTGGATGGAGCCCTAGGGTTTGGCCGACAGGCTCGGACCCTAGGGTTTGGTTGCCGGGCGTAGCCCCCTTGTGTGCGCGGCGATACGTTCCTAAGCAGCCGACTGGTTCGGCGGGATCCGGCCCTAGGGCGTGACCGGCTGTCTCGGCGGGAATCGCCCCTAGGGTGCGGACGGCAGGGTTGGTAGGATTGGGTCCTAGGGTGCGGCCGGCAGGGTCGATGGGAACATGCCCTAGGGTGCGGCCGGCTGTCTCGATGGGAGCAGGCCCTAGGGTGCGACCGTCAGGCTCGACGGGAGCACGCCCTAGGGTGCGGTCGGCTGTCTCGGTTGGAATAGGCCCTAGGGTGCGTGGCTCCGCCCCTTGGTGTGCACACGCTGGACCCATGGGTGCGTGGCTCTGCCCCCTTGGTGTGCTTGCTACCTTCTCGGTGTGGCTTGATAACTTAGTATTGGGGCGTTCAATGGTGGGTTCGGCCCTCTCGTCCTCATGAGATGCGATGTGATCGGACGAAAAAGATTGGTCCGTGACATTCTCCCCCACTGGATTCGGCGACGCCCTCGTCGCTCGGCTAAGATGGTAATGACTCTTTTGCTTTTTGAACAGCCATACGGCCTTGGCTAGTTCCCAACTCCCTTTACTGTCGGGAAGTCCTTTCCATAGGACAAAATACTCATGACTCGGCCGTTGTCCCGGTCGTTGTACGACCCTTTCTGCCTGGATGTCTCCAATCTCATCAGCGAATGAGACCTTTACCTTGCTGTGTGCTTGGTGTGACTTGCTTTGTGCTTCACCCATCTTACCCTGACGGTACTGTCTGAGTGAATTGACGCTGAATTCTCGATGCGCCTGGATGGCCGGTGGTAGCTCTAATTGGTAGGTGTTCCTTCCTACTTGTTTAGAGATTTTAAATGGACCCGCGTACTTTCGCACAAGCCTTCTTTGGGTGGTTGGATGGTGTGATACTCCGGTTAACTTGGCTAGGACCAAGTCTCCTACTTGGAAGTTCTTGTCCCGACGCTTCCTGTTTGTCCGATTCTTAGCTCGCCTCTTCATCTTGTGTGAACGAGCCCGTGCATGTGGACCTGTCATTGGCACAAGCTCAATCTTGTGCTCGGTCTCCTGTCTTAGTGATTCAGGTGACGTGGATTCCCGAAATTTGGAAGTAACTTGTCTCGATTCCACTGAGACTCCTTTGGTCGTTGTTGGCTTCTCATGGGCTCTCGTCCCTAAGGATGGTGGCATTCTCTCGTGTCCCTTTTCCAATTGAATAATCGACACCATCTTGACCTCAACTTCGGGCTGTCGCTTTGTTTTCACCATGCATGGGCGTGCCGGGTCAAGTATGTACAAACAATTGCAAAACGGAACAGGGAATGCCTTGATTCGATCGAGGAAATCTATGCCAATAACTACATCAAAATCGTCAAGGGGAATTACCTTGATGTTCTCTTTGCCGGACCAGTCGCCGATGCCGAGTTTGACTCCTCTCGCTACCCCGGCTATAGGAGTCGACTTACAATTCACGGTTTTAATGGATCCACTTGCCTTCTCGACGCGAAGGCCAAGTCCTTGAGCAACCTGCTCTGACATAAACAATTTTGAGGCGCCCGTGTCCACTAACGCGCTTAGTTTTCGCCCTGCCAAGGTGATGTCCACGAACAGTAACCCCTTGTCTTTGGAACCCTTCCTTGTCTCCACAGAACTGATAATGGAGCTTAGTGTGGTAATGTCCTGTTCGTCCTCAGTATCATCTCCTTGGATGGTTGCTGCTTTCCCGAGTTCGGGGCAATCTTTTTTCATGTGACCGCCTCCGCAATTTAAATACTAGTGGTTGAACAAAAAATATGTTAAAATCATTTACTATTTTTATAAACATAACTCATTTATTAATTAATATTATTAATTATAATGTTTTTATATGATATTTAAATTAAATAGTTAAAAATTATTATTTGAAGATCGAACTGATAAATTTGCATACAAAGTTTATACCATTTGGCTTATAAATGTTTATTAAATAATTTTGTGCATAAAATATATTTTATCTGCATTATAAGTATGACATAATCTAATATGTAACTTTATATGAAAAAAAACATATAATAGGGAACGTTATTTTTCTTATAATCACTTATTAGTTGTCACTTGAAAAGCCAAGCTTGAAGAGTTGGTTCATTCCAATAAAACAAAATATCATGACCCAACTTTAGTGGCGGATTTAGAAATTTTTTGAGGATGGATATAAGTTAAAATATTTTTTAGGGTAGGCATAAGTCATAAAAGTTTTTAAAATTTTTTAGGATGGGCACAAATTATAAAATTTAAGGGATAATCAATAAAAATTAAAAAAATTAAAGTCAGATGTGTAAACTTTGAAAAGTTCAAGATAAACATATGTTCACCCAATTATACATGTGGCTCCGTCACTGCCAAACTTTATAATGTAATTCCTTTATATAGGAAAATTCATGATAAGATTTTAATTTCCATGCTTTTTGCCACACTCCATCAAATCAAAATTAAATAATAAAAAATATGTGGTTAGACTTCGTCCAATGGTTAGTAGGTGAATTCCAATTTCCAATCATGCCGTATTTTTTATTGATTTGATTATTTATTTAATAAAAAATATAAATATCCTTGATTAATGTATTGCGTGATTATACAATTATAATGGTAGAATGAACACAATATTATGATTTTTTTTCTTCTCAAAATATGGTTTAAGGCAGCTTATTTTCAGATTTATAATGGTTTATTGTTCAAGTCAGAAGTTAGACTAATTTCTACCCGACTTTAAAATAAACTCAAAGTTGGAAATAAATTTAAAGACAAATTAAGGACAACTCAACTTTGAACAATGTTTATTATTTTTACTGTTCATAGAGAGATTACAAGCAGTGTGACTTTAGTAGATTAATATTAACATGAAAAAAACACTGTTTAAAGACAAATTATGTTCATTCCAACTTCTGATTTGCTACAATGAATAACTATACTTTGAGAGATAAAATAGAGAGCGTTGCAGTTTGAGAAAAAATAATTGAGAAATCATATTTGGGTAAATTTGCCCAATTATAATTAATATATTCAGATAATTATACAAATTATATTAACAAATGAAATATATGACTAAAAAGAATCCTATTAATACTAATAGAGTAGTAGGGCTGATCTAAGTAATAACTAATTTGATATCGTTTAAGCATGTCTCGAGTTCGAGGTCTTGTATATGCAGAAAATCTTTGTTAAAAGACTTATATACCAAAATTAAATGTGCGACATAAATTGATCCAAATTATTCGGAAAAAGGTTTTAAAAAATTGGGAATACACCAAAGAAAAAGTATCATATTCACGATTGCATCAGCAAGATACTGATGGTGATGGATAAGGAACAAAAAAGAGAGATCAAAAGATATAAGAAGATGTATCCAGAAAAAAAAAAAGGTTTAATCGGAATTGAATAATAATGATGTGATCTCAAAAAAAGGTGTTAATTAGTAATTACTATGTTTTTTTTATATAGTGTTTTAAAGTAGAAAAGGTTAAACACTTGCCAATTTAATCACACACAAGTTGTTGTTCGATGCAATTTGGTCACTTATCATCAACATTCCTAGTTCATGGAACTTTCCGGGTTCACATTTAAAATTAGCATCTTTTCTCAATACATGCACCACCTTTTTAATAATCTTTTTCTTCACCAGTTGTATATATTACTAGCGACAAAACTCGACATTATTTATTAAAAAACTATTTTAAAACAAATTAATTTAAAGAATTAACAATAAATTATGGTCATGTTTGGTAAAGAGAGATTTGAGCTAAAATTAGAAGTTTAGCGGTCAAATCCATTAATTTGAATGTTTGGTAAAAAGCGAATTGAAATAGCGGATTATGGTGAAATCTCTAATTTTGAAAAATATGCTAATAGGAACTTTCTGAAATTAGAGGTTTTGACATAAGAGCTATAAAGACCCTTTTACCCTTAACAATTATAAAAAATCTCCAAATAATCTAAATTTAACCATTTCAATTTTAATTATTCAACCTCACTTATTTACATTCTGACATTTGTATTTTTTTTTTATTCTCACACATTTATATTTATATTTATATTTATATTTATATTTATATTTATATTTATATTTAATAATTAATTAAATTACATTAAAAATAATTATATAAATAATAAATTAATATATAGATCCTTCAAATGTACTTAGTAATGTTATATTTTTTTCATAATCTAATCAATTTTAATAGATACAAAATATTGATAATTAATAAACTATTAAAATAAGTATAGAATATAATCACGTCTTTATATGTCATTTTGCTTGTTTAAATAATCAAACATCAATCAGCCATCAGTTAATTTTACCAAACACTTTTATACAATCAACTAATACAATTCGCTAGTCAAATAAGCTAATGCAATTAACTATCAGCTATCAACTAATATAATACATTATCAGCTATCCACTGATTGTCAAACCGAACCTATATATTTTTGAAGAGATAAACATACAATTTACCGTTATTTCAATTTATTTTTTATTTAAGGACTATGGCCCCACCGGTCTTTATTGAGTATCGCCCTGGTATGTTGCTTAGATTTTTTTTTGGCTTAAACGTCAGATAGGTGTCCAAACTATACCATTTTTTCCAGTTAGGTGCCTAACGTTTGTTTCGGGCCACTTAGGTGCCTAACATTTCATTCCGTAACCCATTTTAGGTTTTAGTCGTGACGGACGTTAAAATTTTCCGTTAAAGGACACGTTGCATGTTTTTAGATTTTTTGATATTAAAAAAATTAATTAAATCCCTTAAACCCATCTTCTTTCCCATCAAACCATCCCTCCCCCTTCCCTTGTTCTTCTTCCCTCTCCTCTTCACCGTTGAACCACATTTCCAGGTGGGACTGGGAGGTGCTCCTCACCGCTCCCCCATGCTGTGCTAAATGGGCATATAGATAGGTGAACTTTTTGTCCTTGAGTCTCCCCAACATCAGTCCACTCGTTTTTCACTGCAGGTCGGTTCCACATTGCTTCCAAATCCTCATGATCAACACATTCATCCCAATATTTAAAGCTGACCATTGTGGCAGGGCTGCTCAACAGCATTGTGTTTGATTAACATTCCGATATCAATATAAACATCACACGGTATGCGAGGAAATTGAACCATGGAAAATGCATTTCCTTTAAGGACCGACCATTGAGACAAACAACAACGGCTAACATGTTTTTATAGATTTATAGCTTATGATCCGTAGATTGTATTCCTACCACGGGAGAACGCAAAGATTGGTGCATTACCAAAGCCGTGAAATCAGAAACATTATATATTTATGAATTTCAAACTACAAGACAAAGGATCAAAGAAACAGTCATGGAAATACTGTTTATCCGATCAAAAGCAGGAAAAATCATTGGTTTTTTCCTCTAAAAAGGTCAAGATACACAGGATTTTAAACAAAAAATCAACAAATACCAATGAAACAAGTAATCTAATAAAAAGGAAAAGAAAAAGGCATACATGATCGAATTCAAATATTGATGTTAAAATGCAGGAACGCAAAAGGATGAAAAGGAAGAAGAAAAAACCCATAAATAGAACACATACACATTTACATGCAATTGCAAGGAAATATAAAGAAAGAGGGAGAGAGAGAGAGAAGCAATACTAGCTTAGTACAAGGAAATACGAAAGAAGGAGAATAAGAAGAATGCAATAATAGCAGAAACCGAAGAGAAGAAAATGGAAAGGAAGAAAGAGGAGATGAAATGGAGAAATGGGTAAGTAGAGATTTTAGAGAAGAAGGAAAGATGGAGGAAATGCCATTATTTCCGAGACTGGTTTCTGTAAAGTTTCTTCTTTTTTTATGGTTTGCAGAGGGTATTGAAATAGAAGAAGGCAAATGGATTCATTTGCAAAGCACGACACTTGGCATTTTGCATCCAATGGGAATGAATACCCGCCTCTTTTCTTCCTTTAGTCCTATGGTTCAACGGTAAAGAGGAGAGGGAAGAAGAATAGGGAAAGGGGATGGTTTGATGGGGAAGAAGATGGGTTTAAGGGATTTAATTAATTTAATTTATTTTTTTATTATTTTTAATATCAGAAAATTTAAAAACATGCCACGTGTCCTTTAACGGAAAATTTTAACGTCCGTCACGGCTAAAACCTAAAATGGGTTACGGAATGAAACGTTAGGCAACTAAGTGGCCCGAAACAAACGTTAGGCACCTAACTGAAAAAAATGGTATAGTTTGGGCACATATCTAACGTTTAAGCTTTTTTTAATTGTGATACAATTACAATAACAAATGTACATAATGTATATCTTAATAATTTATTATAATTAATTATTATAAAATACGATCGAACAAACTGATTAATAATTAATTCATACAGGCACGAACTACGTATAATAGAACTGTTTCTATCAAATTGTTGGTAGTGTTGACTGTTGAGTCGGCACAATTTATTCACTAAGACTTGGTCATGGAAATGGGAACAAACCCAATGTTCCACTTAATTTAGTGAAAAAATAACCAAATATTGTTAGCATATTGATTGTTCTACGCAGGACGTAAGATTTATGTTAGGAGGACGAACTTATAAAATTTTAAAGAAGATAAATTTATAAAATTTTAAAGAACCGAATTTCAATAGAAAATACATAAAAAAATTTTAAATCATATATAAATATCAAAATTTTAGGAAGCGACTGCTTCCTCCAGCTACCCTCTCGGTACATCCCTGATTTTACGCGCTTGTGAAATTTTAAGAAAGTAATATCACAATTGTTATCTTCGTGATATGATTATTTCTCTTATATGTTGTGAAAGAGTTTTAAACACAGCAAATTAGATTAAAAATTGCACGATTATCGATAAGTATTAAATATTAAAAAATTAAACTTAAAATAATATAATACAAACATAGAAAAATTTAGGGATTTAAACTTAATTTTAGAGTAAAAATATTAAGAAACATAAAATAAAAATATAATTTTAAATATAAAAAATATATATTAAATTTTATCGGGTCGAGTTGGGTACCCGATAAGAGGAAACTTCCGGCCCGTGTCCCGAGAAATTTACCGAGTCGGATAATTTTTTTCAAGAATTACCCGATATTTTTAGGTTCGGGTCGTCAGATCGTGTCAACTGGGTCGGATATTTTTATCCACCCCTATTTGTTTTGGCCCAAAGTGCAATTTTATCTGTTCATAACTTCATAGAATTTGAAGGATTAAACAATATGCATCCCATTTTAGGATGGAAAGCATGTGATACTTTTCGGTGTATTATTTATGTCCTCACGCTTAAAATTAGGTTTAAAGTTTAGGATTTAGGATTTTAGATTAGTGTTTATGGTCAAGGTTTAGAGAATTTAGGTATGATGTATTTTTTAGGCTATAGGGTGTAAATTTTAAAATTTATAATTTAATTTTATAATATTTTTTAGTGTTGGGGCATAAATAAGAACACCGAAAAGGGACAAAAGATTTTTATCCTTCATTTTAGGGGAGGGGCAAGACCATTGTCAACTATTGGCTTTGCGCTAGCTCTTAAGAAGAAAATTCATGTTTGAATTTCGGTGACAACAACATTAAAAGAAACAATGATAAATTTTGAATATCAACCATAAAAAAATAAAAACAGTTTTAAAGATAATTTTACCACAACCGTTGTCCCTGTGAAGAATAGAAATCCTCTATCCTTTTGATGTCTCTATTCATGCCGTATATAAATTAGATTTAAAGTTTAAGGTTTGGAGTTTAAAGTTAGCGTTTATGATAAGGGTATAGAGAATTGGGAGTATGATGAATTTTTTAGGGTATAATGTTTAGAATTTAGAACTTAAGGTTATGATTTAAAATTTAATTTTTTAATAATTTTTTGTATTGAGGCATAGAAAGGGACACATAAAAAAGGGAGAAGATTTTTCCCTTGCGAATAGTTTGTTATCTCAAATAGAAATCCTTTGGCCCTTTTCGGTACCCCTATTTATGTTTCACACTAAAAATTAGGTTTATGGTTTAAGGAATTTAGGGTAGGCTCAATTTTTAGGGTATAAGATATATGATGTAGGGTTTATGATTTAAGATTCAGAATTTAAATTTGGGACTTAAAATTTAATTTTTTAATATTTTTTAGTGTTGGAGCATAAAAAAAACACCGAAAAGAGACAAATTTTTAATCATATATCTCCTCACCGAGCATTGTGGGCCATGATCATATTTTGTTACCATTACAAATTAGGGTATCGGGAATTTATCAAGTTTAAAGTATAATATATTTATTTTTAAATATCATTTATATATTATATATATATGTTCACCGAACTTTTAAAAGTTATAAAAAGATCATTAAAGTTTTTGATATGTTATAAAATGGTCGTTAAACTTTATTAAATTAGCACAAAATAATCAATAAGTTTATTGAATTATATAAAATGGTCATTGAACTTTTCAAAAATTTATCTATAGCTTTTAATATGCAATGATCATCTTCTAATAGTTCGATAAGTTTAATTATTGTTTTGTAATTTTTAAAAGTTTATTGACTGAAAATATTATTTCAGCATAGTTTAGTGATCGCTTGTGTACTTTACCTAAAAATTTATAACAAATTTAGTTAATACGAAAATCAACCGAATTAATCGAAATTTATTCGTTCAGTTAATAAATTTTAAAAAATCGGTTTAATTAATAATTAAAGAAAAAAATATAATTAATTTGGTTCAATCACCGGCCAAATTAATCAAATGCACACCTCGTAAATAAGTTGCATTAAAAAATTGATCAAATCTAAGAATAAAATTCTTTGGTCAAACCGAAGGAAAGGAAAATGACATTTCTCAACTCAACTGTCACATGGAAGTGCAAAGCCGGAATCAGGGAAGCCAAAGAAGATTGTGTTCTCATTTCTCACCTATAAAACCAGTATATATATATATATATATATCCATTGCGACAAAATAGGGAATTTTTATGCCGCGTCAGCAATAGATAAAATGGGTGGGGTAGACTGTTAATATTATAATATATAAGGAAAAATTATATCATAGGACTGGCTCGTCGTATCATCCATGATCTCAATTAATAAAAAGTATTTTTTATTAAATTTTATTATATTATCTTTTTACCAAGTGTATGTACAATTGGTAAAATTATTTTTTTAATTTAATTTACAGTAAATCTGAGTGAAGATTCACTCGGTAAAAAATAACATAATTTTTTTAATGAAATAGATATTTTTTATTGCTTGGGATCATATATGACGTGACGAGCCGGAAATATAATTTCTCATATATATATATATATATAAGAGTAGATATTGATCTTTAATCCAACTTGAAAAGATATTAATTGAATATTTTTTGATAAAATTAAAAAAGATTGAATTCCATTAAAAAAATAAGATGCCAATAAAAATAACACATTCCTAACATAAAAATTCAAGAGGTGAAAAAACAAACCAAAAACCTTTCTTTGAATACAATTTTTATCTTTCATTTTTTTTATGGGTAAAGGTGGCCTCGTTAAAAAAACCCCTCATATCGATCGACATAAAAATATGTCATTCGATAGCGGAAGGGGGAAAAGAGTGCCAATTAATTTATTGATACTTGGAAAAAGACCATTACAATGGGAAAGTTACAGTTCGAACGAAATAAAACCCATAACAACAATATTCCTTAAAGGAAGCAAACTGCTAATGGCGTCGAGCCTAGCCAATGCCCCTTTTGGCAAGAGAGTCAGCTTCGGTATTGACGTGCCTTGGAATAAGTCTGAAGCAACAGCCTTTCTGAGCACCTAGGACCACTATTTCTTGTATCAAATCTTTGAACTGGTGAGGGCACAAAGAGGGATTGGAAATCCAATCGAAAATAAGTTTACAATCTCCTTCCGCAATGATTCTGAAGTTTTTGCACTCATCAAGAGAGTTAACCAGGTTTAAGCCGAATTTAAGAGCAAGAAGTTCAGCCATGATGGCAGGTCCAGCAGATATCCGATTGCTATAGGACGAGATAACAACCCCCAAATGATTCCGAATAGTCCCACCTATCCCACCGGCATTCCCATTGATAGCCATAGCTCCATCAAAGTTTAATTTCAGAAATCCCAACGGAGGTGCTGCCCATACCTGGACTGAAGCGAGCGATGTCGACCGATTTGCACAAGCCGGGTTATTCATAATAGACTCGATAGAAGCAGTGGCTGCCGGGTATACTGCTTTGTACCACGAAGCTAACCTCGTTCTTGCGACAAAAAAGAGATTAATAAAATCAAACGACCCTCCTTTGAAAATAATCTCATTCCTAGAAAGCCAAAGAGACCACAGGACCACTGCAGGGATGAAATTCCAAATGGACTCCTCAGATTTATTCGGATAGGCATCTAACCAGTACTTTATCAGAGACTCAACTTCCTGCGGCAAAACCAAACTGAAATTCCAGAAATCTGCGAACTTTGTCCATAAACGCCACGCAAACGTGCAGGAGATAAAGAGGTGTGGAATTGTTTCCGGTCCTTGTGCGCAAAGAGGGCAAATATCAAAATTAATTGAAGGAACACCTCTTCTAATCAACTCTGCGCGAACTGGTAAGCTTTTTTTCATAATTTGCCACATGAAAAATTCAACTTTGGGTGGAACCTTACCAGCCCAGATTAGTTTTTTCCAAAAAGTGTTACCAGACAGTGAAGGTAAAAGCGAATTATAGCAGTTTTTGACCGAGAATGGGCCAATTCCTGTACCACACCACATAAGGCAATCAGAGTTCAATTCAGATGGCTGAAAGTCATTGAGAAGAGATAATAGATCGTTCCATTGAGAAATTTCCCAGTCATAGAGTCTTCTTCTGAGTTCAATATTCCACGACCATTTATTATTTAATTTGACCCCAAAGTCTGCTATTTTCCCTGACTTATTGGTAGAAAGAGCAAATAAGCGCGGAAATCGAACCTGAAGCGGATCTTCCCCTATCCAAAGGTCCGACCAGAAAAGAATGGAGTTGCCGTCCCCGACTTGCCTACGCAAATAATGTTGCATTGTTGAGCCCACTGGATCGTTACTCAAAAAAGAGTTGACCACTCCTTTCCAAATCCATGAATTGATAGGGGATCTGGAGGGAGGAGGAAGCAGCGAAGACGAGTCCAAATTGTATTTCGAGCAGATCACATTCTTCCACAAGCTGTCTTTTTCCGAAGCGAACTTCCGGATCCATTTTCCGAGTAAGGATCTGTTCTGAAGATTTAGATTTTTTACACCTAAGCCACCTTTCGAGATAGGAGCGCAAATATCGCCCCAATTAACCCAGTGGATTTTCCTTTGTGAGTCTCGACTCCCCCATAAGAAATTCGCCATCAAACTGTTTAGCTTACGGAAAACTGCATTTGGCATTTTAAAGATAGAGAGGAAGTAAGTGGGGAGCGAAGATAGAACAAATTTAATCAGAATTAATCTACCACTATAGGAGAGATTAATTGACTTCCAACTTGATAACCCATTGTTGAACTTTTTGATTACAGGATCCCAAAGAGAGTCCGAGTTTCTTGTGGGCCCCAGTGGAAGGCCTAAGTATTCCGAAGGGAAATTCCCCACCGCACAACCGATGAATTTAGCCCAATCTGAGATTTGATCATCTGAAATATTGATACCGAAAAGTCTGCATTTCGAGAGATTGAGTTGCAAACCAGAGGCAACTTCGAAGACTCTAAGGGATCTCTTGACATTTAGGATCTCTCTCAAAGAAGCACTGCAGAAGACTATAAGGTCGTCCGCAAATTGAAGGTGGGACAACTTTACAGAGTGTTCGCCTCGGCCAACCAAGAAACCGTTGAATAGACCAGAACCAGTGGCTTTAATCAGCATGAGATTTAGTGTTTCGCCAACTATATTGAAGAGAAGAGGTGAAAGAGAACACCCTTGTCTTAGGCCCCTGGACAAACGAAACCGGGGGGTTGGGGACCCATTGACAAGAACTGAGATAGTGGCAGTAGAGATACATTTCCAAATCCAAGAGCACCATTTATCGCCGAAACCCATTTCCTTTAATACACGAATCAAGAATTTCCAGTCAACGGAATCGAAAGCCCTTTTGAAGTCAATCTTGAATACTAGGCCCTTCAGACCTTTTTTCTTGACATAATCAATTCCTTCATTAGCAATGAAAGATTAATCGAGAATTTGGCGACCCGGAATAAAGGCGAATTGATTCTTGCTGATGACAGTGTCAACACAAAGGCGAAATCTTCGAGCCAGCACCTTGGAAATAATTTTATAGATACCACTTACCAAACTAATAGGACGGAAGTCTTCAATCGATACCGGGCTATTTTTCTTGGGAATTAACGTGATGAATGAGTGATTGATGCCTTCTTCCCAGTCTAATCCTCTGTAAAAGTTGTCAAAGGTTTTAAACAAGTCACCTTTCAAATTTACCCAAAACTTTTTGAAAAACCCCATGGTGAAACCATCGGGTCCGGGAGCGCGCGAGCTATCGGAGGAAGAGATTGCCTCCCATATTTCTTCTTCCGAAAAGGGACTTTCCAGTCTCAGCTTCTGATCGAACGATATTTTGTTGAAGTCAAGCAGCATATCATTTACTTCAATGGTAGTCTTCTTGTTGTATTCTGTAGAGAAGAAATCGAAAACCTTATCTTTAATCATTTGAGGATTCGATACGGGGACACCATTAATCTGAAGGGACTGAATGTAGTTAGCTCTTCTCCTGTTTGAAGTGGTGATATGAAAGAACCGTGTATTGCGGTCCCCCTCGAGAAACCACCTAAGCCTCGAGTTTTGAAGTCACACCCTTTCTTCTTTCCTAAGTAATGACCAAAGCTCATTTTTCAGCATAGAAATCAAGTCTGAAGTACCCGGGGCTGCCCTTCCATTTTGCATCTCAATCTCCAACAAGGATATCTGCTTCTCCAATTCATTTATGTTCTTGCAGCTAGGCAGTTTATGCTGGCAGCTCCAAGATTTGATTGCCCCTTTAAGCTCCATTAATAGACCACCTAAGCCCAAGCGACCATTTAGAGTTTTTAGATTGTTCAAGGTAGAACTCACATGTTCTCCGAACCCTTCTTCATCTAGGAGGTAATTAAATAGCTTGAAAGGCTTCGGCCCCCAAGAGACATTAGAATCTTCCAAGCAAATGGCGTTGTGGTCCGAAATGCTTTTAGGGAGAAGCACTTGGATTAGAGAAGGGAAAATGGTGATGAAGCTAGCGTCGAAGAGAAACCGGTCGAGTCTAACAAATGTGGGGGGGGTCACAATTGTTAGACCAAGTGTATTCACCACCATTGAGCGGGATATCCACCAAATTTGCATCTTGAATAAACTTACGGAAGATCTCGATTGAGTTTCGATTCACAAACGCCCCGAGCTTTTCTTCCTTACAAGTGATAGCGTTGAAGTCCCCTCCAAGGCACCAGGGGAGGGAGAAATTGCGCATAAAGGACAATAATTCTTCGAAGAACTCTTCTTTATCAGCTTCCACCGAAGGACCATAGACATTTATGAATCCACAGGCAAAATTTGTACTCTTCAGAATGCCGATAACAGCCGTGTAGCGATGAAAAATAAATTGATCTGAAGCAGTGAAAAAATCACTGTTCCAAGCAGTAATGAGGCCCCCAGCAGAACCCAGGGAGGGTGAAAAAATTTTCTCATACTTGTTGCCACAGCCAAGTTTCCGAAATAAAGATGGAGATATCACTTCAAGCTTAGATTCTTGAATAAAGAGTAAACTGGGTTTCTTGCTTTGTAATAACCTTCTCACAGCACAAATTTTCTCGGACTTTCCGAGACCACGAATGTTCCATGATACTAGTGTAAAATTCATGAAAATCGAAAAAAAAAGACCAGAAACGAACCTTGATAAAAGGGCAAATTAACGAGAACCCAATTCGAGTTCCGCAACCTTGTCCACCAAAGCTTTCTTCCCGCCCTCAAACGAAATACCCAGAACTTTACTGACCCCCCATACCGCGAGAGCTTCCTCTATGTGACTTAGATGAATTGATTCAGAAGGAACTTGATTATTAGCCGAGAAAGAGTCGGAGACAATGTCTTCTATAGAATCCCTCACCTTTCTCCTCATAGTTCTTCGGAAGTTGGGATCGAAAAATTTGGAGTATTCATCAATGGAGGGGGAAATTCTGATGATCGATTGTTGTGTAATGGATCTGTTTTTTTCCATTACTAAGCCGGAAGATACCTCAATACTGGAAGACCCTAGACCAGGTTTCGAGAAGCTTTCTAAGCCATCTGGAACAATTTCGGATAGCAAGTTTACTTGTATATTGAAGAAATCGGTTTTCCCAGCCTCAGAACCCGTGGGTTTGTCTAGATAAGAAGTGCCATTATTTCCAGCCATGGTAGGGATTTGGGCTCTGGAGACCGACCCAACATGGGGCAGGCCTATCTGAATCTCTGGCCCATTTGGTGAGGGATGGAATTCTGGAGGCATATCACCTATCTCTTCATAGAAAAAGATTCATCAACTATCAATAGTTTAATTGTCTTTATTTAAACAATAAGCTATATTTGATGCAGGAGTGGAGGTTAAGTAAATCAATTTTGTAGATTGTTACACGAATAGTTCTAAATGCATTAACAACCTGCTACAAAAAGAATATATTCATAAAAGACCGTCGATTTTCCTTAATAAGAAAATATGCGTGTTGTGAGAAATGCAACACAAAATGTCAAAATATCATCACAACTCATGTCAAGACTAAGAGAATTTGTGCCAAATATTAATTGTATATTTAAATATAAACCTTTTGTCATTATATATATATATATATATTAATATTGATAAAATGATATTAAAAGTAATCTACAAAGAAAATACCAACCAACCAAATTCTTGCAAGTGGTGAAATTTTGGGTATTGACAAAGTCAAACATGGGGCTATGCTTGTGAGTCATGCCAAAAAAAAGTCAATTTCTTTGATCAAGCATTTGAAATATTTGATGTTGATGTCATTTGGCAATCTTTTGTTAAGGAAATCAACTCATTGTCGCCAAGATTTGCAAGTTTTTATTGTCTTTTTTGGGCTTAGAATGTTTGGACAAGAATTTGCAATTATCTAACATGAAATTTTAAAATTTCAAAAAATACATAGGCAAAATAATAAGAACAAATTATTAAAAAAAATCATCTATAGGTTAGGCACTTATTTTTGGTTGAAATAAGTGCGTGCCTAAGTAGGTGTCAAAATTGACTTTAAAACAAGACAAAAATAAAAGTTTAGGTACCTATTTCAGCCAAAAAATAGTTTAGGCCATCTATTTCAACCAAAACATATTTTAGGCACCTATTACAAAAGTGAAACATAATTTGAGCACTTATTTTATAATTTAGCCTATAAAACAGTTACAAACTTCGAACATGTATTATAAAATGGACTTTTCATGTCTGACCTATTTGAATGAATGAATGTTGAATGACCTAGAAAGGAAAATAGTGAATTTTGTTGGCCTTTCAAATGTGGAAGAGTTACACATAACCGAGCAAAACCCACTAGGACCAGTCTGTATCCTTTAAGAAGATTTATTATGTCCTTGGCCCTTGCCACGTTTCTTCGTAAAAAAAAATATTGAGTTAATTACACTACACATCTTTAAATTATGTCACTTTCATTTTAAATTGGTATCCAATTTTGAATATTTTAAATTTATTTTTAAGTTATAACTCGCATTTTAAATTGGTCTACAAACTGTTGAACATTCTAATTTCATCCACAATTTATTAGTATATGTTAATCATATCTCATATTATTAAAATTATTATAAAAATTGTTAGTTGTCATGTAAACATTAATGTGTATTATGTAATAATATGATGTGACATAAACAATAACTTCATGTTAGAATTGGAACATTCAAAAGTTTGGTGACTAATTTGGAATGGAGGTTGTAGTTTGGGGATAGAATTGAAATATTCAAAAGTTTAAGGACCAATTTAAAATAAGAATCATAGTTTAGAGATAAAACTGAAATATATAAAAATTTAAGAAATAATTTAAAATGAAATTTATAGCTTAGAGACGTGTAATGCAGCAATTAACTCATTAAATATCTTAAATTAGAAGGAAAAAAAGGAATAATTCAATTGTTGACAAGAATATGGTGTAATAAAATATTTTTTTTGTTGAAATTAAGTAAATTAAAATTCTCAATCAATTTTTTAATTTAACAATATTACAATAATATTTTCAAATTTAATGTAAAGATTCAAACTCACTTAAAGTGAACAACAAATGAGTATCCATGATCAGATCAATTAATGAATCTCAAATTTTGAATCCAACAACCCATTTTTCCTTATTAAAAAAAGGAAAAGATAGGGTTAAATGTAACAAGTCAATATCATTTTCATGGAGCATGGACCAAGCTTGGTGCAAGTTGTCCATTAACATGGACCAAACTCAGTCAATTTTTTCAGGCCCAACCTAGCTAAGCTATAGACATTGAAAGAAAGAAAGAAAAACAACACCAAAGAAATTGCCAAAGGGGGGAAAACAAATTTCCTTTTCAAATGGAAACTTCCTTGAAGAAGACCCCAAAGGCTATATTAGCATACCAATTAAATTTGGTGTAAAACCTTTCATTTTTTATCCATAAATTGCATATATTGTGCAATAAATTTTATCAAAAACAATCATAGGCAATTAGGCCATGAGTTGCCATGTTTATCATAGCCCAAGCCCATTTATAAACCTATATAATTTCTTTTAGGGTATTTATAAAACCTATATCCATCTATCTATATATCTTTACATTATTGGATATTTTGTTTTTTTTTTAGGTTTAGAGCTTTAGGCTATATGATATAAGTCATTTGGAGTGAAAATTCTACAAAACTATCTTTATGGATTTCTAATGACAATAGACAAAAATAAATGACAGATTGAGTTTAGTTCGGTTGATATTGTTATTGGTGTAATGTATGTGATGATGTGAGATCGAACACGCTTAAGTGCTCAATATCCTCTTGTTTGAGGGTGAGGAGGAGTTTGAATAGTCTAGAAATTGTATAAAAAAGCAGACGATAAAAGAATGCGCTCTTGTCAATTAAACCACGAATGGGGTAGATTTTTTTATTATATTTAGTTGACACCACTCTCGAATTTAATATTGATCATTCTTAGTTCTTTTAAGCAAATTACCTTTTACCCCGACATGACTTCAATTCATTCATACACATACATGATCCTTATTCAAAAAGAAATACATAATTGGAATCTTATCTTCCAAATGAAGATAATTACTACTCCAATTGTTTTTGAAAAAAACTAGGGCACGTGCACCCACATGTGCAAAAATCACATGCTCCCCTTGGACCCAACTTTGCCTCACTCTCATGTGACCAAAATTACATCCACCAACAATGGAATGAGATGGAATTGAATACATGCATTATCTCATGCCAAGAGAGTGATATACTTTGTTGGTGATATGCTCTTGGGTAAGGACGGAGCCATGATTTAAAATTGTGGGACAAATTATAAATATTTGAAAGTGAAAAAGACAAATTCATAAATAACCTAAATTTTAAAGAAATTTAAATAAAATGCCAAAAAAAAATTCATAAATGGGGGCGATTGCCCCACCCCATGTAAATCCGTCACTGCTCTTGGGACTCTTGAGAAGAAAAAAAAGAATACAATTAATTCATAAAGTAAAAACTAATCCAAAGTGAAAACAAAGAATGAATAAAAAAAAGTAAAAATACAAGTGATGTGTAAAGCAAACAATGGGCAAAGTTAAAAAAGATGGTGTTTTTGGGCACTTTTCCAGATGTAGGAGGAGACAAATGCTAACGTTTCCACAAGATAAAGCAGCTTTTGAAGATTGCCGTTTCTTTGTACTAGTAATCTAATGTGCTTTAATCTTGTTGGAGGAGTTGGTAAGATTAAAGGATATAATCCAAAGATTTTCTTCTTTCAATAAGTTTCCCCTTATATTTAGGTATTAAAATATTTAAGTGTTTAGATTCAAATCTCGTATTATTATTTATCAACAATCTTTAAAGTAAGTGGTTAAACATTTTCGATTGACATATTCATTTCTCTTAAGTTGTGGGTTCTAAACCCATAAATAAATCAAAATAATGCAGTTAAATATGTTTTTAAGTTAACATTCTCGAACTATAACAAATGACATAGTTAGACGAATGACACGTCAATATTAAAAAAATAAAACAACTAATTAACGTATTTATATGAATTAGTAGCTATTGCAAGTAAAGAAAGCCAATTAAATTCAAAAAAGAAATAATATATTTATAATTTATACGAAAATAATATTAAGAGTTGTAATAATTATATTAGGATTTATATCCAATACACTGGCGGTAGAAACTTTTATTTTCCACAAGCACTTTAGTTTTAGGGTTTAGAGACTTAGTTTAGATTGTAGGGTTTAGGGGTTTAGAATTTAGGGGTAATGCTTAGAAATTAGGGGTTAGTGTTATGATTTAGGGTTTAGAGGTTATGATTTAGGGTTTACTATAATATGTTGAGGGTTTAGGTTTTAACCTATAAACTCTAAATTCTAATCTCAAACTCTAAATTCTATTCACAATCCTTAAATTCTAAACTACTAAACATAAACCCCTAAACACTACACCCTAAACTAAGTCCCTAAACCCTAAAATTAAAGCGCTTGTGGAAACTTCTAGTTTCCACCGCCAGTGTATCAAATAATTATCCATTATATTAAGGGTAATTATACCATGCACTGGCGGTGAAAACATTTTGTTTCCACAAGCAGCATAACATATTACCCTAAAACTTAAACTCTAACATCTAAATCCTAACCCTAAACCCTAAATTCTAACCACAAACCCTAAATCTAAGCACATAAACATAAATCATGAATTATAAACCCTAAATTAGATCTTTAACCCCTGGACGCTTGTGGAAACAAAATATTTCTACCGCTAGTGCATCGTACATTTTCCTTTATATTAATTAATAAAATACCAAAATTTATACCTTAAAATATAATATTTAGAATTTTATCAAAAGTAAATGTAAACTATTATAGTAGTAGTGCTGAAAAATGAGTTTTTCATTTATTTTTAAGTATTCATTGATAACATTACTCTAAATTAATCCCTCATGTCACATGTCTCATTTGAGATAGTTGCATTTTTTTTAAATGATTGAAGTAGTCTCCCTCTGCCCACTCTTTCATATTATGATATATTTTTGTTCAATTTTATACACATGTTATATTACATCACCTCCTACATATTTTTCTTATCAATATTGTATTTAAAATATTTTTCCATTTAGTGAAATGTCAAAATCCATACCAAATTACGTAAATAAATAATAATTAATTTTAATTATGCTGTGAAATTTGGTAGGAATTTTATTTTCAACAATGATGGAATTCATAGGGGGGGGGGGATTTAATGGTTTAGAGTTTGAAGATATAGGTCTAGGGAAAGAAAGGAACTTGAAAAATAATATGACCTTATTCATTATTATGATTATTATTATCTTTTAATTTAAACACAAATGTCATAATCTTTTTTTTTTCTATGGACTATAGAATAGATCGAGTCTTTTTCCATCGAAGGTAGGATGTGGAGTTCACATATTTATCATAGAAAATAAAGATTAAGTTATTAGTGATCGAGTGGTTAATGATGCCCGTGTTATTTATTTTATATAAGTTTAAATCTCGATATTTGTCTTGAGAATATAAATATTTCTTTACTTAATTAAAAAAATACTATTTTCTTGTCATGAATCTCAAGTAACTAAATTTTGGATCTATGTTAAAAATACAGCAATTTATTAAATATTTAATCTAGCAAGTATGAAATTAAGGGCACGTGCCCTCAATTTTTTATTTAATAGCAATTTATGTTCCTATAAGTTTAAATATTAGACAAATTAATCATTATCTTTAAATTTTGAACTTAAATACTTAATATATTTTTATATTTTTAAAATAAAGTAATTAGACTCTTCTCAATATTCGATCCTGACTTCGTCTCTTTCTGAATATAACTAAACATAAGAAACTAATCTATATATAAATAAAAGATCAGAGACAACATATTAAGACTTTAACTTAATGGGAAGCTTAAGAATTTTTTTTAAAGTGACAATAAGATTATGAAACTTTGAGATTGAGATTTTAAGAAATAAAGCGATTATCAATCCGCCTTATACTTTTATAATAATTAATTATGAAAATTATTATTTGAATATATATTTTAAAACTTCTCATATTTGACAATTATAGATTATCAATCCGCCTTATACTTTTATAATAATTAATTATGAAAATTATTATTTGAATATATATTTTTTGGACTTACAAAAACAATCAAAAAAAATTTCTTTATACATGTTTATAGATTTTAATCTTTCAATTCTGATTAGGTGCGTTAGGTTGACAGTTATACCCTGCCTCCTACATATACGAACTCTCTTAAAAATCAACTACCACTTCTTTTTGTTTATACTGTAAATATCATACCAAAGTTTAGTTAAACTAATTTCATCAAAAAAATTCAAAGGTTAAGTGAAAACTAAATATAGAAATTTAAAAGTTCATTTGTTTTTAAATTATGATTAAACCCTTGATTAGATAGCATTTTATTAGACTTAAATGACATTTTGTTTTATGTTAATATACACATATTTTTAAAAAAAAATATACCAATGTCAGTTTAATAACAGTTAAAGTGGAACCTAACAAGTGGTCTCAGTGGAAAAAATGAACGATATTTATTCTAGGAGACATGAGATTCAATCGCTCTGTATACAAAGTATTTATACATCGTCAAAAGATAAATATATGTATAAATATATATTACATTATAATCATTTTTAGACTATTAAAAAATATATAAAGTAATAAAAGGTATATACGAGAGTTAACATAATCATAGTTGGAATAACAAAGTTGTATATTAGTATTAAAAATCAAGTTAAAGCTTCGATAATCTTATCCCTTTCTCAAATTTGTTATGATGAGAACCCCATGGTTTTTTTTTTATATTTGAGTTAAGATATTTACTGTCGATAGCGGTAATTAATTTCTTTGTCGCAGATATTCTCACTAAAAGATAAACAGTTGGTCATAAAATATACTCTCTAAAGTATTATTATTTTGTGTTAAGATATTCTCACTAAAAGATAATGAGAAAGAAGTAATGGTTTCACAATCGAATTCAAAATTTAGTGTTGATTAAGATTTTTTTTTTAATTGAAAGAGCCTTAGACCATAAAAGTAAGGATCGATAAGTTTATAATAAGAATACCATAAAAGTAAGTGTTGAATATCACAAATAGTTAAATCATAAAGATATGTCCGAAAGTGTTGAGAGTTTTCAATTTAACCATTTTATCAGCATGATATCTTCATGAAAAAATCATTTTATTTCAATCATTTAGTTCTATGATTGAAACTTGAAAATCATTTGGACATTTTTCTTTAACATTGACACAAGAAACTAGTCACTTTAAATCATATATGAACAATACATGGAAAAGGTTGAAAACCCAATCAAAAGACTCGAACAACAAATAAATATGAACAAATCTGACTACATCGTCAAACGAACCACAAAAGAAGATTAAGCTATTGAAATGCCACTGAAAATTGCAAATCAGAGCCGAGCGTTGTGAGAAACTATCTACGAACGCAAACTGCGTATCCAAATTCAATTCGAGGTCTAGAGCAGGGAAGATCATCATGATTATAAATAAACGTCATTTTGATCAATTGTGGCGTCGTCAAATCTAACCTTAAAAAAATATAAAATAAAAAAACAGCTAAACGACTGGAAAAAAAATGAAAAATATGCCAAAAGGTAAAATTATTCTTATAAAATTAAAAAAAAAAGCTAACGGTCAACGACCAACATCTAAACCAGTGTCGTCACCAACTAAACAAAATTAAAGAAAAAAACCGAAATTCTCAATGCGGCGCAAACCCTCAATAAACATCCTAATCAATATCTCTAGTATAAATTTGAATCTCTATATTTATTTTAAAAATATTATTATAATACTACTTAATAAAAAAATTAAAGTAATATAATTTAGGATACCCCACAACCACCGAGGGAATAATAAATATCAATATATTTATATTAGATTTTTGTGAACATAATATTTATATTAGATTATCTATAGAAAATATTTCTCTTTTCACATCAGACATCGGTCGCGCGTTTATTATACAAACGGCGAGTCACGTATTCCATTTTTAATATACTTATTACACAAAACATTTCTCTGTAAATACACTGAAAATTCCCATAATTCCAGATTTTCTTTTCAGACTTTCACAAACATCTCTCCTTTCCAGTTCTCAGCTCTCAGATTCGTTCTTTCTTTCAAATCCTGCCCAGAATTTTCCATCTCATCAGTTTCCACTGCTGTTTTCTCTTTTGTTTCCCCTTGCTCCAAGTCCAAAGAGAATATGTAACTGGAAATGTATTTTAAAAGAGGTACCCTTCAAAGTTAGTCTTTTTCTTCTTCTTTGGTTTAATTCTTCAGCAATGCATTTAGTTTATAGAAAACAAATTCTGGGGTTTTTTTATTACTTTATTTCTGGCCTTGTTGTCATGCTTTCATGGGTTAAAAGTTTTCTGCTTCTGGGTGTTTTTTCTTTCCTTCATTCCTTGCTTTCTGTTTGGTTGGTGAGAAAGCTTAGGAAAGAGAATTTGGAAACTGAAAGTTTTAGTTTTTTTTTGGTATAGAGAAAGTTTTAGTTTTTTTGGTATAGAGAAAGTTTTAGTTTTTTGTTTCATGATAATTAATAGGCTTTGACCAATGCTAATCGGATCAAGTATATTTTTCAAATCACGAGCTTTGGGGAAATTATTGGTTTCCCTTTTTACTGAATTTTTTACTGAATTTTGTTTCCTTGTACAGTCATGTGAATTCGAGCAGTTTTGGTATAAGACCATTCAGAAATTGTTCCATTTGTCATTTATATCAGTTTTGACTTTTATTCCATTTGCTGTGAAAAATGTCATGAAAGTTCTAAACTTGATCTTCTAGTTTTAGTTACATTAGCATTATTTTACCCTGAATTGTATTACAGATTTTTAATTTCCCTTTTCTTATTGTCAATGTTTTGATAGTCTAGAATTGGCTTGATTTGACCCCAGAATTGTATTTGCAGTTGTTTCAATGGACTGGAGGCTTGAATAGCAAATAACAAAGAGCAGAAATGGGAGGGGAGTCATCTGGTTTGATCATTGGGATTTCTATAGGAGTGGTGATTGGTGTGCTTTTAGCTATTTTTGCACTGTTTTGTATCAGGTATCATAGAAAGAGATCCCAAATAGGAAACAGCAGTTCCAGGAGAGCTGCAACTATCCCTATCAGGGCTAATGGAGCCGATTCTTGTACTATGTTATCCGATTCAACTCTCGGTCCTGAGTCACCTGTGAAATCTGGAAGAAATGGGACGTCTGTGTGGCTCGACGGGCTTAGAAATAGCAATGTTGTCTCTATGTCTGGAATACCTGAGTATTCATACAAGTACGTTTCTTTCGAAAGTTATTGTACTTATGCATCATAGTAGTTTGTTTTAGTGGTATTGGTTTTAACAAAATATTTTTCGGTAATTTTATGTATATGTGATCATGTGTCAAGAAAATGTGTTAGTAATTGGTTTGTTTAGCTATCCATTTTATACCATAAATGATTTAACGGCTGTGGGAAGATTTTTTTTGTGTGGTCCATTATTAGATAAACTTTGCTTAGGTTTTCATGTTGTGCCCCAAGATAGACAGGTTGATGGGGATTTTCGAAATATTCTAGTTTTGGAATCTGTCAAGTTGTTTGTTTTCAGTAAAAGTGAGCATTCTTGATGAGAAACTAACTCGATTTCTTGCGGCTCAATAGTTTTTCAGTATCAGTAAGCTAATGTCCTGAACTTAAGAATTTGTTTGAACTCTTAATCTTTCATTCATGCTATAGAAAACTAGTAATATGGTTGCGTGGTTTGAGGCATGAATGAGTTTATTTTTCTAGTTTGTTAATTTTTCGATGTTGTTACTGATGCAGGGATTTGCAAAAGGCAACTTATAATTTTACAACACTAATAGGACAAGGAGCTTTTGGTCCGGTTTATAAAGCTCAGATGTTAACCGGTGAGACCGTTGCAGTAAAAGTGCTTGCAACTGATTCTAAGCAAGGGGAGAAAGAGTTCCAGACTGAGGTAGGGATGTTTAATAGTTAATATTCACATTGGAATATTTTAATGGCATGCTTTTTTTGTTCTGTATTACAGTTTTGCAAGCATTATTCTTAGTTTCTACAAGATACCGCCACTTTAGAATTTATTTCATGTTTCCATGATTCCATCACCTGGCATGTTTCTGGCTTAAGCGAAAAAGCACAGCTTGCTATACAGGGAAGAATTTTAGCACTAGTTTCTGTTTCCATTTCTACATTTTCCATAAGCATAGGTGAGCTACATTTTCATTGTTTTAAGGGAATGAGGCAACAAAAACAATGATTGTTTGAACCTTCATTGGCTAGAAAAATTGTAGTAAAAGACATTTGACTACACGAAATTCAGGGAAAAACTCGATTAGCTAATGTAAGTCGTGCAATCTTTCACCAGACTTATTGTTTTCCCTTTTTAAAATGACTTTGGTCATTTCATTCACTGTGTGTGCATGTTTGCTTTTTATTGTTCCTTCCTACACTCTCCTGCTTGTTTAATGTTTCGTATTGGTAACATTTCAGGTTATGTTGTTGGGTAGACTGCATCACAGAAACCTTGTAAATTTGGTCGGATATTGTGCAGAAAAGGGTCAGCACATGCTTGTCTATGTGTACATGAGTAAAGGCAGCTTGGCTTCTCATTTGTACAGTAAGTATGCCGTCAACTCCCTCCATAGAAAGATTAGTGTCATTTGAATGGCCAAAATTGGAATACCGAACTATGGATTTGTATATCAGCTGGTCTCGCTCTTCTCTACGTAACACTTTTTGCAAAACAAAGCTTTTCTGAATGTTTGGTGTTCAATAACCGACTGTTAATAGTGGAGAGTTCCGACTTGAATATTAGACCACAGGAAATCCGGTACGTACTATATGTGGAGCAACATCAACACAACAGTTAACATACTTGAATTGTGAAAATGAACTTTTATGGTGAAAATAAGTCTATATAAGTATGCATTGGATTGCAATTAGCTTCAGATTATTATAAACCATCATTAGGGTTTAGGAGGAACTTTATAGTGCCTGCTGATTGAAAATATTCATATACACTAGCATCTGTTGAAAACAGCATTTCCTCTTTGTGCAGGTGAAAATCATGAACCTCTGAGCTGGAATTTGAGGGTTTATATCGCTTTAGATGTAGCGAGGGGCTTGGAATATCTTCATGACGGGGTAATATTTCTACTTATTTGGACCATACTTGAACCTATCTGCAGATTCTCGTGCATGCATTTTGTGTTTTTCGAAAGCATTTATAAATTTATTCATACTTCTGTTTCAGGCATCTCCTCCTGTAATACACCGGGACATTAAGTCTTCCAATATTCTGTTGGATCAGTCCATGAGAGCCAGGGTATGTTCTAGCAGATTGTTAATTATATATTGGCATAACACAAGCATGGAATTCTATTAAGATCCGATCTTGCTCTAAGGTTGGATAAACCTTCTAAAGGATTGGTACGGTTAAGTTAGATTATTGAATATATGACCATCTCAAGCAGGTAGCCGATTTCGGGCTTTCAAGAGAAGAGATGGTAGACAAACACGCAGCTAACATACGAGGAACGTTTGGATATCTTGATCCGGAGTATATATCTACAAGGACCTTTACTAAGAAAAGCGATGTTTACAGCTACGGGGTATTGTTGTTTGAACTCATAGCTGGCAGAAATCCTTTACAGGGTCTCATGGAATATGTTGAGCTAGTAAGATCTCTCTTTTCACATTCTCTCTTAAAAGTTGAGTTTATATCCATGTTGCTATGAATGTAATAGTGGCGTGACAAACAGGCTGCTATGAGTACCGAAGGGAAAGTCGGGTGGGAGGAAATTGTGGATTCACGATTGGACGGGAAATTCGACGTGCAAGAGCTCAACGAAATAGCAGCTCTCGCGTATAAATGCGTGAACCGTGTTCCGAAAAAACGACCTTCCATGAGGGACATCGTGCAAGTGCTAACGCGAATCCTTAAAACAAGACACATCAAGAAACACCAGAAGTCCCAATGCGCAACTGTGGATGAGGTTTCGGTCGACTTAGAGCAAGGAGAAACTAAGAATCAGATAACCGAACACCAGAGAGACGAGTCCATGGACAGCGCAGCCGACACATTCGAAATGTAACCTGGTGGTTCTTCCATTTGTTAATCTGTTAAAAAATGTTTCTTTGATTTGGGCTTTGTTTTGTGTGATGTATGTTCAGATGTGAAGGAGGGTATGTTTTGTAGTATTTGAATACTCTTTTGAGTGAGATTTTTTAGGGCAAAAGGACTGTTGTTACATAGTTAAATTTTCCTGGCATTTGCTGATCTAATTCTGTATATCGAATACTTTAGAAATTACACGTAAACTATTTTAATACATAATTTTATTTCAAAAGTAAAAGAAAAAACATTGAAATCATATGAACTTTAATCTTGTACAATGCATTATTGTACTAAATCAAAATTCATGTATTATCACTTTGAACATTTACCAGCAAATGTCTGGTGGAATAACAAGAAAAGAACCCGAATTCGAACTTTGAAAGCGATATTGTCGAAAGAGAATCGTAAATCTCAAATATAAACTATAAAATGGACATTTATAAAATAGACATTGAGCATTTGGTCAAAGTTTATATATATATATATTCTTTTACATTTATCAACATTTGATCAAAGTTCATGTGAAATTTTAACTTTTCACGGTATTTTTTTACAACATCAAATATTTTTAATTAATATATCATATTTTTTCACAAAAATTATTCTAAAAAAATATTTTTCAAAATACAACATCGACAAAGAACCGTTCTTATGGTAAAAAAAAATATATATATCAATTATTTGATTGAAATGTAAACTCTTTGGATTATTATTTTTTTTTTTTGAACATTTGGATTTTATAATTATGAGAAATGGTTTTAATGATGAATTTTATTGAATTATTAAGCCCAAAGCCCACAATTATTTAACCCAAAAAATAGTCCAAAACTATGTCGTTTCCAACATTAGCTATGCTTTATCATCCACAATTTTCACACACGCCATATTTATCGTCATCATCAAAACAGTAGCTCTCGAAAATCAATTCACAGAACCGTTGAAGAAGGCGAAAATGGCAGCCATGGCTGCGTTGCAAAGCTCAATGGCTGGTCTTTCCCTGTCGTCAAACTCCTTTCTGGGCCAACGTCTATCAATTCTTCCTTCTCTCTCCCCTCTTCATGTAAGTTCTCTTCTCTTCTCTTCCCTTTCAATTCTTCCATCAATTGTTTTGCTCTAATTTTCACATTTTCCAGTTCTTTGGAGATTATAAGGAAATGGGTGTTTCATAAATTTCACTCCTTTTGTAGTTTTTATCTTATAATTCTGTTGGCCAAGTCTAAAGTAACCTGCTTTATTCTTTATGATGTTAAAAGGGACACACTTTTGACAGATAAAAGCTATACAATTTACGAAATTATTCCATTTCTAATGTTTTGATTGATTGTTTGTTTAGGGTTTTGGTAAATTTCAGGTGAAGGAGATATTGTTGCTTAAAGCATTTCCTTTTTTTCTTTTGAAATAAGGAGATATCCAATTAGTGACAAACTTGTGTCAAGTTTTTTTAGTTAACTTATGTTTTGTTGATGCAAGTTCACAATGTATTGAATTTCTCCATATGTAAATTGTAACAAAGGGAAAATAGGCAAATCATTTTTAATCTTTTTGTAGCCTGAGATAAATTGTGGTTTTAACTGTTCATGTGCTATAAAGTGTGCCTTGTAAGATTGATGAATGTTCTTCTGTTTAGAGATGTCGTTTTGATTTGTTAGGTCGCCTTGAAAATTTATAGTAAAAAAGGTTATTAATTTACAATCTCTATAGCTCGTAAGTTTGATTTCTTGTTGGCTTTTATGTGCAAGAATTTGTACACACGACAGATGAAAAAAAGAAATGAAATGAGAGTGTGCTTTGTTTGTTTACTTTACAGTTGGTATACATGTTAACCCTTCATTCTTCTTTGCCTTCCGAGATTTCGAGCTCTTTGGCCCTGTCGTTTATTGTTAAACTAGAGTTTGACTGCATTTAGTGGATAATCAGATTACTGGGATTTTTTGGGAATAATTCACTGTTTTTATTCCATGCAGATCAAGCCAAGAGAGAATCCATGTCTCATTGTAGTGAAGGTTGGTATTCTGTCTTCGGTTTTTTCGTGCAATTGTTTTCGTATTTGAACCGAAATTTCCGTGGTAGGAGAGAAAAGCATGAACCATAGAAACAGTTTAGCAGAACCCTCGCTGCTTCCTTTGATTAGGTGCCTTAAGAGTTTTTGTGGCAATAACACATGCAAATTAAACTTTTTCATGGTGGAATTTTCAGAGGGATGATATTTGGTCTTTCATCCATAGAATGGGATATACTTTCAAATTAATTTTGGATTTCCTAATTCAAATTACGAGTCTGTTCATGCTAGTAAATGCATTGTTAGCTCAACAGATGAGCTCCATGTTAATATGTTCCGGCCTAATAAATTACGGGCTTACAGTGAACTTTGCATTCTTTTTTGAAAACAGTAATATTTAGGAACTCCTAGCTTTGCCATGTCTAACATGTTTAGTTTTTCCATTATATTTACTATTTCTTGTTTTCTTCCCCTTTTATCTTGCAGCTTAAACGATGGGAACGGAAGGAATGTAAACCGAATAGCCTTCCGCTTTTGCATAAAATGCATGTTAAGGTTGGAGATACCATTAAAGTAATTTCGGGCCGTGATAAGGGCAAGATTGGAGAGATATCCAAGATCTTTAAGCATAACAGCACCATTGTAGTGAAAGATATCAACCTGAAGACTAAGCATATGAAGAGCAAAGAAGAGGGTCAACCAGGACAGATAATCAAGGTCATTTATACTGTTCAAATTTTTTTGTTTTTGTTTCCTTTTCCTTCATAGCATTGATCGGAATACGTTCTCTGCATTACTAATTCTGGGTTTATTTGGACTACCTACGTTTATGATTACTAGAAACCGCAAGCTTCCTTTCATGGCCTCTCTGTATGTATGTTCATATCTGCCTTTCTGATGCTTTAATTGTGGTGGTGTTCCAGATCGAAGCACCGATTCACAGCTCAAATGTGATGCTCTATTCGAAAGAGAAAGAAGTGATCAGCCGGGTGGGTCATAAAATGTTAGATGATGGGAAAAAAGTTCGTTACCTCATAAAGACCGGGGAAATCATCGACAGTGACGAAAACTGGAAGCAACTGAAGGAAGCTGCAAAAGAGGAAACTGAAGTAGCTGCTGCTGCTCCTGCTGCTGATACTCCTGCTGCCTCTTAGAGCCTAAGATATGGTAATTTTGAAAATCAATGTGGCTTCTGAAATTCTAGACATGTTTATCTGTAGTCTTCCATGTTTATGCTTCAATTACTTCAAAGTATATTGAAAGATTGTCAATTCATTTTTGCAACAGTAAATATTTTTGTTGATCAATGGTTATATGCGTGGCAGAGATAGATGGCTGAGATTAAAACACACTTTTACCTCTTTCTTCATCCCTTCTTTATGGTGTGTATAGAGGTGGCAAACTGAACTGAGACCCAAACCGATTTTACCCAATTTGAGACCTAATATCGACCCGAACAGGATGATTTGAACTTGATCTGAAACTCGAAGCAAATCGAATTGAATTGAAACCGACCCAATTTTTAGTTGAACTGATATAGACTCAATCTAGTTTTTCAACCGAACTAAATGGACCCAAACCGATTTCATCCGAACTGAAAGTAACTTGAATCGAAGGCAACTCGAAATAAAGAAAAGATATTAAAAGAAATAATGAAAGATTTGATTTGAATTGTTGCCCAATTCACTAAAAAGTCAAATATATTGGCTTTATAAAGCCATATATGGGTTTAAAAAACTGATCCGACCTGAAAACTCGACCGAAACGTATTGATCTCCTACTGAACTGATATTGACCCGACCCAAAAATACCCGACCCGAAAATCAACTGAATCGATGTGACCCGATCTGAATTGATACCCGACATGAGTCACTATAGACCCGAATTTAAACCGAACCATACTAGATTCGACCCGAACAAAACTGAAACCGAATACAGTTAAAACTGAACCTGACCCGTACCAAAATGACCCGAACCAAACTCGATCCTAATGACCCATTTGCCACTTCTAAGTGTATACAAACACTTAATTTTTATATTTAAACTATAAAATTTAATTTAATTTTAAAATCTAAACATTATTCTGTAGGTAAATCCTAAAACTATGATTGCATGTTTACACGGGCATCAAGAATATTTTCCTGAATTTATATACAATATTTTAAGTTAATATTTTGTTTTAAATAAATTTTGACATATTCTTGTATGTTTGTCATGTTTACTTTTTTCCATTGCATTAATATTTTGCATAATTTATCAAAATGACTTAATTTTAAAAAAAATAATATATGCTCTTGTTGTGTCTCAATTCGTATGATATTTATCTTTTTCCATATCATGTTTGCGATAGTGTTTTTTTAAGTAATTTTTTACAGGTTAATAACTTTTATGTAATTTATAACGCAGATAAATATTGTCTTGTATGTAATATTTATCTTAGGTCATGCGTTTCAATTCCTACTCCAATTAGATTATGCTCGGTCTTTTTATTATGTTCAAATTTAAGTTTAATTTTTATATTTAATTTAATTTAATTTGTAATATTGATTCAATTTAAAATTGTATGTTCATGTTACTTTAAAAAAAAATTGTATGTTCATGTCGTATTTATGAAAACAAAACACAATTCATAATCAATCATTTATTATCGCAGAAAACACACATAACAAAAAAAATAATCATTATTTTCGATGATACGTTCGATTTCAACCAAATTAATGGAACCATACTTTTTGATGACATGAAATTAGATAAAAAGTAGTAAATTCAATCCACCTTTATTCTATAAATACCAAGTCATTTTGAAACCAATTCTTCCCTTATAGGAAAGAAAATTAAGTGCAATGAACCCTTTTTATTTCCACCACAGCCTTTTAGGTTAAAAAACAGTGAAAACTCACATGCATTATATTATCAAGTCAAGAAAATAACTATTTTGCACCAATCAAGATAATATTTAAATATAGACATGGCAACCATGCCAAACGATGCTTCGTTAATTCCTATAAAGGTTCCTTAACTACAACAATTTAATATAATTAATACATGGTAAGTTGTTAGATTAACTCTTACTTATTCTTTTAATATAAAGTCAAAAAAAAATATTTATTAGTTGCATATATGGTTTGAGTGGGAGAGGCCTTAGCTTTTGATTAGAGGAGAGTATTAAGAAGATGGAAGGTAAACTTATTGCTCCGCCGGAGGAGAAGACGACAGTGGCACCACCGTCTCCGGTGTATTGCGTCACCGGTGCCACCGGTTATATCGGGTCATGGTTGGTGAAGCTTCTCCTTGGAAGAGGTTATAAGGTTCATGCCACAGCAAGAAATCCAGGTTTCATCTCATTTTTTTAATATAAATTACATGTATAAGTTTTTTTTAAGAATTTGATAGAAGGTTATATGAATATTAATTAAGGGAGAAGAGAAAAATAGTAGACATGCATGCATATTTATTTGTTATGAATCACTTTAAATATATGAAATTCAGCTTAGGGGTGCAATCAAGACAGGTCAAGTTCAAGCTATAAGAAATCCAAGTTTAACTCGAAAACCGAGCTCGAAATTTGAATGATCAAGTTTTATTTTTAAGCCTCGAGCTTGATTCGGGGGGAAATCGAGTATTAGAACACTGGATTGTTCTTGAGTTGCTTGATTAGGCTTGGCTTGATTCGAAAAAGATCAAGTATTAAGACGGTTGATTTCGGTTCACTCGATAACTTCAGAAAAGGCTTTACATCTGTTACCATTATGGAATGGAGGTGACCAACTGAGATTGTTCAAAGCCGATTTGCTGGAAGAAGGGAGCTTTGATGACGCTGTCAAGGGCTGCAATGGTGTATTTCATGTTGCAGCTTCGATGGAATTCGATGCGAATACGAACGAGAATATTGGTAAATTCTGCATTTCATCTCCAAAGCATTTTCATTTTTCATTCACATTTCAAAAGTTCAGCAATCTAACAGAGCCTTTGATTTTTCAAGAATCATATGTTAGATCAAATATCATTGAGCCTGCAATCAAAGGCAGTGAAAACCTCCTCAAATCTTGCTTGAAATCCAACACTGTGAAAAGGGTTGTTTTCACATCCTCCATTAGTACTATCACTGCCAAAGACAGCAATGGAAATTGGAGATCTGTTGTTGATGAATCTTGCCAGACCACATTTGATCATGTCTTGAATGCAAAAGCAAGTGGATGGGTATAAAGCTTTCTGCCTCATCTTTTAGTTTTTCCTGCAATGGAAATTATATGTATATGTATATGTTGCTGGTTTTCAACAGGTTTATGTCCTGTCCAAGCTTTTGACTGAAGAGGCTGCATTCAAGTTTGCAAATGAGAATGGTATTGATCTTGTTTCAGTGATAACCACGACCGTAGCCGGTCGTTTCCTCACGACCACCGTCCCCTCTAGCATTCAAGTGCTCCTGTCACCGGTCACAGGTTACTTTTAGAATATATATATGTATATAACATCATGAAATAGAAATCTACATTTTGGATTTTATGCAGGTGATCCCAAGTACTTCTCCATATTGTCTGCTGTAAACGCTAGAATGGGGTCTGTTGCTTTAGTTCATATTGAAGATATATGCAGAGCCCACATATTTCTGATGGAGCAAGCCAGAGCGGAAGGTAAATACATATGCTGCGTCCGCAGCTGTCCGATGTCTGAACTGATTAATCTCCTTGCTCAAGAGAATCCAAGCTCAAATATTCAGAGGTAAGGTTGTTGATCCATGATTTTAGAAAGATGAAATTCAGTAGTCCTATATGTTTTCCCCTTTGGTTTTTCTATGGTTCCAGGTTGGAGGCCAAGGACGAAAGTTCGAAACATCCCGAGATTTCTTCAAAGAAGTTAAAAGAGTTAGGCTTCACTTACAAGCATGGAATAGAAGATATAATCCATCAAACAATCATTGCATGTGTAGATTATGGATTTCTGCCCCATACCAGAAGGTAATATATTGTGTCCCAACTTTCCTAGCATCCTAGCAATCAAAAATTCAAACCAGTTATTAATGCATTCAACTATGCGGACTGAGTTTACCGAAACGCGAGCGCATCATGCGGCATTAACAGATCGAACGGCGTCAGTTTCGGTGCCAAACTTGCCTATATTGTTACACCAGACTTAGACTAACTAATGAAGGGTTGAGCAGTCTAGAACACCTTATGTTGACTGACTCATTTGCCTTCATGACAAGGGGAACTTGAGACATGGGCCACAAAAATAAATAAAAAGACAAGCTTATTTATTCATTTCTTGGACTTTCCAATGACTTGTAAGATTATTGCAGAATGTACACATAATCTGAATCTTTAATGCAAAAGCTACTTCTTCAACTAAACTCAACTAACTTTGTTTCCTTTAATGGTCCAGTGTTGGTTATATAGATTATTCTATCCCGCTTCGCTTGATTCGGGACCGTTTTTAGGACAACTTCAATTTTCTTACCAACCCTATTTTGGTTGACAAAAGTAGCTTCAAGTGGTATTATGAGCTCACAAAACCCAGATTTTCATAAACTCTAAAGTTCTGCAATTTTTTATTCAGTTGAGCCTGTTCATGCCATTGCAGGCTTGCAGCCAACACAAGTATACGCACCGATGAATAGAGTATATGACCTTCCAAAGATCCTCAAATCCGTAACTCGGAAAATTTTAAGTATACGCTATGTCGAATACGTACCCGTATTTGAGATTTATAACCGAGTTCGAGTATCGAAAAGACAACAGGCAAGTTGCTTGAAGAGTCTAAATCAGTTCTGGGATTGGGGAGTTCAGCTTTTGAAAATGGAGGGAAATAAATATCTTTCATCTGAGTTCATCTGCTTCCAAACTACCCCCAATCCAATATTCAGGACACAATTGAATGGATTCCAGTCTCTAGAATTTATGTTTTATTCAGACAGGTGAAACGAGAGGGGTTTACATTCATTTATGACATGCATGTGCCAGAGAGCCTTTAAAAGCTGTCCTGATGTTGCAGCAAAGAAATGACACATAATTAAAAATCCATACTCATATGGAAGCTGTAAAGATCCTTCAACTTAACCAGTAAAAATTCATAGTTTGAAATTCAAGAGAGGGAAACAAAGAAGGGTTGTTTATTTTGCACCAGTTCTGAGATTAAAAAAAAACAGACAGAATTACAGATGTCTATGCTAATGTTTTTCAAGGTTTTTGTCCTGTTGGTAAGGGATTAAACAATGTTTTAAACCTTAACACATTCATTATCTTTTTCATTGTTTTTCTTACCAGACAAACACAAACACATGCTTAGCAGAGTCCCATGTTCTTAAATCACTGTACTTTATGAAATGAAATCATGCAACTGGTTTGAATGCTTAATGAATAGTCAATATCATTGTGCCATGAGTTTTATTACATATTTTATCTTTATTCAAATCCTGAATTTGTCTTTATGTATGTGCATATCTCCATCTCTTATCCAAATATTTTATCTTTATTCATCAACAAAAACAAGAAAAAAACAAGCAATATAATTGCATGAATCTGAAATGCACAAACCAGACATATTAGCAATTAACAAGAATAAGAAATCTTTCAAAAAAGGGGATTCACATAAACATCATAGATTCACAAAATCTAAGTTGAAAGCACTTGAAATTTGTTTCTTCAAGGTTTGCAGATTACCACAAAACAAGGAAGGAGAGCTTTAGGATTGAGCAGATAAAGTTCTTCAATGTTCGAATACAAACCGACTTTCCCGGCCAATGAGTCGAATCCGGTTTGGCCTGCCATTTCTTGTATGTTCTCCAAAGGTCTATGAACTCTCCCGGCTATTACTCTGCAAACTATCAAAGCTTTCCTTATAGATGGATCGTCTTCAACGACTCGAATGGACTCATAAGCTCTTCCACTTGTGGAAGTCGTGAAAACACCGAGTCCTTCCGTGAGTTCCTTCTTGGCGGAGAATCCGTTTCTAATAATCCGACAAACACAACATTTTTCGGATATACAAAGACTCGAGGAGCCATTCAGACCGAGAGAACACGCAACAGTCGTGCCATAGAACCTCAACAGCTCGTTTCCATCGGCAATGCATCGAGGATGTTTCTTGGGGAGCTTGCTTGCTTTAATCTTCACCATTTCCCTATATTCCTCGAATCGAGCCAGGGTCTTTTGCATGTTGTGGACTTTCAGAACCCTTTCGATCCGGCCGCAATGGTTTTCGGACTTCAACCAACTCGTTCGGCATATGATTTCAACAATCTTCCTAGACGAGTCACCTTCCACAAGCTCAGTAACTGCAAAAAAAAAATGGTAGAATGTTCAACACAACAGCTGATAATGAAAATTTGCAGCAAAATAAACTATATCTGGTTTTTTTTCTCCAGGTTTGGACAAGTCTAGTATAAACATATCTACAAAACAAAATTTGCAGGGAATCAAGAATCTTGTCCAAATTGATAGAAAAAGAACTAGAAAAAGGGTATCTAGGAAACATGTTAAAAAGTAAAAACCTGTAAAGAAAAGGCCTTGGATTCGGATTGTTCATTGGTAAAGGTAAAATCTTGGAATGTTCATTTGAAAATGGGGAAAAGACTAAATTTTGCGGTGAGAGGAAAGTGAGTGATTTTAAGTACCAAGAAGATAAGAAAACAATGGAGGAAAAGCAAAATCCAAAAGCTTCAATAAATGGAAAGACTGCACTTTTAAAGAAATCCAACCCAAAAAAATATATATACCAGCATGCTTGGAAAGATGGTGATTTTCAGCAGCTTCCCATTTGGTGAATTGCTCTCCACATTTGTGACAAGTTATTACAGAACATCCATTGGAGTCTGTCTCAAGTGGAACCCTATTGCTTGAATTGACATTTCCACCTCCAAAACCAGAACTTTTCCTTTCTGATAAAAGGAAAGGTGATTTCCTTGGAGGAGTAGCAGAAGAATTCTTAAAATAATGCATTGTTGGGTGGCCACCAGGCCCTGGTGTTCCAGGCCTTAAGGTACCAACAAAAGTTGAACCGCCGCCGCCGCCGCCGCCACCGTTGGAATCACTATTATTACCACCATTGGTGACACCATCTTGGAACCCTCCAAAGCCAGTGATTTTGAGCTCACACCTTGAGTTACTGAGAATAACTTCATGAGTTATGGGGTTAAGAAACTCACTGCTACCAATGGATCTCGGACTGCAACTCGGTGGCTTGTCTAAATGTCTCTTGCTTCCATGGATTACATCTTTGAGATTTGCTATGGACCTTGAACACCCTGACCTGCCTGCTTTTCTAGTCAATATTGTACTCAATTGTTTCCTGGTTTTGGGGTCATGAACATCTGATGGCTCTGATTTACAGTGTAAAGATCTCTTCAAAGAAAACCAAACTGTTGGCATATCTCTTCTTCTTCAAAAACTAACCAAAAAATCAAAAAGATTCAAACTTGTTCTTCTTCTTCTTCTTCAGCTATAATGATATTCTTTTGCCATGAAATCTGGGTTTCTAGCTTTGTATTTTACTCCTTTTCCCAGCAGTTTCCTTTCCATTTTTGGAACCATATGAACTCAGCAGCTGATTCATGTCCTGTGGAAGAAAACATCATCCAAAAAGAACTGCAACACAACACAACACAACACAACACCCAGATTTTTTGAAAGAAAAAATAAACAATAAAAAAATAAAGTAAGAAAATCTAAGAAGTTAAATGTAGCATGTTGCTTCCTGTATGGCACTTCTTACATGAAAAGCTCAGCTCATCACTAACCATCATCCCACGAAAATACTATGTTTTTCAGCTTTTTTCTGATTAAATAGTTGTCCATGTAATAATAGGAAAAAAGACAAAATCAATGAGCAACTCACCACTAGGCCAAGAATTTAAATAAATAACATACAATTTAAATTAATTGGATTAATATTTATTCAATTACATTAATGAATGACCAATTAATTGGTTTAGTGAAATTAGACACAGATCGTTCAAGATAAGGTCACGAGTTCGAAATTTATGATTTTATTTCCTAACAATATAAAAGTCAAGATTCGAAGTTGAATTCTTCTCTTAAACCCTTATTAATAAATTTAAGGGCTTATTGATTCTCTTCAAATTTTTAATTCCAATTTTATGGTTACAACTTACAATAATCTAAAATCTTTATTCCTATCTATTATGTTCACATTAATGGTCTAACTTCTCATTAGTCATTATTTTTTAATATAAAATATTATTAACAGTTTTTCTTATATATATATATATATATATATATAGGGTAAAATACAAAAATAATGGCTCAACTTTTACCTCTCTCCTATTTTACTCACTCATCTTTATATTGAATCGATTTAATGACTCAACTTTTAACATTTGGTTTTTATCATCACCCAACCGTTATATTATGGATGTCGTTAATGATGTGGCATTTTTTTATTGATTTGGCCTCCACGTAAACACACGCGTGTTAAAAAACAGAATAAATATAAAAGAAAAAGAATGAGTGATGGGCCCCAATTAGAATAGGAATAATAACCGTCCCCATCGGCTAATTGCTTAATTCTCCGTCTTCACACCCACAACCATACCTCGGTTGAAACAGCCCTTTCTTCTGCGACTTCCTCCGCCGTTTCAGGCGGAAAGCACGGCGGCATAGCCCCGCCGGGACTTTATAAATGACGAAGACCAGGAGGTTCGCTATCTCGCAAGGGAAACAACAACAAACAGCCGTCGCTCCCCCACAAAACTCCCCGAACTTGGCACTCTTCGTGGAGTTGATTCTGCTGATCACGCTATGGCTGCCGTCGTCGAAGCCGGAAAGAGCGGATGACGTGGTGGAATGGCTTTGCAGCAGCGGTTGCCGCCGGTAGACGGTACTGGTTGGGGTCGTAAAGATTATCCGATGAGACATTAAATGATAATGAATTAAATTTACCAATAGTACTTAAATCAAGCTAACATAGATGGTTTGGAAATGCCAAAAACAGATGAACAATTGTGTAAAGGAAATCGAAAACAAAGAAAGAAAAATCATTTAAAAAAACAACTGAGGATCTCTAGTTTTTTTGGGTTCCTTTGACTTGTTGCTCCCTAGTATTTAGGCTAACCATAGACAAGAAACCAAACAGTAAGAGCATCTTCCACAAGGGAAACCATTGTGGGCATCCTTGGAAACATTCTCCCAATCATATATCCATCCCATGAAGCTCTCGGTTCATCGAAAGAATACCTCGGATCATCAAATGACATCCTTGCAGTTGCAGCATCAAGTGAAAACCATGGATCCGTATCACATGACCGTCTCTCGAAGCCATAATTTGCGATTTCGGACTGGGTTTTTCTGAATTGTCTCCCTAACGGCTTCTCCACCGACAATGCCGCCGACCCACATCCATTTCCCCTCTTTTTAAGCTTCTGTTTCTGCCTCCACTTTTGTAATTTCTTGCTGAAAACTAAAGCGGCTGACCAGAAACTCCCAGCAATCTCTTTGAAATCTCGGCCGGAAGCCTTCTTCGTTTGCGAATCAAGATCTATGTGGTCCTTCATGGGCTTCAGCTCCTCTTCATATTCTTCCACAATTCCTTCAATTTTCTCTTCTGTTAAATTCGCCGCAGGAGCAGTCACATTGGGTGGTTGTTCATCTATGATCTCAATGTCGTCGTCGTCACGATCGAGTTCACTCTCACTCTGGTCTTCTTCTTTGCTTTCAAAAACAGGGTCTTGAACAACGCTCGAAGAAGAAGCCGAATTTCGAGGCTCCGCTTCAGCAACCCCGGAAGGCCTTCCGTTTGCGGTTGCTTCTTGATGAAAGAGTGACCAAAGCGTATGCTTCGCTCTGAACCAACATGGATCTGAGAGATCCTGATTTATCGACAGGCGTCGTCGGTCACCAACGAAATCCGGCGCAGCGGGGCCTCCTACCGGGGACGACGCCTCGTGTAAGAAGGCAACCACAAACCTGAGCTGGGGTGGTGAGTCAAACCGAACGGCTGAAGCTAACTGGGGTCCACCACTCATTTTTTTTCTTTTGTATTTATTTTGTTTTTTAACATGTGTGTGTTTACGTGGCTGCCAAATCAATAAAAAATGCCACATCATTAACGGCATTCATAATATAACGGTTGGGTGATGATAAAAACTCAATGTTAAAAGTTGAGTCATTAAATCGATTCAATTTAAAGATGAGTGAGTAAAATAGGAGAGAGGTAAAAGTTGAGTCATTATTTTTGTATTTTACCAATATATATATAGTGACAATTTGAAAATTTCAAGGTTTCCAAGTCAGTGTGGCCCCTAATTTAAATGCAAGACCATTGGCATTTCAGTTCTACTATACATCTCGTGAGTTATTTGTGAAAATAAATAAATAGATCAGATTTATAATAAAATACAACATGCAAAGATGATGTAATAACTTTATCATGTAATTAAATAATATAATTTTTTTACTAATAAAAATCGTTGTCAAAATATACCTTTGGTAAAAAAAACGCTTTAAAGATACATATCAGTGTAAATAAGACAAATTTTATGCTTTTATATGTACATTATCCATGGAAGAATTAATTTCTATTATAATTGCTTTTTAATTGATCTTATTTAAATGTTTTGACATGAAAACTAAATCTTAAATTTTTAATATATTTTTGGAATAATTTTATTTAGGAAAAATCCGTTTATTTAAAAAAAGAATTGGGAAAATTATTTAGGAGAATGTTTATTTTCATCAATACTAAAAGGGAGTCGTCGTCAGCCGGTGACGTCTTCAAAAATTAAAACTATAGGTGACTCTAGGCCAGTTTTTTTTCTTTTATTTGATTTTGGTACTAAAATTAAAAGAATTAAAACTAGAAGGACTAAAATGAAAAAAAAAGAAAATTAAATGGACTAAAATTAAAATAATAAAAATAAGAGGGACTAAAATTTAAAAGTTCAAAAACAAACACAAACTTACTGTAATTGTGTAATTATATTACATTCGGAAACTGTGTAATCTTACTGCATTTTGGAATATATTATTTTGGTCATGTAGTAAAATTATAGGGACCAAAATGAAAAATTATAGACTACATTAGAAGTACACATGTCAAACATTTATGAATAATGATACATATCTGAAAAGAAAATTCAATTTTTTAAGCATGATATGTTAAAAAAAGATTGATATCAAAGGGTTAAACGTTTCGATAAAATCGAAAAAAAAATATGCTTTAAATTAATTTCAAAGCTACAACATTTCAAGGTTTTGCATTGTAATCATAGTTCAAGCACTAATGTGCTTTAAAACAATATTTATTTTGGTCTCTATCATTTGTTTAATTTTATTTTGGTCCCTAAAATGCAAAAACAAATGTTTCAATTATTAGGGGAAATGGAAAATTTAAATTAAAAGGAAAACACATGTTTTGGTGTAAATATTTTTATAAATTACCATTTCAATCCTTATACTTTTTAATGTTTCTATTTTAATCCTAAAATGAAAAAAATGGGTGACGAGTCCCACCCCATCCATGAAAGAGATGGTATTGTAGAAAATGATCATTTTTCTAACTGATTTTTATAGGGACTATTTTCCACATTGTTCTAAATAAATAACCATTTTCACCCTTAAATATTAACTTATTTAAAATATTATTAGATTATCTTTCTAAATAATAAAAAAATCCGTCGTGTTTTTACTAATAATTAGATTAACTTTCTTAATTATGGTATAAATATTAAATTATTATTTTAATTTTCACCCTTAAATTGTGGTTTTAAAGAGAAACAATAATGAAGCTCCCAACTAGGAAAACACAAAGGGGGGCATTTTGAAAAGAGAGTAAACTCATAATTAGCTTTGGACAGACAATAGAACAGTACACTAATCTCAATGCAACTTTTCAAAAACACACAAACAAATAATAACAATAAAAATAAAGTTGTGAAAAAGAGGTAACAAAAACATATTTAGAAAAGCGTGGGGTTTAAATTTATTTTAGTGTGTTCATTTTGTTTTTAGCTTTGTCACCTTGTTATATTAAAGAGACATAAATCAATTATTAATTAGTCCAATAGAATAAAGTGTTAGATTTTTTAAATAAAATTAAAATTTTAAATTATGATATAAGTAAAATAAATTGAATTAAGAGGATGAGAAGAGACGTGATCATTAAACCTACATCGAAAAGGAAAAAGAAAGGTCTTGTAACCCCCTCGTCCCGGTCTGGCCGGATGACCGGTCCGAGTGAGCTACACGGGGAAAATCGAGTGAAAACCCCTAAAGGATTCCCCCTCGGTTAGCAACCCTGTTTTTTTTTTCATTTTAAATCTTGTCTAGATGAGTAATTAATCCTATGTGGTCATACAGCGGAAAACATGTGCGATACAAAATCCAACGAACTCAAACAATCATGTTACGGCCAAATTTTAAACTTTACTGCAGGTGGTATCGATACACCTAAGGGGTGTATCGATACCCCTTGACCAGGTCAACTGGTCAGAGTCAACCCGTGGATACCGTATCGATACACCTAGGAGTGTATCGATACCCTCCCCAAATGTTGACTTCCCACGGTCAACGCTAAGGGGACCGTATCGATACGCATGAAGGCCCGTACCGATACGAAACTGGACAGTAGCTCCAGTAGCAAAAATAGTATCGGTACGCCCCCTCGCGTATCGAAACGCGGGGCCTGAACTATGAAGGCTGTATCGATACGGGACCAACCGTATCGATACCCCTGCTACGAAAACACAGGTTTGAGTTGATTTAAGGCACCAAGTGGCCCTTAAATCCCTCCCCAACCTCAACCAGCACACTAATATGTATCCTAAGTCAAACCAAGAGCTTAGGCATGCATAAACATGCAATTAGGGGCGCATTTCACACGAGATGATTATTAAAGCATACAAGCAATTTAGGCATTCAAGCATGGCATTCTAACAAGAGATATTTCAACATTTAAGACCATACGAGGACTCAAAGCCTCTAAGGCACAAGGAAAGCATATGAGGTTTGGCCCTCTCTAACAAGGCAACCTAAACACCAAAAGACATGGCAACACACACAACATCCATCATAGCATATCATGCATTACAAACCAAAATCAAACCAAACATCAACATAAGGCATTAACAACATGTGGCCAATACAAGGAGTCTAAATACAAGCTCCTAAAACACGTAGCACTTCCCATTGCTAAACTACTACATTATTTAATAAACCATACTTGAGCAATTACCACACGCTTGGACGCCCTTTTCTTGCTCCTTGCTAACTCCAAGCTAAAGATCTGCATTGTCGGAAAAAGGAGAGCGTAAGCATAAAGCTTAGTGAGCGGAGCTCTAAAACATAACTACGACAATGCAGGGTTCAAAGCTTTCTTTAAAAGTAAAGATCAGCGCATACAAATCATCCAACGATCTAATCCTTCTTCTATCATGCACGTTCAACCAAAAGTCAACAATATAGGCATTTAACATAGCATTACACTTTATGGTATGCATGAGGGCATAACCTAGATTAAAGCAAAACAATAAAAGAGAATGATATAGTGAGATACAACATGAACGATACATGGCATGCACAAGCATAACCAAAACACACACGGTGGGACTACACATCACCGTTTCGACTAGTAGTTTTCCAATGGGACTACACATCAAAGTACTCTTCTACTAGTCACTACCGGTGGGACTACACATCACCGGAGCCACGACAACCATCACGTGAGGTTTGACATCAACCATGCATCACAATATACACTCACTATCATGCGACATGTACTCACTATATCATGCACAACCAAAACAAGTTGCAAACAATATCCACAATTAGGCATCACTTACTACTTGAAATCTTACCAATCACAAATGGTCTTACTCACCATTTTCGTGCACAACTTGCACCAACTTACTCACATCTTGCAAGACATATCAACATAAACATCATTACCATCACACATGATCAACGATATAATATTAAGAAATCATACTTCTTCCCAAATTATTTAAATTTCGTGCTTAACAAAACATCACCACAAGTAATGAAAACAAATGGAAAAAGGGGGAAATTAAAGAGGCAATTCACATCAACTTACTCTTGAATTTAAAATTGACTTTTCAAGCCCAAACTAAACTCTTTCAAAATCAACTTTGAACCAAAACGATACTTGAAAACATTTTCACCTCCACATGCTAGAACCAACATTTGAAATCAAATTAAAACATTAACCACTCACCTCATTTCCTTAAGCTAAACAAGCAAAGCCGACTCAAGCCTCCTCACTTTCAGATTCGATCCCAAAGCTTTACCAACGCAAATCCTTGCTTCCAATCGCCTCAACACAAGTAAATTAACCTCATATCAGTCCACAACACAATGTAGCAAACCCGGAATGAAATTCAAACATCAAACACTTGTTTTTCGAACCAAGAACAACCCCCAAAAAGCCATTCCCGAGCAGCCCCTTTGCATAGTCCAAAACTTGTGATTTCAACACATTTAGCACATTCAAAAGCTTCCAAAACAGCCCCCAACTATTACCCTAACTTCAACCCTCAATTTCCAACACAAACCACACCCAAAACTCAACTAAAAACCCTCCTAAAACCCCTCCAAAACCCAAATACGAATTTCTTAATAAAACCAAGTAAAAATGATATATGATGGACCATTTGGGCTACGAATAACACTTATAATAATAAGAATTTAAAAGCTTCAACATTGGACAACAAAGTTAGGATTTTTAACTTAAAAGTTCAAAAACTCAAAACATGAAACAATGGGTTTTATGAAAAACTAAATACATGGAGAGAAAGAGGAAAGTGGGGACAGCTCAAAAGTACCATTACCTTTTAAAAATCACCAAGGATGAAGGATGGAGGAGATGAAATAGAAGCTCCCATGGAGGGGATGTTTTTGTCGTTGGAAAAATGAAGAAGAAGAAGATGGTGGGGTTTTGGGGTTTATTTGAATTATAAGGTAATAAAAATGGGTTTTATTTGATATTTACACAAATGCCATTAATGAATGGCTATTGGGCTTGGTTTAAAAATTAGGTCCAACACCTTTGTTTTATTTGCAAACAAAACCCGAACCATTATTTAATTTATTTAAATTATAAAACCGAACCTGAATAATATTAAAATATTATTTTCACCCGACCCCTAAACCGGGGTGTTACAGGTCTTGGGATATATAAAGTGGTGGCGTTGTACATCCTATCAGACGTGTCTTTTAGGAAGAAGGTAATGACCCCGTGACAAATGGTATCGGAGCGACCATTTGACTGCTCAATTTCACACTGAGCGCCCATGAGTGAGGTAAGCATGGTGGACAACCGTGACAATTGGCCAATCACGAGAGCGTCACGAGGTTGAGTGGGAGAGAATGTCACGTCTGAGAAGAGGTGTGGTCATTAATCCCACATCGAAAATGAAAAAAAAAAGAGGTCTTGGGATATAAAACGGTGGCGTTGCACATCCTATTAGACATGTCTTTTAGGAAGAGGGTAATAACCTGATGCTTCGAATTTGGGGTGATGAATGTTGGGATCGAGCTTCTTGGCCACTTGGTGTGCGATCGATCGACCCTTGAAATTTGGCACGTGACATTCTCTCCCACTGGTTCAGAATAAAATTTTACAAATTAATTAGAGTTAAGAGACTAATAAACAAAATATAATAATTATAAAAAAATATATGAAAATCATAATTTTTATGTAATTTTTAATGAGTTTTCATTGATTATTATTTTTTTAAAAGGCAAATTTACTTAAATATTGTACTTGTAGATTAATTCTAAATTTATAGCACTTGCTAAAGTAAAAGTGAAGTCGGTAGGGAAGAGATCCAACTTCACTGTTTATTCATGTTTTTTAATTAAAAATATTGAAAACAGTGAAAAAAGGTTCCAACCTCAGTGTAAAACACTGATTAAAGTTGGATTGTAATCTATTCGACTTCAATTCTTTAATCATAAATAGAGTTTACTGTTCAAAGTTGGATTGTAATCCATCCGACTTCACTTTTTACAGTAAAAATTACAATATTCTAAAAATAATCTGACATGTATCATATTGTGAGAATTTTTTAAAAGACAATATTCATATTTTTTTCGGCGTTTTTTAAAATTATTAAAAAATAAATAATAATAGTGTAGCAATTGGGGAATGGGATAGTGTTCAAATGGGAGTCAATGGTTAAGGCGTCGGTCTGTGTTCATGAGCCAATTTAATGCTACCACATGCCATTACGAAGATTCAATTTCTACCTACCAAATTACATTTATTTTTACAAATATTACAGCATTGACTAACTATAAATTGCAAATTCTATATTAAAATATTCATAGGCAGAGTCTAAAAAATTACAACATTGACTAACTATAAAAATACAATAAATTAGCTTCGATTTCAAATCAAACATAAATTCAAATTTTAAATAAAATTCAAACTTCTTATTATTTGAATATAATTAAATTAAACGAGAACAAATAATTAAGTTGGTTGGTTCAGTTTTTTTTTTTATATTTAACTATCAAATCTAATAATAATTGAACCAACAAACCTTCGTAATCTAAAATGATTGAATTTAATTGACTTAATATTAAACGGTTTAGTCGATTAATCAACTTATGAATTTTAATATTGTACTACTGCATAAATATGGGGTTAATGGAAAAGACATACAATTTGTTGGATTTTGAGGCCCAGTGTAGTAAGAGCCATATGATATTTGGACTAACCCAAATTGTTTCTTGAAAACTGGGTTCTACTTTGTAAATTTCATATATCTAAAGGTGATTAAAACTCGACTCGGAAAAATTAAAATTTTCGAATCAATTAAAAAATTCATAAACTTGTTTCGGAAAATTTTTAAATAAATTTTGAGTTGTAAAATGAAAATTCGAATAATACAAAATTTTTAGTGATTAGTGGATTGATTTTTAAGTTCGAGTCAAGCTCCTCAATTATATATATATATATATATATATATATATATACTGATATAAAAAATATAAAGAAATATATGTCACATATGAAGAAATGTATATTCATATCATATATGATTAGAGAAAGCCGTTTAAATTGGAATCAAACTGTACTATAACATGATAAATAATTACAATTAAATTTGTATATGAACTCGAAAACTTGATTCGAATTTCATAAACTCGACTCGAATCAAAACATTTTCAAATAAATTTTGAGTTGTAAAATATGATGCGCCAACTCGAATAACTAGAAATTTTTTACTTAAGTCGACTTGACTCGATCAAACGATGTTTAAAAGATAAAAAAATTGATACGTGCTTTCTTGTAGTTAATAAAACTATGCCATTTCATTTTTTATTTGGAGGATTAAACACTTTCCTTCTATTGGTTTCATTATGTCGAAAACGATTAATGAATTTTAGGGTTTATCTTTCATATTTCTCTATTTTATGTTTAAGATCGTATCAATAACTAAAATGTCTGCAAAAACTATTAAAAATATTAGGAAAAAAATTGAACATTTTCTTGAATACGTCGTTTAATTTTTATTTAAAAAAAAACTAAACAACCATCGTAAAAATTTCGTTATCTCTTTCAACTAGATGTAATATTAACGTAAGAGTGAAAATTGAGAAAATTAATCTTTCAGATTATTTCACTAACGACTCAGATTGAAACTACCACAAAAAGAATTTAATCATAATAGATCATCGACCTTTCATGATCAAAGGGTATAGTTCTGGTTGCATCAACAAACTATCAAAAAGGATGATCTAATCATATCAAACTGTCAACCTTCTCTGACCAGAGAGTGCGACGCGATGACGGTTACACGAACGTCGAATTACCATAACTCCATAAGATAAATAAAAAATCGTGCCACAAAGGCAGATGAACAAATACAACAAGATGTGTAAAAAATCTAAGACGATGATATTCTTATTTGAGACTAAAAACAAAAATAAGTCAAACGATTACACTAAGATCGTCACTAAAGGTGACACTCCTTAGGAAAAAATAGATATATACTTTAGAGAAAAAAACCTAGCAACTAGGGCTAATTAAGGAGCAATGTTAAGAGTAGGACTAAATTGAACATATGATGAACATTAGAGTTCAAACTGTGAAACTTTAGGAGCTTAAGAACTTGTAGTTAATTTCACAATTTTTCTTTAGCTTGCAAATAAAAGGGTAAAAAGATGTTTGTTGTTTAACATGTTTATGTTTATGGATGTTAAACGAACATGTTTGTGGATATTTAAATAAAATATTTGTAAACTTTAAACGAATATATTTGTGAACGTTAAATAAACGAATACGAATACGATATTAAAAATTTAAATGAACACGAACAGAACATAATCACCTTAAAAAATAAACAAACGAACACGATCACAACCTTGTTCGTTCAAGCTCGATTCAATTACACCCTAATTAAGAGTTGTCAAAAAAGTTGTGTATAAGTATGTTCTCCAGGTTAGTATCGAATCTATGGTAATGAAGAAAATAAAATTTTTAGCTTAATAAAGAGGACGAAGATATAAACCAACGAAGTTGATCCAAGTGGTAAGCAATTTGATATTATTTAAGTAAGTTTTGAATTCGAGGTATTGTGTATGCAGAAAATCCTTGCTGAAGGTCTCGCTCATTAAAATTAAGTGTGCGGCGTGAATCTGTTCAAATTAATTCAGACAAAGTTTTAAGAACGGAGGAAAAAATCGAATGTATAAAGGATGAAAACGAGAGAACAAGGGAGATAATACCTATCCTCCATGCTTGGTCATTGTTGGACTTAAATTATTTGGCTTATTCTAACAAAGAATATCTCCACTCCACCCTCTAATGGAAAAGCAAATGATCAAATTCGACAAAACCTAGCCATCCCCTATAATTTTCCAAGACAATGATTCCACTCTATATCCAAACAGTATCTAAAACGACCAATGGTTCAACTCACAACTCACATGTGCGACATGACTGTCACAGGATTCAAAAGCAGACTTCTCATGTCTGAAGCATCAGACAAACCAGCAGGAAAGAAATTTTCTCAGCTTCCAAACAGTTCGAAAAAAAGAAAAAAGAGCTGGCAAAGAGCAAGTGCAAGGTAATACTGACACAAGTACAGGCTGCAAAAAATGATATCATGTTTCTTAGTCACATTTAAATGCATTTTTCTGCAAAGAAGAAAGAAAGAAAAAAACATGGTTTGAACTTTGCAGGCTTCTGATTCTCTCTTGTGGGAGAAATGGCAAAAGCTGGTGTTTTTCTTTGCCTCATGATTGTTACCCTAGATTTTACTGCTGGTTTTCTCAGCATCCAAGCACATATTACCAAAGACAAGGTACATGCATCTGCAATCTGCATTTTCTTTGATGTCTGATCCAAAACAAATCAAGGGTTTTTTTAAACGACATGTTTTAACAGATAAGACACATGAATGCAAAGAGATTTGAGTGTCGGCAGCCCAAAAACAAAGCATTCAAGCTTGGGTTGATTGCAGCTGTTCTACTAGCTTTGTCCCATGTTTCTGCAAACCTGCTTGGTGGCTGTATGTGTATCTGCTGCACTGAAAAGCTTGAAAAATCATCTGCTAATAGGAAGTTCTGGTTCGGGTGTCTCGTTCTTTCTTGGTATGTGTTTTTCTAAAACTCCATTTTTGTTCGAAATTTCCATGAAACTTACTGGTTAATTTAAGATATTACCAGGATTGTAGTGGCAGTTGGATTTCCAGCGCTGGTGATGGGAATGCTGGAGATTTCCAAATCAAAAGGCGCATGCCAGCAGGTTTTGCATCACCATTGTTTAATTGTTGGAGGAATATTGTGCTTTGTTCATGGAATTCTAAGTGTTGGATTCTATGTTTCTGCAAATGTAAGCTTTGAAAAGGATGTGGCCCTAGCCTAGCAAGCATACGACACCAGGGATGAACCGAAGGAGGCTGGGGAGTAGTCCGACGACCGGAAAATTGAAACTCATATATGATTTAATTTTTCAAAGAAAATTTCTATGTATTTTCTAGTGAAAATCTATTTTCGCCTCTAAAATTTCAAAAGTTTGTCCCCTAACATAAAATTCTGTGTCCATTCCTATTCGACGCCATTCTTGTTGTCCCGAGGCTTCTTTCCACCCTAACTTAATAGTATTTTGTCAACACCAGACGGCTGCAATTAGTTTGAAAAACTTAAGTTTTTTTGGGAAGAAGATGACTCTAACGTGCCACGTCATCATTTCTTAATGGGAGTCGACGACAGTGATCGAATATGAAGGCAATTAAAAGTTTAGTGACCGTGTTGTAAATTTTAAAAGTTCAGTCACCAGAAAACAATCACTCTAGAAGTTCAGTGACTATTTTAGTATTTTACCCTAAGAATTAGTCAGAAATAGATGTTATTTTAATAATTAATTTTAAAATTCAATATATATCAATAAAAAAATCCTTTTAACTAATCCGAAAATTCAAAAAGTGGTGAAAGCGGTGTACAGTTTAAATCTAATCCGTCAATTTGATCACCATCCAACGGGTCATATTACCGATCCGCGTCATCTCTTCGTATTGGCTAATTACTTTACGATCTCCCCTATATATACCTAAAACAATCTGATATTTTCAATCTGATACCTCTCTTTCTTCTTCCCACGTTACTGCAGGAGCTTATTTACGTTTTATTTTGTTGCGAGTCTAAAAATGGCGGGTCGGGGCAAAACTCTCGGATCTGGAGCGTCGAAGAAGGCAACATCGAGGAGTAGTAAGGCCGGACTTCAGTTTCCGGTGGGTCGTATTGCTCGGTTCCTTAAAGCTGGGAAATATGCTGAACGAGTCGGAGCTGGAGCTCCGGTATATCTCGCCGCCGTTCTTGAATATCTTGCCGCTGAGGTACATCAATTTCTTCTTCCTTTTGATTTATTTTGCTTTGTTTTGAATTATCGATAATAATTTGTTAATTTTCAAAAGAAATTGCTTTTCTGTTTGTAATCTAATCTAGGGTTTTGATTTTCCCCTTTATTTTTGAAAATTTTATTTATAATTTCAATTTCGCTTTTTATGTCATGGCGCATGGGTATTTTCAGCAATATTCTTCTGCTATCTACTTCACCCTTTTGAAATTTGGGATTTGTTTGTAACCTAATCTAGGTTTTTTTTTTGAAATTTGGGATTCGCTCTTCTGATTTGTGCACTTCTATATTTTAATTTTTTCATCAATATAATATTTCCATGTTTCCGGGTTGTGAAATTAAGGTTCGTTTCCCTATAAATTTAGCATTATTTACTCAATTATCTCCTCTTGGCAATTTCTATATATTAATCTCTAAATTTACAAGAAATTTGTCCTTTTTTTGTATGGGGATAACATACTGAATTATGTTTGAAAATTCCGCCAATCATTAAAATGTTTAATTTTGTGGATTTTTCTGTAGGTTCTTGAGCTTGCTGGAAATGCTGCCAGAGACAACAAGAAAACCCGAATTGTGCCGCGTCATATTCAGCTTGCTGTAAGGAACGATGAAGAGCTGAGCAAACTACTCGGAGATGTGACCATTGCCAACGGCGGCGTAATGCCCAACATTCACAACCTTCTCCTCCCAAAGAAGGCTGGAACCTCCAAGGCATCCGGTGGTGACGACGATTAGATTATCTTCTCGGACACGAATGATATGCTCTCTCTGTTCTGTCTTAATGCCATTCCGAGATTGAACATTCTCGGATTTTGGTTTTTGATTGTCGTTCTATTAGTAATTTTTAGGTGTTTTGATGTCTTCTTTTTAATGGGAACTTAGCTTGTTGACTGTGTTTTAGCTTAGTAGGTAGCTTAGGGGGGATTTAGTTCAAAATGTGAATATAATCAACCATTGATCTTCTTGTTCCACTTAATGTTTCATTAATAACATGAATTGCACTATTCCAATATTACTTGTTTGTTGATTTCTTCTGTTTTTTTTGGAGTTTTGTTTGTTATGATTAGTTATTGATGTTCAATAATGTGTAATTGTTTATAAGCTTGTTTCTTCGGTTCCTCTTTGCTTGGACTTCAAGTCTACACAGTTAGGGGCCAAGGGGTGTATGCTTGTCACCCAAGAAAAGAATAGGGGCCAAGGGGTGTATGCTTGTCACCCAAGAAAAGAATAGGGGCCAAGGGGTGTATGCTTGTCACCCAAGAAGAGAATAGGGGCCAAGGGGTGTATGCTTGTCGCCCAAGAAGAGAATAGGGGCCAAGGGGTGTATGCTTGTCGCCCAAGAAAAGAATAGGGGCCAAGGGGTGTATGCTTGTCGCCCAAGAAAAGAATAGGGGCTAAGGGGTGTATGCTTCTACTCCAAATCATTTTTAGAATTACAGAAACAAAAGATCTTGATAATCTAAGGTTATTATTAGTCTTTTTCCTTGACAAGCTCTTACTTTCTCTTCAGAACTTGTATTGTTTTCTCTATGAGTCATCAGAAAAAGCATCGAATGCATGCCGAGTTCACAAATGGTGCATTATGTTACCCGAAGATGTTTCCGAGAGGTTTCTCTCCCGGGGTAGTCCAATTGTGGTGCATAAAGTGTTTGGAGAAGGATCATTATTCAGCCCTTTATTGTTCGGGAAATTCTTCGATCCATCGGACGCCTTTTGAATCAGATAGCGTGTTGTCTAACCTAAGAAACTCGGGCAAGACCACAGTTGATTGGTTTCAAACAGACCAGGCTTATGTACTTAAAGCACAACTCCCAAGTAAACACCATTTGAAGCCCTCTCATGCTACAACATATAAATACACACACATATAACAAGGCTGAGTAGTGAGTAGCCCTTAACGTTTTATCGTTTGGTCATTTTAACCTTATTTTTTTGTGCAAACAACCTCTTAATATTTTATTTTTTGTTCAAATTTTACACTTGATGAATACCGTTAGTCAAAACACTTAAGGTTGATGTGGCATGTTTGCAGAGTTTGAGGAGATAATGTGACACTGACACGTAGTATTTTTATTGACATGACATTCTAAAAAAATTAATTAATTATTTTTTAAAGAAAATATTTTTAATCGCATTAGCAAAGTGTCACGTGATAGTGCCCCGTCATCTCTCCATGCGCTGCAAATATGTCACGTCAGTCTCGGGTGTTGACTGTTAGTTGACTAACAGTTTTCATCTAACAAGAGTGAAATTTAAACGAAAAATGAAATGTTAAGGGGTTGTTTGCACAAAAAAAAAGATAAGACTAAAATTAACAAAACAGTGAAACGTTTGAGGCTATTTTTGACCTTCTGCTATAATAATATACAAATCCATAGAAAGGGAAAAATATGGAAATTAGTGGACAGCTAAAGCAACAAAAATAACATAAGACAAAAAGATTGGATAAGCTGCAATTGGTAGGGATGTGGATATGTAAGAAAGCTTGAGCTTCCACAAGATTAAAACCCCCAGGAATCCTTTGTTTTGATACTCATGAATGTGGAAAAAATAACCCAGATTGCTATGAACACCATGATATGATCTTTGGCATAATTGGGTAACTTTTTTTTTTATGTGATTCATGATATCAGATTTACAGCATTTTTCCAAGGGAAATTACCATTATGGTCGTGTAAAGAGGTAACAAAAGCATCAACAAAATAAAAACTTATTTTTTTTAAAATAAATGCGGCTTGGTTTATTATTAAAATAAAAGAAAACACAGATAATAAAACACGGCCCACCTGGACAAAACCCAAGCAGGTCTCTTGTCTGAAACAAAAACTACGATATACCAAACGACACAATCCCTTAATCGTCTAGACACAACGACGGGATACTTGGGGGATCTTCCTGAATCCAGATGAAATGTGCTCCCCAAAATTCAAATCACCACTGCATTCTCTATCCGATTGATTCTTTGTCTTCATCAATGGCATGCATGGCTTGGGTGGGTGCTTCCTCTACCCAGAAACTTTCGTTGCCCGATTTTTCGAGCGCCGCGGGGGAGTGGGCTGCTTTGTTTCCGGCTCTGGGTGTGAAGACGAAGCGTGTGTCCGGTAAGGCCCTTACCAGATTCTTGATATCTGCTATTAGGGTTCTGATTGCTGATGAATCGTCCTCCGTTGCCTTCATTTTGTTGATTAGGGTTCGTAAATCACTTTCAACTATGAAGGAGCTGAAACCTAGATTTACCGCAAACTCGATTCCATCTCGTGATGCGCGGGCCTCAGATAAGAATACCGATCTAAATCTTGCTTGGCTTTTGATTCCTGATCCCAATACTTCCCCTTTTTCATCTCTGATAATAAAGCCTGAAAACGCTTTCCCTGTTGCAGGTACACATCACACGTCCACGTTCAGTTTTATAACGCCTTCCGGTGGTGGGTTCCATCCAGTGGGTGTTTGGGTCGGCCGGCAGCTTTAGAGCCTCGTACACTGTTTATATTCTAACTCACAGCATTTGATGTAAGTGATCAGGCCCTGTGCAGTTTGTAGTTTACCTTCATGCATGTGCTGGTTGCGAGCATTCCACAGTGTATATGTTAATAAAAACTTAATTTTAAATTTAAATAAAATTAGATGCAATCATTTCCATTCTCATTATATATATATATATATATATATTAAGAATTATAACCTTATCCATATACTCGATATGTATATATATAAACACTTGGAACATATTTGGTGGGCATAAATTGTTTAATAAAAATGATAGTGCATTATTAAGCTAAGGGGAATCTTACAAATGGTGCATTACCCTGATATTTGTATAATATATATGTGTGTGCGCCACTCTAAATAACCCTAACTTTTTTAAATAGTCTAAAGCTAATTACAAGGTAATATATGTTCATACATATTCTTAATCTTTTAACAATGCGTATGTATTTTGTAGACAAAGCGATTTGAACTGGTTTCATTTCTAACACTAAAATAATAATCGGAATGTGACATTTTATGATACGTTTTAGCTGACATATCACCATCCAAAACTAATTTCAATTATGAGATTTAGCGATTGGGTCATTCTCAATGTCTTATTCTTGTACCTTGGAAAATAACTTGCTAAACATATATAAATAAATATGATGAGAACCGGCCACTTAATTAAGTAAAGTAATTAGATTAATCATCTGCCATGTGCTTAAAAAGGGCATCCCAGACACATGGACCAAATATAACATCCAAGGTTAAATTGAGTTTATTTGATCCTTATTTTAACTTAATCAATCATGAATTAAAGTTTTTAATTAATAAATACACATTCATTTTTGTGGGATAGATTGTCGATTAAGCAAAAGTACTAAGGGACAAGAACCTTACATGGAAGACAAAGAACATAGATCCCATCGATGGTTTATAAGTAATTTTTTAAGGATAATTATTTGATGGACTGATGGTGAAAACTAAAAATTTCCATCAGCGCCTTAATTTTCGAGTTTAAAGATTTAATTTAGGGTGTAAGATTTAGTAGTTTAGAATTTAGTGGTTGTTAACAGAATTTAGGGTTTGTAGGTTAAAACTTAAATCTTCAAAACATTGCCTAAAATCTAAACCTTAACCTCTAAACCCTAAATCCTAACACTAACACCTACATTCTAAATCCATAAACCCGACACCCTAAAATAAGTCTATAAACCCTAAAACTAAAATACTTGTGGAAACTAAAATTTTTCATTGCTTGTGTATTTGATATAAATTCATTTATTTATATATATATAAAGGCAATGTAAAATTTATTTTATATAAGATATATTTTAAACTTAAATTATAAACTCTAAACGAGATAATTTACACAATTTATGTTTATATGTCTATTTTTATGATATATTACAATAAATAATAATTAGACTTGAGAATTGTTTTTTTTTTAAATCAATAACTTGAGGATTTTTATAATAAAATAAAAAACGGGGTCTTTTATTTATATGGTGAATTTAAATTTGTTGATCAACACATTTTATTTCTTAGTGCACCAAACTTAATAATACCTTGCATCATCTTCAAGTTAAAGCAGGAGAGGACAATTCTTTTGCTTGGCAAAGAGGCAATTCCACACCATGAAACTCAAAATTCCACCCTAGCTTTGTTGCTCTTTATTTTCACTTCATGACATTGAAATTCGAGTGCCGAAATTCAATTGAAATCGATAAAAATAAATACAAACTTTAGAACTCGATCAAAATATATTTATAATTTGTTTTTTTTATTCCGACCTCTTAGTTAAATTCTTTTAACTTCATTTTTAATTGCGTGATCAGACGTAACCGACTGACCGACAAAACATAAATTTAAATAAAGAAAAAAAGTGAAAAAGACAATATATAGACATCAAACAAGATCTTAAGAGAAAGATATTAGGTGAAGAAAATTAATCAATGTTTGGGCATAAATTAAAGCTGAAAAGTGACCAAATAGCACAAATTCATATATATATATATATATGAGTTAGAATTCACTTACACACAATGTAAAATTCATAGTTTTACACGTTTTTAAAACGTTAAATGAAAAAAATAAATGGCTGATGTTACTTCTTATTTTCTTCCAAATGATAATTTTCAATTTCACTTATCCAACAATCCAAAGAACGTGTAAAAGTTAAAAAAAATTACACTATGTAACTGAATCTTATCTTATTTTTTTTTCATTTAACGTTCTATAAAAACCGTGTAAAATTCCAAATTTTACATTCTGTATAAGTAAATTCGTGAAACACTCGGGATAAAAAGAAGAAGAAGAAACAGACATGGTTGAAGAAGAAGCCTCTCTCCATATATACCAAATTGTAAAGGGAAATGCCAACCATCTTTTCCCCCTATGCGATGTAAACTTTATTTATTATTAGCTGAATCGAAATTATCGTTTTATTTTTGTAACGTGTAATAATTTTGCTGTTTATTTTAGTAGTATATATTTTATTATTTTTTATATTATAAATCTTTGAGACCATCCAACAATTATTTTCTTATTATTTTATAGTTAATTCAATCATATATAAGTATATTTCTTTAGAATATAAGTATACCTAATAAGGTATATAAGTATAAATAAAAGAATCAATAATGTAGGTTGGTAATTTCTTATCTTGTTTTATTTTATTTTAAGCGGTCGTTGAAAAGCTTTGAGCATTGTTTTTTTTATACAATACAGTTAGGTCCAGTTTGGAACTAATTTTTTATCTTCCATTTAATTAAATTTCCCTTTAAAAATTAATTTTTTAGATTAAGTTTCAAGTTAGATATTAAATAATAGAATAATAAAAATTATGACATAGGACTTAGGAGAATGGTAATACCATAATTTCTTTAAGTTATCTCTTTAATTTTTTATTTTCTTGTCCAAAGTTAAAATTAATTACGAAATTAGACGTTTTGATAATTATTTGATATTAATTGTAATTTTTTAATTCTACAATATAAGTTACAAGACTGTCGAATGTTTTTAATTGATATTTTAAAAATAAAAATCAAATAAATGAACTATAACGTTTTTTCAACTCTTAAGGGTTTTTTTTAAATAGTCTTACGAGTTATGATGATTATAAGGTGGTATATGTTTATATTTTTTCCTTGATTTTTTGATAAGACATACAACTTGCAGACAAAACTGCTCGAACCGAATCTCTTAAGATGAACATAACCATCTTTTTCACTAGGATCATTCGTTTGGGTTCATAAGGTTAATTTTTTTAATAAACTGATGTAATTATATGATATCATTTGTTCATATTTTTTCTTAAATCTTTGACAATACATACCCACCTTACACACACAAATATTCAAATCCGAATCTTCTAAGATGAACATCCTGCAACTCGTTGAATTACATAATATTAAAATTTTTAATTGTGAATATACCAAATAATAATATATTTTTTAAATATTAAATTTAGATATCACGAGTGGGGGGAATTTTCTAGCATGCGACCGCCTAATATACGACTAATATACGGCGTTACCGAAAACATGATAAGGCGTTATCGGAAACATGATAAGGTAAATAATGTATTCGGTAAACCGGTACCGGATATGTTGATTTCGAAAGTATCCATACTTTTTCGAAAGTATCCATATCTTATTCGGTAAAGCGGTACCTTATCATATTTCCGGCAACGCCGTATATTAGTCGTATATTAGGCGGCCGCATGCTAGAACAACCCCGAGTGGTGGGTTTATTTAAAATTTTAAGTGGACTTTTTCATCATCAGAGCTATCAACATCACAATCTAATTAGACAATTTTAGCCTCATTGACAATGGCAATCACTTTGCATAAAAAGGGTAATATCGGCATACCAAGAGGAAAGAAATTCCGCGAGACCCCCACTTTTAAAAAAAATTCAAATCCCAACGGTAATAAAAGTCTAAAACCATAATCTTAAAGGGTTAATTATCGGTTGGTACATAATATTTTTTCTTTTGTGCATAAGTTCAGAGAAAAGGGTAAGTTTAAATTAGATTCAACGGGAAGGAATAGAAAATGAATATTTAAAGTTTTGTGAATATTTTTTTATAATTCTTAAATAAATATCATAAAATGGATTATAGTCTGTATACCAATCAAATAATTAATTTAAAAAACACCAAAAATAAATAGCAACAACAAACTAAAAACTTCAACTTTTGAGATTAAAACAAAATCGAAGAATTCTTTATTTATTTCACGAGTGTCTTTTGTTTGATCATCTTGTTGCTTGTAAAGGCAACGGCTGTGATTCATTATTGGTAGCTTTGAATTCAATTCATGGCCCCACAGACCCAAAATTTACTATATCCACCTTCGTTTCCAACATCTCATAGCTTCACTTTCTCTCTCTATTATCTTTCTTCAAAAATGGGTTCAAAGAACCAGAACAAACCTCCATTTCAACATAACACTACTTGCACTACCACCCCAAATCCCTTTAAAGTAAGTTCCTTTCTTTTTGGTTTTTGAAGTATTTTTCTGTATTTGAATTGTTGAAAGTTGTGAACTTTTCAAAAAAAATTCGATAAAGATTCAATCTTCATGTTCTTCTTGTTAATGGGTAGGTTTTGTTTCAACCCAATTTGGATTCTAAATGGGAGAATTTTTTTGTGTGATTTTCTTGTTAAAGATTCAATCTTCATGGTTTTCTTGTTTCTGGGTATCATTTGTTTTTCATTATGGGGTTTAGTATTATTTTTAAACATTTTTTTTCATTTTCTTGATAGGATTAAATCTAAATGGACTGTTTGTTAGTAAATACCTTTTGCTTGTCATGGCTCATGGGAGGTTTGGATTGGCCATTTGTCCCAATTTTTTTGGATGTTTTCCTTTTCTGGATGTAAAGTTGCAATTTAAATGCTATTTTCATTAATGGGTAATTTAGTTTTACATTCCTTAGAGAACAAAAAAATGGAAGCTGAATCTTTTTTTGGGGTGAAATTTTATTATTATTGGATTTTCAGAAGAAATACATTGCTGATGCGGTGAGTGAAGATAAGGGACAAAGGCTTGGATTCGAAAAAATGGTTGGCACTGCAACTAATGGCCGGCTCCGACTAGCTTTCTCACCTGTAAATGGCTCCCAAGATCTCGGCCCCAATAGTGCGCCTCCGAGTAATGCCGGTTCGGAATGTGGTGGAATCGAGTTCACAAGAGAGGATGTGGAAGCACTAGTGAATGAGAAAATGAAATGCAAGAACAAATTTAACTATAAGGAGAGGTGTGAGAATCTGATGGAGTATATAAAGAGGCTTAGGCTTTGCATTAAATGGTTCCAAGAGCTCGAGGGAGAATACGCATTCGAACAAGAGAAATTAAGGAGTGCTTTGGAATTGACCGAGAGAAGATGTTCCGAAATGGGTATGTTCGATTCATTCACTTTGTTCGATATGATTTATAATGTTATTGGTTGATTCTCTTTCGATGTAAACAAATTATGTTCTTGTAGAGGTGGCTCTAAACAACAAGGAGGAAGAGCTTAATTTGATTATTTTCGAGCTTCGAAATAGCTTGGCTTCCTTGCAAGATAAGCTAGCAAAAGAAGAGTCCGAGAAGAAGGTAAGAATGGTTTTAGCCATAGAATTTTTGTATGTATTTTGGTGTGTTTGGAAAATGAAAAGTGATTAGTTCTTTTGAATATGACAATCAGATTGCTGTGGATTCGCTTACAAAAGAAAAAGAAGCTCGGACTAGTATTGAAAGGTCGCAAGCTACTCTTTCGGAAGAGCTTGAGAAAGTTCAATGCGAGCTTGATTGTGCCAATCAAAGGGTAAATATAAAAATCAAACTTTAATCTTACCAAAGCACCTTGGTTTTCCTTGTTGCTGCATTTGCATCAAGTTTTTTTACTACTGTTAACTCATTGGATTCTTGAACGATGCAGATAGCATCGATTAATGATATGTACAAGCTACTACAAGAGTACAACTCGAGTCTACAGTTTTATAACAGTAAACTCCAGACGGACCTTGATACAGCTCACGAAACCATTAAGCGTGGAGAGAAAGAGAGATCAGCCATAGTGGAGAATCTTCACACCTTAAGGGGTCACCATAAATCATTGCAAGATCAACTCCTTTCGTCTATAGTGAGTTTCGGTGCTTGGGAATGACGTCTTTTCTGTTACATTTTTTTTATCATGTCTAGTGATCTGGCCTTTCTATGGCGTTTTTAGCACAGTGCTTGATTATTAGTTGTCGGAGTTTATACAGTTTAAAAGAAGCTTGAATATTGACATATCGGGCGCCTTCTCTTCTTTCTTTGGGTTAGGCTTCCCAAGATGAAGCTATGAAACAGAAAGATTCTTTGCTGAATGAAGTTGCATGTCTTAGGATGGAGCTACACCAGACCAAAGACGATCGTGAACACTATCAACATCAAGTGCAAAGTCTAACTGCTGACATATCGAAATACAAAGAGTTGGCTACCAACTCAAGCGAATTAGAGGTTACGTTTTGCTTTATATTCACTTTGCTTTCCAACTAGACATGAATATATTCTGATACATGTGTACCTTTTACAGGAAAAATGCTTGTCACAAGGTAATCAAATACAAATTTTGCATGACCAACTAGCAGTTGCAGAGAGGAAATTACAGGTTATTCGTTTACTTTCGAGAAAACTCTTTATAACATTTTAGTCCGTCTAGTTCCTATTATAATCTTGGTTCTTTCCCAATTTTAGATGTCTGATATGTCTGTATTCGAGACAAGAAATGAATTTGAAGAGCAAAAGAAACTCATAAAGGAGTTGCAAAATCACTTGGAAGATGCAGAGTTTAAGCTTATAGAAGGGGAGAAGCTGCGAAAGAAGTTGCACAATACAATATTGGTAATGTTCTAAACTATAACTCGTGTTAACAATACCACAAATATGTTTCCTAACAACTACTTTTTCGGTTGTAGGAATTGAAAGGGAACATTCGTGTATTTTGTAGAGTGCGACCTCAGTTACCCGATGACAGTTCAAGTAATCAGGGGAAGGTTTTCTCTTATCCCACGTCAACGGAATATCTGGGACGTGGCATTGACATGGCACAAAACGGTAATGAACACATTTAACTTATAAAACTATATTAGAGAATGATGTTTGGTTTCATTACCTTAGTTTTGTTTCGACCATTAAAAGCTCATTTGATGCTTGTCTGTTTATCAGGGCAGAAGCATTCTTTCACTTTTGACAAAGTATTTATGCCTGATACGTCGCAAGAGGAAGTTTTCGTAGAAATATCACAACTTGTCCAAAGTGCTCTTGATGGTTATAAGGTTGGTATTATTATTCGTATACGTATATATTGTAAGATTTCCCTAGATACAATAATGTGATAATGGTACGTAGTAGTACGTAAAAGCTTAATTGTGCGTCTGTTTAATCGTTCGACAGGTTTGCATATTTGCCTATGGGCAAACAGGTTCAGGTAAAACCTATACCATGATGGGCAAACCAGGTCAACCAGGGGAGAAGGGGTTAATTCCGCGTTCACTAGAACAAATATTTAAAACTAAGCAAGCTCTCCAACCTCAAGGCTGGAGATACGAAATGCAGGTCTCGATGTTAGAAATCTACAACGAATCTGTTCGTGATTTGTTATCACCAAGCCGGGATTCATCACGAGCTGAAAACGGTACTGCTGGAAAGCAATATACAATTAAACACGATGCAAATGGAAACACACATGTTTCAGATCTTACTATTGTGGATGTTCAAAGTAGCAGAGAGGTCGCATATCTTTTAGACCGAGCTGCTCATAGCAGGTACACATAAGAATCATGCACTCATATGTACACAACTGTTTTTATGACATTTTTGAAAAATAAATGAATAATATAACCTTTTTTATTCGGTTATAATCATGGACTGATGAAGTTTGTTCTTGTCTCATTCAGATCTGTTGGGAAAACTCACATGAACGAACAATCATCAAGAAGTCATTTTGTTTTCACCATGCGGATAACTGGTGTTAATGAGGTACGAGTGCCGATTTTGTTATAATCCATGCAAATATAAAGCCGCTTTGCTCTCGACCATTTGTTCCACGAGCTGAGGCAAGTATTGTAGTCTTAATCATGTATTCATGTTCCTCTTGTCCACCAGAGCACTGAACAACAAGTACAAGGTGTCTTGAATCTAATCGATCTCGCTGGAAGTGAGCGTCTTTCCAAGAGTGGCTCAACAGGGGACAGATTAAAAGAGACTCAGGCAATTAATAAAAGTCTATCGTCTTTAGCCGATGTTATATTTGCACTGGCAAAGAAGGAGGATCACGTACCGTTTAGGAACTCGAAGCTCACTTATCTTCTTCAGGTAAATCTATACACATGCAGCTCTTTGCCTATGAAAAACATGGTGTTCATAGGTCTATCTAACATTTTTCTTAATGCCATGGTTAACCGCAGCCGTGTCTGGGCGGAGACTCGAAGACTCTGATGTTTGTAAATATATCTCCGGAGCCCTCCTCAGTAGGTGAATCCCTCTGCTCCTTGCGGTTCGCAGCCAGGGTTAATGCTTGCGAGATAGGGACTCCACGGCGGCAACTCAACATGAAGACTTCGGATTCTCGTCTGAGCTATGGCTGATCATTTTTCTTTTGCTGCTTTACCTGATTCTAACATAAAAGCGGGGTGTAATCTGTATAGTTAGTCATTGCACTTGTATTTTGTTTACTTGTGCTCTATTACTTGATTTCTTCAACATTTCCATATATGGAGTTAAATACAATATTGAAATCATGTTATTTATTGGTTAGAAATTCTGCAGATTAAAGTTCCATATACTGAAATGGATAATCTCAAAACTGTTAAACAGTCTTGCTGATATACAAAGCTGGTGGTTCTAAATGGTTCATCCTAGCCTTAAATGAGTACTAATGAGTGGTCTCAATAAAAAAAATTATGTTCATCTTAGAAGACTCGGATTCGAACAATTTTATCTATAAGGTGTATGTAATCAAAGAGTTAAGAAAAGTATGAACATGTATTAGTCAACTAGAAAAAAGTTAAAATCTCAACCAAACAATTTCAACAAAATGATTGATACAAACATACATCATTGTCGAGGATAAAAGATAAATATCATCGGTACAAACATAACAATGTATATAACAATGATAATTTAGGGCAACCTTAGGTTATTGTGAAAGTGTATTAATATTCAGTTCGAGAGTTTAAAATAACGGTAGGTCCATAAAATAACATAATAAACAACATCTGAAGAGGCGGCACCAAATCTAATTTTAAGAAAATAGTTTTAAATTTTATTGTTGAATTATAAAAAAATAAATAAGATTATTTTAGGTGAGAAAAAGGTGAAATAACTATTTTAATCTAATTTGTTAAGTTTTAATGGATTATTATCTCATATACTGACGGTGGAAACTTTATATTTCAGAAGTGTGTTAGTTTAGAAGTTTAGGATTTTAGTTTAGAGTTTAGAGGTTAGTGATTTAGATTGTAAAGTATATAATTTAAGTGTTATGGTTAGAATTTAGAATTTAATGTTTAGGTTTAATTTTTAGTACTTAAGGCTAAGGATTTCAATATTGGATTTTAAGCATAATTGTGTAAAAAACTTTACACCACATATATATAGAATAATTGTCCTAACATTATTTAAAAAATGATTTATATCCTATACACTCGTGGTGGAAACTGAAAGTTTCCACAAACGCCTTAGTTTTAAGGTTTAAGGTCTTAGTTTAGGGTGTATGGTTTAGGGGTTTAAGTGTTGATGTTTAGAATTTAAAGATGGTGTTAGTATTTAAAGTTTAGGTTTAAAATTTAGGGTTTGGAGTTTGGGGTTTCGTTTTTATGGTAATATAGTTATGGTTTAAGTTTTAACTTATAAACCTTGAATTATAACCTTAAACTCTAAATTCTTATCAATATCCCTAAATTTTAAACCCATACACATAAACCCCTAAACTCTACGCCTTAAACTAAGACTCTAAACCATAAAATTAAGACACTTATAGAAGCTTTCAATTTCCACCGCCAATTAATAAAATAATAATTCGTTAAAAAATTTAATATGTCATTCTACCACTGAATTTTGGTTAACTAAATAAAATTATTTATACTCATGTGAATTTTTAAAAATTTAAAATTTAACAATCAAATAAATTTAATGTGTTTTTTTGAAAAAAATATTAAAGGATAATAATCCTATTATTAAATGTAAGTTTATATATATCGTATTTTTTTAATAATTTAGTAACTAGTAAGTAGTAATTCATCAAATATAGTAACTAGTAAATGTAAGTTTATATATATCGTATTTTTTATAGTAACTAGTAAGTAGTAATTCATCAAATAAATTTAATGGGTTTTTTTTTGAAAAAAAAATATTAAAGGATAATAATCCTATTATTAAATGTAAGTTTTTATATATATATATTGTATTATCTTTTTTTGAATATGTTGGTGCGATGCTAGGGTAGCATTGTTCAACTTTTTAAGTCTTTTCAAAGACGGCACACACAGCATGACATTACTGGTGCTCAAACCCCGGTCCCAAAGGATGATAAACATCTACCTTTGCCACCAGGACACAAGGGGATATTATTTTAGGAATATAGCAACTAAGTAAGTTTGATATTTTCGTTGATATAATATATTATTTATTATAAATATATATATATATATTACGTCATCATGTAAATCATCTATATTATAGATTCCAATTGAACAGGCTCGCCACCTACCACCAATCCTTAACATTTTCTACCCATTCAGGCATTCACCTCCTTTTTCTTTTCCATGAAAATATAGAGAGAGAAAAAAAACCTTTTTAATAATTTTCTCTCTTCCCAAACAGCACCCACCCTTCTTCAAAGCCGGAAAAATCTATTCAAGCGCTTCAATCTTTCCGGCGGAAATCGAAGTCGGCGGAGAATGGTGTCCCCTGAAAACTCCAATTATTGGTCTCACTTCGATTATACAACCTTGATCGACGATATCCCTGTCCCAGACGGACCCTATCCCGGTTTTTCTTGGTCTACGCAGCCAATCGACGCCCCTTCTAATGTTGTCGGGTACCCCCTAGAAAGTCCCTGTTTTTCTAGTTTTCAATTTGGGTTGGAAGAATTGTTAATTTGACTGATTGGCTTTGTCAGATTATTTTAATCATCTGGGGGATTTAATTTTGTTTTAATATGATTATGTTTCGTGGAATTTTTTAATAAAGTTTCGATTTTGCTCCTGTTTTTTCATGGAAAACGTTATTGGTTTATTTTTATGGAAGATTTAGTGCTGATTGCTGAGAATTGATAAAGTCCTTCTATTCTTCATCTTAGCTAACGGTTGAAATCTCTGAACTTTGGCAAGGAGTCGCTATGTTTCAACCAACCTGTTAAATCTTGCATTTGGTGTTCATTTGTATGTTATGATGCTTGAAAACATAGTTCTTTAGTGCTCATATGGTGAGGAAGATGTGGTTTTTGTATTTAATTCCTGTTCATGATCTCATGTATCATACATTCTACCACTTGCTTGTTTTGAAGACTGAAAATATTTTCTGTTTTAAACTTGAAATACAATTTTCATGAACCAGGTTTTGTGGTCAACTTCATGATGGATTATTGAAATCAAACTATCAAAGCAACGTTATTATTGGAATTTGGAAATAGAGTTAGATTTGGAACAAAGTGCTTGAGGAAGCATGTTATATTAACCTCTTTTTCTCCTTTTTTTTTGGAAACAAAATTTGTTGCAAACTGGAGCTAGTGAGGACTGAGAATGCTGTAGGCTTGTCCCTTTGCAATGGGTTACTGTTTAATAACAGTGTTGACATGCACATGATTAGGCTCCCCCCCTTTTTTTTACTGAACATGAGGTTTTATTCCGTGCTTCTTGAGTCTTTGATATCTCTGTGGAATTAGAATTCTGATCCATTTGGGGGGTAGGAGCATGTCTTGATTATTTTTTTTGGAAAAGATAAGCAGGAGCCTGATTAAGGTCCTCGGTCAATGATCAGCACTCCTGTGTGCCCCTGTATTTGGTGCTTTATCCACCAAACGTTGAACTTTTGAATGAAAGAGAAACCTTTGTTCTGGAATCGCTTATTTTGTAAGGTGATGTATCCTTCATGATCTTTATGTGTTTTGGGGATTTTGATTGCGGCACATTTATAACTTTCATTCCAGCGTAGATCTTCCAATTCTTTGTTTGTTTTCGTTTAACCTTGGCACTCGTGTTGTACTTTATTGGCAAGTTAAATCCTCTTGTTTTCTTTGTCTTTTGTTGATTTTTTTGTGGGGTGAGGGTTCTAACACTGCCTTGTACCTTTTGACTTTGATATTTGTTGGTTTTCTTTTCCTTTCTCAATTTTTCTTTATCGTCCATTTTGATCTGTGCCTAGTGTGGAAATTGATGGCTCATTTGGAGATTTAGATGGTCTGAAGGAATCTGGTTCAAAGAAGAGGTAATGCTCTGTCTTTTCATTATATATATATTGCCCGTTCCACTTTCCCACTTATACCATCGTATGCGTATTTAGAGAACTTTTTAGAACTGGTTTAATAGGTGGAAACTTCTGTGTTGTGGGGCTTAGAATGTTTTTATTGTAGGAATAGTGTAGAAATATTCTAACTTTAGGCCATGAGAGAATAGATAAAAAGAATTATATCTTGGGGCATTTACTTTTGAGCAGCTAAAGCATTTTCATTTGTCTTGGCGTTTAATTGCTGCAAAACAATATATTTGCTCAAGTATGCAGCAATTCATGTCCTTCAATAAGATGATTTAGATGGAGAATCTTCTTGAATATTCCTTTTTGCATTATTTTTTTACATAATTGTCTCTAATCTACAATTCTTTCAATTACAAAACAGAACTGTCTTAAGTGTGATATCAGAGGAATCTTATCTCTTATTCCGTCCGCTTCTGTTGCAGGGTTAGATCCGAATCATGCAATGCATCTAGCTCGAAAGCATGTAGGGAAAAGTTGCGTAGAGATAGGCTAAATGACAAGTACTTGAACTCTCTTCTCTTCTCTTGCCTTTTCTTTGCTTTCTCTTCCCAGCATGAATGTTCAACATTGTGTAAATAACAGGTTTATGGAGCTGGGTTCTATTCTGGAACCTGGAAGGCCTCCCAAAACTGATAAGTCTGCTATTTTGATTGATGCTGTCCGAATGGTGACCCAGTTACGAGGTGAAGCCCAGAAATTGAAGGATTCAAATTCGAGTCTCCAGGAAAGGATTAAAGAGTTGAAGGTGAGGCTGGTTTGAGCCTTTGAGGGTCTATTTTTGGGTGAAATAGTCAGAAACCTTGGCATGCAATTTGCTATTTGGAAACTGTCGGTGTCTCAAAAATACTTAAACAAGCATCCAAGTATTCCCATTACATCATATTAAACTGCATTTCCTATTTTAGGCTGAAAAGAACGAGCTTCGTGACGAAAAGCAGAGGCTGAAGGCAGAGAAGGAAAAGCTGGAGCAGCAACTCAAAGCAATGAACGCACAACCTAGCTTCATGCCACCTGCACCACCGGCAATTGCTGCTGCATTCACAGCAACCCCGGGTCAAGCTCCTGGGAGCAAGTTGGTTCCTTTCATTGGTTATCCTGGAGTTGCAATGTGGCAATTCATGCCGCCTGCAGCAGTTGATACCTCACAGGACCACGTCCTCCGCCCTCCGGTTGCCTAAGCTGGCAACCAGCAATGATTAGGGTTTGCAATTTGATGCCAACAAGGGTATAATAGTCATGTCATTGTTCTGGGTTGTTTTAGTTTTCACTAAGTTCTAACTGGCTTTGTTGGGTGACTGTCTGCAAATGTACAACTATGATTTGGTGCTGGTAATTACATGTAAATTTATAATAAGTTCATATGGAAACCTTAGTTTCTCTTTCTGTTCTAGGTTAAAGGCTAGGTGCTCCTGTATACAAAATAATTTGGTCTGTGGTCAATTTTTATAAATTAATTTTATTTTGCTTCTGCTAAGCATATGAATATCTAATTTAATTATTTCACTTCTTGATAATGTTTGATTCTCTTTTTTCTTGTAAGGCTGCAAAATGCCAAGTCACCTTATCTTTTAAGACATCTTTCAACTATCTCTTTTCAAAAATCATCAATTCAGTACTCAGCCAAAGCATCTTCACATGGCTTCCAATTTTCTCAAACTCCATCTTCAAACCTCTCAAAACCAGACCCAATTCTTCCCCAAGAACCAAAATCACCATTGCCATCTCTTTTTCATAAACCCTAGTGTCTCCCACAAGCACAGGTTCCCCTCTCTATCAATACAAGCAGCCCTTGTTTCCTCTCCAACACCACCCTCTTCCAGAGAAGATGCAATCCTCCAAGCCAAAACATGCCTTTCCACCTGCTTAGAGAAGCCTCTCAACAATCCCAAGCTAGTAGGCAAGCTCAAGAAGCTAAAACAACCCCGGTTTCAAGTTGAAATCCCACTCATCGACGACTCTCCGTCGTCTCTACCTCAATTAGCTCTCGACATCTTCAAAGACATGTTACTCAAAAGGAAAGGCTCCTTAGCTGAGATTTTAGTTCTCTGGCCCGATGCTCGTTTAAAAGAAGCCGGAATCCAAGCTTTTGAATCATGTTCATTGAGCCATATTGAACACATTGACTTACCTTCAATTAACAAAAGTAACAGAATTTCGAGTCCTGCTGAAGTTGCAGTCTTTTTGGCTCCTGAGCCATCTCAGCTCTCTCTTATAAAAGCAATATCCGACAGCTTTTATCCGAAGCCGGTGGTGATTTTCAATCCTAAATGGGGTTCTGAACAAGAGAGTAGTTTTGGTGATCTAAAAGGATTTGTGGGGTCTTTTGAAGTGATTTATTCATTTATGGGATTAGAAGTTAGAGGTATTTTGAGTAAAAGGAAAGGAATGGTTTTCAAGTGTGTTAGAGATGGGGTTTTGAGTGGGGAGCAATGGGCAGTTCTTGTTGAAGAAGATGGTGAATTGAAGGCGGTTTCGAGGTTCAAATCGCGACCGAGCATCGAGGAAGTCGAGAATGTGTTGTATAACTTGATGGCTATCAATTCACCTATTACCAAATCTGCCAAGTTCTTGAGAGATTTGGTCTCTAATGTTACAGGAAAAAAGTAAGTTGACTTGAAATTTTCCAGTCTGTTGAACATTTCCAATGCTGATATGTCATTTTTCCTTTTTGTCATTTTATGAATTGATATATATATATATATATATATATATATATATATTGTCAAATGGACATATCAAGTAGTTGAAGTTGCCTTGTAGCTCAAAAAGGCAGCAAGCTATTATACTAGTTGGTGTTTGATGGTTGAATCCCTGAACTTGATGTTTATAGCTCACCAACCAGTTTTTTTAACCATGAATATTCGAATCCGAAACCGTTACTTACATTGGTATATTTGCAAGCTTTCAATCTGGGGTTATTCATTAAGTATCAAGAATCAGAGATTTTGCATCTTTTTATGGTTTTCGAAAAACAAATAAATACAAAGAGAAAAGAGAAATCATCATATGGGAAGAGCAGCTGAGGGAAAAAAAAACCAGAAGCCTGTTGCTGTTTATGATTTTCAGAATCTGTAATTGAAGGCCTTGGATTTGCAAAGAACTCTCTCCACTTATATGTTTCTCATATACAGACATTGTATATATGTTTTATCATCATTATGGTAAACTCACTATACTCTCAAAAAGTCCTTGTTAAGAAGCCCTAATGTTACACCCCTTGATGAATTTATCCGAGAAATCGATGTACTTAGCCCACAATGGTCGAAGCTGAGGGAAGGCTATATCGAGCCAAGGCTTCGCTCTGCCATTGAAATGGATGACACCGGCTGATTCGACATCAGCTAAACTTGTATTATCTTGGTACCCCAATCCCAACATGTGCCAAAATGGATCAATCACATGGACATGCCCATAGAATGCAATTAGACCAGGGGGTAATGTTCCTAGTTGCCACAAACTGAGGTCTGATTTGAAGTTCTGCACGAAAAATCGAATTAATCAGCACAATAAAATCGAGGTATATACGCATATATGTATGTATGTATGTATATATGTGCGTGTATATTACCTCTTCAAGCCAGTGATAGTATGTGAGGCTAATATTTGTCTTCCTCCAAGCCTCGAGATCGAATATGTTCATGCCATATGCCCATGCACATTCATTGGGATCGAAATTCTGTGCTATCAAAGGGTGGGAGAAGTTGAGATAGCTCTTGAACCGCTTCGACATGACGAACGAATCTTCACCCCTACATGTCTCCACTGCTCCATTAACTTTTCCATCCATATCGATATCCCATAGAGGTGAAAGATCGGTTTGAATCACGATGTCGTCGTCTAGGAAGACTACCTTGTTAAGGCTTGGAAACAACTGCAAAGAAAACCGAATTGAGAAAGGCCATTACTGTTTGGACTATATCTTCCTTTTCCATATACTTAAACTAACAAGATGTAGTGTTATATATTACCTCCGGTAAATGTATCCGAATGTGATTCATCAAGGAGTTGTACTTAGGACTCAATGCTTGTAGTTTTGCGGCGATAACTTGAGGCTTCTCGGTATTATTCGCTACAATTGCAGACGATCCCCCTCTGAACTGTGACCTTACTCTTTGATCTTTTTCCATTGCTTCCAAAACAGGTATCTTCCCTTTTGAAAGCCAATCGAATTGATGCAAAGCCTTAACCTCTATTATAGCAGGATCTAAAGGATGCAATGAAAACCAGGCCTGCATAGGGGAGTAAGTTTTCCTATCGGTTATAATGTGTAGCACGAATTTTTCGGGGTGTAACGCGTTTTTAACGAGTGATTTTGCCACAACTGAGGCTGCAAGCACATTATCCGAGGCAAGGACAAAGTGGAAGTAAGAGTTATCAACAAGGGCCGGGACAAGTTCAGCTGAAGGGAGTTGGAGGCGAGCGGCTGCATTGTTCGAGTGTTCGTTAGCTAGCTTTAGTGCTAAGCAATGAAGCTGTTTTGGAATGCTGCTCGATGCTACGTGACGGTACAAATATTCTTGGATTTTGGCTGTTCTGGTTCTTTGTTCAAGTAGAACTATCTGAAAAAAAGAAAAAAACAATGTCCATTAGCTCCAATGATCTCTTGTATGAAAAATATAAAGGGGAGAAAAACAGAACAATTGAAGTGAATACCATTTCCCTGAGCCTTAGAGCAAATGTTTTTGCATCTAATCTGCTTTGTTTCATTTCAGACATGAACTCTTGTAATGTCTGAGGAACATCAGTTTTTCCTTGTACTTCATCTTTGCTTACAGGTTCATCTAGGATTTGGTACATCACCTCTGGGACCTATTTCAACAAAACCTCAAATTTCATTTTAAATAAATAAATAACTATTTGAAGAAAAAAGAAGCAAATGTTCAATGAAATAATTTGTTAAATATTAGAATGAGTTTAGGAATTTACATTTGATTCAATCCTTCTTCCCAAGATCCTTGGTCCTAGCCTTTTTCCCAAGCAACCTACCATAAACACAAAAGAAAACAGTAATTAATTAAAGAAAAACCAGATAAATCATCATTATTATAGCTTTTTACCATTCTTTTTTTTTTCTATCTGAAGTTGTCTTTTATGTATTTGGTGCCAAAATCAAGAGTGTTAATCAACCGACCATATACAGGAAAAAATATTTTTTAAGTATTTTCACATGCTAATAGTGATCATTGGGAAATGAACATACATGCATACATAGTTACATACACACACACATATAGATAACTTTGTTTATTATCCTATATGGTTTTTTTATCTGATATCTGCAACATTTGGAATTTGAATTGCTTTGTTAATGCATTATGCAAAACTTCTCAAAATCTTGTAAAAACATGATATTACATTCTCCATGAACTCTTACCAATGGTGGAACACTTGGAATGATCTCCATCAATGCTGTCAATAGTCGACAAAACGAAGACAAATCGAAGAAGGAACGTGACGAAGAGAAGCGAATAGAAAAGCATCCGATACGAAACCCTCCTGGAACCAACTTTCACTTTGATGAACTCTCTAACACCTTTCCCAGGAAGCACTGTTACATGTCTCAAACTAGGAGAGATGTGAAGCTGCATGTTTACTGTCTTTGTTTTGTCTTAAAAAAGACACCAAAACACCAACAAAAAGGAAAAACAAAACAAAACCCCCTGTGGGATGATCCTCTAACAGTTCATTTGAGTAATGGTATGGAGATGGAGTTGCAGAAGAAGAAGAGGATGAAAAGGCCAAGTAAGGAAAATGGTGTAAAAAAGGGAAGGGATTTAAATTGTAGCTGTCATTCACCTAACCTTGCTTAGCATAGAGGCTATATATATACATACATAAATATATATAGATTGAGAAGAAGGGTTGGTTGTTAAGGAGAAAAAGACATGGGACTTTGTTCTTGTTGAGGTTTGGAGGTTTGGCTTGGTTTTCAAGTAGGGAAGTTGAGAGATCATCAGAAATGGAAACTTCATAGAAAAAATTGAAAATCTTTGTTTGGTGCTACTTAGCTTTGCCTCCACATGAAGGTTTATGTTATCACATTCATAAATAAATCAAATTAAAAAAAGAGAGTATAAAAGCAACTTTTAGTCCCTGAATTTGATATTTTTTCAATTTAGTCCATGAACTTTTTTTGGTACACAACTCCCCGAACTTAATATCTTTTCCCATTTTTAGTTCTCCTGATTACGCTACACACTCTCGTAGTGCCACATCATTAAGATGACAAAAATCCAAGAGCAAAGATTAATATGGACAAAAAAGTTCATGGACTAAGTTGGGAAAATTACAAAGTTCAGGGACTAAAAGTTGCTTTATCCCTAAAAAATCAGAGTTTGACAATACAGAATTTCTCAATGGAAAGTGACAGTCTCTTGCAACTGGGGGTTGAAATCAAAGGGGCTTTGGTTGTTGGAATGAAAACTCAGCAACATCTACTCCATTTTTTTGTACTGTATACAACATTTTCATTAGCCAAAGTATTAACTTAATCTCATTTTAATTATACTTTTAGTGATGATTTATATTAAACCTACATAGAAATGATTTGAAAGATGCTGTTTCCTTGTATGAAAATTATGTTTAACTACAATTTTTTTTATAAAGGTGAAAGCTATAACTCCACCTTATAAAAAAAATTAAAAAGAAAGATATAAATTTACATCACCTGGTCAAAGAACACCTATTTACCTTGCAAAACAATCATAAGAAATCATGACAATTTGACCATACAATTTAATACATAAACATGTTAAAATATATATAAACATTATTACTTGTGTGTCAAAATGTCATATTGCAGTGCTTCAAAATAGAAATTTTCAAGTTTTTGTCTGTTTTTTCAATGTATGAAAACCCCATTTTGGTGCAAACATGGCATTGCTTACAATACACTTCTTTTGCTAAGCTAAAAGGTAAAATCAAGTTGCTGAAACAAGAAAACTTACTCCAAGAATTACTATTTACTGTTGTAAAAAGAATAGGGTGAAAAAGTGAAAGAAACTTGTTACTTAATACTTATCATGTTGCTATAATCTCATTCTTTCATAAAAACACAACACATTACAGATCACAACCAAGTATTGGTCTGTTATTCACAAAGTTTTAACATATGAGAAACCTAACAACATAGGTATCCACAAATTCAGCATATTAGGACAATTCGAACTAGTTGCTTCGACGTCGGTGTGAAGTTCAGCAAGTGCAGCACCGGTTTCAGTCACGGTGTCAAGAGAGCCAAATGTCACGGACTTACACGGATTGAGCTTGAGAGAATAAGTCCGTGACACAGAGCTGGTTCTACATGAAAGCCGGGCATTTTCAGGACTTATCTAGTGTACAAGGAAGAAAAGAATTGACAGAAATCCTGGGAAAGTATATCTGGAAACAAGAAAGATAAATATCTTTTAAAAAAAATGCAATTTCTGGACTTTCCAATACAGGGGTTAGTTCCTAATCAAGAGTGATAACTCCAGTTTTGCCTGGCATGGCATCCGAGCTTCATGCATATGCAGCTCAGCTTCTGCAATATACAAATTTGCGTTTTTTTTCCAAAATGGAGAATTTTTATTTAAGGCCCTTCAAAATTGCAAAGTTGTAAGTTAATGCAATGATTAGATTGCATTTTAGTCCAAAAATGATAAAACTTTAGTTTAATCCCTTCCAAAATTATAAAGTTATAAGCTAATGTATTGGTAAAATTCTATTTCGACTCTCTTAAATTTTATAATTCATTTTTACACTTCCCAAAAATATTCTCACTAAACTCCTAAGTCCAATACAAATCTTAAACTCAAATGGAAGGCATATTAAATGTGCATATGATCCCATTGCTGACAAATAGCCAAGAGATATACAAATGTAATCCCCAACATAGCAATATGTCTCAAATTATTATTATTATTATTATTATTATTATGGAAAATACTTTGATGCACAAGCTGTGTAAACTTTAGTTTACACAAGCCCTTTAATTTTAGGGTTTAGGGTTTAGGGTTTTAGTTTAGGGTTTAGGGGTTTAGTATGTAGGGTATATAATTTAAGGTTTATGGGTAGAATTTAGAATTTAGAGTTTAGGATTTAGGGCTTAGGTTTTAGGTTACTAGGGTTTGTGATTTAGATTTTAAATTTTATAAAAGGAATGTGTAAAAAAAATTTACACAGCTTGTGCATCAAAATAAAACCCTTATTATTTATGTATTTTTTATGTTATTAAGATTTCTTGTACCACATTTGTGTTTTAGAGTGTTTTTTAAGTTAAAATGTTGACCTATCATTGAACAAGAAGAAAAATATACAAGAGGTGAAGTCGAAACTCGAAAAAAATTAGGTTAAAAAATCCCAGAGAAACATCAAACATGCAAACTAAAAAGAACAAGATTAGCATAAAACCAAAAAAAATACATTGAGACCAGAGAGAAACCAAATAAAAACACCACAATCAACGAGAGCACCGAAACACAGAAGCCAACAAAGTCTTTCTACAACTACATGTTAAATCTGAAGCAACGAAACACATTATAATTTATATTTAAACATTTGTATTATATTTTAATTACCATTACTTTTTAAATAATTCAATCACAATATTCAAATCTAATAACTTTATTGGGGTGAAACATTAAATAATAATAATAATAATTTAGGGTGTGGGGACAACAATTTTGACATTCCAAAGCATGCCAATATGTTTGGTATGAAATGTTCAATGTCGTAGACAAAGTCTCAAAATCATAGAGATGTTCATTTTCAGTATCTTAAATACTGGTTACTCGGACTTTTAGGTGTCACTTTTTTTTTTTGCCCATTCTCGACTCATTTTAATTGGGTACCCGTTATTCAAGTATTCGAAAAATCAGATAACAGATACCAAATGTTTTTTTTCCCCTACAATTTCTATATATTTACTGTTTTTTTAGTTTAAACATATCTTAAATTTAAAAAATAAAAACCATCTCTTTACTTCTTTTACTGTTTTTTAATTTAAACGTATCTTAAATTTTTAATAATTTTATATATAAATTAAATATATATTTAATAAAAATGTAATATATTTTAAAATTTTAACCGGGTCATCGGGTACCCGATAAGGGACATTCCTTCGGCCCGATCCCGACCCAGGAAAATGTAATTTTTAGCGGGTCAAGTACTCGACCCGGGAGAAAAAAAATTCGGATAATTACCTGGTTATTTATGTTTAGGTAGTCGAGTAGTTGGGTCGAGCATTTTTAAACACTCCTAACTAAAGATACTCGTCTTACCTTATTTTATATAAATTCGAATCTCGATATGAGAATGCAATATCTATATTTAATAAAAAAATCTCAAAATCATAGATTAAAGATGGTGGATTCATCTATTCAAAAATAAAAACTCGTGGATTCAAACACATTAATTTTGACTGCAATAAAAATAGTAAAAAATTAGATAAAAATAATTATAAAAAACAAAATTTATTGATATAATTTCCAATGTTTTGAACACATGGATACTTTCCTTGCTTAAGACGAACCGACAAATCAACTCCTGACACATTGCAAGATCCAATGCACCTTTGCAGCAGCCCATCTCTCGCATGTGCCATCCATGGACTCGCACGTGCCACTTCCCTCCTTTCCCTTTTGCTAAGATTCCCCCACCTGGAATCGATTAAACCAAAAAGAAGAAGAAACTACTCTGCCTCCGTTAATCTTAAAACCCCTAAAGAATTAGGGGTTTTCTCGCACAAATTTCGAATTCGAGTCCATTTTTCATGAATTTATCAGTCTAGATTTAGCTCTCTACAAAGTTTGAGGAGGATTTTCTGTTTTTCTACTTTGTTTTTGCTTGTTCGATCTCGAAATGGAGTCGATTTTAGCTCGAGCATTGGAGTACACTTTGAAGTACTGGCTTAAATCTTTCTCCAGAGATCAGTTCAAGTTACAGGGCCGTACGGTACAGCTTTCCAATTTAGGTATGAGTTTTTGAGCTTTGGATCTAAAATTTGGCTTCCATTTCATGTTTTTTGATTTATTAATTTTGGATTTGATAGATATAAATGGCGATGCGTTGCATGCGAGTATGGGATTGCCGCCTGCTTTGAATGTGACGACAGCAAAAGTTGGAAAATTGGAGATAATTGTGAGTTTCTACTTTGTTTTTTTTTCTTTCTTTTTTCCCTTTTTTAAGTTGGAATTTATAGTGTTTTTTGCTTGTAGCTACTATGAATTGTGGAGAATTATTTTCATTTTTGCTATCTTTGTGTTACTATGTTATTTGATATAACTGATGCTTAATTTTGGATTTGCTGTTATACATATGATTTTCTCTACTCTTAAATGGAAAATTCATATATGCATGCTCAACTCGAACTATATCGGGGATAGATTTTGATCTTGAAATACTTGAAACACAGTTGACATTGTCCTCCACTTTTTTTTTCTTGATTCTTAGCTGCTTATGATCCTATTTTTCTTGAACTTATACTTCTTCTCTAAATTATTTTTTTGGTAGCTCCCCTATGTCAGTAATGTACAAATCGAGCCAATTGTTGTGCAAATTGATAGGCTCGATTTGGTTCTGGAGGAAAATTCTGATGTTGAATCTCCTAGGAGCTCAAGCAGGTAATGTAGATTCACCTTCAATGTTATGTTTCACAACTAAGATCCCATTTGTAACTTTGTAGTTTGGCATGTTGCACTGTTCTTAAAAGCAACTTGTATCTGCTTTTATGCTTGCAGCATGCAGTCTTCCACCAGCACAGGGAAGGGTAGTGGTTATGGGTTTGCTGACAAGGTTAGATAATTTCTTTGGTAAACTTGTAGATTACTGTTTTCCTTGGAATGCCAAACCATTTATGGATTTAAATGTTGCAAGGCTAGCACCTTTGTAGTGCCTACTACCTCTCCAAGTTGCTGTTTCCCTATATTATAATTTTGAACTATAATCAAATCTTGAGCTTACGTCAAATAATAGAAATCTGAATTTCCGTAAGTAAATCTACAAAATTCCTCAATTGGTTGAATTACTATTTTATGCATGTCATTAAAAACATGGAAAAGGGTTTAGATACAAAATGCTTCATGTTTTGTCCTTTTATTATTTTCAGATTGCAGATGGAATGACTCTACAGGTTCAGACAGTCAATCTTCTACTTGAAACTCGTGGCGGCACCCATTGTAAAGGGGGGGCAGCTTGGTAAAATATATAAATTTTTTGTTTTTTATGCTAATTCTTGGGCACAAACTATCTGATTGCTTGCATGGTCAGTTGACATATGCATACAATCTATTTATTTGTACTTGGTTGTTGCAAGACCCTTCTTCTCTAAGCTAGACTTGTCTTCTTTTGTGGCTGTCATTTGTTCTAATGGTTATTAACAGAAATTAACATAACCTACAAAGAATTTGCTGAACAATGCACACTAAAAGAAGAAATTATCTTATAATAAGAGTGACCCTTTTTCTTTGGAGGTTTATTATGTTTATTCATTTCTTTTAACCACATATGATCTTTTTACCAGTATAAGAATCCCTTGGTTTTGTTACAGATATATATTTGAAACCAAAGACTTCTAATCAAAGTGCATTCAGCTCCTGTATTGCCTTTATTTTTTCGGAAATTGCCGTCTCTGAAATTTTGTCAATGTCCAAATATGAGATTATTGCAAGGGTTCAGTGCACTTTTCATTACAAGTGACCTCACCTTTGGTAGAAGAGTAAAATTTATGAACATTTTACATCTTTGCATGATACATTGTCTATTCTGCATCTATTTTTTGAGGGAAACGAGTTCTTCATTTTGTTCTTTATCGGTGAACATCTTGTTGGATTTCAATATTTGCACTCTTTACATATAAATTACTAAAATATCTTAATCATTTTTTTGCTTTTTGTGCGCTTCAAGTGATTAATTTATTCCAATACCAAATTTCTTTTATGGCCAATCTAACTTGTATGGATCTCATACCTTGTTGCATTGCATTTCTTAATCATATTTTGCGTTTTTTCAGGGCACCACCCATGGCATCTATCACGATGCGCAACATTTTACTATATACTACTAATGAAAATTGGCAGGTAATTTGTTGTGTATTATTGTCATAATATTTTTAAATGTTTTCTCAAGTATAAATGCATATTTAATTTTTTTTTTCAGGTTGTAAATCTTAAGGAAGCACGGGATTTCTCCACAAACAAAAATTTTATATATGTTTTCAAGGTAACATATAGACTTGTGATTCCTTATCTTCCTCCATGTATATGTGTGCATAAGGGTATGAACATTCCTTACTGCAATGCCTTATGTTAAATGTTTTATCCTTTTGATCTATATATTTTGTGCCTTTGTTTTTTGTCATCAGGAGTATATTTAAGCTGTTTTTGTCATCACAGTGTCTAATGATGTTAAATTCTTTTCTTCCAGAAACTGGAATGGGAATCTCTATCTATTGATCTCCTGCCTCATCCGGATATGTTTAGTGATGCTAATTTAGCACGTTTTCAAGTGGGATCAACTCAAAGAGATGATGATGGTGCAAAGCGTGTTTTCTTTGGTGGAGAACGATTTCTCGAAGGCATATCTGGAGAGGCTTATGTAAACAAATCATACATTTTCTATTGATTTTCATGAATTTTATGTTATTTTAAACTGTTTTCTGGTGGTGAATAGAGATTCTGGTTTTCAGGATGTCTTTAAAACTCTTACTTTTTTCTCCCTTTAGATCACTGTTCAGAGGACGGAATTAAATGTTCCACTAGGCCTTGAGGTTCAGTTACATGTTACTGAGGCGGTTTGTCCTGCATTAAGTGAACCAGGTAATAAGGTAGCCAGTTTTCTAGCTGCTTGTTTCACCATTTGAATTAAATATATGGTACTGACAAAGCATGAAATTGTGGGACAACCATGTGAGCAGGGCTCCGAGCTCTTCTCCGCTTCTTGACTGGATTGTATGTATGTCTAAATAGAGGAGACGTGGATCTAAAATCTCAGCAGGTTTTGCCTACTATCATTCACTTCATATTTCTTTATCTTCTTATTAACTTGTTATGGGCAACTTTTACTTAGTTTTTCCTCTCTGACCTGGCAGCGATCTGTTGAATCAGCTGGACGGTCTCTAGTTTCCATTGTTGTGGACCACATATTTCTTTGTATCAAGGACACTGGTTTGTTTTCCCTTTTTTTCACGCATGGTCAAAGCCATATTTGAATAACCAGTTGTGTATTCATTTAGTGTAGCGTATAACAGTCTTAGACCTAAACGGAAGTTGAAGCTAAAACCAAATAGAGTAAACTGGTAGAAATGTGAGTTGGGAGGAATATTGTTCATTAGTTAATTGCAAACAGGGTAGAGCAAACGGTGTACTCTCTTACACCTACCCTCTTCTATCCTCAACCCAATCATACTACTAATTATTTACAGTAACTTTTCCCAACTGTTTGAATTTACTTGCAGAGTTCCAACTTGAACTTTTGATGCAGTCGCTCCTCTTTTCTCGGGTATTTTTTCTATGAAACTTTGATCTTTTTAACATAATATCAACTTATTTTACTGTTTAAATTCTGGTTTTATAGATATATCTTATTTTAAATTTCTGCTAGAAAATTCTTGTATGATTATAACTTTTATCAGATTTTATGACTCCGAGAAAATTTAAAACTAAAAGTTGTATTTTAAAAAGCCCTAACTAGGAAGGCACCAGTCTTTTTATATAAAAAATTTGAAATATAAATGATACAATATTGTCTTGTTTTGAGATAATATTTTCATGGTGATTGAAGGCTTCTTAATTTGATTTAAAAACAATCCTAGATCTTTGACACAATCTCTATTAGTAACTTCTGATTGCTCTTTAGCACACCTAGCTATAAGCATAACCTATCGTTTACTTTGTATTATCTGCTCAAAGTTAATTATTTTATTTGAAAATGGTATGAACATCATAATATTTGCTTCCATGCACTTCCAAGACTGTTGTTGTGGTGGGATGTAGACAATCTTATGTTAGAATGTTCTGTTCCTGCAGGCCAGTGTCTCTGATGGAGAAAGTTCTCGTTTTTTGTCTAAGGTTATGGTCGGCGGATTGTTTTTGAGGTAAATTTTGTTATGTTTCACTTCTCCAATGATCTGGCTGTGGTTGATTCAGACTAGCTTTGGTCTCCTATTATTGCTTCTATATTTGGAGGTTTAAGCATCTTTTTGGATTTCCTTTCTTTTTGGGTATCATCACCTGATACCTTAAATTATTGTTAATTTTAAAACAACTTAGCTTTACTGTTATGATCAGCAGATATAGCTTCTGAAAAGCTGGAAATTTTAGCTAAAAATGCCATTTATTATCTTTGTGGTACTTATCTGAGTCATTTGAAATATTTTTCCCTCTTGATGTTTTAGTATACTATGCACTATCAGGTCAAGAGTTTGATTTTTTTTCCCGCAGAAGAAATTTTCGTACTATTTTTTTTCTTGAGCTTAGTTTGTAACTTTGAATTTGGGAAATGATACTCTTGACACATGATACTGACATGAATCTATATCTGAATCACTCAGAGTCATCTTTTCTTGCTTTTTCATCTTCATTTTTTGAGGTATTACTGTTTATACTGAATTTAACATGTCAGTGGTATGATGCAGGGATACCTTTTCACGCCCTCCCTGTACTTTAGTGCAGCCATCTATGGAGGCTGTTGCTGATTCTTGTCTTCGTGTCCCTGACTTTGGTATCAGTTAGTTATTATTTTATGTTACATGGAAAGTGTCCTCATGTGAATGTAATATAACACGTTTATAGTATAGATTACTAGAATTTATGTTTCTATTCTTTTATATTGATTATCAGGTAAGGATTTTTGCCCTCCTATATATCCTCTGGCTGAGCAGCAATGGCAGTTAACTGTGGGTGTTCCTTTAATATCCCTCCACTCTCTTCAAGTCAAGCCCTCTCCACTTCCTCCATCTTTTGCTTCACAAACTGTAATTGATTGCCAGCCTCTTATGGTATGATTTTATGACTATGAGTGCGCTACACAATTACTTTCATCCTATTATATTATCATTCCCTACTCATTCTCTTTTTACCATTCATTATTCAGATACATCTTCAGGAAGAATCTTGTTTGAGGATATCTTCCTTCTTAGCTGATGGAATAGTTGTCAATCCCGGTTCTATTTTACCAGATTCTTCAGTGAATTCCCTCGTGTTCACTCTCAAGGAGTTAGATATTAGTGTTCCTCTGGACATAAGCAAATTGGATAATCCTGGTGGCGGAGAGAACCATATCATGCAAAAGTCGTTTGCTGGAGCTAGGCTTCATTTTGAAAAGTTGTTTTTCTCGGAGTCACCATTACTAAAACTGAAGTTCCTGAACCTGGAGAAGGATCCTGCTTGTTTCTCTCTATGGGATGGTCAACCTATTGATGCGAGCCTAAAGAAATGGACTGCTGGAGCAGCACAACTCAGTTTGTCTTTGGAAACAGCTGCTAGCTTAAGTGGAGTTCAAAGTTCTCGTGGCTGGTCTTCAGACTTGTGGAGGTGCGTTGAGCTGAAAGAAGCTTCTGTTGAGTTAGCTATGGCATCTGCTGATGGGAACCCATTAACAGTTGTGCCTCCACCAGGCGGTGTTGTTAGAATAGGGGTTGCTTGTGAACAATTTACATCCAATACATCAGTTGAACAGTTGTTTTTCGTTTTGGATCTCTATGGGTATATTGGTAGAGTTAGTGAAAAGATTGCAGTGGTTGGGAAGAATAAAAGACCACAGAGAAACAAGGATGATATTTTAGAGGGAAGACTGATGGAAAAAGTTCCTAGTGATACTGCCGTAAGTTTAGCAGTAAATGTCCTTCAGCTCAGATTTCTCGAATCATACTCGTTGGATATTCAGGGGACACCTTTAGTTCAGTTTATTGGAAATGATCTGTTCCTTAAGGTCTCTCACAGAACTCTTGGTGGTGCTATGGCTGTTTCATCTACTTTGCGTTGGGAGAATGTTCAGGTGGATTGTGTAGAGACAGAGGGAAACATTGTACACAATAATGGAACGATGTTAGATTCAGTTGAAAATGGTTCTCTGGTAACTGGGAATGGATTTTCTCCATTAAGAGCTGTATTTTGGGTACACAACAAGCAGAAGCGCCTATCAAGTGGAAAAACTTCAGTAATTCCATTTCTGGACATAAGCATTGTGCATGTCATTCCTTTTGATGAGAGGGACAAAGAGTGTCATAGTTTAAGTGTGTCAGCTTGCATATCAGGTGTGCGCTTAGGTGGAGGAATGAATTATACTGAAGCTCTGCTACATCGATTTGGAATTATTGGGCCTGATGGTGGTCCCAGCATGGAGCTTTCTAAGGGCATAGAGAACTTATCATCCGGGCCACTGTCAAAACTTTTAAAACCTGCAGCTTTCATTGATAATGATCTTGTGGATGGTATGGGACATAATCTATTGTGATTTTTTTAGTTAGTTACTCTTCTATAACTGTCTGTAAAGTTTTCTCTGGCATTTTACTCTTGTAGTTTAAACCACAAATGCCTTAAATTTTATCCAGGTGGAACCTTGGGAGGGGTGAAAGATGATAGTTTTTTGCACCTGGGACTGCCGGATGATGTGGATGTATCCGTTGAGTTACGGGATTGGTTATTTGCTCTTGAAGGTGTGCAAGAGATGGCTGAAAGGTGGTGGTTTGAGAAAGAGGAAGCCTTGGGCAGAGAGCAGAGGTGTTGGCACATGACTTTCCGAAGTTTGCAAGTTAAAGCAAAAGGTAGTCCGAAGGATGTGCCAAACGGAAAAGGGATTTCAAATAGAATACGGAAATATCCTGTTGAGTTAGTCACGGTAAGAATCTTTTCACTTACTTATCTTGCCCTGGTCCTTCTAATGGTAATTTTATTAGTTTAGAAGTTATTAGAACCAACATAATTACTTTCTAAAAAGTGAAAAAAATGCTTGCAGGTTGGTGTGGAAGGCTTGGAGACCTTCAAGCCTCAGGCACAGAAGGGCATCCTTCAAAATCCATCATCTGCAAACGGCTTCAATGAAAGTTTTGAGATATTAGGAGGGATAAATCTTGAAGTTCATATGTTGATATCCGAAGATAATGTTGAGAATGAAACGGTCGACTGGGTGGTGGAAAACTTGAGATTTTCTGTCAAACAACCGGTAATTAGATCCTTCTTTTGAAGAAGTTGATTACCGATAATAATGGTCAATCACTCTTTACTAAGGTTTCTTTCACTCTGTAGATTGAGGCCGTTGTTACCAAAGATGAACTTCAGCACCTTGCTTTCTTATGCAAGTCTGAAGTCGATTCAATGGGTCGTATAGCTGCTGGAGTCTTGCGGCTACTCAAGCTGGAAAACTCGCTCGGCAAGGATGCCATTGATAAACTTAGCAACCTAGGTAAGTTTGATTTGGCAAAGTTAATTTTATTTTCATTTAAAATGCAACATACTACCCGGACCTTTTGTATGAGTTGGAAGTTTTAACAACTTGTAGGGATCGAGGGTTTTGATAAGATTTTCTCATCGGAAAAACTCAACCGAAGAATCAATGCTGGAAGTACCGAGCAGTCTCCATCAAAAGTGATCAATGAAGACCAGCACTCAACTATGGCTTTGCTCGAGGAGACAGTCCTGGACTCACAGGCCAAGTGCGCCGCTCTAGTCACCGAATTATCTAATTCGGACGGTTCGGATGATAATCACATTAGGAATGTTAAAGAACTGAGACAGAAACTAGACAGAATGCAGAGTTTAGTGGCGCAACTGCGAGGTGAGATGTGAAATAGAGCAATTTTGTTCCCATTCTTTTGTTGTAAAACTTTGGATGGCATTATATAGTTTTACTCAATTCTTTCTGTATATAGAAACAGAGATATAAATACAAGTGTGAGTTTAGTTTAGTTTAGTTAAGCATCAAAGAAAGCTGATTATCGGCTTAATCTGAGATTTTGTATTTGAAGATGACAATTTTTCTTATAAACATTAGTCGGATTTAAATTTTAATTAAATTCAATTTTTATTAATTTATTTGGATTCAAAGGAATATCTTTACTTCCCTTAGGAGTAGGAAGTAGAACTGGGGGAGAAAAATCCGACTCTCACTGACTTTGAAATTTTTTTAAATTAAGTTTATAAAATGAAATTTGAATGGATTAGATTTTAAGTTCGAGTCGATGCTCACTGTCACGCCAGTAGATTTTCGCTACCTGGAACGTGCGGCCTTAGTAAATGTTCTTAGACAAACGACTAAGTAAGTCTGAAATCTTTTTCCGAAAGATCGTAACTTCCAAGTCTTACAAGTACAAGATCGTTTTAAGGGAAAGCAATCAAAAGAGAAAGGCAACAAGAACAGTACAAAGAACGCTAAGAATGCTACAGAGTGTATCCATTTTTCGCGATTCCTGACATGAAAAGTGCGATCGATCCCGATAATACGGGAGGCCTCCGTGCTGGTGTCTCGTAGGAGAATGTTTAGAGCACATATTGAACTGATGAGTGAGGAGTCAAACCCTGCTTGTAGGAACCATCCATCAAAACATTTCCTATGGAAAAGAGAAGTTGTACAAGATGTGGAGAAACAAAGGATTGCAATGGCACCAGCAAAACAGTGAAGAACCCTTCGATTCTCCTCCTAAACAAGGCCTACCACTGCACTTAATAGACCGGCAAAGAGCTTAGCTATTGCTCCGATGATCAATCGATATCGAAATCCGATGCCGTTGTTGCTGCTATCGAGAATGGAAAAGAAGTTGTGGAACAAGATCCACACAATGAACTAATTTGAAGACATTGTTTCCTAGTAAAACAAAACAGGATCTGGCCTGAATTACTATATTTAAAGACCAGAAACATTGGATTCCATTTTTACATAGTTTAGGTCAACATGTCCTGAACTTTGATCAGGTCAATTAAAAATCTTTTTTATAGCAGAAAAAAAACACCTAATAAACTCATCTAACCAAGCAAAGTTACAAGGAAACTTCACATGAAATCTCTCATTTTCTAGGCAAAAAATCTGGGAAATTTCCTGGAAAGGCAACCTCAAAGCAAATAAATAGAAAAACACCATTTCAAGTGGGTCTAGTTGAACAAATTGCAGCAAATATGAACCATTCATTGCAGAAGAAGACTAGGCAAATTTCTTGTTATCAGAAACAGAAAATCAATGGCTTCCAATTTCCATTGCCAAGAAAATTAAAGAATCACTAGTTGTTTTCACTAACTAAAATTTTCTCATAAATCACAATACACCAACAATCTTTTCTTCTACTTCTGCAAATACAAAGATGATAAAAAAACATTTGAAAAAGAAAAACAAAAACAGATGGACCGTAAAACGGACATGAACCGTACAAAAAACTCATCAAAAATTAAGCAAACTGAACACCAAAAGATTCACCAAAGCTCCCATCACTAAACAAAAACTACACATCCTTGGAGCCATAGACTTAAGCCTGATCCCTTTTTTTGTAACCTTAATACTACCACTATCGTTGACCATCACATCCGCTCCTACACTAATCCTATGCTTCTTTGTATACCAAAACATGATCTTAAACTTCACCGACGTCGACATATCCACCCGGAAAACCCCCGTCCCGTTGCCGGAAACCGCCCGCAAAGCCACCGCCGTGTTAGCGGTCCCCGTACCATCCTTTTTAGCATTCTTTTTGTGACCCTGGTAAAACGCCGGCACCAGAACGTTGCCTATGACTTGAGTTCTGTTCGGAGAATCGAAAACCGTGACGTTCACGGTATCATACTTGATCCCTTTATCTTTGTTGGGGTTGTCTAGCTTTAACGTGAGGTTTAAGGTAGCATCGGCTGTCTGGTTTAGGGTTCTGTTGAGTGAAGGCAAGTAGAATTTTTCAATGGAACATTTGGGGTTTGAAGTACGTAGACTTAGCCACATGAACAGTGCTGTTAGACCCAAAGTGAAAACGAAGCTACAACAACACCGGCAACATCCTCCGCCGGAATCCGGCATGTTTTTCCGGTGACTGATGAGTGGTTTTTGTTGCAGAGGGTGTTTATCAGTTCAGAGGAAGGAAAATGGTGGGGATTTAAGGGATAAAGGAGATGTTGGCTTTGAAAAGCATATTATAAAGAAATATTTCTTTGCTTTTTCCTAGCTTTTTCTTATAGAATATATAATAATACAGTTTTAAGGACCATGTATTAAATAATACCACTGCTCTGCTATAGTGCTATTCTTTATACGGTTTAAGGGGTTTGATAAATGTTTATTGAGTGCGACTTTTCCAAGGTTTTTAGTCCAATTCAAATTTGACAAGTGTGTACCAACAAACTGTTGGTCTGATGATAAAATTTTAGGTCCCTAAAGTTAAATTCAAACGTTGTGAATGGAAAATTTAAATTGGGAAGATCGTTCTTATATTGAACCTCCATAAAATTTGGTTCAGATTAATCAACTAATAAATCAAATATCAATAATTAAAAAATCTAACAATAAAATTTAGGGTTAGGTGGGGTTGAGGTGATTTTGGTATTATTATAAAATGTTATGCAATTATAAAGTTTATTTTTGGCTTATTTTAGCTTGGAAAATGATGAATGAATTTACTATTAGATCATGCAAACTTCATATTTTGACAAGAGATCGTTGGAACATGCTCCTTTTAAATTTGGATGAAAATCGTCTACCCTTAATTATACCTTTAATGATGCCTCCATTTTAAAATAGTAGGTTAAGTTTAAGGTTTAAATTTTAAGGTTGAGGCTTAGGGTTATGGAGTAAGGAATTAGGGTTTAGGAATATTTTTTAGGGTTTAGGATATGAAAATTAAAGTTAGGGCTTAAAATTTAATTTTAAAATGTTTCTTAGTATGGGGCATATAAGGAAGCATAGTTAGGAGCAGAAGATTTTTAAGGTTAAATAATTGTAATTTAATAATAAAAAAAATTCAAATTCAACCAAAGGATGGAAATCGTATGCCCCTTTATCATGCCTCATTCTATGCTCCTATTTTAAAATAGTGGGTATAAGGTTTAAAGTTTAGGGTTTAAGGTTAGAGATTGTGGTTAGAGTTTAAGGAATTAGGGGTAGGATTTAAAGTTTAAGGTTTAAGATGTGAAAATTAAGGTTAAAATTTAAAATTTAATTTTTAAGTAATTTTTAGTGTGAGACAGATGATTTTTACCCCAAACCAAATTCTGGAACTATCTTAAACGATTTTTTTCTATAATTATTTTCCGAATTTACTTGTAACCCCCTCGTCCCGGTCTGGCCGGATGACCGGTCTGAGTGGGCCACACGGGGAAAACCGAAGCGAAACCCGTTAAGGTTCCCCATCGGTTAGCAACCCTATTTTTTTTAATCTTAACTAGAGGCGTATTAAATCCTAAGTGATCACGACAGCGGAAAAGAATCAAAGGAAATCACATTCGAACCACGACCATGCAAAAACATTCCATTTTAAGCTCATAAGGCAGACCGTATCGATACACCAATCAAGGGTATCGATACGCCTTGACTTGGTCAACCCAAACAGACAACTCGAAGAAGACCGTATCGATACAGCCCTTGAGCGTATCGATACGTCCTCTTGAGTCAACATCTCGTGGTCAATGAGATAAACTCGTACCGATACACCCCAACGCAGTATCGATACGCCAAAAACTCCCCAATTTCTCAGAATTCCAGTGACCAAAAACCGTATCGATACGCCCCCGCGTATCGATACACCCCGCCTAAACTGAGCTCTACAGGCAAGACCGTATCGATACGGCCCTTAGGCGTACCGATACGCCCTGCACTGCAACTCTATAATTTCCATCTTAATGACCCCAAACACGACTCTAAATGCATCTCTAGACTCTCATAAGCACATACAAACATTTAAGCAATTTTACTTAAGCCAAAGGAAGCATTCAAACATGAGATAAAACATTCATACATAGCATTCCAATAAAAGAGCAATTTAGGCAATAATGTGCATACATGAAAGCTCAAAGGCCTTAAAGGCACAAGACAACATAATAGGTTTGCTCTCACACACAAGGCAACCTAAACATCTAAAGCATGCCACCACACACCAACATTCATCATAGTATCTCATGCTTTACAAACCATAATCAAACCAAAACATCCACATTTAAACGAGTCATACAAAGCTCATACACAAACCCTTGCCACATTGCTAACTAATACAAAATTGATAACCGTACTTGAGCCACAAACTTGGAAAGCCCTTCTTGCCTTGTTCCGAGCTAACACCACGCTAATGATCTGCATTGTTGAACATTGAGAGCGTAAGCTATAAGCTTAGTGAGGGTGCTCTAAAACGAAAAACATCAGCAATGCAGGGTTCAAGCATGTAAATCCTAATCTCACATACAACCTACAATGACATATAATCAAGTAGACCTAGCTAGTCTTTCAAGTGGCATAATATGGTTTCTCATAATCTACCAAGCTCAATCATCAATATCAACATCATATAACAACACCATATACCACAATCATATATCACAACACATGAACAAGTTTAATTGGCCACTATTAATTATCCGGATGTGCGGATTTAAATCTCAATAACACTTTACCTCGGTGGGATTACACTCATCACCGGACCTTGCATGTGCGAGATTCCACTCATTGTCACATGCCCTACGGATGGGATTCCACTCATCATCCCGTAGAAATATATAAAAAGCTTCCGGTGGAATATTATATCACCGTACTCCTCCTTGATGACTTAACGCCATCAATGCCACGTACGTTTTGACTCAATTTGTGTGCACACTAATCCTAATGATCGATCATTTACAACCGATAATTTATTTAGTGCCAATTTTCACAACCACATCACATATCATCAACCACATCTCATGCTCATCACATATATACAATTCATGATATACATGCACTAATTCAACCACATTTCTCAAGAGTATAGATAGACAAACATAGTAGCATTCAATTAAATCAATGGCTAAATTAACAACTTGAATTAAATAGAAGTGGCCCACCAAGCACACCTCACACACACACTACACATACTCGAACTAAACTTTAAAACAAGTTGAAACCACTCACCGCCCTTCCTTAGCAACCGAAACAATCCTCTTACGAACCCGGATTCGGTCCCAATGCTCCTTCAACGACTCCTCTTGTTTCTAGCCAACCAAAAACACAACCAATAACCACAATCAATGCTAACATTCAATCAACACATAACATTTGAGTTCAAATCAACTTCACCCAAATTTTCCAACCAATTTAATCCCCAAATATAACAAATTCGTACTCCCTCAAACCTTGACTGAAAACTCCACTTTCAATCACCCAAATGACACCAAAAAGATCTCAAATCACCCTCCTAACATACCTAAATCATCAGCCCTTCAATTTCACTCTAAAACCCACCAAAAAGTCAAATTTTGACCTCCTAAAAATGGCTCCAAGAACTCACTTTGGGTTTTCATTAAAACTCAACCAAATTAACATATAATGAACATTTTAACATGAATAAACAAAGCTCCAACTCAATTTTGTAAAACAAGATGAAAAACCCCTTAAAAACCCAAACTTTAAATCAAACCCTAATTTTCAAAACCTCATATCTTTAAAATCTAAGACCATGTATGGATAGGGAATGAAGAGGAGAGTTAGAAAACGTTTTTACCTTTCAAAAACACCTTGAATTGAAGGAAATATACAATGAAATAGTAGCTTGGATATTTGAGAGAGTTTGAAGATGGTGGTGGGTGTTTTCACGTTGAAAATGGGGGAAAGGGAGAGAAGAAAGTTGTCATCCTTTTAAAATCTTTTGGGTAAAATTGCAACATAGGTCCCTCACCTTTTTACTAAAGCTCAATTAGGTCTCTATTTAGGTTGAATTGATTTTAATTTAATTTTATTGACTCGGACAACAACCCGACTAACTCCTAACCCCAAAACACGGGTGTTACATTACTATTGATTTTATTTATATGTGTAATATTTGGATATATTTAATTATGAGTCTACCCGCGTTTTTATAATGATGGATTTCGATTATAATTTTTAATAAATATTATTTGCAAAAAAAAAAGAAATTTGAACATAAAATATTATTTGTAATTACCGATGTCATTATAGCTATATTTAATTATGAGTGTAATCATAATTTTGTAATTACCATTGTAGTTATTTTTGTTTCTGGGTTCGTATCAAATATTCAATTTAGTTCATTCACGAAACACACTTAATTAAGTTTACAAACTCACAAACCTGCATTAATTTAGCACTTTGACTATTAATGTGCTGACATGACAATTCACATGTGAATGATGACATGACAGAGAGAAATATTTGATTTGTTTAGAGAGTTTGTGCGCAAAATTGATTTTTTTTAGAAAATCTTGATTTTCATGTAATATTTAAACAAAAAATAAAAATATTATTACAATTTTGAAAAAAATAAGTGAAAATTTAACTTTTTTAAAAGAAAATTATCTAAATCTATAAATAGTAAATTATAAAAGATTAAATGTTATTTTTTCTCACATCATCGTTCATATGTGGGCCATCATGTCAGCACCAACGGCCACATTAGCACATTAAGGTTAACATTTGTAACACCCGTGTTTTGGGGCTAGGAGTTAGTCGGGTTAGTGGTCCGAGTCGGTGAAATTAAAATTAAATCAATTTGACCTTAACTTGGGCTAATTGGATTTTAAAATAAAAAGGAGGGACCAATGCGGTGATTTAACCCAAATGTTTTAAAAAGCTAGACCACTTTTTGAAAGTTTAGGAGAACAAAAAAAAATGTGTAGTCATCTTTCTCATTCTCCTTTCTTCACCATGGAAACCCTAACAAACCCTCCCAAATCCCAAATTTGTATTTCCATCAATTGCTTCACAATTCAATGGCGTTTTTAAAGGTAATCACATATTTGAACTCTCCTCTCCATTTCTTATCTATCCATGGTCATTGATTTTAAAACCATGAACTTTTGAAAATTAGGGTTTGATTTAAAGTTTGGGTTTTTAAGGGGTTTTTCATCTTGTTTTGATTAATTGAGTTGGGGCTTTGTTTACTCAAATTAAAATACACATTATATGTTAATTTGGTTATATTTTGATGAATTTCCGAAGTGGGTTCTTAAATCCATTTTTGAGTTGTCAAAAACACCATTTTTGGTGGGTTTTAAGTTGAAAACAAAGGGCTGATGGTTTAGGTATGTTAGGAGGGTGATTTGGGACATTTTAGATGTCATTTGGGTGTTTAAAAACATGATTTTCTGTTGGGTAAAATAGGAGTACGAAAATGAAGTTTTGGGTGAGTTTGGGGGGTTGTTTTAGGTGAGAATTGATAGCTCAATGGTAGTACTATGGTTAGGGATTGATTTGGGACCATTTGTGGGTGTAAAGGGAATTGGAAACATGGATTTTGGAAGAGGTATTGGGGCTGTCCGAAATTGCTAAGTTTGGGGTTTGGTCATGTCTTGCGACATTGTAAATTGTATTTGAATTGTGTTCTGGATTGGTATTTTGAGGTTGGGCTGATTTGAGGTTGTTTGAATTGTATTGAGGTTGTTTAGAAGCAAGAATTTGGGTCGGCGAAGCATCGGGAAGAAATCCGAAAACTTGAAGGTGATGGTTGCTTGGTATTTGAGCTTGGAGGTGGAGGTGAGTGGTTAATGTTTTTAAATTGGTTTTTAAGTAGTTGGTTCAAGCATGTGGACTAGGTTGAGCTTGGTAGACCCACCTAGAGTTAGGATTAGGGTGGTAGCCTAATCCTAAACTTTAGTTAGAGACCCTGGGATGTACTCTTTAATTATTGTTATGCCTCATGATAATTATGTATAATGTGATACACATGTATGTGAAAGTATGGCTTAGTGTATTGATTTTATATGCATGTTGATGACAAATATAATGTGGATATATAATGAGATAATTGTTCGGATGACATACATGTGGTGTTGGTTTGTGAAATGAGGTTATGATGTGGATTGCATGATTGTGGAGAATCATGGTGAGTACGTGCTAAGTACGGATATTATGTTGGAATTGATATTGTAAAAGGTTGTGGAATTTGATTTATATTGGCACTAGTATGCTTGGGTACAATGATCGATCATTAGGATGAGTGTGCACACAAATTAAGTCAAAACGTACGTGGCCTTGGTGGCGTTAAGGCACCAAGGAGGAGTACGGTGATGTAATATTCCACCGGAAGCTTTTATATATTTCTATGTGATGATGAATGGAATCCCATCCGTAGGGCATGTGGTGAAGAGTGGAATCCCGCCCATGCAAGGACCGATGATGAGTGGAATCCCACCGAGGTAATGTTGTTGTTCGAAATGCGTTCCAACGGGTTATCTGCGTATTCGAGTCATAGCTAGGTGCCAATATGAGGTTGTATAAGTAAACCAATATGAGATTATGCATATATGCTTATATGATACGAAATGTGATGCCCTTTATGATTTGATATATGATGTGGTTAATGCATTGAGATATATACCGTTGTAAGTTGAGCTTATGAGATGTTGAGCAAAAACTTGTTGCGTGTAAAAGAGTCTATCGCAATTGTAGTGCAAGTGTACACGACGCAAGTAGTAAAGTGATACGAAGTATCGGATATCGTCTCCACAGAGATTGGGCTAATAGCTTCACCTTATTTCATTGCACGAAGTAAAGAAAATATTTAAGAGAATTGTCACGAAAATAATAAGGAAAAACGCAAATAAAAGAATTGAGATATCAAGATAGAGAGAATGAGCTGATATTGAATTGCTCAGTAGTGCAGGTATTGCAATGCTTAGAAACTCCATTTCTATCGTCGCGCCTGTCGCGACAGCGGTCCGTTGGTCGTCGCGGCAGCAAACACACCAACTCAGTACTTCAAGTTTGGCAAAAATTCCAGATCTGCCTTGGCCTATCCCTAGGTCCAAGTCTGTCGATGATCACGTCTTTGATGATACCTCCCGGCGTGAATCGAAGGATGAACACCGATGTGTATGGATTCTTCCTTAGCCACTTAACCTTGCCCTATCCCTAGGCACTAGATAGTTCAACTATAAACTAGAGAACTTGCTCTTATTTCTTTCGTATACTTAACTCTCCCGATGCTAAGTAAATGGATAACCTCACAATGCTCTCCGATGCTCTTGCAAGATATTAACAACCAAAATAAGAGAACTTGAAGTTTATTTTATTGAACTTGGAAAATCCTAAAACAAAGCAACCCTTGCAACTACTTTACAAATCAACTCGTGGCCCTAGGGGGGTTTTAGAACATATCGACGGCGGGTAAACGGCGGAGGGGTTTTAGTTGTCGGTTATGGTGTATGATCTCTCCTAGGTTAAAATCTATGCCCTTATATAAGCTTTGGGCTCAACTATTCTAATTTAACAAGGATTACAACTTTAATTAAAAGTAAGATTCTAATAAAGACTTAATCTTCAAGTATCCTACTTTTCAGCCGCCTTCCTTGTTTCTTGGGATTTCCTCTCCTTGAGCTTTGGCTTGACATATCTTTTGATCCGGGGCTTGGAAAAATATATGGTTTTCACACGAAAGACGAGCATAATTTTCTCTATCTATCGAGGTCCACTTTGCTTTTCCTCCACTAAATTGCTGTCGTCGTCTGTTGTCACGGAAGATCCATGGCAGCATCGTCCTCGTCGTCTGCTTGTCCAGTTCAGCTCTTCTGCTTCTCTGCCCTGCGCCCGCCTTCTCCGTCAACTATGGCAGCAACCTGCAAAATCAGCCATCTTTTAGTAGAATCCGTGCCTTTAATATATTTGTGATATTTTGCTATAAACTAACCTAAATGCAATGCAATGATGCTTGAATGCAACAGAAATATGGGTTAAAAGGGTGTAAATAATAGAACTTTTACACACTCAACACACCCCAAACTCAAGTTTTTGCTTGCCCTCAAACAATTAAGACCTAAAAGAAAAAAATGATTATTTTTGTGTTGGCTTTCAAATAGTGAACTGTCCCTTACCCGTCGCTCATTCTCTGTGACGGCAGCAACCTGTCGGAAAGATTAGGATCTGTCCGGAATCTCACTATAGTCCTCGTTCAGTGTGTGCATGCTTGTGAACAGTTATATGCTAAGACTCTCTTAGTTTCACTAGAATATTCAACTTTTTAACTCGAATTTTTATGCCAAAGTTTAATTTCTTGAAGACACATTTTCATGCTTCTTTTCTACTATTTTCAAGCTAAGTTTTACTAGAGCCTGTTTTGGGCACCTCTAGTTAGCTTCCTAGAGCCGGTTTTGGACACCTCTAGGTTTTTGAGTTTCTTTTGCTAAACTTCTTTCCTAGAGCCAGTGTTAGGCACCTCTAGGGGCTATTCAAGTACTAAGCTTCCTATTCTAGTTTGGCTAAGAGAAATCTAAGCAGTATAACAGTCACAATGGTGTTTAAGTTTTTCAGAACTATAGAAAGGCTCTAAACTTCTCCTTAAACTGTCCTAAAGATGCTGCCACGGTAGAGCTGTCATGACAGGTAAGTTTACTTCACAGTTTTAAGCCAACAGTTTTATTTATTTCTGATTTTTTTAGAGAACTTAATTAAATAAAAGACACAACAATTAATTAAAGATGTACTAAGACTCCGTTAAAATGGAGGGTTGCCACCCCCAAACTCGAGGGTTGCATTGCCCTCAATGCAAATGACAGATAAAATGAAGGCAGGTACATCACAAAATATAGATAAGCAAGCAGCAAGAAAAGAAAATAAGAGACTTAGATTTTAATCGCTGTATTCACTGCTGCTGCTGACACGAATTTGGCGGCGGCTTCTGGGTTGTGGGGCAGGCTGGGCAGGTTGCTCCACGATCTGGATGTCTGAGCTGCTGTCGCTATCCCAAGTACTGCTACTGGTGGTGGTGGTGCTGGCCTTGGGCATTAGCTTTCTGTCGGCCATGTGTTCCTGCCTCTTGACATGCGTGAATTCTTTCTCCAAATTCCTCCTAATAGGAGGTTCTGCCTCGCTGTCATCTAAGGGCGGTCGCTTCGTTCCCCGGGCGAAGGTGTCGGCCGCAGGGCTGCCATTTGCCGTCGGGGCAGATGATGGGGTGGAAGCAGCAGAATGGGTGTGTTGGGAGGCAGGTGGTGTAGGTGTGTGGACAGGGGTGGGGGTGGTAAAATAGTGGGCAGGGAAAGTGGGGAAAATAACATCAGGATAATTTAAAGTATTGGTAACGAAATTTACCGTTGAGTTGGCGAAATCCAGGATGAATGTCATCAGCCCCATTTGTCTGTCTTCCACCCGCTGTATGGCGGAAAGGATCTGAGCCGATTGGTCTGTCGGAGCAGCTGCTGCGGCAGGTTCATGGGCATGTTCAGGAGCAGGTTCCTCGGATGATTCTGCTGGGGAGGCAGCCGGGTTGAAGGAGGAGAGGGGTGTGGCAACTATCAGCTCCATGAGGCTGGTAATGTTGTTATCGGTCCAGCCCCTTCCTTTGACCAGTTTATCGGTGGTGGCTTCTGGTACAGCAGCGCAGCGGCAGAGAGATGTGATCATGAATGGTAGGCAGAGACGGGCGGTTGATCAATTGATGCAGTCCAAGACGCTTTCCCTCATATAACGGCCCACGTTGATAGCCCGGTTGTTCATGATCGAATGAATGAGGGCTAGCCTCTGCTGATCCACTATCGTGTGATGGGAGGACGGCAGGATGCACTTCTTGATGAAAGCGTTCCATAGCTTGGCTTCTGGAAGCAGCTGGCCCCTTTTTACAGAGTTGGGGTTCTTTTTGCTCGTATTCCACTCCGTCCCTTCTTCTGTTACCTCTGCCATGACAGCACCGTAGGCGGCAGAGTCGAGGGTGTCCAAAAACTGCTGATGGGCATCGTCGTTAGGACCAAAATAGAGGCCATACATATGGTTGATGCTATCGGCTGTGAATGGTACCTCTGTCCCTCGGACAGTTACTGATGTTGTCGTTCTGCTGTCGAGGGCAGCATAGAACTCCCTCACCAACGTGTCATTTAATTCTACTGGTTGTTCTGCGAACTGCTCCCATAGTTGCGCCCTTATTGCCCTCGCGATGAATGGTCGGAGCCCCATGTTCGGTGCCTTTCGGATGTAGGTGAAACCTCTTTCTTCCCATAATTCCTTGGTTGCGAAGGATTGCGGGGTGGGTGCTGCCGCTGAAGAGGTTGAAGCAGCACTTTGGCGGGTACGTCTGGAAGACATGTTAGTTGCAAGGGTTGTGAAAGTAAAGAAAACAAATAAAAACGAGAGGGGAGAGCAAGTAAGAAGAAGCAGAAGTGAGGAAAATGAAAATAAAAACGGGGTTTTATAGAGGTATAGTTGCTGCCCGTTTAATGCTGTAACGGCAGGCGTGAATAACGGGGCGACTATTGAGTTTTGGCGTGTCTGACGCGTCTGACACGCATTTAAGCGTCTGTTACGCGTCTGTCACACGCTTCTGCTTCTGCCGTGACATTCTGTTGACAGCCTGTCTTATCCGTGTCTGCGGCGGCAGCTGGAACGACAGACTTCAATAAATGGGCTCTGTTGGGCTGATGGATGGATGGTGGGCTTAGGTCACTTCTCCTTTTCTTCTTGACTCTTTTATTTCCTAAAAACAGAAAATATAAAAACATTATTAAAATAAACCTTATTTCCTAATAAATAATAAAAATAAAATTTAGGTTAAATTAGGGATGCCTTGTGGGGCATCTCCTAAGGTAACCACATCCTGTACTCCTGGGGCTTCAGTCCCCTGATAATGCTTGAGGCGCTGTCCATTGACTTTGAATTGGTGCCCGTCTTTTAATGATCAGATTGTGATGACACTATGGGGAAAACTTGTACCACTTGGAACGTGCCAGACCATCTAGACTTTAGCTTTCCTGGGAAGAGTTTCAGTCTAGAATTGAACAACAACACAAGCTGCCCTGGGCAGAACTGTCGTGGCAGCAGCTTCCTGTCATGCCACTTCTTAGTTTTCTCCTTGTAAATTCTTGCATTGTCGTAGGCCATTGTCCGTATTTCTTCCATCTCGTTCAGATCTAATAGCCTTTTCTGGCCTGCCTTGTCCAAGTCCATATTCACTGCCTTGATCGCCCAGTATGCTTTGTGCTCTATCTCGACAGGCAGATGACAGGTTTTTCCATAAATCAGTCGGTATGGAGACATGCCCAATGGAGTCTTAAAAGCTGTCCTATATGCCCATAATGCATCATTAAGGAGTAAAGACCAATCTTTTCTAGTTGGCTTAACCATCTTCTCTAGAATGTTCTTAACTTCCCTATTGGATATCTCAGCTTGTCCATTGGTCTATGGGTGGTATGCTGTCGCGATCCTATGCTTGACACCATATTTCTTTAAGGCGGCAACAATAACCTTATTATCAAAATGTCTCCCTTCATCACTGATAATCGCCTTAGGGATGTCAAATCTAGAAAAAATGTTTTTGTGCAAAAACTTTTGGACTGTCTTGGCATCATTCTTTTGAGTGGCGATGACTTCAACCCACTTAGAGACATAATCCACTGCTAGGAGGATGTATAGATTTCCACATGAGGATGGAAAGGGTCCCATAAAATCAATCCCCCAAACATCGAAGATCTCGACTTCTAGAATGTTCTGCAGTGGCATCTCGTTTCTCCTCGAGATGTTACCTGTCCGCTGGCACCTGTCACAGTTCTTGTAGAAGTCCTGTGCATCTTTATACAGTGTTGGCCAGTAGAACCCTGACTGCAGCACCTTGGCAGCAGTTTTGTTGCCTCCTAAGTGACCTCCATATTGTGAAGCATGGCAGTGATGGAGAATGTCTTCTTGCTCTTCTTGTGGTACACACCTCCTTATAACCTGATCTGCACATAGTTTGAAAAGAAGAGGTTCGTCCCAATAATAATGCTTAACATCATTTTGGAACCTCTTCCTGGCTTGATAATTAAGATCAGAAGGAAGTGTTCCGCTAACTATAAAATTAACGAAATCAGCATACCAGGGAAGTTCAAAAGACTTACCTGCCGCCATGGCTGCCGCGGCAGCGATTGCGGCAGCAAAGAGCTGCTCATCTGGAAAGGTCTCCAGTATGTTTGTCTCATCTATTGGCAGACTCTGTTCCTTCTCCAACCTTGACAAGTGATCTGCCACCTGATTTTCTGTCCCTTTTTTGTCCTTGATCTCAAGGTCGAACTCTTGCAATAGCAGGATCCACCGTATCAATCTAGGCTTTGCATCCTTCTTTGCGAACAAATATTTCAGGGCAGAATGGTCTGTGTGCACTATTACTTTCGTTCCAAGTATATAAGAACGAAACTTGTCAATGGAGAATACCACGGCTAATAGCTCCTTTTCTGTGGTGGTGTAGTTTACTTGGGCATCATTCAATGTCTTGCTGGCATAATATATGACATGAAACAGCTTATCTCTGCGCTGCCCAAGTGCTGCCCCGACAGCATAATCACTAGCATCACACATAATCTCAAATGGTTGTGTCCAGTCTGGTGGCTGTACAATGGGGGTTGTTACTAGTTTTTCCTTCAGAACCTTGAATGCTTCAGTACATTCATCATTGAAGCCAAAGGTTCAGTTCTGCTCTAAGAGATGGCATAGGGGCTTAGTGATTTTTGAGAAATTTGCAATAAATCTCCGATAAAAACCAGCATGCCCTAAGAAACTTCTAATGCCCTTGACTGTGGTTGGCGGCGACATCTTCTCGATCACTTCTATCTTAGCCATGTCGACTTCTATTCCACGGAAGCTAATCTTATGGCCAAGGACTATCCCTTTATCCACCATAAAGTGGCATTTTTCCCAATTCAAGACTAGATTGGCTTTTTCACATCTTTCAAGTACCTTTTGTAGATTGCCGAGGTAGCTCTCAAAATCGTCTTCAAAGACAGAAAAATCATCCATAAAAATCTCAAGGAAGTCCTCCACCATATCGGAGAATATTGCCATCATGCACCTTTGGAAGGTGGCTGGTGCATTACATAGTCCAAACGGCATCCTCCTAAAAGCATATGTTCCGTAGGGGCATGTGAAAGTCGTCTTCTCTTGATCTTCCGGTGCGATAGCAATTTGGTTATAACCCGAGTAACCATCAAGAAAACAATAGTAAGGTTTACCCGCTAATCTATCAAGCATTTGATCAATAAATGGTAAAGGAAAGTGGTCTTTTCGGGTAGCTTTGTTAAGCTTCCGATAGTCCATACAAACCCTCTAACCGGTCACAGTCCTGGTTGGGATTAACTCATTGTTCTCATTGGTTACCACAGTCATTCCTCCTTTCTTAGGAACACGTTGCACCGGGCTCACCCATTTGCTGTCGGAGATGGCGTAAATAATACCAGCATCTAACCACTTTATTATCTCTTTACGCACCACCTCCTTCATCACATGGTTTAGCCGCCTTTGGGCATCTATAGTCGGCTTATGATCTTCCTCTAAAAGTATTTTGTGCATGCATAACGCCGGACTAATGCCTTGAATGTCTGCTATCGTCCATCCAATTGCCTTCTTGTGCTGCCTTAGCATGCCGATTAGTTGTCGTTCCTGTTCCTGCGGCAGCTTAGAAGAGATGATTACGGGCAGTGTGTCATTTGAACCAAGAAAAGCATATTTTAACTGCCCTGGCAGGGGCTTAAGTTCTAAGGCAGGTGGCTCAACAGTAGATGGCTTTTGGATTAAATGGTTATCCGAAGTATAATTCAAAGGTTCGGATAACTTACCTAGACGATTGCCTATCCAGTTTACCTCCTCCTGACCTTCAGTATCAGATGTTTCGGATTCAGAGGAGTTGTTGTCGTTGGTGCTGTCGTCGTTGCTGTCGTGACAGTTCTGTAGGTGGCTGCCGCGACAGTGACCAAATTTAATATCGTGACAGCCCGACCTGATGCAGGGTTGATCAAGGGTAACGTTAGTGATAACCTTGCATTCCTCGTCCACATCAGCATGTTTCATTGCTTGGAGAACATTCAACTTGATCTCTTGATCGTTCACTCGCATGGTGAGTTCTCCTTTCTCCACATCAATCAGTGATCTTCCCGTGGCTAAGAAGGGTCGCCCAAGGATGATTGGTGCATTTTCATCTGCTTCACAATCTAAAACAAGAAAGTCAGCAGGAAAAATAAATTTATCCACTCTTACCAAAATATCTTCGATTTTTCCCTCCGGATGAACGTTAGAGCGGTCTGCCAGCTGTAGAGTTACTGTCGTGGGCCGTGCCTTGCCAATACCTAATTTCTGAAAAACAGATTTTGGCATTAAATTAATACTAGCACCAAGATCACAAAGTGCCTTACCCACAAATTTGTTTCCGATTACGCAAGGTATGATGAAGCTCCCCGGATCCTTCTTTTTCTAGGGTGGCTGCCGATGAAGAATACTCATGCAACCTTCTATCATCTTTACCGTTTCAAATTCCCCAAGTTTAGATTTTTTCGACATAACATCCTTGAGAAATTTAGCATAACCGGGCATCTCCCTAACGGCATCTAACAGCGGAATATTAATATGAACCTGCTTAAAAATATCATAAATCTTTTTGAGTTGAGATTCATGCTTAGCTTGTTGTATCCGTTGAGGAAAAGGAGGTGGGGGACGATAATCAGCAATACGTCCTTCCCACTGCATACGAATCTGAGGTCGAAAATCATTGTTTTTCTTCTCTGTCGCTTCTGCTGTCGTGATAGGCTCATCGGCAGCAGTCTGTTTATCACCTGTCGGGGCAGCTTCCTTGGCAGGTTTATCCAAGGCAGGTTCCTTTACTGTTTCAGCTTCTTTTTTCGGCCCTGGTAGTTTCTTCCCACTCCTAGTAGTAGTTGCCTTACACTGCTCATGTGTGGGCGGCCTAGCATTTTCAGTATTGCTAGGGAATCCTCCATTCTGCCTCGGCTTAATATGTTGGGAAACCTGACCCATTTGTGTCTCTAGAGATTTCAAAGTAGCTTCATGATTTGTCATCCTCATCTCTGTTTTATCCATGAAATTCTCTGTCTTTTTGACAATCTGATTCATATTCTCCATATACGTACCGGTCTGAGACAAAAAGGTAGCCAGAGTCTGTTCCAGTATACTGCTCGTGGCAGCTGGTTGCTGCTGTTGCTGCTGCAGCGGCAGTTGCTGTCGCGTCAGCAGTCTATGTCCTCCCTGATTCTGATTGTGTGCTTGAGGATTCAGGGCATTATTGGGATTACTCCAGGAAAATTTGGGATCCTTCCTCCAATTGGGATTATAATTGTTGGAATTGTAATTAGACTTGTAATTTCCAACATATTTTCCCTCTACTACTTGTATTGGGCACTCATCCCGACTATGATTTCCCTCACAGAATCACATACCTCCTCAACAGCAAATCCATATTGTGCATCATCATTCAATAACCTTTTCATTGCTTTAGTAAGGAATGCTACATGTGATTTCATCGTGCTGCCGGCCTCATAATCCTTGACAGCAAGTACCCGTTTACCCCCTCTTCTTGCAGTCGGAAATTGCTCCTCATTCTTGGCCAGATTTTTCAAAACTTGCAATGCCTCGTCCGGATCTTTATCCAATAATAATTTGTTTGCTGCTGAATCAATTCGAATACGAGTTTGTAAGTTGGCGGCATTATAAAACTTTGTTACCTGATTCCAGACGGGGAATCCATGCATTGGGCAGTTTCGAAGAAGAGTAGTAAATCTGTCCCAGGCCTCGTGCATTGGCTCGTCATCTTCCTGTTGAAAAGTAGCAATTTCATTACGTAATCGCTCAGATAAATGCGAAGGATTAAAACGAGATAAAAATTCACGAGATAAATCTGCCCAAGTTCTAATTGAACCCGGCGTAAGTTTATTCCACCAAGTTTTAGCTCTGTCCCTCAATGAATGGGGAAATAACCGAAGCCTCAGTATCTCCGGATTAACTCCTGGCAGTCTAAATAAACCACAGATCTCCTGGAATGTTTTGAGATGCTCCCTAGCATCCTCTGTCACAGCACCACTAAATTGCCCGGCATTGTTGATCATACTAAACATGACAGGTTTAAGCTCGAAATTGTCAACATCAATGTCCGGCAGCGTGGTCTCCAGCTCTACATGATCGTTCAACATGTAGTCACGGCATGACCATCATCTGTCGGCGGCAGGGTTATCGACAGGCTGTATAACTTTGCCGACAGGCGGGTCGTTTCCAACGTGGGCCATCTTCTCTAGCTGTTCCTCAAGGTACTCGTTCATGGCTAGAAGGTGACGAAGTTGTTTCTTGAGATTGAAGGAACGTTCGATTTCCGGATCTAATGGATACTCAGGATCTTTACCTCGATTAGATCTGCGCATAAACAAGAAAACCTCGTGAAAAGCAAGAGTTGAAAGCACCAACGAAAAATAGAAAAATAAAAAAAATAAAAGTAAAAAAAATAAAAGCAAAAAGTGCAATAAAAGAAAGGTAGAGTTATGTTGCCAATCCCCGGCAACGGCGCCAAAAACTTGTTGCGTGTAAAAGAGTCTATCGCAATTGTAGTGCAAGTGTACACGACGCAAGTAGTAAAGTGATACGAAGTATCGGATATCGTCTCCACAGGGATTGGGCTAATAGCTTCACCTTATTTCACTGCGCGAAGTAAAGAAAATATTTAAGAGAATTGTCACGAAAATAATAAGGAAAAACGCAAATAAAAGAATTGAGATATCAAGATAGAGAGAATGGGCTGGTATTGAATTTCTCAGTAGTGCAGGTATTGTAATGCTTAGGAACTCCAGTTCTGTCGTCGCACCTGTCGCGGCAGCACCTGTCGCGGCAGCGGTCCGTTGTCGTCGCGGCAGCAAACACACCAACTCAGTACTTCAAGTTTGGCAAAAATCCCAGATCTGCCTTGGCCTATCCCTAGGTCCAAGTCTATCGATGATCATGTCTTTGATGATACCTCCCGGCGTGAATCGAAGGATGAACACCGATGTGTATGAATTCTTCCTTAGCCACTTAACCTTGCCCTATCCCTAGGCACAGGATAGTTCAAGTATAAACTAGAGAACTTGCTCTTATTTCTTTCGTATACTTAACTCTCCCGATGCTAAGTAAATGGATAACCTCACAATGCTCTCCCGATGCTCTTGCAAGATATTAACAACCAAAATAAGAGAACTTGAAGTTTATTTTATTGAACTTGGAAAATCCTAAAACAAAGCAACCCTTGCAACTACTTTACAAATCAACCCGTGGCCCTAGGGGTTTTTTAGAACATATTGACGGCGGGTAAACGGCGAAGGGGTTTTAGTTGTCGGTTATGGGGTATGATCTCTCCTAGGTTAAAATCTATGCCCTTATATAAGCTTTGGGCTCAAGTATTCTAATTTAACAAGGATTACAACTTTAATTAAAAGTAAGATTCTAATAAAGACTTAATCTTCAAGTATCCTACTTTTCAGCCGCCTTCCTTATTTCTAAGGATTTCCTCTCCTTGAGCTTTGGCTTGACATATCTTTTGATCCGGGGCTTGGAAAAATATATGGTTTTCACACGACAGACGAGCATAATTTTCTCTATCTATCGAGGTCCACTTTGTTTTTCCTCCACTAACTTGCTGTCGTCGTCTGTTGTCACGGCAGATCCATGGCAGCATCGTCCTCGCCGTCTGCTTGTCCAGTTCAGCTCTTCTGCTTCTCTGCCCTGCGCCCGCCTTCTCCGTCAACTATGGCAGCAACCTGCAAAATCAGCCATCTTTTAGTAGAATCCGTGCCTTTAATATATTTGTGATGTTTTGCTGTAAACAAACCTAAATGCAATGCAATGATGCTTGAATGCAGCAGAAATATGGGTTAAAAAGGGTGTAAATAATAGAACTTTTACACACCCAACAGTTGAGCATGACATAATGTTGATTATATGTTCATGCATCATGTTCATTTTGGCCTTTGCGGATCGGAGGTGAGATCATGCATTTCATTTTGGAAATTGCTCGTGCTTGGACCCTGCATTGTCGAAGGTTTGTTTTATGAGCTTACCCTCACTAAGCTTGTATGCTTACGCTCTCTTTTGTTCGACAATGCAGATTAATAGCTTGTGGGTGGCAAGGGCAAGGAAAGGTCTCCAAGTGATGCTATCGGTTAGCTCAATGTATGAATTTTAATTAATAGTTTGTAATAGTTAAGCAATGGGATAGGTATTGTTGATTTGAGTTTTGATGTATATCGATATTGGTCTTGATCTTGTATGCCTTGTTTGATCTATAAATATTGCTTATGTTACATGCCTTGAATGTCTACATGTTTTGGTTGCGAAGGCATGAAACCTTAAATGCTTGTAGGTTCATAAATGCATGAAATTCCCTTTTGTATGAATGCTATGTATGAATGCCTTACTATTTGTTGATTGCTTCCTTTGGCTTTAGTATGATTGCTTAAATGTTGATATGTGCCTAGGAGAGTCCAAAAATGCATCTAGAGTCGTGTTTGGGGTCGTCGAGTTGGCAATTGTGGAATTGCAGTGCAGGGCGTATCGATACGCCTCAGGGCCGTATCGATACGGCCTTGTCCAAATGCCACGATTTTGGCCTGGCGTACCGATACTCTAAGGGTATTGATACCCTCCAAAGTCACTGGAATTTGGAGAAGTTGGAACGAGTAGTGCGTACCGATACGGGGTTCCCGAGTATCGATACGGGTCTACTCTGTTGACCAAGAAGGTTTGACCGAGAAGGATGTATCGATACGCTCAAGGGTTGTATCGATACGGTCTTCCCGGTGTTGACTCCTTGGGTTGGCCTGGTCAGGGCGTATCGATACCCCTAGCTAGGGTACCGATACGGTCTGCCCTGTAGGTATAAAAATGGTTTGTTTTGTGTATGGCCGTGGTTCGAATATGACTTCCTTTGAATGTTTTTCGCTGACGTGATCACTTAGGACTTAATGTTCCTCTAGAAAAGATTAAAATAAAAAAAATAGGGTTGCTAACCGAGGGAAAACCCTTTGGGTTTCGCTTCGGTTTTTCCCGTGTGGCCCACTCGGACCGGTCATCCGGCCAGACCAGGATGAGGGAGTTACAACATTAGTCAAATTGTTAAATTAATATAATTCGCGAGTTCGATGGTTAAATTAAATATTTTTTTGCGTGGTAGCTAAATTGATTATTTAACGAAAACTCGTGGACCAAAATAATCTTAAACCTTAAATTTTGATAAAATTTAATAGTAAATCAATTTACTTATACAATCAATTTTTTTTTTATAAAAAAAAACTAATTACTATTTTTATTTTATTTTATTTTAAGGTCATGGATATTTCATTTTTAAAAAAAAATGAGGTAGGAGAAAATGAAAACGAGTTAAACTCTTTTTTTTTTCTTTCTGAAGTGAAAGAATGGAATTAATTTTGTCAACTATCAGAAAAATGTGGATAATACTTAATAGTTGTGGTTGCTTTTATTTTATTTTTGGAAAGTGATTACTTTTATTTGTGTTTTTTATATATATTTAGAAAGTGGTTGGTTTTATTTGTATTTTATATATTTTGTGGAAAGTTGTTGCTTTTATTCAAACTCTTAATAAATTGATTGAAAATAATAGATATTCATATAATCTTGTGCAACTACTTGAAAAATGTTGTGATATTGCTTAAAAACTAAAATATTAGTTAACCCTGCCCCTAAATTGATTATATAAATTTCTTTTTATTTATGTTTTAATAATTTGGAAATTATATATATATAGTGTTAACTTATAACTTAAATCAATATATATTTTTATTCTTCATGTTTGTTTTATAATTTATGTTCGAAGTTCATGACTGTTCCTTCTAACAAGTAACAATAATGTCTTTAAAATTCGGAAGTGTAATATATTTTATCACTGCATTCAATACTTATCAGTAATTAATATACGACATACATAATATAAATACATGCAAGAAAAGCTATATAACATGATTTACTAGGTAATGCATACAATTTAAATAAATTCAAAACAATTTAAAATTGGGCTATTCTGAATATTTTGATGGGCAGATAATTGGGCTAATCTAAATCTATATAAAATGGTTTAAAATTTTATTTTATTTTTTTTAAAATATATACCATCCTACTTTGAATGGGCAGATAATTGGGCTAATCTGAATATTTGTAAGAAAACAGTAGAAAAGGCTCATAAATGGATCGTAGAATTGGGCTATTCTGAATATTTTGATGGGCTCAACGAATTAAGCAATAAATATATAAATCTTTGAATTTATTAATGGGCCTGGCCCTTCCAGAAGATAAGAAATCCATTTTTGATAATTTGCTAAATTTCAAATTCATTTTCTATAAAGGTTAGGATATTTATATTCGTGTATTTTTATCGGGTTTTATTTTGATGCACAAGCTGTGTAAATTTTTTTTACACAATCCTTTTATAAAATTTAAAATCTAAATCACAAACCCTAGCAACCTAAAACCTAAACCCTAAGCCCTAAACCCTAAACCCTAAATTCTAACCATAAACCTTAAATTATATACCCAACATACTAAACCCCTAAACCCTAACCTAAAATCCTAAACCCTAAACCCTAAAATTAAAAGGCTTGTGTAAACTAAAGTTTACACAAGCTTGTGCATCAAAGTATTTTCCATTTTTATCATATTTGTTTTTTGGGTTAATTTTTTATTAAAAATTTTATTTCTTACTAATAATTATTTATTATAATTGATATAAACAACATATATATATATATATATATATCTAAATTACCGATAAGTAAATCTCTCAAACCCTAAACTAGAAAAAAATTACACTCAACCCCAATTTCTAAACCGTTATAACGACAATAAAAACAACAGAGCTAAAACTCAATCAACATATGTGAAAGTTTTAATATAGATGTATAAATAAATAAATAAATACATTCAACTTCTAAAATTTCAAATATGTATGTATATATAAATTGTTTATGTCAAATACTATAAAGTTTCTAACTGAGTTGACATCACAATTTTCTCAACATCAATTCAATTAGAAAAAAACCGTACAATTACTGAGAAAAAATTAAATAACAGAATTAAAATCCTCAAGCTAAGGATTGAACAAATGTTTGCTCCACTTATTATTATTTATTAAATAAAATTTTGAAAGAATTATACGATTTTATTTCACATATTTCGTGAGTTTCACAAAATGTAAATTTTCATGAATTTTTTTTATTTATTTTAAGAACTATTAAATTGTTCATGAGTATGTATGTATGTATGTAAAGGGTCATCTTGTATGACTAAGTTGACAATTTGAAGTTTTTAAGAATAGAAAAATAAAATATCGGGACAAAACCAAAAAAATAAAATAAGAAGGGAAAAGAATAAAAGAGCACGTGTTTTTCTGTGTTAATCCATGAAGACATGAGAACACGATAAGATAGGAATTTTTCTTTTGGACAGAAGGTGGGTGTTTTTTCTTTTCAAGTTTGATTTTCTTTTCTTTTTTCTTTTTAATTTTGGTTGTTTGTGTCCCACGTGACAACTGATGGGGTTTGTCTACAATTTCTTACAAGTTAGTCGGCAAATAAAGGACAGAAATTTTGATGTAAAAAGCCTTCAACCCCTTCACCTTTGTCCCCCTCTTCTTCTGTATTAAATAATATTAAAATTTTAGAAACGACTCTGTAAGTAGAGCAGAAAAACTTTCTAGTAACCACCACGTAAAATCCATACCAAAATGAAAATTTATTAGATTCACACGTTGGGTACTTTTTAGATTACACAACCCTTTTTGTTTTAAGAATTAAAGATTTAATTTAGGGTATAGAGTTTATGATTTAAATATTTAGTTTATGGTTTATGGCTCATGAGTTCAGTTTGTAGAGTTTAGGAGTTAGTGTTTGTGATTAGAATTTAAGATTTATAGTTTAGTTTGTAGGATTTAAGAGTTAGAGTTTATAATTAAAATTTAGAATTAAAAATTTAAATTTTAATTTTAAAGAGTAAATAGAGACGCTTGTATAAATTCTTTTATATAGCATGTGTATCAAAAAAATTGTTTTTAAAGAAATATACATTTTTATATTATAGAAAAAACTTTGATGCATAGGTTGTATAAACTTTGGTTTACACGTGCCTTTTAATTCTAGGGGTTAGAGTTATAGTTTTGGGGTTTAAGTTGTAGGGTTTCGAATTTAAGGTTAGTTTTTATAATTTAGTGTATCAAAATTTTACCCTTTGATTAAAGGCTTTTGAACTTTTATCTTCAAACTGATATAATCAGGTAATATAAAAGAATAATTATTTGATGCACCACTAGAGTAAAAAAAAAAATTATAAGCGAGCTTCAAATGTTGCCAAGTGTCCCTTTTACATCTATAAACTTCAAACCATAAAATTCATTCACAGATTTTAAAACCTAATCACAAACCCAAAAATCCTAATGGGAAACAAAATTTTCCGAATAAAATACTTTCCCATATAAAATTATTTATTTATTTATGTATTAAATGTTTTTAACTCGATAAAAATTAAAATTGGATATCGATTCATACCGGTTGTATATGTCTATATTTACTCTATAACTCGGAGAAGAATAACAATGTGGGGTTGTTGGATGTGATTGAAAAGTGGAGACGTCAGACGTCTAGTCTTTCCGAATAACACAAGGCAAGGGCATGGCCTCCAACATTAATGTTGGTTTGGTTTGGTTTGGTTTGGTTTGGGTCGGGCATGTGACTCAAAATTAGGATGTTTCCCAACATAAACATAGCCACCGAGCACAAGGCAACGTTGGGGCATGTTGGCCAATTGGCCAAACTCCTTGGAGAGAGCTTTTGTCCTTCATCTCCAACCAACTCGAGAGGTGTCTCGTGTAATCTCACTCTAAGATGAATACTCTTCTAGTGTTTTCAAGATTTGAACTCGAGAGTTCTGATATCATACTAACTTAATTGATAGGAAAAGAAGTGTAGCTTTTAAATTTAGTTTCGAATTATGCAAAGATTTTTTTCGTTATTGGAGTAGTTGAACAAATCAACATCTTATTGCAATCAATTTTGTAAAATGACATCAAGGAGGCCTTAGTTTGATGTTAAAGAGGTCTTAGAGTTTTCTAGATTCATATTAGAGTTTTATCTTAGGTAAATTTAGTGATTGAATTTGGATTATTCAAATGTATTAGGGTTTGTTAGTTGGATAACTCATTTAGTTATGAGTTATATGTTAAAATACAAGCTGGGTAAAAATATTTTTCACATTCATATTTAAGTTATAAAATTTAAAACCTAAATTATTAGCCTAACATCCTAAAACTAAAATCTAAAACTCTAAACTCTAAATTCTAACAATAAATCTTAAATTCTATGCCCTACAACCTACACCCCTAAACTCTTAACCACAACCTAAATCTTTACACCCTAAACTTTAGTTTACACAAATTTATATATCAAAATATTTTCCTTTAATTATTAACCATTCATATTCGATATTTGATGTCTCCCCAAACCACCGTTAACTTTTTTAAAAAACCGTCATTGACTCAACCATCAGAGCAGGGCGGAGACAAAGGAGGCTAGCAGGGGGCACAATCCTAGAGGATGAAAATTTTTCGCCCTTTTTCGGTGCCCCTACTTATGCCTTCATGCTTAAAATTAGGTTTAGAGTTATGGTTTAGAGAATTTAGAAGTTAGGGATATGACTTGAAATTTAATTTTATAATATTTTTTAGTGTTGGAGCATGTAAAGACACCGAAAAAGGCTGAAATTTTTTATCCCGATCCTAGATGAAAATTCTTCATCTTCAATTTCTCTAAAGTTTTAGGTTTTAACTTTTAAAGTTAAAACAAGGGTAAAAGCATCTTTCGCCTAAAAAATTTAAATTTCAGTTTCGTATTATTAAAAATTGAGTTCTTTTTTTAATCTTAAACCCTAAATTTTAAAGCTTGTAACATATGTTTATAGTTTGCACGAATTTGTTAATTTTAGAGTTTATGGATTGTGTTTATAATTTAGGGTTTAGGGTTTAGAGTTTAAAGTTTAAAATTCTGATTTAAATTTTTTAGATTAAATCTGAACGGTTGTGTAAATTTGTTTACATATATTGTGTATCAAAATATATCATAATTTTAAAATCTAAAATCCTTAAAACCCTAAACCTAAATTATAAACTTAGACCCTAAATTTTTTTCTCGACAAATAAAATTTTATTAGAAAGGAGAACAAACATTCCTCAAACCTACATTGTGTGCCTCATTAAATACCTCTATGCCTAAAAGGAGGAAACAAGTACAACACAAGTAAAAAAAAACCCTAAAGTTTAAATGATAAATACATCTTACATCCTAAAAAAAACCCCTAAACCCTAAAATCAAGGATGGACACAGCCACACAAGGGTGTTTGGTAGCCGCACTCTCTAAAAATTTTAAGTTTCATTATATTTTATATATTTCCTTTGTATTTTTTATTAATAATCTAATTCTTTACCCCTAAAATCTTGTAATTTTACAACCCCTACATCTCTAATATAGTTTCTTATAGTTCGTACCCCTGACATGAAATCTTGTGTCCGTCCTTGCCTAAAATTAATATACTTGTGTAAACTTTTAGTTTATACCTATGTATCAAAATATTTTTTTTCTAAAAAATTATACAATTTTAAATTGGAACAAAGATAATATTATATTTTCACCTTTCAGAAGTTTATATAATTCAGCTCAATCAACCATAAAAATGGGATTCATGGTAATAAGTAAAAGCACTCAAAAACAATTTATTTCACCACACATAAAAAAGAAGAAAACATATGTTTTTTTATATATTCTTGTTGCAGAAAATGTTAAAGCAACAACAACCAAATTGGCAGTACTTGAAGTCTAGAAAAAAAAACTTAAGCAGTACAATTATTTTAGAAAGCGTCACTCAAAGAGTCAAGAGGTATACCCTAGCCTTAAGACTCATCACTGCAGTCTGCCATGGCAGCACCTTACAAAAGCAAGCTCATGAACAATAATAATAACGAATTTCTCTATTATTTATTTATTTTGAAAGTGTCCCCAATTCATAAAAGAAACCGAGAAAGCCCTACTTTGTCCCCAGTAGTTTTTACATCCTTCTGGATTTGCTGTCTATACTCCTTGAAACTAAATTTCCTGTACAAACTTGGCTTGCTGCAGCTTTCTATCACTGTTTCGTATGTGGGGCAGTAGAAGTATGCCGCTGAGTACCTTTCAATCTCTTGGTTGGCAATCACTCGGTGTCTTATGCTCTTGTACACCCCATTGCTCAATACCTGTTAAAAATCTCAACAATTTCAACACTATTGATAAATCACATCAAAAAATGTATAGTACATGTTAATTACCTGATAAAAGTCACCGATGTTGACAACTAGGGCTTTTGGATTTGGTTTAACACTAACCCATCTTCCATTTCTCTCCAGCTGCAATCCCCCCACATGGTCTTGTGACACAATGGTTAGGAAATCAGTATCTGTGTGAGGGATGATTCCGAACATCGTCGAAGAATATGGACACGGAGGGTATCGGTTCATTCGAAGAGAGCTCGAGCTCGGCGAGCAGTTGTCTCCGAAATAACTCACTTTGATACCTAAACTTTCTGCTAAATGTTCAGCTAATCTTTGTGCCAGAACATTAGCCTTTTCTGCATACTCTTCAATGGTTGACCTGGCCAAAAAAAAAGGGGTCTTGACTCTTGAATAATCATATCCTTAATCTGACAGGACAAAATTAAGTATATGAGGATGGTGGCCAGACATGGCTGCCGGCTGTGAGGGGGCCATGGGCGGGTGGCATTTGATCCCTAGTGCGACCGGTAATTCGGTATAGCGGTCACGGGTAGGGCCGTCGACATGTTTGGCGGGTAGGTGGTAGCGTAAGGCCAGGTATACCAAGCAGACAAGGTACAACACATATGTAGGACTAAGATAAGGTTTTGAGAGTGTAATGTGTAACACTGGCCATATGGGGTTTGGAGATGATACTTTAGGTATCTTTCTGTCTCTATATGGTTTTACTAAAGTACTTAAACCTACTGTACTATGAGATTATGTACTCTACTGTTCTAAATTGAGATTAAGTACTCTACTGTTCTATGATAATACCCGTTTTAGGGTTTCCATAATACATATGTTTTTTGCAATCGGAAACAAATGTACCCATTTTTTTATCTTCCATGTTCAGGGTTACTATTCTTCTTGAATACTAACTTTAATTCAGCAGAAAAGAAAGACTAAACTAATACAAGATTGTAATTAGTGAATTCCATTGCTTGTTTTTACATGAATTAATGTACAATTGAAAGAATTTTTTTGGGGGGAAACTCAAAGTTGAATGACTAGTTCTAGATGTGTGTAACAATCAATCTTTGAACTGTGCTACTTTTTTGTTGTTTTCGTTTTGGTTCAATGGCCTAAAAGTTGTTCCTTGTTATATTTCATGTAAGGACAATGAAGTCCAGCTATGGTGGATAAATAAAATATAAGATAAATTAATAGAAATATATATTAATAAGAAAAAGAGGGTACCTGAGCTTATTGTATTCATCCATTTTTGAAATATCTTTGAGAGTTATATGCAAAGCTTCTGACCAAGAAAGGTTGCTCAAGCTAGTGGCAAGAGGGTTCCCCCACCTATAGCTTTGAGCTGATAAATTCAAAAAGTTGTCCTCAGATTTCTTGTCAAAAGGCTGCTGAAATACCTTGATTTGTTCTTGCTTCAATCTGGTTAGGAGCTCCTCAGGAATCCCATGATTCACAATTTGAAAGAAACCCCATTCGGTAGCGGCTCGAGCCATCTTTTCGATGCATTTTTGCCTCTCGACTGGCCCGAGATTCAGATGACCGAGATCGATCAGAGGGAGTTCGAGTATTTCCGATACATCAACAATGGTGAATTTCTCCTTTTCATTAGCAGAGCTCTGGAAGATTGCCTTGTATTTCTCAAGAAATGGAGGTTCAATGGCCATTGCCCTCACTGTATATATCTTCTCAATCCTGCTCAGACAAATGAATTAGGAGTAAGTACAATTCATACTCAATCAAAAGAACTACTATTTATATGAAAGAACTGAATCTTTGTCAATATCACTTGTGAAATCATACATACAAATTTTAGTACATATCAATATATGTTGTCCTTGCTGCCTCTTGTATGTTTTGGTTATGTCTGCAGTTACATTACATAGTTGTTTTCATTGTTTCATGAAAAATAGTGAAAGTTACAAAAATTTCATCCCTTTTTTCAACTAATTTCCAGAGCCTACAATTACTTATCCTTGTATGGTTGTATGGATTCAAAGTCATCCAGAACTGTCATTTAACCTTTTACTGCCATATATTTACAGATTACATATATTGGGATTATGAATTAGGCTTTAATTACCTGATAGAGATCAGCTTTGAATTTGTGTGTATTCACCTAATCTCCCTTGGCAGATAATTGACAAGCTCATAAGCAACTACAGGGAGAAGAAAAAGCACACAAATCATCTCTGCAATTCATGGAAATTGGAGTTTGAGGAAACTAATTAATGATTAAAGGTAAAAGTAGCATATTATGACCAATCTAGGTGATGTATGTATGTATGTGTATAAATGGGAGAGCTGTTCTAAGAAATTGGCAAGTTAATTTAAAAGGTCAGCATAACATTCATTGATTTTTTTGTCAACATGTGTGGTCATATTGTGTAGTTTTGATCTTCTTTTTTAGACAATTTTAAGCTTGTCTGAGTTGTTGCCTTCTATGTCTTTGAGTTGGTTCCTAAGATTTGTTTCATTGGCTGAATTGCTAATTAATCATTATATATCATGAAAACTCACTTGGAAGATAAGCACTAGAGAAACTAGTAATACACTAGCTAGAAAAAGAAAATAATAACGAATGGAAACTTTCTTCAAATGTAAAATGCATTTGTTCGATCAACAATCTCTAGAGCAGGTGATTAAAAGCTCTCAGTTGACACACCTCTCTCTCCTCTAGGTTGTGTGTTCATTACCTATTACGAGCAAATTTCCCCTCCCCTCCCCCTAGGTAAGAATTGTTTAAAATTAAACATACATTCATTCGATTATTGTAGCAGATACAGATATTAGACTATCGAAATATATGAAAAAAATAGTCAGAAACCACAGTCAACACTTACCTTTGAATTGAATAAAACACAAGAAAAAGGATTGTTTCCATAGAATCACACCTACTTAACCAGACATGTACGGAACCAAAGTACTAAACAAGAGGGTTTTGCATAGAAAACAATATATTTTTCTAGGGTTTTTGTTTGGAACTTCAAAAGAAAGACTGATAAAGTAATAAAGCCAGAGAAACAAACATGTTAAAATATACATGACAGAGAATATGTACGATTGGCTAAGAGAACTAATGGCTAAAGCATAGAACACGCGTCTAAAGAAGTTATCAGAGAAGAAAGAAAGAGATTTTTAGCTACATATGGTTCCATAGCCACTGAAAAGTCCATTGACATTATAGGTTTGGCCCTCCCCCCTTTCACTGGCTAAAAAGCTTATAAAAAACCCCTCATCTTTTCAATTCTGCAGGCATTTCCAATGACAATGTTCAGTCAGTCATCTTATCTGCAACTATGTGCTTGTCTTTTTTGGTTGCCCTTCCAGTTACTCAGGAGTCAGGACTTTGTCCTGACTAACCTGGACTGACCCGTGTCAAACACTTGATTTTGGTGGATGAGTCTCCCAACAGAGATTTTCTACTTACACAATGTCTCGAACTCAAAACCTGCTTAAGTGATACCAAGATGCTTACCACTTGAATCAACTCGTCGGTAACCATGTGCTTGACTTTGGAAAGGGTTGTGCCTCCATGGATTTTGTGCAATGTGCTTCCTACACCATGCAAACAAGTTGTGATGTAGTTTTTGACACGAGACAGATTCTTTTTAATTATTGTCTTGAACATAATTTGTGTGCTATTAATTGTGGTTTCAGGTATAGATCAATCGATAGTTATGTCCCTTCCACTAAGTGTATCCAATTGACATGTTGCTCTAGACTCTAGTTAATTATTTGGAAATGTAATAGTTACACAATTAGAAAGTCGTTATAACATCATTTCTTTAGTATTTTAGGTTTACATTATTGAAACACATAGGTTTATGTCTTCTAATACGTGTTTCGTGTTCAATCCTTGAATAATTTTAAAGATCATATTTAATAAATTTAAAATTTGAATTTTAATATTTGATTTGTGAATAATATATAACATGCAGTGCACTACCCTACCAACTTTTTGGGATGAAAATCTTCTGTCTCTTTTTAGTGTTCCTATTTATGTCCTACGCTCAACATTAAGTTTAGGGGTTAGGGTTTAAAAAATTTTATGATATGGTGTATTTTTTAGGGTGTAGGGTTTAGGATTTAGAATTTAGGGTTATGGCTAAAAATTTAATTTTATAATATTTTTAGTATTGAGGCATAAGTAGAAGTACCTAAAGATGGCATATGATTTTTATCCAACTTTTTGCACTATATTTTGCTTGTTGTATATAATTTTTTTCATAAAGCAAAACTAAAAATATCAATAAAACAAATTTGGAAGTCTTCTTAAATTGGTTAATGCAACTATCTATAAGATATTTTTAATGGGAAGTGAGCTTTTGAAGCTTAGTACAAAATCATGACATTACATCATTACATGAGAGTAACATGGCCCCTCTAAAAAAAACTTTTAAATGAATTCAAGTATTGTTTCGTAGATCACAATAAAAGCTAGCGTTAATCGAGTTTTGTATTTTGTCAAGCCAACTAACACGAGTAAAAATCTCCCGCCTCTTAACTATGTGTTTATTTATGTCTTATGTTAAAAATACACTTAAAAATTAAATTAGAAATCTTAACTCTAATTTTTAAATCATAAACTCTACACCCTAAAAATTACACCCTACTCTAAATTTCTTATATCCTAACCCTAAACTCTAAACCTTAAACCCCTAATTTTATTGTGGAGGCATAATTAGAACGTAGACGATTTCCACCCAACTAACACCATGATTATTTCTCGGTTGATGAGTTCGAAGTCAACATACCAACTTATGTATACATGTATATATAGAGGTTAGGATCAACTTACACAGTGTAAAACTCTTTTAAGTTTTACACGGTTTTTGGATCGTTAGATGGGGGTAATGGATGGTTGAGATTAACTCCTTACTTTTTTCTCAAGTGATAATCTTCACAAATTCTACTGTTAATCTCATCCATCCGTTCCACTCATCCAACAATCCAAAAAACGTGTAAAACTTAAAGAGTTTTATAATGTGTAACTGGATCCTAAATATATATATATGACTGCCTACCAAATGAGGAAGAAGTGCGCGTGTAAGGTATCCAATATTTTTCATAGTCCTAACACCTTATCCACATCCCCCTTTCACGTGGAACTGATTTTTTTACAAATTTTAGATGTGACATTATTATAAAACATCATAATTAAATCTTCATGTCGTTTCGGTTTTAATCGAATCTATATAAAGATTTTTGAGATAAATTTTCGATAAAAAATAGAAAAATACATAGTTGTTTCTAACTAAACAAAAAGTGGTTAAGAAGAATAAAAGAATTGTGTTGATCATGAAGAAATGGATGTTGGACAAAACACACAGGAATAGATTGTGAAATGATTGGTAGCAAAGAAAATTCATGATATTAACAGATGGAATTTCAAGTGGAGTTAGATAGTTTTGTTGATTTGTTAGCATATAGAGATTATGTGGTCATCCAATTAAAGTAGATCATGTCCATGTGTACACAAAATGATATGTAATGAAATTGTATTGGTCCTTAGAAACTATCTCTAATTCAAATATTAGGTCATGGTAGGGAAAATGGAATCCAACCTCTTCTTGTCAATGTCACCTAATAAGAAATGTCATTAGTCATGTTTTGTTGGGCTAATTTGGTCATTGGCAATTTGGCATATGGTTAAAGGGGATGTGATGGATTAATTGATGGGTTAATTCTATTTGGGGATTTCACACCTAGGTTGTCTAGTAAGCAATGCCTTTTAACGATTAATTATGACCATGTTTGGTATGTTTGGTAAAGAGAAATTTGAGCAAAAAAATAGAGGTTTTAGGCATAATTAGAGGTTTGACCAGTCAAATCCGTTAATATTGTTGTTTGGTAAACAACGGATTGAAAGAGCGGATTGAGGTGAAACCGTTAATTTTAAAAAAGCTCATAATAGGAACTTTTTGAGATTAGAAGTTTAATACTAGAGTTGTACAGACTCTTTTACCCTTACTAGTTACCAAAAATCTCAAAAATAACCTAATTAAATATTTTCTCATGCTATTTATATGTTAATCCTATTTACTTCTTTCTTTTTATTATCACATATTTATATGTCTATTTAAATTTATTAATTAGTGAAATTATATTGAAATAATTATATTAATAATAAATTAATATATAAATCATTCGAATATGTTTAGAAAAGTTATATTAAAAATAATTTTATAGATCTAATTAATAATAATTAGATACAAAATATTAATAACTAATAAACTATTCAAACAAGTATTAAATATAATCATGTCCTTACATGTCATTTTGCTAACAACTATCAGCTATCAGTTAATTTTACCAAACACTTTTATACAATCAGCTAATACAATCCGCTAGTCAAATCAACTAATGCAATCAACTAACAGCTAATGTAATCCGCTATCAACTATCCACTAATTGTCAAATAGGGCCTATATATAATTAAAGAAGCTCAATTACTTAAATGAAGCTCAAGCATTGTTTTGAATGGGCTGAGTAGCTTGGCCTCCAATTTTGTGAAAAATATTTCTTTAAATATGGTTTAATATAACGTTAATCAAATAAAGCTTTTACCCCTCTCAATTTATAGATTTAATAGTTTAATAGACTTTTGCCCCTCACAACATTAAATCCTAGCTCTGTTCGTGCAGGCCCTTGGCTGCGGCATCCATATAGACAGTATTTGTAGAAACAAGAACAAATGGACACATAAAAAGAACATGCAATTCAAAAAACCTGTCGTGTCGAAAGAAAAACCCCATGGGTTTTTGGCTTCCGGCCAAGAATTCACGTGGCACACAGCCTGCTTTTTGGTGAACTTGGTGTGGTGACCAAAGGGTTTTTGCTCACACACACATATATGCATGACGCATGGGGGGACCGGGCACGAGGCAGCTGCTGTTGAGCTTTGTTTTGGCGTCAGTCGGACGTCAAGCCCTGCTTGGAGAATTGGACGTTTGGATTGGATATGCATGGGGTCTACTACAAAAAAAACATCTATCTTTCATATCATTTCTGCATTTTGATATTTAACACCCGTTTAACCTTGTAAAATAGGTGGTTAATCGTGCTCTCAGTTGATATCATCCCCTTCCCTCAGGATTGTGAGTTTAAGCTGAGATTGTTCAAAAAAAAGTGCAGTAAAAAATAACTTTAAGAGGATGTGATTATTGATTAGGGATGATAATGGAATGAAGTGGTGAGTTTTTTGTCACTCGACTCCGACGTAAAATTTAGACATTTATTACTAATTAGGGATCGAGACCCTTATTATAAATTTTAAATATTTGATAAATTTTGATACACCGATTAATTCATATCGGATTATTAAATATATAAATTTATGTATATGTCTATATCATTAATGTAAGAACAAATCGACCCTTAAAAGGACATACAATTCCGAAACCTGTCATGTCGAAAGGAAAAACTCCAGGGTTGTAGTGATACTTTACTTTTTTTTCAATGGGTTTTTTGCCTTTTTGGTAAAAAATTCACGTGGCACACTGCCTACTTTTCCATGAACTTCACGTGGTAACCAAAGGGTTTTGCTCACACACAGACACAGACGCATAAGGCATGGGGGGACCGGGCATGAGGCAGCAGCTGCTGTTGGGTATCAGTCGGAGAATTGGACGTTGGATTGGATAGCAATAACATGCTGCATGCATGGGGTCTATCTTGGAGTTGGAAATGACTTCTGCTTTTGGTATATAAATCACACCAGGGCAGGCTCCACTCAACAACTGTCTTTTTTGTTAAATATCTCATGTAATTAGGACATAGATTAATTAACTTGAACTTCAAAGTTTTCACTTTGAAAACTCGAAATGGAGTTTACATAAGTCTTTGATGTGATCAAGGTGGGATCAAAGATTTTAGGAGTACTGTGTAATTTATTAAAATGGGACGTTTAATTTATAATAGGTAAGAGATTAAGTTTTTTTTTCTTTAAAAAATTACTTTAATAAAAAAATTTATTAGATTATCCTCTTGAGAAATAAAGAATTGACTTATAAACATTTAAAAACCAAACATTTCACTTAAAAAAGTGTCAATTCTTTTTTTTGTATTTTTTAAGTTTTAGATTAATATACACACATAATTATATATATATATATATAATTTTTTTACAAATATTTAATTTTAATTAATTTAGGTTCTCTATTTTTGAGCTTTTTTTAGGACCCTATACAGTCACTCCTATTGCGCATATCCAAAACCCAATGATATCATCTGCATAAGTGATGTTTGTGTTCTGCGAGAATATGTGGTATCTTCTAATTTTGTAATCCTACTTTGGGGTCTTTATTTTTATTAATAAAATCAATTGGTTTTGCGAAAAATGGGGATTTGATAGTCGGTCTTTGTGCGGCGGAGTCATTCAAGATAGACAGATAGTGAACGCAAGTGGATTGTGTGTTTTGCGAAGTTTATAGGGGTGTGCAGCATTGTAGAGTCAGAATTGTGAGGAGTGTTTGCCGGCTTACAATGTGCATGGGAGTTGCGGATTTAAGTATTATTGTGAAAAATGGATTGTTTGGATGTGGTACGGCTTGTGCAAGGTGACCCAATTATGCAAGGGGCCCCGGGGATTGTTCAACACATTCGGGCGTTGTGTGACCGAAATTTACAAGTGTTCTTTCAGCATATTCAGCGCGAGGGTAATCGTGTGGTAGATAGAATAACTCGACTGGTTACAGATGATAATTTGTTAATATATACTTATCTTGTACCTCCAATAGGAGTGGAGCTTCTGTTATAGTATATCTTTAGTTTGATTTGTCGATTTGCGGCAGTGATTTTTGTAATTGTTGCCAGATGTATTTTTCCCCTCTATTTAAGCTTAGAGAAATTTTTGTTGAGGTTGGTGATAAAATTCTCCTTTTCATTAAAAAAAGTGATCCCTATCCAAGAAATCAATTCATCTATATACACAAGTCTTTGATGCACTTCATATGCTTCGTTTGGGAGAAAAATTATTTGTCCCTTTTCGGTGCCCTTTTCAATGTCTTAACACTAAAAGAAATTATAAGATATAAGTCTAAATTTAAATCTTAAGTCATAAACGCTAAAAAATACACCATACCTCTAATTCTATAAACTCTAACCTTAAACTTTAATATTAAATTTTAAACCTAACTTTTTAAGGGCACCGAAAAGAGGTAAGGTATTTCTATTCCATTCTCTATGTGTAGTGATCAAATCTTCAATCACATAATTAAAGAATGAAATGAAAAATCTTCATGTCAAGACTCGTAATTTCGATTAATATTATTTTAATAAATGCACCAGCAATATCTTCACTTTACCATAGCCACCGCCGCCGCCACCACCACTAATATCTTCTTTTGCTTGAATGTGGTTTAATGGTAAATTGATATTTGTATTATACCTGAATGAGAATTTTAGTCTTAAAGTTTTCTTCCATCACAATTTGTGGTCTTTTTGCTATCTGTGTTAAAAAAGACGTTGCCCTTCCAACCGATTAATCAATGACACGTGGTGAAATTTAACACTTCTTTTAGGGTCGAATTGAAATCATGCAATAATTTAAGGTTAAATTTGTATATAAAGTCTGAAACTGTATATACAATAGAAACCCATATTTTAGGGAGGTTATGCTCTGAGGCGGTTAAAATACGACTAATATACAGCGTGACCGGTTAAAAGTGCGACTGGATATGTTATATGATTTTACTGGAAAGATTATTTGTGCTGATAATATTATCAACATATTAGGTAGCGCCTAATATGTTATTAAAGTTTAAGATGGTGGAGCTTTGGAAATCCGACGATAACAAAATAGGTAAATTCTTTATTTTGTTGATAAGAGTATCAACATATTAGGTAGCGTCTATTATGTTATTAAAGTTTAAGCTGATGGGACCTTGAAAATCGGACTATAACAAAATAGGTAAATTTCTTATTTTGTTGATAAGAGTATCAACATATTAGGTAGCGCCTATTATGTTATTAAAGTTTAAGCTGATGGGGCATTGGAAATCCGACTATAACAAAATAGGTAAATTACTTATTTTGTTGATAAGAGTATCAACATATTAGGTAGCGCCTATTATGTTATTAAAGTTTAAGCTGATGAGGCCTTAGAAATCTGACGATAACAAAATAGGTAAATTACTTATTTTGTTGATAAGAGTATCAACATATTAGGTAGCGCCTATTATGTTATTAAAATTTAAGCTGAAGGGGCCTTGAAAATCCGACGATAACAAAATAGGTAAATTACTTATTTTGTTGATAAGAGTATCAACATATTAGGTAGCGCCTATTATGTTATTAAAGTTTAAGCTGGTGGAGCCTTGGAAATCCGACGATAACAAAATAGGTAAATTTTTTATTTTGTTGATAAGAGTATCAGCATATTAGGTAGCGCCTATTATGTTATTATAGTTTAAGCTAATGAGGCCTTGAAAATCCGACGATAACAAAATAGGTAAATTAATTATTTTGTTGATATATAAGAGGATCAACATATTAGGTAGCGCCTATTATATTATTATAGTTTAAGCTAATGGGGCCTTGGAAATCCGATGATAACAAAATAGGTAAATTACTTAAAGATTATCAACATATTAGGCATCGCCTATTATGTCACCAAAGTTTAAGCTGATGGGGCCTTAGAAACCCGACGATAACAAAATAGGTAAATTACTTAAAGATTATCAACATATTAGACGCTTTTATCGTTTACATTAATATTATAACTTTAAACAAACCGGTTACTAGTTTAACGTAATAGGTAGCGCCTAAGTATCGATACTTTTTTACATACACTTAAAAACGTATCGATACTTTCAAGCCAATTTCAACCGTTTACATTGTTTTAAAAAAAAGTATCGATACACTTAAAATGTATCGATACTTTCGAGCCAATTTTCAAACGTATTTTCTATCAAACTATTTTCATGACAAAGTATCGATTCCTTTTTATAGACGTATCGATAGTTTTTATGAAATTATCAATATGTTTTTCCCACTATGTCCAATTGTATCGATACTTTTTTAAAAAGCAATGTAACCGGTTGCAATGTGCTTCGAAAGTATCGATATTTTTTCCTACTATGTAAAAAAGTATCGATACTTTTGAAAGCAAATGGATTGACATAGCATACTGGAAACAAAGTATCGATACTTTTTTAAGTAACCGGTTGAAATGTGGCTTGAAAGTATCGATACTTTTTTCACAATATGTACAAAAGTATCGATACTTTGTATGACTTAATGTAACCAGTAAATGTTTTGACCGTTTTCATTATTGACTATATAAACAAACCGGTTTGTTTAAATTCCAACACGTTTTCTTCTCATTAACTCATGTATCGATACTTGTATATGTTTGTATCGATACCTACTGATAACCAAAGTTTACCGGTTACCAAATTTTTTAATATTTCTTCATGTTTTCCACCTACTACATTATATTATGTCAACATATTCGATCACGCTTTACCGACTTTATTACTTATCTTATTAAATTTTCAATCACATTGTTTCTTAGCCCTATATTAATCCGCCTTTCCTTAGAATTTTCTCATATTCTAGCGAGTTTAAGAATGATTTGGACACCGTGTTCAGTTGTATTCCGACTTTTGGGGAGAAATTGGCCGTATATTGATGTGGAAAAAAAATATATTTTCAATCCATTGTACATTCTAAAATATTTTTCAATGTATTTCACTTTGAACCGTGTATTTTGAGGTCGGAATTCTTGTATTCCGTCTTGCCACAATGCACTATTTTTTCTTATTAAAAAATGGAAAATTTTATAACGGACGACTAACATTGATAAACACCACTAATGATGAACACTGATGAACACATTAATTTTTTTTTAAATTTTAAAAATTTAAAGGACAAAAATTATAATTAAAATTATCTCTTAAAAAATAAAAATCAAATTTAATAGTTACTTTATAATATTTTTTTAATAGGTTAGAATCAAATATACTCAATTTTCCTAAACCCTAACAAAATTAATCTCTTAAAAAATAGAAATCAGTTTATAATTTTTTAATAAAATTCGAATTAAATATACCAAATTCTCATAAACCCTAAATTATAAAACCTTAAACCTTATTCTTTAAAAATTAGCTTCACCTAATATATTATCATTTATGTCCAGCTTGAATGAATGTGGAAATATTGCAGTATGCGGAGGATTAAGCAGTGCTTTGTAGGGAGAATCATCTATCAACAACGTGTTTGATTCATTATAATATCCCTTCTCCCATGAAACATCAGGATCATGTTTTTTCCAAAGCTTCCTCAAATCTTTAAAAACCAAGGGCTTATGTTTATGCCCGAGAGTATTGAATTCAGGGGCGTAACACAATGAGGACCGGTGAAGGTCACAGCCTCTCCTAGAATTGAAAAAGTTATAGTTTAGACTCTTGTAATTTTAAAAAAAAAATCAATTCGACCCCTACAAATTTTTAGAAATTTGGATTAAACATCAAAATTTGTAGTTCTTTTTAATTAAACTCTTCCTATAATTTTTAAAAGTTCTCATTAAGTCTCTCAAACTTTCAAAAAATTTAGTTAGACCCCAATCTTTTTTTGAAAAAAAATTAAATTTAACCCTTCAAAATTATCAAAAATTTTAAATTAAACCTCTAAATTTTTAAAAGTTTAAAGTTGGCCCCTCCAAACTCTATCACTAAGTTCTACCGCTGATTGAATTGTGTCGCAGTGCACTACGGTGAATCCCAACAAAACAACAATTTACGTTTCATATCTCCCATCAGATAATCAATAAATCTTTCCACATTTTTTTCATAGGGCCCTTTGAGAATTGAGATTTAGATTTAGATTTAGATTTGTGTAGAGAAAGAGAAAGATATGGTTAAACGACATGTTTAAATTCTTCACAGATCTTTTAAAGTATAGGGGTTTAGGTTTAAGAGAATATGGTCAAATTGAAATAATATTTAAATATATATTCATTTTCATATATGTTTAAGAGTTTAAGGGTTTAAGGTTTAATAGTTTAGGGTTTTAGGTTGAGGTTTAAGGGTTCAATAATATTTAAATAATAAGGGTTCAATAGAAATACGTAAATAAGTAAGGTACTAAATATATAGTTTACCTTTATTAAAAAATAAATTTTTAATAAATATAAAAAATAACTTAATTGAATTTTTTAAAGTAATTATTAATTGTATGATGAGTCCTTAAAATTTTAAATTTTTATTAATTAATTTAATGGTGTTTATCGGTAATAGTGTTAAGTAATATTCGTCACACGTGGTAGACTCATCCTTAAAAAATTAAAGAAAAGTGAAGCAAGATTCTGTTGTCACATGGCATCATCACTCTTTGAAAACGGTAAGAATGTAATCTGTCTTCAATTTTTTAATAAAAAAAATCAAACATTATTTGAAGACGAAAGTAAAGCAATCCGTCTTCATATTTAATGGAGAAATAATAAATTTAAAAATAATCTAAGAAGTGCAATACATTCAAAAAAATCCCATCAAATGTCAAACAAATTAATTTTTGAGAGGATCGATGGACATAGTACCACTCTCTCAAAGAAACTTTTCTCAGGATGTATAGTATGGCGATCAAAAAAGTTGGTAAAATTTGCAAATTTGGTGTCAAGATTTTTGAATCCTGGGTCTGGAATATTGAATTGAGGAGACCACTGTTTGTATGGAAACAAGAGATCTTGGAGTCCTTTATGAACACGATAACAAAGGCTGCAAAAATTCGGGGGAGAAAGATATTATGAAAAGGAGTGGTGATACAAGTGGGTGCTATAAATTTAAAACTTTCTACGAAAAAAATTCTGCACTCTTTTGACAACAACAAAGTGAAAAGCGTTTGACAATGGGGATAAGTGAATCTTTAGTGATGAAACTGGTTCTTGCGGGTTTATGTAAAAGAAATGGTTGCTTGATATCTTGTATGACCTTTGACTTTTATTCAATAAATATAATCCGGCACTCTTTTTCTCTAATAGGTTTTGATGAGTTTTTTTTAATGAGACTCAATTTTCTTTTAAAAATCACGGAAGCGAATTTTGACCTGATTTTTCTGTAAAATTGTTCATGAATTTTAGGGATGGAAATCATCTATCTCTTTTCGGTGCCTCTACTTATACCCTACACTCAAAATTAGGCTTATTGTTAGCAGTTAGGAGTAGTTAAGCTGTTAACTTTATTCAGTTAGTTTGTTAAATAGTTAGTTTAGCTATTTTGTATTAGTATATAAACAAACCTTTGTAAATACTATTCGATATATGAGAAAGCAATATTTCCCAATTATTCTGAGTTTAACATGGTATCAAAGCCAAGTATTTTTTGGGTTTTTGTTTGGGCTTTCTCTTGACCGACCCACCTCCTTTCTCTCGGTCTTCTCTTTTTCCCTCTTTTCTGCGATTTAGGGTTTTTTCTTTTCCCTCTTTTCTCCCGTTTCAATGCCGAACAATGCTTCGATTCCGATCGTTGATGATTCTGAAATCGATTTCAATCATCCTCTCTTCATTCATCCGTCGGATACTCCTGGTGGTATTCTGGTCTCTCATCGTCTTGTTGGGATTGATAATTACAACCTGTGGAGCCGTTCCATGCGCATTGCTCTTCTTGCGAAGAACAAATTAGGTTTCGTCGATGGCAGCTGCAAGAAAGAAGGTTATGCTGAGGCTCATCGTTCTCAGTGGGAACGCTGTAATGCGTTCGTTTTGTCTTGGATTCTCAACACCGTTTCCAGTGAGCTCTCGGCGGGCATCGTCTTCGCTTCCAACGCCGCTCAAGTCTGGAAGGATCTCAAAGAAAGGTTCGATAAAGTTGATGGCTCACGCATATTCTATCTTCATCGGGAGATTGCGACGGCGAATCAAGGTGATTCTTCCGTTTCTGCGTATTTCACGCGTTTGCGTCTTCTGTGGGATGAATACAATACCTTGGTTCTTGTTTCGGTTTGCAACTGTGATGTGTCTTCCCAGAACTCCAAGCACCTTGCCCAACAGAATTTGTTTCAGTTCTTGATGGGTCTCAACGAGACGTATATGGCGATTCGGAGTCAAATCTTATTGATGCAACCCTTGCCGACGGTGAACTAGGCTTATTCGATGCTTGTCCAAGAGGAATCTCAGCGTGCCCAGTCGTCTGGTATTTCTCCTCTTTCTGATGTTACTGCTTTGTATTCTAATTCGTCTGGATCCTCTGATCGTCGGCGGTTTTCGGGAGTTTGTGATTTTTGTAAAATCCGGGGTCACAAGCGCGATAATTGTTATCGTCTTCACGGCTTCCCTTCTGACTTCAAGTTCACAAAAAAGAAGGGTTCATCTCCTGTTGTGGCTGCTCACACTAATGCATCGACTCCGGTTGTTGAATCTGACTTGAGGAGTGATTCTGGATCTTTGCCTGCTTCCAATTTTCATCCGGCACCTGTTTTTACTCGTGATCAGTATAATCAACTGCTGCAGTTGTTGAACAAAGCTCCCTTGGCTGAATCTTCTTCCATTTCTGCCAATTTTGTAGGTACAGTATCCCAAGGTATCTCTGCTTCTTCTGGTTCAATTACTTGGATTTTGGATACGGGGGCTACTAATCATATGTTGTCGGATTTTCATTGTTTAGATTTCCCTATTTCATGTGCTTCTGATTCAAATCTTGTTCACTTACCCAATGGTAAAACAGTTCTCATTTCCCACACTGGTTCCTTTTCTTTTGATTCATTTCATACTCTTTCTAATGTTCTTTATGTTCCTCATTTTACTCACAATCTTTTATCCGTTTCTAAACTTACTCGTGAGCTTCATTGTAGCGTGACCTTTTTTTCCTGATTTTTGCATTTTACAGGATCTTTACAGTGGAAAGATGAGGGGGATTGGTAAAGAGTTGCGTGGCTTGTACCTGTTTGATTCACATAGTTTTTGTCCTGGTTTGTCTCGTGATGTTCAGTGTTCTTCTTTTTTGCATTCTAGTTTTTCTGCTTCTTCTGATTGTATGTCTTTTGCTTCATCTAATAAAAATTTAGTTTGGCATGCACGTTTAGGGCATGCACCCCTTAGTACTTTGGTTAAATCTCATTTTCTTTCTACTGTTGACTTGAATTCTGAGCATATTTCTACTTGTACTGTCTGTCCTTTAGCAAAACAAACTAGGGTCCCTTTCCCTACACGATCTTCTGCTAAATCTCAACAACCTTTTGACCTTATTCACATTGACCTTTAGGGGCCTTATCGTATTTATACTCATAGTGGTCAGAGGTTCTTTTTAACAATAGTTGATGATTGTACTAGATATACCTGGGTTTATCTGATGAAGCTTAAGAGTGACACTGTTCTTTATCTTAAACAGTTTTGTGCCTATGTTAAAACTCATTTTTCTGCTTCTATTAAGACTATTAGAAGTGACAATGGTACTGAGTTTTTTAATTCCCATTGTTCTACTTTCTTTCTTGACAATGGTATAGTTCACTAGAGTTCTTGTGTTCATACTCCTCAGCAAAATGGAGTTGCTGAGCGTAAGCACAGACACTTATTAGAAGTGGCTCGTGCTTTGCGTTTTCATTCAAATGTTCCTCTTAAATTCTGGGGGGATTGTGTCTTGACTGCCTGTTACATAATCAATAGGTTGTCTTCTCGTGTTTTAAGTTGGAAGTGCCCATTTGAAATTCTTTATAACAAGCCTCCTAATCTGTCTCATATGCGTATTTTTGGTTGTCTATGTTATGCTACTTGTCTTCATCCTCAGGATAAGTTTTCTTCTCGGGCAGTTCCATCTGTGTTCTTAGGTTATTCCTCCACAAAAAAGGGTTATGTTCTGTTTAATCTTGTTTCTCATTCTTTCTTCATTAGTCGTGATGTGGTTTTTAGAGAATCTGTTTTTCCTTTTCAGCTTCCTCTTTCTCAGTCTTCTGTGTTTTTTCCTTCACAGTCTTCTTCCATTTCTTACTCTGATTTTTTGACTTTGGATTCTCCTTCTGCTTCATTGGATATTCCCTCTGACTCTAGTCTTTCTTCATCTACTGTTGAGTCTTCACCTGTTGTGTCTTTACCTGTTGACTCTTCACCTGTTGTGTCTTTCCCTGCTGAGTCTTCACCTAATGTGTCTTTACCTGCTGAGTCATCACCTGTTGAGTCTGCTCCCACTATTGATCATTCTTTGGATATTTCTATTGTTCCTCGTCGGTCTACTAGGCAGTCTCGTGAACCTTCTTGGTTACAAGATTATGCTCACTCTTGCCATTCTTCCTCCTTCTCCTGTAGGTATCCTCTTTCTTCTTTTTTCTCTTATTCTCACTTGCCTTTTCCTACTCAATGTTTTTTGTCCTCTACCTCTCATATCATTGAACTCAAAAGTTACAATGAAGCTGTTAAAAATCCTCTTTGGGTCCAAGCTATGAATGAGGAAATTTCAGCACTGGAATCCAACAACACGTGGTCTGTAGTTTCCTTACCTCCGGGCAAGAATCCAGTTGGTTGCAAATGGTTTTATAAAGTGAAGTATAAAGCTAATGGTGAGGTGGAACGGTTCAAGGCACGTTTGGTTGCTAAGGGTTACACTCAACAGGAGGGTGTTGATTACACGGATACCTTCTCTCCTGTTGCTAAGATTGTCACCGTTCGTCTGATTCTTTCTCTTGCCTCCATTTTTGCTTGGCCTCTTTATCAGCTTGATGTCTATAATGCCTTTCTTCAAGGCGACCTTTCTGAAGAAGTTTTCATGACTTTACCTGAAGGATTTTGTAGCCAGAGGGAGTCTAAGGTGTGTAGGCTTCAAAAATCCTTGTATGGATTGAAGCAAGCTTCGAGACAGTGGAATCTTAAGCTAACAGAGGCCCTAATTGCTGCGGGTTATCATCAAAGTAAACATGACTATTCATTGTTTACTAAACAACAAGGGGAAAAGATAGTCATCATGCTGATCTATGTTGATGATCTCCTAATAACTGGAAATGATGAGTTATTAATTGGAGAGTTGAAAGAAATTCTGAACAGAAATTTCAAAATGAAGGATCTTGGAAACCTTAAGTATTTCCTTGGATTAGAGGTTCTAAGGTCAAAGGCTGGTATAGTCTTGAACCAACGTAAGTATGCTATGGAGTTAATTGAAGATACAGGGATAGGGGGAGCTAAACCTGCTGTGACACCTTTGGAACAAAACAAGAAATACACTTCATTTGAGTATGATGAAAGTAAAGTTGAAAGTGATGAAGTTCTTCAAGACAAGACAGTTTTTCAAAGGCTCATTGGCAGACTTATTTACCTAACACATACCAGGCCTGACATCATGTTTGCCGTGCATACACTAAGTCAATTTATGCAGCAACCAAAGAGATCACATCTAGACGCAGCCTTGAGGATTGTGAGATACATTAAAGGCAGTCCTGTCAAAGGCATTCTTTTAAGTTCTGCGAGTAAATGTCAGTTATTTGCGTACTGCGATTCTGATTGGGCTGGATGTCCTATGACTAGAAGGTCAGTAACTGGTTTTTGTATAAAACTGGGAGATTCACTGATTTCATGGAAATCAAAGAAACAGTATACTGTAGCTCAATCTTCTGCAGAAGCAGAGTATAGAAGTATGGCAATTACAGCTGCAGAGATAGTTTGGTTAAAAGGATTGCTGAATGAACTTGGGATCAAGGAAAACGGTCCAGCAAAGCTCATGTGTGATAGTAAAGCAGCTTTGCAAATAGCAACTAATTCAGTCTTTCACGAAAGGACCAAACATATAGAAATTGATTGCCACTTTGTCAGAGAAAAAATTCAACAAGGCTTGATACAAACTGAGCATGTGAGGTCTGAAGAACAACTTGCTGACGTGATGACTAAAGCTTTGGGAACAAGTCAACATGAATACTTGATGTCCAAGTTGGGGTTCAAAGATGTCTTTCAACCACCAACTTGAGGGGGAGTGTTAGCAGTTAGGAGTAGTTAAGCTGTTAACTTTATTCAGTTAGTTTGTTAAATAGTTAGTTTAGCTATTTTGTATTAGTATATAAACAAACCTTTGTAAATACTATTCGATATATGAGAAAGCAATATTTCCCAATTATTCTGAGTTTAACACTTATGGTTTAGAGTTTTAGGTTAGGGGTTATGGTTAGGGTTTAAAGAATTTATGGTAGGGTGTATTTTTAGGGTATAGGGTTTAAGATTTAGAATTTAGGGTTAGGGCTTGGAATGTAATTTTATTATATTTTTTTAGTGTTGGGGCATACATAGAGGCACCGAAAAGGGATATGAAATTTTTATCCGAATTTTTTAGGGGAAAACTATTCAAAAATCAGGAAATCAAGGTTTATGTTTGGGATGCCTACACTTAGATTTCCAAATCTGATCGTCAGATCGATGATTTTTATTGCTTTCCCCCGTCTTTAAATACCTTTCGGCTATTTAAATTCGAATAAGATAGAAATCTATTAATTTTTTTGAATTAAAAATAATTCGGAGCTTAGAAATTATAGCTAAGCATATCTTCGATAAGGAGGACTATTAGAATTTCGATCCAGCAACGACTGAACCATCTATGCTGTTGAAGGAAATAGTGAAAGCTCATGATGCAAAGAAAAAGACAATTTAGACATGGCATCCGCCACCATATTACATTCACGAGAAATCCATTGAAAATCAACATCCCATCCACGACCACGAAGCGAACTAATAGCATGAATTAATTCCACGGGAACTTGCAACCTCTGATTGAACTTGCAACCTCTCAATCCCTTGCGACCAAGCAACTTGGAGGCCAATGGGAATGCTCCAAAGCTCGACATGCAAAGGTGAAACGATTCTAACAAATTTGCGATATCCAACCACCCAATCACCAGCTTGTCCACGGATAACTCTACCAGCAAAACCATAGCTTGAAAGTGATTCAACCGCTACATCTGTATTGAGAGCAAAATTACCCGCTAATGGAGGTTGTCATTTCATTGTCTCCATTTGCCTAACTCCACGATGAATCTCCCCTACTTGAATCAACAAAGTGAGATGACCAAGCTAGACTTAGCCTATACATATCAGGTAAAGACATGCACGAGCCAGTAAACGCAAAATTACAACGCCTCCTCCAGACTTGCCAAAGAAATGAGGGGGAAAAACAATTCCATGGTTGTTCAACAACACCCATAGAGCCTGTAAAACAAACATTATTAATAATCCAACGATCAAGGGGTAGATCAAAGAAAACCAATAAGTTATAACGCGATATAAGGTGCTGCCAAAGAGATCTAATTGGAGGACAGTCTCGTAGAATATGAATGACAGTCTCCCGGCAGCAACCACAACATGGAAAAGATGAATAACTTGTAAGACCATGATGCATCCGCTCATCATTAGTCATCAAACACTTTCTAAGAGCAAGGCATAAAAATGCCCGAACGCGTTGCGGAACCGGCAAAGACCATACGGACTCCATTTAATATCCTTATCGCTCCAAGTATTTTTCACTAAAACTCATACGCCGAAGCTAGAGAAAAGGCACCCACGCCGGTACCATTCCAAGCTATATGATCACGACCAGCCCCCAAAGTCGGAGGTAAATCACCTACAATGTGAGATATAATTTCTCTCGGGAATACATACTCAAACCTTGCAAAATCCCATTTGCCTTCTTAAGTAATTCTAAAACCCATTTGATTCACGCCTGATGAAAATGAATGAATCCAAGGAAGTAAAGGTCCCAAACTTGGAACCCAATTATCAGTCCACATATCAGCAAGCTCACCATCACCCACAAGACAAAAAATTCTTTCCCTTACCAAGTCTCAAGCATTTGATATTGCGCGCCACAGAGGCGAGAAAGCATGGCGTGAAATCGACAACGGACATATAGACAACATGCGATACTTTTACCTCAAGGCTAACACCCACATGTTTTTCGGTCGATAAGCCAATGCAAAGGCAAGTTTGTGCATAAAAGCCTCGTTCCGATCCCTTGCATGTGAAATGCCAAGGCCACCACGACATAGAGGTTGAAAAATAGCTTCTCAATGAGCTAAAGAAGGCTTTCGAGAAGCTGATGTAGAACCCCAGATAAAACCACGCACAAGCTTATCAATTTCCGAACAAATAGTCGTCGGCAACTTTGTAGTTTGCATGAAATACAATGGAATGGCCGGCAATACAGAGTTGGCTAAAGTGATGCGACCAGCCAATGAAAGGGACATACCAGCCTACCCATTCAGCTTCTGCCGCATTCTTTCGATGATGAACTCAAAATTCGCACAACGAATGCGATGATGGAGAAAGAGTACACCTAAATAAATACCTAAATTTATGGTTTCCTGATATCCGAGAGACACACTAACAGCTTATCGGATTACAGGATCAGTATTGGGGGAGAAGTAAACCTGCGTTTTATGTGCATTAACCTTGTGACCAGAGAAATAACCAAACTCAGACAAAATAGACGATATAACTATAGCTTGTTCAACAGTGGCCTTAGCATAAAGGATAAGGTCAGCTGCAAAAAAGAGGTGTGAGAACGGAATGCCATGATGACCTTGTTTGGTACGAATCTCAACATAAAAATATAATTTCTTTATTTAATAAAAAAATTGAATAAAATAACGACTTTGTTTGGTAAGAAGAGGTTTAAGCTAAAATCAGAGGTTTGAGCTAAAATTAGAGGTTTGATTGATCAAATCCGCTAATTTAGATGTTTGGTAAAGAGCGAATTGAAATAACAAATTGGGGGTGAAATCTCTAATTTTGAAAAAGCCGCTAATAAGAGTTTTTTGAAATTAGAGGTTTTGGCATAAGAGTTATAAAGACTCTTTTTACCCTTAACAATTATAAAAAATCTTCAAATAACCTAAATTTAATCACTTCTATTTTAATTCATCAACCTTACTAATTTAAATTGTGACATTTGTAAATTAATACTTTTTGTTTTTTCTTTTTATTCTCACACATTTATATTTGTATTTAAATTTAATAATTAATTAAATTATATTAAAAATAATTATATAAATAATAAATTAATATATAGATCCTTCAAATATGCTTAGTAATGTTATATTAAAAATTATTTTTCATAATCTAATTAATATTAATAGATACAAAATATTGATAACTAAAAAACTATTCAAATAAGTATTGAATATAATTATGTCTTTATATGTTATTTTGCTTGTTTAAATAATCAAACAGCTATAAGCTATCAGTTAATTTTACCAAACACTTTTATACAATCAGCTAATACAATCCCTAGCTAAATCAGCTAATACAATCAACTAATGTAATCCGCTATTAGCTATCCGCTAATTGCCAAACAAAAGAAAATTGTGGGAAGACAAATTTAAAAATAATATAAATATTAAATCAATAACAATACACGTATATGTTTCTACACGTTAACGGCTAGGGAAATTCATAGCCCCCATCTGTTTTGGGCTTTATGGGAATATTTAAAAGTAATGTATATAATATGGGCTTCATATTCGACATTTTGGGCTTATTCTACTTCTTTTTTATTTATTTATTTTTAATTTAGCTTTTACCTATTTTATTTTTTCTGTTTCTTGTTTAAATATTTTTTTAGTATTTAGTTATTTGCCGATATATGTGCTTTTAAATAGGAAAAAAATATTTTCATGTTGTGGGAACAAAAAGTTTCTTGCAAATGTTTAGATTTATAATTTAGGGTTTAAAGGTTAAGATTTAGGTTTATGGTAATATGATGATGAATTTAAGTTTTAACCTATATACTATCCCTAAATTTTAACTATAATCCATAAATTATAACTCTAAACACTAAACTCCTAACCCTCATACGTTAAAATAAATTACTAAAATCATAATATAAAACATTTGTAGAAATTGTTTGTTTCACCACCAGTGCATGGTATAATTACCCTTCTAATTGTTGTTGCTTAAAATATGAGTTAAGATACCGAGATTAGTGTGGGTTAGGTAAGAATTTGAATATGGATTTGTATCCATTACATTCTAAATTTTAACCATCTTCCCTAAATTCTAACCATTGTACATAAACTCCTAAATTTTACCCCTAAGTCAAATTCATAAACACCACCAAAACTAAAGCATTCGTAAAAACTTTTTTTATCGCCAGTGCATGATATAATTACGCTTCTAATTATTATTGCTTAAAATATGATTTAAGATGCCGAGATTAGTGTAGGATATATAAGAATTCGAATATGGATTTATATTTAATACACTATTGCTGGAAACAAAAATGTTTCCACAAGCTCAGATCCACTAATTGGCTTAGTGGCCAAAGATGCTCGTGTTGTCTCATCTTGTATGAGTTCGAATCTCGGCATTTGCATTGGGAATATAATACATCTCCATTTAATAAAAAAAATATTTCTATAAGCTCCTTAATTTTAGAGTTTAGGGATTCAATTCAGGATTTAGAGTTTGTGGTTCGGAATTTAAGGTTTATATGTTAGGATTTAAGTTTTAAGATAATATGATGTGAGATTTATATTTTAGCCTATAAATTCTAAGTTCTAACCACTATCCATAAATTCTAACTCTCTAAGCATAAACTCTACCCCAAAAATAAATCTATAAACTCTACGACTAAAATATTTATGGAAAATTTTAATTTCCATCCACGATGTATAAAATAATTTTCATTTAAATAGAGCATGCGAGAACGGCCTGGTGGTCAGAGCACGTCCATTCTCTTTAGGTCTTAGGTTTAAGACCCTTTAGGAGTGTTGTCTTTACCTAAAATTTTCTCCTCTAAGTAGAAGTAAAATAGATTTTTTTAAAAAATAATAATTGTCATTTGAATATAATAATTTTCTAGTCTCGATTTAGGTTTACTAGTGAAACAATTTCGAGAGATTAAAAAATAAGGTAAAACTTTCACACCCATGAATATAAAGTCAAACTCTAGAAAAAACGCTCGTATTTTTAAAAAAAATAATCCTCAGACATTGTTTATAAATAATTAAAAATGGATTATTATTTCATGAATTTGTAGTGAAGTTTTTTCTGTAAGCTGATTTTTAATTTTCTTATATGCATTATTTAGAGATATTAAATTTTAATCTCTAAATTTTGAAACTTCATATCTTAAATTTAAACCCACGTGAAGATTATAAAGACATTCTTGTAAAAAAACATAATACATTGAAATATTTTTTTTCTTAAATTTCATACAACGACGACGAAAAAAATTATTGCATAAATAAAATTGTATGATTATCACGTGTCCGTCATTTTTTTAATATAATTATTGCATGAAATAATCTTAAAATATGTAATATTCAAATAAAACCCCTTATTTTGTATCTATTCGGAACTAAAATCCATTATAGAGTATATTTCAGAAAGCAGGCGAAGGATATAAATATTTATAAATCATCCTTTTCATTATTATAAAATATGGTAATTACGTAAAACATCATTGGAATTTACTCAAATTTATTTTGGTCATTAAAGTTTTAAAACGTTCAATTTACTCACTGAAATTTAGACATTAAATATTTTTTGTCACTCATTCGTTAATATTTTGACGACGTCCATTTACCGGCGAACGAAGAAACTTCTCCAAGATTCGAACGGTAAAAAACTTCATCATCACAAGAGAAATAATATATTGAGAAACGAGTTTCATCTGACATCATGAACATCTGAGCATTTTCCGGCGAAATGAAGGTTGAATTCAGACTCAAAGGTCCGGAATGAAGTGACTTGTGAAATTTGAGACCAAACGACCACCATCTATGATCATTTAAGGTTTAAGAGTGATACAAAATTTAATGCCTAAACTTCAGTGACAAAAAATGTATACGTCTAAACTTTAGTGAATGAATTGAATATTTTTTAAAACTTTAATGAACAAAATAAATTTAAAATTAAAAGTTTAGTAGTTAATTTACCCTATAAAAAAACATGAAATAAGGGAATTCTTTTTAGTTCAAATTTGAAATTGAGTTCTTTACCCTTTATATCCCCTACAGGCTACAGCCACAGGCTACAGGTCCAACAATAGTAGCGCGTATTGAACACTTTCTTGAAGGAGCGTGACCTTGTGAAAGCACCGATTGACTAAAAATATCAGCTGGCCTTCCGCGGCTATAGCACGTAAGCTTATCCCATTGGTTCACTCAAGCCCTTTTTCGTCATTTCATTTGTCAATTAGGGCTATAAATTAAGGGCGACCGAGACAATAATCTCCATCCCAATATTGAAATCGATCTCAAATTCAAAGCCTTCTTCAAATTTCCAAGGTAATTTAATCTTCTCTTTTTCCCTTTGGAATTGGTTTTTGTTTTTGATTTCTTTGTGGTAGTTTAATTTTTTATTTGTTCCATGGATTTCAATAATCGATGAACTATGGTTAGGGTTTCTTTTCCCCTTTTTTGTTTTATGTTTCTCTTTTAATTCCAAACTTGATTCCGTTTTCCTATTATCCTTCGGTTTGATTCAAAAATTGATGAACTATTAGATTTACATGTGAATTTCCCCCCTTTTTTAGATCTGGAAATCGTTCAGTGAATTCTTATGAACTTAGGAATTTCCCCCTTTTAGTGTAAAACAATCTGATTGATTTAGATTACATATGGATATTTTGTTGTGAAAGCTGTGGCCTTGATTTGTTTTTGTTTGGAGTAATCTTATTTGAGTTTTTCTTTTGATTCAAAAATAGATGCAAATCTTCGTCAAGACCCTTACTGGCAAGACCATCACCCTTGAGGTGGAAAGCTCCGACACCATCGATAATGTCAAGGCCAAAATCCAGGACAAGGAAGGAATCCCACCGGATCAGCAGAGGCTTATCTTTGCCGGTAAACAGCTGGAGGATGGCCGTACCCTTGCCGACTACAACATCCAGAAGGAGTCCACTCTCCACTTGGTCCTTCGTTTGAGGGGTGGTATGCAAATCTTTGTTAAGACCCTTACCGGAAAGACCATCACCCTTGAGGTGGAGAGCTCGGACACCATCGATAACGTTAAGGCCAAGATTCAAGACAAGGAAGGGATCCCCCCAGACCAACAGAGACTTATCTTTGCCGGTAAGCAGCTGGAGGATGGTCGTACCCTGGCTGATTACAACATCCAAAAGGAATCCACCCTTCATTTGGTGCTCCGACTTCGAGGAGGAATGCAAATCTTTGTCAAGACCTTGACTGGAAAGACTATTACACTTGAGGTTGAGAGTTCAGATACCATCGACAATGTCAAGGCTAAGATTCAGGATAAGGAGGGTATTCCCCCAGATCAGCAGAGGTTGATCTTTGCCGGTAAACAACTCGAGGATGGTCGCACCTTGGCTGACTACAACATCCAAAAGGAATCCACCCTTCACTTGGTGCTCCGTCTCCGTGGTGGTATGCAGATTTTCGTTAAGACACTCACAGGGAAGACCATCACCTTGGAGGTTGAGAGCTCGGACACAATCGACAATGTCAAGGCCAAAATTCAAGACAAGGAAGGCATTCCCCCAGACCAACAGAGGTTGATTTTTGCAGGCAAGCAGCTTGAAGATGGCAGGACTCTTGCTGACTACAACATTCAGAAAGAGTCTACACTCCACTTGGTGCTCCGCCTCCGTGGTGGGATGCAAATTTTCGTGAAGACATTGACGGGGAAGACCATAACTCTGGAGGTTGAAAGCTCGGACACCATCGATAATGTGAAGGCTAAGATCCAGGATAAGGAAGGGATCCCCCCAGACCAGCAGAGGCTGATCTTTGCAGGGAAGCAACTTGAGGATGGAAGGACCTTGGCAGACTACAACATCCAGAAGGAATCCACTCTCCACCTTGTCCTCCGCCTTCGTGGTGGTTTCTGAGTGATTGGTCATTTGAAGAAGTGTGATTGGTGATTGGGGTCTACTGTCTAGCTTCATTATGTTTCTGGTTTTTATGCTTTGTGTTGTGAGCTCGCTGTGATGCAGCAGCGGCTAAGACTATAATAATTTGTGAAAGTTTTTTTAAGTTTATTTGTTTATGTTTTAAGGTATGAACTATGATCGATGCCAGTACTTGGTGATTGAATAATATTAAGTTTACATATAAATAAGTTTCTGTGATATTTTTATGCTTGCGCGATTCTTTTGAATAGTTTCATAGTTGGTTTCAAAATCTTGAATACAATAGAATATAAAAATATATAATATTAAGTCTACTAGATTTTCTTAATGAAATTTATATTGGTCATTTAATTTAAAATTATTTTAGCAAAAGTCCTATTTTAATGTTAGTTGGTAACATTCTATTTTTGCTTTTACTTGTACTTCATTCTTTTTTTCCCTTTTTATTTCATTTAATTTAAAATGATTTATAGCATTATTAAAGTACTTTGAAGACCTATCGCTTTAGCGGGAATAAAAAGTGAAATTTCAGTTGAGAAAAATATATTTATAATATCAAATTTTAGCGATAAAAAGTGAATAATATATGTATTACATTTTAGACAAATTACTCAAACTCGATTCAAAATAAATTGCTCCAACCCCTTTCAAAAAAATACATAAATAAATCTATTTATAGTGAAGTCTTAATTTTATATTGTTGTAATACCATTTAAACTTAAAAGAGTGACTTGAAATTAAATAATTTCTATTTAAGTTAAGGGAAGGGAAGAAGGAATTTGCTCTTAATGGGTTTAGAACCCACAACTTAAGAAAGATAATAGTGTTAACTAAGAATTTTAGCCATTTGTTTTAAAAATTGAATTTAAATTATTATAGAACTGTAATTTAAAATGTATGTATGATGTTTTTAGTCTAATGTTTTAATAAAAAATTAATACTAAAATTTAAAATAGTGTTTGAAATTTAATAAATAATAAAATTTATTTTTAAAATTTTTAAAACTAATTTTTTAATATTATGGTGCGATTATATGGTAGTATTTGAGATGTCGCTTGGAAGTAGGGGTGTGAAAAACTGACCCGACCTGGTAACCTGCCTGAAACCCGATCGAGTCAGAACCTGGTTTAACCCGAGAATTCAAAGACCGAACCCGACCTGCACCCGACCGAAACGAACCCGAACTCGAATTTGACCTGTAACTGTAGAAACCGAACCCGAACTGCACCCGACCGAAGTGAACCCGAACCCGAAATTGACCTGTTACTGTAGTAACCGAACCCGACCTGCACCCGACCGAAACGAACCCGAACCCGAGACTAACCTGCCAGATAACCGATTTAACCCGACCTGTTTGGACCCGACCTGAAATGAACCCGACCTGTTTTGAACCCGACTTGTTTTGAACCTGAACTGTTATTGACCTAAACTGATATTGACCTAAACTGATATTAACCTGAACTAATACTATTATTTGATTTGCTAATAAAGATAATTATCTGACATTTAAAGAAGTTATATTTAATGAATATAAAATAAGGTCAAGTATTGAAAAATTATAAAATTAATAATAATTTCAAGTATTAATAAATTAACTAACTTAACTTCAATTAAAAGATAAATTAAATTAATAATAATTCTAAGTATTAATAAATTGTATTTCTAATTAACTTGACTATTATTTTAAAATAACTTCAAAGATAAACTATTATACTTAATTAACTTAAGTGGAATGAATAATCATTATTAAATTAAAATTTTATACTTAATAAAATTAAGTTAAATGAGTAAAAATTATTAAATTAAATCTATATTCTTAATTAAAATAAGATGACTTAAATTTTTTATTATAGGAATAAATTAATGCTAAATAATTAACTTGCATTCATTTTAATTGAAGTTAAGTTAGTTATTAAATTAACTTAACTTAAGATTAAAAATAAATTTAATTAACTTGCATTCATTTTAAGTTAAGTTAGTTATTAAATTAACTTAACTTGCTTTCTGATAAACTACTTAATCTACTTAAGTTGAATGAATAACCATTATGAAATAAGTTTTTTATACTTAACTAAAATTAGTTTAAAGTTATTAAACTAAATCTGTATACTAAATTAATATAAGATAACGAAATTTTTTAATTAACATTACATACTTAATTGACTTAGTAAAAAACTGGTCAACAATTCAAATCTGGTCAATGGGTCAAAGAGTCAAAGGTCCGATCAACTATCGGGTCAAACTTAGTCAAAAGTCAACATGATAAATTCGGTCAACTTTCGGGTCGGTCAAACGGGTCAAGGTTCGGTCCAGTTCACACGTTTCAGATCAAGCCGGTCGAGTATGCTGAAGCAAGAGATATCCAGACTAGTTTAAAGTACGATTAGAAAAGACTTGGTTCAGATGGTGCAGAGCTCGACATTCATTACACAACCTCCTGTTGTATATATATATATTTGACTGGTAATATTAAAACAATAACAGTAATGAAGCCTATACACATATAACAAGTATATATATGTATATATGTTGGAACCCATATTTGATAGAAACATGTGTAATATAAATAAGATGAGAACATTAATCAATGATGCAACATCGAAAATGGTGAAAAGCTCACCCCAACCTTGACTTTCACGTGGGCAAAACTGGTCCAATTCAATTCTTTAAGCAATTTGCGTCATTCAGATTGACCTCACAGATCATCTACACACAAGCCCAACTCACATACCACTCACGCACAGTTGCACAAACGGCAGCGGTACAAACTCATCGGAAAAGACGCGATAACGGCAGCGGCAGAACCAAGTCCGAGGAAGGTTGGCGGCGGAGCACGGCAACGATAAGAGAAGATGAAAACCAATGGTTTCCAGTGGTGGTGCTAGGGAGAAGTCGAATGGTTCTCCTTTGTTACAATGGCCGATGTTGAACAAATAAGGGACGCGTTTCGGTCGGACGGCGAGGGGAAAACGAAAGGTGGCGGTGGCAATCTGAACGAACGGTGCTGCCGACCTCGTCGGAGCTTAAACGGAAAACAAAGGGTGAGAGGTTTATTTTGAGTGATGAAAAACGGGGGAGAGGGGTAAGGGGTGAGTGCGGCTACTGATAGAAACAATAATGGGAGATGAATGTGATGATTTAGGGTGAAAACAAAAGTCAAATACCCTAAATAAGGGGTAAATCGCAAAAGAAGGGTCTAAAGATTTACCCATGTCATAAAAAGTTCTCATATCTTCCGATTTATACAAATAAGTCACAAAAATTCTTATTTATCTCAATATAGCCCTCAATTTACAATTAAGGCTTGATTCCAAAATGCCCAAATATTAGGGTTTTTGATTTAGGGATTTTAAAATTAGGGTTTTTAAATTAGGGTAATTTTTGGGGTGTTATAGGTTTAGAATATTACTTATGCTTTAGGGTTTAATGCTTAGGGTTTAGAATAAGACATTAGGGGTTTAAACCCTAACCAAACCCTAATATTTAATCAATGAACCATAGTCCCTAATCCTAAACCCTAAACAATAACCACTACCCTATAAACCATAAAACCCTAATACAATAGCTAATAACTCATAGTCCGTAATTCTAGATCGAGGGTTTAGTGGTTAGGGTTAATTACTTATGCTTTAGGGTTTAGTGTTTATGGTTTAGAATAAGACATTAGGGGTTTAAACCCTAACCAAACCCTAATATTTAATCAATGAATCATAGTCCCTAATCCTAAACCCTAAACAATAACCACTACCCTCTAAACCATAAAACCCTAATATTTAATCTATAGCTCATAGTCCGTAATCCTAGATCGAGGGTTTAGTGGTTAGGGTTAATTACTTATGCTTTAGGGTTTCATGCTTAGGGTTTAAAATAAGACATTAGGGATTTAAACCCTAACCAAACCCTAATATTTAATCAATGAACCATAGTCCCTAATCCTAAACCCTAACAATAACAACTACCCTCTAAACCATAAAACCCTAATATTTAATCTATAGCTCATAGTCCGTAATCCTAGATCGAGGGTTTAGTGGTTAGGGTTAATTACTTATGCTTTAGGGTTTAATGCTTAGGGTTTAGAATTAGACATTAGGGGTTTAAACCATAAAACCCTAATATTTAATCTATAGCTCATAGTCCGCAATCCTAGATCGAGGGTTTAGTGGTTAAGGTTAATTACTTATGCTTTAGGGTTTAATGCTTAGGGTTTAGAATTAGACATTAGGGGTTTACACACCAAACCCTGATATTTAATCAATGAACCATAATCCCTAACCCTAAACCCTAAACAATAATCAATACCCTCTAAACCATAAAACCCTAATATTTAATCTATAGCTCATAGTTCGTAATCCTAGATCGAGGGTTTAGTGGTTAGGGTTAATTACTTATGCTTTAGGGTTTAATGCTTAGGGTTTAGAATTAGACATTAGGGGTTTAAACCTTAAACCCTATTATTTAATCAATGAACCATAGTCCCTAACCCTAAACCCTAAACAATAATCACTACCCTCTAAACCATAAAACCCTAATATTTAATCTATAGCTCATAGTCTGTAATCCTAGATCGAGAGTTTAGTGGTTAGGGTTAATTACTTATGCTTTAGGGTTTAATGCTTAGGGTTTAGAATTAGACATTAGGGGTTTAAACCCTAAACCCTAATATTTAATCAATGAACCATAGTCCATAATCCTAAACCCTAAACCCTATACATTTAATTACAAATAATAATAATAATAATAATAATCATAATAATCATAAAACTAAAAATAATAATTAGCATAGTAAATATATAATAATAATAATAATTGTCTTTAAGTATATAATAATAATAATAATAATAATAATAATAATAATAAAAATAATAAAAATAAAAACTAATAATAATAATAATAATAATAAAAATAAAAACTAATAATAATAATAAGCATAGTAAATATATAATAATAATAATAATAATAATAATAATTGTATTTAAGTATATAATAATAATAATAAACCCTAAACCCTAACCACTAAACCCTAAACCCTAAACCCTAAAACCTAAACGATAAACACTAAACACTAAAAACAAAAACCATAATCCATCAATATATATATATATATATTACATGTACGTATGTACGTATCATTTTATGAACAGTAAACCCTAAACCCTAAACTCTAAAACCTAAAAACCATAATCCATCAATATATATATAATACATGTAGGTATGTTTGTATTAATTTAAGATCAATAAACCCTAAACCCTAAACCCTAAACGCTAAATCATAAACCATAAACCCTAAAAACTATAATCCATCAATATATATATAATTAATGTAGACATGTTTGTATTAATTTAAGATTAGTAAACCCTAAACCCTAAAAACCATAATCCATCAATATATATATAATATATGTAGGTATGTTTGTATTAATTTAAGATCAGTAAACCCTAAACCCTAAACCCTAAAAACCATAATCCATCAATATATATATATATATAATTAATGTAGGCATGTTTGTATTAATTTAAGATCAGTAAACCCTAAACCCTAAACCTTAAACCCAAACCCTAAACCCTAAACCCTAAACCTTAAAAATCATAATCCATCAATATATATATATAATTAATGTAGGCATGTTTGTATTAATTTAAGATCAGTAAACCCTAAACTCCAAACCCTAAACCCCAAACCCTAGACCCTAGACGCTAGACCCTAAAAATAAATCCAATAGTCCCAACTATATATATATATATATCACATATACATAATCCCCTAACCCTAAACCCTAAACCCTAAAAATAAAAATCATAATCCGTCAATATATATAATACACATAACACAATAAACCATAAACCCGAAGGAACCCGACCTGAAATGAACCCGACCTGAAACGAAACCGACCTGAAATGAACCCAACCTGAAACAAAACCGACCTGAAAAGAACCCGACCTGAAACGAAATCGACCTGAAACGAACCCGACCTGAAACGAAACCGACCTGAAATGAACCCGACCTGAAACGAAACCGACCTGAAACGAACCCGACCTGAAACGAAACCGACCTGAAACGAACCCGACCTGAAACGAAACCGACCTGAAATCAGCCTGTCAATTAACTGTTTTGACCCGACCTGAAATGAACCGACCTGAAATGAACCCGGCCCGAAATGAACCCGACCCGAAATGAACCCGACCTGAAATGAACCCGACCTGAAATGAACCCGACCCGAAATGAACCCGAACCCGAACCGAATCGAGTCAAAACAAAAAATGACCCGAAATGACCTGTAACCAATTTGACCCGACCTGACAGAGCCCGACCTGAAACCCAACTGTTGACCTGTTTTTACATCCCTACTTAGAAGGGATTATTGCGAAGAGTGCTCTCCTCACACCCATCTTCGCTAAGAATTTTCATACATATCTCGCCTCGAAACCCGTTGCGGGTACAAGACTCGAAATCATCCTTACCCCGGGACTTATAAGACTAAAACCATTCATGCTCCACCACCCGTACCCGCTATACCCACTCACAGTCTAGACCCTAGGCCAAGGAAACAAGGGCGCCCGCCCATGGCCCACCACTCGAAAAGGTTATATGATTGTAATTTTTTAAATTATATTTGTTGTTAAGACTCTAATTTTTTCTAATACTTATTATTATGGGCACATTTTTCAATACTTATTAATAGAGGGATTATTTTTTTCCCCAATATTTAATATTAAATATTTACTCTTAATTTTTTTTATAATTCTTGTTATCAGGTCCAGTTCCCCCAATATTTGTTATTATAGGCATACTCTTAAAATTTATTTTTTACATGCTATCAGGGACATGAATTTAAATGACGGTATACAACCGCAACAACGATCGTTAAATGGCGGTAGCGACACCATCTGAAATCTCGATACATGCATCTGTTATGTCCACAATTACATATGCTATTAAAAAATTTCACAATCGCGATATTCACAGTGACCGAAATATAATCTATAATATCTGTAATCATGGTAAATGTAACACGACCGTAACAATAATTTAAATCTTTGATTTAGGGCCCAATTTTTAGATTTTCCTTGGCCACAAAAAATTCAAGACCGACACTGCCAACTCAACAACTCACTTTATATAATATATTTACGAGTATTAATTAAATAAATATAAATATTTTTTTATAAAAAATATAAAGTACTTATTCTATGGGCTCTGCCTCTCACCACATATATAATATTATTTTATTTCTATCTGATACTTAATTGAACAAGATAAAATAAGTATGAAACAATATTACAATTTGATAAAATAAGAATAAAAATAAAAAAAATTCATCAACTAACATTCAATTATTATAGAAAATATACAATATACATTTTCTATAAATAAATTTCATTAAGAGTAAGAATTCAAGAAGAACATGACCATAGAGTAGGAGCGTGAGAGAGTTGTGACGTAAACTAATGATGGGTAATTTTAAAGTTTTATGTAAAAAAGATAAAGTAAAAAATTAAAAGAATTGAAGTTGAAAATCACTTAAAAATTAGGTGGACTGGTAAGTATTTTAAAAATATTTATTTTTAAATATACTTATTATGTATAATGCGAGGCGGTGGGGTAGAGCGAGTTGAGTATAAGTTATATCAACGCTTGTCTCACTTCTTACGGCGAACCTAATTTTTGTTTCTATTCTTTTCTCATTATCCGCGAAATTTGTACTCTTTTTTGTCCAATTACAGATAAATTAGATTAAAATCTTCGTCAAACCCGCCCCACTAACATCTCAAGACGACATCTATTCTTTATTTATAATTTTTAAAAATTATGTTGCGCAAATAAATTTCTAAAATATAAATTTTCTAAAAATATCACCGTTCCTTTTCACTAAAACCGTAAATAAAAAACGAAAATGATAAATTAAAAATTTAGATTAATCTTTGAAGAGATACCTTTCTTAAACCTCATCGTCGAAAGAAAATAGTAATCTTAGCTAGGGATGTAAAAACAGGTCAACAGTTGGGTTTCAGGTCGGGCTCTGTCAGGCCGGGTCAAATCGGTTACAGGTCATTTCGGGTCATTTTTTGTTTTGACTCGATTCGGTTCGGGTTCGGGTTCATTTCGGGTCGGGTTCATTTCAGGTCGGGTTCATTTCGGGTCGGGTTCATTTCGGGTTGGGTTCATTTCAGGTCGGGTTCATTTCAGGTCGGTTCATTTCAGGTCGGGTCAAAACGGTTAATTGACAGGTTGATTTCAGGTCGGTTTCGTTTCAGGTCGGGTTCATTTCAGGTCGGTTTCGTTTCAGGTCGGGTTCATTTCAGGTCGGTTTCGTTTCAGGTCGGGTTCATTTCAGGTCGGGTTCGTTTCAGGTCGGTTTCGTTTCAGGTCGGGTTCGTTTCAGGTCGGTTTCGTTTCAGGTCGGGTTCATTTCAGGTCGGTTTCGTTTCAGGTCGGGTTCATTTCAGGTCGGGTTCCTTCGGGTTTATGGTTTATTGTGTTATGTGTATTATATATATTGACGGATTATGATTTTTATTTTTACGGTTTAGGGATTATGGTTTAGGGTTTAGGGTTATGTGATTACGTATATGTGATATATATATAGTTGGTACTATTGGATTTATTTTTAGGGTTTAGGGTTTATGGTTTGGGGTTTGGGGTTTGGGGTTTAGGGATCTTAAATTAATACAAACATACCTACATTAATTATATATATTGATGGATTATGGTTTTCAGGGTTTAGGGTTTACTGATCTTAAATTAATACAAACATGTCTACATTAATTATATATATATATATATATTGATGGATTATGGTTTTTAGGGTTTAGGGTTTAGGGTTTAGTGTTTAGGGTTTACTGATCTTAAATTAATACAAACATGCCTACATTAATTATATATATATTGATGGATTATGGTTTTTAGGGTTTAGGGGTTATGGTTTAGGGTTTAGGGTTTAATGATCTTAAATTAAAACAAACATGCCTACATTAATTATATATATATATTGATGGATTATGGTTTTTAGGGTTTAAGGGTTTAGTGTTTAGGGTTTAGTAATCTTAAATTAATGCAAACATGCCTACATTAATTATATATATTGATGGATTATGGTTTTTAGGGTTTAGGGTTTAGGGTTTAATGATCTTAAATTAATACAAACATGCCTACATTAATTATATATATATTGATGGATTATGATTTTTAGGGTTTAGGGTTTAAGGGTTTAGTGTTTAGGGTTTAGTAATCTTAAATTAATGCAAACATCCCTACATTAATTATATATATTGATGGATTATGGTTTTTAGGGTTTAGGGTTTAGGGTTTAATGATCTTAAATTAATACAAACATGCCTACATTAATTATATATATATATATTGATGGATTATGGTTTTTAGGGTTTAAGGGTTTAGTGTTTAGGGTTTAGTGATCTTAAATTAATACAAACATGCCTACATTAATTATATATATATTGATGAATTATGGTTTTTAGGGTTTAGGGTTTATTGATCTTAAATTAATACAAACATACCTACATGTATTATATATATATATTGATGAATTATGGTTTTTAGGGTTTAGGGTTTGCCACAAATTATGTTCTTCTTCTCCCCATTAGCTGGATCCAGTTGGCACACTGATGTCAGCTCTACATCATCTCAGTCAACTACTATAAATAGGAGAGAGAGTATTATCAGATTTTAATGACCATATTAATAATATACCATAAATATTAATAATAAAATAAGTAAGTAATAAATAACAAGATAGAGAGAAAAAAGGTATTTTGGGAATTTTACCGGCCATGTGAATTGCCCGGGCACCGAACCGACATTGTTGTAGAGTCAGAATGTATAAAAAAATAATTATATAACATTAATTTATTCCTATAATAAAAAATTTAAGTCATCTTATTTTAATTAAGAATATAGATTTAATTTAATAATTTTTACTCATTTAACTTAATTTTATTAAGTATAAAATTTTAAATTAATAAAGGTTATTCATTCCACTTAAGTTAATTAAGTATAATAGTTTATCTTTGAAGTTATTTTAAAATAATAGTCAAGTTAATTAGAAATACAATTTATTAATACTTAAAATTATTATTAATTCAATTTATCTTTTAATTGAAGTTAAGTTAATTAATTTATTAATACTTGAAATTATTATTAATTTTAAATTTTTTCAATACTTGACATTATTTTATATTCATTAAATATAACTTCTTTAAATGTCAGATAATTATCATTATTAGCAAATCAAATAATAGTATTAGTTCAGGTTAATATCAGTTCAGGTCAATATCAGTTCAGGTCAATATCAGTTCAGGTCAATAACAGTTCAGGTCAATATCAGTTCAGGTCAAGAACAGTTCAGGTCAAGAACAGTTCAGGTCAATAACAGTTCAGGTTCAAAACAGGTCGGGTTCAAAACAGGTCGGGTTCATTTCAGGTCGGGTCCAAACAGGTCGGGTTAAATCGGTTATCTGGCAGGTTAGTCTCGGGTTCGGGTTCGTTTCGGTCGGGTGCAGGTCGGGTTCGGTTACTACAGTAACAGGTCAAATTCGGGTTCGGGTTCACTTCGGTCGGGTGCAGTTCGGGTTCGGTTTCTACAGTTACAGGTCAAATTCGGGTTCGGGTTTGTTTCGGTCGGGTGCAGGTCGGGTTCGGTCTTTAAATTCTCGGGTTAAACCAGGTTCTGACTCGATCGGATTTCAGGCAGGTTACCAGGTCGGGTCAGTTTTTCACACCCCTAATCTTAGCGTGCAAGCGAGGCCATCCAATATTCTACCTCAATCCTCATGCGTGGCGTCATGTCCTTCGTTAGTTTCCCCTACTTTTCTCCATTAAGTCGGCAATCTCCCCTTATAAATAAATCATATTCTTCTTCCCAAATTCACACCAAAATCAAAATCCCCAAATCTATTCTCTTCTCTCCTATTATATTTCGCCAAAGCTCTCGATTCCAATTCCCTTTCTCTCGATCGAAAGGTAATTGTTTTATCGTTTTAATTTGTTTTCCCTTCTCTGGTTCTTGATTTCTTTATGTTGTTGAATTTTGATAGATTTTTGTTCGGATTATTTAGGGTTTTGATATCGTTGATTTGTTCGATTCGGTCTATTCCGAAATAAAGCTTTAGCATCTGTTTGTAAAAATTAATCTTTTTCCGAATTCAATGTCATAAATTCCCTTTGTTTTGGCGCCATAATTGACTGAATTTTATGGTTTCATATCTTTCTTTTGATTGTAAGTGTTCTTATATAGTTATATTATTGATTTGTTGATCTTATTATGATCGGTGGGATCTTAGTTGGGTGATTGGCCCGATTTGAAGGCTATTGTTCATGTTCTTTGATTTATAGATTGAGTTAAACGATATTGTTGATTTTGATTTTTGACTGATTTATTAGTTATTTCATTAGTTTATGTTGTTTATATGCACACATATCAAGATTTTATACTATTGTAAAGTTTTAGATGTAGGCATGATCTATGCCAAATTTAATCTTGGGAACTTTTGCTTTGCTTTTAGATATTTGTTTTTATTTGCTGAAAAGGTTATAATTTTGTTCAAGCAAAGGATGTTGGAAGTTATAAAGTAACTTTGAATTTCTTGTTGACTAACAGATGCAGATCTTTGTGAAAACTCTTACTGGTAAGACGATCACCCTTGAGGTGGAAAGCTCGGACACAATTGATAATGTCAAGGCCAAGATACAAGATAAGGAGGGCATCCCACCAGACCAGCAAAGGCTTATCTTTGCCGGCAAGCAACTTGAGGATGGCCGCACTCTTGCTGACTACAACATCCAGAAAGAGTCTACCCTGCACCTTGTACTCCGCCTCAGGGGTGGCATGCAAATCTTTGTGAAGACCCTTACTGGCAAGACCATCACCCTCGAGGTGGAGAGCTCCGACACTATTGACAATGTCAAGGCCAAAATCCAAGACAAGGAGGGCATCCCACCAGACCAGCAGAGGTTAATTTTTGCTGGGAAACAGCTTGAAGATGGAAGGACTCTTGCAGACTATAACATTCAAAAGGAGTCTACCCTCCACTTGGTATTGCGTCTCCGTGGTGGTATGCAAATATTTGTGAAGACTCTCACAGGGAAGACCATCACCTTGGAAGTTGAGAGTTCCGACACAATTGACAATGTTAAAGCTAAAATCCAGGACAAGGAAGGGATTCCACCGGATCAGCAGAGGCTGATATTCGCTGGCAAGCAGCTGGAGGATGGTAGGACACTTGCTGATTATAACATTCAGAAAGAGTCAACCCTCCACTTGGTCCTTCGTCTGCGTGGTGGGATGCAGATTTTTGTGAAAACTTTGACAGGTAAGACCATTACATTGGAGGTGGAGAGCTCGGACACAATTGATAATGTGAAGGCCAAGATCCAAGATAAGGAGGGTATCCCACCTGACCAGCAGAGGTTGATTTTTGCTGGAAAGCAGCTCGAGGATGGGAGGACACTTGCTGACTATAACATTCAAAAGGAATCAACCCTGCACTTGGTTTTGCGCCTAAGAGGAGGGATGCAGATATTTGTCAAGACCTTGACAGGCAAGACCATTACCCTGGAGGTTGAGAGCTCGGACACGATCGACAATGTAAAAGCAAAGATTCAGGACAAGGAGGGGATTCCTCCTGACCAGCAGAGGTTGATCTTTGCTGGGAAGCAGTTGGAGGATGGTCGAACTCTAGCCGACTACAACATCCAGAAGGAGTCCACCCTGCATCTTGTCCTTCGCCTGCGTGGGGGTTACTGATTTGGGTTCTATTACTAATACTGCCTTTGGTGTCTACTTAATATAATATAATTTGCTTTTGATTAGTATTTCAAGATTGTGTTTTCGTTTAAAGATAATGATGGTTTATGGTGTTGGAAGTGGTTTGATATAAACCACATCTTGGTTACCATATTAAATAAAGTTTGATATTCCTATAACAGGTCCTGCCATTTGTTCTGCTATCATGTTTGTTGTTGCTCTTATCTGAATGTAAGGTTGCTAAGAGAATACCAAATCAGATCCAATACTTTAGATAGCATTCAACAAAAGCGCACACGGTGATGTGCTTTATTATTCAGAAAGGTAGTCACCATTCACATTTATTCTTCAGCATTTAGCTTTGTTGATATGGTCCACTAGACCATGTGGCGAGATGGGAAATCGCACCTCCTGGGCTGCATATCACATTTAGACAGGATTCTTTCGGCAACCTCGTACATCTCTTGCATGTCTTCTGTCTCCATTTGTCCCATTTCCATCTGTTTCATCGCCTGTCTTAGACCTGGGCATCGGCACTTGTTATCCAGCATCTCCAGCTGCTGGCAACACGAGTCAAGGTTCCGGCGTTTGTTGTACCGGCTGCTACCACCCAACTCTTCCTCCATGTATTTCTGGCAGGCCTGGAGATGGTCTACCTTCCTTATCTTCTCTTGACAACCACTCTCTGTTCTCGAGGGTCGGCCCCAGGGGTTTTCCTCGTCGACCGTCACGGTGGTGATGGAAGCATGGGCGACGAATAGAATGAGGGCGAAGGTGGCTAAGTAGGCTGCGAGCTTTGCCATTGTTGGTTTGCAGGTAAGTTTGGTTTATAGGTTTTGATGGTGAGAAATAGGGTGGGGGAGTGGTGCTTATTTATAGGGGAGTTTAACCCTTTGCATGGCCAATACGTGTAGTGCTGAAGGTAACACGTTGTTCATTTCTTGCATGCATTAATGGACAGATTTTGTTCGTTTGGTTATGCACTGCCTTGGCTCTGTAATTCAGGTTGTGTCCCTCTACTCTTCGGAATCTTTTTGGTTAATTAAAATGCATTCAACTTTTCGATATAATTAGGGGTGGAAATTAGGCGGGAAATATCCGAAGATCGTAGGGATCCAAGTCGACGGGATGTGGAATAATAAAAAACTTCACTTACAAAGATGGGGAATAGGAAAGTTTTATCACCGAAACTCAACCCGTGAAGATAACCGATACGGTTATAACCGTGGGATCTCAAAAATTCGCAAGGATCTCGATATTCTATAAAAAAAATTATATATATATATTTATTTATCTATATACCCCTAGTATATATCTGAATAAAAAAAATCCTAACTATATTATTATCACTTTAACTTTTTTTCAAACTTATCGCACTCAAATTTCTCAACATGTTTCTATCTTAATTTTTAGATATAAGCTAAAATTCTCGTCCAAATCCTCTCCAACACAATACTATTTCAATCTTCATCATCTCGTAAGTCGTAACTACTTTCAATGTAGTATCCAAACTTTATATTTAAAACTAAATTGATCATTTATTTTGGTCAGTAAAATAATAATTTTTTTTTATTTTTTTGGGTTAGAGATTCCTTAAAAATCATGGGAAAAGTATGGGGACGAAAAAATCCCCGAAACATTTAATAGGAATTTTCAGAAACCGTAACCGCAAGTGTTATATATGCCCAATCCAAAAATATTTTTGCATCGGTCATTTATTTAAATACTTATGAGTTAATCTTGTTCTTGTAATTTGTGTTTGGAATTCAATATATAGTCCTAGGCATGTTGTTGTTCTTGGTCGAGAGTAAGGTTGCAAAGAGAACACTAAACTTTGTTTAGCATTGCTTTTTAAACCATATTTTAATTCTAAAATCTGGTTTGAGGCCAAAAACTGTAGCTAGTTTTTGGCGAAAAAAAAAATATTTCTGAAAAGTGATTTTTGACCTAAACGCAAAAGTTAATTTTTTTTAGCTTTTGCGGTTATATAAGTAATTTTGAGAGCCAAATTAAAATTTTAATCTTCATTTGTTACTGTGTTTATTTATAATTTACAAATTTATAATTCTTTACGAAGACATAATTATATAATTTGTAACCCATCGTCCCGGCCTAGCCAACAGACCGGACCAGACGGGTTACACGGGGAAATCCGAAGCGAAACCCGCTAAGGTCTCACTCCGATTAGCAACCCTATTTTTTCATTTATTATCTTGTCTAAATATCACAATTTACCCTAGGTGAGTAAACAACAGTGGATAAGCGAAAACGAAAGCATTCCAAGCAGAACCTACGACAACTTAAATTTACCAAGTAACTTAATTGATCAAATTCCAAGCACACATGGCAAAATCATCATAAAGGACACATATGGACTCAACAAGGAAACATACAAGCTTTAGAGACTAAAACGCGACGTTCGGAAACCTTCAAAGGCGCCATTCAAGTGTTTTAACTGCATGCGTTTCGAAACAGGCTTGCCCATTCCGAAACGTGAGCTCTATTTTAAACGTGAGACCAGGCCGTTTCGAAATGGTCCCACCTTGTTTCGGAACAGAAGATTCCAGTGACAAAACGTATCGGAACAAGTTCCGAAACGGGGGCTCACAGTGTCGAAACGTATCGAAACGAGTTTCGAAACGGGGGCTCACAGTGTCAAATCGTATCGAAACGGCACCACCCTCGTTTCGATACGAGTATCCCTGGAGCTACAACCGTTCCGAAACCCTGTCGAGCGTTTCGAAACACCTGCACACAGATTGGCCCAAAATCATACTTTGACACCTCCAAATGTTCTCAAACGTGTCCCGAATCATCAAAACCATATGGCAACATATCACACATACATTCTAGATGCAAAATATCCTAATCACAACAATAGACATACATTCAAGCACCAATTCGAATTTCAAGATCTAAGCTTACATAAACACTTAGATACAAAAACACTAACACGTCAAGTCACAAAGCAATTCATACATGGCCATATTAATTCTCAACATAACATAGTATCACCACTTAAAACATGCTCAAGACATAAACAAACAAGTATAGGAGTTTGAACACCAACTCCTTAACATACAAATTCTAGCAATCCCATTGTCTAAGTGTTATTACAAAACATAAACCATACTTGAGCCAACCAAGAACTCCGAGAAACCCTTCCTTGCCCACTTGTTTCTCAAACCTCTAACGATCTGCATTGTTGGAAAAGGAGAGAGCGTAAGCTTAAAGCTTAGTGAGCGGAGCTCTAAAACACAACAACAATGCATTTTTTAAAACATAAATATTAGATTTAAAGCAAAACCATTTAGGGAAAGACGTAATGAAACACAATCATCACAGTACATGGTATGCACATGTACAACCAAAACCGGTGAGACTATACATCACCGTTCAACTAGTAGTTTTCCGATTGAACTACACATCACCGTACTCCTCTACTAGTCACTACCGGTGAGACTACACATCACCGTAGTAACGACAACCATCACGTGAGGCTCGACACCAACAACGACTACACAACAACATTAAGGAAGAGTAAAAACAATCCAAAAACATCACCACAACACACATGTTCACGAAAGCCGATAATCAACCAAACAAACGAGATTAGATGAACTTACTCTAGGGTCTAGGTTAGTCTCTAAGACTCCACCCAAACCCCAAAACCTTCATTGAACGCAAATAAAATTCCAAAACAGTATCCACTCACCGATGAAATCCAACTCAAGCCGAAAATGTCGATCAAGCCTTCAAGTTCCCCGGAATTGAGTCCGAAGTTTCTCCAACGATTTTCCTTGCTTCTAATCAACCAAAAACAGTGCATTACACATCAAAACATCCTCAAAATCACTACCACAAATTAGATTACAACCCAAGACAAATTTCGCTACATTTCCAAACTAAGAACTAACCCAAACTCTTCATTTTCGGACCGGACACAACCCAACAGTTACCCATCAAATTCACCATCTAAAACATCACTAAACATGTTCAAAACAGCCCCCCAAGTGTAATCATACCATCAGCCCAACTTTCTCTCACATAACTACCTCCAAAACTCAAGATTTTCGCTTCTAAATTCACCCACCAATACCCATTTCGGGATTTTATTAAAACTTCGCCATTTTAACATATGTTAAGCTTAAAAACAAGTTTATAACATACATGAACTTTACAAATCAAGAACTCAACGAAAAACCAACAAAGTTTCCACCTTTAATTTAAAACTTTGAACACTTGAAACAACTCAAAAATGAGTTTTATGGAAATCCAAGACCATGAAAATGTTGAGGATGAAGAGGAGAAGTCAAAAACGTTATTACCTTGATAAAATCTCTTGAAATCGTTGAGGAAGATGATGGAACAATGTTTGGGTTGATAGAGGGGTTTAAGTCATGGTTTTTGTTTGTTGAAGGAGAAGATGACATTTTTTTTCAAACCTCTTTTCTTTCTTTTTACTAAAAAAATCCTATCTTCAAATTCATTAATGGCATTTTTGTAATTATTGGTATCTTTTATAAAATCATCATTTTAAATCTAATTTAACCCGGACTAATCCTAAAACAAAACCGATAAACTCTCGGGCCTAAACCGGGGCGTTACAACTCTCCCCCACTTAAGGAAATTTCGTCCCCAAAATTACCTGATGGGAAAAGATACGAAAACTTTCTTTCTATGTCCTCTTTTCTCTCCCAAGTAGCCTCTTCCACACCTCGGTGTCTCCACAAAACCTTGACTATCGCGATAGACCTCCCACGCAACACTTTCTTGTCCGTAGCAAGAATCTCAACCGGCTCTTCATCATATGACAAGTCGGGGTTCAACTCAATCTCCTCCACTAGCATTACATGAGACAGATCCGATCTATACTTCCGAAGCATAGAAATGTGGAACACATCGTGAATCTCCTCTAACTCGGTCGGGAGTCTCAATCTATATGCAACGAGATCGATCCTCTCAACTACCTCGTAAGGTCCAATGAATCTCGGACTCAACTTACCTTTCCTACCAAACCTCATCACCTTCTTCCAAGGTTAGACTTTCAAAAACACTTTCTCACCCATGGCATACTCTATCTCTTTTCTCTTCAAATCGGCATACGATTTCTGTCGGTCTGAAGCTGCCTTCAAGCGATTACATATAAACTTTACCTTCTCGGTAGTGCCCTTACGCAAATCAGGCATCATTATAAGCTTATGTCTGGCCTCGGCCCAACAGATAGGTGTTCTACACCTCCTACCATACAGAGCTTCATACGGTGACATCTGAATACTAGCCTGATAATTGTTGTTGTATGCACACTATACTAACGGTAGGTGCTTCTCCCAAGACCCCTGAAAGTCGATAATACAACACCTCAACATGTTCTCTAACACCTGAATAACTCTCTCTGACTGACCATCTGACTGTGGATGATACGAAGTACTGAAGTTCAACCAAGTACCCAAGGCACGATGCAAACACTCCCAAAATCTAGTTGTAAACCTCGGATCTCGGTTTGATACAATTGATTTCGGTATCCCATGCAGTCTCACTATTTCACCGATGTACAGATCAGCCAACTTATCTAAGGTGTAGGTAGAATGAACAGGTATAAAGTGAGCACACTTGGTAAATCTATCGACTATCACCCACACTAAATTCTTCCTCGAAGGAGTTAACAGTAAACCCGACACAAAGTCTATGGTAATACGTTCCTACTTCCATTTCGGAATCTTCAACGACTGTAACAAACCTGAAGGAAACTGATGTCCAGCCTTAACTCGCTGACAAACCATACACTTGCTCACAAATTCGGCCACATATTTCTTCAACCCAATCCAGTCATACTTTTCTTTTAAACCACGGTACATCTTCATACTACCCGAATGCATAGCAAAAGGACTATTATGTGCTTCATTCAAGATAATACGCCTTAACTCGGCATCTTTCGGTACAACTATCCTATCCTTGAAACATAGGATCTCGTTCTCACCAAAGCAAAAATCTGTAAGTCTATCCTCGACTATATCTTTCACATGAGGTGCCAAATACTCATCTTGCAACTGTTTCTCTCGAATCAACTGAGCCAACAAAGGTTTAACTTGCAACTCGGCTATCAAACCGCCATCATTGGACACACTCAACCTCGTAAACATGACCCGTAACTCAACCGCCACTTTTCTATTCAAAGCATCAGCCACTACATTTGCTTTACCCGGATGGTATTCTATCGTAAGGTCGTAGTACTTAAGAAGTTCTATCCACCTACGTTGTCTAAGATTCAACTCTCTCTGAGACATCAAGTACTTTAAACTCTTGTGGTCGGTATAAACGGTGCACTTCTCACCATAAAGGTGATGTCTCCAAATCTTCAAAGTAAACACTATTGCGGCTAACTCTATATCATGAGTGGGGTAGTTCTTCTCATGAACCTTCAGCTGTCTCGAAGCATAGGCTACAACCTTACCATCTTGCATAAGTACACAACCTAAACATACATATGAATCATCACTGTAAATCACAAACTCTTTTCCCGGTTCGGGCTGAATCAAAATAGGAGCTTCGGTCAAAGCTTTCTTCAACTACTCAAACGCTTGTTGTCTTGCATCTGACCACTCATACGGAACATTCTTCTGAAGCAATTTAGTCAAAAGTGTCGCAATCTTCGAAAATCCTTCGACGAATCTTCGATAATACCCCACCAAGCCTAGGAAACTACATATTTATGTCACTGATTTTGGTTACTTACAATTCATTATGGCTTCTATCTTCTTGGGATCCACACTAATCCCATTGGCCGAGATCACGTGACCTAGGAAGACTACCTCCTTAATCCAAAACTCGCACTTACTCAACTTGGCATACAACTGATTTTCAAGCAAAGTCTGAAGCACTAGCCGCAAATGATCATCATGCTCTTCCTCGGTCCTAGAGTACACTAAGATATCATCTATGAACACTACCACAAACATATCCAAAATCTCATGGAACACTCGGTTCATCATATCCATAAATGCAGCTGGAGCATTAGTCAAACCGAAAGACATTACCAAGAACTCATAGTGCCCATAGCGCGTACAGAAAGTTGTCTTCGGTATGTCCACATCTTTTAACTTCAACTGATATTAACCGGATCTCAAATCAATCTTCGAAAACACTGAAGCACCTTTCAACTAATCAAGCAAGTCATCTATCCGAGGGAAAGGATACTTGTTCTTCACTGTTACTTTGTTCAACTACCTATAATCTATACACATCCTCATACTACCGTCCTTTTTCTTCACAAACAAGACCGGAGCACCCTACGGAGAAATATTAGGCCTAATGAAACATCTATCTGACAATTCCAGAAGTTGTGTCTTCATCTCTTTCAACTCTTTCGGTGTCATTCTATACGAAGCAATAGATATGAGTGTAGAATCAGAATACATCTCAATAGCAAACTCGACTTCTCTATCTGAAGGCAAACCCGGTAACTCTTCCGGAAAAACACTCGAAAAATCACAAATTGTCCTAATGTCTTGCGGTCTAACCTCACTCATATTCAGATTCATCATATAAGCCAAGTAAGCCTGACAACCCAAATCCATCAACCTCTGAGCTTCCAATGCAAAAACAACATTGGACAAGAACCTAACGTTCTCGCTAACGACCACAACCTCAAAATCGTCTGTAAGCCTCAAGGAGACTATTTTGGTCTCAAAGTCTACTCTAGCTCTATGCTCTACGAGCCAAGCCTCTGAACCCTCGGGAGTTAAACCACGGAACTCAACTCCACCCAAACTACGAAGCCTCTCTAGGGATAAACATGTCCCCGAACCCTGAGGTGGTGCTGCAGCTTGCATACCGGCCAAAGCTGTCTGAAAAGCTTCGGCTATAGTCTGAATCAAATGTGTCATGTCCGTACCTATCGGACCTTGACTTGCCTGAGATCTATTACCCCTAACATTAGCACCGGCCTGAGGTCCATTACCATCACCTCCGACTTACGCACCAGCCTAAGGCACATTACCTTCGCCACCCACTCAATTACCATTGGGAGCAGGAGAAGCAGAGGGCTCATCCCCGGGTGGCTGGTCACCTGCCCTAGGCCGTCCTCTCGGTCTTACCATAACAAGATAGAATTTAAACAATAAACACATCAAACACAATAAAACATTAGGTTAGCAAGGGCAAGGATCCAAGTTCTCATCTTTTTAAACTAAAAATCTTTTTCCAATAACAACACCTAGTAATGGGAACACCTGACTAAACTTCAATCAACAACAAGAACATTAAAGCATGCTTTCATACACCGTGCAATAGCAAACAATCAAACAATCCAACTTACCTGACTTACCTTCCCGGGAGACCATGTAACCGAGGCTCTGATACCACCAAATGTAACCCCCTCGTCCCGGCCTAGCCAACAGACCGGACCGAACGGGTTACACGAGAAAAACCAAAGCGAAACCCGCTAAGGCCTCACTCCGATTAGCAACCCTATTTTTTGATTTATTATCTAGTCTAAATATCACAATTTACCCTAGGTGAGTAAACAATAGCGGATAAGCGAAAACGAAAGCATTCCAAGCAGAACCTACGACAACTTAAATTTACCAAGTAATTTAATTGATCAAATTCCAAGCACACACGACAAAATCATCATAAAGGACACATATGGACTCAACAAGGAAACATACAAGCTTTAGAGAGTAAAACGCAATGTTCGAAAACCTTCAAAGGTGTCATTCAAGTGTTTTAACTGCATGTGTTTCGAACAGGCTTGCCCGTTCCAAAACGTGGGCTCTATTTTAAACGTGAGACCAGGCCGTTCTGAAACGGTCCCACCTTGTTTCGAAACGGAGGCTTCCAGTGACAAAACGTATCGGAACAAGTTTCGAAACGGGAGCTCACAGTGTCGAAACGAGTTTCGAAACGGGGGCTCACAGTGTCGAAACGAGTTTCGAAATGGGGGCTCACAGTGTCAAATCATATCGAAACGGCACCACCCCCATTCCGATATGAGTATCCCTGGAGCTACAACCGTTCCGAAACCCCGTTGAGCGTTTTGAAACAGTTGCACACAAATTGGCCCGAAATCATACTTTGACACCTCCAAATGTTCTCAAATGTGTCCCGAATCTTCAAAACCATATGGCAACATATCATTACATACATTCTAGATGCAAAATATCCTAATCACAACATTAGACAAGCATTCAAGCACCAATTTGGATTTCAAGCTCTAAGCTCACATGAACACTTAGATACAAAAACACTAATACGTCAAGTCACAAAGCAATTCACACATGGCCATATTAAGTCTCAACATAACATAGTATCACCACTTAAAACATGCTCGAGACATAAACAAACAAGTATAGGGTTTGAACACCAACTCCTTAACATAGAAATTCTAGCAATCCCATTGTCTAAGTGTTATTACAAAACATAAGCCATACTTGAGCCAACCAAGAACTCCGAGAAACCCTTCCTTGCCCACTTGCTTCCCGAACCTCTAATGATCTACATTGTTGGAAAAGAAGAGAGCGTAAGCTTAAAGCTTAGTGAGCGGAGCTCTAAAACAAAACAACAATGCAGTTTTTAAAACATAAATCTTAGATTTAAAGCAAAACCATTTAAGGAAAGACGTAATGAAACACAATCATCACAATACATTGTATGCACATGCATAACCAAAACCCGGTGGGACTACACATCACCATAATCTTCTACTAGTCACTACCGGTGGGACTACACATCACCGTAGTAACGACAACCATCACGTGAAGCTCAACACCAACAACGACTACACAACAACATTAACGAAGAGTAAAACTTATGTTAAGCTTAAAAACAAGTTTATAACATACGTGAATCCCCTTCGATTGAGCCAAGCTCTGATACCAATTGTTGAGATGTAGGGGGCTCGATTCCTTCAACCGTTCTTGCTCGCCCAGTGTGGAGAAGTTGGATAATTTAGGTGTAAATGTGGGAAGGAAAAGATAGAAAATTTACACAAGGATTTATAGTGGTTCAACCTTCTAACCAAGGTCTACATCCACTACCTTAGCTTCCCACTAAGGATTTCCAAACAAATTCACTAAGAATTTCGTCCCCTTTTCTCGGATTAGGAGGAAACCGTTACAACGATCAAGCTTTCTACCCAAAGCTTGATCAAACACTCTCTTACAAGAGAAAGACTTAGCAAACTAGAAATCCCTCTAATAAGTATGTGTTTGCAATACTAAACACTCACCCAAAACCTAAACACTTGAGCAAATTTAACAATGTTAAGCTCACAAGTGTTGTCTAAGCAAGAAATATACAATTTAAGCTCTAGACAAATTTTGACATCATAATGTTGTAACAATTGAAGCATTAACCATTACAAGATGCTTGGAGGTCCCTTTTATACTCCTTGGTGAGTTTTGAATTGGAGCCGTTGGATCCTTTATTTCCCACCATAAATGCAGTTCTGCAGCTTGGCGTATTGATACCCTTCAAACCGTATCGATACGATCCCGATAAGGAATTAGCCGTTGGGCTTCTTCAGCTGATGCGTATCGATACGCTTACCTAGCGTATCGGTACGGTCTTGTAAATTAAAAGACTGTTGGGAAAATGATCGTTAGGGTAGTTAGGCGTATCGGTACGCGATACACCCGTATCGGTACGCGACTAGCCGTTGGGCTATTTCAAAACACTCCGTATCGATACGGCTAAGCGTATCGGTACGAGTTTTGGCTATTGGAAAATTCAGGTAGTTGAAACCCTAAGGCGTATCGGTACGATCTGAGACCGTATCGGTACGGGCACTTAAAAAGGCTAGTTTTGACTACTTTAAATGAACTTTAAATCATTCCAAAGCCTTGTAAAACCCCTAAACATATTTTCAAGTTGTTTTTGACTAAAGACATATTTTAAATTCTTTTCAATTTAGTCCAAAACATTTTTCAAATATTATATCAAAACACTTAGTTCTACAATCTCCATCTTTCTGATATAATAAAACCAAATTGAAAAATTGTTTGGGATTCTCTCCCCCTTTGTATTTGTAAAATTGAACAAGAGACTTTAAAATTTAAATTTGTTAAGGCTCCCTCTATTTCTCTTGAAAAACTTGAAAACACAATTTTTCAAACCATTTCTCTCCCTTTTTTATATCAAAAAGAATTTAAAACGTCATTGAGCTCAAAATAACTTAGGAGATAAAAAGAAAATTTGACACACTTTAAAATTTTGGTTTAAAAATTGCCCCCCCCCTTACTCAAAGCATCATAAGAATGTTAGTTCAACATATATGATTATCTAGTTGACATAAATGAAAATAAATCAAATCAGAACAAAAACAACTAGATTTTACCACACTTGAACTCAAGAGAGGATGTGAAGCCTTCCTTCTTCAAGTGTTTTTCCTTTGTGTGCATGTAGCTCCCCCTCAATTTTTGACTTGTTGATCACTCTCCATCAGACCTAGCAAAAGACAATTAAGTAATTTTTGGTATCCAAATTACTTTGGATCCATAGACATTAGTAGCACAAAATTTAGTCCCATTTGGAATCCATTTTTCAATTTCATCCTTTTTAGTTGAAGTGGTTAGTCCTTTTGGGACCCAAACACTTCTAAAACATTTACAATTCACAAGTCTAGGGGCACTAGATTGTCTTACATAAAAATTTGATTTTCCAAAACTATTTTTCTTTTCTAGTTCATTGGAAATCAAATCTTTTTCTTTTTGAACTTTAAGAAGCAAATTTTGTAAATCAAAACATTTTTGTTCAAAATCTTTCAATTTTGCTTCAAGTTCAAGATTTGTTTTGGAAAGCAAATCATTTTCAATTTTTATTTTTGAAATCAACTTTTGTTCTTGGAAAATGATGCCTTGAATTCCAAAAGCAAATCATCATAGGCATCTTGCAACTCATCAAAGATATATGAATTTGAAATAGATGAGTTAGAAGTTACCTCCCCCTCATTGAGGGCCATCAAGCATAGGTGGGATACTTCATCATCAGTGGAGTCTTCATCACTCCATGTGGCTACATATGCTTGTTTTGAAGATGATCCCTTCTTTTTGGATTTGTGGGAGTCCTTCATCTTCTTCCTCGATTCATGCTTGGATTTATCCATTTCGCTCTTCATGAATTGGGTGAATTTGTTGAAGAGATAGGCCATCTCTTCATCTTCACTTCCCTCCTCACTTGAATCTACATGATGGCATGTGGAGGATTTGAGAGCAACGACACTTGCATTGATGCCTAGCTCCATGATCTTCTTCTTCCCCATCGCTCTAATCTCTTCCTTCTTCTTCTTCTCTTCTTTGTTTTTCTTCATTATTTCGTGAGTGAGAAGTGACCCCATGAGTTTATCAAGCTTCAAGGTTTTGAGATTCTTGGCTTCGATGATGGAGGAGCTCAATCTTGAAGTTCTCATACTCTAAGGTGAGGAGCTCAATCTTGGTCTCCTTGACTTTATTTGTTCCCTCGTATGTGACTTCAAGCTTGTCCTATACCTCCTTGGCACTCTCATAAGAAGACATCTTCTCATAGATGGTTGGGCCAAAAGCACAAAATAGGATGTGCAAGGCTTTACAATTTAACTCCAACTTCTTGCGATCTTCGGCACTCCATTCCGCTTTGCTTCGTTGAGGCACGAACGGGCCATCTTCAACTATGTCCCATAGCTTGTAGTCTTTTGACTTCATGAAGAATTTCATCTTTGTCTTCCAATGGGCATAGTGGTTTCCGTCGAAGAAGGGCGGTTTGTCGATAGATTGCGCCATTTGAGCCGGTTGGTGAAATGATTGTCGAGCTTGCCGGATCTTCTCAATAGGATGTGAATCCCTTTTGATTGAGCCAAGCTCTGATACCAATTGTTGAGATGTAGGGGGATCAATTCCTTCAACCGTTCTTGCTCGCCAAGTGTGGAGAAGTTGGATAATTTAGGTGTAAATGTGGAAAGGAAAAGATAGACAATTTACACAAGGATTTATAGTGGTTCAACCTTCTAACCAAGGTCTACATCCACTACCTTAGCTTCCCACTAAGGATTTCCAAACAAATTCACTAAGAATTTCGTCCCCTTTTCTCGGATTAGGAGGAAACCGTTACAACGATCAAGCTTTCTACCCAGAGCTTGATCAAACACTCTCTTACAAGAGAAAGACTTAGCAAACTAGAAATCCCTCTAATAGGTATGTATTTGCAATACTAAGCACTCACCCAAAACCTAAACACTTGAGCAAATTTAACAATGTTAAGCTCACAAGTGTTGTCTAAGCAAGAAATATACAATTTAAGCTCTAGACAAATTTTGACATCATAATGTTGTAACAATTGAAGCATTAACCATTACAAGATGCTTGGAGGTCCCTTTTATACTCTTTGATGAGTTTGTAGCCGTTACTAGCTGTTGGGATTGAATTGGAGTCGTTGGAGCCTTTATTTCCCACCATAAATGCAGTTATGCAGCTTGGCGTATCGATACCCTTCAAACCGTATCGATACGGTCCCGATAAGAAATTAGCCGTTGGGCTTCTTCAGCTGATGTGTATCGATACGCTTACCTAGCGTATCGGTACGGTCCTGTAAATTAAAAGACCGTTGGGAAAATGATCGTTGGGGTAGTTAGGCGTATCGGTACGCGATACACCCGTATCGATACGCGACTAGTCGTTGGGCTATTTCAAAACACTCCGTATCGATACGGCTAAGCGTATCGGTACGAGTTTTGGCTACTGGAAAATTCAGGTACTTGAAACCCTAAGGCGTATCGGTACGGTCTAAGACCGTATCGGTACATGCACTTAAAAATGCTGGTTTTGACTACTTTAAATGAACTTTGAATCATTCCAAAGCCTTGAAAACCCTTAAACATATTTTCAAGCTGTTTTTGACTAAAGACATATTTTATATTCTTTTCAATTTAGTCCAAAACATTTTTCAAATATTATATCAAAACACTTAGTTCTACAGATACGGAAATTGTCTTTCCATGTCCTCTTTTCTCTCCCAAGTAGCCTCTTCCACACCTCGGTGTTTCCACAAAACCTTGACTAACTCGATAGACATCCCACGCAACACTTTCTTGTCCGTAGCAAGAATCTCAACCGACTCTTCATCATATGACAAGTCGGGGTTCAACTCAATCTCCTCCACTGGCATTACATGAGACGGATCTGATCTATACTTCCGAAGTATAGAAACGTGGAACACATCGTGAATCTTCTCTAACTCGGTCGGGAGTCTCAATCTATACGCAACGGGACCGATCCTCTCAACTACCTCGTAAGGTCTACTGAATCTCGGACTCAACTTGTTGCGACTAAAAAATTTCAAGAAAATACAAGTACCTCGGATGTCGCTCGGACGGACCAGGTTTTTAGATGGATTTCGAGAAATTTAGTCGGATTTTGTATAAAAAAAGAGGAGTCGCCACCGGCCATTTAAAAATGTTAGACCGGACACCGGAATAAAACAAGAGATTTTCTTTTAAAAATGGGTTCGGGAGTCGGTTACACGCGGGGAATGATGAGCACCCCTGTCGTGCCTGAAAATCGGTACCAAAAACATTACCGCTTCATTAATATCAAACTTTGTGAATTAAAGTGACCATTCATACCGAAATCTGGTTATACGATTGAGTGAATTTTAAAGGTCTTAATATTCGAGAAAAAATGTTCGAACCACCACCACTACGACTGGTACTGGCCTCGTTCGTTCCCGAATAAAAAGACGTTCGCATTGCAATTTATAAATCGAGATGCAACTTAGACAATAGGCGGAACACAAAATAGATAATTAAACATAAAGTAAAAGAAAAAAAATGTAAATTAAGCAAAGATGCATGTATTCTACTCGGCTACACTATAAATAATGATCCACATGCTAAATCATATATATATAATACACCACATTACTAACATAGCATCAACCGAGCACACATGAAACACATAAATAAGATGTTGATTTAAATTAAATAAATATAAACACCATGCAACCAAGTTAAAATGTATGGGAAAAGGAAAACGAGGCTGAAAAAGGTTAAAATGAACTAAAGGCAGAGCATGAGGGCCGATAGGTGAAATAAACCATGAAAAACAAGGCGTGTTCTGTTTTCCACGTGCCCGAATAGATGAGCGGATTCCAAATATTTCTTCCTTTTCACGGTAAAAAAAGCAAGCTGAAACTCCAAATATCTTTGCCTTCCCTTCACGGCCAAAGGGCAAACTTGGGCGTCCAAGGGGATTTGCTTTCCCTTCACGGTCGTAAAGCAAACTGGTCATAACTAAATCTGTCCGACTTCACTGTTGGACGGTTTGCTCTCTCAGAGCGGCAGAACGCAAGTCCAAGTAACTTTCTTTATGAGGTCTTAAGAACATGAGTTCTTTCTCCATAGAACTCATATGTCAAATATCTACATGTCCCCTCTCTATAGGGCCCTCCGCTTTCGATATCCTGAAGCCTTAGGATTATGAGTTCTTTCTCCACAGAACTCCTCTTCCTTAGCGTACTCTTCGAGTAGTAGTTCTTTCTCTACTGAACTCCTCTCTGAAATCAAGGATCTACAAGTCCTCTCTCCGTAGGACCCTCCGCTTTCGAGTTCCCGAAGTCCCAAGTTCCTCCTATATAGAGCTTGTTTGGACCCTTTCTCTGTAGGATCCTTTATCTTGAAATCTATCGGCAAGCTTGAAAGCTTTCATCTGAAATCCTTGAGTGGCGAACATGAAAGATTTCACCTATCATCCTTGAGCGACGGGTATATGCCACCTTTGCTCTGACATTCTTGGGCTTTGGGTTTATGCCTCTTTCTCCCTAAAATCATAGAGTGGCGAGTCTGAAATCTTTCGCCTGAAATCCTTGAGAAAGGGATAAAATTGAGAAATTTTGATATTTTTAAGAAAAACATCCTTTAGGAAGGGTACAATTGAGAAATTTGAGTTTTAAGAAAAACGTCCTTTTGGAAGGATAAAGTTGAGAAACTTGGGTTTTGAGGAAAACATTCTTTTGGAAGGATTAGATTGAGAAATTTGAGTTTTGAGGAAAACATTCTTAAAGAAGGATAAAATTGAGAAATTTGTATTTTAAGAGAAAAGAATCATCCTTTTGAAAGGATAAAATTGAGAAACTTGAGTTTTAAGAAAAACATCTTCAAGGAAGATTAAAACCGGGGGTTGGAAAGATCTTAGAAATCCGAATTACGCAAGTCAAAGGACTCTTGATTCTTGTGAAATATGCTTCTCCTCTCGTGAAGCTGTAGATCTATTCTTTTACCAATCTTCAAATGCCTGTTTAAAGAAAACCAAAATGCTATGATGATATGATTTAGCATGCTCCTAACCTAGGGATGTCTAACTAGTCGTGATGCATGACTGGGGTTTCCAAGTTATTTAAACATATTAATTATGTTGACATCGTGTCCTTTGGTGCTGCCTCTTGCGTTGATTGCACCTCTTCTCGGTTTTACTGGACCCTTGTCCTTCTTCTTCTCATCTTGATCCTCTTCTGGAATTGTCTGCCTCAAAGTGCCCATTTGAGTTTTCACTTTGAACCCTTCTTTCTCTCTCTCTTTTTTCTTTCTTCTATTTTTTCCTTCTATTTTTTCTTTCTTTCTCTTCTTCTATTTTTATTGATTTTTGATTGCCCGAGTAGATAGGCAAATTTCCATTCTCCAAATGCCTGAACGGATAGGCGGGTTCTATTCTCCAAATGCTCGAATAGATGAGCAGATTTCCATTCTCCAAGTGCCCGAACGAATAGGCGGGTTCTATTCTCCAAATGCCTGAATAGATGAGCAGATTTCATATATCTTTGCCTCGAGCTTTGAGTATCTGTCTTCTTTGCTCTAAAATCCTTTGGCTTTGATTTCCTGTCTCCTTTGCCATGAGCTTTGAGTATCTTCCTCTTTTGCTCTGAAGTTCTCGGGCTTTGAGTTTTTGTCTCCTTTGCCCTGAGCTCTGAGTATCCGCCTCCTTTGCTCTAAAATCTTTTTGGCTTTGAGTATCCGCCTCTTTTGCTCTGAAGTTCCTCTTGAATTTCGCCTCAAACCCCAAAGTGTCTTTTGGGTTTTCACTGCGTCTTCTCTTTTCTTTGTCCTCTTTCTTCTTCTTTTTCTCTTTTTGGGTACTCCTTTGAGTTTTCATCATGAAGTCAACTTCTACTTTTGACTCTTAAAATTTTTCACATCTTTAGGGTGTCCACATGTCTTCTCATTTTCCATAGAGCCCTATCTCTATTTGCCTTCACTCTTTAGGCTTGCGTACCTTCTGACTGACCTCCGGTTAATGTCGGCTGCTTTAAATGATGTCTTCTGTCAAAGATGCCACAACCTTTTGGCTCTTGTTTCTCTAAATTTGTGGTCGAAAGCGCCTCTTCTGAATTTCGCTCCTTTTCCCCGAAGTGCCTTTTGGGTTTTCGTCTTGGCTTCTCTTCTTTTTCTTCTCTTTCTTCTTTTCTTAGACACGTCTTCGTCGCCTTTTGTCGAGTTGATTTCAGATCGTATTTACTGTCTCATCTTGGTGCGCGGCGCACACGGTCCTTCTCGGGACATTCTCTCCAGCAAGATGCTTAGGCTCCGAGGGTAACTTCTGTTCCCCGACTCTCAATGTCAAAATTTCTACCATCATGTTCTATTCCAACACTTCTTAGAGAAGGTTGACTTCATAACTTGTCATTCCACCAAAGGCGGTCTTGACATTTCAACTGGTGGTATTCGTCGTCTAGTAGCAAAGTTTGAACCTCTGATGGTGCCCCTCTGGGTACTGATGGCTTTACCTCGAGCCACGATCAGTCCGCTTGTTCATTCCCATGTAGAAGACTTATGCAAGTGATTGGGTAAAAATAATTTTATTATGAAAATATACATTTGAAGAATCATGTCAAGTGAAAATCAAGTTTGGGGTCTTTGAAAAAAAGGTCGACCCGAGTGACATTTTCCGAATGTTGTAGAGATGCACATATGAAATCTTTTCTGGGCTATTAGGCTTCCGAGAGGAGCGACTCTCATTCCTAATTTCTACCCAATTTAAATGTGGCTCTCTTTAACTTACTAACTCACCATGCCCCATCCTTCCCTCTTTTCTAATCTCAATCAGGCATTAGAAGTGTGGTAATCCTTGAAGAAAAGTTAACCCCGATAGGCGGAATGTGATATGAAGACGAATTCATCCTTCTGCGCATGGTCCAAATGGTCTTTTATGGCTTGTAATGTAGGCTAAGGCTCACGGCTATGAAAGAAAGGGTAAATAGGCCCAAAGAAGTGTTTAAGGGTGGTGAAACCAAGGATCATTTCTTCCAATCTGAAGTCTCAATTATGCTTCGATGAAATGCTATTTCCTCTCTTACTTCTTTGGATCGCTCTAGACTGCCCCTTCTTGTTGGGGTTTTCACCTTAGAGTTCATTTCCTTTTATCTAGCGTAGTTTCGGATCAAATTACACCTTCGCATTGTATTAGTGCAGGCTCTTGCTCAAAGGTGAACAATCTTTCGAGGCTCATCTAAGCAGAGATTCATTTGGATAGGGAATCCTCTTGTCCCTTTTCTTTATCCGCTTCTCTCTCTTTTCAAAATTGCACTTTTCACTTTAGTGCCTTTGCTTTTGATTTCTTCAGTTTTTATGTCGGTAACTTTTGACTTGATTTGGGTAGTTCTTTGAGAATCGACTTTTCTTTCGCTGTTTCCTTTTGATGTTTTTGGCTACACAAACTAAAAGTGTATCCAATGAATCTGTTCTCTTTTATTGCCCTTCACAAGACATCATTCTCATATCATAATTAGAATCCCATGTCATTTACTTGTCCATAGACTTCTATCTCATTTTCCCCCGGTGTAGGGGTGATCCTTGGTTTGGGTTCGATCAGAAGAAAAAAAAAAGTTCAACAGGCTCAAACGGGGACAACAATGGATATTTTCTTATTTTCTTTCTTTGTGAAGGGAATTGAAGGAATGTCAAATGTCCTCCCATACACGGATATCAAAATTGTCTTTAGGGGGCGATGTTTTGGGGTTATCGCTTCATTCAAGGACCTTGAACAACAATGCCCGAGAGGGAAAAATCACTCAATGGGAGTGGCCCATTATTCCTGAACACTCATTGTCATTCCTCCCTTGGCCTAAGTAGAACAAAGAGTTTTCATATTTATAACGTCCTCACAACATTCAGTCTTTTACAAAATTGAATTAAAGTTAATCTCAAAAAAGTATATACACGTGTAATTGGAAAACAAGAGTAAACTTAGTAATTGGAAAACAAGAGTAAACTTATGAAATGTTTAAAGAATTAAGGAATACCATAATATTTTCTAAATAGCAAAATGAAAATTTCGTTATGATAACTATACTCTTTATTTGAATAAAATCTACAGCTTAGCTTATTCCTTTTGCATTTTTCCCAAATGCACAGGGATAAACGGAATTGAATTGCCTTTACCGGTAGCCGTTTGCTCTGGGCTAGTTGTACCATTCCCCTAGGTACAATCAGTTTTCACCAATAATGAGGATTGGATTTTTGCAAAGGATTTATCTCCCTTCGACCATTCGTAAAAATGGATTTTTCGATGGACATTTGAATTATCCATTGTCTTAAACTTCACCGTATTTAAGCACGCTGTGCCAACATTTCTATCGGACTTGCCCAAACATTGCTTCTTCTTTCATGAAGCGATGTAACGTCTCCAATTCATTTTTCTTGAAATCGAGACTTGCATTTTTCCCAAATGCACAGGGATTAACGGATTTGAATTGCCTTTACCGGTAGCCGTTTGCTCCGGGCTAGTTGTACCATTCCCCTGGGTACAATCAGATTTCACCAATAATGAGGATTGGATTTTTGCAAAGGATTTATCTCCCTTCGACCATTCGTAAAAATGGATTTTCGATGGACATTTGAATTATCCATTGTCTTAAACTTTACTGCGTTTAAGCACGTTGTGCCAACAGCGATGTAATGTCTCTAATTCACTTTTCTTGAAGCGACTTGCATTTTTCCCAAATGCACAGGGATTAACGGATTTGAAATGCCATTACCGGTAGTCGTTTGTTCCGGGCTAGTTGTACCATTCCCCTGTGTACAATCAGTTTTCACCAATCATGGAAATTGGATTTTTGTAAAGGATTTATTTTCCTTGTATACAATATTATCTCCCTTTGATTCTGAACCAAATGTTCTCGAAGCTGTTCGAGCTTAGCCACTAGGTCATTCATGCTTCTAAAGTTGTACTGGCTAGAAACCGTTCCCTTGTCCATTCTTTCCTCTCTCTCTCTCTCTCTTGAATGAGTGTTCTTCCCAATCAGTAATGATGCGATGAAATGCCTTAAGCAAATTTTAATGTCCAATGATGGATGTATTATGGAATCAAATTAACAAATGCATGATCATGAGATGAATGCATGACTGACGATGCTGCTTTGAAATGATATATGCTACAAATGTTACAAATGTATGCAAGTCAAAGGTGTTGGTCATATAGGTGATTCCCCTTAGGTCAACTTTCATTTGAACGTAAAGGAGTATCCTCGTTACAAGATAGTCATAGCAAAAGTCCTACGAGTACCCTTCTTGCCCCCGAATCATGTTCAAGGAAATGAAAACTTCGACAAAAATTGTTGGGGTCGGATTTGCTTTCTTCTCTAGCAATTCAAGACCTTCTAAAACAGCTGGTATCAAGTCCCGGAAAACAAGCTATTTCCTCGAAGCTGAATCCATCTCTTGACCTAATCCATGCCCTTTCCGGCCGCCTCTTTGCACTTGGTCGGGTAGTTTCGTGACTTTGGATGTTCGGAGTAGATCCGATCTTGATTGACTTCCTCGGGATGGAGAAGGGTTGTGCTTTCTTCAATGGTGGGCATCAGATCTGACACTATGTGTACGCTCGGTAAGCTGCTCCCTTAACCTTTCTAATTCAACTCTGACCGTTGTCGGACTTGCTAATTGACACCATCCTTTCTAGCAACCTCCCGTCTATAATGATAGCCCTTGATTGGGTAAAACCACCTTGACTCAACACCTTTATGTCATGAAATACATGCGAGAATAAATGCAAAAGATCATAAGAAAAATCGTTAGTGTCAGATAAACATGATAAGAAAAAGGCAAACATGAAAGCAATCAACCCTACTTATCTCGTCTAATAAACCTAGGCTGTCCGCATGGCTCTAAAAAGGGTGGGCTTTCTAGTTCTCTAAATGCAATTTTGGTTCTAGGAGGTACTCAAACTGTCCTCGCTGTCCCCTTCTAAGGGTAGCAAGGCCCCCGATCATCACCCATTATAGGCTCCTCTCAACCGAGTTCAATTCGAGGGGACTCTTTAGCTATATCCGTACGGAGAAACGATATTCCCACGAAGATATAGGGTATTCGAGCCCCGAAGGTACTTGCTAGGCCCATACGGAGGAACAATATCCCCACGAAAGCACTAGCGTTTCCCCCCACTTAAACGAACGTGTTTAAATGCCAATTTTAAATGCGTTTAAAATAAACTCGCACTTATAAAAAAATATCGATCGACTCGGTCACTTTAATTCGCAACTTCCAATATTAATTGAGCGGTAAAGTTTTTTTGGCTTGACTCTCTTTTTATTTTTGAAAACAAAAATTTGTCCCCAGCGGAGTCGCCATCTGTTGCGACTAAAATTTTAGAAAATACGAGTACCTCGGATGTCGCTCGGACGGACCGGATTTTTAGATGGTTTTCGAGAAATTTAGTCGGATTTTGTATAAAAAAGAAGGAGTCGCCACCGGCCATTTAAAAATGGTAGACCGGACACCGGAATAAAACCAGAGATTTTCTTTTGAAAATGGGTTCGGGAGTCGGTTACACTCGGGGAAGGATGAGCACCCCCGTCGTGCCCGAAAATCGGTACCAAAAACATTACCGCTTAATTAATATCAAACTTTGTGAATTAAAGTGACCATTCATACCGAAATCTGGTTATACGATTGAGTGAATTTTAAAGGTCTTAATATTCGAGAAAAAACGTTCGAACCACCACCACTACGACTGGTATTGGCCTCGTTCGTTCCCGAATAAAAAGACGCTCGCATTGCAATTTATAAATAGAGATGCAACTTAGACAATAGGCGGAACACAAAATATATAATTAAACATAAAGTAAAAGAAAAAAAACGTAAATTAAGCAAAGATGCATGTATTCTACTCGGCTACGCTATAAATCATGATCCACGTGCTAAATCATATATATATAATACACCACATTACTAACATAGCATCAACCGAGCACACATGAAACACATAAATAAGATGTTGATTTAAATTAAATAAATATAAACACCATGCAACCAAGTTAAAATGTATGGGAAAAGGAAAACGAGGCTGAAAAAGGTTAAAATGAACTAAAGGCAGAGCATGAGGGCCGATAGGTGAAATAAACCATGAAAAACAAGGCAAAATTGTCAAAACAGGGACCAAAATTGAAGCTCGCTGAAAGTAGTAGGGGTGCAACTTCAAGAGGCGGAAGCCCCTGAGAAGATATTTTCAAAACACAGAATGGCTTAAAAGGCAAATTGACCATTTTTAAAACATTAAGGGCTTATAAAACGTTTTCTAAAAACAACTTCAGCCCCTTTTTGATCCATTTCGGGTAAAGTTTATAACCCTTCCTCTCTTCCTATACGTCCCGACGAACCCAAAACGACCGGTAACCGCCGATCGGTAACGGCGAGCAATTGCCCAAAACTCTCCCCCCGAAAACGGAACCAGTATCGAAACGAAACCCTAAAAAGAAGAGAGAAAAAACAAACCGAAGCCCTTTTTTTCCTTTGAAACCCGAATCGGAACCCTAGAAAGGAAACCTCTCCGTTGAAGTTCCGATGGCTCACCCCGACGACCTTCCCGATTGAAGCCGAGGGCTTGTTGCTGGAACAACTCGAAGCCAGAGAGAACGAGGCTATCGTAAGGTAAAAAAAAAGACGAACCCCTCTTCTATTTTTTGTTTCGATTTTTGCATGCAAATGAAAAAAATGGAAACACGGATATCTCAGAAGGCTTTTTTGTTATTGATTCCTCTGTAAAAATTCCGATCGTTAGAATGGTTTTTTGTTCGGATTTTTATATCCGAAGTGTTTTCAAGCAATACTTTTTCTCTCTCTGTTTTGCTCTCTGTTTGCTCTCTGTTTGTTGTATTCGTTGACATTTTGCATTTTTTGTTTCGATTTACATTTTTGGGTTATCTGACTTCTGATTTTGGCTGTTGCATGTCGAGTTTTGCCCAAAACGACGTTAGCGTGCACCCGGTCAGAGGAGGCAGAGGCCTGTGCAGACGAGTGGTCACGGGACCGAGCTACGCGCGCGTGGTGGGAGTTAGATCGTAATGGACTCGCGCGTGGGAGGTGAACGGGCATCTCGTGCAGAGCACGCGCGAATCTGGTCCGTTAGATCAAGTCTTGATCTAACGGTGGGGGATGTGTGCGGCGCGGATCGATGATACCCTCGCTAAGGTTTCATCCGGATGCGATCTGGGCCGTTGGATCGCGTCCAGATCCTACGACATTGTTCGTGCGGCGCGAGTGGCTTGAAGGCCTTGTTAGGGTTTTGTTTGTTGCGGCTGATCTGAGCCTTTGGATCTGCCAGATCCGACTGCTCCTGATGCGTGGCGGCTGCAGAAGACACAAGCCAATGTGTTAGGGTTTTTTATTCTTTTAGGGTTTTTTGTAAAGGGCTGAACGGGCCATATGTATATTTTTTTGGGCTTGTATTTTATTTAATCCAAATGTGATGGACTGTTTATTTATAATTTGGGCTTTTTATTACTTATGTTTTATTTTTATACTAGTAATAATCATATCCGATAATAATAATAGTAATAAAGGTAAATATAATAATAAATAAATACAATAACAATAATAATAGTGGTAAATAGTAATAATCAATATAATAATAGTCATGATGATAATAATATTTATAATAGTAATAATACTAACAGAATAGTAATAATATAAGGTAATAGTAGTATTATTTGTACCTACATATATATGTATATATATATATATTTTTTCTTTTTTCCTTTCAATTAACTAATAGCCCTAATAAGCCCAAGGTAAACACAAATTAAAGGGGTTCAAGGTCCGGACAAAATTAGTGATTATACAACTTACCTTTCCTACCAAACCTCATCATCTTCTTACAAGGTAAGACTTTCAAAAACATTTTCTAACCCACAACATACTCTATCTCTTTTCTCTTGAAATCAGTATATGATTTCTGTCAGTCTGAAGCTGCCTTTAAGCGATCACATATCAACTTTACCTTCTCGGTAGTGCCCTTAAGCAAATCGGACATCAGTATAAGCTTATGTCCGGCCTCGGCCCAACATATAGGTGTTCTACACCTCATACCATACAAAGCTTCATATGGTGCCATCTGAATACTAGCCTGATAATTGTTGTTGTATGCAAACTCTACTAACGCTAGATGCTTCTTGCAAGACCTCTGAAAGTCGATAATACAACACCTCAACATGTCCTCTAACAACTGAATAACTCTCTCTAACTAACCATCTGACTGTGGATGATACGAAGTACTGAAGTTCAACCAAGTACCCAAGGCACGATGCAAACACTCCCAAAATCTACTTGTAAACCTCGTATCTCGGTCTGATACAATCGATTTCGGTACCTCATGCAGTCTCACTATTTCACTGATGTACAGATCGGCCAACTTATCTAAGGTGTAGGTAGTATGAACAGTAGGGGTGGGCAAGACCGGGTACCCGACCAATTTGTCCAGAATTGGTCCCGGTCCCGGTAACCACCAGTTCCTGAAAATTAGAACCAGTCCCGGTCACACCGGGTCCAAAATTTCAAGAACCGGTTCTAGTACTAGTGGGAACCGGTACCAATACCGGGTACCCGGTCAATTAGTTTATTATTAATAAAATTTGAGCAGTAGTAAAAAAAATTCAACTATCAATAATAATATTAAATAACAAAGTCAAAATATTGTAGGCTTGAAGGTTGAAGTCTTAAAACGAGTCATACTCATAATATTCATATATAAAGAGAGAGAATAAACTAAAGAACTCTATCTATTGCAAGCAAGACCACTAGAAAGTCCGATAAAGAGAAATAAAGGAGCGCATTCAATTGTTTCCAACCTCTTTGACGTCATTCGGTACCCAACCAGTACCAGGTACCCGTTACTGGTCCCGGTCCCATTGGGTACCCACCGGGTACCGGGTCCAAAAAATCAAGATCCAGTCCTAGTCTCGGTCGCAACCAGTGTAACCCCCTCGTCCTGGTCCGGACGCTTGACCGGTCCGAGTGGGCCACACGGGAAAAACCGAAGCAAAACCCGTTAAGGTTTCCCCTCGGTTAACAACCCTAAAAATTTCTTTTTAAATTAATCTTCTCTAGAGGCACCTTTAGATCCTATGTGATCACGACAGCGGAAAGACAAACATTCATAAAACGATAACTCGAACAATATACACAAAACAGTCCATTTTAGATTATTAGGTAGGCCGTTTCGAAACACCCTCAAGGTGTATCGAAACGCCTTGACTTGGTCAACGGCTCTAAGCCTACAGTAGGAGGTCGTATCAGAATGGAAGTCAACCGTTCCGAAACACCCTCAACGGTCAACTTCTCGTGGTCAACGAGATATTGACCGTTCCGAAACACTTAGACCCGTTTCGAAACCCCATCATCTCGACAAATTCTCAAATTTCCAGTAGCCAAAGTGTTCCGATACCCGTTTCGGAACAGGGGTTCACAGTGGCCAAACCGTATCGAAACGAGTTCCGATACGGGGTCTCTGAAGCCTAACCAGTTCTGAAACGGCCCAGCCCGTTTTGAAACACTAGCTGTCTGCAAAACCTCAAAATCTGTTTTAGGCAACTCCTAGAGGTTCCAAACGCCCGAAACGACTACACGAAGCATACAAAACATACAAATACATTATAGAGGCATGCTCCCTAGCAACCATACACAACAAACACAAGATATACGAAAGCACTCAATCCAAAAGACCATACATGGCATTACAATTAGCATACTTCAACATAGTCATCACTTAGACAATTCAAGGTAAGCAATTGCCAGCAAGGTTCACAAGCAAGGGCATACATCTCAAAAGCCAAGTTAACGAATACATACGAGGAGTCTAACATGCTCCTAAACAACAAAAACATACTCCAAAAGTATCATAACACGATTACATGTCCCATTGCTTGACCATTACATCATAAACTAAAAACCATACTTGATAGCTAGCACCACAAGCACACACACTTGGAGGCCTCTTCTTGCACTTGGCAACCCACGAGCTACAGATCTGCATTGTCGAACAAAGAGAGCGTAAGCAATAAAGCTTAGTGAGGGTAAGCTCTTTAAAAACAAACATCGACAATGCAGGGTCCAAGCACGATCTCAACCAAGGTAAATGCATGATTATACCTTCGATCCTCAAAAGCCAAATGTTAATGATGCATGAACAATATTCAATTATATGCCATGCTCAACAAGCTCTATTTCACAACATATGTAAACACATATAAACATCCAAGTAGAAATCACATTCCACATCACATTGATACACATATCAATCAATATTGGCACCTAGGTATGACCCGAATACGCGGATAAACACGTTGGAACTCACATCCAACAACCACTTTACCTCACGGTGGGGTTACACTCATCACCGGTCTCGCGGAGGGGATTCCACTCATCCTCACGCCCCGTCGATGGGATTTCACTCATCATCGACTAATATATATAACAATTTCTGGGCGAACCTGTACTCCTCCTTGGTGACTCAACGCCACCAAGGCACGCACGAATTTGACTCATGTGTGCACACTAACATCCTAATGATCGATCATTTGTACTCAAGCATACTAGTGCCAACATTTAACTCAATCCACATTATCATTTACAACCAATTATGTGCTTAGCACGTACTCACCATGATCACAATCATGAACCATCCACATGCATAACACCATGCATCACATCCATGCCTCATCACACATGTATAACACTTTATACATAAACAATCATATCACAAATAATACGAGGCATAAACATCCATTACAAGTTCAACCAATGGCTCTAGTTTAAGTTTAGGATTAGGCTACCACCCTAATCCTAACTCTAGGTGGGTCTACCAAGCCCGACCTAGTCCACATGCTCGAACCAAACATTTAAAACCACTTTAAAACATTAACCACTCACTTATACTTCCAAGCTCAAATACCAAGCAAGCCACCACCCTCAAGCTTCCGGATTTCCTCCTGATGCTTCACCAACACAAGTTCTCGCCTCTAAACAACCTCAACACAAACCAAACAACTTCCAATCAGCCCAAGCATCAAAGTAGTTAACCCGGAATACAATTCAAACATTAAACTCAACATTTCAAGCCATGAACAAACCCCACTTTTAACCAATTCGAGCAGCCCAATAACCTTGTTCAAAACTCATGTTTCCAACCCCTTTTATACCCACAATCGATCCCAAAGCAACCCCTAACCATAGTACTAACATTAGCCCACCAATTTCAACCTAAAACAACCCCCAAAACTCACCCAAAACCCTTCAAAAAACCCCCACTTTAAACCCAGTTTCGGGAATGTGCTCAAAACCAAGTAAAATTCATATATGTGATACCATTTAGCTCCTAGACTTCATAACTAACAACATTAAATCGAAATATTAAGTTAAACATATTAAATGTATCATTTTTAATCAAAACCCTTGAAATCTCCATTTCCAAAATTTTAATGAAAATAAAAACTAATTGTACTTTTGAAGAGAGGAGGTTGAGGAGAAGTAAAAAATGATGTTACCTTTCAAAAATGAGTTGAATCGAAGGAGAAATGAGATGGAATAGTGGAGGAGATGAGAGAGCTCTATTCCACGTTGATTTTGTTGGAGAAGAGAGTGAATAGTGAAATGTTTGATAAAAGGGGATTTAAAATTTGAACTTGTATTATTTACAAGTTTGCCATTAATGAATGGCTATTTCTTTTATTCTTTAAAATTCCTCCATTTTGTATTTCATCCATTTTAGTCCAACATCAAAAGTTTGTTTTTGAAACCCGGGGCCCAAAAGATTATTTTAATTATAGAACCGAACCCCAAATAATATTAAAATATTATTTTCACCCGACCCCTAAACCCGAGTGTTACAACTAGGACCTAAATTTTGGATCTAGTCTCGGTCCCATCGAAACCAATTCCGGGTAAAAATCCATCGGGTATGACCGGGTCTGGGACTGGGACCGGGTAATCGGATTTTTTGCCCACCCCTAATGAACAGGTATAAAGTGAGCACACTTGGTTAGGGATGGGCACGGCACCCGGACCCGACGGGTTCCGACCCGACCCGGCCCGATCAGGTCGGGTATTTTTATGAAAAAATCGGGTTCGGGTAGGGTCGAGTCGGATTTTTGTGTTGGGTGAGGTCGGGTCGGGTCGGGTTCGGGCTTTAGGGTGAAAAAATCTGACCCGACCCGACCCGACCCGACCCGGGACTAATAGTGTAATTTTTCCCTAAATTTTTTAGGGATATTTGTAATAATACCCCTCTTTATATATTTTTTTTATAATTAGGTCCTTAAAATTAATTTTTTATTTACATTTTAGTCCTTAAAATTATTATTTTTTTAATTATGCCTCTTAAAATTATTTTTTTACAATTAGGTCTATAAATTAATTTTTTTCTATAGGTCGGGTCGGGGTCGGGTTTAGAATATTTATTTTCGGGTCAGGTCGGGGTCGGGTTTAGAATATTTATTTTCGGGTCGGGTCGGGTTTTTTAAAGAATTAGAACAGGTCAGAGTCGGTTTTAGGATAATTAGTTTCGGGTCAGGTTCAGGTGGGCCAAAAACCCGAACCGACCCGTGCCCATCCCTACACTTAGTAAATCTATCAACTATCACCCACACTGAATTCTTCTTCGAAGGAGCCGACAGTTGATCTTTGCTGGGAAGCAGTTGGAGGATGGTCGAACTCTAGCCGACTACAACATCCAGAAGGAGTCCACCCTGCATCTTGTCCTTCGCCTGCGTGGGGGTTACTGATTTGGGTTCTATTACTAATACTGCCTTTGGTGTCTACTTAATATAATATAATTTGCTTTTGATTAGTATTTCAAGATTGTGTTTTCGTTTAAAGATAATGATGGTTTATGGTGTTGGAAGTGGTTTGATATAAACCACATCTTGGTTACCATATTAAATAAAGTTTGATATTCCTATAACAGGTCCTGCCATTTGTTCTGCTATCATGTTTGTTGTTGCTCTTATCTGAATGTAAGGTTGCTAAGAGAATACCAAATCAGATCCAATACTTTAGATAGCATTCAACAAAAGCGCACACGGTGATGTGCTTTATTATTCAGAAAGGTAGTCACCATTCACATTTATTCTTCAGCATTTAGCTTTGTTGATATGGTCCACTAGACCATGTGGCGAGATGGGAAATCGCACCTCCTGGGCTGCATATCACATTTAGACAGGATTCTTTCGGCAACCTCGTACATCTCTTGCATGTCTTCTGTCTCCATTTGTCCCATTTCCATCTGTTTCATCGCCTGTCTTAGACCTGGGCATCGGCACTTGTTATCCAGCATCTCCAGCTGCTGGCAACACGAGTCAAGGTTCCGGCGTTTGTTGTACCGGCTGCTACCACCCAACTCTTCCTCCATGTATTTCTGGCAGGCCTGGAGATGGTCTACCTTCCTTATCTTCTCTTGACAACCACTCTCTGTTCTCGAGGGTCGGCCCCAGGGGTTTTCCTCGTCGACCGTCACGGTGGTGATGGAAGCATGGGCGACGAATAGAATGAGGGCGAAGGTGGCTAAGTAGGCTGCGAGCTTTGCCATTGTTGGTTTGCAGGTAAGTTTGGTTTATAGGTTTTGATGGTGAGAAATAGGGTGGGGGAGTGGTGCTTATTTATAGGGGAGTTTAACCCTTTGCATGGCCAATACGTGTAGTGCTGAAGGTAACACGTTGTTCATTTCTTGCATGCATTAATGGACAGATTTTGTTCGTTTGGTTATGCACTGCCTTGGCTCTGTAATTCAGGTTGTGTCCCTCTACTCTTCGGAATCTTTTTGGTTAATTAAAATGCATTCAACTTTTCGATATAATTAGGGGTGGAAATTAGGCGGGAAATATCCGAAGATCGTAGGGATCCAAGTCGACGGGATGTGGAATAATAAAAAACTTCACTTACAAAGATGGGGAATAGGAAAGTTTTATCACCGAAACTCAACCCGTGAAGATAACCGATACGGTTATAACCGTGGGATCTCAAAAATCTAACTATATTATTATCACTTCAATTTTCTCTCAAACATATCACAATTTTCTCAATATATTTCTATCTTAGTTTTTAGATATTAGCTAAAACTCTCGTCCAAATCTTCTCCAACACCATCATTTCAATCTTTATATTTTAAACTGAATTGACTATTTATTTTGGTCAGTAAAATAGTAATTTTTTTAATTTTTTGGGATGGGGATTTCTCGAAATTTACGAGGAGGGTATAAGGACGAAAAAATCTACGAAATAATTTAATGAGAATTTCCTGAAGCCGTAATCGCAAGTGTTGAAGACAGAGTAGAAAATACAAAATCGTCCTCGTCCCACCCAATTCTCACCCCTAAATATAATCGTAATTTAACTTTATCGTATTAATTGAGAATGTTCTTGGTAAACTACACTATATACCACTGAACTATAGCTGATGTATTGTTTTTACCATTAAACTCCTAATTTATTTAATTATAACATTAAATTTTATTTTGACTTTAATTATGTTATTGGATCGTTAATTCGATAACGATGTGATGACGGTTGTCGAATGGCTAAAACAGAGTAATCTTGTGGTGCTTATTTATGCTCAAAACGACGTTGTTTTTGGCATTTACTACCAACCCCCTTGTAACTTCTTCCATGCTCTTCCATCATCGACATCTTTGTACATTTGAATCAGTGGCATTTAATCAATGAACCATAGTCCATAATCCTAAACCCTAAACCCTATACATTTAATTACAAATAATAATAATAATAATAATAATCATAAAACTAAAAATAATAATTAGCATAGTAAATATATAATAATAATAATAATTGTCTTTAAGTATATAATAATAATAATAATAATAATAATAATAATAATAATAAAAATAAAAACTAATAATAATAATAATAATAAAAATAAAAACTAATAATAATAATAAGCATAGTAAATATATAATAATAATAATAATAATAATAATAATAATAATAATAATTGTATTTAAGTATATAATAATAATAATAAACCCTAAACCCTAACCACTAAACCCTAAACCCTAAAACCTAAACGATAAACACTAAACACTAAAAACAAAAACCATAATCCATCAATATATATATATATATTACATGTACGTATGTACGTATCATTTTATGAACAGTAAACCCTAAACTCTAAAACCTAAAAACCATAATCCATCAATATATATATAATACATGTAGGTATGTTTGTATTAATTTAAGATCAATAAACCCTAAACCCTAAACCCTAAACGCTAAATCATAAACCATAAACCCTAAAAACTATAATCCATCAATATATATATAATTAATGTAGACATGTTTGTATTAATTTAAGATTAGTAAACCCTAAACCCTAAAAACCATAATCCATCAATATATATATAATATATGTAGGTATGTTTGTATTAATTTAAGATCAATAAACCCTAAACCCTAAACCCTAAAAACCATAATCCATCAATATATATATATATAATTAATGTAGGCATGTTTGTATTAATTTAAGATCAGTAAACCCTAAACCCTAAACCTTAAACCCAAACCCTAAACCCTAAACCCTAAACCTTAAAAATCATAATCCATCAATATATATATATATAATTAATGTAGGCATGTTTGTATTAATTTAAGATCAGTAAACCCTAAACTCCAAACCCTAAACCCCAAACCCTAGACCCTAGACGCTAGACCCTAAAAATAAATCCAATAGTCCCAACTATATATATATATATATATATATATATATATATATCACATATACATAATCCCCTAACCCTAAACCCTAAACCCTAAAAATAAAAATCATAATCCGTCAATATATATAATACACATAACACAATAAACCATAAACCCGAAGGAACCCGACCTGAAATGAACCCGACCTGAAACGAAACCGACCTGAAATGAACCCAACCTGAAACAAAACCGACCTGAAAAGAACCCGACCTGAAACGAAATCGACCTGAAACGAACCCGACCTGAAACGAAACCGACCTGAAATGAACCCGACCTGAAACGAAACCGACCTGAAACGAACCCGACCTGAAACGAAACCGACCTGAAACGAACCCGACCTGAAACGAAACCGACCTGAAATCAGCCTGTCAATTAACTGTTTTGACCCGACCTGAAATGAACCGACCTGAAATGAACCCGGCCCGAAATGAACCCGACCCGAAATGAACCCGACCTGAAATGAACCCGACCTGAAATGAACCCGACCCGAAATGAACCCGAACCCGAACCGAATCGAGTCAAAACAAAAAATGACCCGAAATGACCTGTAACCAATTTGACCCGACCTGACAGAGCCCGACCTGAAACCCAACTGTTGACCTGTTTTTACATCCCTACTTAGAAGGGATTATTGCGAAGAGTGCTCTCCTCACACCCATCTTCGCTAAGAATTTTCATACATATCTCGCCTCGAAACCCGTTGCGGGTACAAGACTCGAAATCATCCTTACCCCGGGACTTATAAGACTAAAACCATTCATGCTCCACCACCCGTACCCGCTATACCCACTCACAGTCTAGACCCTAGGCCAAGGAAACAAGGGCGCCCGCCCATGGCCCACCACTCGAAAAGGTTATATGATTGTAATTTTTTAAATTATATTTATTGTTAAGACTCTAATTTTTTCTAATACTTATTATTATGGGCACATTTTTCAATACTTATTAATAGAGGGATTATTTTTTTTCCCAATATTTAATATTAAATATTTACTCTTAATTTTTTTTATAATTCTTGTTATCAGGTCCAGTTCCCCCAATATTTGTTATTATAGGCATACTCTTAAAATTTATTTTTTACATGCTATCAGGGACATGAATTTAAATGACGGTATACAACCGCAACAACGATCGTTAAATGGCGGTAGCGACACCATCTGAAATCTCGATACCTGCATCTGTTATGTCCACAATTACATATGCTATTAAAAAATTTCACAATCGCGATATTCACAGTGACCGAAATATAATCTATAATATCTGTAATCATGGTAAATGTAACACGACCGTAACAATAATTTAAATCTTTGATTTAGGGCCCAATTTTTAGATTTTCCTTGGCCACAAAAAATTCAAGACCGACACTGCCAACTCAACAACTCACTTTATATAATATATTTACGAGTATTAATTAAATAAATATAAATATTTTTTTATAAAAAATATAAAGTACTTATTCTATGGGCTCTGCCTCTCACCACATATATAATATTATTTTATTTCTATCTGATACTTAATTGAACAAGATAAAATAAGTATGAAACAATATTACAATTTGATAAAATAAGAATAAAAATAAAAAAAATTCATCAACTAACATTCAATTATTATAGAAAATATACAATATACATTTTCTATAAATAAATTTCATTAAGAGTAAGAATTCAAGAAGAACATGACCATAGAGTAGGAGCGTGAGAGAGTTGTGACGTAAACTAATGATGGGTAATTTTAAAGTTTTATGTAAAAAAGATAAAGTAAAAAATTAAAAGAATTGAAGTTGAAAATCACTTAAAAATTAGGTGGACTGGTAAGTATTTTAAAAATATTTATTTTTAAATATACTTATTATGTATAATGCGAGGCGGTGGGGTAGAGCGAGTTGAGTATAAGTTATATCAACGCTTGTCTCACTTCTTACGGCGAACCTAATTTTTGTTTCTATTCTTTTCTCATTATCCGCGAAATTTGTACTCTTTTTTGTCCAATTACAGATAAATTAGATTAAAATCTTCGTCAAACCCGCCCCACTAACATCTCAAGACGACATCTATTCTTTATTTATAATTTTTAAAAATTATGTTGCGCAAATAAATTTCTAAAATATAAATTTTCTAAAAATATCACCGTTCCTTTTCACTAAAACCGTAAATAAAAAACGAAAATGATAAATTAAAAATTTAGATTAATCTTTGAAGAGATACCTTTCTTAAACCTCATCGTCGAAAGAAAATAGTAATCTTAGCTAGGGATGTAAAAACAGGTCAACAGTTGGGTTTCAGGTCGGGCTCTGTCAGGCCGGGTCAAATCGGTTACAGGTCATTTCGGGTTGGGTTCATTTCAGGTCGGGTTCATTTCAGGTCGGTTCATTTCAGGTCGGGTCAAAACGGTTAATTGACAGGTTGATTTCAGGTCGGTTTCGTTTCAGGTCGGGTTCATTTCAGGTCGGTTTCGTTTCAGGTCGGGTTCATTTCAGGTCGGTTTCGTTTCAGGTCGGGTTCATTTCAGGTCGGGTTCGTTTCAGGTCGGTTTCGTTTCAGGTCGGGTTCGTTTCAGGTCGGTTTCGTTTCAGGTCGGGTTCATTTCAGGTCGGTTTCGTTTCAGGTCGGGTTCATTTCAGGTCGGGTTCCTTCGGGTTTATGGTTTATTGTGTTATGTGTATTATATATATTGACGGATTATGATTTTTATTTTTACGGTTTAGGGATTATGGTTTAGGGTTTAGGGTTATGTGATTACGTATATGTGATATATATATAGTTGGTACTATTGGATTTATTTTTAGGGTTTAGGGTTTATGGTTTGGGGTTTGGGGTTTGGGGTTTAGGGATCTTAAATTAATACAAACATACCTACATTAATTATATATATTGATGGATTATGGTTTTCAGGGTTTAGGGTTTACTGATCTTAAATTAATACAAACATGTCTACATTAATTATATATATATATATTGATGGATTATGGTTTTTAGGGTTTGGGGTTTAGGGTTTAGTGTTTAGGGTTTACTGATCTTAAATTAATACAAACATGCCTACATTAATTATATATATATTGATGGATTATGGTTTTTAGGGTTTATGGGTTATGGTTTAGGGTTTAGGGTTTAATGATCTTAAATTAAAACAAACATGCCTACATTAATTATATATATATATTGATGGATTATGGTTTTTAGGGTTTAAGGGTTTAGTGTTTAGGGTTTAGTAATCTTAAATTAATGCAAACATGCCTACATTAATTATATATATTGATGGATTATGGTTTTTAGGGTTTAGGGTTTAGGGTTTAATGATCTTAAATTAATACAAACATGCCTACATTAATTATATATATATATTGATGGATTATGGTTTTTAGGGTTTAGGGTTTAAGGGTTTAGTGTTTAGGGTTTAGTAATCTTAAATTAATGCAAACATCCCTACATTAATTATATATATTGATGGATTATGGTTTTTAGGGTTTAGGGTTTAGGGTTTAATGATCTTAAATTAATACAAACATGCCTACATTAATTATATATATATATATATTGATGGATTATGGTTTTTAGGGTTTAAGGGTTTAGTGTTTAGGGTTTAGTGATCTTAAATTAATACAAACATGCCTACATTAATTATATATATATTGATGAATTATGGTTTTTAGGGTTTAGGGTTTATTGATCTTAAATTAATACAAACATACCTACATGTATTATATATATATATTGATGAATTATGGTTTTTAGGGTTTAGGGTTTAGGGTTTGCCACAAATTATGTTCTTCTTCTCCCCATTAGCTGGATCCAGTTGGCACACTGATGTCAGCTCTACATCATCTCAGTCAACTACTATAAATAGGAGAGAGAGTATTATCAGATTTTAATGACCATATTAATAATATACCATAAATATTAATAATAAATTAAGTAAGTAATAAATAACAAGATAGAGAGAAAAAAGGTATTTTGGGAATTTTACCGGCCATGTGAATTGCCCGGGCACCGAACCGACATTGTTGTAGAGTCAGAATGTATAAAAAAATAATTATATAACATTAATTTATTCCTATAATAAAAAATTTAAGTCATCTTATTTTAATTAAGAATATAGATTTAATTTAATAATTTTTACTCATTTAACTTAATTTTATTAAGTATAAAATTTTAAATTAATAAAGGTTATTCATTCCACTTAAGTTAATTAAGTATAATAGTTTATCTTTGAAGTTATTTTAAAATAATAGTCAAGTTAATTAGAAATACAATTTATTAATACTTAAAATTATTATTAATTCAATTTATCTTTTAATTGAAGTTAAGTTAATTAATTTATTAATACTTAAAATTATTATTAATTTTAATTTTTTTCAATACTTGACATTATTTTATATTCATTAAATATAACTTCTTTAAATGTCAGATAATTATCATTATTAGCAAATCAAATAATAGTATTAGTTCAGGTTAATATCAGTTCAGGTCAATATCAGTTCAGGTCAATATCAGTTCAGATCAATAACAGTTCAGGTCAATATCAGTTCAGGTCAAGAACAGTTCAGGTCAAGAACAGTTCAGGTCAATAACAGTTCAGGTTCAAAATAGGTCGGGTTCAAAACAGGTCGGGTTCATTTCAGGTCGGGTCCAAACAGGTCGGGTTAAATCGGTTATCTGGCAGGTTAGTCTCGGGTTCGGGTTCGTTTCGGTCGGGTGCAGGTCGGGTTCGGTTACTACAGTAACAGGTCAAATTCGGGTTCGGGTTCACTTCGGTCGGGTGCAGTTCGGGTTCGGTTTCTACAATTACAGGTCAAATTCGGGTTCGGGTTTGTTTCGGTCGGGTGCAGGTCGGGTTCGGTCTTTAAATTCTCGGGTTAAACCAGGTTCTGACTCGATCGGATTTCAGGCAGGTTACCAGGTCGGGTCAGTTTTTCACACCCCTAATCTTAGCGTGCAAGCGAGGCCATCCAATATTCTACCTCAATCCTCATGCGTGGCGTCATGTCCTTCGTTAGTTTCCCCTACTTTTCTCCATTAAGTCGGCAATCTCCCCTTATAAATAAATCATATTCTTCTTCCCAAATTCACACCAAAATCAAAATCCCCAAATCTATTCTCTTCTCTCCTATTATATTTCGCCAAAGCTCTCGATTCCAATTCCCTTTCTCTCGATCGAAAGGTAATTGTTTTATCGTTTTAATTTGTTTTCCCTTCTCTGGTTCTTGATTTCTTTATGTTGTTGAATTTTGATAGATTTTTGTTCGGATTATTTAGGGTTTTGATATCGTTGATTTGTTCGATTCGGTCTATTCCGAAATAAAGCTTTAGCATCTGTTTGTAAAAATTAATCTTTTTCCGAATTCAATGTCATAAATTCCCTTTGTTTTGGCGCCATAATTGACTGAATTTTATGGTTTCATATCTTTCTTTTGATTGTAAGTGTTCTTATATAGTTATATTATTGATTTGTTGATCTTATTATGATCGGTGGGATCTTAGTTGGGTGATTGGCCCGATTTGAAGGCTATTGTTCATGTTCTTTGATTTATAGATTGAGTTAAACGATATTGTTGATTTTGATTTTTGACTGATTTATTAGTTATTTCATTAGTTTATGTTGTTTATATGCACACATATCAAGATTTTATACTATTGTAAAGTTTTAGATGTAGGCATGATCTATGCCAAATTTAATCTTGGGAACTTTTGCTTTGCTTTTAGATATTTGTTTTTATTTGCTGAAAAGGTTATAATTTTGTTCAAGCAAAGGATGTTGGAAGTTATAAAGTAACTTTGAATTTCTTGTTGACTAACAGATGCAGATCTTTGTGAAAACTCTTACTGGTAAGACGATCACCCTTGAGGTGGAAAGCTCGGACACAATTGATAATGTCAAGGCCAAGATACAAGATAAGGAGGGCATCCCACCAGACCAGCAAAGGCTTATCTTTGCCGGCAAGCAACTTGAGGATGGCCGCACTCTTGCTGACTACAACATCCAGAAAGAGTCTACCCTGCACCTTGTACTCCGCCTCAGGGGTGGCATGCAAATCTTTGTGAAGACCCTTACTGGCAAGACCATCACCCTCGAGGTGGAGAGCTCCGACACTATTGACAATGTCAAGGCCAAAATCCAAGACAAGGAGGGCATCCCACCAGACCAGCAGAGGTTAATTTTTGCTGGGAAACAGCTTGAAGATGGAAGGACTCTTGCAGACTATAACATTCAAAAGGAGTCTACCCTCCACTTGGTATTGCGTCTCCGTGGTGGTATGCAAATATTTGTGAAGACTCTCACAGGGAAGACCATCACCTTGGAAGTTGAGAGTTCCGACACAATTGACAATGTTAAAGCTAAAATCCAGGACAAGGAAGGGATTCCACCGGATCAGCAGAGGCTGATATTCGCTGGCAAGCAGCTGGAGGATGGTAGGACACTTGCTGATTATAACATTCAGAAAGAGTCAACCCTCCACTTGGTCCTTCGTCTGCGTGGTGGGATGCAGATTTTTGTGAAAACTTTGACAGGTAAGACCATTACATTGGAGGTGGAGAGCTCGGACACAATTGATAATGTGAAGGCCAAGATCCAAGATAAGGAGGGTATCCCACCTGACCAGCAGAGGTTGATTTTTGCTGGAAAGCAGCTCGAGGATGGGAGGACACTTGCTGACTATAACATTCAAAAGGAATCAACCCTGCACTTGGTTTTGCGCCTAAGAGGAGGGATGCAGATATTTGTCAAGACCTTGACAGGCAAGACCATTACCCTGGAGGTTGAGAGCTCGGACACGATCGACAATGTAAAAGCAAAGATTCAGGACAAGGAGGGGATTCCTCCTGACCAGCAGAGGTTGATCTTTGCTGGGAAGCAGTTGGAGGATGGTCGAACTCTAGCCGACTACAACATCCAGAAGGAGTCCACCCTGCATCTTGTCCTTCGCCTGCGTGGGGGTTACTGATTTGGGTTCTATTACTAATACTGCCTTTGGTGTCTACTTAATATAATATAATTTGCTTTTGATTAGTATTTCAAGATTGTGTTTTCGTTTAAAGATAATGATGGTTTATGGTGTTGGAAGTGGTTTGATATAAACCACATCTTGGTTACCATATTAAATAAAGTTTGATATTCCTATAACAGGTCCTGCCATTTGTTCTGCTATCATGTTTGTTGTTGCTCTTATCTGAATGTAAGGTTGCTAAGAGAATACCAAATCAGATCCAATACTTTAGATAGCATTCAACAAAAGCGCACACGGTGATGTGCTTTATTATTCAGAAAGGTAGTCACCATTCACATTTATTCTTCAGCATTTAGCTTTGTTGATATGGTCCACTAGACCATGTGGCGAGATGGGAAATCGCACCTCCTGGGCTGCATATCACATTTAGACAGGATTCTTTCGGCAACCTCGTACATCTCTTGCATGTCTTCTGTCTCCATTTGTCCCATTTCCATCTGTTTCATCGCCTGTCTTAGACCTGGGCATCGGCACTTGTTATCCAGCATCTCCAGCTGCTGGCAACACGAGTCAAGGTTCCGGCGTTTGTTGTACCGGCTGCTACCACCCAACTCTTCCTCCATGTATTTCTGGCAGGCCTGGAGATGGTCTACCTTCCTTATCTTCTCTTGACAACCACTCTCTGTTCTCGAGGGTCGGCCCCAGGGGTTTTCCTCGTCGACCGTCACGGTGGTGATGGAAGCATGGGCGACGAATAGAATGAGGGCGAAGGTGGCTAAGTAGGCTGCGAGCTTTGCCATTGTTGGTTTGCAGGTAAGTTTGGTTTATAGGTTTTGATGGTGAGAAATAGGGTGGGGGAGTGGTGCTTATTTATAGGGGAGTTTAACCCTTTGCATGGCCAATACGTGTAGTGCTGAAGGTAACACGTTGTTCATTTCTTGCATGCATTAATGGACAGATTTTGTTCGTTTGGTTATGCACTGCCTTGGCTCTGTAATTCAGGTTGTGTCCCTCTACTCTTCGGAATCTTTTTGGTTAATTAAAATGCATTCAACTTTTCGATATAATTAGGGGTGGAAATTAGGCGGGAAATATCCGAAGATCGTAGGGATCCAAGTCGACGGGATGTGGAATAATAAAAAACTTCACTTACAAAGATGGGGAATAGGAAAGTTTTATCACCGAAACTCAACCCGTGAAGATAACCGATACGGTTATAACCGTGGGATCTCAAAAATCTAACTATATTATTATCACTTCAATTTTCTCTCAAACATATCACAATTTTCTCAATATATTTCTATCTTAGTTTTTAGATATTAGCTAAAACTCTCGTCCAAATCTTCTCCAACACCATCATTTCAATCTTTATATTTTAAACTGAATTGACTATTTATTTTGGTCAGTAAAATAGTAATTTTTTTAATTTTTTGGGATGGGGATTTCTCGAAATTTACGAGGAGGGTATAAGGACGAAAAAATCTACGAAATAATTTAATGAGAATTTCCTGAAGCCGTAATCGCAAGTGTTGAAGACAGAGTAGAAAATACAAAATCGTCCTCGTCCCACCCAATTCTCACCCCTAAATATAATCGTAATTTAACTTTATCGTATTAATTGAGAATGTTCTTGGTAAACTACACTATATACCACTGAACTATAGCTGATGTATTGTTTTTACCATTAAACTCCTAATTTATTTAATTATAACATTAAATTTTATTTTGACTTTAATTATGTTATTGGATCGTTAATTCGATAACGATGTGATGACGGTTGTCGAATGGCTAAAACAGAGTAATCTTGTGGTGCTTATTTATGCTCAAAACGACGTTGTTTTTGGCATTTACTACCAACCCCCTTGTAACTTCTTCCATGCTCTTCCATCATCGACATCTTTGTACATTTGAATCAGTGGCGGATGCACCTATAACTCATGGTAGGCAAGTATCCATTTTGAAATTCAAATTTATTGACGCTTGTTATTTATTTTATTGATTGTGTTCACCTTAAAAATTTATGTCTAAAAAATTATAAATACTTATATATGCATACTCTCAAAAATATTTCTGGATTCGTCACTCATTTGAATACTTACTAGCTAATCTTGTTCTTGTAATTTGTGTTTTGGAATTCAATATATAGTCCTAGGCATGTTGCTGTTCTTGGTCGAGAGTAAGGTTGCAAAGAGAACACTAAATCAGATCCAAAACTTTTGAATTTTATAACATTCAACAAAAGTGCACACCATACGGTGTTGACGGTAATATCATTTTGAAAGTAAATTAAAGTTTAATGATTGTATTGTAAGTATTAAAAGTTTGATCACTAAAATGAAAATTTTTAAAAGTTTAGTGACTGTTTTTATAGTTTACCTAAAAAATAAGGGCCCGTCTCCACTTTGAATTCTCTTTTTACTAGATCTTTTGTTTATAAATTTTTTCTCTCTTCCCAAACTAACCTTCAAAACTCGGCGTTAGACAGATAGAGAGAGAGAGCTCAGTCGATCGTCAATTTTAGGGTTTTTGTTATTTCGTAATCTGATTCTTGATTATCCAAAACTCTAATCTTCAGATCAGGTACGTTTAAACCTTTAATTAATTCTAATTTCATCACAATTGATTGTGTAAATTCTCTTTGTTGCTTGTTTTGGATTTATGTTTAGGGTTCCGATTGTCTTAAAGGTCTTATCGTAGTGTTAATTCGACAAAAAATTGTAAAGATTCGCGGCTCCTTTTTTGAACTTATTATCACTACTGTTGTTGCTACCCTTTGGGTATAATGGAATTATTCATAAAGTATTGTATTTCATTCATGAAGATATATGGTTTTGCTTTCCCTTTAATTCAAATTACAATCTTTATGGAATCCCTTGAAAAAGTATTACTTTGATATAATTTGGGTAAAAATCACTGTTACCCTCTGTAGATTAGATCAGTATAGTGAGTTCCCATTTTGCGAAAATGCCGAGGTTTGTTTCAATGTCTTATGCTTGGAGCTGTGAAACACCATGTACGAGTCTTTGTTGCTTTGATGTTTGTTTTCCTTTTAGCTGGAAATGATTTTGTAAAATGTTTGATTGAAAGATGTGAAGAGAGGCCAAACTTATTTAATCTAGTAAAATGAATTCACTGATGAATATTTGGCCCTGCAATGTAGGTCTTGAGTGTTGTTCCGCTCTTTCGATCAGCTAAGTTTCATGTCTGATCTCGACGTCCAGATTCCTACCACCTTTGGTAAGCATTTCCCAGTCAGATTGATTTCTCTTGTTATCTGAAAATCTCACTAGTATGCAATGTTGTGTTGCTAGATCCGTTTGCTGATGCAAATGCTGAAGACTCTGGTGCCGGTACCAAGGAGTATGTGCATATTCGTATTCAGCAGCGGAATGGTAGGAAAAGCCTGACTACGGTCCAAGGGTTGAAGAAAGAATTCAGCTATAACAAAATTCTTAAGGACCTCAAGAAAGAGTTTTGTTGCAATGGCACTGTTGTCCAGGACCCTGAATTAGGACAGGTGTGTGTTTAACCAAATAACAAAGTGTTCGACTTTGCTTACCGTCTTTGTTCTCCATTCTTAATTTTATTATACTTGATTTTCCCGTAGGTTATTCAGCTCCAAGGCGATCAAAGGAAGAATGTCTCTACCTTCCTCGTTCAGGTAATTGCTGTTACCCTTTCGTTTAGATATTCTTAAAACCGGCTAGAATACTCAACACAGCAATTGTCTTAGTTTGATTAGTCATGTATGCTCAAAGTTGTTAATTACTTTTCTGAACAGGCTGGTATTGTGAAGAAGGATAACATCAAAATCCACGGCTTTTAAGCCTTGCGGCCGCAAGAACTTCCAGGAGTCTACTCTTTTCTGTTCCAAGCTGAAACTCCTACCTGATAAACGATTAGCTATATATATCTACTATTACAATATCTCTATGTTTGTCTGATACTGATATATGCACTCTGTTTCTTATGCTTTTCAACTCTTATGCCAATGTGATGTTGAGTGACAATGTGAACCGCCGTCTATTTCTATTTCTATTTCTATTTCTATTTCTCAAATAGTTGCTATTATCCTCTGGAGTTAGATCATCTTGACAGGTTATTCTGTTCTACATCGTAGTTTGCCGGATCGAATCGGTATCTGCATATGTGATATTGGATGTTGTTTTTTGAAGCTCTTGTCTTGAGTTCATGTAGGTTTTGCTGAGGCAGGCTTTGCTGAACTAGATAGGGACTGATCAGTTCTTGATGTTATCTGACCCTAGCTATTTTTTGTTGGGTTGTGACAAATAATTAAAGGAACATGTAGCATATTGCTATCATAGACACTGATGTCACGTGACCCACTCACTTTTTTTCTGCCATGCAATGCAAGCATGCTGTGATGGTGGTCCTGATGTATAGTTTTATCACTTTTTTGTTGGGTTCGGTTACGGTGTGGTACCAATTAAAATATTACAGAACAAAATTTAAAATATTACTCACCAACTTAAAATGTTTATTTTTCATAACATTTTAGATTGGTGGTCAAGTATGGAAATTTAAATTCAAATATTGATAATTGTCGTAAGATCACTAACCTAAATGTTATCAAAAAGTATAACATTTTAGGTTTCGTATTTATAATATTTTCGATTGGTGTCGCACTATAATTGTATTATAACTAGGGGTGAGCAAAACTCGACTCGACTCAAAAAATCGAATAACTTGACTCGACTTGAGGCAAAAATACTTGATTCGACTTGAAATTTCATAAACTCGAAAAAATTTCAAATAATATTTGAGTTGTAAAATGAAAATTCGAATAACTCGAAATTTTTAGTAATTAGTGAATTTATTTTTAAGTTCGAGGCGAGTCGCTCTATTTTTTTTATGATATATACATACATATATATAAAAATATGAAAAAATATTGTCACATGTGAAAATATATATATGTGCATATCTTATATGATTAGAGAAATGAGTTTAAATTAGAATCAAACCCTACTATAACATGATAAATAATTACAATTAAATTTTTATAAGAACTCGAAAACTTGACTCGAATCGAAAAAATTTCAAATAAAGTTTGAATTGTAAAATATCACTCGTCAACTCGAATAACTCAAAATTTTTTTGACTTGAATCGATCGAACGTTCACCCCTAATCATAACCTATTGTATGTTAGACTCTGCCCTATATTCCTATATTGCTGGTACCCAGCCAGGCCAATCCGATAAAATAGTCCTTGTGTTTATTAATCTTTGGAATTTCTGCTATGCAACTTTTTTTTGGGGGGTATTAACTGTCAAAATTGAACCGAAACTCAATAAAAGCTTTAATTAAATTCAATTTCTGTAAAAAAAAAAAAAGTTTCAAGTCTCTGATAATATGGTTCACATAGTTGAATACTCGATAGTGTTTGGTAAAAATTAAGGTTTGAGTTGATGGTAATTGAGTAGGACGGGACAATATTATTAATCCACTATTATTCTACTGAGATAATTATTACATGCACAAGTATTTGTGTTGTTGATGAGTTTAGGGTTTACATATTTTGTTTAGGGTTTATTGTTTAGAGTTTTTAGTGGTTGAGTTTTGAATTTAAGATTTAGGGTTTATAGTTCAAAACCTAATTCCTTAAATATATTATCTTAAAACTAAATTTTAAACTCTAAAATCTAAATCACTACACTTAAATAGTTTAACTTTAAATAAGATTCTTAAACCCTAAAACAAAGACGCTAGTGAAAACTTTTCGTTTCTACTCCTAATGCATGTGATATGTTCTTATTCTACTTTTGACATGTCTTGTCCTAATATGAATGTACAATGTTGAAAATCATTACTTTATTTTTAGCGTTGTAAATAAACCGATCGTTTAGCTAATCTTTTTTTATTTATTAAACGTAAATAAACGAACGAACATGAATAATATTTTTTATACGTTTAATTAAATGAACGAACACGAACAAAAGAGCTTGTTCGTTCATGAACGTTCAATAATCCATTTGTTTAAATTTATTCACATGTCTATTTACATTTATTGTTTTTATAACAGAAGTATTATATTTTAAAAAAACAAATATTAAAAAATATGAAATAAAAAATTAAACAATACTTGATGTTCGTTACCATTTTAACGAACGAACATGAACAAATTACATTCTTTAACAAACGAATACGAACAAAAATTATGTACGTTTAGTTATTCTTGTTCACGTTTAAAATTAAACAAGCGAACATGAACATATCATTGTTCATATTCATTCGACACAACCCAAACATACAGGCCCAAATACCCTGAAGAACCCTAATCCAAAACAAACAACAAACCAAAAGTCGGCGCAGTTCCGAGAACCGAAAAAGAGTTGTTTGATTAATTCAGTTTAACATACTATTTGCTCGAACCTCTAGTTAATTTGGTCAACGCCCGAACGACGCCGTTGCGCAATCCTTTATATCCCTCTTCCTTTATAGCCACTGTTGAAAATCCAACCTTTATCCAAGGTCTCTCCTTGAATTCCTAAAAATCGCCTGAAACCCCAGGTATCTAAATCTTAATCTTCCTGAAAATTCACTCTTTCTGCCTTTCTAAGCATCTAAACAGGGAATTGGTACCACTAATCGATCTGGGTTTTTCTTTTCTTCTCAATTTAGTTAAAGAATCTAATTATGACTCATATTTTGACCTATTTCTTTCCTTCGTTAGGGTTTTACATTCCTTATCATTCGAATTCATTCCTATTTATTTTGAATTTCATTTCGTTTCTATTGACAGTTTTTTTTAAAGAAAATGGAGGAAATATTGGCTTTGGTTATTTCATTGTTTCTCCTTCTAGCGTTAGTTCCTTTGTACATATGGAAACGCCGTCAGAATGCTCGATCAGCCCATGAACATGTTGAAGAACGGCAGGTATGTTTAAAGTTATTTTAAAAGTTTTAATCTTTTTTTTATAAAAATTGTGGGTTTTATTGTTTGGTGTGGATTATAGGCTCCAAGAAGGGAAAATGTAGTACGTGGTGGGGCTACTGGCGGTCGTACTAGGATGCGGAGGAGACCGGCTGCCGGAGGAGCTAGCACTTCGGCAGCTGCAACTGCTGAAGGTTTGTGGATTGGATAGAATTCTGAAGTTTGAATTATTGTTGAGAATTTAACAAATTTATTGATTAACTACAGGATGGGATTTTCCTGCCATAGTTGTGAATTCAGTGTGTGAAATAAGTATAGGGGAATATATGACTATGCGAATTGATGTTTTTGAATGTTGTTATCTCTGCCAATTAGTGAGATATTTTTCGAATTAGGGAAGTGATTTGTGAGGTGAAAGGATGGTACGTTTTCTCTGATCAATAACTTCGAAATTGAGAACGAGGTTATGTGAGTGAATATAGAGACTGTTTCTTGTGGACTAACAACATATCGAGGAGTGCCTTATCTTTGATGTTTTGGTGTGTTCTTGTGAGGACATAGAGAAGGTTTGGGTTTTTTTTTTTTTTTTGCGAATAATATATGAACAAAGCTCTATTTTATCGATGAGTCGTTTTGATTATGTAATCCCTTCTTAATGAGCGTAGCATCTTTTCCGGAAGGTGCCGAAGGATGCAACCGAGTGACACTTCTTGGGGTTAGTGGTACTGATTTAAGCATTTGTGTATTGAAATGTCAATGCAGAAACTGCCGATGGAAGTGAGGGAGAAGAAGAAGGAGATGGGAATTATGAGGCTACAACATCAAAGAAAAAGGAAAAGAAAAAGCAAGAAAGGGATGCACAACGAAGGGTACATCGTTATCATCTTATTGTTTACTTATCTATTTTGTATTGTGGCTGCTGTTCACTAAGTTCATATGATTTTTTTATCAAGGCTGAAGAGGCTGCTCGTGAGTCAAGGCTGACTAAACAGGATCGATATTCAGAAATGCGGAGGAAGAAGGACGAGGAGCGTGAGGCAGAGGAACTTAGGCTGGTCTGTTGTTTGCCTTCATCGTTTTGAAAATTAATTATACATACAGAATCCAAGCACATAACCACTTATAGATCATTTCCTGGTTCAAGACATCTGCTATGGCTTATGCAGGAAGAAGAAGCTAAAGCCCGAAAAGCCAAGGAGGAAGAAGATGCTGCCTTGGAGTTCGAAAAGTGGAAAGGAGCGTTTTCTGTTGATGCTGAAGGAACCACAGAGAACGAGTTGCAAGATGGAAGTCAGGACTTGCTTTCTAATTTTGTGGAATACATTAAGGTACTTTCGAGCCCTGTATTTATTCATGTTAATTACACAATTTTTCTTAGACCGTTGTTTTCAGTCTCCTAAACCTCTTCCTTCTGGTATTTATCATCGACAAGTAGATGGAAACATAATAAACGGTTTTCGATGTACATGAGCTACATAATGACCAAATAAGCATTAATCTGCTTAAAGCTTCGGAATGTATATTATTGTTTTGCCTTTTGTTTCTAAATGTGTTTGTATATGATCTTGCAGAATCATAAATGTATTCCTTTGGAAGATCTTGCTGCAGAATTCAAATTGAGAACCCAGGTATATATGTGTACTTTTGGCCTCCTGATATGGTAATGAAACATGTTTTAATTTCACTTTATACGTATCTTTTGCTCGTAAAGAATGAATCAAGTAAGGTTCTTTGCATGCCGTAGTAAAGGAACACATCAACTATAAGTGTGTTGCCCCATTTTCGATCCTATCCCCGTTTTGGTTCTAACTTTAAAGTACAACATTTATTTGATGCAGGAATGTATCAATAGGATCACCTCCCTCGAAAGTATGGGTATGTAACTATTATCTATCGGGGAACTCATTTTAGGAAATGAAAATTCCATCTCCAAGTGCGTGTCAACTAGAGCTTAATGATCTATGCGTCGATCCTATACTTGTGTGTGCAGGGCGACTTTCAGGTGTCATGGATGATAGAGGGAAGTATATATACATCTCATTGGACGAGATGCAGGCTGTAGCTGACTATATCAAGCGTCAAGGAAGGGTTAGCATCTCACATTTAGCGAGCAAATCTAACCAGTTCATCGACTTAGAGCCGAAAGTTCAGTTTGCGGAGGAGATCAGCGCAGCAGAGGAAATCACGGTTGCTTGATTCAATTGTGTACTCTTCCCTTCTCACTAATATGTAGGACAAGTTGAGTGGGGGAAAATATAGCAATGGCATCATGAAAGGTGCCAAATTGAAGTATTTTTGTTTATACTTTCTTTTACATGTTTAAGACCTAAAGTCTTGTTTTCTTTTAGAAATCTAATTATATCACTTAAAACTGTAAAATGGATGAACTTGTGGAGTTGTAATTCACTTAAAAGCAATGTTCGACAATTAGCTAATTGCCTTAGTTGATAATTGATAGCAGATTATATTAGTTGATAATTGATAGCGGATAATGGATTGTTGATTTGACTAACTTATTACATTAGTTAATCGTATTAAAATGCTTGATAAAATTAACTTATATTTAATAATTGTTGGATTATTTGAACAAACAAAATGACATAATAATTATATTTAATATTTATTTGAATAATTTATTAGTTATTAATATTTTGTATTTAATAATATTAATTAGATTTTAATTATTTTGGTTGCCCTCTTGGTTCTCAGGGCTTTAGTTTTATTAATTTGAATTGATCTGTGTCGTACACCTGACTTTAGAGACTCATACACAATGTTTCGAACTTGACACACGTTCTTGTTGGAGTATGCCCAAAGATCAACCACAAGATGATTGTAAAAAACATATTTATTTTATCTTGTTTATTAATAAGGTCATTATTATTATTTCAGTTTTATTTTGCGCATCTATAAATAAATTAAATTGTAATAAAGTCCTTAGAATAATATAGTTATTTTTTAACGTCATTAGTCAAGAATTATTGTGGACGTGAACAACAATAATATGTTAAGACTAATATGTAGTTGATTGATAACAAAGTGTTGTTATTGACATAGAGATGTCAAAATTAATACATAAATATGTGTTAGAGAACGACATATTGTACTAACCCACCATGAGCATGTTTCTTGGATTATTTTGTGACAGTCACAACATTGCTCAGGGTGATAACTAAATGTATGATCCTCAGACTTGAAATCGTCATTATTTCAATATCGAGAGTGGCATATTTTGATGCAGTCAAACGTGTGTTGTAACAGACAACACTATAAAGACTGATATTAGATATGTCACTCTATATAGCGAAATATGGTTGATCAAGAAAGAATTTGTCCCTCCTACATAATAGGTGTAATATCGTAGGCCAATTGATTGAGACTAGAAAATGCATGATTATGCTCGAATAAATTGATATGACATATCATAGTTATTCGTTTATCATACTTTACTCAAGATATCAAGAAATATTAGATTAACTATACAAGTGTGACTAATCCATAATTTGTATTCGATCTAGATATAAGGATAAAATAATGTAATACATAAAAAAAGTTAATTACGGTAAAAAAGTAAAGTGAAACCATGACTTCATGTAACTTAAATAGCAATGATGTATTGGCAATTTTGGGTGAGAAACCTCTTTTAAAATATTATTGGGAAAATGGCTCTCAAAAACTATTATTTGGCAAAATGACCCCCAAACTTGTCAGGTCGGCAGACCTCGCGTTGTGTAGGACGCGAGGTACGACATCGCATTCTGCACAACGCGATTTTAGTCGACGTGGCATTGCTGTTCGTGTTAACGGTTTTACAAGACCTCGCGTTCTGCAAAACGCGAGGTCCCCGAGAAATTGAAACGGCGGCTGAAATATAACGCACAGACCTCACGTTCTGTAGGACGCGAGGTCTATGCATTTCTGCCCTGAACCACAAGCGAAAACAAGCGTGGGTAGACCTGTTCGAACCCAATTTTGAGCATGTAAATCGTATATTTTTAGCGATCATCGAGTTTGGGGTCGTAGTACTGGAAATTGTGTATCGTATAATACCAACATGGTTAATTTCTGTCCATTCTACAATGGTTTAAAATGGATTCGAAAACCCTATGCTAACATACTTTTTTTAATGAAGTTGCATTTCAACAAATGTCGATAGGCATGTTCGAGCAGAATTTCATACGTATAAATTTTAAATTTTTAGGTAACATCGAGTTTGGGGTTGTAGTACTGGAAATTCTCTATCGCATGACACTGACACGGTCAATTTTCGTCCATTGTACGCTGATTTAAAGTTGATTCGAAAACACTATCATAACATATTTTTTTGAATGATTGAAAATATAAGATGACGGATTGTATAAATCGAAGTGGACTGACTTTATTGATTATATTGTCATGTGCGAACTCACATATTTAGGGTCAGCTGACAAATTTAGATGAGTCTGGACTAAAATCTTGGGGGTCAGTTGTCTTGGCGTTTCTTATCAGAGACCTCTGCAGAAACGTTGACGCCTCCAAAGCATCGATGGGAGGATGTTGTTTATTCCTGCAGGCTTGGGTTTGGCTTCGGATCCCTACTTTGACACCACAGCTTAGGGTTCCAACTCCTATGTCATTTCCGCTTCTACGGAGGTACTACATAATCTATTATATTTTTTTTATTAAATTATTTTATTTAACGATCTTTTTCATTATTTAAAGGTGGACCACCACACTATCCCACACCGGCCTGTCGGACTCTCAGAAAGAATACAGATATAGATTCGATGCCTTAACGGAAGACCAGGTAATTCAACGATTATTTTGTTTTTTTCCATATTATTTTTCTAATAATATTTCATATAATCGTTACAAACTTTTTCATTCTTTTTAGTTTGTGTGGATGCCCTACGATTTAGAGGAGATTCGCGACATTACTCCAGCAGATATTGTGCAAGAGCGAGACCTCTAGATTTTCGTCGTGCCGCTGCTGAACTACGAAATTTGCGTGTGGCATTCTACGGATATGGTACTCCGACAGTTCGGGTACGTCCAAAATGTTCCACCCCCTTCGCAAAATATGGACTCCTTCTACAATCTTACGCGTCAGGGGAAGACAAAGGTTGACTGGGCCGAGCACCACGCTATCTGGATAGCGCTTTGGGCTCAACGATTTCTCAGACGCCCAGAGTTTCTCCAACAAATTATGGTAGGGGGTCCTTCGATCACTTTCAATTATGCCCAGTGGTATAGGAATAATGGGATGACACATATCCTTACTCCGGCCGAGCGCGAATCAGGGCTTCCCCAGCAACCCCAAAACCGCCCACGCGGGAGCCGGCGAGCGAGCCAGACCCAGAGGCAGAGGCAGACCCAGAGGCAGTCGACGCAGCGCGGTCCGAGACCACGATATGACACTCCAGGGGCATCATCTTCTGCCTCACCATTGCATAGCGGTCCATCGACTTTCCAGCAGACGATGCCTCCACCCCAGTACGGCTCCACTGATGCCTATCGTCCCCATACGCCCACGACTGACCTTATGTTTATCGATTATCCACCTCAGTATGGGTTTCCGATTGTGGAGAGTACGCCTATAGGTAGTTTGTTTTACTCCCCGCCTGGGCCCAACACAGATCCGCAGATCGCGCACGATGGTCAGGATGATAGGGACCAGGGACCACCACACGATGGAAACAGAAGGTATCCGGATTGTGAGCGTCATCCACCCGACTGCGGAACGGGTGGACATAGGCCTTTTTAGTCTTTTTTTTGTTGTTTTCTACTTATGTTTTTAATATTTATGTAAAACACTTTTAAAATTTTATAATTTCGTATTATAATTTTGTTTACGAATTATAATTTTGTTTGCATATTATAATTAAACTTTATAATGTTTATTTAATTTTTGTTTTTAATAAATTTAATGGGATTAAAAAACCGAAATTCGACATTAGTTGAAATGCAACTTCATTCAAAAAAATATGATGGCATAGGGTTTTTGAAGCCATTTTAAATCATTGTATAATTGACGGAAATTAACCATGTTGGTATCATACGATAGACAATTTTCAGTACTACAACCCCAAACTCGATGATCGCTAAAAATATACAATTTACACGCTCGAAATTGGGTTCGAACAGGCCTACTTACACTTGTTTTTCATTGTTGTTCAGGCTGGAAATGCACAGACCTCGCGTCCAGCCGCCGTTTCAATTTCTCGGGGACCTCGCGTTCTGCAGAACGCGATTTCGTACCTCGCATCCTACACAACGCGAGGTCTACCGACCTAGCAAGTTTGGGGGTCATTTTGCCAAATAATAGTTTTTGGGAGCCATTTTCCCCAATATTAATTTAAAAGGGGTTTTTCACCTAAAATTGCCTGATGTATTACTATATGTCACTCATTGTTTGTAATATTATAATTGTTCTAAATATTACTACTAACGTTACATGAACATACAAGGGCCACACCCTATGATTGAAACGAACAAATATCAACTAGATCTTATGTGTACAAATTTGTTGTACACGTAATAATTATTAAATACGAAATTATTATAATTATTGTAATTATACATAATTTTGTTTATATATATTTTAATAATAATTAGATAATTATTGTAATTATCAAACACTATCAAAATATATATATTCCTAAAGAAATCTAATTAAAGTAGAATTAGATTTTAATTGCATTCGATTAAATATATTGTATATTTAATAAATTCGAATTAAAGTAGAATTAGATTCTATATATTTAATTATATTTGGTTAAATATATGGTATATTTAATGAATCTAAATTTAATTAAAATTAAATTTTTGAATGCTATATAAATGCATAAGGTGTAACAACCAAAATATGTTTTTTTTGAAAAACCTCTCTAACAGTTAGAGAAGAGAAAATATTGTTCGTTCTGTTCGGGTGGACTGCGTAGAGGTCGGAGCGCTATCGTGACGATTTAGATTCGATTTGGTTTATTATAACTCCCTAAGGATATCAATATACCATATTTATTAAGGTAATATTTCATCAATATTCACCTCAAATTCGTCCCTTATACATGGATCACTGACGGAATTCGCAGGATAATTTTTTGCTACGCCATAAGTATACCGAAAATTTTCTGCATACACAATATCTCGAACTTAACACATGCTCCAACTACATCAAACTGCATAGATTTAACGTTTTCGACAAATGAGATGAATTTATAAAATTTTGAAACACAAAAGTTTAAATTATATGAAAAAATAAAGACTTAACATTTTGGCACCTTCTAAAATAGTTATTAAAATTTCCTATCAAAACTAAAAAGATTTATGTTTATAAATTCTATTTTGATATTTTAAACTCTTCACTTTAGATTTGTCTACGTGTTGGATAATTCAGAATCAAATTTTTAATTTTATATCTTAGAACACATCGACGAACACCTGATTCTGTGTCCAAATCCGACAACAAAAAAGACAACAACTGGTCGTGTCCTTTCAGTTCAACAAACTCCCTCTCCTGTTTAACACCACACGTCTCAGGTTCACCTCTATCAACCAACACGTGTACTTTTTCACCATCACAAGCTTTTCTTAGGCGAGTACATTTTCCCAACATACTCTCACGACTATATATTATTTCATCACCGTACAACCTCCGAATCCCAAGAAAGAAAAACAAATTCTTTTTAATTAGTAAATTATATCCAAATCCAATTTCCTCTGCACCCAAAAAAACGAAGAAATTGAAGTCCAGCTCCGACATCGAAGAGCGTTAAATTCTTCCTCTTTTTAATAACCCAAATTTCGATTCTCCAGAAAAAATCCCTAAAATCCTTGGATCAGGTAAAGCTTCTTCATTTTCCCAAATTTCTTTAATTGTTATGTCGATTCTTAATGTTTGCTTTAAATTAGAGAGGAAACTGTTTTGCCTGAAGAAAGGAAGCAGATTTATGATTGTAGGTTGCCCTTTTTTTGATTTGCTAGGGATTTTGTTGCTCATTCTTGTTTTTTAATTAGGTTAGTTTGAAAATATTAATCTAAAATTCTTATTCTTTCCTTGTTTGGTTTATTTTGTTAATCATTTTTATTGGTTTCATAAATGTGCTTCTTGGAATTAATTATAATGTTTTTTTTAGAATTAAGTTGTAGCTAATTATTTAAGATTTGTTTCCCATAAGAGGACTGCGTCTTAGTTCGAATGTGTTTAATCGCAATTGTCTTCGATGTAGCTATTCGAGAGATTATATGTAGCTTAGATATTGCATATAAACAAGAATTGTTTCCATAAATGTGACAAATTAAAAGCTTTTAGGGGCAAAATTTTGTATTTTCATATTGCTTTGATGCGGGGAGGAACACATTTTAGGACAAAACTGGGTTAATTGTTTATGTCAACATGTTTGGAATTTGGTGATATGCGATATGAAGTCGAATTTTGATGCCGGAATTGCTTTACTTCTATAGGTCCGAGCTTGTGGTTGTTAGGCCTCTTTGATCAACCAAGTTTCATGTCTGAACCCGACGTCCAGATTCCTAGTGCCTTTGGTATGTTTGGATCATAACTTCCTTGAATAAACTATATTTTTAATCGACGTCGATAATCTGGGTTTAACTTGTGTTTTATGTTTGTTGTGGTAGATCCCTTTGCTGATGCAAATGCTGAGGACTCGGGTGCCGTCGGAAAGGACTACGTGCACATTCGTATTCAGCAGCGGAATGGTCGGAAAAGCCTGACAACTGTCCAGGGGTTGAAGAAAGAATTCAGCTACAACAAGATACTCAAAGACCTCAAGAAGGAGTTTTGCTGCAATGGCACTGTGGTCCAGGACCCTGAATTAGGCCAGGTGTGAATAAGTTACTATCGCCCTTTTAAGTGATCACTAACGTCAATATCCGTTGTTGTTTCCCGACGACCGATTTCGTTACATTTTCTATTTATGGTCAGGTTATTCAACTTCAAGGTGACCAGCGTAAGAACGTCTCGACCTTCCTCGTTCAGGTAATTGTTAATTGCTTCATGGAATATTTAGACTTCTTAGGTGATGCAGTGCGGAGTTTTTAAGTTCCCAAATCTCATCGTCTTCGCTTTTCTTACCAGGCCGGCATTGTGAAGAAGGAAAACATCAAAATCCATGGTTTCTAAGTTGCATATGCTTAAGGTTTCCAGCTAAGGTCATTTGTCTCGTGTCGAAGCGGGGAATACTACCTGATTCGGGATAATATCTATTAGTGTTATATCGACTTTCTTGTTGGTTTGATAACATCGTATATGCATATCGTTTTTCGTGTGCTTTCCGGTTCACCGGATTCTGTAATATTGGATGATTATGAACTCTATGGAAGTTTGTTGCTCTATGATTCAGAGTTAACACAAGTGATCTTTTAGTCATACTCATATGAATACCATCTTCTGCATTTTAGTTTGTAGCTACTCATATAGATCACTTTTTTCCCTATAAGTTTCAAACAATTAGATTAGTCTGCAAATTTAAATAGAATTTTGATGTGATTTGGTATAATAACAATTTTAATTTTAAAATTTGTATTTTTGTACTAATTTGATTTTAATTTAAAATAATTTAATAAAATTTACATTTTATATTTAAAAAATCTATTAATGACGAGTAAAAATTATTTTTAAAATAAATTACATTCCAACCGAACTCACTTATGAATTATAGCTAAATACTTAAATAAATTCAAATTATTTTTTAAAAATGTAAAATTATAAGGGGATTTTTAAAATAATTTTCGCCCGTGAACTCTTTGTTTAGGTTTTGTTCTATTTTGATCATTTAAATTAAAAAAATATTTTTGTCATTTATGTTTGAAAACGTTTCTGTTTTGGTCACTGGACCGTTAGTCTCTGTACTTTTGTTTTAGGTTTGTTTCGTTTTGGTCACCGATTTTATTTTATTTTTGTGATTAAATCACTTATGTTATCGTTTTGTTTTATTTTGGTCATTGAGCCATTAATTCTCGTTAATTTGAGGATGTGTCACGTTAATAAAAATGAGTAATTTTCTAATTTAATCCTTAAACCTTTTTTTCACCATCTTCAAACAAAAAATTGTAAAAAATTTCTCCTCTCCAACTTTAACCTTCATTTTTATTGATGCTACGGCCGTCAATGTTATTGCTGCTTTGGCTACCGTCAGCTACAAATGTCTACTGAAATAGTGAAACGCAACTAATGTTAACTTCGATACAAAACTAACCAAAGAAGACAATTAGAAAATTTTGTTGTTCTCGTTCGCTTATGCGATGGCTCCTTTCTAGATATTCGGTTTTAACCAAATTAATCGACCGAACTGAATTTTTTTAGTTAATCGGTCAGTTAGTTTTAGATAAAATCGGTTAACGGTTAATAATTTTTTCGAACTTCTATTATCGGTTAATTCGGTTCGAAACTAGTTAATTAACCGAATTAACCGAAATTATTATATATTATATATTACATATATTTATTTTTGGTCATTAAACTTTTAAAAATTATAAAATGATCATTAAATTTTTTAATATATTATAAAATTTTCATTAAACATTTATCGAATTAGCATAAAATGAAAGTTCAATGACTAAAAAGATCATTTTAGCATAATTTTGTGACTAATTGTGTAATTTACCCAAAATTTTATAAAAAAATCGGTTAATTCAAAAACCAACCAAATTAACCGAAATTTTTCGGTTCGGTTAAAATTTTTTGAAAAATATTCAGTTCGGTTAACAGTTAAAAGGAAAAAAATAAGTTAATGAATTTGGGGTAATTCGGTTCGGTCGGTTAACCGAATTAACCGAATGCACACCACTACTCCTTTCAAAAAATCAAAGAAAACGAAAAAAATCATTCAAAAAATTGAAGACAAACAAAGTGTTTTGTGTGGTTTCAGTAGAACCCAAAGTTAACAAGCCTAATCGGTAGAAGGGGATAAATTTTGGGATACAAAAAGATTAAAGATTTTTTTTGTTTGAAGACGGTAGAACAATAAAATTTTAAAAGTTTAGGGATTAAATTAGAAATTATATATTTTTATTAATGTGACACGTCATCAAATTAACGAGAATTAATGGCTCAGTGACCAAAATAGAACGAAACAATGACGTAAGTTACTAAAACAGAAAAAATTAAAATCGGTGACCAAAATGAAACAAATCGAAAACAAAAATAACTAAAACTAGCAGTCCAATGACCAAAACAAAAACGTTTTCAAATGTATGTGGCAAGAGTAGTACTTTTAAAAATTTGGGAGACCAAAATAGAACAAAACCTAAACAAAAAAAGACCACTGGTGAAGATTACTCTTATTTTAATTATTCTTTGTGTCCCACTTAATACGTCTAATATTGCCTTTTTAAAGTTTAATCATAATTATTTTAAATATTTTAATCAATTAAATTTTATAAAATACATATTTTAAACCACTTGATTAAATGCTTCTACATGTCTTTTCCCATATTTTTATCAATAATAAAGTTAAAGTAATAATGAGCCAAAATTTAAAAAAATGATAAAAAAAAAAGTTAATACTAAATACATTGAATGAGACAAATGAAATGCGATTGATATTAAATTTCAGATTCAATCTGGTCAATTATCACTTCTTTTATATATATATATATATGGGTTTTATTTTGATGCACAAGCTGTGTAAATTTTTTTTACACATTCCTTTTATAAAATTTAAAATCTAAATCACAAACCCTAGCAACCTAAAACCTAAGCCCTAAATCCTAAACTCTAAATTCTAAATTCTACCCATAAACCTTAAATTATATACCCTACATACTAAACCCCTAAACCCTAACCTAAAACCCTAAACCCTAAACCCTAAAATTAAAGGGCTTGTGTAAACTAAAGTTTACACAAGCTTGTGCATCAAAGTATTTTCCTATATATATATATATACTCAAATATTAATTTGGGATTTTTTATTTCAAAAATAGGGATCCTCACAAATTATTTTTGGATATAGGGATGATTACTATTCAAAATCAGAAAACCCATGGACCACAACCCGAGTTTAAACAGTAATTTTCAAGAGATATCATTGTGCAAAATCGAGTGGTGAACCACCACCCTTTTAAAAAGCCACACTGCCATGTGGCGCGGTGTGGGCGTTCCGAGCACTGTTCAAAGTCAGACTGCCCACTCTCGTCTTTAAACAGTGCACCGAATAATGCTGCTTGGGCTGCTCACTGCGTGCCATGTGGCGTCGCGCAAAACAGAAAAGGGAAGGAAAGCACCCCGTTTTTGAACAGTGAAACAACCTCAAGAACACTGTTCAAACGGGCTGTGCACTAGTGGTCTTCTGACTTTCAACAGTAAACATCCCTAGATTTGTAAATATTTTTTCGGGATCCCTACTTTTGAAATTAAAAAATCCCAAATTAATATTTGAATAAAAATTTCTATATATATATATATGTGACAAATTCTAATTTTAATCGTACTTATCTAGAAGGGAGAGGAAAAGGAGCTCTAGAGAAAGAAAAAGAGTGGTCTTAATAGGTCTAAAACACATGACCTAAGAGAATGCAAGGAAAAAAATAAATAGTTTAACCGACCGGTAAAATGTGCTTGATCACGACCAGGGATGAACCGAGTGGGGTGCTGGGGGGCAGCTCCCCTAAAATTTTGAAAATCATATATGATTTAGAAAAAAAATTAATTTTTTATGTATTTTCTATTAAAAATTTATTTTTGCCCCCTTAAATTTTTATAAGTTCGCCCCCTAAAAATTTATAGGTTCACACCCCCTAACCTAAAGTCCTGGGTCCGTACCTGATCACGACCAATTAATGAATCTTATTGTATAAAACTTTTTTAAGTGCTCCTCAAATTACCTTTAAAGATTTTTTTGTGCTTTTCTGTCCTTTTGAATAAATAACTAAATTATATATATATATGGGATCTAGTTACATTATATAAAATTCAATTAGTTTTATACTAATACATGACCATTGGATGAGTGAAATGGATGAACGGGATTAAAAGTAGGATATGTGAAGATTATCACTTGGAAATAAATAAGGAGTTAATCTCATCCATCAATTTTACCCATCTAATGGCCATGAATTAGTGTAAAAATTAGTTGAGTTTTACATAGTGTAAGTGAATTCTCTCACACGCACACATGCGTGCACACACACATATATACACACGGTCGAAGACTCGATCTTCGTCCTGAACATAGAATATCTTTAAAATCTATGATTGACGTCTATTCTGTATATAAAATCAATAAAACATGAAAAAATTAGTCATTGAATTCGCTCTACCGAAAGACTTTAGGAAACTGATAAATATGAATTCGTAATTGTAACTGCAAGTGCTCCTCAAATTAGCTTTAATGACTTTGCTTGTTTGTCCTCATTAATGAATTGATTAATGGAAACAAATCACCTTTTTAATGACTTTGCCTTGTCTTACCTGTGCTGTGCTCAACAATGAATGAATTACTCAATTTGCCCAACCAAAGGAATCTCATACAATTGGGAATTGCTCATATACTAGCTATAGACATCTGCCACTTGTGAGGTCATATTTGTAATTTGAAATCAATAATATTTTATTAAAAAACGTACAATTTCCCAAAAAAAATCCAAGATATTTTATTATAAGTGGAAATCTTCGCTAGATTCACAAATACCAAAAGTTACTTTTTGCTCATAAAAATGTCACCAAAAGACACTTCATAGGAGTATTCATTTTCGGATAATGGATCGAATCCGATCCGAAAAAAATTAGATATTTGAATATTAAATATTCGGTTATTCGAATGTATAATTTAATTTATATATTTTTTTGAATTTAATGGTCGTATCTATAAAAATTTTAGATTTTCAAATATAAAAATTAACAAATTGTCAAATATAATAAGATTAACATTTATAAAAAGTTTGATTTTTTGAATTTTTAAATATAACATGCATTAAATTGCTAAATATAATAAGACTTAGGGTTAGGATCAAGTTACACAATGTAAAACTCTCTAAGTTTTACACGTTTTTTGGATCGTTGGATGAGTAGAACGGATGGATGAGATTAACAGTAAAATATGTGAAGATTATCACTTAGGAAAAAAAGTGAAGAGTTAATCTCAATCATCCATTTCCCCCATCCAATGATCCAAAAACCATGTAAAACTTAAAGAGTTTTACACTGTGTAAGTTGATCTTAACTCTAAGACTTATATCTATAAATATTTGAATTTTCAAATTTCGGATAATTCAAAACTTGAAATATTGTGATCATACAAAAAATAAAAAATCGAATCGAATATCTAATTTAAAAATAAAAATCAAATTGAATATTCATATTTTTAAATCATGTTAACGAATAATTAGATCAAATTAATCAGATCGGATATTTTTGAACATTGTAACCCTTTATATAAACCCACTTGAATTTGATATATATATATAAACCCCACTTGAGTCATTTGACAATGACATAAAAAAGAGGAAGTGGGATGAGACTTGAGAGTGCCACTACGAAGCAATTTGGTTGAAAAATCCAAATGCACTATGTAATATGTGGGACTAAAATTCGATTTGATTTAAATTATACTTTTATAAATTCAATTCAATTAAAAAAATAAATTTAAGTAATAAAATGAGTTTTGAATAACTTAAAATTTGTAGTAATTAGTAGATCGACTTTCAAGTTTAAGTTAAGTTTTTATCGTATATGGTTATTGAAAGTCGTTTAAATTGGAACCAATAGTATCATAACATTATAAATATTTACAACTAAATTTGAAGGAAACTCGAACAACCCAGGGTGAATTTTTTTTAAAATAAAATACGACTCATCAACTCGACAAACTAAAAAGAAAGTTTGAAAAGTCAAATGTTTTAATTCAGAATTTTAAAGTCAAATATTTGATTCAATGTCAAGACGGTGAAGGAAATTCTTTTCGTTTCATATTCTTGTAAGGGTTTTATTTTGATGCACAAGCTGTGTAAATTTTTTTTACACAATCCTTTTATAAAATTTAAAATCTAAATCACAAACCCTAGCAACCTAAACCCTAAACCCTAAGCCCTAAACTCTAAACTCTAAATTCTAACCATAAACCTTAAATTATATACCCTACATAAAAACCCCTAAACCCTAACATAAAACCCTACACCCTAAACCCTAAAATTAAAGGGCTTGTGTAAACTAAAGTTTACACAGCTTGTGCATCAAAGTATTTTCCTTCTTGTAATTTATGTTATATTTACATTCACAAGTTATTTTACAACATTGCAAAATTCACTAAAAAAATTAAAGATTTTAACGTTGGAGTTTGAATGGAGGATTTGGGAAGAATGATAGTGGGTTTCGAGAGTGAAGGAAAAGTAATATGGAGTAGATACTAATAAGTAATAAATGTGATAAATATAATATAGATAAATATTCTATACACATACGGACGAAAATTGAAAGTTTTCACAAGCGCTGGGTACATGGAGTTAGTTTAGGGTATAGGCTTTAGGGGTTTAGGTGTAGGGGCTAGAATTTAGGGTTAGTAGTTTCAATTTAAGGTTTAGGGTTATAATTTAGAGTTTATAGGTTAAAACCTAAATCCTTACCATATTACCCTAAAAACTAAACCTTAAGCTATAAAGCCTAAAGTATAACCCTAAACCTTAAATTGAAACAAATATCCCTAAATTCTAAACCCCTACACCTAAACTCCTAAACCCTACAGCCTAAACTAACTTCACATACCCTAAAATTAAGACGCTTCTAGAAACTTTTAGTTTTCACCGTCAGTGTATAGGATATTAATCTATATATAGTAAATAAATAAATAAATAACTGGGTTAGTATGGTGGTTAGTCATCATGCCTTTCATTCACTAGGTTTGGATTTGATTCCCAACTCCTTTAGTTCTTAATTTTTATTTATCTCTTATATCTTTGAACCAATCAAATAATGTCACATGTTATCATTTAATTGGTTAAAAATAATATAAAATTAATACTAAAAATAATTATTTTTTATAAAAAAAATTGGTGATGCCACATCAATAGCGCCATGTCATCAAGTCATGCCATGTAGACATGCCACGTCAACGAAGGGCGTTATATGGTTGTTTGCACAAAAAAGAATAGAGGCTAAAACGACCAACAAGTCAAACGTTGAGAGTTATTTTTGACTTTACGCCTATTTGATTTAAACATACACTTTTAAGTTTCGAATTTTAAAAAAGACTTAATAGTCAAAAATGTGCCCAACCTATACTTTTTTTTTCCAGTTTGATGCCTAAGGTTTTTTTCGGGCCACTTTGGTGCCTAACGTTTCATTCCGTAACTCAGATTAGGTTAAAAATTTTCCGTTATCCAATAAAAAACATGCCACGTGGCCTATTTTTATCTATTTATTTAATTTTTAAATTTCATTAAAAATATAAACTTCTTAAAAAACCCTAAAATTTTAATTTCTTTCAATCAAACCCTCAAATCACATCTTTCTCATAGTCTACATTCCCACACGCCGGTGGTTCACCGTTCACCACCCCAAGCATCGGGTACCTCACTGTTCAACATTCTCCACCCTCTACTCGTCGATTAGAAGCACAATCGATCTCTTTTTCTTCATTTTTGGATGTTCCTCGACGAAGCAATCGTCGGTTCATTCGCCGGTTTTCGACGACAAAATGATGGAAATTTCAGTAGTGAGGGCTGACAGAGACAAAGGTAGTCGGTCGTGGTTGAATCAGTAGTGGATGAGGAGGAATTTAGGGATCTAGGGTTTGAGTTTTGGGGTTTTAGAAAAATTAAAGATTTTAAGTTTTTTATAAAATTAAATATTTTATAATTTTTAGAAAAATAAAAATAATAGAAAACACTAGAATATGCCACATATCATATTTTTATTAGATAAAAGAAATTTTTTAACGTCTGTCACGAAAAAATTCAATCTGAGTTACGAAATAAAACATTAAGCACTAAAGTGGCCCAAAAAAACCGTTAGACACCAAACTAAAAAAAATATTAGTTGGACACCTTTTTTAACTATTAAACCTTTTAAAAAAAACATAACGATTTAATAAGGCGTACATCAAACAATGGTGATTAAACTCGAATTACATAAAATAAACATTATCTATTTTTCGATAAAACCACTCGTTAATTGTTTTTCATAATTTTATAAAATGATTTAGGAATTAGGAGCATATACTTGATTTGGTCCACCTCAACCATCCCTACATACATTTCCATATATGAAAAAAAGATGGTAAGAATTGTAGACCCTCCAAATCCTATCCTTTTCCAATGTGTCCTCTCAGATATTTCTTCACTCTTCTGTTTCCACTCTTATATATTTCCCCACTCTCTTCACTTCTTCCCTGCAATCTCATCTCTCTCCACTTTCAATTTCAACTCATCTTTCCCTGTCAATGGCCTCCTCCATAGCTACAACTCTCACTTCTTCTAAACTCATCTCCAGAAACAACTCGCTCTTCGACTCTTCCTTCCATGGAGTTCCGGTAAAGCCACTTTCTTTTCACCCCAAACCAAAATCTTCCCCATGCAACGCCTCGGTGTCCATGTCGGCCACCTCTCCGCCGCCGTACGATCTGAACAGTTTCAAGTTCGAACCCATCAAGGAGTCCATCGTCTCTCGCGAGATGACACGTAGGTACATGATGGACATGATCACCTACGCCGATACCGACGTGGTGGTCGTCGGTGCCGGATCCGCCGGACTTTCTTGCGCCTACGAGCTCAGCAAGAACCCCTCCGTACAGATCGCTATCATCGAGCAATCTGTTAGCCCCGGTGGCGGCGCCTGGCTCGGTGGACAGCTTTTCTCTGCTATGGTAAATCTGAAAGAAAAGAAAAAGATTTCTTTTTTATGAAAATTTCTTCTGTTTTGAACTTAAATCTGCAATATTTAAATGAAAGTTTCGATTTTTAACTTTTTAAGGCATTGGAATTGTCTAAAAACTCTATGTTTATTCAGGTCGTGAGGAAACCGGCTCATCGGTTCCTCGACGAACTCGAGATCGAGTACGACGAACAAGACGACTACGTCGTGATCAAACATGCAGCCCTTTTCACATCCACAATCATGAGCAAGCTCTTGGCCCGTCCCAACGTGAAGCTGTTCAACGCGGTGGCGGCGGAGGATTTGATAGTGAAGGAAGGGAGAGTCGGCGGCGTTGTGACGAACTGGGCCCTTGTATCTATGAACCACGACACACAGTCCTGCATGGACCCTAATGTGATGGAGGCCAAGGTGGTGGTCAGCTCCTGTGGACACGACGGACCGTTCGGTGCCACCGGGGTTAAGAGGTTGAGGAGCATCGGTATGATCGACAGCGTGCCGGGGATGAAGGCACTCGACATGAACACGGCGGAGGACGCCATCGTGAGGTTGACTAGGGAAATCGTGCCCGGGATGATTGTTACCGGGATGGAAGTTGCAGAGATTGATGGATCTCCAAGAATGGTGAACTTCTTTCCTAATCATTGTTATTGTTGTTGATTTTTTTGGCTAATTAGTGACTTATTGTGTTGATTTTCCACAAATTCAGGGGCCAACATTTGGAGCAATGATGATATCTGGGCAAAAGGCAGCTCATCTTGCTCTGAAAGCATTAGGATTGCCTAATGCTCTTGATGGAACATATGTGGGAAGCATTCACCCTGAGCTGATCTTGGCCGCTGCCGATTCCGCCGCCGAGACCGCCGACGCTTAGTTGCTATGGAGATGAGGGATTGAATAATGAGCAGAGTGGTTTGTAGGATTTGGAATAAAAATTGATAGCAAAAAAGCTTAGCATGTAGTTTCTTCTTCTTTGCTGTTGTTGTTGTTGTTCTTGCTTGCCTTCTAATTAAGTACTGCTTGTTGTTTTTCTGCTGTTTCGACACCATTGTTCGAGATCGAAGAATTTCAACCCTTAATCCATTTTCTGTCATGTTCATCATGGATGAATTGTGTTGCAGAGTTGATTGGATTTGTTTTTTTTTCTTTGATTGAAACTTAAAAACTTTTATCTAATTGAAGTTGTAACTTGTTCAACAAGCAATCTTAAAAAATGGGAACCAGCTGAATATTCTTTGTATTTCTTGAATGATGAGGAAACACAAGATATGTTTAAAATACAACAATGGCTACCTATAGATTGAAAAAACAACGTTTCTGTATAAAAAGAATGTGGAAGAATGATATCTAATAGAACAATTGCTAGTTGTGACCGCTGCAGAATTCGTCCCGTTCCGAGACCAAGTCACGTCTTCCGGGGATGAAAAATCACCTAAGTTCTTCACCGGACGGAAAACGTCACACGGTTTTTACATTTGCGATTGTCTTCTTAGCCTGGAATCGCAAAATCGAATGAAAAAGTTTCGATATCAAGGAGTTCCTGGTAGATGAATTTCTCATGGAAGAAACTTTAGAAATAAAAAGCAAGGCACAAATGAATCAACCAGCTGCTGCAATGAAATAGCAGTACCTTCCTTAAATATTTCTTATGAAGTTTCAATGCCCCAATGCAAGCTTTCTTGGCGTTCAAGTTTCCGGTCAAGTCGTGCACAATCTGAAAACAAGTACAAAATCAAGACAGGGCAAAACATCGAATTTCGACCGTCACATAAAAAGACGACGAGTGCAGATCGATATAGGGCAAGCTACAAAAATGTGATCTTACCTCAACTACATCGTCCAGACCGCGAGCTTTATGCAATAGTACCGAGCTATTATCTTTTAAGACTTTGGCAACAAGGAATACCGAAATGGGGAGGGGCTCACCGGAGCTTTTAATTTTCATATTTTCTCGCTCGTACTTCCCACACCAGCGGGTTGATTTTGGTTTTCCTTTGGCACCCTTGGACTTCTCCATAGTTAATTCAAGTTGTTCGTATAGAAAGAACGAGTCCGGATCATATTCTAGAGCCCACATCATCTGCAGAGAGTGTATGTAACCAGAATGAGTAACAAATTCGTGCGAAGCATGCCGGAACACACAAGTATATGTTCCATGAAGTCCAGAACTGATTCCTATTAGTTGCAGAACCAAACATTTACGCTTAATAAACATACCTCCCATAAGTACAATGAATCACAAAACGAGAACTCTCGACGAAACAAAACCATTAGCATTCGAACAGCAAAGAGGTAGTGACCTCCACCTAGTGTCTCTGTAGAACCAATCTTAATAAAGAAAACATAATGCATACCAATAGAGAATGAAAGATAAAAAAAAAACTTCATCTTGTACCAAAGTGCCGGTGAAGTTTCGGATCGATCACTTGAGTTACGGTGGCCAAATGATTGAGCTGTGTTACTACCCCAATGGAAGTCTCGGTGCATCTGAAATTTCCTCGCTTTATGATTTAAGACAGTAAAACACATTGTAAGAAACTGGTAAAGACAGAAGAAGAACTATAAAGAAAGATGGAACGAAACGAAGGAAGGTACCAATCTGCGCATCAGACGCTCGAAGCACCAAAATGCATCAGCTTCATGTTCAAGAACAATAATCATTGGGGAGCATAGATCACTCATTCCTGCTCGACAATGTAATCGAACCAAGCTTTCAGAATTACGATTAAACATACCGAAACAAGTACTTCATGTGATTAAGCACCTTGACAATATCCGACATCCATATCTATCCAGGCATAAACAGAGAGAACATCCCAAAGTTTTGACACATTCTCTTGCTTCTCATAGAATACCAAATTCCTGTCAGTTCGTTTGACATCGAGACCTGAACGAAACATTAACACAACGGATGCGGTCATGACCGAAAGAAGAAAGCAACAGATCGGAAAGCGAAATGAATTTGGAAGAGAAAACAACAAACCAACCTATTTGATGCAATGTAAGCAGCCACTTGGTTACTTTCATGTCCAAAGGACCATTACCTTCTGTGCTCTTAACATTTCTATCTTCGGTGATATGTTTACGGCTTCCATCGACGGGACACATTTCACTACATTCCTTCTTCCATCTAGCATATTGTGCCCTGAGATATAGAAATCACTTTCAACAAACCATCCCTCAAGATTCAACATCTCGAATAGTACCGAAATCATTCAACAGTAGAACCGTGACTACCTTCGATGCTGGCGAATTCGCTTCCTTTCTTCGAATGTACTCATAGGATCATAACAACCAAGTAAAAACTCCCAAACTTCTCCTCTAATCGATGGATGGATCCCCTATGTTTGCCACCAAAAACAAATAAACAAACCCGGTCGACACTCGACAGAGACCGAAAACAGAAAAGCATAATCTGCAGTTCTGTACAAGCATTTAGCTCATGAAAAATGAACTTACCCCGCGATGGATTCGATTAAGAGTTTTTCTTATATCCAATTGGCCACTCGGAGAAAATGCAGCTAGCCATTTTCTTACACTTAGAGTTCTACCAGGCTGCATTAGCAAATCTCAAAATGATCTGATTTTCCCATAAATCTAAGCAAAACTAAACATCAAATATGCTAACTTTTCATAATTTTCTTAAACAATTAATAAAAACAAACCTTAATCTTAAATCTGGTTGCTGGAACATCTTTGCATTCAGGCTTGACCTGGTAATAAGAATCAGCAGGTTCTGTCTGTTCTGATTTAAGGCACCGCATTTATCAAGCAGAAAAAATAATTAAAAAGCTTCTTTTTTTCCCTTTTGGTGCACAAAGGAAGGGTTTTTCCTTTCTTCTTTGAAGCAGAACTACCAAAAGATAACACCTTTGACAATAAGAAGAAATACCCAGAAAGAACAATCAAAGGAAATTCAAGGGAATGTGGAGAAATTCTAGGGTTTATAACTTTATATGGTGGGTGGTGCCGTGGTGGTGGTGATGGTGGCAGCCATGGTTGTTGCAAAGAAAGTTGCCATCTCACGAGCACATAAAAATTTAGAAAAACAGTTGGCCGTTGTATATGTTGATTTTGACTGTCTACCTGTATTTTTATCTAAATTTAACCGCCATTTTTCAAATTATTTGGGTAAACTTTACTAATAGTCACTAATGTTTAAATAAATGTCTTTTTCATCACTGAATTTTAATAAATTATAAAACGGTCACTAATATTATAATTTGTAATAAATAAAATTCATTGTATCATCGGCTCCTGTTGAACCGATTACATGACACTTTAACAAAAAGATTAGTACTTTTTCTGTCACTCAAAATTTGTTAATTGTTGATTTTTTATGTAATTTTAGGAAGAAAAAATTTGTGTAAGAGATGTGTTGTAAAATAATTAAAATGTCAATTTTATTGTTGAAAAGTTAAAGTTTGTTTTATTGAAAAATTTAAAAAAAAAGTAGAAAAAGAAATGTATCTAGTAAAAGTTGTTAAATTTTTTAAATGAAATAATTTTAAAACACAAAGAGGACAAATTCTATGAGACATAAAGAGTACATAATATTCTCCTTAAACTATTGTTAAAACACGAATTAGATCATTCAATAATTTTTAATGAAACCCCTTTCTTTCTTATCAATAAACTCAGTTCTTCTACCATTTCTGACCAAGTTTTTCAAACCTTCAAATTCCATCTAAAGGTTCAAGTCCTTTCCCGTTTTTGGTGAAACAATTTGTAGAACTTGTTTAAAAAATTTAACGCCTTATTCCGTTAGATTAACTAATTCGTATATATATGAGAAAATTACTTAAAAATAATGAACCCAAAATGATACACCAAAACACACGGTTATTGATATAATATGTGCGAGTATCATAGCTGGTGTCCTTCAAATGAGCAGCTTGCCTATGCGTTGAGAATGATACTTTTAACTTTGGCCAACTTAACAGGATAAGCCAATGGAAATTACAATGTTCATACTATTGAGTTTTCAAGGTTATGAAAGCTAGCATGGCTGAGTTTTCGGCCTTTAATGGCACGAGTGTCTCCTTTGCCACTTTGCAAGGCACCCTGAATCCGCCTCACATCCATCCTCGTGCCGTCGTGCTCCTTGATGGAAGCCTCGAAGTCGTTTTTGTCGACACGACCGGCAAACTTTACAGCCAAACACTTGAGTTTCTTCACATGTTTGTGTTCCCGAAAGGACTTGTGCATTACCAGTATAATCCAAGCTCTAATACCCCGGCCATGGCCGTCTCGGCCTTTGGTGGTGCAAATGCCGGGACCGTCTCAGTTATGTCCACCGTTTTCGCCGCTGGCATCGATGATAACATCCTTGCTAAAGTCTTTAAAACTGATGTTCATACTATTGAGAAGATCAAGAAGGGTCTTGGAGCCTAGACCAAAAATTTGAACCCTCCTCTCGTTCTTCAAGTAAAAATAAGCTAGCCAGCTACCATGCTGATAATCCCCATCTTTATTTGATTCAGTCTCCATGGATTTATGTGGGAGAAAAATGAATTGCAGAAAAATCAAATGTAGTAATCATGTAATGGCACTATATTGAGTCTCCATCTTAAAACTTAGAATTATAGGGGGATAAAAGCTGTATGATTCATACTATAACAATTTATTTGATATTGCAGCACAGACAAGATTGAGTTTATTACATCTTGGTGGTTATTTTTCGAGGTACAAGTAACAGAACAAACCACAATGATAAATCCTCATTTTGCAGCAGAAGAAGACCACACAAACATAAATGACCAAATCTTAAAACCCCAAACCTTGAATTATTTATTAGTAATAGCTTAGAATCCCCATCTCAGGCCTTAGGTGGAAACCCTGCTTTGATCTTCTGAATTGTTTGAACATCGGTTTTGAAAGACTTGGCTAAGATGTCATCATCAATATTTGTCCCAAACACCGTAGAAGGAACCGAGACAGTGCCAGCAGCTGCACTACCGAAGGCCGAAATCGCGACAGCGAAATCATTCTCGGCAGAGTTGAACTGATAGTGGACTAATCCCTTGGGAAACGCAAACATGTCACCGGCTTGAAGTCTTTGTGTAAACAGCTTGTTAGTAGTGTCAACAAATCCAACTTCAAGTATGCCATAGGTGAGAAACAGAAGCTCGGTGGCACGAGGATGAGTATGAGGAGGGTTAACGGAGCCAGCAGGGTACTCTAAAACAGCATAGGAAACACTTTGGCCATTAAGTGCAGGGAATTCAGCCATGGATGCTTTTGTGACAGTGAAATTTGTTGGTGGAGGAGAGTTAATGAGCGTTCTCATGCCGGTATAGGTGAAAAAGTTTCCATCCAATAGAGAATTATTGGTTCCAAGAGGAACCACAAAATCAGAGAGAATATCAGGGTCTCCACTTAAGGCTGAAAAAGGGAAGGCAATAAGTAGAATTGCTAGGAAGAATTGTTGCTTGACAGTCAAGGCCATGTCTGAAAAACCTTGGAAACAATGCTGCTATGCCTTCAGACAGGAGCAAGAGTTGGATATATAGAGGGGAGAGTTTCTTGGTATTGTCGATTAGATATTTGTTGGATTGTTAATGCTCAAAAACATGGCAGCTAAGCTATAGGCTCAAATTTCTTGTCTATGTTCACAGGGTTTGTTTAGTCTGGAATCTCAGGATGTTCTTTTAGCAGATCCATATGTTCTAAGAACAGCTAAGGCATGCCCACAATTCCTGTCTTTTCTTGCTTGGAATTACGATGGAAATAATTATTTACAGGCTTTAAGGTGAGTTTTTATAGATTTAATTGATAAATGAAGTCATGTCCTATAGTACTAATTATTTAATTAATCTTTCTTTAGTCATTTTCTTTTGCTATCAAAATATCACACCTAAATATCTAAAATACACTTTTTTCATTATAAAGCATTTGATTTCAGCAAGAGTTCAATATATAAGCTAGGTTTTCTTTATTCGGTAATTTCGGAAGACCCGCACTGTTTTATATGATTGGAACTTGAAAGCAAACAATTCTATCTCCACCACCCTGTTGCCAGGCCCTTTTTGAGATTTTGGTGGCTCATGGGCGAATTAAAAAAATAAGCCCTTAATTAAGGGCGAGCGTTCGATCGAGTTAAGTTGAGTAAAAAAATTTTAAGTTATGCGAGTTTACGAGTCCTTACGATTCGAATTTAAAATTTTATCTACTAAATACTAAAATTTTGAGTTACTAGAATTTTTATTTTACAACTCAAACTTTATTTAAAAAATTTTTAGAGTCAAGACGAGTCGAGTAGAAAAAAATCAGTTTTTTCGAGTAGTGATATATAAAAAAATGGGTCCCTATTAACAAATTTTGAAAAAAAAAAGAATCTTAAGAGTATTCTTGTAATAACACATATATGAAAAAATAGAACTCGAATAATAAATATTAAAAAATTAAAATTTAAGAGTATGAATGTAATAACAAATAATAGGAAAAATAAATCATAAATAATAAGTATTGAAAAAAAATTAGACTCGTAATAACAAGTATCGGAAAAAATAAAATTTAAGAGTAGAGCCCTAATGACAAATATTAAAAAAGATAAGCCTCTAGTAACAAGTATTGAAAAATTTGTATCCTAATAACAAGTATTGAAACAACAATAAAAAAGAGCCCTTAATTACAAGTATTCAAAAATATGAGCCTATAATAACAAGTATTAAAAAATTATACCCCTAATAACAAATATCGGAAAAAATAAATTTTAAGAATAGAACTCTAATAATAATTATTAAAAAAATAATTTTTAAATAAAAAAATATTAAAACCTAACTATAAATATTAAAAAATAGACCATGGGCAAGGTAGGAACCTGAGCAGGTGCCCCTATTGCCCAGGTACGGCCCTGCCTGTTGCTGTTCTTGTTGCTAAGGGTCAAGGTGGTTTTGTTCATGGCGTTGTCGCAGTTAACTGTAATGAGAGATTTAAATAGCGGTTCACAACTATAATAACAATTGTTATATTGGCGTAATGTACACAATAACATTTATTATAGGCTTAATGCACAGAATAGCCCCTAAAGTTTACCACTTTTCTCAACTTGGTACTTAACGTTTCATTTGGGACGTTAAGCCCCCTAACGTTTTCAACGTTACCCATTTTGCCCGAAATCGTTACTTTTGCCGTTACAAAAAAATTTTCAACCGTTAAAAAAAATTTAACCAATAAGATTGCGCCGCGTCAACTCCTCTTTGATAGAATAATCCGCCTGATTTTATTAAAAAGGTAAATGTCATGTCAAGTCTCCTATGTTTATTTTTTATTCAATTTAGTCATTGAAAATTTATTTTTACCTAAAATTGACCCCTATTTGTTTCTATTTTTTTTAATTTAGCCCAATATTTGTTATTAATAATAATATTGTTTTATTTAAATGTTACTATTTAATACAAAATAAATTAAATATTTTAATATTAAATTAGTGATTTTTGATAAATTAATCCTTACTAATTTAATATTATATTATTTTTTGCAATTCCAAAGTAAATTAGATTTATAATTTAGACCCATCAAAATAAATTAAATGTTAATCTTAAATAGTTTTCAATTACATCCCAAAATAAATTAATTTTATAATTAAGTCCCATTACGTCCTAAATTAATAATTTGATATTAATTTAATATTAAATTGGTCTCTTAATTTATCTAATTTAACATTAAACAATTTTTTATATAAATTACATTTTACTAACTTAAAATTAAAATATTTTTAATAAAGATAAATTGCATTGATCATAATGTTTGTGTTTTTCTCTTTTCAAAATTTACCCATAGAGATGCTTGGGCCGGCACTTTTGAGGGTGTTGTTGGGGAGTTAACCTCCCCAAGAACTGATTGCCCTGGTATTTTATTTTATTAAAAAAATCCTAAAAAACATGTTATAAGACCAAGCATGAAGTTGTTTCCTTTGAATTGCAGAGACATTGCAGATGTGGTACCTTTGAGGACAACTGAAGCAAACGAAGATGCCGGTCTCTCGGAGTTTCAGAGTGAAATAGTTCAGCTGGCAGCTGTTCTTAACGGCGACTATTTCTTGAGCAGTTTTCCCAACGAGATGAGCAAGAAAATGACGGTGAAAGAAGCTCACTGTAAAACCTATGTTTGATTTTGATATAATTAAATCATTGAGGATTATTTTGTAAAACTTAAAATTAGTTTTTAAGTCCCTTAATAAGTTTTTAAAACACCAACACTTTGAAACTGATTTATAAAACTCAAACTCAAAATATTTTCTAAGTGTTCCAAGGCAAAACCATCCAAAAACGTCCAGGCGTATCGATACAGCACTTAGCGTATCGATACCATTTTGCCAAACTTGGTCACTGTCGACATCTGTATCGATACCCCAAACCCTCGTATCGATACAGCCCTGTGTTAAAATTCAAAGAGTTTGAATACGGTACCGATACGGTTAACCCCCGTATCGATACGGGCTTTGTAATTTTTTAATATAAGTCGATTTAAAAAATATGACCGTTGGTGTCAGTTGGTTGGTAACCAAACTTTAAAAGTTCGTTGACTCGTATCGATACACAAAACCCTCGTATCGATACGGTTGCGGACAGTGAGCTAAGTTTAGAAAATGGTATCGATACGGCCCTTGCCGTTTCGATACCCAGTACCGATACGCTTAGACGCGTATCGATACCCCTGTATTAAATGTGCACAACGGCTCTTTCTTTTTTGAGACAGGTACCGATACCCATTCCCGCGTACCGATACCGGTAGCTGCAGAAGTGCATTTATGGTGGTAAGAGAGGGTTCCAACGGCTCCATTTATGTTCCCAACCACCCAAACGGCTAGAAATCAATGAGAAGGTATAAAAGAGACATCCAAAAGCTACAACAACAACTATTGAACTTCAAGCAAACACTTATTCATCAAATCCAAGCAATTGTGCAAAATTTCATATTTGTCTAGAAACCCCAATTTGTGTTCTTCATTCATACTTTGTAAAATTGGGTTGAGTGCTTGTATTGGGGCTATCATTTGTATTGAGAGATACCTTATTAGCCTACAAATTTCTTTGTTCTCTTGTGTGAGGGTTGGGTTGATTTTTGGGTAGAAAAATCAACCGAAATTGTAAAGGGTTGCCTCCTTGTCCTAGAAAAGGGGAAGATCAATTTAGTGAAATTGTTGCAAATCCTTAGTGAGACTAAGGTAGTGGATGTAGAGTTCATTTGGAACTTGAACCACTCTAAATCCCTTGTTCATCATTTTTAATTTGCCAATTTTCACTACAATCCTTTAAATTTCCAATTCACCCCCCCTCTTGGTAAATATCGATCTTTCGATCCACTCAACAATTGGTATCAGAGCTTAACTCTTTGAGGATTAACAACCACAAGAGGAGATCCTTGGAAGAGTGTGATCATCAAAATATCAAGAGATGGCTTCAACCTCCGGTTCCGGCATGTACGAGTCACAATCAACCACCAAGCCTCCTTTCTTCAATGGTGACAACTATTCTTTTTGGAAGAATAAAATGAGGCTATTCATCAAGTCAAGTGACTATCTTGTGTGGGATGTCATTGAGGATGGGCCATACATTCCATTGAAGCAAGATGGTGAAGGCAAGATGGTGTTGAAGAAGAAAGCCGAAATGAGTGAAGAGGAGAGGAAGAAGATTCAAGTCAACGATAAAGCTCTCCACATGCTTTTTTGTGCTTTCGGTCCGGACATCTACTCAAAGGTCTCATCCATTGAGAGTGCCAAAGAAGTGTGGGACACTCTTGAAACCACTTATGAAGGCACCAATGATGTCAAAGAAACTAAGATTGGACTTCTCAATCTTAGTTATGAAAACTTCAAGATGGAGCCCGATGAGACGGTGTCAAAGATGTTTGATCGATTCTCCACAATCGTCAACGGTCTAAAGGGATATGGAGAGATCATACCGGAAGACAAGCTTGTCCGGAAGCTACTCTATTCACTTCCTGAATCTTGGGATGGGAAGAGAACCGCTATCATCGAAGCAAAGAACTTGAAGACATTGAAGCTTGATGAGCTTGTGGGTTCTCTCCTTACTCATGAGATCATGAAGCAAGGAAGGGAAGATGAGAAAAAGAAAGAAGAGAGAAGAGTAGAGAAGCTTGAAGTTGAGAAGAAGAAGAAGATGGGAATAGCTCTCAAGGCTAAAGCTTCACAACATGATGAGAGCTCATCTTGTGAGGAGGATGAACTTGAAGAATTGGCTATGATAGCCAAACGATTCTCACGCTTCATGAGGTCCAACCGGGGAAGAAAAATCCAAAGAAAGATGGACTTCAAAGGAAATAACAAAGAAGAAGGGAAGGATCCCATCATTTGCTATGAGTGCAAACAATCCGGTCACATCCGTTCGGAGTGCCCTCAACTCAAGAAGAAGGGCTTTGAGAAGAAGAAGAAACTCAAAGCCAAGCTTGCTGCTTGGAGTGATGAGGAGTCATCGGAGGATGACGAACAAGAAGTGGCTAATCTTTGTCTCATGGCACTTGAGGAAGATTCCTCCTTGGTAACCTCTAACTCATCTACTTTAGATTTTTCATATGAAGAATTAAATGATGCATATGATGAGTTACAAGAGGTATATGATGAATTAGTTGAGAAGTTTAAAGAGTCGGTCATTAAAAACAAGAAAATCATTTTAGAGCTAAATGAGAAAAATGACTCACTCACTCAAGCTAATTCTAAATTTGAGAAAAAGATTTTAGGATTAAAAGATGAACTTAAATTTTTTCAAAATGAAAATGTTGATCTTAATAATCTTTTATCTCAATGTAATAGTGAACACCAAAAGGTGTTGGGTGAGCTAAATGAGCTCAAAAAGTCCTTAAAAATGTTAGTAGTGTCAAGCATGAAGTAGGAGAATCCTCTAGAACACACCAACCTAAGAAAAGGACTAATTACTACAAACAAGGTAGCTACCCTAGACATAGTAGAGCTAAAAGAATTAGAAGTGTATGGGTTCCTAAGGAACTTGTAAAATCTAATAATATTATTGCTATGTCATCTTGGATTCCTAAGGGAACCAAGGTTTTGGGAGCTAACACTCATGGACCCAAAATGATTTGGGTACCAAAAACCAAGGTTTAATATCTTTGTTTGTAGGGGGAGCATTGCTACAAGGCCAAAGCACAAAGTCAAAACTCATGGTACCTTGATAGTGGATGCTCGAGGCACATGACCGAAGACAAGAGTCGATTCATGGATTTAAAGCCAAAAAGTGGAGGAGTAGTAACATTTGGTGACAACTCCAAAGGCCACATTAAAGGTATTGGCTCCATAGGTAATCACTCTACCATTCTCATTGAAAATGTCTTGTATGTCGATGGTCTTAAACATAATTTATTGAGCATAAGTCAATTGTGTGATAAAGGATTTAATGTTTTATTTGATAAAAATGGATGCAAAATTGTTGACATTAAATCTAATAATATTATGCTCATAGGTCATCGCATAGGAAACATATACACGGTGCATTTAGATGACATACATACATCTCATGCATGTTTAGTTGCTCAAAATGAAAATGATGCATGGTTGTGGCATAGGAAGCTAGGACATGCTAGCATTAGTGTTTTGGAAAAACTAGTCTCTCTAAATCTAGTTATAGGTTTGCCCAAAATTAAATTTTCAAATGATAAAATTTGTGATGCATGCTCAAAGGGTAAACAACGTAAGTCTTCCTTTAAATCCATTAATGATGTTTCTACTAGTAGATGCTTACAATTAATTCATATGGATTTGTTTGGGCCAATTAGGACTATGAGCTTGGGTGGTAAATCTTATGCATTTGTGTTAGTTGATGATTTTTCTAGATTTACTTGGGTTCTCTTTTTAAGTACTAAAGATGAGGCTTTGGAAAAATTCATCACATTTTCAAAATTAACCCAAAATGATCTTGAACTTAGAATTTCACACATTAGAAGTGATCATGGAACCGAGTTTCAAAATTTAGGGTTTGAAGAATTTTTGAATGAAAATGGTATTAGCCATAATTTTTCAGCTCCTCGAACTCCTCAACAAAATGGGGTAGTTGAGAGGAAAAATAGAACTTTACAAGAAATGGCTAGAACTATGCTTTGTGAAAACAATTTACCTAAATATTTTTGGGCGGAAGCCACAAACACCGCTTGTTATATTGTAAATCGAGTAATGATTAGGCCAATTTTAAAGAAAACACCTTATGAGATTTTAAAATCTAAAAAGCCTAACATTAGCTATTTTCACCCTTTTGGGTGCAAGTGTTTTGTTTTAAATAATGGAAAAGATAACTTAGGTAAATTTGATGCAAAAAGTGATGAAGCCATTTTTATAGGTTACTCTTTAACCTCTAAAGCCTATCGAGTATTTAACAAAAGAACTTTAGTAGTAGAAGAATCTATTCATGTTGTATTCGATGATAACCTCCTTCCTAGGAAGGATTCTTGTGATGATGATGATGTAGGAATCATAAATGCCTTTGATGGAGGTCAAACTTCAAAGGAGGATGAGATTCAAACAAAAGTAGAAGACACACAAGAACCACCTCTTGAAGCCTTAAAGGACTTGGCTATTGAGGAAAAGGAAGTGAGCTACCCAAGGGAGTTGAACTATGTCAAAGATGGTGAAATCTTGGGTGATCCATCCAAGGGGGTAACCACTCGTTCTTCTCTTAAATTAATGAACCATGTTGCATTTATCTCATGCATAGAGCCTAAAAATATAAAAGAAGCATTGAAAGATGACTTTTGGATTAGGGCTATGCAAGAAGAGTTAAATCAATTTGAGAGAAGTAATGTATGGACATTAGTTGATAGGCCTAGTAATCAATCTACAATAGGAACTAAATGGGTCTTTAGGAACAAACTAGATGAGAGTGGTAACATTGTGAGAAATAAAGCTAGACTTGTAGCACAAGGTTACACTCAAGAAGAGGGAATAGATTTTGATGAAACCTATGCACCCGTAGCTAGAATGGAAGCTATTAGGATGTTGCTTGCATATGCATGTTATCATAATTTCAAGCTTTTTCAAATGGATGTTAAAAGCGCATTTTTAAATGGTTTTATAAATGAAGAAGTGTATGTGGAACAACCACCGGGTTTTGAAGATTCAAAATTTCCAAATCATGTTTTCAAACTTACCAAAGCTCTTTATGGTTTAAAACAAGCTCCTAGAGCTTGGTATGAAAGGCTTTCAAATTTTTTGATTGAAAAAGGATTTGAAAAAGGTAAGGTGGACACTACACTTTTCATAAAAATGTATAAAAATGACATCTTAGTAGTTCAAATTTATGTTGATGATATTATTTTTGGCTCTACTAATGAATGTCATTGTCAAGAGTTTGCTAAGTTAATGCAAGGTGATTTTGAGATGAGCATGATGGGGGAGCTCTCATTCTTTTTGGGACTCCAAATCAAGCAAAAGAAGGATGGCACCTTCATCAACCAAGCAAAATACATAAAGGATATGCTCAAGAAGTTTGGCTTGGAGAATGCAAAACCTCAAGCCACTCCTATGAGCTCATCTACAAAGCTTGACAAAGATGAAGGAGGTAAGTGTGTTGACTCTAAGCTTTATCGTTCTATGATTGGATCTTTGCTTTACCTTACCGCAAGTAGACCGGATATCTTGTTTAGTGTTTGCTTGTGTGCTAGGTTTCAAGCTAGTCCTAGAGAGTCTCATCTTATAGCCGTTAAGAGAATCTTTAGATACCTTAGAGACACTCCTTGTTTAGGCCTTTGGTATCCTAGAGACTCTACCTTCAACCTACATGCTTACTCGGATGCGGATTATGGGGGTTGTAAAATTGATAGGAAAAGTACTTCGGGAACTTGCCAATTCTTAGGTAGTATGCTCATATCTTGGTTCTCTAAGAAACAAAATAGTGTAGCCTTATCTACCACCGAAGCCGAGTACATATCCTTAGGGAGTTGTTGTGCTCAAGTCCTTTGGATGAAGCAACAACTCTTAGATTATGGTATTAAAGTTGGAACCATACCTCTAAAATGTGACAACACTAGTGCAATATGCTTAACTAAAAATCCCATCCAACACTCTAGAACCAAACACATAGAAATAAGGCATCATTTCATTAGAGATCATGTCCTTAAGGAAGATGTGGTTATAGAGTATGTAGACACCTTGAATCAATTAGCGGACTTTTTTACAAAACCCTTAGACAAAGAGCGTTTTTGGTCCCTTAGGAGAGAGTTAGGTCTAGCTAGCCTATCTTGACCTTTTTGGACCTCTTTTGTGCTTAAACTTGCTTGATCTTGTGAAATGCCATGTTTGCATGCTTAGACTCCCAATTTCTTCCATGCTTATAGTTAAGGGGAGTATGATTCTGTTAAAATATGCTTAGAACTGCTCATACATCATTTGCATACTCATAGGAGATATTAGGTTCGAGCCTTTGGTTGTACTTTGAACCAAAAATGCATTTCTGGGCATTCAGTATCGATACCGTTCTAAGCGTATCGATACCTGTTCTTCATTTCGTTTCCCAGAATTCTTTACGCTTCACGCGTATCGATACGATTAATTCCGTATCGATACGGGTCGTTTCGATACGGACCCATCCGTTTCGATACGATTGTTCAAACGGTCATATTTGCAAAAAGACATCTTTATCCCCGTATCGATACCCCATCGGGCGTATCGATATTCGACTGCGCTGATGGCAATAAATAAGCTTTTAATGTATTCAACTTTTACCTAAATTCAATCTCTTCAAAACCTAATTAACCCTAGTCGTTTTTGCCTATAAAAAGGCACTTCCTCCTTCATATTTTTCACACCTCAACTCAAACCTAAAAGAGTTTTCAAATCAAGCAAGGTTTTGTGCTCTCTTTCTCATCTTTGTGCAAGTTCTCTTCAATTCTTCAAGTTTCTATCAAGGTAATCACCTTTCTTTTATTTTCTCTGTTTTGATTTTTTTTAACTTTGTTTTTGTTCAAATTTTTTTCTTTTCAAAATTTCTTTTCAAAATTTTCTCCTTAAAATTTTCTTTTATTTTTTTTTCCTTGATTTTTTACTTAAATTGAAGAAATCTCCCTTGCTAAACTTTTTTTAGATCATGGCACCAAAAGAGCCATCGAGGAAGCGACAAAGGGCTAATCTAGCCGGTGAATCCTCCAACCTTGGAGCGATTGCTCGTCCTAACTACTCGACTATCTATGAGCAATCCTTTGAAGGTAATTCGGGTCTCAATCACTTTCGTCAATATGAGAATTACAAGATCCGTGCCGAAAGGGTAATATCCATCCCTTTTCTCAATTCGGAGCGTTTCAAGTTTGAATACCTCCCCTTGCTTCATCGTTGGAATTTCATGCATTTTCTCTCTATTCCCGGATTTTACTATCGTCTCTTGGTTTTGATTTTCTATGCTAATGCAAGATGTGTTAGTCGAAATGGGGAAGTTGTTTCAATTAATTCCTATCTTATGGGAAAGAAAATAACTCTTGATGTCGAGTCTATTTGTGAGGTCTTTAAGTTGGAAGATGAAGGCCTTGATGATGAGCACCGTGGAGGGCATGTTCTTAGTGGATCCGTCACCGCCCTTAATGCTCATGACCGAATTCTACATTTGATGGTATCGTGGTGGTTTCGCCCTTCCGGAGGAAAATATTCCACCATCCGTCAAGTGGATGATTTTTGGATTCGGTGTTTTCGTGAAGCCAAGCGACCAAATTTAGCTCGACTTATGTTTGCAGAGATAGTCTACCTCGTTCAACATCGTCACACTCCTCATGTCACCTCCTTCACATACGGTACGACTTTGAGCTATTTCTTTACTAAAAAGGAAATTGATTGCTCATATGACATTGCAACTCCTCTCACCGATCCTATTGATGAGCACTCCCTTGCTCGGGCAAAATTCTCTTATATTAATGGTGAATGGATGCGTCTTGCCGAGTTACCACCGGAAGTTGCCGCAATGCATGAAGCGGCTCAAGCTCCTCAAGCTCCCCAAGTCCAACAACCCAATATGGATGCTCTCATGACCTATCTCAATGAGCAATTCACCGGGTTACGTACGGACATGAATACTCGTCTCACATCCATGGAAACTACTTTTGACACGAGGATGACGGGTTTTGAGAATCGCCTCACATCTCTTGAAAGTGGGCATAATTCCTTGAATATCTCCATTGCCGCTTTCCATGATGAGTGGCGTAATAGTATGCGTACCAATGAGCCTTTGGGAGATGATGATGAAGAGGATGAAGACGACGAAGACGATGCTTAGACGTTTTTCTCTTGTTTGTCATGCATATCATTTAGGACTTTATATTATTATGCACATATGCTTTATGTTTTTAGGATTAAGTTTGTCTTAGGATTAAAACCTATGCTTTAATTTTTATTTTGTCTTTGTTTGGATTTTAAGTATGTTGCTTTAATGAATAATATCTATGTTGCTTATTATACCTTGATTTCTTTATGCACTTAATTGTCTCAAAGATTTTTTGATCTAACAAAAAGGGGGAGAAGAAACTAGCTCACACTTTAAAATATTTTGATTTAAATTCAAAGGTTACCAAGCTTATATTAAGGGGAGTTCTTTATGAAGATTTTTCAAAAATTTTAAGTTTTAGTTTTGTTATATCAAAAAGGGGAAGATTGTAAAACCTATGTTTGATTTTGATATAATTAAATCATTGAGGATTATTTTGTAAAACTTAAAATTAGTTTTTAAGTCCCTTAATAAGTTTTTAAAACACCAACACTTTGAAACTGATTTATAAAACTCAAACTCAAAATATTTTCTAAGTGTTCCAAGGCAAAACCATCCAAAAACGTCCAGGCGTATCGATACAGCACTTAGCGTATCGATACCATTTTGCCAAACTTGGTCACTGTCGACATCTGTATCGATACCCCAAACCCTCGTATCGATACAGTCTTGTGTTAAAATTCAAAGAGTTTGAATACGGTACCGATACGGTTAACCCCCGTATCGATACGGGCTTTGTAACTTTTTAATATAAGTCGGTTTAAAAAATATGACCGTTGGTGTCAGTTGGTTGGTAACCAAACTTTAAAAGTTCGTTGACTCGTATCGATACGCAAAACCCTCGTACCGATACGGTTGCGGACAGTGAGCTAAGTTCAGAAAATGGTATCGATACGGCCCTTGCCGTTTCGACACCCAGTACCGATACGCTTAGACGCGTATCGATACCCCTGTATTAAATGTGCACAACGGCTCTTTCTTTTTTGAGACAGGTACCGATACCCATTCCCGCGTACCGATACCGGTAGCTGCAGAAGTGCATTTATGGTGGTAAGAGAGGGTTCCAATGGCTCCATTTATGTTCCCAACCACCCAAACGGCTAGAAATCAATGAGAAGGTATAAAAGAGACATCCAAAAGCTACAGCAACAACTATTGAACTTCAAGCAAACACTTATTCATCAAATCCAAGCAATTGTGCAAAATTTCATATTTGTCTAGAAACCCCAATTTGTGTTCTTCATTCATACTTTGTAAAATTGGGTTGAGTGCTTGTATTGGGGCTATCATTTGTATTGAGAGATACCTTATTAGCCTACAAATTTCTTTGTTCTCTTGTGTGAGGGTTGGGTTGATTTTTGGGTAGAAAAATCAACCGAAATTGTAAAGGGTTGCCTCCTTGTCCTAGAAAAGGGGAAGATCAATTTAGTGAAATTGTTGCAAATCCTTAGTGAGACTAAGGTAGTGGATGTAGAGTTCATTTGGAACTTGAACCACTCTAAATCCCTTGTTCATCATTTTTAATTTGCCAATTTCCACTACAATCCTTTAAATTTCCAATTCACCCCCCTCTTGGTAAATATCGATCTTTCGATCTACTCAACACTCACGAGTACACGAGGGGAGTTGTTTCCCGGTTTATAAGAGCAAGCAAAGCGGCCGTCAAGTTGGGAGCGGATGAATCCGCCATTTAAATAAAACAATATTATTATTAATAACAAATATTGGGCTAAATTAAAAAAATAGAAATAAATAGAGGTTAATTTTAGGTAAAAATAGATTTTTCAGTGATTAAATTGAATAAAAAAATAAACATAGGAGACTTGACATGACATTTACCCTTTTAATAAAATCAGGCGGGTTACTCTATCAAAGAGGAGTTGACGTGGCACGATCTTATTGGTTGAAAAAAATTTTAACGGTTGAAATTTTTTTTGTAACGGCAAAAGTAACGGTTTCAGACAAAATGAGTAACAATGAAAACGTTAGGGGGCTTAACGTCCCAAATGAAACGTTAAGTACCAAGTTGGGAAAAGTGGTAAACTTTAGGGGCTATCTCCTCCCTCCACACTGATCGCTTCTCCTTTTCTTTCTCCTCAATTTGTCAAACATGAATGCTTTCTCCAGCTGCTCCACCCTGTGCCCCAACGCCCTCAACATCCGCGTCTGCGTCTCGTTCCTCTCCGTCAACGCCTCCATCAACCTCATCATCTTCTCATTCTCCTCCATTATCCTCTCCAATATCTCCTTTCTCCCGCTTTCTTCCTTCTCATTATCACCCTGCCCTGTTTCCTCTTCTTCACCTGCATTCTCTTCATTGCCAAACGAATCGGTTTGGCTCTCATTGGAACTTGCCTCCTCTTCATTCCCTTGATTGGTTCCTTCCTGTTGAATCAAATTAGGCACACACTCGGCATCATTGGATTCGGTTGTTTCCTCGAGATTTTCTGACTCCACTGTTTGATTGCAATCATCAGAAGAATCGATTATATCTTGCCCTTGCTCAACTACCTCAGCATTACTGGAATTCACGGACTGGTCACCGGAAACAATGGCGTCAACCGTCTCTTGCAACGCAATCGCCCTTTTAATAACGGATTTCCTTAAATCCCTCACACACGAATCCACTCCTCTAACGGAATCCAACTTAAAAAGCAAGCTCATCAGAATCTCGTTCACTTTCAATCTCTCCTTCGAATCATTCCGAATCAGATTCACCGTCTCCGTCTTGGAAACGCTATGCTCCATTCCATTCACTTGCTCCCTTATAGCCATGATCTTCTTCACGTTCTTTCTCACCAGGAACCCCCTAAACACCTTCTGGATCTTGATCGCCGACTCGGATCTGCCCCGCTCCGAACCGACGAAGCGGACGGGGATCGACACCGTCCTGGGCTTCAAAGAATGAGACGGCGAGGTTTCCGGCATGACCCGAACCGGGATCCCTCTAAAGCTTCTCCCGTATCGAGGGTGAGACGATGAATCCCAGGGATTTTGGAAAAAAAGGGAAGTCCATTAATCGGCTTTTGATGGAATTAACAGAAAATTTCTGTACAGACTTTCTTGTTTAGCTCTCTGTAACGGAAGTAAATTTAAATTTGCTGGGTTGAAAATGCAGAGAGGCAGACCGGAAATATATACGGGGAAAATGGCGGGATCTGGAAATTGCTGGAACATTCCGTGGAGATGTTTTTCCAGTTTGTGAAATAAGCCGGCGATATATTTCCTGTTTGATGAGCACACTAGGTTCTGGATCCTTCTGGATAATTATAGATTCTTCCATTTGACAGCTATATAAATGATGTAACCCTAGAACCATCTATGCATTAATACAGATCTTAAGAAGTCATATTAGGGTCACCGAAGCGACCCACGTTAAAATTTTAAATAAACAATTTGCTAAACCATTTAAAATTATAAATCAAGTTTTGAATTAAAATACAATTTCAGAAAACATTAAGACAATGAAACAAAGTATTAATACAAGTTTTAGACTCGAATATAAATCAAAACATGACATACATGTCCCCTAATTACACAAATACTATACTCTACGAGCAAGTTGAAGAAACTCTCATATCGACATTGATAGCTGCAACATGGTCGATCTTTTAACCTGTGATGAAAACAACGTGAGCTTCAAAAAGCTCAGTAATACAGACTACTAGAAGATGCTAAAAGCACAAGCAGACATATGGCAAGCAAAACGTTGTCGTGAAGAACTGGGCAACGATAAGCTTAAATTATGATTCGAGATTTTAGAGGAGCATTATACCAGAAGGTAACATTTATTCTTTATTTGATCACCCGAACTTTAATAGATGAGTCTAAAGCTGAAGATTCGGAAGAGATTCAGGTTCCAAAAGTTGAATCAAGGAGTTCAGAGTGGTTCATTAAGCGTGAATTGTAGTTTTACTGAGATTTCAACTTTGATAGATTAATTTAGTAGGGTATGTTTCAAAAGAGGTCAGAAAGTTTTATTAATTTACTTAACTACCCTCCCATCGAACTCCAAAATGCAATTTCCCCTGAACTGCATACAGAATGTCTTACCCTAGGCCTGAGGCGTAGGAGCCTACCTAAGGAAATGCCTTAGATCCAGAAAGACTTACCCTAGACCCGTCAAGCGTAGGAGCCTACCTAAGGAAATGCCTTAGATCCAAAAAGACTTACCCTAGACCCGTCATGCGTAGGAGCTTACCTAAAGGAATGCCTTAGGTCCAAAAAAACTTACCCTAGGCCCATTAGGCGTAGAAGCTTAGGTCCAAAAGGACTTACCAACGCTGAGCCTATAGATCTTCATTCATATCCCAGATGATTTCAGTTTATATTCAGAAGACAATATTACAAAAAATAGATATCATATCTATTTTTTATACCATAAGACAAATGTCAAACTTATTTTATTATTATTTCATATTCAATGTCATATATCAGATATATTTTTCATATCAGAGGTCAGAAACCAGAGAATTGTTTTCCTTTCGTATTGCATTGTCATACTTTTAAATTTTAAGCATGTGATCTTAGTTTAGAACAGAAAATATTTACAGATACATGGTACGCGCTTTATGACCCAATTCATTTCTTAGACTGATTTCAAAATGAGGTCCCTACAAATAAGGGAGTTTGATAAGACGAATCGAATCAACATCGAAAGTTGATGCATCAGAATCATTAAGAATTCAGATATATCGAGAGTGATTCGATCATTAAAGTCTACAAGGGTATTTTGGTCATTCTGATCTTCAGAGGTAGTCTAGTAACTAGACCAACAATGTATAAACAATGATGTACGGAGTTCAGAGATTTCTAGTTGCTTATCAAGTTCGAATCCCTTCGAACTAATCGCAAACCATCATTGCCATGTTTATTTTTTTGTCCGGATCGATACACCTTAAATACTCACTTCTCATAACTGACTACATTGTATAACAAAAAGCTCGACTTCACCAAGCAACCACTAACGTACAACGAGAGGTCGAACATGTATTCAACTGGTATTTTCCAAGTATCCGAACATGTGTGTTGCACCTGAACTCGATCCATGGCATCGAATACACACGAAGAACAGGTTGCTCTTACCATTAACCTAGGTACTTTCTCCAAATAACTCGAACATGATCTTGTATGGTATTCTTCCAACGTCACGATAGTTCCTGAAACAACCAACCAACGAGGGTCGTGTAACCACTTTCATAGTCATTACTTTTATTTGACTTTATTGATATTTCTTATTCCAAGTCTTAGAGGTACTTTCAATCACTTCGATGTCTGAAGGTGCTCCAATTATTTTGAGCCTTTCGGTTCTTTCAACTATTCATTCATTTCAGAGCTCGAGGATATAACACATAAGTTGGTCGATTAACAATTATTGCCCGAGGAAAATTCAATCTTTAGCGTCACTCAATCTCATTCAATCTTATCAGTATTTTCAATCCTTCTTTGTCATTGCAATCCATTCAATCTTTTACGCCACGTTGATTAATTCAAACATACGAATATTTTTCCGTAAATTTATCTTCAAATTTTTATTCAAAATTATAGAAACTCAAGTGCATTACAGTCTTGAATATTTAAGTCTTGTTACTATAACATTTCAAGAAATCATAGGTTTTCAAATGCATCGGATGTCTTATCGGATCAAGTATAGCTTTCCGGTTGTGTTTATAGTTAAGGGGTATTTTCGTTATTTGTTAATCAAGTATTTCTAACATTTATCATTTTAATAAAAGAGATCATCAGGCTTAAAGATTTACCATCTCATTAATCATGTACTGAACTCGAAAGTCCTTTCGATTTATCAAACCTCTTATTCGAATATTTTTGCTTTGGCCACTATTATTCTTATTTCATAATTTCTTGACATAGGCGGAAATAATCATATGCTCAATCATGGTCGTGCAAATATTGACCGAATAACAACAAGTTTCAAAAAGCATGAAGAAGGTAGTAATGTATTACCTTAGCTCCAAGCTACATCGGTCGATCTGAAAACGACATTCGAACACTCGAACTCGAATTCGACACCCCTTAACATTTCGTATTCAAGAAACCGAGAATACCTTCAATCACACAAAATTCCATTTCAGTCCTTATTCATAGTGTTCTTAACAAAATAAATAAATACATAAACAAATTCGGGTTCAAGGTTAGATTCGGAGGCTTTCGGGTCAGAATTTTGCGAAACAAGCTTAAAAACGAACTCAAGACATCGAAAAACATAAAATAGGAGTTTTCAAAAAATTTAACTTTTTGGTCAACGGTCAAAGTCAATGCTGACGTCATCAGGTCAACGGTCAACGAGGTCAGAGTCAACGCTGACGTCAATAGTCAACTTGTAAGGGTCAACTGGGTTGACTCAGATGAGTTGACTCGGCGGACTCGGACGAGTTGACTCTAGTTGACCGAATCGGGTTTGGGTTGACCGAGTTTGGGCCAAACCGGTACGAGTTTAGGCCGGTTTAGACATTTAAGCTATACGCGAACTGGTCCACTTACTCTGAAATTCTCAAATTGTCAGACGGTCGCCGAAAAAGGTCGTCGGAGAACCTAGATGCACGATTTCTGCCGAAAAAAGATAGATCACTTAACAAAAGCTTCAACCCACATGTTACAAACACAAAATAAGCCGGAAAATCACCATAAATTACCTAACTTAGAATCGAGATAGCCGGAAATGACGAGGCTCCGGTGAGGGACTTGCTAGTGTCGAACGGGCATGCAGCCGGCTAGGTTTCACACAACTCGACGCGGGGAACTCGGTGGTGGCAGCAGCACACCAGACGGATGGCCGACAGCGACCGAATCGACGGGAAAAACAGGCAGAGAAGCAAAGGGTTCGTCAAACCTTCGAGCGGCTTCTTCCGACTAACGACTGTGTAATCGCGCGAGTGGGTGAGAGGGGTTGGTCGGAAGGAGGCAACGCTCCGATTGGTGCTGACGGTGTACACCACGGCTAGGCGGTGAGGGCGGACGGGGCCGCGAGCAGAGGTTTTAGGGGGAGGAGAATCTTAGTTTGGAGATTAGATTCGAATTGCCAAAGAAAATTTTGGTAGGTAAAAGGTCAAATCAGGCTTTAATTATTTTAGGTACACTACCAGAAAGGTTCTAAAGAAAATAACGTTAGACACTAAGAGCTATCTAGCATAGTTGGCTGGGTTACAAGCTTGGTTACCATAGGTCGTGGGTTTAACTCCCACGACCAGCAACCTTCATTTTCATTTCAGTTTTTAAGTGTTACAAATGAACTTCTTGAAGTATGGTAGATTAGTTGTGTATCACTGGGCCCGTAAAGCTCAGACTTCAAATTATATTTATTTTCAGATTAGTAGACTTTTACTCGTGCCTGAGTTGCTTCATCGACGAGGGACTTTCAGCATCCCATTTAGGCATTTACAGAGTACAATATCTTATTTGTAGTGGGCATTGTATTCCTAGAAGCCTTACTTATATTTGGTAGGTCTGTAACTCATTTATTATTTTGAGTATTTTGACGGTTTTGATATACGATGATATTGAGATTTGACTTTAACTTTTAAACTCTAACCCTAAATTCTAAATCATAAACCCTACACTCTATACCTTAAAAAATACATCTTGCCCTAAATTTCCTAAACCCTAACCTAAAATCATAAACCCTAAACCTAATTTTGAGCGTAGGGCATAAGTAAAGGCACCAAAAAGGATAGAGGATTTCCATCCATGATATTGAAGCTCCACATATTTTGTATAACTACTTTTATTATAATTTTACTATAACTATTTAATGGTATTTTTTGTATTAAAATAAAAATTTTAAGTTTTAAAATTATTTTAAAAAATGTTGGGTTATTCTGGTGACCCGATGTAGCCCCTTTATCTCAGGCCTTAGGTGGAAACCCTGCTTTGATCTTCTGAATTGTTTGAACATCGGTTTTGAAAGACTTGGCTAAGATGTCATCATCAATGTTTGTCCCAAACACCGTAGAAGGAACCGAGACAGTGCCAGCAGCTGCACTACCGAAGGCCGAAATCGCGACAGCGAAATCATTCTCGGCAGAGTTGAACTGATAGTGGACTAATCCCTTGGGAAACGCAAACATGTCACCAGCTTGAAGTCTTTGTGTAAACAACTTGTTAGTGGTGTCAACAAACCCAACTTCAAGTATGCCATAGGTGAGAAACAGAAGCTCGGTGGAACGAGGATGAGTATGAGGAGGGTTAACGGAGCCAGCAGGGTACTCTAAAACAGCATAGGAAACACTTTGGCCATTAAGTGCAGGGAATTCAGCCATGGATGCTTTTGTGACAGTGAAATTTGTTGGTGGAGGAGAGTTAATGAGCGTTCTCATGCCGGTATAGGTGAAAAAGTTTCCATCCAATAGAGAATTATTGGTTCCAAGAGGAACCACAAAATCAGAGAGAATATCAGGGTCTCCACTTAAGGCTGAAAAAGGGAAGGCAATAAGTAGAATTGCTAGGAAGAATTGTTGCTTGACAGTCAAGGCCATGTCTGAAAAACCTTGGAAACAATGCTGCTATGCCTTCAGACAGGAGCAAGAGTTGGATATATAGAGGGGAGAGTTTCTTGGTATTGTCGATTAGATATTTGTTGGATTGTTAATGCTTAAAAACATGGCAGCTAAGTTATAGGCTCAAATTTTCTTGTCTATGTTCACAGGGTTTGTTTAGTCTGGAATCTCAGGATGTTCTTTTAGCAGATCCATATGTTCTTAAAACAGCTAAGCCATGCCCACAATTACTGTCTTTTCTTGCTTGGAACTACAATGGAAACAAATGCAATACCGAAAACGCTTTTTAAATCTCTGGCTGCAATCATTCATTTGCAAACTTACATGATACACCATAATTGTAAAGAAGAAATTAAAAATGGAAGATTCAATTCAAACATCTATCTATCTCTTCCCTCCACACTGATCGCTTCTCCTTTTCTTTCTCCTCAATTTGTCAAACATGTATGCTTTCTCCAGCTGCTCCACCCTGTGCCCCAACGCCCTCAACATCCGGGTCTGCGTCTCGTTCCTCTCCGTCAACGCCTCCATCAACCTCATCATCTTCTCATTCTCCTCCATTATCCTCTCCAACATCTCCTTTCTCCCGCTTTCTTCCTTCTCATTAATATTATCACCCTGCCCTGTTTCCTCTTCTTCACCAAACGAACCGGTTTGGCTCTCATTTGAACTTGTCTCCTCTTCATTCCCTTGATTGGTTCCTTCCCGTTGAATCAAATTAGGCACACATTCGGCATCATTGGATTCGGTTGTTTCCTCGAGATTTTCTGACTCCACTGTTTGATTGCAATCATCAGAAGAATCGATTATATCTTGCCCTTGCTCAACTACCTCAGCATTACTGGAATTCACGGACTGGTCACCGGAAACAATGGCGTCGACCGTCTCTTGCAATGCAATCGCCCTTTTAATTACGGATTTCCTTAAATCCCTCACACACGAATCCACTCCTCTAACGGAATCCAGTTTAAAAAGCAATCTCATCACAATCTCGTTCACTTTCAATCTCTCCTTCGAATCATTCCGAATCAGATCCACCGTCTCCGTCTTGGAAACGCTACGCTCCATTCCATTCACTTGCTCCCTTATAGCCATGATCTTCTTCACGTTCTTTCTCACCAGGAACCCCCTAAACACCTTCTGGATCTTGATCGCCGACTCGGATCTGCCCCGCTCCGAACCGACGAAGCGGACGGGGATCGATACCGTCCTGGGCTTCAAAGAATGAGACGGCGAGGTTTCCGGCATGACCTGAACCGGGATCCCTCTAAAGCTTCTCCCGTATCGAGGGTGAGACGATGAATCCCAGGGATTTTGGAAAAAAAGGAATTCCATTAATCGGCTTTTGATGGAATTAACAGAAAATTTCTGGATAGACTTTCTTGTTTAGCTCTCTGCGATTGAAGCAAATTTGAAATTGCTGGGTTGAAAACGCAGAGAGGCAGACCGGAAATATATACGGGGAAAATGGCGGGATCTGGAAATTGCTGGAACATTCTGGTGAGACGTTTTTTCAGTTTGTGAAATAAGCCGGTACGATATTTCCTGTTTTATGAGTTCACGAGGTTTTGGGTCCTTCTGGATAATTATTGAATCTTCTATTTGACCGCTCCCGTTTTGGGAAAAAAATGGCTTAATTCATAACTTAGCCCCTATGTTATATCATTTTTCTTTTTCAATTAAAAGAAGGACAATTTATTATTGCTATTTGAGATTACTACAAAGAGAAAATTACTCCTTAAATTTTAACTTTTTTATTTTGTATTAAAAAAATTAATTAATTTCTCAAACAAAGAAAATTACTTTCTCATTGTTCTTTCTGTCATGAATTCAAATAGTGGTCACAATATAGCGATAGCAGCATCATCACTGTTCGAAACTGTTATTATTAAAAAAAGCAGTCTACGATAACCGTAACATATTTATTATTATTCACAACTATAATAAAATACTGTAACCGAAAACGTAATCTAACCGCTACTTAAATCCCTGCTTCCTCCTTTTTTAGCATCATCGAAAATGGCCTCGACAATAAACCTTTCCACTGCTTCTCTTTGTCGAACTATATCATAAGAAAGTTAAACAATTTGACCATATAAATACATGTTCCACTTTAGATTCGTATAGGCAAAAACAAATTAAGCTCAACAATAATCTAACAAAATGAAACAGTTTCCTCATCGGATTTCGATTACAACATAACAACCATACCAAACACCAAAACATTCCATTTATCCAACTTTTAGAAGTTTAACCGAGCATTAATGGGTTCCAAAGTCTGACTGATGTTTCTTCTCTTGGCCTCGGCAATTATGGTAGTCGAGTCTGGCCTACCCCGTTCTGGCATCGACGATGACCCGAGTATAAGATCATGCACTGGCGGACAATGTAGTATTGACAGTGAAGACGTGCCGAAGATTCGGAGGCAAACCACCTCCAGATTGCAGGGAGACGAAAATACCACGTTAACGCGGCCCTAAAGCGCTATGTAATCCCATGCGTCCGTCATGGACATTCCTACTACTGCTGTGGAAGCAGGGGAGGAGCTAACCCTTACAAACGTGCTTACACTGTCATCGCGCAATGCCCTTAAATACAGTGACGGAGCTATGATCGAATATCATAGAGACTAAATTATCGAACTAAAAAATATAGGGGTTTATTAAGAATTAAAACTCAAAATTTAGTGGCAATGTCTTATTTATCTTATATTAAATTTATAAAAACTTAAATTGTCATTAGATTGAAAAACTGAAAGGCCAAATTAAAATTTTTAGAGGATTTAATTAAAAATATTTTAAAAAATTTAACATTTCATATATATTTCTAAAAATTTAAAAGGAACAAATTAATTTTTTTTTAAAAACTAAAAAGTTTATTACAAATTTTTTTAAATTATTGGAGGGGTGAAGGCCCGCTTGGGCCTCATTATGTCGAGCCACTGCTGAAATATATCCGACTTCTTGTCCACATTGATAAAGAATTCAGAAATTTTTTATCTTTTGCTTTCAAGTTTTCATGCCCTCTTTAAATTTTCAAAGTTGTATTCATTTTAGTTTTCATGAATTTTTTTTAAGATTCTTCTTACCTTACGATGTGTTTATATAGAAATCTCTTTCCTAAATCAATGAAATTCAATATATTGCTAAAATCCACGTCATGTTTTTTTATTAAATTCTAATTTTAATATTTAATTTTATTTAAAGGGAAAGAGAATGAGAAGTTTTAAGAGAAAGAACAGTGACGAAACTATATAAGGTGGAGGCAATTGCCCCCCACCTCCCATTTTTTTTCTTCATTTTTGTCCTCATAAAATATTCTTAATAATTTAATGAAAAAGGTCTCTGATGATTTTATTTAAAAAAATATGTCACTTAAATCACATTATTTAGATTATTATAAGGCTCGTTCAGTAATGCTGGTAAAAGATCATTTACGATAAAAAAAAACGGATGTTTTTTTAAGTATTTAACGAAGTTTTTCCGTTTGGCCGCCGCTTTTACTCCGAACGCTGCCTGAGAAGCATTGCTGAAGATGGCCTTAATTTTATTGGGCCGCTAAGAATTGATTGGGCCAATCGTAGGAATCCAAAACGCAGCCGTTTTCTTGGTGGGTGGGCGGAGAGAAGACGTCTCTATGTAGAGACCGTCGTCAATAAAATCAAATAATTTCCAAAAACAATCCCAAGAATCAGATATTCTATTTCTTCCAAACTTGGAAGCAAGAAAAAGGGAAATGGCGTGTCGTTTCATTCTTCAAAATCTGTCAAAACGACATCTTCTTCACTCCGCCTTCGCTTCCAGATCCGTAATTTTTCTTCTTTTCCTTTTTTCTATTTCCAGCATCAATTTTAGAGATGAAAATTTTCCTCTAATTTATTTTTTGTTATTTTTTTAATGAAAAGGCAAGTACTTTGGTCTTAGCCGAGCATGAAGGCGGCTCGATCAAAGCTCAGTCACTGAGTGCGGTGGTGGCTGCCAGCTCCATCGGCCAAGACAACCGCGTTTCCTTGCTATTGGCTGGCTCCGGCTCTTCCCTTCAGCAAGCCGCCGAGAAAGCTGCCACGTGTCACCCTTCTATTTCCCAGGTAATTTTATTATAATTTTTACGTTACACCATTTGTTTTTAATTACTCCAATATTAGTAATTTTTGTAAAGAATGGTAAATATGTTTTCTTTGTAGGTGCTTGTAGCTGATTCCGATAAGTTTGCATACCCTTTGGCTGAGCCATGGGCTAAGTTAATCCAATTGGTTCAGCTAAAAGGAGGCTACTCTCATGTAATTGCTACTTCAGGTTCATTTGGGAAGAACATAATACCTCGTGCTGCTGCCCTTTTAGATGTTTCTCCGGTTACTGATGTTGTTGGAATTAATGGCACTCATCAATTTATCAGGTAACCTTATGTTGTCATACTATTTGTTCGATGCAACAGTATGTATGCACTGTGGTGGATGCTATTTGTATGCGAATAGTTGTTGCTTGTCGTGCAAGTTAAGTTTATCGAGTTGTGTCGGTACACTTGAGCTTTCAAAACAGTGGACTTCTGTAAGAATGGCAAGTAGATTAAGGATTAGGAGGGATTTCATTTTGCTAACGTTATCCGGGGGTTAGTGTTTGGTACGGTATATGTTTGTCACCGGTATGCTTAGTTATTTCTAGGTCCATATATTTAGAGTTTCATACCTGTCGTACCTATGTATAAATATGCCATATACAAGTATTAGATACTGGTAACGCCGTACCAGGAAAATGACGAGTCTATGCAATATAGGCATTTTGAGGTCTGTTCCATGTCTGCTAGTTGGTTGCTGGTCTAGGGCCAAAGGGTCTTGATTTTGAATTGTACCGAAATTATTAGTTGTCTAATACTTATAGCTTCTTGTGAGTTGTGGCCATAGTTATATTATGTTTGACTTGGTTCCCACACGTGTTTATGATCGATAAGTAACTTCTTGTTTCTTAATGGACAAGAACAAAGCAACCAACTATGGCCACAACCATAGTTTCTTATGAGCTGTTGCTTTGTTATTGTCATTAAAAAACCGAGTCGATAACAGGATTAAAACCATCAAAAAGCGACTCAATGCTTATCTTGTACTATGCATAATCCTACATGTGAATAATGAATCATTATTATGCCAATGCTTATCTTGTATTATGCATGATCCTACATGTGAATAATGAATCATTATTATGCCTCGTGTTAAATTGATTTTGATACAAGATGTACTCATTTCTTTGTCACAGGCCTATTTATGCAGGAAATGCCCTTTGTACAGTTCGATACACTGGTGCCAACCCTTGTATGTTGTCAGTTAGATCCACCTCTTTTCCGGTGCCTCCTATCTCGAGTGATTCAAAATCCGATGGGGCTTCAATTTCTGAGGTTGATCTCTCAACCTTAGATGAAGGTCTGTTTTCCTTTTACTGATGCACAGATGTTCACATCAACTTTTCTCTGCCTTGTAAGATATTTTGTGTTCCTGCTTCAGAGAAGAAAGGAACCAAAGAAGGCTTTTGTGTTATTGTAGTTTCTGATGGATGTTTCTTCTGTGATTGGAATTATAATGTTGAGAAATTCTACCTTAAAAATTGTTCAGTACTCTAACTCGTTAATTTATTTGGGTATTGTTTTTGCAACCAATCTTTGTTGTGTCTTGACCTTCATTCTTACATCGATTGCAGATTCTATTGGTAAGTCTAGATTCATAAAGCTATCCTCCGAGGAGACAGATCTCCCTGATTTGGGAAGCGCAAGAGTTGTGGTTACAGGTGGAAGAGCTTTGAAAAGTGCTGAGAACTTCAAAATGATAGAGAAGCTTGCAGAAAAACTTGGTGCAGCTGGTATCTTCAAGAACTCTACTATGTCGAACTTTAATACCTTCCATTTCATTGTCTTCCTTGTCACATCCATTCTTCAATGAATTTGTATATATGGGATTTGTCAATGTGATCTAATAGTCTTCAATTTTTTATGATATCATGCTTACTTGTTCTTACTTTTTGCTATAGTCGGTGCTACCCGTGCTGCTGTTGATGCTGGATTTGTTCCCAACGAACTTCAGGTAAGATACTATGGTTCTTTCCTGCTTACAAGTTTCAAGCATGCCATAAGGAGCTTGTATCAAATGTTACAATTAGCACATTTTGTTGCTGGACATCTTTTACATGTGTTCTTCTTCCTCATCTCCTTTGTATTATTTTTTTTGTCAGGTTGGCCAAACCGGCAAAATTGTAGCCCCGGAACTATACATGGCATTCGGTGTTTCAGGAGCCATTCAACACTTAGCTGGCATGAAGGATTCTAAGGTTATTGTTGCCGTCAACAAAGATGCCGATGCACCCATTTTCCAGGTAACCCTCCTTTCCTATCCATGCATGTGTCATTGAGAGATGCGAATGCATGCATGCATGCATACGCAAAAAGGGTGCATATATGACCTTGCTTCACATGTCCGACTCCGAAACTGATTGATTATCGCTGCCATTTTATTTACGGTGCAGGTAGCCGATTATGGACTCGTAGGAGATCTTTTCGAAGTGATACCAGAGTTGTTAGAGAAGCTTCCTGAGAAAAAGTAGGACTGTATCTGTATACCTCCCAAAGTTGCGGAAAATGTTGAATGTTGTTTAAATCAAAGATTCCAATTGAATAGCAATAAAACAGAGGATAATTTGTGGTATTTTATCACATTAAAGAATTCTCTTCCTTTGCGAAGCACTCCAAACCGCTCACTGTGAGCTTCCTCCCTCTCCTAGCAACGCTTTCCTTTGAAAACATACGTCGACCTCAATCTTTCCAATGGCAACAGAGCACGAGAGGATCATCTCCGAGCCACGTTCCCAACATTTCCCTGACCCAGAAAATCCCATTAATGACAGTCTGAAATCTCTGGACTTAAACGAGGATGGTGAAGTCAACTTTACCATTAAAAATCATGCTTTGGTAGGTAAAATTCTCTCGGATGTGGCGGCAAAGCATCTCACCATCAATGCCATCCTCCGGAAAACTTGGAAATGTCCGGATTTAGAATGTCATGATCCGGGGAAGAATGTTTTTCTCTTTGTCTTCCAATCACCAGAAAATAGGCTCAAGATCTTAGGAAACCGACCATGGGCACTTGAAGAACTTGACTTCGCCACGGAGGAGTTTTGGATCCAAGTGCACAATCTCCCTATCACGTTAATTACTCCGGAAAATATCAAGAAGATCGAGAACTTGTTCTCGCGTTGTTTTGGTTCAAATTTCGACAATAACAGTAAGGTGAAGTGGGATGGACACTTGAATCTTAGAGTTGCTATCCGCGTGGAAGACTGGCTTTGTTCTCAACCGGAAAAACTTCAAACCTCTTGAAGTCTCTTTCAAATACGAGAGACTCCCTAAGTTTTATTACAAATGTGGCAGGATTGGGCACAAGGAGAAGGAATGTTGGCACGATGCAAACCTCTTCAAACTATCTGGCCGTTTCGGACAATGGCTAAGAGCAACTCACATCTGGGAAATAATGACGAGACAAGTATCTCAACAGCATCGGCGACGCCCGACTCTTGACGGCAACCCTGTAATCTGCCACACCACAACTGCAAAAGATGGCAGTCCACTACAAGACAAAACTAGTCATTGTTTCAAAGAGATCTCAGACCTCTCGATCCCCACCCCCGAGGGTACGAGAATACTAGGGTCAACTAGTGATGGGACTGCATCTCTCTCCTCCCACGCAATTTCCTTTTATGGTAAGGATACTTTGGAGCCTTCCTACTTTGAAGGGAAAAGGAAAGTTGACATTGTGAACTCCCATGTCAAACCTGATACCTTGGCAGCCAAGGAGCTTTGGCCAAAAGCAATCCCAACTGAGAACACCTCAAGCATGACCCGTCCCTCAAGCATCAACTCAGATGAACTTTGGAACGACTTGATAACCGAGGGAGTGAACAATCTTGGTGTTTCTGGTAGCCAAAAGCGAAAGAGATCTGAGAGCTACAAAGAGTCTTTTTTCGTGACCAAACGAAGGGAACTGTGGCAATATAACTCAGACGGGATCTTTCAGATTGCTCCTGGTAACTGAGGGGCAAATGAATTTGGTGATGTGGCAAATGAGGATGTCCTTAAAGTGGCATTGTTCCCAGAATCCTTCACCTGTGCATCTTCAGTTATTAACAACATTGAGAGGAAAAAGAAAGGGTTCTCTTGTGGCACCAAAAGGCTCATGCTCATCAAGCAAGCTGCGCGACGTAAGCACGCAATGAAAATCACCAGGGTCATACTTGACGAGGTGGGAATCAAGGAACTTGGCATTGATCCTCTCGGTAAGCAAATCACTAAAATGACATCTATGTACGTTGATGAAAGTTGCTCTCTGAATGAGGAAATAGTGTTAAGCGATGAGGAAATCCAGCCCGACCCAAGCTCGGTGAAATTCTCAGCAGACCAAGTCTCAAATGACTCCTACATAGCGGGTAATCCCTTAAGGGTTATCCACATAAAGCATGGTTACATCGGCCAGCACCTCTTTCGAGCGGAAGAGATGATAGATGGTGCCTCTCGCAATTCCTTCCCCTAGGACCAATAAGTATTCTCGTTTCACTACTGATCTGAGGACCTTCACAGTTTGGTTTTCCGCTAGCACCGTCTTCAGCTTCAGACATAAGGCTGTGTCTGACGTTGGATTTTGTTTCCTCGACTGTTCTAATATTACGTCTGGGTTTTCGATAGCCACGAACAAGTTGACAGGACCCATGTCTACTGATGCGGGAGCCTACCTCCGAAAGGAGCTCTCCCTTGGACTTTACTTTCGAGTTCCAATCCAAGAACCTTAGACGACGAGGATCGTGTTTCTACGCTCTTGTTTTCATCTCTGCTTAGAGTGCACCCAATGGCTTGGGTTTATCCACGTTGGCGTCTGTTGTTCGTCGAGTGTCAATGGCTTTGTTTGCCAATGTCTCTTGTTTGTTGCCTGTATCAAAGGCTTTGTTTGTTGTTCAAGACTTAATTGGTCTACTGTTTGCGTCTGTTGTTTCGCCCGAAGTGATCTCATGTTAATTCATGTCTCTACGTTTTACTATCCATCATACGTGGCTCTGCATGTGCTTTGGACGCTGCATGTGTGCTTTTGTTTGTAACTTTCGTTTTGTTTCTAATGAATTTTGGTATTTGGATAAAAAAAAAACTAAATTGGACTTCAATCTCAAATATTACCGAGGAAAAAGAGATGCATCATGCATCATATTATATATGGATGAGAAAAACAAAATAATTAAAATATTTAAATACAACATTTCAACTAAGCGCATCTAGTGTAGTGGTATCATAGTACCCTCCCACGGTACTGACCGGGGTTCGATTCCCCGGATGCGCATTCCATTTTTTTTTCACCGGTCGAACTTTTGTCTGATTTTTGTAATATTTTCAGACCCAGGTAAAAAACATTTAACAATAAGGCCAAAAGCTTTGTCTGTCACTGGTCTTAATACGAACAATACATTTCTATTTTTACATGCTGTTCTTTTCTCCTTTTAGCCTGTACTTCACTCAGGCTTTGGCTTGTAGTTCTGATTCAATGAGTTCAGTTCGTCAAATCTAGCTGCTGGTGAATAGTTTTATGGTTTCGGTTCATGAATCCAATTCCAGGGTAATGATTGCGTGAATGTACATACCAGCAGATCTCTAAGATATAGATATCCCGTGTTTGATAGTCACATGAACACCGACTCTATATCCGAAATTAAACCGATCAAATCCTTTTACGGAGTTTTTCTTCATACACAAAACTTGAATCGAAAACTTTTATTTAACAACATCGAACTCTTCACCGATACATTCAATTAGCATTTGAATAAATTATTTGGCCTTCTGTAAGTAACCAAGTTTCAGACAGCCAGCATTGACATAACAAATGAAGAGGTAAGAAATTAAGAGAATCTTTTATTGTTTATTAGCTCGAATATTAAACGTTTTTTTTTCAATTAATGCATGTATTTGAATGGATATTAGAATGTGTGATATGGGAAACCACATCTTTCTGGAATAATTCTCAACGATATATATATATAAGATCTGTTGAAACACAACAGCAGCCGTTGTAAGGATATTAGGGTTCCTTGTTGACTTCTAGGTAGTTGGAACCAATATGTCCTTGAATTTTTCTAATCCATTTCTCATCATATTTATAACTCTTTGACATATACAAAAAGTCAACAAAATAAAAATTCTTAGATGCAAACGAATTATTTCTGAGTGATTTGTTAAATTAAATAAACGAGTATGAGTAAATAGAATTATGCTCCTTTATTGAACGAACAAGTTAGAATAGAGGTGAGGTCAAGATCAGTTCGTGTTCGTTTATAAGCTTGTTAATTGGTTTATTTATTTAAATTTGACGTTTTAAATATATATGTGATTGTTCTCCGAACATTAAACAAATAAATATGAACACACTTTTTAAATAAGCGAACATGGAAGAAAAATTGTCCGTTCAAGTTCAGTTCATTTGTAACCATTAGGGGATGGAAATCGTCTGCCCCTCAACTAAGCCTTCACTTTAAAAAAGTAGGTTTAGAGTTTAAAGTTATGATTTATGATTAGGGTTTAGGAATTAGGGGTACGGTGTAAGGTTGAGTTTAGGATGTGAAATTTAGGGTTAGGGTTTAGAATTTAAATTTTTATTGTATTTTAGTATGAGACATAGAAAGAGACAGAGAATTTTTGTTCGTACTTAGGAGCAAGTTTTCGATTGACATTTACTAAGATTCAAACCCTAATATTGTCATATCTGCTCGCATATTGTAAAATGTAAAAAACTTGAAATAAGCATTCTATATACACGTGTGTGATCATGCAAAGCAACATTATTGGTTGCATTGGTACAGAGAAAGAGAGCTACATAGTACATATGTAATAAAATTTGAAATCAACCTAGATATTGTAGTACCATAGACAAAGGAACTAAACAAAGACCCCTTTTCTTTAGTTGAGTTTCTTCATTTTCTCCCACAATTTTCCCATCCACCATCTCTCCCAATGAACCACTTCCTTTCTCCTTCTGCAATAACAAAATTTTACAAAAAATTTAATAATCCGGTAAAACGAAGGCAGAAGATCGAAAGAGTTGTCCGAAATTAAACCCGAGACTTACCCGAGACATGTCCGTAACCTCTTTCATCTTCAAGTTCTTACCAAACTGGTTCTCCATGTTACACATCTATAAAAACAAAAGAAATCCCATGACTATATATACATACATATACATATATATGTATGTATATAATGTTTAAGTTAAAATGAAAGAACTGACCTTGGGGCTATTGACAGGAGAGCTAGCAGTATCTTCCAAATCATCATCGACGAAACCAGTAGACGATCCGTTGGTCTTTCTTTTCTTGAAACTCAGCCTGTTTTTCTTAATGCTTCTATGATCCAACGAAGCTCCAACAACATCATGTTTTCCAGAAACAAGAGATGATGTCTGGTAATTGGTGTCCGAAGAAGAACAGCTGATGTTCCCATTGTTATGATCATTTGAGAAATCTTCAAAGTACATAGTCCAACTACTTTCCTCAGGCGTTTCATCATCATAACAAAGAGGAACCGGCGTTGATCTGCTCATGGAATCCATGGGAAAAACTGGGAATTCTTCAACGTAGGAGATAACAAAAGAAATACACGTTGAATCCTGATAAAACCCTTGCTGCACGACTACATTTATACATATATATATATACATATATATATTATATAGTGTAATATACAGAGAGAAAAACAATAAACAAGTTGAGAATAATTTGGAATATATGGGGGATGTGTGGACCAAATACAAAGTAGAGTTGGGGGGAAGAATGTATGCACCAACTACGGGTGTAAATGAACCGAGCTTGAACGAATAAGTCTCTGTTCGTGTTCGTTTGTTTAATTTTAAAGGTGTTCATGTTCAGTTCGTGTTCGTTTAAATTTTTAATATTGTGTCCGTGTTCGTTTATTTATTTTTGAAGGTGTTCGTGTTCGTTTGTTTAGTGATCACGAACGTGTTCGTTTAAGTGTTCGCGAACATGTTCGTTTAAGTATTTGCGAACGTGTTCGTTTAAGTGTTCACGAACGTGCTCATTTATTCGTTCGCGAACATGTTTGTTTATATTTTAAGAAATGTTAACTAAATTAACAACAAATAAATAAATAAAAAGCAACAAATTAGAACTTACATTTAAACATAAACTTAATATAATATCCTTAGCAACAACAAAAATATTATTTAGATACATCCACAAACATTTTCATTCTATAAACGAGCTTATAAACAAGCATGTAAACGAGACTATAAACGAGCCTATAAATGAGCTTATACATGAGCGCATAAAAGAGCCTATAAACGAGTTTGTTTGTGAACATAAACGAGCCGAACACACCTTTGTCCGTGTTCGTTCGTTTATTAAATGAACATAAAAAATTTGTTCATACTCATTTATTTAGCTTAATAAACGAACGTTATACGAACGGTTCGTCGAACGCTCTGTTCATTTACACCCCTAGCACCAACAAAGATTTGTTATTATCAAAAGTTCCAAGATTCAAATAGCAGTATGTTATTGTAATAACGATAGTGATACCGTTAGAAACTGTTGTTGTAGAAAATAACGGTTTGTAATGATCACAATATTTCTATAATTGTCTGTAATCGCGATTAAAAATGCGACTACAACTACAATTTAAATTTCTGATGAAATTCGTTAATACGATAAAAAAATGAATTCTGTTAATGGGTGGACTTAAACCTTTCCCACTAACTTGGTTGAATCTCTCTCTTAAATCACATGGTTTGACCAAAATAGAATTTTTGTTCTTACAAACTCATCTTTGTTGGATAGACTTTTTAAATACTACTATGAGTTTAATATAAGTTCAAGTGTGTGGTATGATGTCTTCTTCATCTAAATTATTATATAAATTGGAATTGAGGGAATTAACAAATACCAATTGTTTAAATATCAGGTTAAAGTCCACAAAAATTAGGATAAATTCCATAAAATGAAAAACACTTGCACTCCCTTAACGTTTGATGAAAATTTAGTTGCAAAATGATGAAAATTTCATTACTTTAAATTTATATCGAAAATTAGAAAATTATTTATTAATTGGGGTATATTTTAATCTAACTAAAATTTAATTATTTTTTAAATTTATATTTAATTAAATCATATATTATAATTTTTAGTTGAATTTGTTAATTTGTTTCATTTAAGATAAATTTCGTTCCATTATTTTCTAAGTTTTAAAGCTAAAGAAATTGGTTAGAATGAAATATAAAGGTAAATTATATAAAAATGAAAAATATATTTATTATCAATGAGAGTTATATTGAAAATAAGTTTACATCAATTAATCAAATTCATATGTTTTTTTTTCGAGTTTATCTTTTTTATATAAATAAAGAAAAGTGGGTCTTGTAAAAACTTTTGTGTTGACATCCTTGTCTTCTTCTAGGTTGTGGGTTCAAGACCCAATATGAGCAAAATTTCATTTTTTCTCTTTTTAGTTAGAAATTGTTAAAAAAATGAGTCTCGTTAAAACTCTTTTATAATCATACTTGATATAATACCCAGTTCTAGACAACGAAAAGAAATAGAAAATAAAATGGGAGATAAAAATATAATTGTTTATAAATTATGACATTTTATTAAAACTACAATTTACGATATACACAATGTAGAGGAAATATATAAATATATGTAAATTTTATATTTTGAGATATAATATTTATATTATATATATATATATATATTAAAAAGACAATAAATCAATAGTAACTATTAAAATAATGGTTGATAATTTTAATATTGTGAATGAAGCAAATATGATTGTGAGAATCGTTTTTATAATGAGTTTTTACAGTATTCGATCAAGTCGAATATCGGTAATTATATCCGAAAAAAGAGGGTTGGTGGATAAAATTATAAGGTAAGCGGTAGGTGAAGGTGAATTCACTAAAAATAATTAATGTTCTACAATTATTTATTACATTTAATTTTGATTATTTGGTAACTTACTAACTGATTTTAAATACCAGATAAAAAAGTTTGGTGTATTTCATAAATGCATGTGCTAAACTTGGTAATCTAACAATGATATTTTGACTAATTATGGCTAAATAATCAAAGTAATGACCAAAATTAAACTGAAATCATGATTTGTTGGGTAATTAATGTTTGCCAATTAAAAGAAAATTTGTTGCTCTCTAGGTTTTTTTAAAGTTTTATCCTGACTAATTTGAATCGACTCGCGTCGCACATTTAGTTTTGGTGGGCGAGTCTCCTCCCAGTGGAAATTTTCTGCATACATAAGACCTTAAACTCGAGACATGCTTAAGCGATATCAAACTGTTTACCACTTGAACAAATCATATTAGTTGCGAATTTTAAATTTTTAAACTTTGATTATTTAAAAAAAAATTGTGAGGAAGTTAAGGAAAGACTTTGTGTTTGTTACAAATTCATTGGTTGGAATACATACATACATGCTCCCATCATTGGAAGGGAATATATCAACGTATTTGAGAAATTATTTGTACAACATTGACTTCTGCAATAACCAAAAACACACACACACGTATATGACTTATTATTATTATTATTATTATTATTATTATTATTATTATTATTATTATTATTAAAGGGTTAATATTCAATTTAGTCCTTAAATTATTATTATTATTATTACTATAAAAGGGTTATTATTATTATCATTGGAAGGTTTTCATTAATCACATGGAGACATCTGTCTTGTTTTATACAAACATTGTGATATAAGTAATCTATAACAATGACGGATTCAGAAATTCAAAAATGATGGTTTAAAATATTTTTTATTAACTAGTTCTATTTTAGACTCATCTCTATCGACTATATATATTTTTTAATTTTTATAGGATTAGTTGGTGAGAAGATTTGGTGAAGATTTGTTTCTAAATATTTTGGAATTAAACACTTTTTATTATTAAAAAAATATGTCAACCGTTAAAATAAAACAGGGTCAAAACATGTCACAAGCTTCAAAGAAAAAACGTGGACAATTTTGTTTTACAAAAACGCAACTAACTAAAACTATTCGTGAGACAAAGCTACGAATTTTGGGTAGTGGGTCAAGGTAAACGTTAAATTTTTTTATAGGTAAAAGTTTTAAAAAATAGCGTTATTTTTTTTTTTTAAATTTCAACTATCTATTTCTCCGATCAAAAAATTTAAAAAAACGTGTAAAATTCATAGTTTTACATTATGTGTAAGGATCATAACCTATATATATGTGTGAGTGTGTATGTTAGCACCTATAAACATGTGTCGTCGCGTGTCGAAATTAGAGTGAATAAAACCACGAACAGTAGAATACAAAGAGATGCTCGGCGATGAGTGTCATAACACAGGCAGGACCACAACAGACAAAATATCTTGCGAACCATGCAACACCCTCCACAATATGTGGCGAACAGACAAAACTACAAACAACATCGCACCTCATCAGCTGGTCACATAATAACACAGTGTCTATCACAGTTGTCGATGATAACCTAGGACGTCAAGTCATAGCTAGTCTAATCAACGTGCTACCATAACCCTAGCATGCAACCGAAAGAAACTAAGGTCTTCCATTCCCAGCACCATCACGACCCAAAAACAAAAGCAATATATAAGATTTGACCCGAAACGACCATTTCGACTATCGTTGGACCACCGTTTTTGACATTTGATCAATTTGGCGACCAATAATATTTAATCTAAAAAAGGTAAATTGCAGTCCTTTGTTTCATTATTCCTTTAAGATTAATACTATCGTAAATTTATATAATTTGTATTTTGAATAATACTGGTGTGATTACAAGATAGTATCTGTTCAATTTTTTAACCTTTTAATAATACATATACCGTGTACACATAGTACTCAAACTTGAATTATTTAAATGAAATATATCATCTTTTACCACTGAGTACTCCACATGTTCAAATCCATTAATCTTTCATTTTTTTTATCGGCAATTTTAAAGATTTATTTAATCTTTCATTTTCTATGATAAAAACAGAAAAACTAGACAAGGGGGGAGAGAGTTCATGCTCCCCACGTGCACCCCAATACACTGCATTGTATGATGATTATTGGTCATGACCCAACGTTTTCGATTTACTCAATTAAACCGAATACGTTTTCGTTTAAAAAAAATCGTTTTTTTAGGATTAGTTTCTTACGCTCGACGAGTACCGATAAATACCACTAACAATAAATCATTAATTTATAAAAAATTAAAAATTTAAAGGACTTGTCGTACAATTATAAATCATTTAAAAATTAAAAGATAAATTAATTAAAATACATTATTTTATTTTTATTTTTATTTTAAATATAATTAGATTAAAATATTTACCCTTAAATTATAAAATTTTAATTTTTTCTTTAAAATTCAAGCGGCCGCCGGCAACAGTCATATTCAACCAATCACATTGAGTATACAAATGTGTAGACTTCCCCTCTGAAAAAATAATACAAATGGGGAGCACAAAGTTAAGTAAATCATGGGAATTTAAATGACCCTCAAATATCAGAATTGCAATAAGACCCGACCAAACATATGCGATCGACGGCGGTATGGTGACTGGTTGAATGTGGCCGGCGGTAGATGGCTAGCGGTGACAACAACTTGAATTTTAAAAGAAATAAAATAAAATTTTATAATTTAGGATATATATTTTTATTTAATTACGTTTAAAAAAATTAAAAATAAAATAATATATTTTAATTAATTTACCTTTTAATTTTTAAATAATTTATAATTATACGATAAAATCTTTTAAATTTTTAATTTTTATAAATTAAATTAATGGTGCTAATCATTAGTAATATTCATCGCTGTTCGTTGAAGGTGGTAGAATTTTCTTTCCTTTTTTCATAAACATTATTATTTCATAAATTAACTATTTCTTACCGTTGTGTGGTCCTTTGAATGAAGTCTATGTAAGAATTGTGATATAATACGCTTCTTGCCCGACTTTATTTCCTAATATTTCTTTGCTTTTGTGATATTGTTTTTTTTCTTCTTCTATTTTTGTTATGAAAATGAAAAAAATTAAGGTCTGTAATTCTTTCATTATTCTTTTATTTATTTTTAATAGTCTAAAGATGATTAGAAGGTAACATTTGTTCATAGTTATTCTTAATCCATTAACAAAGTACACACCTTACAGACTTTGTGATTGAACTTAGATCTCTCGGATAAATATCATTCGTTTTTTCACTTGAACCACTTATTGGGTTCTAGTTTACAATTTTTTAAACATACAATTTGATATAATATTTATATTATCCGAACTTTTCCTTTCTTTTTTTGCAAAGCAAAAGTCAATGTATTAATAATTAAACCTTAAAAGAGGAATCTTACCAGAAGAAAACGCTGAGAAAAACACGTCTAAACCGAAAGACAAAAGACATAAACATAAACGACATACTAACTGAACTAAATCTAACCAACTACTTAATTTATAGTTTGGATTCGATTTTCACAAACACGTGTAAATATTCTATTACGATCCGACATAAACATATTGCGGCGCGTGAATAAGTTTAATTAAGTAATAATTAAATTATATCTAACCGAACTAAATTTAATCAACTACTTAATTTATAATTTGGATTAGATTTTGACAATTTCGTGTAAATATTTTATCACAATCCGACGTAAACATATTGCGGCTCGTAAATAAGTTTAATTAAACAATGATTAAATTATACCAACAACGTGCTAACCGAACTAAATTATTCAACTACTTAATTTATAATTTGAACTAGACTTTAACAATCACATGTAAATATTTCGTTACAATCCGACGTAAACATATTGCGGCTCGTGAATAAATTTAATTAAATCATAATTTTAATTCTAACTTATAAACATTTCTAATCTCGTCTTCCGTAATAAATCCCTAACAATTTTAAAATTAAAAAACTTTGTCTCTATCTAATTCGACACTCTCCCCGAAATAATCAGTTTAGTTTCACTGAAAAAAACAACAACAACAACAAAACCATTGACTTAAGGCAAAAAAAAAAAATACACACTCTCATGAACTTATCAGGATTGCCACGTCAGAATAAGAACCTGAACAATGAGTGGTTTCCGACCTGGCAATTCAGTCGTTTCCTAGGTTCCCACCAAACCCTCCACCCCAATTTCCTCATTTTTTTTACCTTATTTTCCCCTAAAAATACTATATAAATAAGTCTTTTGGTAAATTTTATTTGTGCAAAGACAGTTTTTAGTGAGCTATACTCTAGAGAGAAAAAAGTCAGATCTGTTCACCAGTCTTGATTTGAAGTATGATTTTTTTCTTTCATTTCGAAAATTTTGATTTTCAAAGCTGTTTTCTTATTCTATTTCGAAAATTTTGATTTTCAGAGTTGTTTTCTTCTTTTATTTCGAAAATTTTGATTTTCAGAGTTGTTTTCTTATTCTATTTCGAAAATTTTGATTTTCAAAGTTGTTTTTTTATTCTATTTCAAAAATTTTGTTTTTCAGAGTTGTTTTCTTCTTTTATTTCGAAAATTTTGATTTTCAGAGTTATATATTAATCATGCATGTAACATTTTATACATGATTTTTTTTCCAGTTTTTTAATCTATATCTTTGTTTTATTTTTTTCCTCCAATTTTTTAATCTTTTTATGTTAAGGAAAAAGATAAAATTTTTAGATAGATTATTATTTTTATTATTTAAATTAAACTAGGTAGATCTTTATTTTTTTCTTTATTTTTGCAGATGGATAACATGGGTGGAAATGGAGCAAATAGGAGTGGTAATAGCCAACAGGATAATAATAACGTAGAGGAGCAGGTCAACAATGGTGGTTTTGGCTCTATCCAGAATATAGTTGAACCCTTGCAAGAAAAGTGAGAAAACAAAAAACAAAAAAAAATCTTTTATTTTTTCATATGAAGTTAATTATTTAAAAAAAATCGAGATTTCTAGAGTTTAATTTAATTTTACTTATTTTTTGATTTTGGTAAATCAGTCCAACGGGGGGCTCTCAAGCAGCTGTTGGGGATGGATTTCGGGCTGCTGGTAACCCGTTAGGGTTTAATCAACCTCCTCAATTGACTCCACAGGTTAATTCTTATTTTTCTTTATTTTTTTTCATTTTTTAAAATTTTTTTGTTTGATATTCCAAGGAATATTTTAATCACATTAAAGAAATTAAAACCCTATATTTTGAAGTCCATTTCAAAGTAATGAACAAGATTTAAGGGGGGGGGGGGGGGGGGACACTATTTTTTTTTTCATTTCATGCTGATGAAAACAAAGTAAAAATGAGAAATTAGGCCATTTAATTTTTTTTCTTATCATTTTGATCCCTTGATTTGTTGATTTATTTTTTCTTCCACAGGAGAATTATATTTTACATGGTAATGGGAACTTTAGCTTCCCTCCAATGTTCTATTCTTTGCCTATGCAAAACCCATTTGGTTCGGTACCATGGATGAACGTGCCCCCCAATAACATGAGCCGAGTGAGCGATCTTCTCATGGCGGTCTCGATAGTAACCGATCCGAACCGGAACAAGACCATCGAGAAAGCTACCAAAGCCATGGAGGAGATGGTAAAACTGGCTACAACGGGCGAGCCACTGTGGCAACGCGATGATGGAATCGAGACCCTAAATGAGGCTCAATACATGATGGAATTCGGTTCTCTTGAAGCAACAATTCAAGATATAATAAGAATGGTTGAAGTCGGCCAACCCCAACTGTTTCCGAGCTTCGATAGCTTCGATCTGAATGCCCCGACACCGCCTTCTGTGACACCCGAACCCGAGCATTTGCACATGGAAGCTTCGCGACATACCGCATACATTAACATGAACCCTATGAACATTGTTGGATTGCTCATGGATCCGGTTTGTTCTTTTACCCTTTTTCCTTTTTTTTCCTTTTCATTTTATAGTTATCTACGAACTAATGTTTTTTTTTTCTTTCTTTTTTTCTTATGATTAGAACCAATGGTCAGTGGTGTTTTCCCACATGGTCTCCAAAACATCACTGCTGGGAATTGTTTTAAATAGTGTTGATGGGAGCTATAATGGAGTTTTGCAAGTGGTAAACCTCAAAATCCATTCTTTTTTATCTTTAAATTTATTTTTTCCTCAGAAAATATGATTTTATTAAGATTAAATTATGCACGCTCTAAACCTGCATTGCACTGTGTGTCTCATTAAAAATCGCAGCAATATTACATGCTTGAAATTCTTCACGTTTGAGTTTTGCTTATGGAAATTTTATTTTAAAAACCTGATTGTTTTATAGAATCTTTAATCCATTTATGTAAAGGAAGAACCACATAAAAATTTAAGGAAAGAGTTATGTTTCATAGTTCGTTCTTTCTTTCTTAACTTCGAGTCCTTTTAATTCATTGTGATTATGGTTTAAGGTTTTAAGAGAATTATTAAATTCGATTATGATTTTTAAAAAAATATTTTATGAGTTTTGTATCGTAGTTGAATATTTCTTTGTTAACTAAAAGTCTTATGAGTTTATTTTGATTTCGGTTTAGGGTTTAGGGAAAACATTAATTCAATTGTAATTTCTTGAATTTTTCTTAAGATTTATTCGTTTATTTCCACTAATTGATTTTTAAGGAAAGAGTTGTGCGAAACTTGAATATTTCTTTGTTAACTAAAAGCTCCCTGAGTTCATTTTTATTTCAATTTATAGTTTTGAGAAATCAACAAATTCAACCAACATTTCTCAAAAAAAATTTACATGGAACATTCGTTTATTTTCTCTAATTGATTTTTACGAAAAGAGTTAGGTCATGGTTGAATATTTCTTTGTTAACTAAAACCCTATGAGTTTATTTTGATTTCGGTTTAGGATTTAAGGTTTAGAAAATCGTCGAATTTAATTATAATATCTTGGAAGTTCTTTGCAATCCATTAGTATATCTCTAACTAATCTATAAGGAAAGAGCTGTTCTGTACCTGAATATTTATTTGTTAACTACAAGGCTATGAATTCATTTTGATTTTGATTTAGGGTTTATCGGAATCATTAAATTTAATCATAATTTCTTGAAAATTCTTTATATTCCATCAGTTAATTCCCTCTGATTGATTTTTAAGGAAAAAGTTGTGTCATAGTTGAATATTTCTTTGTTAACTAAAAGTAGTGTGAGTTCATTTTGATTTCAAAATTAGGGTTTAGGGGAATCATTAAATTTAATCATTGATTCTTGAAAATCCGTTACGAGCGATTCATTTATTTACTCTAAAGATTTTTAAATCATAGGTTTTCGAAAATCCGTTACGATCGATTCGAGGTTTTTAAGGAAATATTTGTTTCATAGATGAATATCTCTTTGTTAAACTACAAAGCATCTAACTTCATTTTGATTTGGAGTTAGGGTTTAGGAGAATCATTAATTTGAATCACAATGTGTTTGAAAATTATTACAATTCATTCTTTCATTTCCTCTATTTGATTTTAAGGAAAGAATTATGTCAATCTAACCTTTATTTGTTAACTACAAAAACCTACGAGTTCATTTTAATTTCGGTTTAAAGATTAGGGTTTATAGAAATCATTGTTTTCATTCATAATTCCTTGGGAATTCTTTACAATCCATTCCTATATTTCCTCTAATTGATTTCATTCATAATTCGTTTATTTCATTTTGAAGGAAAGAGTTGTTTCATTGTTGAATATTCGATCCATTCGTTTATTATTCTGTCGTTAATATATTCGAGATAATTACGTATTTACGTTCTGCATGCATAGTAACTATGGTTCACTTCCAATATCCATTTTCCTGCAGATGTCAGCTGAGTTTCATCAGTCTACACCACTGGTTTCAACTCGACAATGCTATTTCGCAAGGTATTGCAAAATGCTGGCTTATGGAACATGGGGAGTCGTTGATGTTTCCCTGGAGAATTTATTCCCCGACACAGAACACCAGTTCCGAAGAAGACCATCAGGCTGTTTGATCCAAGACATGCCCCAACATGGATGCTCCAAGGTTACGTGGGTCGAACATGTCGAAGCCGATCACGCATCGATTCACCCTATCTTCAATTTCATCGTCACCTCGGGTTATGCATTCGGTGCCCAACGATGGATGGCAGGGATCAAAAGGCATTGCCAATGGCTCACAGCTTCAATGCCTAGAACCGCTCCTACAGATGCTGGAGGAGGTAAGTATCTTCTCTTTCCTTTTCGATTTCTAAGTCCGGACTTAATCATCGAAGCACGTCACGAATTATCGATTGCGTCGATTTGTTGTGTTCAGTTTTGATACTGCAACCGGGGAGGGAGAGTCTACTGAAGTTGGCTCAAAGGATGACAAGGAATTTCTTCATGAATATCAGTTCATGTACTGAGAATTTATGGATGCAATTGCCTCCAAATTTCTTTGGTTATGATGATGTTAGGTTCAGAATCGGAGACATGTTAGCTGTTCCCGGGAGGGCTCCTACTAACACTTTGGTCTTCACTACTTCTGCTCGATTCCCGGTTCCGGTGAAGACCCTGTTCGATTTTTTCCAACATGTACCGGATAGATTCAAGGTACGTAAAAGATCGATATGTGTCAAACATGAATATATGAATGTTTATAAACCTTGATATGGTTAAATATATGTATGCAGTGGGATTTGCTTGTAAGTGGACGACTTGTCCGAGAGCTTGGCTGTGTGAGAACTGGTGGAAATCCTGAGAACCGAATTTCGATTTTGCAAATGAGTGTAAGTTTGCTTACCATTTCCATTTCCATTTCCATTTCTTCTTGTTACAGTTTCCTCCGTATGAACTGATAAGTATATGTACTACGGAATTCTCAGCCATCTCCGAACAGAAGCAACACAATGCAGCTGCAAGAAAACTATTACGATGAAACCGGCGCGTATATAGTATACGCACCGGTCGAAACGCAAACAATGTCCTTCATCTTGAACGGCGGGAACCCAAATTGTCCACCTGTTTTACCATCAGGGTTCGCCATTCTGCCTGCTATGCCACCGGGGCTAGGAGATGAACATGAGGGAAGCATCTTAACGGTAGTATTTCAAATCGACACCTTAACTACCGACCAATTTGTACCTGATTCGACTGTTGCTCTCATCGATGAAGTCTTGGACGCAACCGTTGCTATGGTCAGTGATGCTATCTTAGGTGATGGGGAGTTTTAAAACTCGATACACAGCTTGTAATGGTAAGTTTGGAGCTACCCTTTTGTTTTGTTTTTTTACATCCTGCACATGTTTGATGGATTATTTGTTTGAGAGTTGCAGGTTTTTTGGGCTGAGATTACCATAAATGTCTGCTTCAAGGGAAATAGGGATGAGGAAATCCAAATGAACTGCCCCTTTTTGCCTATATGTTTCATTTTATGTTGTTTTTGTTGGAAGATTATGAATTCGAATTGGAACTTGAAATGTTGTTGGGATTTTCAGACAGTGGTTTAAGGATTTTGGAACCATGATTTGGAACTTTAATTTCATAAAGTGATTGAACTTTTACTCATTACAATGGTTCATTTGATGCATCATAGTCAAAAGAAACTTACAGGATGAATCTCATAACTGGAAATTCCGATAAAATTTCGGGAGCCCAGAGATGCTTTTCTATAGGAGAAGCTCATTGCTATCGATTTCTCGGAATAATATCTGAGAACGGAAAATCATGGAAGGGTGGACCTGCATTGGAAACAATGAAGTTAATCGAATGTTGTAACGGAAGAGAGCCGAATCATATTGATTCCACCTGTTCAAAAGCACAAGAAAACGAACTGTGATGTCGTTTCTGGAACAAGGGAAAGAGTGAGGGGGAGGGTAGGTGGCAAGGTTTCTTACCTTCCTGCTCACCAAGAATGTAAAACGGAATATGTGCAATCATTTTTGTGCTGCCATCATTCCAGTTGACAGTGCCGGGATTGTGCGTGTGCCCATGTGAAGGCCGGGAAGGTCCCAAGACAGACAAACAGATGGCAAAGAAAAGGAAATAATAATTATCATATCAAACATCCACCAATTTTTTCATGTTAAAGAGTGATTACAATGAATGCAAATAAGGATTTAAAATCCAAGATGAGGTAAGACGGTGTATGAAATAAAAGCAGACAAGAGGATAATGCAGTCAGCTGAGAAGCCAAGATTATAAACTTACGTGGCAAATCTACTAAATATGGAAATAGGGGAAGAAATGACCCAGGTGACACCAATCCAGGAAAACCCTTCATAAATGCCTTTTCTAATCTGCAAAGCAGACACATGACCATTAGTGGTTCATATCTACCTCCATACTTTAAAACAAACCATTTCTGAGTACTCTATGTTTAACTGTTTATTCAGTAAACAACATCACATGATAATAGCATCGGTCTAGACTGTTTATTACTGATAAAGGTTTGCCAGAACTGGAGACAAGACCATAGAGAAAGCATGCTATTGCGAGTCGGGCAATATACCACATCACCGAACACTCAAAGAATAGGGCCTATGAAATGGTAATAAACCTTAGATAGAAGAACTTACTTTTCTCCGTTCCATGCAATTAGCTTCAGAAGCAGAGGGAAAAACTACAAAAGAAACAAGGAATAGTAGTAAGAGATGCACAGAGATACATACTTGAGTCCATGTTTTTTCTACTTTTCAACAAGAAGATTTGAATTATAAATGAAAAATAAATAATTGGAAAATGGAACTTGGAAGATGAGCTATAACAAGTAAAATGATAGAGGGTAATGAATTGTTGATAAACATGGCACCTTCAAGTTTAAAAACATGGAGCAAATCCAGATGGATTAATGAAAATGGTAGTTAGACAGAACAAGCACATAAAATGTTTTAACAAAGTATAATATATAGATGCTACATAGTACATCTATTTCTGTTCTTTAGGTTCTGTACCTTTTAATCTTTTATTTTACCAACGTTATGTATGTCTAAAGAATATGACAATAATAGCATCATTTTTAATGAAGTTTTTTTTTATCACAATTTTTTTAATAAAGTTAAAAGCAATGCAATTAGTTCAGCTATCTAGCATATTTAATACCTTAAAGAGCATTATGTTTATCAAAAGAATCTGCTCAAAATCATAATTCATTGATCATACCTGAGGTAGTAAGTTGGGGATAGAAATAAGAAGTTTGTTCTTGTTTACATTCAGAAAATCAAGAGTTGCAGCTGCGACAACAGGATCTGCAAACTCACTGTAACCAAAATAAGAATAGTGCTAAGAGTAAAATTCAAGAAAAAACAGAAAGTGCAACTTTGTAAAATACTAAAATGCATACTGACATAAGAGTATAGGCAAGATAAAGTGAATGTGAGAAAAGAAGGCTCGCATAGATTGGCATTACAGCAAACAGATTAACTAATGATCCATCGATAGGATTATGCTTAAATTCATAAAGTTCATACAGCAAATACATAATTATGATTCATTTTATCCAGTCAAGATCATTGGTTTTTAACAAAAGAAAGATCTTTTCAAAATAACTAAACAAATCAAATAAATATAGTGGCTAACAACCTAACTTATACAACAACCAAGAAAAATATATATTGATCACAAAAAAATACTATGTATCGTTACCAACTCAAACAAGAACGGAAAAACGTCCTCAGACTAGGATCAGCATCATGCAGAACCACCTCTCCAAAATCAAGGAAAAATTGAAGAATGGCCTGATCAATAATCCAAAAGAACAAAAAAGAAGAAAGAAATGTAAACAGTACAACTAAACTACAATGCTAGTTTAAATATAAAAACACTTTGACTAGGTACATCTAATCAATGAAGAAATATTTGAATTTTGAGCCATATCATCTAATCAGCTTTTGAAGACTTAACATTAAAAATTTAGCCATTTTCAACCAAAATTCATCACTTTCACCAACAAAAAAATATATCATTTTACTTCCCCATCGACACTTAACTTAGAAAAAGGGGGGAAAACATTTAAAATTTTCCCATTTTCGACCAATTAAACATTTTTCTTTATACCATTTACTTCAAACGGGAAATTATTTCAAACATCAGTATAAGCTAAGTCACTAACAAATCGAAATCCATTACCTGATTAAACCCGTAAACAAGAGCCAATTAAAGCAATAATTACTGTATCAAAAGATGAAGAAGAAATAATTACACTTTAAATGAGGTTCAGTCAAAATTCCACTGGCAATACTTAACTAGTTCTAAATTTTTCCATAATTCAAATGAAAATCAGGCAGATATAATTGGAAAGAATTCGAACTTACCAGTTAGAGAATTCCGGTGGGAGAACTAGATTGAGCTTGGGAAACAGTGACTCGTTGGAAAAGCTTGTTGATACGAGGATAAACCCTAGCGACCAAGTCGTCGGAGTATTTCTCTTCTTGTCTACAGAAATCGCAGAGTTTCTTCACGGCATGAAGAAGAGAAGGATCGGAGGCTGGGTCGTCGGCAAAACTAGAGTCTCTTGCGCTGTTCGATACTGTTCGCAGATAGAAATCCCAATCTGTAACTACAGCAAATCTGAATGCTCAAAAGATTCGATTGAAGAATGGAAAAATAAGAAAAGATAACAGAAATGAGAGAAAGACTGAAATATCTCTGCTAGAGATCCCCAAAGTTCAGTCGAAAACAAGCATAATGAAAGATAGGGTTTCGGGCATGCCTTAAAGGCCTAGAGGATTAAACGACATCGTATCCTCCTAGGTCTTTTAACACAACGCACCGTTTCATTAAACTTAACAACAACTTAAAATAAAACTCAACGGCTATAACTAAAAATTAAAACAGCAACGGCTACTGCTGGGAAGATCCTTTGCAAACGCCCTTCCTTCAAGAACATCCTTGTCCTCAAGGATAATCAGGAAATTGCAACTGGAGCTGATGAAGAGATTCCCAGGTGGCATCCTCTGGAAATGCATTTGTCCATTCAACCAGAACTTCAGTGATAGCTCGGCCTCCTCTCTTCCCAATTCTTCTATCCACAATCCTCAAAGGCTCCTTGCTAATTTCTCCATCAGAGTTGATGACAGGCAATTCTGATTGGAAGTTGTCACTTCCAATATGTTTCTTCAGCTGGGAAATATGAAACACGGGATGGACTCTTGAATCTCTTGGCAGTTGTAACTTATAGGCAACCATTCCAACCTTACCAATAATAGGAAATGGACCAAACCATTTGGGGGCCAGTTTTTGATTTGCCCTATGCTTCACCGTTTGTTGCCTGTAGGGCTGCAATTTCAGATACACTAAATCACCAATCTGATACTCACAATCAGTCCTCCTCTTGTCAGATTGCTGCTTCATTTTTGTTTGGGCCCGCTGCAAATAAAATTTCAGCATCTTCAATGCAGCATCTCTGTGTTGCAGGCTCCTATCTACTGATGCAACAGGGGACTCTCCTGCAGTATAAGGCAAGTGATCTACTGATGGTTGACCATAAAGAGCCTGGTAAGGTGTTGTTTGAATAGCTGAATGGAACGACGTGTTGTACCACCATTCTGCCAAGTGTAGCCAATTCCCCCACTACTTTGGCTTTTCTCCAGTCATGCACCTCAAATAAGTCTCCAAACACTGATTCAACTTTTCAGTTTGCCCATCAGTTTGGGGATGATAGGCTGTGGATGGATTGATCTTCACCCCTAACTTCCCAAACAGCTCCTGCCAAAACAAACTCATGAAAATCTTGTCCCTATCACATATAATGTTTCCTGGTAAACCATGGAGCCTGAAGATGTTCTCCATAAATATCTGAGCCACTTCCTTTGCAGTGAAAGGGTGAGACAATGCAATAAAGTGCCCATATTTTGTCAAACGGTCCACAACCACCAGAATTGCATCCTTCTTTCTCGACCTTGGCAACCCTTCAATAAAATCCATGCTAATGGATGACCAAGCTGATTCTGGAATTGGCAGAGGTTGTAGAAGACCTCTAGGGTGTATCAGATCAGCTTTGTTCCTTTGGCAAGTGGGGCATTCTCTGACCATTCTCTTTACCTCCCTTCTCATTCCTTTCCAATACACCAATGCAGCAATCTTCTTGATTGTGGAGTGGGCACCAGAGTGACCTCCTGTTGGGCTTGAATGGAAGAATTCCAACAGCTCTTTCCTTAGCTCAATGTCCTCCCCTACAACCAATTTTCCCTTCCTCTTCAACTGTCTCCCATTCCATATGTATTTAGAATGTTTTCCAGTACCCCCTTGGAGCTCCTTGATGATCTTCTTGAGCTTCTCATCTTCTTCCCATGTTTTTGCCACTCTTTTAAAGAAATCAGTAGAGACACTACTAACTGCCATGTTTTGCAATTGAGCCACCCTTGGTCTCCTTGAGAGTGCATCAGCCACAATATTGTTAATTCCCTTTTTGTAACACACCTCAAAATCATATCCCATCATTTTTATGACCCACTTTTGCTGTGCTGGAGTCACAGCTTGATTTTCAGTAAGGAATCTCAAACTCTTGTGGTCTGTTCTAATCTTGAAGTGTCTTCCAATAAGGTAATTTGACCACTTCTTAACTGCTACTAGGGCAGCCAACATCTCATTTTTATACACAGAAAGGGCCTGATGTCTCAATCCAAGTCCCTTGCTGAAGAAAGCCAAAGGTTTGCCACCTTGAGTCAACACTGCACCAATACCCAGGTCTGATGCATCAGTTTCCACAATGAATTCTTTTTCCCAATCGGGCAAGGCCAGTGTAGGAGCAGAACAAACAGCTTTCTTCAATTCCTTGAATGCTTCCTCCTCTACCTGAGTCCACTTCCACCCTCCTTTCTTCAAGAGATTAGTGAGAGGCCTAGCAATCCATCCATACTGTTTTATAAACTTTCTATAGTAGCCTGAAAGGCCTAGAAACCCTCTTAGCTCCTTGACTGAACTAGGTGCAGGCCACTCCAGTATACACTGAATTTTACTGTGATCCATTGATAACACTCCACCAGAAATTACATAGCCTAAATAGTCCATTTCAGTGGCCCCAAAGCTACATTTACTTTGTTTAGCAAATAGTTTGTGTTCTCTCAACAACTTCAACACCTCCTCTAGGTCCTTCAAATGAGATGTCCAGTTTTCAGAATAGACAAGGATGTCATCGAAAAAGACCAGCACTGACTTCCTTAACAACCCTTTGAAAACTTTATTCATGAGCCCTTGAAAAGTTGCAGGGGCATTAGTGAGTCCAAAAGGCATGACAAGGAACTCATAATGCCCCTCATGAGTTCTGAATGCCGTTTTATGAATGTCAGGTCCTCACATCCTTATCTGGTGGTACCCTGACCTAAGATCCAACTTAGAAAAGACCTTAGCCTTGCCCAGTTCATCCAGCAGCTCTTCAATAACAGGCATAGGGAATTTATCCTTGACTGTGATTTGGTTCAACCTCCTGTAGTCAATGCACATTCTCCATGAATCATCATTTTTCCTAACCATTACTATAGGAGAAGAAAAGACACTTGTACTGTCCCTAATCACCCCTGCTTGCAGCATTTCAGCTATCATCTTCTCAATAACATCCTTCTGGGCACTAGGGTATCTGTAGGGCTTGACTTTGATGACAGCACTCTCATCCATCAAGGGTATTCTGTGATCTTGAGCTCTCACTGGAGGTAGTGACTTAGGCTCCTCAAAGACATCCACAAACTTGCTCAACAACTGTTGCATCTTCTGATCCCCTTTCTCAATCACTCCTTTCATCTCCAATCTGGTATTCAGGGTCATCAGGGATATACTGCAGGGGCTATTAGTGCTTCTAATCATCTTAGCACAATCTTTGGCTTCCATCCATTGGAAGGTTTTCAGGGTGCATCCCTTCAATTCTACCCTTCTATCCCCTTGCAGAAATTCCATTCTTTGAGTCCCAAAGTCCCATTTTATAGGCCCCAGTTGAGAAAACCACTGTACCCCCAAAACTACATCACAATTCCTCAAAGTAAGCACTAAGAAATCTGTCTTGAAGCTATATCCTTGTGATTCCCATTCCACCTTCAAACACTCCCCTAGAGTTTCCATTGAATTACCATCTGCAACTGCCACTTTCAACTGTTTCCTTTTATTTACCAGCAGTCCCAACTTCTTAACTAGGGCCAAACTAATGAAGTTATGGGTACTCCCTGTATCTAGCAAAGCCACACAGTCCACACTGTCAATTCTGATGGCCAGTTTCATCGTTTCCCACTGATCTGCACCCCACATGGCCTGCAGTGACAAAATTGGTGAATCCAATACAGGTCCTTCTGTTGCTCCCAAATCCCCATGATCTTCACAATCGAGGAACTCTTCCTGATCTCCTTCTTCTTCAATACCTTCCACCAAAATCTGATACAACTGTGATCTTTGACATTTGTGTCCTGGAGTATACTTTGCAGCACACCAGAAGCAAAGTCCTTTACGGCGTCTCTCTTCAATTTCAGCTGAAGATAAAGACTTTCCCACTCCTCTCGATGCCCCATTACCAGGCCCCTTGGGGTGTACAGGGCTCAACGCTTTTGGAGTTGTGTTCCTAGATGCCACAGATGGAGCCGATGAATTTACACCACTAACAGAGCCCTTAAATCCAACTATCGTTGGCCTAGGGGGTATTGAAATAGTTGACGGGGCAGCCCTACTGTAATTCGAAAACGACCGTCTCGAACCAGGGTAAAACATATTTTCCAAATGTTTAGCCATTTGGAAAGCTTCAGACAGGGACGCAGGATGTAGTAATTGAACATACTGGCTAATTTCAACCCGCAAATGTGCTTTAAAAAGACTTAACACATAATCATCGGGAAGATTTACCTGGTTCAACAGATCGATGAAGTCCTCATAGTACCGTTCCACTGAATCTGTCTGCCTCAACCCCACAAGCTCAGAAAAGGGATCTTCAAATCCTCCAGGAGCAAATCTCTCCTTCATTCGAAGCAAGTATTGACTTCATGACAACTGATTCATCTCTGTGTTATGTTTGGTTGCGAAGTGATGCCATTGCAGAGCCTTCCCCTCCAAGTGGAGCATTACTGTCCTGACTTTCACATTATCGGGAGTGCGTTCAGCTTCAAAATACTGTTCGACCTTGCAAAGCCATCCTCTGAAGTCCGTGCCATCAAATCTGGGACACATCAACTTGTAAGCTAGATTTCCCGTATATTGCTGGTCATCAGTGGGTTCCTTGGGCGTTTCCTCCTCTCTCACTGGCGGTTCCGTCTCCGTCTCCCCCGCCGCAGTACCCGTGGAAGTCGAAGAGCTGGGACCCGTCCCCGTCGGAGTAGTGTTCATTGAGTTCACTACCTTCCCAATGGAATCATCGAGAAGTTTTTTGAAATCCACCATCAGCTGGACCTTGAACTCCGCAAGCCGTGTCTCCATCTTCTCATCCAGTTTTGAGATTTCCGATTGAAGCCGTTCTGACTCCGCTTGCCAAGTAGCTGCCTGACCTGCTTGCTGCCGTGTTTCCACCATAACCTCAGATCGATTGTAGCTCTGATACCTTTGTAACTACAGCAAATCTGAATGCTCAAAAGATTCGATTGAAGAATGGAAAAATAAGAAAAGATAACAGAAATGAGAGAAAGACTGGAATATCTCTGCTAGAGATCCCCAAAGTTCAGCCGAAAACAAGCATAATGAAAGATAGGGTTTCGGGCATGCCTTAAAGGCCTAGAGGATTAAACGACATCGTATCCTCCTAGGTCTTTTAACACAACGCACCGTTTCATTAAACTTAACAACAACTTAAAATAAAACTCAACGGCTATAACTAAAAATTAAAACAGCAACGGCTACTGCTGGGAAGATCCTTTGCACAATCTCTTTCTCGATCGCTCATTTTTCCGTTCTGTTCGAACGAAAGTTCCGGCGACGGCTTTTTTCTCTCGAGACGATGACGATAGCCCTCAAAACGGTGTGTTTTATATTTCGTTAATTACCAAATGACCCCGTTTGTTTTCAAATTGATTTAAAAACATATATGTATATGCTACCAAATTGCAATGTTGGAGCCAATATAGTACTAATTTGCCTCAAGATTTTACGAATTTGAGTTCGAACATCAAAATGTACTACCAAAATGATCAAATACCCAAAATATCAAATTTTGTTGAGAATATTTTAAAATTTTTAAAATTGAATTGGACTCTAGTCTCTAGATAAATTATAAATTAGTTAGTCAAAAGAGATATCATTAAGAATTGATTCTCATATTATTTAGCATCTTTTGACAATAAATGAGCCAACCAATCATCATATGGTTCAGATATTGATATCCGACCTGACATAAATGTTCAATCTACTAGCTTTATTTATACTATATAACGGTCACTATTACTATCACATTGACCATCATACATTGTGAGAATGATTGATTGAATATTTTAGACATGTCGTGGATATCGTCTCTGAATTTTAGGATGGTTAGTTGGAGGGCTCCTTCAATGTTGAAATATACTAAGTAATATAAGAATTAATTTTCAATGATGCCTCTCTTAGTTAACTGACTTGCGATTCTATCTATAGTCCAACCTAATTTTAGAATTCCTGAACAAAATTTGATGTTTTGGTTATCATTGGAACATGCAAAAAATCATATCACCAATGACTCTAATGTGGACTTCATCAATACAACACATTTGGTTCTAGGTGAATTAGGCCAAGACTGAGGCCACCATGGTGAATGTTGTAGAAACATTCGTTATTATGACTCTTGAACTGGCTGTTCTGGCTTTGACAAAGTTCATAAATACTAAAATTTTGTGCATAACAGTTTCAGCAAGGTTGATATTGTGTCTAAATCAGTCTATTTCTTGTATCCAGCAACTTCACCAGATAGAGGTGGCTTTCGATTTCAAACTGTTAGAAAAATGATATAGTACATGGACATTTTAGAGCTTGAATTTGAGTAGATTTTATTAGTCAAATTAATTGGGACTAAGTGGATAATTAATCTACTACAAGAGTAAATGAAATATGTATATTTACATGCTCAAAATGTTCAATAGGTGAATGAAAAATTGTTGCTCAAAATAACACCCATGATGTTGAAAAAAATGAGATGGAAAGTAAAATGTCCCAAACTTGTTGGGAACATAGATTTGGAAAGCTCTATATGTAGAAGCTTTTCAATTTTCATGTTATTGTTGGAAACAAGATAAAGGCTTGGACTAGATATTTTGGGCTAGTTATAGTTTAATTATATAAAAATTAAGGATGAGCCTTGAACTAGATATTTTGGATTTCAAAATAATAGTTTTTTCTTTTTTTCTGAACTATAAAATTAACCCACGATTTTTATGGAGTTACAGACCCTAATTTTGTGATAATTACCATTTTAATTTCTGAAAATTATAACTCTTCAGAAATTAAAGTAGCAGATTAATTATGTAATTAATCATGTCCCCTACTTGAACACTATAAAAGGAGGCATCCTCTTTTTATCTAAAACACACCATGAAAACCCTTTAGCCAGATTGTTAATAGTGTTATGCTTCTGTAAAGTTCGTCGTTGCAGTCAAGATTGCATTGCTACTTTGGCTGTATTCTACCGTTGTATCCTGGGAGATAGATGTTCTATAATAACTCCAGCATTAGGAGGGGACGAATCTGTTTTAAGAACATGTGATAGCACAGGCCTCGGTCTAAATTTTTTGATCAGTTACTGATTTTTCCTTTGATTTTTATTATCTTTGAATTTTCGGTTTATTTTAATTTCATTTACAGAAATTGTTTTTAATATATATTTTTTTGTTGTTTCTCTTTTTTAACTTGCTTCGTTTGTTATCTATTACAAACTTGACCACATGTACGAACCTCGATCTACCGATAAATGGGACCGGACATATGCTTTGATTGATGAAGACTCGAACATCAATCTCCCGATTCTTTGGGATGTAGTGAGGTTTCCAGGGAACAGTAAATCCCTTCGGATGAGCTTCATGCTTAGACCAGCAGCCCTGGTAGGAGCAGAAGAAGTTTCATGCTTCATCTGGTTTGCTATTTTGACAGTGAGTTTAAACATGCCTAATTAAGCACTATATGTACTGCATGTATGCATTGCTTCCTATACAACTCTCCAGTCTCCACCTTTTCTTTGTTTATCATCTTCTCTGCTTCCCAATATCTCTCTATCTACAGTCGTTGTAAATAGAAGGTGACACCATTATGGGAAAAAAACAAACTCGGAAATCTTCCCAATGATAGCCATGGAAATATGTAGAATCATAGAGAATTTTCAAAGTCTACACCATGCACATGTTGTAACTGATATCTGATCTTCTCTTGTGACTAGGTATATCTTTATTCAACTTTTCTCTTAAAAATTCCAAAAATTATATTAAAATAAAATTAATAAAACAAAAATAAAAATAAATCCTAAATTTTCAAATATTCCCAAAACAGTCCACAAATCCCTAAATTCCCAAATCCGACCACTCCCACCAGTGGCAGTCGCGTTGCCAGGGACAAAATGAAGCGCCCTCCCCTAGCCAAACAACCCACATGCCGTTTGTCACCCCTCCTGCCGTCGTTCGCCGTGAATTGTTCGAAAGAACCATTCGACAATTTCGTCGATTCGCACAACGTCAGTCAATTTTCGGCGACTGGATGGTGGGAGAAATGGTTGTGATGTCCCGACGACCGATATGGTGGGCGGCGGCAGCCGGCATGGCAATAGGTGGCAAAATCGGCCCAAATTGGGATTTAGGTTTTTGGGGTTTAGGGATTTTGGAATTTGTGGATGTTTTGTAAAATCTGGAAATTTTAGAGATTTTTTGAAAATTAATTAATTTTATTTATTTATAATATAATTTTGGATTTTTCTGGAGGTGACACATGACATTTAACTGTGAAAATTAACGATAAACCTAAAATGAGTAACAATAAAACTTGAAGTCTCAATTTGACCCGAAAATTGTTTGGGTACTTAATTGGAAAAAAAGCATAATTGGAGTACTTATTTGAAGGTTAAGCCGAAAAAATACAATCGAATATTAATGAAAAATACCTTAATAAAAAAAAGGTGTGGCAGTTCACATGATGTGAAACCAAAGTGTTTATTGGGTTTTATGTTTTCCAACCACTCAGAAAAGAACAGTTTTTGACTGATCTTTCAGAGCTTATCGAACTTTCTCTGTATTTGTTTCCCAACGATTTTGATTCTACTTCTCGTTTTAAGCATCAAATAAAACCTTTTCTAAAATCCCAAAAACGAAAAGAAACTTCTTTTTTCCCAAGAAATACGTTTGTGTAATCGTTGATTACTACGTATTTTTGTGATTCCCGCCGTCCTTGTTTCCAAAGTTTTAATTTTTATTTGTCTTTTCTTGATCCTTGCTCAAGTTTTAACTTTTAGGAAATACCCTTTTGAGTTTTGATTAGAAATCGGTCCCTCAAAACTACCCTCTTCGAGTTTTGATTAGAAAATTTGAAGAAAAAAAATGAGTTTTACCATCAAGCAATCTGCTTTAACTACATGCACTGATGTCTCAAATTATGTTGTTCATAGAAGACCATCTTCTCCAATTTGCAGACATTCCTTTTCTCAATCTCTGAATCTTCAAAACAACCTTAAAAGAACCAATCTTTCAGTGTCGAAACCATTGCATATCTCATCTATTGAGAACAAAAAAACATTGTTCAAATGCAAGGCATATGAAGCTGACAAGTGAGAGAAAAGGTTATTGATTCCGGTGAGTTTCTTTCCCCCTCTTTTGTTTGGTTGCTGAGAAAGTGAGAGAAAAAGATTGGGCTTTTGTTTTTTTAGGTTTTGATGTTATTGTTGTAGGATCATGTTTTTTTATGTTGTTTTGGAGTTTGGACTGTTTTGGAGGGAAAAGGTTAGAACTTAGAATTGCAGAAATTAAAGGTTGTCTGGTTGCTGAGAAAATGAAGGAAATGAAAAGGGACATTAAAGTTTGGTATTATGCAACTTATCTTATAATTACAATATTAATGGATTCCATAGGTTGCTGTGGCACATACAATTGGACATGTAGCTGCAACTGTGAGTATGTCTAAAGTTGCTGTTTCATTCACTCACATTATCAAAAGTGGTGAACCTGCTTTCAGTGTCTTGGTTTCAAGGTTCTTGCTTGGAGAGACCTTCCCTATCTCGGTTTACCTGTCCCTTATTCCGATCATTGGCGGTTGCGCTCTTTCCGCTTTAACCGAACTCAACTTCAATATGACTGGTAAAGCATCATAATCTCTGTTACTTTTATAGGAGTTTTGTAAGACAAACTACTCTAATTGTGTGTTTATATAGGTGGATGTTCCATTATTTGGTGCTGAGCCTGAGAGCACAATCTTTTTTTACAAAATCGTTGTAACCTCGGTTTTCTTAACAACCAAACCTAAGAATGCTCAATATATGATTTTCATTTTCGGATGTGTTACCATGTTTGTGTGTTTATTCTTAGCTGGTAATTCGGTTTTGGATTTTTATGTTGCTTGAGGGTCCTGACTGGCATTGAGATTACAATTTTAATCAACTTTCCATGTTTACAGGTTTTATGGGAGCTATGATATCGAATTTGGCATTTGTCCTCCGTAACATATTCTCGAAGAAGGGCATGAAGGGGAAATCCGTTAGCGGGATGAACTACTATGCCTGTCTATCTTTGATGTCGCTTGTAATTCTCACACCATTTGCAATTGCTGTAGAGGGACCGCAGATGTGGGCGGCGGGATGGGAAACGGCCTTATCTCAAATTGGACCACAGTTTATCTGGTAATAACATAAAGTACTAAGTTGTAGTTCCTTGTTCTGTTTCCTTTCGCTTACTATTGTCTGGATTTATTTGTTCGACTCCGCTAGATGCCTTGCATGCATTAGATACTCCATCACCTGAACGACTTTGTAAGTGAATATGGATATATTCTATATTCAATCTGAACCACAAATAGATGATGGAATGCCATCTGAAAAGTCTCTATCTATGCCCATGTGGATCGAGAATTTGATGCTCCTTTTCAAGAGCTGATGCAATTGGACGATTTATTCATCGAGTTTGATTATTCTTCAGCAAATGTATGCATCAGCCACGTATATTCAGTTAGGCTCGTACAACATACAGCTTAGATGCGACCATTATCATCTTGAAGGTCTTCTGTGCTTCTCGAGTTTACCGTATTGCAATGTTTAGAATGTTGTCATGAAAATTAAAAACCATATCTTGCTTTTCTTCTATGAACTTTGAATCATTAGATACTATTTTTCGACAAGATGTAACGATTCATGATGTTTTTTATTCTTTTCGTTCGTTAACATGATTTTGTGGATTTTATCGTATTTTGATAGGTGGGTAGCAGCCCAAAGTATTTTCTATCATCTCTACAACCAGGTCTCATACATGTCCCTCGACGAGATCTCTCCCTTGACATTTAGCGTTGGCAACACCATGAAACGTATATCGGTTATAGTCTCTTCCATCATCATCTTCCACACGCCTGTCCAGCCTGTCAATGCTCTTGGAGCCGCCATTGCTATCCTCGGAACCTTCTTGTATTCTCAGGTGAGTGATGACGTAACTAAGAACTAGGCAACAGCTTTTATGTTCTAAAAACACCGTCGTGTTTGTTGTCTTTGATCTGCTTGTGGACTGTCTTTAAACACATACTTAGTGCCTCCTACGATATTTCGTTTCTTAGATGCATCTAATCTTGCGGTAATTGAAAATATAAATCCACAGATGCCAATACGAAGTCGATAACTTCGGCATTTGAATGCACCAGTTAAACTATATGTACCAGTTTCGACCTAACCATAGGGGCATCTAACAAGAACCAGTTTATTCTTTATGCAGGCTACTATAATTATGAATCTGCAAGAATGATTGATTTCCATTATACTTAAACCATGTTTGTTCAATCACTCTTGCAGGCAAAAGCTTGAAAGAAAACCAGGGGTTCGAGAATTTTGATTCATCGTGCAACACAGGCGACGAAAGACGAAACATCTGGAAAATTTTAGCTCAGATGAGCTTCTCTAAATTGCTGTTTTAGGATTTTTGATGAATGCTGGGATTTGGTTGGATAAAAACAGTCAAATTGTAGATATCTTACAATAATGATGATTATAAACAGTCATGCTGGTTAAAGAAGTTAATAAGAGCTCAAGTGTTGCTTCAGTTGAAAAAGGGCACAAGGAAACTGCAGATATCAATCTCACAAAATGCAATTTTTGCATGACTTTAATAACACACCATGATCTTTCCAAAAAATGAATAAATGATCCACAACTCCATTATAATAAAAGGGTGAATTATATAAACGGGTCATTGTGTTTCAAAAAGTTACAAACAGGTCATTTTGTTTATCGATTGTGTTTGCTATAATAGATTAACTCAGTGACTCGTTTGTAATTATTTGAAATTCAGCGACCCATTTGTAATCTTACTAATAATCGAATAACTGCAGTTAGGAGTGAATGTTCGATCGAGTTGAATTGAGTGGAAAAATTCGATTTATCTAAATTGATGAGTACTATTTTATCATTCAAATTTTATTTGATTTTTTGATCGATTCGAATAAACTTGTTTGAGTGTCTGTTCTCTAATACTTTGTAGCTATAACATAATAAATTTGGGTGGTTTTGTTGTTTATCTATTCTCTAATACTTTGTAGCTATAACATAATAAATTTTGGACCCATATCCCCTTTATGAAACCTATAATTTAATCTCATTTTCATATTCTTTTCTCTTTGCCAAACATTTCCTATTCTTTAATTTGCTTGAAACCCATATGGAATTATTCCATCTCCACTCATCACCATCATTTCCCCATATATATAACATTGAAGAACCCTTTGCAAAGCGGATTCTCCTTTATGTTTTCTTTATTTGCACCGACTCGTGTCGTACATCTGATTTTGATAGGTGAGTCTCTCAGCATGAATTTTCTGCTTACACAAGGTCTTGAACCGAGACATGCTTAAGTAATACCAAGGTGCTTACTACTTGGACAGACACATTGGTTCATATTGGATAACTTTGATTTTGGTCCCTCACTATACTAAAATCATTCGAATTTAGTTCAACATATTTTGGTCATCTACTTTTATAATTTAATTAATTAATTTGAATAGTTAACGCTGTTAATTATTCTGATTAATATGTTAATATAGGTAAGTATTTTAATCGTAATACTTAACAATATTAATTATTAGGACTAATTTATAAAATTACAAAAATAGATAGATCAAGTTATACTAAATTAAAGTAATATGACCTAACCAAATTTGAGCATAGTAAATGGACTAAAACTATAATTTGACTTGTGAAATTAGAATAAAGGAAAAAGAAGGTAACATTGAAATTTGAATATGATACAAGGAAAAGCAAAGGCAATGAGAAGATATGGACCAAACAATGAAAAGACCAAAGTTTGGTGGTTGTGGGGTCAATTTGATGCTAAGAATTGGAGAAACCTTGTTTATTATTATTTTTCTCTTTTACTTTCCATATCAACTATGTACATAAAAATCAGTGAAGAAAAAAAAACAAAAAAAAGGATAAAAACAACTTTTGATCCCTGAACTTAGCAATTTTTCCAATTTGATCCTTAAATTTTCTCTATTCACATTAGTCCATGAGTTAAAATTTTTAATCTTTCTGATGATGCGGCACTCTTAGAATATGCAATATAACATTATCTAAGAGTGTTACATCATCATAAAGATTAAGAACAAGAGACGTTGAATCCATGTACTAACATGAATAAAAAAATTCAGAAAACTAAAAGTCGTTTTATCCTTAAAAAAACACGGGTATTAGAAGTCGATAATGGGTTCTCCAATGGTCAAGTTTCTCTCAACCGTCCATGGCAAGTTAAAGAGTTTAGCCATGATGAACTTGAAGATCTTGTTCACATTGATGTTATGTTTAGCACTTGAGAAGAAAAGGGTTGCCTTCATTGCCTTGGCATATGCTCTTGCCTGTTCCAATTTCAACTTTGGTCAAGTATATTGCTTTAAAAATTACCCCAAAAAATAATAAAAATAAATAAAGCTTCCATTTTTAAGAACATTAGTATCAAATTGGTTTATTACCTAAAAGGAAGTTTCTTTGTCCAAAGTAATCAAATTCCAAATTCCCTACTTTTAAATCAACAAGTGGACCCCTTTCTTGTGTTTTGATCTTTAAACACGGTTTGAGAAAGATGGGGAAATGTTTGTCACAATTGTCAAATGGCTGACAGATTTGACAAAGCAAGACTCCACCATGACAACAACTCCTCTAATTCAAATGCGTCACTTTTAAGACAAATGGCACGTTAACATGTTATCTTAGGAGATTCAGGTTCGAGCATTTGTGTGCGTAAAGTGTGTGTGCATTATCAAAGGATTAAAAAAAAATATGAACATATACTACCATGTAATATATTCGTTTCTGATCCTGCCGAATACGAGAATGACACGAATTCGAAGGGAAGTTGTGTACCTGAGTCACAATTGTCCATTGCAAATCTGGGGGAAGCTTAACAAATTCATCAAATTTTGTTCCTATTAATATTGGAATTGCTGTCTGCAAAAAACATATTAAAATAGAACACTTGAGAACCTGGTAAACTGATGTAAGAACACAGGCATAAACATCAGGAATCTTAATGGTTCCACTCCATAAAATTCTTTACTGAATACAGAGACAACCTATTAATTGGAGCACTAATTTTATGGGCCTAGTACTGAAAGCTTCACATCAATACTCTTTATTATTTGTAAGTAAAGCTTGAAAATTTGACACCAATCTAATGATATCCTCATTAATTTCATCCATTCCTATCACAAGACAACAATTTCTTTCTTAAATGAACAAATTATTGATGTATTAGCAGTCAATAATTGTATTAAAGCTGCAATTAATCACACATCAACAACTTTATTGCAGTTTCAAAAATCTAAACACTTTATTTGTAGAATTACAGATATTGAAAATCCAAAACCGACAGATTAAGCTGATTTTAGTACCTGATTCCATTTCCTTGCTTGACTATACCATCCAACAACACTGCAGAATCCAACAAAAAACTTTCAAATATCAGAAAAATATATCATCAATTTGCATTTGCAGGGCTTATTTCCAGTTAAAAAAACAGGTTTTTAAGCTAACCTGTTAAGGGTGCATCGGCTAGTTAGATCAAACATAAACAAAATTGCTACTGAATCTTTACAAGCAATTGGAAGATGATCAAGAGAGTTACTGTCACCTGCAATGAAAAGAATCACAAAGAAAACAATGAGAAAAAAAGAGAAGATTGAACCAGTAGAAAAGAGGATAATATTCATCTTAGGAGACTCGAGTTCAAGTATGTGTGTGACTTGTAAAAGGTTAAGAAAAAGTATGAACAGATACTATCGTGTAATCACACCGGTATAGTAAAAAAATATCGGTTTTGCAGCGAAAGAAGAAAGATTTACCTCCTACATCCCATATGCTGAAAGCAATCCTAGCACCTTGAACAAATAATGTTTTGTTTACTAAATTTAATCCGCACATTTCTAAGCTTCTCTCTTGTTCATCCCCAACATATTTGATCTTCCAAAAAGAAAAACAAAATGGTTAGTTAATTCCATTAAAAAAAACTACTTATTATTCTAAGCGGATTTTCATCAAACACGAAAGAAACCAAAAAAAATCATGCTTTCTTACCAGAAAACTCGTTTTCCCAATCTGACAGTCACCTAACAAACTGATCTTCAAACAAACCAAATCCGAATCCGTCTCGTACCCGTCGTCCGCTAACGCCTCGTCTTCGTCGTCGTCGTCTCCGATAACCACCACCCCTTCCACCGGAGAAGAATCCCGGCAAGTCAACTTCCTATAGTGAACGGGTCGTCTTCCTATAGAACAAACAAGAATCCTATCCCAAATGAACCTAAAAAACCTTCGAAAAATCGATACCCTTCCTAGTATACTCCATTTAATGTTAACATGAACAATTTTCCGGCAAAGTTGTGTCATTTTTTTTGCTTCATGAATGATTTCGGACATGGAAATAGAAGATTGGCCGTTGTTTCGACATAGTATTTTTCAGCTTTATGCTTTGAAAGAGCTTTAGTATATTTGTAATGTAATAGGGGATAGCGGTTGACCGGTATTTTTATTTTTATACCCAAATAGTCCAAAATGCCGGCTTCTTGGAGTTTACGTACGGTGGGTATTTGGGTCAATTTCGGTAAAGCAACAAAGGGACTAATATATAAAGACGATAAGGGTAATTTGGTTATTTTCTTTAAAAGGGTAATTTTGGGAAGATAATAATATTTTATTTTTATTTTTTTGAAGGGATAAACCTTTGTCTACATACACCAAGCACAAGAATCTTGTGATGTGTGTATTTTAGATAATAAAAGCAAGAATATTGTTTACTTTAATTGCATCACATGTCTTTAATTATGGTTTTTATTTTAAATTAGCCTTTAAACTTTTAAAAGTTTTAATCTTATCCTCAAACTATGATTGTCATTCTAAATTGATTATTAAACTTTTGAATATTTCAGTTTCATCCGCAAACTACAACTTTCATTCTAAATTGATATTTAAACTTTTGAGCGTTCAAATTTCATCTTCAAATTATCAATATATGCTAATGATAACTTATGTTAATAAAATCCTTATAAAAATTATTAATTGTCGTGTAAACATTTATTTGTATTAAGTAATACTATGTTGTGGTATAAATGATAGTTTGAGGGTGAAATTGAAACGTTCAAATGTTTAGAGATCAATTTAAAATAAGTCATAGTTTGAGAATGAAACCGAAACATTCAAAAGTTAAGGACCAATTTAAAATGAAAGTTAAAATTTTAAGAATGAAATTAAAATTTTTAAAAGTTTAGTACCTATATATAATGAAGATAATAGTTTAGAGAATTGTGATACAATTAACTAGATAGAAATTAAAGAAGCGTTGAGTTTTGCGTTTATGAAAGTACATAATTAAGCTTAGAGTTAACTATATCATTGACCACCGAACTAATTGGGATTTTTTATTTTGACTATTGAACTAACGAATTCTTCAATCAGACCGCCAAACTTATAAAATCAACATATTTTGACCACCGTTGTTAAAAACTTAACGGTGGAGTGTCGGAACTGCCACGTGGTAATTAATGGGAAAATTTTAAAATTACACATTTGGTCCCTGTTATTTACACATTGGGAGAAAAAATTCTTTAGGTACCAACTTGGAAGAATGTGTATAGTTTAGGTACCAAAGCTATATTTGAGCTTTTTTAATAGTCTAAAGGATATTACGTATCTGTTCGTAGATCTCTTAACCCTTTAACAAAGCGCATATACCATGTAGATAAAGTGATTTGAATTCGTGTCTTATAAGATGAACATCATCTGTTTTTTTACGGGAGCACTTATTGCGTTCATTTATCTATTAGCTTTAGATCAAAAAAATTAATATTATATGTAGTTGTTGGTAGGTTAAATGTGCAAATTAATTAAATTTATGGCATGATTAATGTCATACAAGAATCATAAAATTCTTTTTCTTTTGATGGGTTGATCAATTAAACCAAGTTTAAGCCTTTTGGAATAAAGCAAAAGCTTCAAACATTAACACAATGACATGTAAACCCCACTTTTTTGCTTTAGATTTTAATAGTAATATACTTATTTAATGTAAGGGTCCATTTTCTTATATATATATATATATATATATATATATATATTATTAACAAAGTCTAATAGTGGATAAACACCTAAAAAAATTGTTCTAAATTGGTACTTAAACTAGGCATCTTCTCCTAAGTTATACTCAAATAATTTTTACTTTTAAGTTGATATTTGAACTAGACACTTTTTTACAAGTTGATATAAAAATTTATACATTCTATCAATTTGGTCATATTTCAAAATAATTTAATAAATTTAATCCACCATATTTAAAAATCACATCAATTTATTTTTTTTCTTCTTCTAAAATATTTGATCTTCTCCTACAAATGTTATTTGATCACTTCCTAGTATTAAAAAAGTTTAACAATAACTTGTTGTTTAATGGTAGAATACATTTATCCCAATTCTGTTTTGATCCGTTAGTCTTGCTTGATTTGATAGTATTGCAAAAAAAAAATTAAATTGATAGATTTTATTAAATATAAAGGGTTAAATTTGTTAAATTATTTCCAAATAAAACCAAATTTATGGAATGTAAAAGTTTTAGGGACTAAATACGCTAATAAAAGTGTCAAAATAGTTGATGAAATTAAAGTTTGCGTACCAAACGAAAGTAAAAAAAAATTAAACGTCTACTCGAGAGAAAATGTCTAATTCAAATATCAACTTGAGAGTAAAACTTTTTAGGTATCAACTTAAAAGAAATGCTCTAGTTCAAGTACTAGGTATATATTTAAGCCTATACATTTCTTATTCAAATTTGTAATGATAGAAAAATAATAACAGGTTTTGTTTTCGAAAAAGTAAAATTAATAAATTAACAAAAATATTATTTAAAAAGGGGAAAAGATAGCTTTTGATTACTTAGGTTGTTAGCATTGATTCTTCATCTATAACCTACCTATTTACTTATTCTTCTCTTCCAACAAGAGATAATATTATTATTATATGTACCCACCTTTGGAAATATATTTTCTTTTCCATTTTTGTATGTTTTTTTTCATTTATGCCCTCGTTAGAATTGTTTAATAATATTTTCATCCTTTTCATGTATGTCTAGAATTAGAAGCATACTCCAATGGACCATGTTCCAACAACTATCTAGGTAGTTGACAAGAGCTAAAGGTTTACTCATAAGTATATTATAATATATATAAATTATTATAGCATGCACTGGCGGTTGAAAAAAAATAATTTAAGTGGTATTATATTAATAATATATGGTTTTCAGAGTTTAAAGTTTAGTGTTTTAAAATGTAAAATATGTAATAGTATTTTAATACTATTTTTAAAATTAAAATATTCCACTAACAATATATCAAATATTTTTATTAGACAAAAATATTATATTTTTAAGTTAGGATTCGAACCTGTATAAAATGAAGACAATATGAACAAATTTTAACTACATATTTCGAAACTTTCTATGTTTATCAAAAGAGGTGTTTGAATTTTTTGAGTATAAAAACTTTGGTAAGCGCATAGAAAAAAGGGATAATTATCTTGTAAACTGTACAAGTGTACATATATGTCTATTCTATTATTTTGTGTTGTTCATAGTATTTCCCATACTATATTATATATAATATCTGATATATGTTTTTCAATAGAATATTTGATGTCGAAATTGGTAGAAATTAGGGGTGAACAAATTTGGACTCAATTAAAAAAAGTTATTTTTTAACTCAAATCGAATCGTAATTTTATAAACTCGATTCAATTTTTTTAAATGAGTTATAAAATGATACTTAAATAACTATAATTTTTTTGTAATTAATGGGTCTGATATGTGTATATAACATATGAAAAGATATATATATATATATATATCGTATATGATTATAGAAAATTGTTTAAATTCAAACCAATTAGTATCATAACATTATAAATATTTACAATTAAATTTAAATAAAAACTCGAATAACTCGATAAAAATGTATTTACAATATATAGTTAAAATTGTGGGTATTTATTACTTGTTCCATTAAAAAAGTGGATATTTGAGCTTTCAAATATAACCTCATAAGATGCACAATAATCTAAAGTTTCGTTCAAGAATAATTTTGAAACGGAATTTTAGGTGAAAACGGTGAGGATGTTGGTTTGGGAAAAAAGTTAAAATTTTCAACGTTTCTAAAAGTTTAGTTTGGAAACCAAATCAAGTGCAAAAGCTGATTGAAACGACGAAATTTTTAAGTCGTTTGGTGTCGTTTTTCTGTTGGCAACCAAAGGCTGGTTTTAAAAACTTGTTCTAAAATATATATAAAAATGCTAATCAAACTTTGAAATCTACTTAATATATATATCTATATCTATATATATATATATATATATATATATATATATATATATATATATATATATATATATATATATATATCATCCATTTGGTAAAGAAATGATTGTCCTACTAATGGGAGGGACCATAGTTGACATCCAGACCAGAACCACCTAATTAACTAATATAAACTAATTTGTTTTCTAAACATAGTTTCATGGAGTTGGGTAAGACATGAAAAGCTATTACCAAACTATAACTATTAAACAATTCTTTAAAAAAAAGTAAAAATAAACAACGTTACCTTAAATCCTATACCATTCTATATTGGTTTTTTAATGACGGTTTTCGAACAAATTTTCTTAATCTAGATTTTTAAATATAATATTTAAATAATTCAAACCTCATTTTACATGTAAATTGAAGGATAATAAGTTCGTTCTAACCCACATCACTTAGATATTATAATGTCAATTGTATCCAACAGACTACGACTCAATTGATTATTCTTATTCTAAAATCTGGTTAAGGAAAATATTTAGTGATATTTTAACTGTATATGTATGGATTTATATCCTATACACGTCGGTGAAAAATAAAAGTTTCCACAAACGCATTAATTTTAAGGTTTATGGTCTTAGTTTAGGGTGTAGGGTTTAAGGGTTTAGGTGTAGGGGTTTATAATTTAGGGATGATGGTTAGAATTTAGGGTTTAGAGATTGGGGTTTTGTTTTTAGGATAATATGGTTATGATTTAGGTTTTAACTTATAAACCATGAATTATAACCCTAAACTATAAATTCTTATCACTATCCCTAAATTCTAAGCTCTTACACCTAAAAAACTCTTAAACCCTACAGCCTAAACTAAGACTCTAAACCCTAAAACTAAAGCGCTTGTGGAAACTTTTAATTTTCACTACCAGTGTATATGGTTAGGTTTACTTTTGTTTTCACTTTGGTTGTAACATTGCACATTTTATGTGTGTGTTTTTACAAATGTTTGTTGTTTGAGGGTTAAACTTAAGACACACATGTTCACACATGGAAAGATTGTAATCGTAAAGAAGAAAACTCACCATTTTAAAAGATGATTACTACAAGATAATAAATCTTTGACGAATGGAACCATAGATTTGATAGCAATAAGAACTTAAGCAATGCAACTCATTTATCATTATATCTGAGATTAGTCGACTAATAAAACCAAATATTTTTATAATAAAAAGATTTGATTATAAAATCAATATTTGAAAAATGATAAGAACAAGTTAATGTAAGAAAACTTGAAAAAGAATTACCACACGACTCGACTTGATTCGACTCGAAACTCCTAAATTATGTCTAAATTAGATAGACAAGAAGGCAATAGAGAGAAGATAAAGGCCAACAAGATATCAAAGTGGTGGTTAGTGGTTGACAATGACAAACCAGATGGGTGCCAAAACAGAGTGCATGTGAACCGACTGACGTGACTTGGGAACGGCCCATAATTTCTTGCTTTAACCTTCTTCACTTCACTCAAGTCATGCAATATATATATATTCTTAAAAATATAAAATGATTATCGAACTTTCAAAAATTATATAATGGTTATTAAACTTTAGTTCTTATTACAAAATAGTCACTGGGTCGTTAACTGTCGTTAATTGGGAGATGTGGCAGTTACGGAAATTTGTATAATAACATATTTAATCCTCAATATTTATACATTCAATCAATTTAGACATCAATAATGAGGGTTAAATTAGGAATAAATTGATTAAATGTGTCAATATGAAGGATTAAATGTTATATTATTCAAATTTCTGTAGATGTCACATCACCCAATTAACGACAGTTAACGACTCAGTGACCATTTTGTAACGAAAACTAAAGTTTAATGCCCATTATGTAACATTTGAAAGTTTGATGACTATTTTGTTTTTTAGAAATAATTTAGTGACCATTCGTGTACTTTATCCAAAATTTTAAATAATTACGAAAAAAAGAACTTACTTAATTGTTTTAATAAAACTACAAGCATAAACTTAAACCACTTAAAATCAAAATTGATTTCATATCAATTTCCCAGAAGAAAAAGAAATATCAAAGGGATCAATCATTATGATTTTTAATGCTCAACAACACATCAAGAAAAAAGAGTGTAAAGGGATAATGGATTCTTTTAAGTATTTGCATAAATAATAGAATGTTGTTTTGTGGGTATTTGTCAATGTCATTAACTAAATTAAGTTAATAATAATATATTCAATTAAATATAACAACAAAAATATAGATTAATGTTTAGTTACACAGTGCAAGAATTTAAAAAATTTATACTAATTTTAGATCATTTGATATTTTGATGAGTATAAACTGATAGATAAAATTAAAAATATATATATTTAAAAACAAATAATCTCAATAATAAATTTACGCTCATCAAATATTATATTAAATGATAGGAAGTTATCACCGACACTAATGGAAAAACTTTTTTGCACCTATGGATATGACTCAGATTTTCTATGCACCCCACTCACAAAGGGGAAATTAAAATAATTAAAATATGAAACAAAATGAAATATATATATATATATAATTACAGATATTTCAAAATCGAAACAATTTAAATCATTATTGTATCAACAAAAAATCATATATAATTTTTTAAAAATATATTTATGATACAACAAAAAAACAAAACAAGGAACAAACACATAAAATTGTAAATCTAATTTAAAAAATATCAAATTTGAACTAGTTATCAATTGGTTAATAAGATGAAATGTTAAATTCTTCGAATAAAATTAAAAGTTTAAATTTTAAAATTGTAAACGGATAAAATATTCGTAATATAATGAAATATCAATCCTCCATATCTATGGCTTCCATCTTTTATTGTTGGTGCAATCTTTTGATTAAATGATAATCTTAAGTTAAGCTAAGTCTAATTCTAATACAAAAATATATATTTTCAAGTTCCTATTCGAATCGAGTTGATCGAAGAATTCAAAACTTAAATAAATCTAATTAAATTAAATGTATTTTAAAAAATTATTCAATCATATGTTTAATTCATCGGTTTGAATATTTAATTATGTATGTAAATATTAATTAATGACACATTACCTAAGGAAAAAAGTTCTAGTTTTTTTTTAGCCCAATTTAATTGGATTCATTGTTTCAAACCCAGTTCTTCGTTTATAATCATTGCCCAGCCCGTTAGGAAATCCTATGTAGAAAACCCAAAACCCTTCTGGGAAATCTCTACATAAATGTTGTATCTTTATTAAATTTCTAGTTAATTAATATGTAAAAGAAAGAAAGAGAAATCATGGATTCTCATATTAATTTTACGAAAGAAGAGAAATTGAAGTCTCTTTTGGGCCAGCTTGAAGTAGAATGCGGTATTTTTGAAAGAATTGTTTACAAGAACAAGAACCAACATAGAAGGTCATCATATTTTCAGTATCTTTTAAAGGTTGGTTTTAATTTCTTCCTTTTGTAATTTTAAATCTTTCGGGTTTTAGTTTTCTGGGTTTTGTTGGCTGATGAAAAAGCTGAGAAAGCGAAATAGGAGGATGAAATTTATAGGAGTTTTGGTTTGTATATTTTCAGTTTGAGAAACTAGCTGTTTGGCTGCCGGGAAAGCTTTGAGGGGAAAAGAAAAAGACTTCAGAAATTAGAACTATTAGTTCTGAACCTTCCTATATGTTGTTTTATTTAACAAGGAACGAATTAAAACCCGTGTTTACTAGGAAATAATTTATGTAACCAGTTTAATGCTAGAGAATTATGTTAATTTTATTTTCTTCTTATGCTTGTCATTTTTTTTGGTGAAATTAGGTAAGGAGAGACTTGAGACTGTTGAAATCTGCTAATTTGGAGGAATTACTAACTTCCTGTTTTCTAGTTATCACCGGAAAGAGACCTAAACAAAAGGTGCAGCTTTTAGAAAGGTATGAACTCGTCGAACAACGGCACAATGCATAATGATTCAAAGAGTTCACTACAATTTGAATACTGCCTCTGTTTTTCTGTTGGTTGATGCAAATTCCAAGTAGCTGAGTGAGCTTAAAATCAAAACGATTAGTTGTACCGGCTCCGTGGATATGTCGGTTGTCATTCCGTTTGTCTAATGCATCTGTTGGAAAAGGAGGTGATGCAAGAATAGGTTGCTTGTCTCACCCGATAATCAATTTCATACTCGAACTTCAATCGTATCTTTTGCCACAATAAGATATTGACACATATTTACTGGATTCTAAATTCAGTACATTCATTCATTTTGTTTGCTTTACAGTTTGAAGAGGAGAAGATATGATGTTGGAAAACCTTCTGCGCGGTTACTATCGCAGGTACATGATTCGTTCTCTTTGCTTTCTCTTCTCATATTGTGGCTACTATCGGTTTCCCATTATAAAACTTCTTTCCGGACTTTGCCTCTAATCCAAAAACTTAATGTTGATTACTGCAGTCTTAGGTTTATCATCTTTATATATATATATATATGTTGTATCTCAACTGACTTCATTAATTCCCTTGTTTAATGTTTTGGTTCTACCAGAAAGGTAAAAGAATAGTTGACATATTGTTCTATGTTATAAAACTCGAATATTCTATTACCGTTTACCATTTGAACCAGATGCAACCATTGAGGACTGCAGAGTCCAAATAACGTCGTAATCATGCACATTCATTCCTGCTTCTTGCTGCATTCTCTAACCCGACATTTATATTTGAACGGATTCTCTGTTTCTCTTGCAGATTGTTGAGCCAATGTTGAGGCCAGCGACGTATCCTTATCGAGTTCTATTGTTAAGTTGGACACAACTTAATAATTGGGAGAATTTAAAATAGAGATTGAAAGTTGACTTTACATTTTGTTTTGCCCTAATGGGTTAGGCACTGATGCTTATATTGGGAAATCCTTAAAATACACATGCTAAATTTAAGCCATTGAAGAACTTCTATCTTTTTTTGACAACCTTGACCGTGCTATAGTCAGGTATCTACTCTGCTAGCTCGCTCGTTTTTTATGGGATTTTCTCTGACTGTTTTCTCTCTCCTCGCACGCCTTCGAGTTTTGGTTCAACAAGTAAGTTTAAACCTTCCGATTGAATAGTCAAATTTTGTAGAAAAAGTTAACAGACCTGTTCTAAGTAGCATGAAATTCAGCCTTTCTTTTCCCTTTGCAGATATTACTTGATATAGTCCTAGTGTTCAACACTGTCTCTTATCTCTCCCAAACGAAGCATTCCGTAAAATTAAACCATCAAGGACTTGAGGTTGACCCCATTCTCCATATTGATAGATTCTTTTTGTCTCAAAGCCTTTCCTTCTTTTTTTCCATTCTAATTCCATGTTGCTTATAGTGGAGCCTTAGCCTTTGTACTTCACAATGATGCACAGGTGTTCAGAGAGTTTTATCCGAAAGAAGAGGACTATGTCACCCTAGAGTGTGCCTGGAACACGGATAAGTTTATATTGGTTGAGAGGACGAATACATGTGAGATTGAAATGCAGGAAGGGGACAGTGATGGAGAAGTTTCAGGAGGTAACGAAATGCGGTACAAGACTATCGAGTCGGTTCTTGGAGGTATAAACATTCATCGCCTTGACTCTTTGCCGCACATTTTGGTTCTTGGAGGTACTAACACGTTCATTCAATTTCTACTGTAGATAATGAGCCAACTGCTGAGAATGCTGATGCTGAAAGATCACCTCATATGAACGAGGCTACAACTGACGTCATAATGGACGGCAACGATGAGGACAAGAAGCAGGTTGAACATTTTGGTGAAGAAGTAGATAACATTGTTGTTACAGACAACCCTAGGAAGAAGAATGCATCCCGAGCTAGCTCGCTTGCAGACACTGGTACTTCTGCTGGCACAGGTAGTTTAATATTGACGACCAATGCGAGGAAAGTGGCGTTCGTATCTGTGAAAAGGCCGTCATCTTCAACAGCAAATCCAACCGATATACCTTCAAAAGAAACCGGAAGTAATGGAGGTGATAAGACAGATGCATTCTATAGCTTGCTCACCTGTGGAAACCTCAATGATAGTCTCTTCGGATGATCAATCGATTCAACAAGTCTTTCTTTCTGTAATTTTAATATCCTCTGATACCAATCTTGGAAAGAATGAATCTTAGTTTTCCAAGAGGATATTTCATTTGTACATATGATATTTAAAGTTTCACAAATCAAAAAGTTTCAGTTGAATTTGCAACACCACATGGAGTCCTGAAATAGATATAGCATTCCATTTTTTTGGTTTTTCAAACTAGCTTATGATCAATATGAATGCAGTTAAACAGCTACCAATAAAATGACATAGAAATGCATCCAAAAATTAATACACATTAGGTTTCTCATCATCATATATATGTTCTTTAACATGTTTTCTTAGGAACTTAACCCAATATGCCGTCCTTTGCAACTCTACACACTTTCATAGTAAAATCAATGGATAACAGGCTTCAGAGGATGTGCTCTAAGGTTCGACAAGTCGAGAGCAGAATCAAGCTCTTCGTCCAGTTCACCGACAACACTTCTGCAATAATTAAAGGGTAAAAAGTTGTTATAGTAAAGCATATAGAGAGTAGGCAACCAAACTAACTGAAACCCGAATAACGAATAGAAAAAGAAGCAGAAAAAAGTGACACACATGTTGTCGCCTCTTATTATGTACAGACCCAACACAAGTTGCTGAACACCTTCCTGCAAATTTCAACTCATTAATTATAAGTTATAACAACAAAGGAAAGTATCTAAGGGTTCAAATTATCTAGGATGACGAACAAAAAGAAGAGGGGAAATGATCAGATAAAGGCAATGAAGCTGTTCATAAAGTATTGGGATAAAGAAAAACCTCTTGCTTCTTCAATAAAATAGGTGTGCCAAAGATTAAATAATAATTTATAATAAAAAGTAGATAGCCTGTGGAATAAGAGCACAAACCTTGGTGGAGTACACACGTTCATGAGATTCATCAAGAATGATATTTGTAGCCTGGTCAAAACCTTTTAAAACTCCCTTTTTATTTGAAAGAAAAACAAAGGAGTAATATTGCAAATGAGGATCTCATTGAAACTAAATATAGTTTATACTTTATATGTACGCAAATAAAATGATCTTTTATTTCAAAAGATTAAGAAAAGCGTAGCAAGAATGGCTTAACATACCACAATGTTGCGTCCATCATTGGTAATAACCGAAATTGTCTCTGCACAGAAAGGAAATGATTCAGAAAGAGAGACGGAGAGCACCTTCGTAACTTTGATAAAAAAATGCCAATAAAGAATACACGGAATAGAAAAACAGTTTGAAAGTTGATGCGGATTCAGCACCCCTGTTCATTTGCCTTTAGATGCTATGCTAAAACATTTTAAGAAACAAAGGGGTTATTGCAGTTTGCTTACGATCTACAAGAGACTCAAGTCCAGGGCCAGTTGCCATTTTGAAGCTCTGAAAAAGCAGTAAATGTGATTACCAAGACAGGACCACAATTTTCTGCATGAGGAAAGAGAAGATATAAGTTCCCGAGTACAACAAATTCATTCACAAAAACAAGCAGACAAGATACATCACAAGAACACAAGAAAAAGATCCCTGCTTCAAACAAAATAGGGGAAAAAAAAGACCCCAGCATAGTACTATCAATCATGCAATGTCATATGAAAGAATCAAAGGTCTGCATACAATCCATCACCGAAAATAACGTAGGGATAAATACTTCATAGTTCAGATACATTGTAACTCTTCAAACTTTGTTGAAATTAGAACTGCTTTAGCAGTTAAAGATTAGTTAGCATAGTTGCTGAGATTTGTTAATAGTCGGATAGATAGTTATAGATTTAGATAATTAGTCTCTAAGCTAGTTAGCTAAGTAACTTTGTATATAAACTGATTGATTGCAAGTTAATTCTATGATGAAATGCAGAAGAATATTTTTCATTCTCAATCTTAACAAACTCTCACCATACTTCTTTGAAAATTCCTTTTAGTATCATAAAGACAGAATCTTAACTTGAGCCCGATACAATTAGAATTCGACATTGTACCGGTAATCGCAATAAGTTAAAAGAAAATTGAAATTGGAGAGTTATGAACTGTCCAGCATACCCTTTTCATTCAGATTTAAAGTTCCACAAGTGAAATGAAGAACCCAGAAGCAATGCCTAACGAAACTTTAGGATCATATCTTTTACAATCTCAAAGCAACTCAGGATCATTTTTTAACATACCAAATTTGCAGCTTTAAACAGATTAACATTCAATAAAAGTTCTTCAATTGATTTGAAGTCCAACTTTTGTGTTCAATCCGGAAGACAACAAGCCATACACAGACAAATTACAAACAAAACAAAAGGAATCAAATGGTTTCAACGTCAACCCAGATTTCATAATCACGCATTTTAACAGAATCAAGTCTCAGAATCCCATATTTGATCGGATTAACAACTCAAAAGATATAAAATTTATATCAACAGTTAATAAACAATAAGAAATCATTACCGAAGAGATAACAAAAACATAAAATTTTAGCAGAGAGGAGCCCAAACCTAATGCGGAGCAGCTTAAGGGGTCAGTTAGGAACCCCAAATACTTGTCGGGTCGGGTTTTCCAAAGTGTGTCGGCTGAGTTAGGGTAGAGAGGGGGAAAATGAAGAAAGGGAAACAAGCAAGAGCTTGAAAAAAAATAGTTTAGTTTATCGCAGTGTTGGTTTCCGATTCGGAAGGTAATGACGTGGCGTAATCTTTGTCGTAGGTTGCTTTCTTAAGAATGACGTGGCGTTTGATCTAATAATAGAAACCACCCACTTTATCATTATTTTCCATGTTATTAATCTAATAATAGAATAACTTCTAAAAAATTATTTTTAAAATGACATGAAAAATTTTTAGTGAAGATTCATTGGTTGGAAAAAATGACATGAAAAAATCATGGTGAAGTGGGTGGTTTTCATTGGTTGGTTGCATGAATGACGTGGTAAGAATCACCCATCACCCATAATATAATTTTTCCTCAAGAAGCTTGTTAAATTATGGGTTTTATTATTTAAATTAAAAATAATTACTTGATACACGAACACTTTAATTTTAGGGTTTAAGATGTAAGGTTTAGTAGTTTAGAATTTAGTGATCGTTAATAGAATTAAAGTTTAGGATTAGAATTTAAAATTTATAGATTAAAATTTAATTTTTAATATATTATCTTAAAACTTAAACTCTAACTTTTAAACCCTAAATTATTTTCTAAATAAATTTTGAGGGAGATGTTGGGTTCCACCCTTGTGGGTTTCTATTAATGAGGCTCTTTATTTATTAAAATTTTTAAAATTTATTTATTAGTTTTAGGGTTATGTTTAGAAAAAGAATTAAGTATAATCCATTTTAATAAAAGTTGGATCGGTTATGAATCAGGCTGGAAATATGGAATATATATTGGGCCTTTGGCTCAGAACTATCCGACTATTTAACAAGAAGGACAGCATCGTCATTTACCTAAAACCCTAAAATCGCTCATATTTAGGGTTTCAACTTTCACGGCTATAAAATGCAAATAAGCTCTTCTCTTCTTTGCCGCATCTGTCTTGCGCTCTTCTTCTCCGCTTTTCTATATTTCTACTTCTCAACTTTTTTGAAGTTTTATAACTCTCTAGTTTTAAAACCCTAATTTTTGTTTTTGGCAAAACCGAGGAGGTATGGAGATTGCGATGATTATAAAAATAATTCCTCGTTCTGATATTTGCTCAAATTGGGCATGACAGACTTCTTATTACACCCATAGAATCTGAGCTCTCCTCTCCTTTTATTTTCTTTATTTTAATTTCTGTGTTTGGTTTATTAGAAAATTGTTTGAACCCTATTAAATGAGTTTTGTTGTACATCTTTTAAAGGCTTTATTAGAAAATGATCCCTAAACTATGCCTCTATTTTCAGATTGGTTAAATATTATTTCTTCACTTCTAGTTAAAAATTGGACACCCATTCTATCCAAAAGTATACCTTATCCAATAAAAATATGACATGTGTCATTTTCAGTGTTCTTGGCCGTTGATCTAGTGCAAGGATTCATGTCACTCCTTTTCCTAGGAATAAAGCATCGTTTACTCCATGAACTTACAATTCGTCCCAATTTGATCCCTGATTTTTTTGTCCATGTTAATCTATGAACAAAATTGATCTAGTTTATGGTGGGGACAGACAGAAAATCAACGCAATTTACATATCTGTAACTGGAAATTATTGTGTACACCTAACTGTAAGGAGGATTGGGAACCAAACAAGCTGGCCTCTTAAATATAGCACATTGGAACTCCTTTAGACTTTAGAGCCTCCAAATAATTACTTCCTTCGTAGTTCCAAACAAGAAAAGACAGGAATTTTGCTCTCTTTTTTTACATCATATGGATCTGCTAAAAGAACATTCTGAGATTCCAGACTAAACAAACCCTGTGAACATAGACAAGAAAATTTGAGCCTATAGCATAGCTGCCATGTTTTTAAGGATTAACAATCCAACAAATATCTAATCGACAATACCAAGAAACTCTCCCCTCTATATATCCAACTCTTGCTCCTGTCTGAAGGCATAGCAGCAGCATTGTTTCCAAGGTTCTTCAGCCATGGCCTTGACTGTCAAGCAACAATTCTTCCTTGCAATTCTACTTATTGCCTTCCCTTTCTCGGCAATAAGTGGAGACCCTGATATTCTCTCTGATTTTGTGGTTCCTCTTGGAACCAATAATACTCTATTGGATGGAAACTTTTTCACCTATACCGGCATGAGAACGCTCATTAACTCTCCTCCACCAACAAATTTCACTGTCACAAAAGCATCCATGGCTGAATTCCCTGCACTTAATGGCCAAAGTGTTTCCTATGCTGTTTTAGAGTACCCTGCTGGCTCCGTTAACCCTCCTCATACTCATCCTCGTTCCACCGAGCTTCTGTTTCTCACCTATGGCATACTTGAAGTTGGGTTTGTTGACACCACTAACAAGTTGTTTACACAAAGACTTCAAGCTGGTGACATGTTTGCGTTTCCCAAGGGATTAGTCCACTATCAGTTCAACTCTGCCGAGAATGATTTCGCTGTCGCGATTTCGGCCTTCGGTAGTGCAGCTGCTGGCACTGTCTCGGTTCCTTCTACGGTGTTTGGGACAAACATTGATGATGACATCTTAGCCAAGTCTTTCAAAACCGATGTTCAAACAATTCAGATGATCAAAGCAGGGTTTCCACCTAGGGCCTGAGATGGGGTTTCTAAGCTATTAGTAATAAATAATTCAAGGTTTGGGGTTTTAAGATTTGGTCATTTATGTTTGTGTGGTCTTCTTCTGCTGCAAAATGAGGATTTATCATTGTGGTTTGTTCTGTTTCTTGTACCTCGTAAAATAACCATCAAGATGTAATAAACTCAATCTTGGTCTTTGCTGCAACATGAATCCTACAGGTTTTATCCCCCTATGATTCTAAGTTTTAAGATAATGATAATGTGCTTCCAGAATCACACTTTTTATGGTTTGGGAAACATGTAATTGCATACAAATACAATGCAATTTCTGGCACAGAAAAACCAACCTTAATTAGTGATTGGCTGCCCACCATCGATATGGTAGAGCTAAGCTTCAATTTCTTTGCAGCAAAATGGAACAATTTTTGGATAATCAATAATAATATTACATAAAAGAAACATTATAGTAAGATGTTGCGCAATGCGCAATGGCGGTGCAAGCACGTTTGTAAGGGTTAGCTCTTCCCCTGCCAGTGCCGCGTTAACGTTGTATCTTCTTCTCCCTGCAGGCTGGAGGTGGCTCGCCTCCGAATCCACACCACATTGTCCGCCGGTGCATGATCTTATACTTGTGCTATTGTCAATGCCAAAACGGGTGAGGCCAGACTCGGCCACCATAATTGCCGAGGCCAAGAGAAGGAACATCAGCCAGACTTTGGAACCCATTATTGCTCGATTAACTTTGTAAATGTTGGATAAAGGGAATGAATTTTGTTTGGCATAAAAATAAGAGAAAGAGAAGGCAGATAAAGGTGCTACATCGGGTCACCAGAACAACCCAACAATTTTTTAAATAATTTTAAAACATAAAATTTTCATTTTAATACAAAAACTACCATTAAATAGTTATAATAAAATTATAATAAAAAGTAGTTATACAAAATATGTGGAGCTTTAATATCATGGATGAAAATCCTCTACCCCATTTGGTGTCTTTATTTATGTCATATGCTTAAAATTATGTTTAGGGTTTATGATTTTAGGTTAGGGTTTAGGAAATTTAGGGTAATGTATATTTTTTAATTAAGATATAGAGTGTAGAATTTATGATTTAGAATTTAGAGTTAGAGTTTAAAATTTAATTTTATATTATTCTATAGTGTTGGGCATAATTAGGAGCATCGAAAAGAGTCGGAGAATTTTTATCCCTATATCATCGTATATCAAAACATTCAAAATACCCAAAATAATAAATGAGTTACAGACCTACCAAATATAAGTAAGGCTTCTAGGAATACAATGCCCACTACAAATAAGGTATTGTACTATGTAAATGCCTAAATGGGATGCTGAAAGTCCCTCGTCGATGAAGCGACTCAGACACGAGCAAAAGTCTACTAATCTAAAAATAAAAATAATTTGAAGTCTGAGCTTTATGGGCCCAATGATACACAACTAATCTACCATACTTCAAGAAGTTCATTTGTAACACTTAAAAAATGAAATGAAAAAGGGAGGTTGTTGGTCATGAAAATTAAACCCACGACCTATGGTAACTAAGCTTGTAACCCAGTCAACTATGCTAGATAGTTCTTAGTGTCTAAGGTTCTCTTATTTTCTTTTGAACCTTTCTGGTAGTGTACTTAAAATAATTAAAGCCTGATCTGACTTTTCACCTTCCAAAATTTTCTTTGGCAATTCGAATCTAATCTCCAAACTAAGACTCTCCCCCCCCCCCCCCCCAAAACCTTTACACGCAGCCCCGTTCGCCCTCACTGCCTGGCCGTGGTGTACACCGTCAGCACCAATCAGAGCGCCGCCTCCTTCCGACCAACCCCTCTCCCCCACTCGCACGATTACGCGGTCGTTAGCCGGGAGAAGTCGCTCGAAGGTTCGACGAACCCTTTGCTTCTTCGTCTATTTTTCCTGTCGATTCGGTCGATGTCGACCATCCGGTCGGTGTGCTGCTGCCACCACCGAGTTCCCCGCGTCGAGCTGTGTAAAACCTAGCCGGCTGCATGCCCGTTCGACACCAGTAAGTCCCTCACCGGAGCCTCGTCATTTCCGGCCATCTCGGTTCTAAGTTAGGTAATTTATGGTGATTTTTCGGCTTATTTTGTGTTTGTAACATGTGGGTTGAAGCTTTTGTTAAGTGATTTATCTTTTTTTCGACAGAAATCGTGCATCTAGGTTCTCCGATGACCTTTTTCGGCGACCGTCCGACAATTTGAGAATTTTAGAGTAAGTGGACTGGTTCGCGTATAGCTTAAAGGTCTGAACCGGCCTAAACTCGTACCGGTTTGGCCAAAACTCGGTAAACCCGATTCGATCAACCAGAGTCAACTTATCCGAGTTTGCCGAGTCAACTCGTTTGAGTCAACCGAGTCAACTCGTTCGAGTCAACCCAGTTGATTGTTGACGTTAGCGTTGACTCTGACCTCGTTAACTGTTGACCTGCTGACGTTAGCATTGACTTTGACCGTTGACCAAAAAGTTAAATTTTCCGAAAAACTCTTATTTTATGTTTTTCGACGTCCTGAGCTTGTTTTTGAAGCTTGTTTCGCAAAATTCTGACCCGAAAGCCTCCGAATCTAACATTGAACATGAACTTGTTTATGTATTTATTTATTCTGTTAAGAACACTATGAATAAAGATTGAAATGAAATCTTGTGTGATTGAAGGTATTCTCAGTTTCTTGAATACGAAATGTTAATGGGCGTCGAATTCGAGTTGGAGTGTTCAAATGTTGTTTTCAGATCGACCGATGTAGCTTGGAGCTAAGGTAATACATTACTACCTTCTGCATGCTTTTTAAAACTTGTTGTTATTTGGTCAATGTTTGCACGACCATGATTAAGCATATGATTATTTCCGCCTATGTCAAGCAATTATGAAATAAGAATAATAGTGGCCAAAGAAAAAATATTCGAATAAGAGGTTTGATAAATCGAAAGGACTTCCGAGTTCAGTACATGATTAATGAGATGGTAAATCCTTAAGCCTGGTGATCTATTTTATTAAAATGATAAATGTCAAAAATACCTGATTAAAAAATGACGAAAATACCCCTTTAACTATAAACACAACCCGGAAAGCTATACTTGGTCCGATAAGACATCCGATGCATTTGAAAACCTATGATTTCTTGAAATGTTATAGTAACAAGACTTAAATATTCGAGACTGTAATGCACTTGAGTTTCTGGAATTTTGAATAAATCTTTGAAGATAAATTTACGGAAAAATATTCGTATGTTTGAATTAATCAACGTGGCGTAAAAGATTGAATGGATTGCGCTGACAAAGAATGATTGAAAATACTGATAAGATTGAATGGGATTGAGTGACGCTAAAGATTGAATTTTCCTCGGGCAATAATTGTCAATCAACCAACTTATGTGTTATATTCTCGAGGTCTGAAATGAATGAATAGTTGAAAGAACCGAAAGGCTCAAAATAATTGGAGCACCTTCAGACATCGAAGTGATTGAAAGTACCTCTAAGACTTGGAATAAGAAATATCAATAAAGCCAAATAAAAGTAATGACTCTGAAAGTGGTTACACGACCCTCGTTGGTTGGTTGTTTCGAGAACTATCGTGACGTTAGAAGAATACCATACAAGAGCATGTTCGAGTTATTTGGAGAAAGTACCTAGGTTAATGGTAAGAGCAACATGTTCTTCGTGTGTATTCGATGCCATGGATCGAGTTCAGGTGCAACACACATGTTCGGATACTTGAAAAATACCAGTTGAATACATGTTCGACCTCTCGTTGTACGTTAGTGGTTGCTTGGTGAAGTCGAGCTTTTTGTTATATAATGTAGTCAGTTCTGAGAAGTGAGTACTTAAGGTGTATCAATCCGGTCAAAAAAATAAACATGGCAATGATGGTTTACGATTAGATCGAAAGGACTCGAACTTGATAAGTAACTAGAAATCTCTGAACTCCGTACATCACTGTTTATACATTGTTGGTCTAGTTACTAGACTATCTCTGAAGGTCAAAATGACCAAAATAACCTTGTAGACTTTAATGATCGAACCACTCTCGATATATCTGAATTCTTAATGATTCTGATGCATCAATTCTGATGTTGATTCGATTCGTCTTATCGAACTCCTTTATTTGTAGGACCTCGTTTTGAAATCAGTATAAGAAATGAATTGGGTCATATAGCGCGTACCATGCATCTGTAAATATTTTATGTTCTAAACCAAGACCATATGCTTAAAATTTAAAAGTATGACAATGCAATACGAAAGGAAAACAATTCCCTGGTTTCTGACCTCTGATATGAAAAATATATTTGATATATGACCTTGAATACGAAATAATAATAAAATAAGTTTGACATCTGTCTTCTGGTATAAAAAAATAGATATGATATCTATTTTCTGTAATACTGTCTTCTGAATATAATCTGAAATCATCTGGGATATGAATGAAGATCTGTAGGCTCAGCGCTGGTAAGTCCTTTTGGACGTAAGCTTCTACGCCTAATGGACCTAGGGTCAGTCTTTTTGGACCTAAGGCATTCCCTTAGGTAAGCTTCTACGCTTGACGAGCATAAGGTAACTCTTTCTGGATCTAAGGCATTTCCTTAGGTAGACTCCTACGCCTCAGGTCTAGGGTAAGACCTTCTGTATGCAGTTCAGGGGGAATTGCATTTTGGAGTTCGGTGGGAGGGTAGTTAAGTAAATTAATAAAACTTTCTGACCTCTTTTGAAACATACCCTACTAAATTAACGTATCAAAGTTGAAATCTCAGTAAAACTACAATTCGCGCTTAATGAACCACTCTGAACTCCTTGATTCAACCTTTGAAACTTGAATCTCTTTCGAATCTTCGGCTTTAGACTCGTCTATTAAGGTTCGGGTGATCAAATAAAGAATAACTCTGTTACCTTCTGGTATAATGCTTCTCTAAAATCTCGAATCATAATTTAAGCTTATTGTTGCCCAGTTCTTCACGATAGCGTTAAGCTTGCCATATGTCTGCTTGTGCTTTTAGCATCTCCTGGTAGTCTGTATTACTGAGCTTTTCGAAGCTCACGCTGTTTTTATCATCACAGGTTAAAAGATCGACCATGTTGCAGCTATCAATGTCGATATGGGAGTTTCTTCGACTTGCTCGCGGAGTATGGTATTTGTGTAATTAGGGGGCATGTATGTCATGTTTTTATTTATATTCGAGTCTAAAACTTGTATTAATACTTTGTTTCATTGTCTTAATGTTTTCTGAAATTGTATTTTAATTCAAAACTTGATTTATAATTTTAAATGGTTTAGCAAATTGTTTATTTAAAATTTTAACGTGGGTCGCTTCGGTGACCCTAATATGACTTCTTAAGATCTGTATTAATGCATAGATGGTTCTAGGGTTACATCATTTATATAGCTGTCAAATAGAAGATTCAATAATTATCCAGAAGGACCCAAAACCTCGTGAACTCATAAAACAGGAAATATCGTACCGGCTTATTTCACAAACTGAAAAAACGTCTCACCAGAATGTTCCAGCAATTTCCAGATCCCGCCATTTTCCCCGTATATATTTCCGGTCTGCCTCTCTGCGTTTTCAACCCAGCAATTTCAAATTTGCTTCAATCGCAGAGAGCTAAACAAGAAAGTCTATCCAGAAATTTTCTGTTAATTCCATCAAAAGCCGATTAATGGAATTCCTTTTTTTCCAAAATCCCTGGGATTCATCGTCTCACCCTCGATACGGGAGAAGCTTTAGAGGGATCCCGGTTCAGGTCATGCCGGAAACCTCGCCGTCTCATTCTTTGAAGCCCAGGACGGTATCGATCCCCGTCCGCTTCGTCGGTTCGGAGCGGGGCAGATCCGAGTCGGCGATCAAGATCCAGAAGGTGTTTAGGGGGTTCCTGGTGAGAAAGAACGTGAAGAAGATCATGGCTATAAGGGAGCAAGTGAATGGAATGGAGCGTAGCGTTTCCAAGACGGAGACGGTGGATCTGATTCGGAATGATTCGAAGGAGAGATTGAAAGTGAACGAGATTGTGATGAGATTGCTTTTTAAACTGGATTCCGTTAGAGGAGTGGATTCGTGTGTGAGGGATTTAAGGAAATCCGTAATTAAAAGGGCGATTGCATTGCAAGAGACGGTCGACGCCATTGTTTCCGGTGACCAGTCCGTGAATTCCAGTAATGCTGAGGTAGTTGAGCAAGGGCAAGATATAATCGATTCTTCTGATGATTGCAATCAAACAGTGGAGTCAGAAAATCTCGAGGAAACAACCGAATCCAATGATGCCGAATGTGTGCCTAATTTGATTCAACGGGAAGGAACCAATCAAGGGAATGAAGAGGAGACAAGTTCAAATGAGAGCCAAACCGGTTCGTTTGGTGAAGAAGAGGAAACAGGGCAGGGTGATAATATTAATGAGAAGGAAGAAAGCGGGAGAAAGGAGATGTTGGAGAGGATAATGGAGGAGAATGAGAAGATGATGAGGTTGATGGAGGCGTTGACGGAGAGGAACGAGACGCAGACCCGGATGTTGAGGGCGTTGGGGCACAGGGTGGAGCAGCTGGAGAAAGCATACATGTTTGACAAATTGAGGAGAAAGAAAAGGAGAAGCGATCAGTGTGGAGGGAAGAGATAGATAGATGTTTGAATTGAATCTTCCATTTTTAATTTCTTCTTTACAATTATGGTGTATCATGTAAGTTTGCAAATGAATGATTGCAGCCAGAGATTTAAAAAGCGTTTTCGGTATTGCATTTGTTTCCATTGTAGTTCCAAGCAAGAAAAGACAGTAATTGTGGGCATGGCTTAGCTGTTTTAAGAACATATGGATCTGCTAAAAGAACATCCTGAGATTCCAGACTAAACAAACCCTGTGAACATAGACAAGAAAATTTGAGCCTATAACTTAGCTGCCATGTTTTTAAGCATTAACAATCCAACAAATATCTAATCGACAATACCAAGAAACTCTCCCCTCTATATATCCAACTCTTGCTCCTGTCTGAAGGCATAGCAGCAGCATTGTTTCCAAGGTTCTTCAGCCATGGCCTTGACTGTCAAGCAACAATTCTTCCTTGCAATTCTACTTATTGCCTTCCCTTTCTCGGCAATAAGTGGAGACCCTGATATTCTCTCTGATTTTGTGGTTCCTCTTGGAACCAATAATTCTCTATTGGATGGAAACTTTTTCACCTATACCGGCATGAGAACGCTCATTAACTCTCCTCCACCAACAAATTTCACTGTCACAAAAGCATCCATGGCTGAATTCCCTGCACTTAATGGCCAAAGTGTTTCCTATGCTGTTTTAGAGTACCCTGCTGGCTCCGTTAACCCTCCTCATACTCATCCTCGTTCCACCGAGCTTCTGTTTCTCACCTATGGCATACTTGAAGTTGGGTTTGTTGACACCACTAACAAGTTGTTTACACAAAGACTTCAAGCTGGTGACATGTTTGCGTTTCCCAAGGGATTAGTCCACTATCAGTTCAACTCTGCCGAGAATGATTTCGCTGTCGCGATTTCGGCCTTCGGTAGTGCAGCTGCTGGCACTGTCTCGGTTCCTTCTACGGTGTTTGGGACAAACATTGATGATGACATCTTAGCCAAGTCTTTCAAAACCGATGTTCAAACAATTCAGATGATCAAAGCAGGGTTTCCACCTAAGGCCTGAGATGGGGATTCTAAGCTATTACTAATAAATAATTCAAGGTTTGGGGTTTTAAGATTTGGTCATTTATGTTTGTCTGGTCTTATTCTACTGCAAAATGAGGATTGATCATTGTGGTTTGTTCTGTTACTTTTACCTCGTAAAATAACCATCAAGATGTAATAAACTCAATCTTGGTCTCTGCTGCAATATCAAATAAATTGTTATAGTATGAATCATACAGCTTTTATCCCCCCTGTAATTCTAAGTTTTAAGATGGAGACTCAATATAGTGCCATTACATGATTACTACATTTGGTTTTTCTGCAATTCATTTTTCTCCTACATAAATCCATGGAGACTGAATCAAATAAAGATGGGGATTATCAGCATGGTAGCAGGCTAGCTTATTTTTACTCGAAGAACGAGAGGAGGGTTCAAATTTTTGGCCTAGGCTCCAAGACCCTTCTTGATCTTCTCAATAGTATGAACATCAGTTTTAAAGGCTTTAGCAAGGATGTTAACATCGATGCCAGTGGCAAAAATGGTGGACATAACTGAGACGGTCCCGGCATTTGCACCACCAAAGGCCGAGACGGCCATGGCCGGGGTATACGTATTAGAGCTTGGATTATACTGGTAGTGCACTAGTCCTTTCGGGAACACAAACATGTGAAGATTTAAGGTTTCTTAGTACTAACATGATGTATAGGAATGAATAATGATTCTTCAACCATTTTGGAATTTTAGATTCAAGAACATTAACGAAATAATATGTTTATCTATGTCGAACACATATCCGTATCCATAAAATCCGAACCGAAAGTATGATAAATTTTGACCATCCAGACACCATTAAGATGAATACCAAAGTAGTTAAAAGAAAAGAGGCACAGTAGTTAGAAGGTTAAATGTTTTAACCGCCAGCACATGAATACAATGATGCAGGCCAGACATTTAATTTTCCCAACAAGCCAAAAACTCTAAATGTTTTTCACTTTTAGATAAAGAACATGAGGCAAAGAACTCATTTGGAGATACCAAGCATATGTCCAAACACACCCATCCCAGTCTAAGACAAATTTCATTTTCAAGACAACATCATCAACAAATAGAACAACCTCTTTTCATTTACAGCCCTCCTCCACTAATCACATCAGACAGAGCATGCAAAGATCAAAAACCAGTACCAGAAGTGTTCCAGTTGAAATGGCAAGTCCTCCTGTCGAAATCGGCACCAGAGGCACCGTCGGATCATTGATAATGCAAGAGATCGAGTACTTCAGCCGGCTCGAATTAGGCTGCAAGGATGGCTCAAAGAAGCCTCATTCCAATGTTGGACCAGTTGCAGCAACTCAGAAGAAGAAAAAGAGAGGAAGCAGCAAGCTAATACCGAGCATGTGTTCCATGGTGGAAATTTCAGACGGCAGGCCAGTTGGGGTTTCAGGTTTCGGTTATCGGAACCTGAAATCCGATGTTAAGAAGCTGCAGGTCTAGATAAAGCTCTGGGAAAGCTTAGAGAACCCGAGCTTCTTGAGTCGATTCGTTATCGGGCTAGACCGAGCTCTATTGGGATGTTTCCCACACTTTATGTCCACAACTTCAACAATGTTAGACATTTTTTTGTCACTTTTCTGTCTGCTAGGAGTTCTATCTAAAGCAATGTTATCAAAACCAAGCATTGGAATCTGATGGGGATTTTTGGACAAGCTTTTTGTCTTCTGGGAAGTTTGGGGACTTCTATAACTCTTGTTGTTGCCATTAGCACTAGTACTTGCTCCATCCAAAGATTTCCTCAGCTTTAATCCTTTAGGAGTCGAAGAACCGGAGACGACTGATGCCGGAACCGGTGTTTGCGGTGTCGGTTTAACCGAGTCCAGTTCCCTTGTTATCAAGGAACTGATTGTTCCCTTAGTCCCCACCTTGATTGATCCTCCACCACCCTTGATAGCTTCTAGTTTTTGAGCCATGTTTTCTTTGTATTTCTAATATATTGTTAGCTTTCCAGAGCCTGTTTTGCATGAAAGACAGCAAATCCATAAATGTAAGAAGAAAATCCCCAGTTTTCATCAAAAATTTCAGGTCAGTTCTTGCAATATGAATATGAAACTGAAAATGGAGATAATGAATCAATAGCTCAAACAGTTTATCCTCAAACTAAGTTTTCCAGATTTAGCATCAAAATCCCACCAAGAATCAAGCAGAAACAGCACCAAATACTTGAGAAAAAGTAAGAAAATCCACCAAATTTCAGGCAACTAACAAATCATGGAATCCACAAGAGAAAAAGAAAAAGTTCCAAAAGATCCCAACTACCAGTAATCATTCAACAATTACAATCTGACCCAACCAAGTTAAACACTTTAACCAGATCATAAAAGGCTCACATAAAAGAAAAAGCTTACCACTTTATGTAAGAGTAAGACCAAGTGCATTAAATGTGAACTATCAGCAACTTTGAAGATGCTAGATTGAATTGAAAACACAACTAAAAAACTGAAACTTTAAAAGAATAAACAAAACCCACCAAGATTTCAAGACTTTAGGACTAAGATCTTTGAAAATTTTTGTAAATGAAAACTATGACATTGGTGTTTTTTTTATTATGTCATCTTCAGAAGAACCATATCTAATCTTCTTTGCATTTGAAATCTAAGTTTGTGCAATAGTGTTGTACTGTTGTGTCTTATTGGTCTATTGTCAGACCAGTACACCAAACACCAATCATGTTGCAGAAAAAAACATGACTTTCCAGTTACCAACCATGTTCCAATAACCAATGAAACTTTTCCATTTATTTATGAATAAATAAAGTATTAATATGGCAATTTTGGGTGAAAAACCCCTTTTTAATTATTATCTTTAAAAATGGCTCCCAAAAATTTTTATTTGGCAAAATGACCCCCTTTCTTGCCAGGTCGGCAGACCTCGCGTTTTGTAGGAGGTACTATATCGCGTTCTGCAGAACGCGATTTTCGTCGACGTGGCGTTGCAGTCCGTCTTAACGGTTTAACAGTACCTCGCGTTCTGCAGAACGCGAGGTCCCCGAGAAATTGAAAAGGCGGCTGGAATATATCGCACGGACCTCGCGTTATGTAGGACGCGAGGTCTGTGCATTTCCAGCCAGAACCACAAGCAAAAACATGCGTAAGTAGGCCTGTTCGAACCCAATTTCGAGCGTGTAAATGGTATATTTTTAGCGATCATCGAGTTTGGGGTCGTAGTACTGAAAATTGTCTATCGTATGATACCAACATGGTTAATTTCCGTCCATTCTACAATAGTTTAAAATGGCTTTGAAAACCCTATACTAACATACTTTTATTGATTGAAGTTGTATTTCAACTAATGTCGATAGGCATGTTCGAGCAGAATTTCATACGTATAAATTTTAAATTTTTAGGTAACATCGAGTTTGGGGTTGTAGTACTGGAAATTCTCTATCGTATGACACTGACACAGTCAATTTTCGTCCATTGTACACTGTATAAATAGAAGTAAACTGACTTTATTGATTCGATTGTAATAGGCGAACTCGCATATACAAATTAAAAACAATTAATTAATACGAGGGGCTGAGCGATTAGGACACTTAGGAGCTGTGTGCCCAGGATTTCGACATATAGAACAATGCTTCTTTTGTCCGGTTTTCTCTCGATGTTCGACCAAATCCTCGGCACAATATATTCTTGTAGAAGGTGGACGTCCTTTGGCTCGTAGTAGTGCTGGATCTGGGCGTATGATCGGTTCAGTGTCCACAGCATTTGGATCAACCTCATTTCCGATTGGAGGAAACTCTTTTTCGTAAACTTTAAGCACCGTTTTGAGTAAGTATACCGGATCAACCATATGCATGTATTCTATTCGTTGGTTAGTGCAAGCAGCAATGGCGTGTGCGCAAGGGTATTTGAAAGTTTGGAATATTCCGCACTCGCAGGTTTTTGCCCTCAGATCTACAACATAAGCGTTGTGCTGAATGCCTTCTATCCGCCTGGAAAATTCCGCAACACGAAACAAGTGTCCTTCTCGCGAGAAGAGAGTTGCTTGCACCTGTCTTGATTGGGCCAATTGAATATGCAGTCTTAAGCGGAAATCTGGATGGACTTGGTGTCCACCTGCCATGTACTCAGCTGCTTGCCTGCCCAAGGTCGCAAAAAGGGTAGCTAAACGATAATAGGTGGCTTTGACAATGAAAGTGATAGGCAACTGCCGAACTCCCTTCAGTGATGAGTTCACTGCCTCAGCCAAGTTCGTTGTCATGTGACCAAAACGTTTACCCTCGTCATACGATCGAAGCCATTTTTCCTTTGGGATATTTTCAAGGTATTCAGCGCCCTTTTTGTTTCTCGCTCTTAGTTCCTCGAGCAGTTCAGCCACCTCTTGTTTGTAGTGCGAGTTGCCTACGGGATGATAGTTGAATAGTTATGGTCGAAAAACACATGAAAAAATGTCGTAAATTGAAGCGAGTAACAAGTAATATAGTAAATGAAAATGACATAAATGACGTACCCATATCGAGCACCATTTGACGTTCATCACGATTCTTGTATTTCAGCAGGTAGTTTGCGGCTATGTGCCGCAAGCAAAAACGGTGGTGAATGTATGGAGGCTTCCAATAATTACCCAAATTTTGTATCGCCCACAGCAGCGCTGTGCCTCTGTCAGAAATAACACACACCCCTTCATCCCTTCTTCTTCGTATTACAGGATCAAGGACATATTTTCGTAGGTTCGTAAGGAAGAACGTCCATGACTGCCTTGGAGGAGCAGATGACGATGCACCAACTTCGTTGTCTCGACAGAGTAGGCCAAAATCACGTCGTAGACCTGCGGTCGGGCTATCAACGTTGGCATTCGGATCGAAGTCGAAATTCGCCCGGCCCCAGCTTGGTATTTCGACAACTGGATGAGACTCGGAGAACGATACATACAGCTCGAGGGCCCCCCCGATTGAATACTCGAAGTGGGCTTCCATCATCATTTGCACATCAGCATTTGCCGCAATTTGGCATACAGTGTACCGTAAAGGGTCTATACATATTGGCACCCGATACTTCACGTCGGACAAACGATGATTATTGAAATGAGGAACTTTTGCCTCCAGTTCCTTGACCAACTTCTTGAACGATAATCCCCTCGGAAGCTTTATCGTTACCGGATCTTCGCAGTAAAAAAGGACGCCGAGTTCGGTACCCTCGAATATCTGCCCATCGTAGTAAACTTTCGTAGTAACGCCTCGTCCGGCCATTTGAATATTTTGAAAGACTTTTGAAATTTTGATACTTAGAAAATTCTAGGAATTGATTGCCAATTGAAACTTATATTTTCGTTTTATGGTTAGGGTTCACATATAGGCAAAATTATTGGCCCTTGCAATCCAGGAGAATCTGGTTGTGTAAGGCAAATAATGGTTCACAGAGGTTACTTTGCTTGTCCATTACCTAAAACCGATAAGCAGGTAAGGGATAGATTTGATGGGAGGCAGGAATGGCGTGTGTGTGCCTGGGAGGCAGTCCCCTTACTTTCGATAAGTAAGGGATAGATTTGATGGGAGGCAGGGTAAACCAGTACATCGCGTTCTATAGAACGCGATGTTCTATAGATATCGCGTTCTATAGAACGCGAGGTCACTTTAAATGCTTTGTTTCAGATATTCCGTCAGAAGTTATAATAACCGTACTATTTACTATTTGTTTGTTTGTGTAATTGAGAACATGTTCGAGAATTTGAGACAATTGTAGTCTTGTAATTGAATACTACTACTGGTGCCTATAATGTAATTGAGTACTAGTAGTTTTACATAACTTGAAGTCCGTTTAACATTCATAAAGGATGAAATAAGACGTCATATAACATAATTGGAAGATCATTTCATAAGTTAATGGTTAATCTGAATCATCGTAGTCAGTGGACACGTCTGAACTTAGGTTTAGTTCTTCGATCATCTGTTGTTTTCTTTGTCTACGCCTGTACATAAAAAGTTGCAACTCCTCCACAGCCGCATCAACATCCAGTGAAGACGGTGCGTGTTCAGTGTTCGGAGCAGGTTCTACGGGTGCAGACGTACTACCTTCGCCGGTGTTGACAAACTTAACATTGAAATCGACGTCTCTAGCTCCGACGGGTTCATTAACCTCGCCTCCCAAACGACACGAGGTCTTCTATAAATTGGAGGTTTTTTTTCTAAAAACCTCCACAGAACGCGAGTTCTATAGAAATTTTACAAAATATTGTCAGCAATTTTTATATATCGTTCGATCACATAGAGCCCTTGCTACGCAACCAAGCGAGTCACTGCAGTGAATATTGGCGAAATAGTCAAGAGGTATTATTTTTTTCCCTATTAATTTCTAAAAAAATTTGTTTAATTAAATTTTTTTATTTGACTAACTATTATATTTTTTTTCAGGGATACGAACGTAACTTACAATGTTACCTTAATCGTATCACCGTCGAACCCGTTCCTGCTGTTATGCGTATGATTGAGCGCGCTGGTTTTGGGCACATAGCTCGCTATATAGGGGGGGTGAAAGTTAGACCGTCGTTGATCAGCGCGCTGATAGAACGGTGGAGACCCGAGACGCACACGTTCCATCTTCCATTTGGCGAGGCAACAATTACGTTGGAGGATGTTGGCTACATTCTCGGGTTGCCTATAAATGGCAGCGTTATTACTGGTATAGCGATGGCGGGTTGGCGACACCTATTTGCTAATCAATTGGGCGTGATGCCCCCTGATAGAGCGTGGGACGGAGGGAAAATTTCTCTACCGTACTTGGAGGACGAGTTTGGAAACCCTCCACCCGATGCGGATGAAGTTACACTTCAGGTATTTTTTTATTATATTTAGTATGCTATTATTACATTTATTATTAAATTAAAATTATTTATTTGCACATTAGGCTGCTTTATGAATTTTTTATGATGAATTCAGACAATATTTAGGATCTTTTTAATAAATATTTCGGATGAATTATAAATATGTAGGATAAATTTTTAGGATGAATTCAGTAACTATTTAGGATACTTTATTAAATATTTAGGTTGCCTACATTAAATTATTTATTTGCACATTAGGCTGCTTTATGAATTTTTTATGATAAATTCAGACAATATTTAGCATCTTTTTAATAAATATTTCGGATGAATTATAAATATGTAGGATGAACTTACAATTTTTTTATTTAGGATGAACTTACAATTTTTTTAATTAGGATGCCTTTATTAATTTATATTTTCACAGCGGTGTGCGCGAGCCCACATCTTGCGCATTATTGGCGGGATATTAATGCCCGACAAAACTCGCAACAAAGTGCACGTTATGTGGCTTCGTCATCTGACAAATTTAGACGAGTCTGGACGAAAATCTTGGGGGTCAGCTGTCTTGGCGTTTCTTATCAGAGACCTCTGCAGAAACGTTGACGCCTCCAAAGCATCGATGGGAGGATGCTGTTTATTCCTGCAGGCTTGGGTTTGGCTTCGGATCCCTACTTTGGCACCACAACTTAGGATTCCCAGTCCTCTGTCATTTCCGCTTCTACGGAGGTACTACATAGTCTACTATATTTTTTTTATTTAATTATTTTATTTAACGATCTTTTTCATTATTTAAAGGTGGAGCACCCCAGTAACCCACGTCGGCCTGCCGGACTCCCAGAAAGCATACAGACATAAATTCGATGCCTTGACGGAGGACAAGGTAATTCAACAATTATTTTGGTTTTTTCCATACTATTTTTTCCAATAATATTTCATATAGAAATTTTACTAACTTTTTCATTCTTTTTAGTTCGTGTGGAGGCCCTACGATTCAGAGGAGATTCGCATCATTACTCCAGCAGATATTGTGCAAGAGCGAGACCTCTGGATTTCCGTCGTGCCGCTGCTAAACTACGAAATTTGCGTGTGGCATTCTGCGGATAGGGTACTCCGACAGTTCGGGTACGTCCAAAATGTTCCACGCCCTCCGCAAAATATGGACGAGTTCCACAATCTTACGCGTCAGGGGAAGACGGAGATTGACTGGGCTGAGCACCACGCTAGCTGGATAGCGCTTTGGGGTCAACGATTTCTCAGACGCCCAGAGTTTCTCCAACCAATTATGGTAGGGGTCCTTTGGTCACTTTCAATTATGAGCAGTGGTATAGGGACAATGGGATGCCACATATCCTTACTCCGGCCGAGCTCGAAGAAGGGCTTCCCCAGCGACCCCAAAACCGCCCACGCGGGAGCGGGCGAGCGAGCCAGTCCCAGACCCAGAGGCAGTCGACGCAGCGCGGTCCGAGACCACGATATGACACTCCAGGGGCATCATCTTCTGCCCCACCATTGCATAGCGGTCCATCGACTTTCGAGCAGACGATGCCTCCACCTCAGTTCGGCTCCACTGATGCCTATCGCCCCCAGACGCCCACGACTGACCTTCTACTTATCGATTATCCACCTCAGTATGAGTTTCCGATGGTGGAGAATACGTCGATAGGTAGTTTGTTTTACTCCCCGCCTAGGCCCAGCACAGATCCGCAGATCGCGCACGATGGTCAGGATGATAGGGACCAGGGACCACCACACGATGGACCGAGGAGGAATCCGGATCGCCAGCGTCATCCACCCGACTGCGGAACCGGTGGACATAGGCATTTTTAGTTTTTTTGTTGTTGTTTTCTACTTATGTTTTTAATATTTATGTAAAACACTTTTAAATTTTATAATGTCGTATTATAATTTTGTTTATGAATTATAATTTTGTTTGCATATTATAATTAAACTTTATAATGTTTATTTAATTTTTGTTTTTACTAAATTTAATAGGATTAAAAAACAGAAAATCGACATTAGTTGAAATACAACTTCAATCAATAAAAGTATGCTAGCATAGGGTTTTCGAAGCCATTTTAAACTATTGTAGAATGGACGGAAATTAACCATGTTGGTATCATACGATAGACAATTTTCAGTACTACAACCCCAAACTCGATGATCGCTAAAAATATACCATTTACACGCTCGAAATTGGGTTCGAACATACCTACTTACGCATGTTTTTGCTTGTGGTTCTGGCTGGAAATGCACAGACCTCGCGTCCTACAGAACGCGAGGTCCGTCCGATATATTCCAGCCGCCTTTTCAATTTCTCGGGGACCTCGCGTTCTGCAGAACGCGAGGTACTGTTAAACCGTTAAGACGGACTGCAACGCCACGTCGACGAAAATCGCGTTCTGCAGAACGCGATATCGTACCTCGCGTCCTACAAAACGCGAGGTCTGCCGACCTGGCAAGAAAGGGGGTCATTTTGCCAAATAAAAGTTTTTGGGAGCCATTTTTTAAGATAATAATTAAAAAGGGGTTTTTCACCCAAAATTGCCGATTAATATCCTATACACTGGAGGTGGAAACTGAAAGTTTCTACAAGAGTCTTAGTTTTAGGGTATAAGGAGTTAGTTTAGTGTACAAGGTTTAGGGCGCTCGTGGAAACTTTCAATTTCCACCGACGGTGTATAAAACATTTATCCATAAATAAATGTTTACTTTGTGTGCAAGGCCTAGATTCATTCATACTGCCATTACAAGAGAAAAATGAAGGCTCTTTACTCTTTAGCCAGTGAGTGTTAAATTTGACTTGATACTCAGGAAAATGATTGGGTAGGTTAGAATTGTAAACTTCTGGTTATAACAATCTTGATTTTAATGAAGGTCAAACTCTCTAATTAGTCCCTGCACTATGTATAAATTGTGGGTTTAGTCCATGTATATGAATTGTCATAGTTCGTTTGCAATGCTAAAGGGAATGAAATTTGTTTGTGCACTTTTTAGTGATAGATTGGATTGAGAAATGTTTCTTGAGGAAGATAAAATGAATTCAGATGTTCTCGAGTTCTTACAAAAACGAATGTGAGTTTGGAGATGTGAGGATAACATACCGCATGGTACGATGCGACACCAACTGAAAATGTTACATTGTTTGATAACATTTTCAGTTGGTGGTAAGTATCAAAACTTTAACTTCGAGTATCGAAATTTTCATCGCTTCTGATAACATTTTAAGTTTTTGTAAATACTGAGCATGTTATCAAATAGTATAACATTTTCAGTTCTATATTTCAAATCTTATAACGTTTTTAGTTGGTGTCGCACCGTACCATGTCGTACCGCACCATGTCGTACCGCAGAACTATCATAGAAGAGAAATGAGAGTAAAGTAGATCACTTAAAATGATGTGTTATTCACATAGGCGGAGCCAAGATTTTCATATGGTGGGGAAAGAGTAGGGCATGTGATATGAAGGATTTCTATACCACTACAATAAATGTTGTTGACTTCATATCTCAACAAACCAAGCGGGATCAATTCTAACATTTTCTATGAAAAATCAAATACAATTCAAATATTCTTATATGGTGGATATTTTTTAGTGGGGTCGATTGCATCCCCAGTTTGCCATGTACATACGCCCATGATTATTCCACTCACAAAATAGTTGATTTAGTGATACAAGACACTAGATCTCTTAACTAAGGTTAAAAATTTGAGTATTGATGTTGTGAATGAAACAAATTAGACTAAAAAATTGTTCGATAATAAACTTTTACAATATTTGATTCGATAATAAACTTTTACAATATTTGATTCAAACTAATTAATTTATAGGTTAAATACCGGAGGTTGTACCAAAAAATAAGTGTTGTCCCAAGTCAATTTAGTGGACCCCACTGCTCACGTTACAAAATCAGATCAATCAAAATTAAGGGTCATGATCTCCACATCACCATAAACCCTACCCCCTCTAGTTTGTACCCTCCAAAAACAAAATTAACGTTCTAATCATCAAATTTTAAATATCAATTTGCCCCCTTAATCATCTCTTTTTCCACTAAATCTTAAAAACAAATAATTTCAAATGAAAAAGAAAATCAAAACCCCATCCTCTCTTTCTTAATTCTCAGCTTTCACTGTCCCTTGCGTTTTACTCCCCAATCTCCCCCTCTTTTTCTTTCTTCATGAGCTTTCCTTCCAATGTATGCAAAATCCCATCTTTTTTTTACCTAATTTGCTCCAATCTGTACAACCCCATTTCCTCAAAATCTCATCCTTTTCTCTTTGTTTAATCTGTAAAATCCCATTTCATCGAAAACCCATTGCTTTTTTCTTCCCACTCCTTTTGAAATGAGTAATTCCCAAGCACCCAAATCAACAAAGCCTGCAAAGGCTTCAACTTTACATCCTTCTTCAAACCCTCCAAAACCCTCTTCACTTTCTTCTCATCTTGCAATGGTAGAGCTAAAGCAAAGGATTTTAACCTCACTTTCCAAGCTCTCTGATCGTGACACGTACCAAATTGCAGTTGAAGATCTTGAGAATATCATCCAATCCATTTCCCCTGATTCCCTTCCCATGTTACTCAATTGCCTTTTTGATTCTTCCAGTGATCCAAAACCAGTTGTGAAGAAAGAATCTTTAAGGTTACTTTCAATGCTATGTAACTGCCATGGTGAATTGGCAGCTTCTCATTTGACTAAAATCGTTGCCCATATTGTTAAAAGGCTGAAAGATGCTGATTCCAGTGTGAAAGATGCTTGCCGAGATTCGATTGGGGCGCTTTCGGGGCAGTATTTGAAAGGGGAGAATGGGGGGACTGTGGTGGGATTGTTTGTAAAGCCATTGTTTGAAGCAATGTGTGAACAGAACAGAGGGGTGCAATCTGGTGCAGCTACATGTATGGCTAAGATAGTGGAATGTGCTGCTGATCCACCTTTGGCTACTTTTCACAAGTTGTGTCCTAGGATCTGCAAGCTGTTGAATAACCAGAATTTTATGGCTAAGGCTTCCCTTTTGTCGGTTGTGTCGAGTTTGTCGCAGGTTCGAGCATGTAGTTGTTTTTAGCCTGATTTTGATAATGTACATTGTTCATAGAATATTGATGGTCTTTGTTGTTTGTTTTCTTAATTGGTTTACTATGTGTACTTGTTATCTGGCTGGTTTGCACATCTTGTTATGTTTTAACCGGGCTAATACATTTTAATATCTTTGAAGAATTTCACAAGAAAATGAACAAGCTTAAGTTCTGTGAAAATTATGGTGACCTTGTTGCAGGTGGGAGCAATTGCCCCTCAGAGTTTGGAAGCTTTACTGCAAAGCATCCATGAATGTGTTGGGAGCACAGACTGGGCGACTCGGAAGGCAGCTGCTGATGCTTTAAGTGCCTTGGCACTACATTCAAGCAACTTGGTTGCAGATAGAGCATCTTCAACAATAACATTACTGGAGGATTGCCGCTTTGATAGGGTAGTTTTCTACAGCCATTTATCTTTCATATAATGTTTGTATGTTTACTCTCAATGTCATAAACTCATATGCATAATCTGTGGTTATTAATTTTCAATACTTTGTGGTCATCACCGGTCCAAGACCATTTACTTTCCTTTGTCATGTAAACATAGATTTAAATTTTTTATGGGGGGTAGAATAATTAGAATTCCGAAGCTTAATTGTGTTGTGTCTGAAGTTTTTAGGGCTAATACATATTGTTGTTTTGGACTGAATGAATTCATGCTTTCTGAAATGGTTTTGAAGGGACTTTCAGTTTGTATGTTTTGATTTAGGAAGGCAAGGGTTTTGTCTGGTTCATTACTAATCAATATAACTCGAACATTGTGGTCCACTAAATGATGTTGTTCATTGGTGTTTATCCATCACTACCATCTCTTCTAATGGAACATATATGATGTTATATGACACTGCCTTATGGAAATTCTATTGCGACGAATAATGTTAATAATTGGTTAATCAGATGAAACCTGTGAGGGATGCCATGACAGAAGCATTGCAATTATGGAAGAAGATTGCAGGGAAAGGGGGTGATGGAGCTGCAGGTGACCAGAAAGGCTTATCTCATGGTAAGCGTGTTTGTTATGTGCTTAAGTTCTATCGGTTGTCTTTCAGATGTTTAATACTTTGTTGGATAATTTCATTTCAATTAATGTTGAAGATGGTGACAATCCTCAATCTGCTGAATCATCACAAAAGAATGGCTTGAAAAATAAGAAGGCCGGTGATACCAAAACAGATCCATCGGCAAAGGATTCATCTGATTCTGTTTCCAAAGACAAAGGTGGAAGCATTCCTGAAAGAGCGGTTGTAATTTTAAAGAAGAAAGCACCTGTGTTAACAGACAAAAAAATAAATCCTGAATTCTTCCAAAAACTTGAATCGAGGGGTTCCAGTGATTTTCCAGTTGAAGTAGTCGTTCCTCGGAGATACCGTAATTCTTCAAACTCAAAGAATGTGGAAGAATCAGAACCAAATGATCCAGACGGAAGAAGGTCGAATAGTATGAGAAGCAGCCAGACAGATGATTTTGTTGCATCCTCCAGCAGCAAAAACCATAACATGGAGCGTGGAGCTGCTAGTCTTCGGGATAAATGGCCTGAAGAAAAGATAAATCGGAAAGACCTAAGAACAAGGGCATTTGATGATGATGGCAGGATAGATGTAAATCAAAGGGAGCCGTCTGGAAATCATTTTGGTTTTTCAAAGGTGGATGAACAGTCTGAGGAATCCTTCGTCAGCAGCAAAGGAAATTGGTTGGCTATTCAAAGACAGTTATTGCAGCTCGAGAGACAACAAGCAAATCTCATGAACATGTTGCAGGATTTTATAGGTGGCTCTCATCATGGCATGGTAACATTGCAAAATAGAGTTAGGGGTCTTGAGAGAATTATCGAAGATATGACTGAGGATTTATCAATATCATCAAGCAGGAGAGGTGATAATTTTATTCCGGGGTTTGAAGCATCATTGAATAGACCCTTAGGGAAGTACAATGGCTTCTCCGACTATAGTTCCAAGTTCGGTGGGCGAATTCCATCTGGAGAGAGGTTTGCACAATCTGATGGAACTGGTCCAGGCGGGAGGGGAAGGGGACCTTGGAGATCTGAAATATCAGATGATTGGGATTTCCCTGCATTTGGTGCTTCCAGGAATGGGCAAATTGCATCCAGAAGAGATCACGCTGGCAGCAGCCTGGATGGTAGATCACCCAAATCGGAACATGAGAGTGATCAGGCTGGTGGCAGGAGAGCTTGGGATAAGGGTCCTGGACCTGTGAGGCTCGATGAAGGGCCTTCTGCTAGAAGTGTCTGGCAAGCATCAAAAGACGAAGCTACCTTGGAAGCAATCCGTGTAGCTGGCGAGGATAGTGTAGCATCTCAAACAGGAGGTGTCCCTGAATTGACTGCTGAAGCTATTGGAAACAATAATGTTGAAACTGAACGAGGTCCCGTCTGGACTTCTTGGAGCAACGCAATGCATGCCCTTCGAGTAGGTGATATGGACACTGCTTATGCTGAAGTTCTGTCTACAGGGGATGATCTCTTGCTTATAAAACTAATGGATAGATCAGGCCCTACGGTCGACCAGCTATCAAACGAGATAGCAAATGAGGCCTTGCATGCTATTGTGCAGTTTCTTCTGGATCAGGACTTGTTTGATATCTGCCTATCCTGGATTCAACAGGTATGGATTCTTAAATCTTTGATCATTTTAGTTCAATCTGCTTTATTTCTCAAGTTTTTAATTAGTCACATCCTCCAACAACCTTTTCAGCTGGTCGAAGTGGTGTTAGAAAATGGACCTGATGCATTGGGTATTCCGACGGAGTTGAAGAAGGAGCTTTTGTTGAATTTACACGAGGCAGCTTCCTCAATGGATCCACCCGAGAACTGGGAAGGTGTGGCCCCTGATCAACTTCTATTGCAGTTAGCATCAGCCTGGGGAATTGAGCTTCAACAGTTTGATAAGTAATTTCTGCTGGTTTTGGCATTCTGTGTTGTGCTTGCAAACTTCTTGATTAGGATACTGGTTCTGTACATTTATTTTAAATTAAATGGCAAATGAAAAGGGAAAAAAAGGTTTTCAAAATGCAAACTACCGTTAAGAGTAATATCCAAGGTGGCTGGCAGGCTAAAGCAACCACTTTTTAGCAGGTTTTACCTATTTTTTCCCCCTCGGGTTCATACAGATATAGAACTATAGAATAGTAAGAATTACATAAAAGGAAACAGAATCAACCTTACCTTCATTTCTCACTTATGATTAAAGAATCAGTGTTACCAGAATTTTACAAGGAACTAACTATGCAACAATAATCTCTGTACATATGGTGCTGCAATCCCCGTTCCCTTAAAATGTAAGTAAAAGCCCCAAAGCATGCCCCGGATCCACAAAGAACCTCGACAGCTACATCACTGAACAGGTGATGAAATGCCTAAGGAACAGCCTTAGGTGTTAAATTACCGCAGCAGCCAAGGACAACACTAGCTCCAATATTCCTCTTCAAAGGGGAAAAAGCATCTTGGAAGAAAGTGTTTAAAACCAAATTTTACATGTTCGGAGCCCAAATTTCTGTCTATTTGGCAGCATACCAGTTTTGGGCGCACTTGGCGTCAACAGCAAGGTCAACTTTAAGAATGTTCTTTCCGCCAAAGGGTTTTGACATGCACTCAACAACAATTGCTTTTGCAATCTCAGCTGATTCACTTGGTCCTTCCAAGATTACTTCATCATGAACCTGTTTTCTGAAGTATGTTATTTCCAGAGAATTTGTCTAACAATGACTATAAAGAGCTAGATGAAAATATAAAAGGCATAACCTGTAAAAGAAGTCTCCAACCAAGCTCCTTCAAATGTTCATTCATCGATATTTGTAACATTGCACACATTGCAACATCAGCGGCACTCCCCTGTAACACTCAACTAGATGAGAGAGAGAGAGAGAGAGAGAGAGAGTTGAGTGCATGAGGAAGAATAGAACCTGCACTGGAGCATTGATAGCAGCCCGTTCAATATGACCTCTTTGAGAGCGTGTACAATGAGCAAATAATGGGAAGCTGCGAGCCCTTCCAAGCAATGTCTTAACACACCCAAATTTCTGAGCTTCAAATTTACGCAGTTTCTGCCATTCAAGCACCTCTTGTCTTTCTTTGTACCATAGATCAACAGTGTTCTTTGCTTCTTCAACAGAAACCTGAGAGGTGCAACAATCATTAACGTGGAGGCTTAAGTTTCAACCGATATTTTAGGTTCCGAAGATACCTTCCAATCCTTAGCAAGCCCCACAGGAGTTTTTCCATATGCAATGGAAAAGTTGAGCATTTTAGCTTTTCTTCTTTCAGAACCAAAGGCATCCTGAAAAGGAAAAAATCAACCCACTTGTATTCAACAATCAAAACCAATCCTAATTATCAGAGAGCAAGATCTCACGATATGCAGACTTTTATACATCAATGTCCTGTCTACATTTATAAATAAACTATGTTCAGCAAACCAGTGAGCACATCAAAACAATTTCAACGTAAAACATCAAATACTTAATAACTTTCAAATTGAAAAGGCAATTTAGGTCGTACATGAGCCACAGTCATCGAAATATGGTAAGACATCTAATACGAGTATCCAGGATAAAGGTTACAAGTACAATATATTAAGATAGTTCTTGGATAATTTCTAGCCCAATCCTTGTCACCAGATATCTACCTAACGTTCTGTACATAAAACTCAGGCAAAGTGGGATTTTTTTTACTTTACCTTTAAAAGTGGAACTGGTGGTTTCTCTTCACCTGGTTGAGGATACCACTCAAGAAGAACTTCCCCCTTTTCGACGGCTTCAAGGATATGAGAATACATGTTCATTGCAGTCCTTGAATGGAAATCTCCACCAGCTTTGAAGGCATCCAACATGCTTTTACAGCCAGCCAGATGTGCAAGAATCCTAAGTTCCAGCTGTAATATGAATTTATATTCTAATCAATACATGAAATTACATGAAAAAAGAGACTAGCTCAATGAACTTACCTGCCCATAATCTGCCACAACAAGGGAATTTCCTGGGGCAGCTACAAAGGCCTGACGTATCTTATATCGGTCCTTCTCTAGAGCAGGTTGATTCTGACTCAAAAAAGAATACAAGAAAGATGTTAATATTATAGGTTCCCATCCCAATCCAGCGGGCAAGAGAAGGACTTGCAGAGGAGTAATAAGAATTATCCTTTTGTTTTCTTCACGCCTTACTACGACAAACTTTGTGGAGGAAATGACCGAGATTATATAGTAGAAAACTAACTATCATGTGATATGAATATTTAGGCTTTATATAATCTAAAGAAAACTATAGTGCACTGTGCTTCATCACAAATAAAATTTTGGTCTAATGCTATTCAAGTGGCATAGTGGTTAATGGTTATAGTCTTATAGAGTATAGGCATAATAGAACCTTAAGGTTCTAATAATTCAAATGCTAGCTAAAACAATGGCAGAGAACAAAGTGAAAGAAAAACGAACCTGCAAATTTGGTCTCCTTGCAGATAAGCGCCCAGTTTCTGTATTGATATTCAGTGAACAGTGAACACGGCCGGTCTTGCCTGACACATTACTCCCCTGCGGTAAAAGGAGAGCATTCTCATTATAAACCATCCAGGAATTTAAGGTAGAAAATTAATTTAGAGAAAGGAAATAATAGCTGTAGTTAAGGAGGAATTTAAAACAATGCCTTAATTTTCATGACTATTCAGACAGAGAGAAGTTGCTTTTCAAAGTTTTCTTCTTAGCCAAACAACCATTCACAATAATATACTCCAAGTACATGACCATTTAGCATATAATTTAAGTAACAGCCATTATAATGACATATCCTTTTGATTACTGGCAGTATGCAATGATTTTGTCAATCTGTTAACACCTAGCAGCACCAACTAATCACATGATCAAATATCAGACCAGCATTTTGATAGCTTCCTCTGCTAATGATGAATTATAATTGACAGGAAAAGACATGATGTAATCATGTTGTCACCCTCATAATAATATCACCACTCATAATGAAGCACATTGAGGACATATACACAGCTCTCGTATTGAGTAGAAATTTCGACCAATAAGCAATAGCATAAGCCCTCAAATAAAAACAAATAAAAAGATACTATAGAGGAAAAACAGGCATAGTAAAAAAAACTGTAAAAGCTGATCAACATGCATGAACAAGCAAATGAGGTATCAAAATCACCTGCAAGGGGAGAATGAAATTGGATATTAACGAGTCAATAGAGCAAACTTCACATAATGAAGCAATAGCATGGCATGCATCCCTCCCCTTTTCCTCATCCTCAAATGCAGCAAAAGCAGTTCCATATACAGATGTATCAACATCAGTCATTGTTTCAGGAAGATCATCAATACCACCATCACCGGCGTCCTCTGAAAAATCATATTCAGCAGAAACCTTGCCAGCTAAGCTCTTCAAGGCAACACCACTAACCGAGGGCCAACCAGTGGCAGTGTAAATCTCAGCAGGGAGCTTAACACCAATGCTATGCAGCTTAATATTGCGAAACTTAGTAGGAGCCTTTTTGCCTTCTTCAATCACTTTATCTACATTTGGAACTTTGAAAATCTTCTCATCAGGAAGACTCACATTTGGATCCTTACTGTAATAAGAAATAATCAAGTTAATGGTTGGGAACTTTACTTTCAAATTTTCAACACCCTCTCCCTCAGACTGCACCCTGAAACTTTCCTTTCAATTTTTTTACATCTATTTATAATTTTAAAATTTATTTTATATGTCGTGCCCTTGCCATACACGTACCCTGTAATTTTGGAAATTGCCGCTTCTCGTCCCCGTCCCCGTATCTATCCCCGTACCCGTATCAGTGCAACATAGCTTAACACACACATGCACATCTTTTGGATAATGAAAAATGATAGTTGATTGGTTGGTGGCATGAATAATTCCATATATTATAGGAAATGAATGTTCATAAGCAACATCAAGTTTCTGAATTTTTTGCACCTATGTTGCTCAGACTATTCGTCATTTTTATTGTACTCAAGTGTCCGATACAGGATATGGGGATATGACCTTCAGGCTTCAAGCACCCTCCAAATACATGAGAAAGCTTGGAAAAATCTAACCACACCTGTCGGATACATACCCATATCCAACACTAACACCCAAGTCTGAGTAACACATCTTGCACTGCCCCCATACAATCACCGACTTAACGGCAAGAAATTTGAATCCTGCGTGTAATTAGGATACTAACAGTCTTTCTGATTTAGGGAAAGATAAAATTCATCTTGCTCACTTATTCAATATAATGCCTAAATTTCAATGCAATGTGTTGATTTATGTTGATGTTCTTGAACACAAAATATGCAATTAGTACCTGTTAAGAATGCCGCCAAAAAGAAGCTGGCGGAGCTGAGTATCACTACCGACATTCATATACTTGGCATCATCACAATATCTGGATGCCCATGTGCGAAACCTATTAACAGCAATCTCTTGCTCAACTTTAGCAACCTTCTCTAGCTGAGCAAGATACGTCCGATCAACCAACATACCCTCACGTTCCATTTTAACAAGAAGCTCACCAAATGGTCGCCAATAATCTTCGTAGAAGTGATACATGGACTTACCAGAAACATGTTCACCATCAAATACCCAAGGCATGCTTGATAGTTTGTTTTTCAAGCTCTCGTAAAGTCTCAGAGTGCTTATTGAATCTAAGGCAGAATAACAAATCCATAATTTGCGTTCTCCCCGCTGTAACTCTTCAACAGGGGCAATGGTGATCATTTTGCCCTCAGTTCCATCTTGTTTCACCTTTTTCTTGCCAAAAATGGTTTTCATTGATGTTTTACCAATCAGTTCCTTTTCTTCTTTGCGCATTTTATTCCATTGCATTACATTTTTATCACCAGAAAGTGCTTCAAGAGAATAACCACCCAATGTACGCCTCGATGAGTCCCACAACCGTGCCATGTGCATTGTGTCAGCATGAAATCCAGAAAGCGCAAGCCCATAGTTATTAACAACATGACAGTCAAAGCTATAATTGTGCCACACCTATACGTCAACATCAAGTTTGTTTCAGGAATTAGTATGGTATAGTGCTCCAATGGACTATGCAATAACAAGCAAAGAAAAAAAAAAGTACAGCATATCAGGAGAAACACGAGGAAGTGAGCAAAGGCATGACACACTTCACCTTTTTGATGGATTGATCTTCAAAAAACGGAACGAATTCCTTCAGAAGATCCTTGCCACCACCATCTAGGACATCGACCCAGATACAGGATTTCCCATTTCCAAAATCTGCATCTTCTCCAGAATAAATACTGAAACATGTTATCTCACCATGATCAACTGGCGTCTCTTGCTTGACATCAATATTAGATACCTGCAAATTTTCTACATCAGCAAATAGACAATAGATCATTTACATTTAGATTTTAGACTGGATGGTGCTTGGAGCATATTCCTATTCCATACAGCATGTACTACATGTGAGTGAAACAAAATGGTAAAAGAGATTGGAACTAGCGGAACTAATACCTCGGTATCACATGCATGAACAAGATGCCTGTATTTAGTTGTAAGCATCAGAACAACTTCCTTTGCAGCAGAGATATTATCCACAACAAGAACCTGGTCATAAATCCTAGCAAGCTGCTTGTGAATACCATCTCGAGAAACTAGGTCACTTTCTTCACTGCTAGCAACCCCATTTTCATTGGCTTTTTCCATTGTGATTATGTTAGAACCCATATGTCCTCTATCTTTTATGCCATCTGAAACAGCCCCATCTGACAAGCCATCACTCGAAACTTCTGCTCCAATTGAATCTTTTAACTGCTCGGAACCATTTATCCATTTGGTAGATGCACTTTTGGCTCTAGAAATTTGTTTAGTGCTAGTTGGATGGTGTGGAGAATGATCCTCAGAAAGAAAACCAGTATCTTCACTGGATCCAAGCTCTTGGTGGTCGTCCAAGACCAGCCCTGGAAACGATCCATTACTCGAAACTACAGTCCTACCAGAACCTTTCAGCTGCTTAAAACCATTTATTTCATCAGTAGCTACACTGTTTACTATGGAAATTTGATCATTACTGGTAGGTAGGGGTGGGCAATTATTACTCCCCAAAATAGTAATACTTTCCCCACTATTTCTGGAGACTGATCCTTCTTTATTAGTTGCTTTAAATGGTGAGCCAGTAAGCTTCACCTTGAAGTATTGTTGGTAAACGGAAGAACTATAACCTTTAAAGCTCTCCTTCACAATCTCCTTATCCAGCTTTATCCTGCGAGCTTCTGTTTCCCATGAGTGCTCAGCATTGGACATGCTACGAATTTTCGGAGTAAAAGTAAAATCATTCACTCGAAATGGCTCCATTCTAGACTTTCCATAACTTTCTGGGCTCCCATACTCTCTATTATCAACATTCACTCCTTTGCACTTATTATCAGAAACACGCCAATCTGGTTCAGGGTGGACCATCCTAGCGTAATCAGAAGCATCTACCTTAAGTTTCATATCTTTGGGATGCTGATAATGTCGGGAACTACTTGACATGGTTGCACCGAGAAAAGCATAGTGAACACTCTGCATTGTGCACATTTCTCGCCTGCAATGTAAAAATGAAAGAAAAAAAAGAAAATAGAATGACTACCTATTAATTTGAATGAAACATTATTCTAGCATGCCATTGTCATCTATCAGAAATTAAACAAAAAAGGAGAAAATTCCAGATTTCATGCATATACCCCCCAATTAGCACTCCAACCAGAGCATCACATTAACGACAAATTCATTGGCTCCATTTTATTTCCCATTTCCAGAAGGAAAATTGCATTTTAGAAACTTAAGCACTACTGCATTCCCATTCCAATAGCTCCAATAGCTTATGTACATGTTCTTATGTGGAGTAACATTTTACTATAACGTTCCATCACTAACCCCAAAACCCTCTAGAATAGGCAACAGCAGCACATAATCTAAAACAACCCAAACAATGGGGGGAGAAAAACAGCAAAAAGAGAAGCAGAAAACAATAAAAATGGCACCTTTTCCATTACATAAACCCTAAACCCCCTCTAAAACATGAAGCAGCAGCCAATGAAACGAAAACCAATTAAACCCGATAAAGAAAAAGACTTCACCAAAAGGATAAATGGGTATCAGATAGTGTAAGAAACTAGTTCAAAAAACCCCAAAACAACACAAAAATAAGGCAGAAAAGAAGTAGACGAGTGAACCTCTGCAAGGCTCTGGAAGAAGCCAAAAAGAAGTGCCTGGAACGGGACCGGCAAAACCGAGAAGAAGAAGAAGAAGGGCCAAATGGTCTACTACGAAAAGGGGAAGCAGCAGTTTGGGGACTGTAACAAAAACTCCCCATAGCAGCCATGATATCCGCAAGTCTAGCTAGCTTGCCGCTAGTGTTGTTTAGCATACAGGGAGCCGTTTTGTTTGCTTTTTGTTGGGTGTCTTGGAGTGGCAAAGATGGAAAATTTTTGGGTATTTGAGGGTCAATATTGTGTTAGCTTTTGGAAGGTTCTTACAAGTTGGACTGTGACTGCTGGAGTTGCAGAGCTGAGGCCATGAAGATAAAGAGGGAGAAAAGCGGAGGGAAAATAGAGATGACCAAAAGCCTAAAACCCTGTATTTTCCTTCCGTTTTATGAGGGTAAAATAAAACCCTCCACAGTCTCCAACTCCAAACTTATATAAGCTTATAAGCCAATAACTAAATGGTAATTTTTTGTTTTAGTCCCTTTAGATTTCATAATGTTTTAGATTAACATAATGGTAAAAATTCTATTTTAGACCCTAAAGTAGTATATTTATGATTAATTTTGGCCCCGGAATTTAATCTTGCTTTGTCACTGTTATGGACCATTTCATTTTGTAGCTGGTATTTATGCAAGTATTTTGTCTCTTTTTGTATTTTATTTATTACTCCATTTTATTGTTTTTTTTGTTAAAATTAGGGAATGGAATATGAGGAAATTGCATATGTGCCATTATTCCTTGAATGATTTTTTTAGGTAAATTAATCTAACAAATTAAGTTATTTTTCTTTTAAAAGTTACAAATAAGTTGTTAATTGTTAAATATTAGATAATAATAGTGATTCAAACTGGTATAATAATAGTTTTAGTATTCAAAACTTACATTGTCTATTAATTTGGTCTTAATTCGAAACAATTCAATAGTCACGAGTGTAGTTTACCCAAAATTTTATATTTTACATACATGCAGATTCATACATTTGAAGCTTTGGATCATGCCAAAATTGTCTAATGAAATTTCCTCCAGTTCTAACTTCTAACTATTAGAAAGATTAAATAAAACAAATTTTAACAAAATTTCAGCAAATGAAAACCCCAGAAGGAACAGAAAGCAATTTTGGGTTGATGGATTTGCACACTGCAGGCCTTGGCATGGTAAAAGCTCCATGGAATTCAAAGATGCCATGGCCAAGAGCTATTTTGTCATCAAAACTTCCTTATTCCAGGTACCCTCTTAGAAAAGCAGACCATGAAAGGAAGTAAGATTTCGAGTTTCGAGTCCATGAAATATGTTTTGATAAGCTCCATTAACCCTCTTCTTGTCCCCATTGCCACTTCTTCCGACGTTCCGATCGTCTTGATAGCCCTGCCTACTCTTGTTTGTCAACTACTCTTCTTTTTTTCCTTCTTGTTCTTGTTTTTCTTCTTCGCCGCCTTCTTTTTCTTGTTGTTGTTGTTCTTCTTCTTTTTCGCCATCTTCTTTATTTCCTTCTTGTTGTTTTTCGTCTTCGCTGTCGCCTTCTTCTTTTCCTTTCGGTCCTTTGCCCGAGATTAATTCAAGAGCGGATACCACATCGCTCATCACGGGCCGTGCGGCTGCATCGTCCTGCAGACACATTGCTGCAACCGCGAGTGCTTGGTGGAGAGCCTTATTGGGATAATCCCCTTGCAACAATGGATCAGCCATTTGTGAGAAATTTCTCTTATCTTTTAGTAAGGGTGTTGCCTGCAGAAAAAGGTATATGTTTGGAAGTTAGAGTTTACAAGTGACACAGTTCCATGATTGTTTAGAATAAATGAAACATTGCATGCTTACCCAAGTGACAAGATTCTGTTCATCTGTTGGTCTCGAAGTGTCGATTACTCTTCTTCCCGTGATTATCTCCAGAAACACGACCCCGAAGCTGTACACATCGGATTTCATCGTCAATTGACCTGTCAGTGCATACTCAGGTGCACAGTAGCCATAGGTTCCCATAACCCTGGTGGAAACATGCACCTTCTCTCCTGTTGGACCAATCTTTGCAAGTCCGAAATCCGATAGCTTCGGATTGAAATCCTGGTCCAGCAATATGTTTGATGTCTTAAAGTCACGATAAATCACCGGAGGATCAGCCGTTTCGTGCAAGTATTCAAGGCCTTTAGCCGCGCCAATCGAAACTTTTATCCTGGTATCCCAGTCCAATGACTTCTTGTGGGAGGGTAAATCTGAAGGGCATAATCACAAACAACTGAATCATAAAACACCTTCAAACATCAGAATCATCCAAAGAACAAATGATGGAAAGAAGGCCTTTGAAGTTCCTAGCCGCATTATCTGTATCCGAGTCTAAAGACAAACTTAGATGTTAAAACATACCAAGAAGGTGACTCTCCAAGCAGCCATTGGCCATGTATTCATAGACCAAAATCCTTTGATCCCCATCGGCACAATATCCGACCAAGTTCACAAGGTTCGGATGGTTAAGTAAACTCAACATCAAGACCTCAACAAGGAACTCTCTGTTCCCTTGGTATCCATTCCTGTCAAGTTGCTTGACAGCAACAACCTGATATAATGGAACAACTATATGTCAATATATATATCCATACGATAACGATATGTATATGTATATGTATATGTATATGTATATGTATATGTGAACAACCTGACCCGGGTTATCAACCTGGCCTTTGTAGACCCTCCCGAAACCGCCTTCACCAAGCTGATTGCCAGGGTTGAAGTTGTTAGTAGCAGTGCATAGATCACTGTAATCAAAAGTCTTGGCAGTTGTATTGCCTTTGCCCTTTTTTATAACTTCCTCATTAATGTATCTCTTTCGGCTTGCATCTGCCAAAAAAAGAGGAGATTTTTGTTCAAAACATCAACCAATCAACCCCCTTTAGGCTCTAGTTTTCAACTACCTTACTTCTCGGATACGAATATCGAACACGAATACACATTCAAGACTTATATTTTCATATTCATGAACGTAAATGAATCGAATCCGTAGTCACCTAAACAAAGATGAACATGACTTGGCAGTGGGAAACAAGTTAACATCTATTCCAAACACCCATTTCATCAAACAGATTGTATCCATGAATTGGATTGAGAAAAAAGAAAAAAAGGGTCAACAAAAACACATGCAAAAACATGTTCCTTCCATTACATGTGGATTGAGGATGAGAAAAATTAAAGAGAAATTAGAGAAAAGTGTACCACTCTTGAATGAAATATTGGCAAACGAAAGCAAAGATTTTGGTGTTCTGGACCAGTCATTCACGTCCGAATTCGCCCTTCTGCTGCTTATTTTCTCTTCCGACATACAACACGAAAAGCAGTTCATTGTTCGGTCTTCTTCTTGGTTGTCAGGATATAAAATTAACAAAACAAAATTTGTCGGAAACCCAAAATGAAAATTCCTTTAATCAAAATTTATAAATAAAAAAAATGATGTTAGTATGAAGAAAACTCACATCTGACAAACGGAGTTGGTTTCTCGTATCGTTTGTTTTCTTAACATCCTTAATATTCCCAGGCCCCTCGGGAGATGAAACGGAGTTGTTTTGGCCTCTGTTGTTTCTGAATCCCATCGACCCCATGTTGCCGAAAATTGATTGGTTTTGGCTAAACATAGGATACGGAAAAGATAGTTTCTTCAAAGTCAAGGTGCTTTTCTATTATTGTCAAGCTTTTCTATTATGACCCGATCCGATATTTTTCTTATATCCGAATCTTTTTGTACCATGTTCGAGTTCGACAGAATTTCAATGTCTTTCGGACAAGTTATTCGGATATTATTACCCAAACTATTAAACTAATGACTAATCAAAATGAATGACTTTAGTTTTCCTAGCTGCTCTCATTGATCTCAGCAGCTTGTCTTTCCAGCCTGATATCCATTAACATGCCTAAAAAATTAAAAATAGTGCAATGGGGTGAGAGAGGCTCGAACTCTCGACCTCAGGAGGATAACTCAGAAGCTATGAGACCTACGCGCTAGCCAACTGCGCCACCACCCCTTGCTGCTTGTTACTTGAACAGGTTTTACTTCGTCCGATCTCTTTGAGCACTTCAGAAACGTCTCAAAACTTGTGAAAGGATCACTTCCATTCATTACCATTATTGAAGGCTATTCTTGTAGGTGAAAGCTTGCGATGGGTAGTTTAGATCAATGCTTATATTTTAAAAGGAGTGAATTTTTTGGCACCTGACATATAAAACCACATCATAGCTGGTTGGTTAAAACATTGGTAAGGGGCGAAGCCAGGATCGAATATTAGCAGGGGTTAAAATATTGAATTAAAAAAATACAAAGTTTATTACGTATTTGAACTCAAAACTCATGTGCCAAAGCTTAATTTGTCTAACATTTAAATTTATGAGAACCTAAATTGTTATTGGACCAAAAATATTGAGGATACATGTTCATTCTTCTTTAGTGAATCGTTCATATAACGTTCATTTATTAAGCTAAATAAACGAGTATGAACATTTTTTTTGTTTTCGTTTAATAAACGAACAAACACGAACAGAGGTGTATTACGTTCGTTTATGTTTACGATCAAGCTTGTTTATTGGATTGTTTATAAGCTCATTTACTTGGTTTCCCTTTTTTTTAAAATTTTAAATATTGGTGAATGTATGAACTAACTTGAACATGTGATCAACTTTTGAGTTAAAACTGTGAAGTCTAATGAACTTAAAGACTAGTGGTGTGATTCTACCGTTTTGACGAACATATAAATGAACATGTTAGGGGTCATATAAGTAAACATGTTCACGCATATTACACGTATATGTTCACAAACGTTTAAACAAACATGTTCGTGAACGTTAAACAAACGAACATGAGCACCATCAAAATTAAATAAATAAACACAAACTTGATATTAAAAATTTAAAATAATCTAACATGAACACCTCCAAATATAAATAAACGAACACGAACAAAACTTTATTCGTTCAAACTCGGTTCATTTACACCCCTAATTCATCCCACCCAATAAAATTGGAATACAATTAGAAGGCAGATGACTAGAGTTATTTGGCACAAAATTATATGGTTTCCCTTCACAATTCAAAACATGCCATTATCACTTTTTTTTTTTTTGGTAAACTACTCCAGTGACCACTCAATTATAGGCCGCGACCTGTTTTGACTACCCAATTAAAAAAATTCAAAATTTGATCACCTAACTATTTAAATAGACCTATTTTGACCACCTACCGTTAAAATTTAACAGAAAGGTGACGTTGGTGTTAAAGTAAAATTTGTGTAATTAGACATTTGGTCCTTATTAGTTACCTATTATACCAATTTAGTCACGATTTTAATTTAAATAAAATCACGTGTAATTATTTATTTAAATTAAAATTATGACTAAATTGGTATAATATGTAACTAATAAGGACCAAATGTGTAATTATACAAATTTTACTTTAACAACCACGTCACCTTTCTGTTAAATTTTAACGGTCAGTGGTCAAAATAGGTCTATTTAAATAGTTGAGTGGTCGAATTTTGAATATTTTAGTTGAATGGTCAAAACAGGTCGCGACCCATAGTTGAGTGGTCACTGGAGTATTTTTTTTTTTAACAACATGCTGCTTCTTTAAGTAATATTACATTAATTATCTAAAAACAAGTTTAATTGTTTGATGTTAATGCATTTATTTATAGTGCTAAAAATTTAATTTTCATTAATATATAATTGTGATATTAACTATGTTTTTTTCTTCAAGATGTTATTAGAACAAATTTAGCTGTTGATTTATATAAGGAAAAGACGCTAATCACAAATTTTGAAGTTATCTAATTTTTAAAAAGTCATTTTGTCTTGGATAATTCCTAAATTTTATTATATTATGTTCTACCCTCGATCTTTTATTTTTTTATCAAATTAATTTAATAAGTAGTCTTAGTGAGTAAATACAGGCCATATTTATTTTAAAAAAGTCGGGTCCAATTTACTTTTGTCAGATTAAATAAAAATACTTGTCGGTTCTGTAAACAGGGATGGGCACGACACCCGGACCCGACGTTTCCTACCCGATCGGGCCGGGTCAGGTTGGGTTGGGTATTTTTTATGAAAAAAAATCGGGTCGGGTCGGGTCGGATTTTTGTGTAGGGTGAGGTTGGGTCGGGTTCGGGTTTGAGTTTTAGGGATATTTGTAATAATACCCCCTCTTTATATGTATTTTTTATAATTAAGTCCTTAAAATTAATTTTTTATTTACATTTTAGTCCTTAAAATTATTATTTTTTATAATTATGCCTCTTAAAATTATTTTTTTACAATTAGGTCCCTAAAATTAATTTTTTTCTATAGCTCAGGTCGGGTCGGATTTAGAATATTTATTTTCGGGTCAGGTCAGGTCAGATTTTTTAAAAAATTGGATCGGGTCGGGTCAGTTTTAGGATAATTAGTTTCCGGTCGGGTTCGGGTAGGCAAAAACCCGACCCGTGCCCATCCCTATCTGTAAATAAAAACACTGGCTGCTCTCGTTTTTGGTGATACTTGGTAGCTCAATTGGGAGAGAAAAAAAAGGAGATGCCCATGGAATCAAAGAGCAAGAATCTGGTTCTGGGTTTTGTTGTGTTGGCTGTATTCTTGATCTCAGGTGTCAAATCTTGGACCGGTGAGATTCATGGTAGAGTTGTATGTGATGTTTGTGCTGATTCTTCCATTGGTCCTGAAGATCATGTTTTAGAAGGTAGCTCTCCTCTCATTTCCTCTCTCTTCTTTTTTCAATCTACAATTGTAGTTGCTTGATTGGTTCAATTATGTTTTTTTACCTGAAAAAGTGGGGTTTTTGCTGGAATTATGATTCTTTCATTTGTCGGCAGGTTTATGGATTCTAGATAGTGACAAAGTTTGCACCTTTTTTGGTTAAGTATCGTTCATATGCTGTCTTGAAATGAATTTCATTGAATTTGACCAAGTATACTGCATTGGATTGATACAATTTATGCTCAGATTGAGAAAAAGAAACTGTAAAACAGTAAAACTACCTTTTGATGGCTGGTGTGATTATTTTTCACTGTGTGTTCTAGTTTTGTGCTTGCTAGATACTTTTTTCCTGTGGCTAATTGATTTGCAAATAGCTATATAGTGCATTAGAAATACTCCAAAAGTCTGTGTAAGCAATTCTCTTATAGGCCTAAAATGTCGAATAGTGGGATATGTTTTCGTGATCTTTGGTTTCGTTTCGTTTCTTTCGATGGTGTGATGGCTGACTAGTAAGCTTAAGTTTGTGCAAAATGATGTTCTGATCTGGTAAAAATGCAACAACAATGTCACCGACTAATCCTGGCCTAGACGATGCTTTCATCTTTTTTTCTTTTTGCTTACTTTACTTGGTGAAGTAAGTGGCACAAGAATGGATGCTTGCTGAAATTCTCTAACAAATCGGATAAGGTTTGTGTGGTGTTTTTGGAACTGTTTTCGGTCGGTATACTTGTTGTCAAGATGTGAAGGTCATACCTTAGTGATGATAGAATGAATCTTGAATTATTCATTCATGTATGAAGCGAACTTTGTAGTTTCCGAAGAAAAGCTGACATGTAATCTTTGTCAGTTGCATTCTGAGTTTACTTCGTCCCATTGTTTTTTTTCCGTTGTCTTAAGGTGGAAGCATTGTATCCTCAGTTCAACACTTCAATTTTCCATTGTCGATGACGGTGAGGGTTAAGTGTTAAATAACTCTTATCTATGTTTCGTGTTGTTTCAACCGTACTATGGCATTGATGCTTTAAAGGAAAGAATTGATTACTTTAACCATACGAATCGGGTTTTTTTCCTGTAGAATCCCTAACTGATATTTCAAACCAAGTCTAGAAGTGTATGAATAATCATCAATGAGATTTATCGGTTCCACCTTATATTTATGTAAAACAAATGCATTGCTGCAGGTGCTGAGGTTGCTGTACTTTGCATCACAAAATCCGGCGAAGTAGTGAACTACCAGGCCTTCACAAACGCCAAGGGGATATACACTGTGCCGGAAACAATGCCCGAGAGTGACCGGTGGAATGCATGCTTGGCACGACCTATCAGTAGCTTCCACAACCACTGCAGCCATCTCGGGGAACGCAGCACCGGAATCAAGTTCACCTATAATCGCCCATCAGGTCATTTCCACTCGGTCAGACCGTTCGTATATCAACCCTCTACCGTCCCATCCTACTGCAGTGAATAAGTATACTTGTAGCCGCAATCATGTATGTCTTACACAGATGCAAAGATGAAGCATATTCATTTTCGATATATTGCGAAGTAGAACTTCATTCCCATGGACCTGAAGAATCCAAAGTGAGTAATATGAAAGGCCAAATAAAAAATTAAAGAAAAAAGAACAGCAAAATATTTATCAGAGACAGGTTTCGATCCTGTGACCTGTGGGTTATGGGCCCACCACGCTTCCGCTGCGCCACTCTGATTAGATGTTAAATTTTAACTCTTTTACTTACTTATTAATATGTAATTTTGAACTACAAAAGCTTTAATTGTAATCTAGTCCCTATACCATGTTAAAATGTAATCTTTTCTAGTTGAATTGGACCGTCCAAATTTACAATAACATTAGTTGCTTACATTAAAGTATTTAGATGATTGAGATCTAGTAAATAGCATAGTGGTTCAGCAATGGTGGAGTCAAAAAATTATTTAAGCGTTTTAATTTTCTTGAGTTATATGTTAGAGTTGTCAATTATTTATAAACGAGTGTCATTTATTTATTTATTTTAAAAAATTTATATATAAATCATATAATAAATTGGGGTGTCATTTCACCACCCATATTAATGGGTGGCTCCGCAAATGTGATTAAAAATGCTCATATTATATCATCTTATATGAATTCGAATCTCGATATAAAAAATATAATATTTATCTATTTAATAAAAAAATATTGAGATGGCTGTTTTTTTACACCAACGTTAGGTATTCATTTGATATAAGTTTATTCTTAATTAAACATAATTAGATTTGTACGTTGCTTAATATAAACACCGTTTACAGTTATTTTAACAATACAAATTAGTAATTTTTTGAATAGTGATTACAAGGTAGAAACTGCACATAAAATTTATGGGAAATATCCTCATGCACATACACTAGCGGTGTGAACGAAGCATTTTTACAAGCGCTTTTGTTTTAGGTTTAGGGTTTAAGAATTTATGTGTAAGGCTTTATAATTTAAAGTTTGCAGTTAGAATTTAGTGTTTAAATGTTAGGTTTTAGGTTATATGGTAATATGGTTAGAGATTTAGGTTTTAGCTTATAAACTTTAAATTGTAACTAAAACCCTAAATTATAACTAGGGACAAAGATAAGATTTGAGGTTGGGATAAATATTTTAAAAGTGAGGGAGCAAATGTGCAAATAATCCAATTTTATAAAAAAAAATCTAGATAAAAGATAATAATTTTTTGAGTTGGGGGCATGACCCCTCCCGGGACTCATATCCCTTCGTCCTTGATTATAACTATACTCCATAAATTTAAAATTTCTACACCTAAACTCATAAACCTTAAAAGAGTCTCTATACTCTAAAATTAAAATATTTGTGCAAACAAAATTTACACAAATGCTTGTGCATGAAATAATTACCCATAAATTTATACCTATTAATAATATTATAAAAAATAGAGGATCATATTGAAATAAATAAAAATAAGTGGTTAAATTCCAAATTTCAACGTAGTAGAGGTACTAAAACCATGATTAAACCGCTTGAAATCAAAAGTTCCACCAGAGAAAAGCAGAGAAGGGAAAGAAAAATCAGACCATATTTTTGAAGAAAAAAAAATATGAGAAGACGACCTGGAATCGGAGGCCTTCAAACAGCTGCAGCTGCTAGGGTTTGTCTTCGAAAATCAATTTAATCTTAATTACGATTATCGAAAATAATCTCAGTCGCAGCCAACAAATTCTACCTGTAATTAATTGTGTAATTTTATTTTTATTTTTTTTAATTTCAGAATCAATATCGAGTATTGGGAGATAATGTAGCCAAGTTAAGAACCGATCTTATGAAAGAACAGCTTACCACTTTTCGTTCTCAACTCGAAGAATTTGCTCGAAAACACAAGGTAAATAAAACTTCCGTCTAAAAAATGATGAGTTTCAATGATTTTAGCTTTTATTTCTTCTAATTTCTATATTTTTATTTCCGTCGCAGAATGATATTCGAAAAAACCCGTCTTTTAGGTCACAATTTCACGAGATGTGTGCTAAAGTGGGAGTGGATCCTTTGGCTTCAAATAAGGGGTTTTGGGCTGAGCTTTTAGGGATTGGTGATTTCTATTATGAACTTGGTTGGTATCAAAATCATCCCTTTTTAGAAAGAAATTTAATTGGAGAATTTCCTTTTGTTCTCAGATTCTTTAATTTTCGTTTTTGGAGTTTAAACTGCTTTTACTTCATCTTTATGCTTTTCTTATTGTGTATAGTTGTCCATTTTTGTTTCGAAGCTGAAATTTATTAAATCATGAATAATCCACCTGTTTTCATGGAGGATTATGTTAAAATCTTACTTCTCGGTAGAGGGCTTATATTGAGGTTTTGATTCTTGGCTAGACAGGAGTGCAAATTGTTGAGATATGCTTGGCAACTAGGCCCCTTAATGGAGGTTTGATCGACCTGCAGGAGCTCTGCAAATTGCTTCATCAGAAACGAAAACATGATCGTGAGGCTGTATCCGAGGATGATTGTTTGCGTGCTATAAGTAAGCTCAAGGTATGGTAGTTGAAAGTTGGTTCATATTGTTGAGTTTTCCAGCAATCCTGCATTCCCTTTCTTATAGCTCAAGGTATGGTAGTTGAAAGTTGGTTCATATTGTTGAGTTTTCCAGCAATCCTGCATTCCCTTTTTCCCTTTTCAACTCTCGGGATTAGAAGGATAGCTTGAGAAGGCAGATCATTTTTCCTTTGTTTTGAGCTACATTTTTTATTGAATAGTTGTCGAATTGTATTGATGCTTGCTGGTCTGACTTCTGTATGGTCTATCATGCATCTCATGTTTAAATTCTCCAGACATTGGGTAGTGGATTTGAGGTGATTTCTGCTGGAAAGAAAAAGCTTGTTCGATCCGTGCCAACTGAGTTGAATAAAGATCATAATGCAATTCTGGAGCTGGCACAGGTTAGTGATACTTCTATTGTGGTATAACAAGCACCCCATGCAAAATAATTGCTTAGTTGATGCTCTACTTGTTTCTCTCTCAGGCTCAAGGCTACGTGACCGTTGATGAGGTAGAGAAACAGCTTTCGTGGACACATGGACATGCTATTGATGCCCTTGATACTTTGTTAGACGTAAGTTCTTGCAGAAGTCATGTTTATCATCTTACTGTGACATTTATTTTAGATCTACAGGGCTCACAAAATCCCTGTTGGTTGATGCAGGAAGGTCTTGTGATGGTTGATGATGGTCATAGAGATGGAAAACGCCGTTATTGGTTCCCTTGTGTATCCTCCATCTCCTCATTTGGGGCTGATGGTTAACGCAATTCCGCCTTTTCCCCCTCATCTGTTCTCCTTTCTCCAGATTTGAGTGTGTTGTAACTTTCCAACTGTTTATGTTTGAATTTGGACAAAATTTGATAAATGGCTTCAAGCCTTTTCTAATAATGTATGTTATTGCAGCAGAAGCCCATGAGTATACGTATACATTAAAGCCTGAACTACACAAAAACAAATCATTGACATATGTCATTTGAATGTTCCCTTACAATTTTCTTATTACAGAAAAGGAGAAAAAGAAATTCAATGAACTGTAACTTGAGATTGAGCTTCATCCGTCTCTTCTATCCATTCAGTTCCCGGCTCACTCCAAGACCTGGGTCTCACCCCAAGCTTTAAAAATATAATCATCTCTAATGCCTCGAAAACCTTGTTTTTGTCCAGGAACTCATTGCAGACACCGCTCACGATGCAGTAGTTGCTGTTATACGGAGGCCTATGGTGTGCAGAATGTTGCGTCCGGGAGACAAGTACACCGGCATCTTGTAGCGCCACCACCAATGGAGGGAGCTTGCTCTTGGTGCCATGAGACCAGGCATGAAATTGTTGGCTAAACATGATGCAACCAGCACACATGGTAACAAATCCTTGAATAACAGGGTCATTGCAAAGAATATCTATAGGAAGCACTGTGAAAGTTATGCTACGAGCCAATGCATGTAAGTTGTTAGCAAACTGGCGCCTGGTGATAGTCCAGGGCCATTTGTGGTGCCCCTGGAATCCTTCAATTTGTGAACCGAAAACCGGAGTCGATGCATCACCGTAATTGTCAATTCCCCAATGGTAAACCCCAGACAAAAGGTCAGCTAAAACATACCCAACATAGCCTGCTACCATAGGTTCGAACCACATATGTGAATCAGCTGCACCCATCAGAGTCTTGGCTAGGGAAAAGACAAGTGTGGAGCAGCCACTTGCCACCCATGCCCGGTGAGGCCATGTCGATTGCAAACTCGGATCATTTGGCAAAGGAGGGCCAGCAGTAGGGATAACCGGAGTGACCAGGTCTGGTTTAGTCTCGAGCCGTGGCTCAACGACCAACTGGCTCCGACTGGACCCAATCTTGGTCATGGCAGTTGCTGAACATGTCGAACGATCAACATGGCTCAGTCGTGGGCTAGTCGGAACATGAGTTAGAGACCTCGACGAGCACCTGTGTTGACGTAAGATAGACATCGAAAGGGTTTGCAGAAGAGAAGCTAAAAGTTTAGTGAAATGAAAGGGCAATATTTCAAGAATGTTAAGAGCATGAAATAGTGGTGGTTGGTCCAATGAAAGATTGTGTCGTAGAATCAACGTTGCAGTGTGGTGTGGAATGAGGGTGCGTGGGGCAACTGCAGTCGCTAGTGTCTTTCATTTAATTTGAACTTTGTGTTCACAATTTGTTTCAAATGGTTTATCTTTTGAATAAAGTGAATCTCTGCCACACAAATCGTTTGAAACTGGGCTCAAAACAATACCAGATATTGAAATCTGGGTTTCTTTTAACCATTTTTAATGAAATTGACCCAACACATGAAACGATAATATTATTTTTATTGAGACTTAAACTTATCTACTTTTCTCATATTAGTACCTAAACTTTTCATATTGATGCCTGAATTTAATTACTTTTTTTTTCTTTTTAACGATGTTAAAATGAATGATGTAACACTTTAATATCTTACACTATCATCAAAAAAATATAATAATTAAAAATAAAATTTATAGAAATTAAAAGTAAATTGTGGGGAAATAGATAAATTCATTAATATAATAAAAAGTTATGTATTGGTATGATAAATAAATTCAAGTATTAATGTGTACAAAAATATTTTAGTATTAATGTAGAAAATAATAAATTCAGTTTAATTGTGACTTATCTCATTTTAATATTATATTATTTTATGTTTAAATTATAAACATATGATATCACATAATATTAAGGGATATCATGTATATATGGTGAATTTTTTTTGTTCTTGCAACTATAAGTGTTTTAATTTTAAGGGTTAGAGATTTAATTTAGAATTTATGATTTAAGGGTTTAGGTTTAGGGTTAGAATTCAAGGTCGAGGGTTTGTGTTTTAGAATAATATGGTAAGGATTTAAGTTTTAACATATAACCCTAAATTATAATCCTAAACCCTACACTAAAACCACATAAACTCTAAATCTTAAATTGAATCTTTAACCCCTAAAATTAGGATTGTTGAGGAAACAAAAAGTTTTTACCGCCAGTACATGGTATAATTACCCTAATATTAAATACTTTATATTTATAAGATTATTATCTCATACACAGGGAATAGAAACTTTTTGTTTTCACAAGTGCCTCAATTTTAGGCTTTAGAGTTTTAGTTTAAGATTTAGAGTTTAGGAGTTTTTAGTGTAGGGTTTAGAATTTAAGGTTTATGGTTAGAATTTAAAGTTTATGGTTATTATATTAGGGTTAGAGTTTAGGTCTTCGGGTATATGATTAGGGATTTAAATTTTAACTTATAAACCTTAAGCGGAGTCCCTAAACCCTAAACCCTAAAATTAAAATGTTTGTGTAAATAAAATTTCTACAAACGCTTGTGCATAAAATAATTACCCATATTTATAATCAATATATGACACTCGTATACTTTTTGTCATGTTTGAAAATCGGCAAACGTGACTATCATTTTTGTTTATTTATCTCTTTTCTTGGTTGAAGTTCATTCCAAGGATCTTCTTCCTCAAAAGATTCACCCACTTGCATATTTTTAGCATTTACTTGTTTAGGTGTAATTATTAGGAATTAATCATGTTCATAAGTTGGATGATCTGTCTTGTCTGATTAATTTGATTAATTAACGAATCAATCCGACTCGATCGAAATATATTTACTTAATTTTAAAATATATTTATTGATATCTAATTAAATAAAAATCTAACCATTAATATAAAATAATAGTTTTTTACAAATTAATTGAGTTTAGTTTATTTATAAAAAATAAAAGTCGACCCGAAACATCCCCGTTAGAAACAGAGTACTATTGGAATGATAAATTGGTATCCCCACTTTGTTGAAATGAAGTCAAAAACCAGAAGTTTCCTACTCCTTTCTTTCTCTTTTATTGTTTTTATCTTTTCTTCTTTTAAATATAATTCTATTTCCAACTTATAGATATAACTTTTTTGACATTTTAAGAATATTATTTTCACATTAATTTATATGTTTTTCAGAAAAAAAATCATATACTTTGAGAATAGAACATAAATTAGTATAACTAAATGTAACCGTTTAGAGTATAATTTTGGTGTTGATAGAGTATCAAAATCAAATAAGGTATATTGTACAAAAAATTATGTGATGAGTTGAAAAAGAAAGAAATTAAAACCAAACATAAAATAAAAAGTAATTATTCTAGGCACAAGTTTAGGGTTTAGGGACTCTATTTAGGGTTTAGAGTTTAGGGATTTTGTGTAGTAGTTTTGAATTTAGGAGTTGTTGATAAAATTTTGAGTTTAGGGTTAAAATTTAGGATTATAGATTAAAACCTATACCCCTAACTATAATACACTAAAACTTCAAACCCTAAATTCTAAACCTACACACTAAAATCCCTAAACTTTAAACCTTAAACTAAAATCTTAAACACTAAAATTAAGACGCTTGTGGAAACAAAAAATTTATACCGCTATATGCGATAATAATACAAAGAAAAAACAATTCATCACTATCTTTCCTTCTTGGTGTTGTAAAGAGAAGGGAGTCACATAAAGCCATTTTTCATTGTCTTTTTTAACTCACCATTTTGTAAAGGACATTTATACAAATGATAATATTTTAGTATTTTGTTTGAAAAATGTTCTTGAGATTAAAAATGTTTTTAAAATCATATAAAATGTGAATATATAGTTATTCTAAAAATATTTTGTGAATATATAGTTATTCTAAAAGTATTTTATAGTACTCAATGATCTCTAGAGTAAGTAGTTAAAAGTTCTCAATTGACGCTTTTTTTCTTCTTTAGATTGTGGTTCTAAACTTATTAGGAGAAAATTTTCATTTCCCTCTCCCTCGATACGAATTGTTCAAAAAAATCTTTTATAGTAATTTTTATAAATAAAATTGGTTGTTTATATTTAATTTTGTAAATAAAATTAATCGAAAGTTGAGAGAACTATACGAGTACTTTATATTTTAGATAATTGAAATAAACTTTTACTTTTTTATTTAGAATATAAAACATAGTATAATTTGATCAAATTATACCATTCAATTTTTATTATTAAATAAATTGAGTCACTTATACTACCACTATTAAGTAAGGAAAATACTTTGATGCACAAGCTGTGTAAACTTTAGTTTACACAAGCCCTTTAATTTTAGGGTTTAGGGTTTAGGGTTTTATGTTAGGGTTTAGGAGTTTAGTATGTAGGGTATATAATTTAAGGTTTATGGTTAGAATTTAGAGTTTAGGGTTTAGGGTTTAGGGTTTAGGTTTTAGGTTGCTAGGGTTTGTGATTTAGATTTTAAATTTTATAAAAGGATTGTGTAAAAAAAATTTACACAGCTTGTGCATCAAAATAAAACCCATTAAGTAAATCTAACAAAAAAAAGTAAAATCAACATTTTTACTTAACATATGTTTTTCGTATCATCATCAAATAATGTACAACACGTTTGAGAAAATTCTCGCAAAAAATATTTAACAATGATATATGAAAAATATGTTAGATAAAAGTATATATTTTAATTTTTCTTTAAAGACGTTAGTATAAACGAATGTATTAATAATAAAATTAAACAGTATAATTTGATTAAATTATAATTTTATAATTTAAATGAGATTAGATATAAATTTTAATAATTTAAAATATAACTAATCTTAAAATAAAATTTTATATTCCATTCAGATTAATTTGTTCGGTTGATACTTAGTAAAGAAAATAATTACAGTAAAAAAAATCTTATATTTGTTTTTTTTTGGTTATGTTACAAGTAAAAAAACTAAAACTAGTCTTCTTCTTCTTCTTCTTCGTGCTCTCGATCATGGCTTCTTCTTCTTCATTTCTTCGGTGTTTCCTGCTACTTTACTTCTTTTTCTTCTTGTTCTCACATGTCCAAGCAGTGAAAACACCATTTCACCCTCGAGATGTTCTCCCTCTATTGCCGAGACAGGTTTCATGGCCGATCCTCAACTCACTCAACAGCGCCGTCGACCTTTTGCCAACCTTTGTCGGCTCCGTTTCGTCCCAAAACCACATTGTCAGCTGGAAAGGTGCGTGCTTTTTTGAGAACACGGCTTGGATGGAGTTCCATAACAAGAGTGGCAGTGAGTTCGGTGGTGGAACTCTCCATATCAAGGTTACACCTTTGCCCTTTTTTCTTAATGTTTTGGAATCTTTTTGTAATCTGGGTATTGCTTTGTTCGAGTTGAAAGTGCTCAAATTCTTAATTTCTTCGAAGTTTTTGAAGTGTTCTTGTTTCTGGGTATTGCTTGGTTTGAGCTGAAAGTGCTTAAAGTTTGAATTTTTCAGTTTTGATGGATCGTTATTGAGAGTGGAAACTGGACAGTTCATTATTTGTAATTTTTTTTTACATATATCATATATATGCAAATGCAACAACTACTATTTTGGTGAAGCTAGAGTATGTTTCTTGTTAGATATTTGTAGCATTGAATATTTGCATAACTCTGGCCTATAATGCTGCAAAATGTTTATCTATGGTAGAATTGTTTAGAGTTCTTCAGCACAAAATTATGCTAAAATGATATGAATGTGCTTATCCAGGTTAGCAAAGCCCATAGTTGGACTTGTATGGATCTTTATGTATTCGCAACTCCGTATCGCGTAACTTGGGATTATTATTTTCGATCTCGGGAGCATACACTCAAATTCAAGGAGTGGGAAGAAAGAGCTGAGTATGAATATGTAAGTTGCCTTTCTCTGTTAGTTTTGTTTCAGTAGGTTCATCTGTCCTGCAAGCTCATTCATGGTTTTTATGGTGCATTTAATTTAGGTGAAAAACAAGGGGATTTCTATTTTCCTGATGCAAGCAGGGATGCTTGGAACACTTCAAGCTCTATGGGAGGTCTTCCCTTTATTTACTAACACCGAATGGGGTGAGAATGCCAATCTTGGGTTTCTTGAGAAACACATGGGGGCTACTTTCGAACCACGACCTCAGCCCTGGAACACAAACATTAGTGTTGATGATATTCACTCGGGAGATTTGATGGTACTATCTAAAATTCGTGGGCGATGGGGTGGTTTCGAGACTCTTGAGAAGTGGGTTACTGGATCTTATGCTGGTCATAGTGCTGTTTTCTTAAAGGATTTTGAGGGGAAGCTATGGGTTGCTGAATCAGGACATGAAAATGAGAAGGTGACCTTAAACCTTTTAGTTTATAAATCAAGTAAAGTTGTGTAAACACATTGTTTTATCGAGCTATGCTCTATGTTCTTGTAAATTGATTCTCATTGGTTTTGCTGCACTTGGAATAAGTTTCATATTGCGGTAAAATATTTCTTTCTTCTGGTATTGTGACCTAGTATAGTAACATATGTGTCCTGGGATGTAGGGAGAAGATATCATTGCCATTATTCCATGGGAAGAAAGGTGGAATTTCGAGCTGAACAAGGATGAATCTAATCCTCATATTGCATTGCTTCCTCTGCATCCTGATGTTCGAGCCAAGTTTAATGAGACCGCTGCTTGGGAGTATGCACTAAGCATGGCAGGCAAACCATATGGCTATCATAACATGCTATTCAGCTGGATAGACACCATAGATGGGAATTATCCTCCCCCGTTGGATGCTCACCTGGTATTTAGATATTTACATCGAATACCTTACGTTAAGCTTATAGTGTATGCTGCTAAGTTTCTGCCTCTTCTCCTTTCCCCTTTCTTGGTTTCTCTCCAAGTACATTTTTGATGCTATGTTGGAGTGGATATTTTGTTGGTCTTGTTCTTCCACTTTTTTCTTGCATTCTTTGTCATTGCATTTACAAATAACAACGTTGTCGATGCATATGACTCTTCCTCTCTCACTTTGTAAAATTTTCGGTTCATAGGATTTGAATGTTTCCCTGCAATTATACAGGTAGCTTCTGCTATGACAGTTTGGAGTGAAATGCAGCCTGAATATGCTGCTAACTTGTGGAACGAGGGATTAAACAAGCGGCTTGGAACTCAGGTATGGTATATCTTTATTGATTGGTCAACATTTGTGGAATGTTTCACACGAAATATAATCTGAATTGTTTGGGATTTATGTCTTGAAGGTAACATACAACTTGCTTAATTGCATGCATGCGTTTTTAGCCCCTTTTTTCCAAACTTCGTAACGATTTAGATTCTTTGATTGCTTAGCCTAGATGCTTCCAAAACTGGTAAGATCAAAAGCTGATCTTTGGTCTTCAAGAATATCAGATATATATAATTTTTGCTCTTGTTATGAACATAACATCAATGTGATTCATTATCGTTTCTTTGTTCTAATTATGGTGTTCACCGCAGGGTCTTAATCTTTCTGATATACTGGTGGAAACCGAAAAGCGTGGATCATCATTTGATCAATTGCTGACCGTTGCTGAACAAGATGATTGGATATACAGTGATGGGAAGTCAACCTCGTGCATTGCTTTTATCCTCGAAATGTACAAGGAGGCGGGACTTTTTGATCCTATTGCTGACTCTATTCAAGTAACTGAGTTCACGGTGAGCTTATTTTGAGTAAAGTCTTTGTCTAAGATCGTAGGATTTCTCTTCCGGAATACAGATTTTTCGTGTATTCATGATCCAATCCTATTGCTGACTCTTGTTGTTCGAATTAAAACCGAAAACACAGATCAAAGATGCTTATACTCTAAAGTTTTTCGAGAATGATTCAAGCCGGCTGCCAAAGTGGTGCAATGATGCAGATGATGTAAAGCTTCCCTACTGTCAGATTCTGGGGAAGTATCGGATGGAGTTACCCGGATTTAATTCCTTGGACCCATACCCCCATATGAATGAAAGATGTCCCTCTAAGCCACCAAAGTACTTCAGGCCACAAAACTGCTAGACAGCCTCACTTCCATCTTTTATCGTTATGGCAGTGGTCGACCGCTACTTCTAGTTCATCCAAGAAATCGTGTATCTGTGTCGGTTGTAAATATGGTAATCGGACTAGGAGTTGAGATTTCAGATATTGAATTGCTATAGATGATAGAAAATGGAACATTGATGCTGATGCAACTATGGAAGTCATTCTTTTAGTCAAATAAAGTATTATATATGGAGCTGTAATGTCTGCTTGTTTGGTGACATATGTATGATGCGAGTATTTGCGGAAAACCGGTCGGATATAATCCGGAATCAGTTTCAGTAATGAAGCAAAATAAAGTTCATTTGATCTGCAACATAAATCTTGCAAGTTTCTTTGAAGCAAGTGACCAAGAGACTAAAATATCAGAGAAGTTTCCTAGGACTGATTTGAACTGGTAATCCTTTAGCTGGGACAGGCATTGGATCCCTACTGAAACTGTTGTCTGAACATAGTAACTTCCATGTGAACCGAGTAATCAGATAATGTATCGAAACAAGGGTTTCTATCCTTGCGAACTCGTATCCTGGACATATCCGAGGTCCCCCTCCGAATGGAATGAAGCAGTAAGGTGGAACTGAAGCTGGATTCTCGAATCTATTTGGATCGAACTTTGATGGTTCCGGAAATATGGTATCATCCATCTGTGTCATGCCCGTAGCCCAGAAAATCTTGATACAAATCAGTAACTTATATCAGTGAGGTACCATACCAGAGAAATGGATGAACCTGAAATGCTGAAAGAAAATGGAATGGGATGTATGGTTCTACTTACCTGCCAGTCCTTCGGAATTAGATATCCGCCATACTCGATATCTTTTACAGCTTTCCGGAAGCCACCGAAGATTGGTGGGATCAGTCTGAGAGTTTCCATGGCTACTTTCCATGTGTATTTCATCTTGGCAAGGTCTTCCCATGTCAGAAGCTCCCCATTAGGCTTGTTCTTTGCTATCTCTTCTTGTTCTGCAACCAGAGATCAACAAAATCATAAGTTCATTTTCTGCAACATCGTTTCGAGTTTGGAATCATAAACTGATTTTAATCTTGTAGAGTTAAGGTCATATCGATATACACCTTGAAGAACAGCTGCATAAATGGCAGGATCATTAGCGAAAAGGCGCATCAAGAAGGTGAGAAGAACGGACGAGGTGTCATATCCAGCAACCATGATGAGCATAACATTGTGAATAATCTCTTTCTCGGATATTACTTGTTCGTTCTTCTCGTCGCGAATGCTAAGCAGACAAGTGATGAGGTCTTGGCGAGGTGAAGCACCATTCTCTAGATCGACTCTCTTCTCACCAATGAGATGTTTCAACAATTTCTGGGCCCTTGCACTTGATTTAAGGCTTCGGTTGTAGCGTGTGAAAGGCAGATTAACCGGTATCGACCACATTCCTTCTATCATGTATCGGAAATCGTCTGCAAGTTTCTCTCTTCTAATCCCTCTTTCGACTCCGAATAGAAGAGAACAGATTATGTTGAATGTAAGGGTCTTCATCAGTGGTAACACCTATCAGGACAGGGGAAAAAAAACATCACATTTCACATATGATATTCCCATGTTACACGACATTTGAAACCAAGTTTTAATGTTTTATACTAGCATACCGTGATGTGTTCCTTCCCATGCCAATGCATCTCGAGGTGATTCCTGACTTCTTCATCCATCTTTCCAATATACTGCTTCAACGATTCGGGCTTCAGGAACGACACGAGAGCATCACGAACACGCTTATGATCCTCCCCGACCAGTTCCAAGATACACCGGTCGCCAAGAATCGCGCTAATCGACTTCACTTGCTGGTTAACGATGCTGCTGCTGTCACTGGCGAATACAAACTTGTTTGCAGCCTGACCGTAGATGAAAACCGCAGGTTTCCCGAACAGACTCATCTTCGATATCGGACCGTACTTCCTTATCCTCTTCTGAAGCCACTCTTCTGCCGTGTTGGTCCTCATGGCCCTGAGAAGGCCAAGGCTCTGACCTATTAGTGGTAGTCCAAGTGAACCCGGAGGAACCCTTTCCGGCGATCTTTTTCTCCGTGTTAGGAGAAGGAAAACCGGGATCAGAAACAGGAGAATCGCGACGACGGTGTTCATGATTGTGTGTGAGAGTAACAGATCCATGGAGAGCAAGATATTGGTCTTTGTTTTGTTGGCTTTTGCAGTGGAATCTTTTCATTACAGTGACCTTAATATACCACTACTATGTTTTAACAAGATAAGATATGTATTGTTTTTTTTTTTCAATGTCTTTGTCTTACTCTTCACCTGTAATAGAATGATTGATTCTATTTTTCTTGTAAACCAGATTCTTAGCTTTCAAAGCTTTGTTTGAACATTTCCATGGCTTATTCAGAGTGACATTAGCATTTTATATTTTTAAATCCAGATGATGGATTGCATGAAGTTGAAAGTTTAAAATATTTGGCTTTGAATTTGAGATTTACTACCACAAAATACAAAACAAAACAGTTGTTTTGGACTTTTAGTTACTGTAATAGATATTTCAAGCCAAGCAGTTCCTTTTCCAATGTGAATCTCTGACCGTCAGCAAATTCATACAGTATAATATGCTGCCACAATTACCTAAATTACTTAACAAAATATACTTACAGGTGATAATTTAGGGGTGTGCATTGTAGATATTCGATCTGAAATTTCAGATATTCAAAATTTTTAGATAGGTATTTTAGTGATTTGTATTCGATCCAAAAAAATTGGATACCCGATTTTCGGATATCCGAAATTTCGGATCGGATATCCGAAATTATGAGTTAATTTAATTATTTTTTTTTTAATTTGGCGGTCTTATCCATGAACATTTTAGGTTTTCAAATATAAAAATCAACAAATTATTGAGTATGACAAGGTTTGTATCCATAAAAAATTCAATTTTTCATATATGACAAGTAAAAGTATCGAATATAACAAGATTCATATCTATAAAAAAAATAAAATTTTCGGATATTGGATAATCGGATATCCGATTCAAAATTTTCGAATATTCGATCTAAATTATTCGAAAAATAAAAAACAGATAGAATATCCAAAATTTCGAATCGGATCAACGAATAAATGAATCGGATCAATCAGGTCGGGTTTTTTACACACCCCTAGGTAATATGTTTATTTTTTAGAGTAAACTGTTATGATAATTGATAGTACTAAACTTTTTAGGAGACTTTCAATATACTTTTACTATGGTTATTTAACTTTTAATTTGTTTTTATTATATATATTTTTTATCAAACATTATAACTTTTAATAGCTGGGACTGGGAGCTCTCACTTTGGTAAACAAGCGAGACGAAGGTGTTCATTCTCAATTATGGAAAAAATTTCATCAATTTTAGGGTTTCTATTCAAAGGAAAGATGATTGGTATGGAACGTTTATCTATGATTCCCTATATCGCGAGAAAAAACAAATTTTTTGGGAGGAACTGACGAACTTGAGGGGTATACCCAATAAGAGATGGCTAGTGATTGGTGATTCTAATATAGTGACTAGCTAAGAGGAGAAAATTGGAGGCACCCCTTTTAATCCTCTTGACACCGAATGCTTCTTTAATTTTGTCGATTCTTCGGGCTTTTGAAATTGAGATTAAAAGATGTAATTTTACCTGGTTTAATCAGAGAAGTGACCACGATTTCATCCTTGAGAAATTGGATCGGGCTCTTTGTGTCGTTGAATAGAGTAGTTTCTTCCCAAAACTTATGGGCATACTTGATATCGCACTTACTTCAAATCACGCTTCTATTGTTATCCTGGCCATAGGTTTGCATAGTAGGTACAAGAAAGATTTTAAATTTGAATTCAAATGGTTATTGGATGAGGAGTGCCCATTAACTGTTCGTAAAAGATGAGAACTGCCCTCTCAAAAAAAATTCTCATAGGTTCGGACGAAAGCTCAAACGAACCAAATTTTCGTTGATCAAGTGAAGCAAGCTTAAGTTCCAGGTTAACAATCAGAAGAAGCAAGAGTTGTTGAGACATATCAACTCTTTTCAAGGAAAAAGGTTAAGTGAATCAAAACTTACAAAGTCTAAGAAACTTAAAATGGAACTTGATAAAGTGTGAGAAACCGAAGAGAGACACTAGCAGCAATGGTCACAGATTAACTGGCTTAACCTTGGTGACAAGAATACTAAATTCTTCCATGTCACTACTTTACAGAATAAAACAACCAATTCTATGTGTAGAATCAAGCATGACAACAAGGATAGGATTGACGATCTCATGAAAATTGCCAGCTATTTGCAACAGCACTTTCAGAAGATCTACACTAAAGATCGTTCCATAAATTTTCAGTGTTTGAAAGAGGTTATCTCGATTGTTGTGTCTGGTGATATGAACATGAAGCTTAATAAAGAAAACTCAGAAGAGGAGATTAATTTTTTTTAGTATGGGGTCATCCAAAGTCCTAGAGTCAGAAGGTTTTCTCGGCTGTTTCTATCACTCGTTCTGAGAAATTATAAAAGAGGACCTTATTGTCATAGTGTCCCTCTATTTTAACAATGATATCCTTGATTATGAGATCAATAAAATCAACATTGTTCTCATTCTAAAAAAGAAGAATTTAAGTGAAGTCAATCACTTTTGCCCGATAAATTTCTACAACCAATATTATTCTTTCCTATGAGGCGTTTCACTCTGTTAAAAGGGCAAACAAAAGTCGAAAGATATTATGAGTCTTAAGATCATTTGGAAAAAGTTTAAGATAAAGTTGTCTGAGATCTTCTTCGCTTTGTTATGGTCAGAAAGGGCTTTTGCGAGTGGTGGGTTCACCGAGTGATGAAATGTATGTCATCTACTTCTTTTTCCCTAGTTTTTAATGGGGAAAGGCATGAGAAATTCTTCCCGAAGAGAGGTTTGAGACAAGGGGACCCCTTTCTTCTTTTCTGTTTACCTTCATCTCGAATATTTTCTCTTGGATTATCTCTAAAGAGGTGAAAATGTCTCGTTTTGATGGATTTAAGATTAAGAGAAGATGTCCGACTCTGTCATTTAATGTTTGCCGGCGATTACTTATTGTTCTCCTTAACTAATGAAGGAAATTGTGAAGATGTTTTGAGAATCTTAAACAATTTTTAAAATTCAATAGGGCAAACAGTTAATTTTCTCAAATCTTCGGTGTTTTTCTCCCCGAATGTGAATTTGAGTCTTAAACACCACATCTCTAATATCCTTGGTTTTAGCACTATGGAAGAGAATAACAAGCATCTTGGATTACCTTCTATTTGGGACGCAGTAAGAAAGAGGCCATTAAGTTCATTAGGGAGCGGGTCTGGAACAAACTCAATGGGTGGAAAGAATTTTTTTTTGAACCAAGCAGGTAAAGAGATCCTTATTAAAGTCGTTGCTCAAGATATCCCCACTTATGTTATGCAATATTTTCTCATTCCTTCCACCTTTTGCGAAGAATTGTGCTCGGAGGTGGGGAGCTTTTGGTGGAATAATTCTAGCGCGAAGGATAAAGGTATTCAATGGATTAATTGGAAGAACTTATGTCTTCCAAAGGACAAGGGCGGTCTTGGCTTCAGGGATCTTAAAATGTTTAACCAAGCCCTTATTTCCAAGACTTCTTGAAGAATTCTGAAGAACCTAGACTCCGTTCTTGCACGAACTCTTCGAGGGATCTATTTTCCCAATGGCAATATCTTTGAAGCCCCAAATTGCAACAATTCATCATGGGCTTAGATAGATATCAAGAAGGGGATTAAAGTTATTCAAGAAGGGTCTCTATGGAGAGTTGGAAATGGAAGGAGCATATCGATTTGGGATGACAGATGGATCCCTAAGCTTCCTTACTTCCAGTTTTCTTCCACTCCTCCCATCGTCGACTCAATTCTCACGGTGTCCAGTCTTATAAGTGACGATCAGAAGTCCTGGATAGAACTAAGCTTTAGAATCTTTTCTTTGCTGAAGAAGTTGAAGTAATTTTGACCATTCCCATTGATGAACCTTTGGTCAGAGATTCTCTTATTTGGGTTGCTTGTAAAGACGAGGATTACTCAATTCGATCGGGCTATCGTTTCCTTGAAGAGAAACAAGAGTCAAGTTGCGACCCGTCATCTAGTGATGCTCTATACAGGAAGAAAACCATCTGGAGATCTATTTGGGGTTTGAAAGTGCCTCAGAAAATCCGTTCTTTCATGCGGAAGCTGTGTCACAATATTGGTCCAACCAAGGGCAATTTAGCAGCACGGCTCCATGGCTCGTTCTATGCGTTTGATTGTTGCCCTTGATGTAGAAATACAGTCGAGAGTATTGAACACTTGTTGTTTTTCTATCTGTTTGCACATGCTGTGTGGAGAGCATCAAGATTAAATTATTCTCCCTCGTCTTCTAGCTTTCTCGGGTTTGCTAAATGGTGGGAGAAAATTTAATAGCTTTTGCAGGCTTGGTAATTTCGATGATGGATGTGCTCTTATTGCTTTTCTATTATGGGCCATGTAGAAGTCTCGAAATGCCTTTTTGTTCGAAGGTCTTGTGGAATCCCCGTGAGATTTTTGGCTTCAAGCGAAATGCGCCTTCACGGAATTCTCACAAGCTGAATCTAAAGTACCTTTGAACAATGATGCCCGACCCATCGAGAGCACGACATGGTCCCCTTCTCTAGCTGGAGTGATCAAAGTCAATTGTGATGCAACTTTTGATAAGATGACGGGTAAGGCAACTGCGGCAACAATAGCCCGCGATTTTACCGGTTCTCTCCTAATTAGAGGTACAACTTCTTTGTTTGTCTCGTCAGCTTCATCTACAGAGACTTCTGTGATCAGACTTGGTGTTTCTCTGGTTTTGAAAGTAGGTTTTGACCATGTTATTTCGAATTCGACTGTCAAGCGGTAGTTAATCGACTTAACTCGGGTATCATGTCTGCCTACGAGTCCTCGGCTATTGAAGAATATACATGATCTTTGGCCACTTCTTTCTCATCTTGTTTTTTTTCCTTTATTTCTCGATTGTGTAATTGAGTGGCCGATTGAGTCGCAAAAAACGATGTTGCTCTTGGTAGCCTGTCTGATTAGGTCATGTGTATCCCTTCAGAATTATCCTCCTTGTTGTAACTTTGCTCTAATGAAGTTTCGAAAGTTTTCTTAATAAAAAAAAACATTATAATTTTATTACATTCAGCTAAGGACTATGTATAAAAATTAATAAATTCTATAATTAATGTTTATTTCTATTTCCAATAGAATAAAATATAATTTTTAAGGCTTAACTACAAAATAAGTGTTTAAACTATGTTTTTTTTTTATAATAGGTGCATAAAATATTGTTTTGGTTGAAATAGATTCCTAAAGTTTTATTTTTGGCTTATTTTAAAGTCAACCAAGACACTTACTTTGGCACATGCTTCAACCAAATATTAAACTTGCACTTATTTCAATAAAAAAATTACTTTAGGCACCTATTGCAAAAAAAAGAGAGACATAGTTTAGGCACTTATTTTGTAGTTAAACCAATATTTATTATAAAATTAATTGTAGATGTAATTAATACTCGACAAAATTTTTGAACCCGTTAATTTAGATGATATACTGACATTTAATTAATACTCTAAACTTTGAACCATAAACGTTAAAACTATAATCCTTAAACCTAAAGGTTATATGTTTAGAGTTTTAGGTTTTGAGATTTTGTGTTTGAGATTTAGGGTAATTACATTTTCAAAGCAAATGTCGAGACTCGTACAAGATGAAACAACATGAACTTATACAAGATAAGATATTTAAATTCTAACCATAATCCCTAATTTTTAACCCCTTAAACCTAAACCTCTCATTCATCCTAAATTAAACCTTAAAACTAAGACGCTTGTAAAGAGTTTTAATTTTTCACTGTATGAAATAATCACCTAAAATAATAATTAATACATAGGGGTGACAATCGGGTGGGGAATAACCGAAAATCGTGGGGATCTAAACCGATGGGTATGAGGAATAATTGAAATCTTCACCCACGGGGATGGGGACGGGGAAGTTTTATCACCGAAGCTCAAATGGGGATGGGGACGGGGATTGTTATATTTGAACCGTGGGGATAACCGAACCGTACCCGTATAAATCACCGTGAGGATCCCCGAAAAATATTCACAGAGATCCCGATATTTTACAAAGTTTAATGGACATAAGGGTAATTTACCTAATTTTTCATCAAAAATCTAATCTCACTTGAGTATGCCGATTGGAGTAAGTTTGAAAATTCTTCGTAAATTCTATAAAAATATTTAGAATGTGGTCTATACATTGTTGTAAACGTGATATGGTCTAGTTTTGTTTAAAATACATGATGATCAATTTCAATATGTATTCTAAATGATATAAATATTTAAATGTTGAAAGGTTATAAAAATATGACATCAGATTTCTTAAAAAAAGTTTTAGCAATGACTTTGAAAAATCACCAAAATTTCTACAAGATAAATTAGGAAGTGGGCATTGTATTTCTATAATCACACGAAAGTCAATATTTGTTTAAAACAAACGGTTCTCGATTTTGAGTTATATATTAGGAATTATTAAGTTTTAAGTGAGAAAATGTCAGAAGGAATGACAACGAACTGTTTCTAAAAACAACAATAACAGTGACTTCGGAAATTTACTATAAATCGTACGAGTAAAATTTGAAGAGTCAATTTATATGGTTGGAAAGGTTATCGAATCTAGTTTCTTTTAGAACAAACAGATCATGATTTGGAATTATAAATTATTAGTTACATATTTTCTTTTAAATGTAGTGCACGTTGTTATGTTCAACTGTTAATATTTAAGTCATGTTTTATAATTTGGAAATGATTTGTTTGTTAAAATTAAATTTATCTTCTATGTTTATAATTTTAGAGCTTTATTGTTAGGTATTTATTTTAATGATAATTTTCTAAAATCGTACCTGCAAGTGTTGGGGACGAATTGAAGAATGTAAAATCATCCTCGATCCACCCCTATTAATAGAAGAGATAATTAATACAATTTTTAAAGAACGAGAAAGAGAGTTTTGCTCTTAATGAGAACTCACAACTTAAAGAAAAAAAAATGTCAATTGAAAACTTTATATATATATATATATATATATTATGATAAAACTTTTGATAGATTACTCTAAAAATTGTTATTAATTAATTGTATAAGGATAAAATAAGAATTAGACTATATCACATCTTATATTAAGCCATAAATAAACAAGTAAATAATCCCCTTAGGGTTTCACTTTGTCCTCTTTGAGATCTTCCGAACGTATACTCCTCGTCTATCCAATATGATGCAACCACCACCACCAGGAGGCGTAGCTCCGCCGCCGTCCATGACAAACGATCCGTCTCAAACCCAGCAGTACCAGCAACAACCGCACCCGCAGTCTTGGATGATGATGCCTCAACAACAGCAGGCCAGTCAGCCGGTTCCTTCACCTGCAGGTTGGAATCCGCAACTCGTCCCTCCTCCCTCTCAGATGCAGCAGTACACCGCCGGTTCCCCGGCTACCGGCTCCGGCGAAATTCGGTCTCTCTGGATCGGTGATCTTCAACCATGGATGGATGAGAATTACCTCATCAGCATCTTCTCTCAATCAGGAGAGGTAATTAGATTAGAATAAAAGCTAGTTTTGTGTTGATAATCATAATTAAAAGGGGAAATTATTTTGTAGTCTAATAATATTACCGACAGAGTTGATATAATGATATCGTTCTTTTTTTAATAATTAAAAAGTATGATTTCTTTCTGTATATAAACGAGTTGCTACTTCTTTTGTTTTTAAGGGAATAGTTAATGCCATAATTAAACAAAGCTTAATCTTTTGGGTTGTTCTAGGTGGTTTCAGCTAAGGTGATTAGGAATAAGCAAACGAGTCTGCCAGAGGGATACGGGTTTATCGAGTTCGTGTCACATGCAGCAGCTGATAGGGTTTTGAAGTCGTATAATGGGTTGCCAATGCCAAATGCTGAGCAGAATTTTAGGTTGAATTGGGCTGCACTCGGATATGGAGAAAAGAGGCAAGAAGAGGGTCCTGAATACACAATCTTTGTTGGGGATTTAGCTGCCGATGTTTCCGATTACATGTTACAAGAGACTTTTAAAGCTGTTTACCCATCTGTTAAGGGTGCCAAAGTGGTTACTGATAGGACTACGGGCCGGTCTAAAGGTTACGGCTTTGTGAAGTTTGGTGATGAAAGTGAGCAGATTCGTGCCATGACAGAAATGAATGGGATGTATTGTTCCACCAGGGCAATGCGGATTGGACCGGCTGCTAGTAAGAAGCCCGTCACTGATCAGCAGTATCAGAAAGGTAGACTCTTGTGGTTTATGTTAAGTTATTCTTTATCTTGATTTCCATATGAAGTTTGCTTGGTTGTGTATAGTATTTAATTGCCATGGTTTGTGCCTGAGTACTTGACTTGACAAGTTGAACGCTAGTTGGTTATTGTGTTTTTCTTTATTGTTTTTAATTTTCTGAGGTGATCTGCTTGTCTTCTTAAAATTCAAATTCTTTCAGTTATGGCCTGAAGATTGGTGGAATTTATACAAAGTCATTTCCTTCCAGTTTGCCTTTGTAAACTTGACACTTTTAATTATATTAAAAGTTAAAACATGCAAAAACTTATATAAAACTCATGTTTTCTTAAAGCAGGACATCAAGAGGCTCTCATTTTGGGGGGCCTGGAATTGATATCAGCTGAAATGATTCCACTTTAATCCGTGGCTTCATTTTAGGTCAGTTACTTTGTTTATGTCGGAAGCTTCATTTTCTCGTGGCAATATTTGTGCTACATCCGCAAATTTCTTTTCCAGTTCCATATTAAGTATTCCAATCAATTTCATTTTGTTCCTTTTCCCCAACATGTTTCCTTTATTCTTTATTTACTTTACTTTACAAGTCCAGAAATTTTGTTTTTATTCGTTCTGGATCAGTTCCCTTCCAGTACTTGCATACATTTACACACTCCATTTCTTGTCCTTCATATTCAAGCTTTAATACTCAAAAGTAGATGAAGCAGCTATAGTGAAATTGCTATGCATGTTGTATTACACCATTCTGTTAATGAACCTTGGTGCTAGTTTTGTTCTATTGCTTTTGAAATCTGTGTTTCTTTTTAAAATATAGTATCTGCCTAGTCTTCATTCTATGCTCCATTGCGATGAGGACAAAGTGGGGCTGGAAAGAAACCTGGAACTTGTAGTTACAAGCATTTTTCAGTGGAAGGATTTAAGTTTAACCTCGATGGAAGTGGATCACTTGCCCTTCTTTATTGCTTAAGCTAAAATAATGAGTATCTGGTTGCAGATGAATATATCCTTATTTATCTTGCATTTTGAAGACATTTTCTTTTCTGCTTTTCATTTGAGGTTGCAAGTCACTTCAAGTTAAAAAGAATTTCCTTAGTTTTCCAAAAATATGTACTTTGTCTTGTTTGCATTCTGAGAATTTACAGTATCACTCAAAGATCCAAATTAGTTTAGCAGGTAGGTTCTTTCTGCTTGTGTGTAATATTTGAGGTTGAACTTCTGAATCATTCAATTTAAGCACCAGCAACTCCCTCTGTCTTCTTCCCCTTCCAAAAAAAAAAAAATACTTCATTTCAAGTGAGGACAAAAAGATGAGTTACCCTTTTCACCTTTCCTCTTTTCACCCTATTCAAGGTGTTAGTGTTATGAAAGAGCCCTTACTGATTCCTGGAGTTTAGTGTAATCAATGATTTCTTTTTCAGCTACTATTGAAGTTTATTTAATCCCTAGATTTAACCCAAAAGATTTTTATGGTTGCCGTTGTTTCAGTAATATATACTTGGCAGTTGTACACTTTTGTTCTTTCCATGCCAGTGAGGGGATTATTTTTACCTGCTTCTTTTGAAATGTGTTGTTATATTTGTGTTTGTGATCTTAATGCTTTGTTTTTTCAACAATGTTCGATTCGAGTTACCCTTTTCACCTTTCCACTTTTCACCCTATTCAAGGTGTTAGTGTTATGAAAGAGCCCTTACTGATTCCTGGAGTTTAGTGTAATCAATGATTTCTTTTTCAGCTACTATTGAAGTTTATTTAATCCCTTGATTTAACCCAAAAGATTTTTATGGTTGCCGTTGTTTCGGTAATATATACTTGGCAGTTGTACACTTTTGTTCTTTCCATGCCAGTGAGGGGATTATTTTTACCTGCTTATTTTGAAATATGTTGTTATATTTGTGTTTGTGATCTTAATGCTTTGTTTTTTCAACAATGTTCGATTCGAGTTTAGAGAAGTAAGAATGCTATAGCTGGAAATTTATTACAAGTTTGTGAATAGGTTTGTAGCTTTCATTTTTAACATGTAAATATTTACTTTTAGAAGATGTACTGTGTTAGTTTCTAATATTTTGTAACAATTTGAAAACCTTAATATCAGGGATAGAACTATATCATCTATTCTACAATAGTTTACATGTATTTGTAATTTGCAGCTGCTTACCAGAATACCCAAGGAAATCCTGGCGAGAGTGATCCGCATAATACCACAGTGGGTAACTTTCTCTTTTTACATTAACATACTTTATTTCATGGTATGGCCAACTGAACTCTTACAAACTTAAATGCAGATATTTGTCGGTGGCTTGGATCCCAGTGTTTCTGAAGACCAACTAAAACAAATATTTAGCCAGCTTGGTGAGGTAGTTCATGTAAAAGTACCTGCTAACAAGCATTGTGGTTTTGTTCAGTATGCTAACAGGTCACTTTTAAACACTTTCATGTTTTTTTTGGCATGTGAAAAACATTGCATGGTATTAACACAATCTGCAATATGATGCACTTCAGGACCAGCGCTGAACAAGCGTTATCCGTTTTGAATGGTACTGTTTTAGGAGGAAGGAATGTTAGGCTTTCGTGGGGACGTAGTCCTTCAAGCAAACAGGTTTTGTTTTTAGTACACCATTGTATTCTGTATTTAGAGCCATGCTACATATATTTCTGTAAACGAAGAGGGCATGTATTGGAATTTCAGGCTCAACCTGATCAGGGCCAATGGAACAGTGGATACTATGGATATCCTCAAGGATATGAAGCATATGGATATGCACCTCCTCCCCAAGATCCTAACATGTACTACGGAGGCTATCCCGGATACGGCAATTACCAGCAGCCAGGGGCTTACCAACAACGTCCACAGGTAAAGAAATTCTGTAAAGTATGCTTTTCATAGTTGATAGTTCTAACTTCTAATTACTACTCTTAGAGAAAGCAAAAGAATTTGCAAGCATGTCGAATTTCATCTTCAACTCTGTTACTTCCGGCTGCACTCTTGTTTGACGATGTATACGTTTGTGCTGAATGTTTTCTTTTTTCTTTTGCAGTAAGCTGCGGTTGCTGTGCTGCGGCTGGAAACTCGTTCTCTCTGATCCACAGGGCAGTTTAGGTGTCAGCTTGAACCGTGATGAGTTTCATCGATTGCTGTATAATTTGTGGGTTTCGGTTTTTGGAGAGGGTCATGTTTCTTCATCTTCTATGACTTCACTTTTCTGGCTTCTTTTCTTTTGCTCTTTTAAATCTATTGTAATTTACACTTTTATATACAATAGTAGTTTTCTGAGACATGCGTTTTAATGGTTATTAACTTATTATTATGCTTATTATTTGTCGATTTACTTTAGCTAGTCAAGATAATATCGATAGATAATATTTATCCAATGAAATTTGTTAATTTTCAGCACGTGCTGGAAGAATATTACCTGACTTTTACCAAAACATGACCTAACAAGTGTTACAGTGAAAAAGCGGATGATATAAATGTTATAGTGAAAAAGTGGATGATGTAAGTGTTACAGTGAAAAAACAGATAATATATATTACGCAATTCATTTGAGGCCTTTATTTTTAGAGGCCCTGTTCGATCTAACTTCTTGAGCAACCCTGGAACACTCCTGTGGTGGCATATAATGTAGTTTACCCTAATAAATAAATGGAAAATACTTTGATGCACAAGCTTGTGTAAACTTTAGTAAAGTTTTCACAAGCCCTTTAATTTTAGGGTTTAGGGTTTAGGATTTTAGGTTAGGGTTTAGGGGTTTAGTATGTAAGGTATGTAATTTAAGGTTTATGTTTAGAATTTAGATTTTAGGGTTTAGGGCTTAGGGTTTAGGTTTTAGGTTGCTAGGGTTTGTGATTTAGATTTTAAATTTTATAAAAGGATTGTGTAAAAAAAATTTACACAGCTTGTGCATCAAAATAAAACCCTAAATAAATAAATAAATAAAAGTACAAATAATATTAGACTTCTAAAACGGACCGTTATGGCGAGAAAATCTTGATTAAAGTGAATGTAAAAATTTGAAAACTCCTCATTTTTAAATAAGGAGTAATTAATAAAAATATAATCAATTTTAAAATATCGATCAAAATGCATAATTTCAAAATAATCTTAAAATTTAATAAACATGCAAAATTTCCACCTATACCAAATTGAGCAGGGAAAATACAATACCGAAGTAATTAGTTTTCTTTTTACCAATGTTAAATACATGGAGACAAATTAGCTTAGTTGAAGATTAAAAAATGATTATTGTTAAACAAATGTTGAGCATGAAAAATATGAGCTTAATAAATAACTCTAAAATGTTGTAGTTGAGACAAATCAGCTTAATAAACGTCGTTAAAGGCTAATTAAACCCTACATGACAAATGTTGTGATTAAAGAAAAATTATCAGATGGATCTGGTGCACCACGTCATTCATGGTCTATCTAATGAATTTTTTCAAGGTGAATCTTCACATTTTTCCGACATGTAACTAAGGAGTCGGTAGTTACTTGGAAGGTACACTGAAATGAGTGCATATTATTGGAAGGAAAATGGATGACGCGGTGAGCCGGGTGTATAATTAATTTAGGGTGTTGAAGAGTGTGGTTGAGAGGATTAAGGGATAATAAGTAGATGTAATGTAAGTGTTGTATTAAAGAGGGTGATTGAGAGGATTAAGGGAAATGTTGTTGAACAAACATGGTATTAAAATTTAAAAAAGAAATAGAGCAGTTAGGAGCAAAGGATTTCCAATCCAGTATAAATAGAGGCAGGTTTGCTATTGCTTTTAACTTACAACTTAACTTTCTTCAAAGTTGTATCAATGGCGTTTCTTACAGTTTCCATCACAATCTTTGCTTCGGGACATGCTGCTGCTGCTGCTCTAAAGGGAGTTACATGCTCCCAGAAACTCCGATACCAAAAATCTTAGCTTTTTCTGGTTTGCTTCTCCTTTGTGTTTATTTATTTTTGCTGGTTTAGTCTTGTAAATTCTAATGCTGTATCTCTGCCAATAAAATGTAGGGGATCACTTACAAACTACTTTTGCTTTGATGGTAAGCAAGTTCCGAGACATACAACTTGTTATGACAAATCAGCAGATCGTAAGTGCTTCATATGTGCTTACCATCAAAGCAAAAGTAGTTTGTAAGTGATCCCCTACATTTTATTGGCAGAGATACAACATTAGAATTTACAAGATTAAACCAGCAAAAATAAATAAACACAAAGGAGAAGCAAACCAGAAAAATCGGTAGAGGAGCGTATAAGACTCGGCTCACCGCGTCATTCATAATCCATCCAATAATATGCACTCATTTCAGTGTACCTTCCAAGTATTTCATTTATTGACTAATTCATTCAAATTTAACACTTGTAGAAGTTTATTGTAGGGACAGTTTTCTCAGTCCAATTTATTTTATTTCTAACATTAAAATGTAAACCCTAACATTTTATCTCGCTAGATCAACAATATATATTGTCTTATCACTTTATGTATATATATATTTATTTATGGAAAATACTTTGATGCACAAGCTGTGTAAACTTTAGTTTACACAAGCCCTTTAATTTTAGAGTTTAGGGTTTAGGGTTTTATGTTAGGGTTTAGGGGTTTAGTATGTAGGGTATATAATTTAAGGTTTATGGTTAGAATTTAGAGTTTAGAGTTTAGGGCTTAGGGTTTAGGTTGCTAAGGTTTGTGATTTAGATTTTAAATTTTATAAAAGGATTGTGTAAAAAAAATTTATACAGCTTGTGCATCAAAATAAAACCCTTTATTTATTTAGAAGATTACTATTTGCTTCTTTCATTTTTTTGTATTTTTGATTTGTTCCAAGTCTTGATTGCTACTCAAAGCATATTAAATTAAGGATAGTTTTGACTTTACCATAAATAAATCATTTATTAATTTAGATGCATTTGTCACAATCTTTAGCTGTTGAATGACTGGAATAGTTTGAATGACAATTTTATTTAATGTTTTAAAGGTGATTATAAGGTAGTATTTATTCATATATATTCTTAACTATTTGACAACACGTATACACTTTATAGACAAAGCGGTTTGAACTTGTATCTCTTAAAATGAATATCGTTTGTTTTTTCACTGAAACACTAATTGGGTTCGTTTAAAGGCAAGCTTGACGAAACATATATACTGCCCTTACAATTTCATATATAGTTTAATGGACAATTTACATGACTCATCAACATACTTATCAATCGGTCTTTAGTCTATGTACTATGTATAAATTATTGATTTAGTCCTTGTAATTTAATCTAATCAATTTTAATGTGTACTTTTTCAATTTTAAATTTTATTCTTGATTGAAACAATATAATGATAATATGTTTAAATTTAAGGGACTTAAAATGGTCAAACTGAAGAACATAAACTAAATCTTCAACTTATGCATACTAAGACTAATAATATAATTTAATTTAGCAAATCTGACTGATTATTGTTTAGGTTAAGATCAAAATTTAAAAGTACATGAACTAAAAATGATCAAATTAAAGATACTAATTATATCTACAACATACATATAGTACATCCTTTTATTGTTTGAAACTGGATTTCATCATGTCTCGATTATGAAGCGGTTTTAACGAGGTCCAATTTTATTTAAAGAAACTTAAGTATTGTACATGGACTGACATAATAATTTAACCAACATACTAAGTCAATTTGTTTGTGTAAAAATGAAGTCTTTTAACTCTATACAACAATACACCCATGTTCTTTCAATGTACAAACTGAAGTTCAAAATTTCTAAAAATGAACCCTTAAATTTTCTTCTCTTCATTTTCTATCACTTTCCCAGGAAAGTCAATCAACGAATGATAATACACACACCATACAAGAAAATCTCCAAGGAAAGGAAATAGAAACTAGAAATGATCTTGCATGATCATCACCTCAGGAATGCTTTGAAGTGCAGGCCTCCAGGACCGTTGATTTGCTTGATCGTATTGATCAGTAGCATTGATCAACTGTGCCAAAACCTGTTGCACCGATAACTCATTTACCACAAGAATAGATGGAGTGTCAAATAGGTAATAAACCCTTTATAATGATATAATTTTGATTGGGCTTTGAAAATTGAATATATATATAAGAAAACTTAAACAAAACCCAGCCCCACTTCCCCACATGGGTAGCCCATCTCCAACCAAACCTTAGCTATCAAGGACGAAACTATGTAAGTGTGCGAGGAGCTGTTGTCCCTCTTAAATTTTTTGGTATAATTACAGTTTTAATTTTTTTTAATTTAAATAAATTTTTTTTTTCTTTTAAGTTTTAGATTTAAAGACTTAATAGACTATTTTCACCCTCAACACTAAATCCTAGCTGGTCTCTGTTCCTTCAAACTCAAAATCCATGCAAATATATTTAATAAGTTGCATTGCTTTTGCCTTTATATTATATATATATATATATATATATATATATATATATTTACCAAATCTTTATGTCATGCATTTCACTGATTTTGATGCTATTGGTTTTGTAATTAAATTTATTTCCTGTTTTTGCCTGAGGGCCCATAGCTTACATTATGTAACACCCTAAATAAAAAAAAAATAAAAAAAAGATGAAATAAATGAAAATGGAATGGAAATGAAAATCCTAGTTGGAGGTTGGGGGATTCGATCCCGCGACCTCATGGTTTTAGGCTAGTAACCAACCATCTGAGCTAGGCAGCTTCTAATGTCTAAAGCTCCCCAATGTCTTTTTGAACATTTTGGTGGAGTACCTAAAATAATTAAAACACCATCTGACTCTCCACCTTCGGGAGAGACCATTCGAACCAAATGAGATCTGGAATGTTTCAAAAAAAGAAGAAGAGGGAAGCTCTCACCTAACCCTCATCGTCTCAGCTCCGATCTGCGCCACCGCCGGGCTGTGGCGTTCACCGCCACCACCACTGGCTTCCCCGTCGAGCCCCGACCAAAACCGTGGTCGCCACTTGCACCGTCGCCGCTTAAATCGTCGGCAATCGAAGAGAGTGCTCGTTCGAAACCCTTGGTTTGCCGCCCCTGTTTTCGTCCGATTCCGGCCGCCTCAGCCGTCCGTGCGCGACACCGCTGCTGTCGGCATGTAGATTGTCTCACTCCGGTCATTTTGCCTCTGAGCACGCGCGTTGTCGAGCTGCTATCGCCGGCGAGAGCTTGATTGAAGGTTTGATATAACAAACCCTAATCGTCGTCGGTCTTCCTTCATTTTTCCGACGATGACGCCGTTGCCTCATGTTGTCGTTGGTACGGCTGAGCTCACCGTCCTTATTCGATCATTCGATCGACGCCGGCGAAGCCTTCATCGGAGCTACGTGGATTTTCGTCGGTTCGCCTCTGATTTTGATATTTCCGGTAAGGTTCCGACGATTTTGTGAATAATCGGGTGCTTAGATTTAAGCCCATGTTCTGATCTGTATGTTTCCAACAGAAATGGTGCATTTCGGGCTTCCGGCGACCATTCCGGCCACCGTCCGGCCACCAGAAAATTTTGGGTAAGTGAACCCGGTCCAAATCAGTCTAAACCGGTTGGGCCGATTGAACCGGTCATTTTGGTCCGACCCGTCCGACCCGACCCGTCTGACCCGACCCGTTCGACCCGACCCGTCGACTCGAGTCAACTCGTCCGAGTCAACCGAGTCAACTCGTCCGAGTCAACTCGTCCGAGTCAGCCTGAGTCAACTCAGTTGACTGCTGATGTCATGCTGACGTCAGCATTGACTCTGAAAGGTTGACCGTTGACTTGATGACGTCAGCGTTGACCGTTGACTTTGACTTTGACCAAAAAGTCAAATTTTTCGAAAAGCCCTATTTTATGTTCTTCGACGTCCTGAGTCCGATTTTGAAGCCCGTTTTGCAAAATTCTGACCCGAAGGCCTCCGAATCTGACCTTGAACCCGAAAGTGTTTAATTTTGTTAAGAGCTCTATGGATAAGAACTGAAATGTTAAATTTGTGTTTTTGAAGGTATGCAAGTATCTCGGTATTCGAAATATCATGGGACATCCAGTCTGGATTCTAATGCGATCGAATGTAGTATCAGGAGTCAACCAGTATAACTCGGAACTAAGGTAATACATTACTACCTCTTGTATGCTTTATGTACATGTTGATACCTGGTTAAAGCATGCATGCTTATGATATGTGTTTTGTGAAATCTGCTTAAGCTGAATTCGATACGAAAAATAAGTATGAGATGTTGGATATGAAATTACGAAAATGCCCTTGGAGCATAAGTATGACTAAACTACCCCTCTGATAAAAGAAATGAACTAAAATCTGCATTTCGACCTGATTATGTAATTTACACCACCCAAGATGTATGTTTTAATGAAAAGACTTTGGCATTAATATGCAATTCGTGTGATACAAACTTGGATAATCCCTCAACTATGTATAACACATGAATGAGAATCCTCTGGAAATATTGTTGAAATCCTAAGTCGATCCCTATGATAGCAATGCGTGAATTATATAAGAATAACGTTATACCCTCAAGTTCTGTAACGAATGAATCGTCTATAAAGAGGCGGAGAGTTATGACGACTTAATTTCGTTTGAATATGTGAATGATGAAGGTACCAAATGATAATTCAGAAAGAAATGGTGGATTTATTCCAATTTCCAAAATGACTGAAAAGCCCTCTTGAGCTAAATATACAGATATGCATTTGATGAAATTCTGAGATTTTATTAAGACTTTAAGGGCTAAAGCGCCCCTAAGTGTTAGGAATCACACTCATGTACGATAATCACTCCTGATTTTAAAATAAGGTTGAGGTATGTTAATTCGGATGGTTTTGGAGGCTCGATAAACTTCTGGAAATATTAAATATTATGAATCGTCATATCATCATTAACGGGCTAAATTACGAAAATCATCCCTGATAGTTAAATGACCAAGATGCCCTCGTTGGCCCAAGTAATCAAAATAGCTCTGAATGTATCCGATACCGTGAAGAATCTTGACATAGAAATCTCTGAATGCTTGGTTGGAAATTTGATGAGCAAGTAGAATTCCCGAGCCACTGTTTATGCCTTGTTGGTATAAATTACCAAAATGTCCGTGTATGATAAAATGACTATAATGCCCTTGTAAGCCTAAATGATTGAATCACTCGGGATATGCCAAAGCTCTCAAAGATCTTGGTATATCATCTCCTGAATATCCAGGTTAAACCGTTAGTATGAACCCCTCCTAATAGGGGCCACGTTTCAGAAATCCGTTCAAATCGCCACAAGTTCAATATGTCTCATTCCGTAAATGTCAAGCATCTCTGAGAAATGATCTGTCACATCTAGTGTGTTCCATGTATGCTATATTCTGTTTGATGGATTGTATAATGATTTGATCATGAATGATGTTGTATATGTTTGCTCATTTGTTTACTTGTTATGTGGTTGCTTGACCTATGATGGAACAATCTGTTTGCATGATGAATACTGAAATGTCTGCTCTGTAATAGTATGCCCAATTATCAGTCAAAAGCATGAAATCTTCCGTTTTTGATGTTATAAGTAAAATATCTGTCACATATATTCTGTTAACCATGTCTGGAAATCTGAACATTGATTCTGTCTGGGGTATACTGTTGGGTTATGATATGAAGTCTCTGTCGGTACAGCCCTGATCAAGCTGGTAAATCCTTATGGACTCAAGGTCTCCCCTTGAGTGGCACCTACGCCCATCGGGCCTAGGGTAAGTCATTATGGACCTAAGGCACCCCCTTAGGTGGCACCTACGCCCATTGGGCCTAGGGTAAGTCCTTATGGACTCAAGGTCTCCCCTTGAGTGGCACCTACGCCCATCGGGCCTAGGGTAAGTCCTTATGGACCTAAGGCACCCCCTTAGGTGGCACCTACGCCCATCGGGCCTAGGGTAAGTCCTTATGGATGCAGTTCTGGGGGACTGCATATTGGTGTAAGGTTGGAGGGTATTTCTTGTAAACTTCAGTATAAACATTGGACATTTGCATCTAATCTGTTATGTGCTCATATGATATAATGCTAGGTACTTATGTATGTTGATCTATACTTATGTATGTTGATCTGTACTTATGTATGTTGATATGTACTTATAAGAACACACTAGACGCCAAACTCTCTGATTCCTACCTCGTATATTATCAGCCTATATAATTTCCATCTAATTCTCAAGGTCTGATTAAAGAACAAATACCATTATTCTTGAGTATGTTGAAACCTCGAAATAGTAGAACAACGTTACCCTGAAATTACGAAAAGGGAAAAGAGAACTGTCACTTCTTGGATCATCATGAAATTGTTATGCTTACCATATGTCTGCATGAGCTTATAGCATCTTTTGGTAGTTCTGTATTACTGAGCTTTCCCAAGCTCATGTTGTTTTTTTACCATCTCAGGATTAAAAGATCAGACAAGTTACACCTATCAACGTAGGTATGGGAGTTTCTTCGGCTCGTCAAGGAGTATGGTATCTGTGTAAATAGGGGGCATGTGTGTCGTGTTTGTATTATACAAATGAGTCTGAAACTATTTTTCGCAATTGGTATTATGATTGTTTTATCATTTCGAACGATTTCTTCTGAAATTGTATTTTAAATCAGATATTTATTTTATGGTTTTAAAGGTTTAATCATATGTTTATTTGAAATTTTTCTGTGGGTCGCTCTTGTGACCCTAATGTGACTTCCTAGGATCCGTGAAACGCATAGGCGGGTCTAGGGGGTTACATTTAGTGGTATCAGAGCTTAGAGTTGCGTCATTCTGGGTAGATCGGCCGATCGTCTGTCATAGGGTGTCTGGTCTGTGCATGCCCCTAGATCATAACCGTACTCCTCCGAGCCGAAACTCTGATATCGAATCCTTTCTCTTGAAATAACCAAACCTGAGTATTCTGCCTCTCATAACTCAACATATGTTTACAGAAAATGTCTATAACGTTCGTATGTGTTTTGAATTAAATGGTTGAATTCGAATCTGGATAAAGAACTTGAGATGGTTTATACTTGTGAATCAGATTAAGAATAAATGTTTGATCATGCTGGATAACTGATGTAAGATTTCATGAAAGGTTATTCGGTGATAACGACTGTGTTTGAAAATACCCTAACGGAGATGTGAAAAAAAAAAAGCTCTATGAACTTCAGAGAGAAGCGTTTGTGATTGTGCCGAAAGTGTATAATCTGTGGTGCCTCTGTTAAACACGAAAGAAATAGTTGTCTGAATATTACGTTGAAGGTAAGTAATATCCATTAATGACCTTAGTTGTGTTCGATCAGTATGAAGAAAGGCATCTCCTTCATGGTGTGGCTTGGTATATCGTTAAATATCATCCATGACTGAAATTTGATGTTTACATCCTGATTTTGGGAGTCGTCGTTGGAGTCTTTGAGTGCTTATCTGAACTGTAGTTGTAGTTTTTCATCTGAAAATTTATGGTCAACCTAGAAGAGTAATTCGGACTTTAGAGAAATATACCTTTGGGTAGTATGATTAACTTATGTAGTAGATCGGAATGTCTCTTATCCTTGACTGAGACCGTGTAAAAAAAAAGTTATGAGACAAATGTTCTGCATTATATGAAGATCGTTATAGAAATAAAAGTTGCATTCTGATTAATTGGTCCAAAATGTATGATGGGATGTTTATGGGTCAAATGTCGATTGGAGTAACAGAGGACACTGCCAGATTGATCCGTGATCGTCTGTGAGTTTTGAGAAACATTGATGCTCTATTGGGTAAGTTTCAGTACAAGAATGAATGAAAGAGCAGTTTCATCATTGGTCCGACCCTAGTAAATTTCGAGGACGAAATTTCTTTTAAGGAGGGGAGAGTTGTAACACCCTAAATAAAAAAAATAAAATAAAGATGAAATAAATGAAAATGGAATGGAAATGAAAATCCTAGTTGGAGGTTGGGGGATTCGATCCTGCGACCTCATGGTTTTAGGCTAGTAACCCAACCATCTGAGCTAGGCAGCTTCTAATGTCTAAAGCTCCCCAATGTCTTTTTGAACATTTTGGTGGAGTACCTAAAATAATTAAAACACCATCTGACTCTCCACCTTCGGGAGAGACCATTCGAACCAAATGAGATCTGGAATGTTTCAAAAAAAAAAAGAAGAGGGAAGCTCTCACCTAACCCTCATCGTCTCAGCTCCGATCTGCGCCACCGCCGGGCTGTGGCGTTCACCGCCACCACCACTGGCTTCCCCGTCGAGCCCCGACCAAAACCGTGGTCGCCACTCGCACCGTCGCCGCTTAAATCGTCGGCAATCGAAGAGAGTGCTCGTTCGAAACCCTTGGTTTGCCGCCCCTGTTTTCGTCCGATTCCGGCCGCCTCAGCCGTCCGTGCGCGACACCGCTGCTGTCGGCATGTAGATTGTCTCACTCCGGTCATTTTGCCTCTGAGCACGCGCGTTGTCGAGCTGCTATCGCCGGCGAGAGCTTGATTGAAGGTTTGATATAACAAACCCTAATCGTCGTCGGTCTTCCTTCATTTTTCCGACGATGACGCCGTTGCCTCATGTTGTCGTTGGTACGGCTGAGCTCACCGTGTGGAGGGGAACAAAACCCCCTTATTCGATCATTCGATCGACGCCGGCGAAGCCTTCATCGGAGCTACGTGGATTTTCGTCGGTTCGCCTCTGATTTTGATATTTCCGGTAAGGTTCCGACGATTTTGTGAATAATCGGGTGCTTAGATTTAAGCCCATGTTCTGATCTGTATGTTTTCAACAGAAATGGTGCATTTCGGGCTTCCGGCCACCGTCCGGCCACCAGAAAATTTTGGGTAAGTGAACCCGGTCCAAATCGGTCTAAACCGGTTGGGCCGATTGAACCGGTCATTTTGGTCCGACCCGTCCGACCCGACCCGTCTGACCCGACCCGTTCGACCCGACCCGTCGACTCGAGTCAACTCGTCCGAGTCAACCGAGTCAACTCGTCCGAGTCAACTCGTCCGAGTCAGCCTGAGTCAACTCAGTTGACTGCTGATGTCATGCTGACGTCAGCATTGACTCTGAAAGGTTGACCGTTGACTTGATGACGTCAGCGTTGACCGTTGACTTTGACTTTGACCAAAAAGTCAAATTTTTCGAAAAGCCCTATTTTATGTTCTTCGACGTCCTGAGTCCGATTTTGAAGCCCGTTTTGCAAAATTCTGACCCGAAGGCCTCCGAATCTGACCTTGAACCCGAAAGTGTTTAATTTTGTTAAGAGCTCTATGGATAAGAACTGAAATGTTAAATTTGTGTTTTTGAAGGTATGCAAGTATCTCGGTATTCGAAATATCATGGGACATCCAGTCTGGATTCTAATGCGATCGAATGTAGTATCAGGAGTCAACCAGTATAACTCGGAACTAAGGTAATACATTACTACCTCTTGTATGCTTTATGTACATGTTGATACCTGGTTAAAGCATGCATGCTTATGATATGTGTTTTGTGAAATCTGCTTAAGCTGAATTCGATACGAAAAATAAGTATGAGATGTTGGATATGAAATTACGAAAATGCCCTTGGAGCATAAGTATGACTAAACTACCCCTCTGATAAAAGAAATGAACTAAAATCTGCATTTCGACCTGATTATGTAATTTACACCACCCAAGATGTATGTTTTAATGAAAAGACTTTGGCATTAATATGCAATTCGTGTGATACAAACTTGGATAATCCCTCAACTATGTATAACACATGAATGAGAATCCTCTGGAAATATTGTTGAAATCCTAAGTCGATCCCTATGATAGCAATGCGTGAATTATATAAGAATAACGTTATACCCTCAAGTTCTGTAACGAATGAATCGTCTATAAAGAGGCGGAGAGTTATGACGACTTAATTTCGTTTGAATACGTGAATGATGAAGGTACCAAATGATAATTCAGAAAGAAATGGTGGATTTATTCCAATTTCCAAAATGACTGAAAAGCCCTCTTGAGCTAAATATACAGATATGCATTTGATGAAATTCTGAGATTTTATTAAGACTTTAAGGGCTAAAGTGCCCCTAAGTGTTAGGAATCACACTCATGTACGATAATCACTCCTGATTTTAAAATAAGGTTGAGGTATGTTAATTCGGATGGTTTTGGAGGCTCGATAAACTTCTGGAAATATTAAATATTATGAATCGTCATATCATCATTAACGGGCTAAATTATGAAAATCATCCCTGATAGTTAAATGACCAAGATGCCCTCGTTGGCCCAAGTAATCAAAATAGCTCTGAATGTATCCGATACCGTGAAGAATCTTGACATAGAAATCTCTGAATGCTTGGTTGGAAATTTGATGAGCAAGCAGAATTCCCGAGCCACTGTTTATGCCTTGTTGGTATAAATTACCAAAATGTCCGTGTATGATAAAATGACTATAATGCCCTTGTAAGCCTAAATGATTGAATCACTCGGGATATGCCAAAGCTCTCAAAGATCTTGGTATATCATCTCCTGAATATCCGGGTTAAACCGTTAGTATGAACCCCTCCTAATAGGGGCCACGTTTCAGAAATCCGTTCAAATCGCCACAAGTTCAATATGTCTCATTCCGTAAATGTCAAGCATCTCTGAGAAATGATCTGTCACATCTAGTGTGTTCCATGTATGCTATATTCTGTTTGATGGATTGTATAATGATTTGATCATGAATGATGTTGTATATGTTTGCTCATTTGTTTACTTGTTATGTGGTTGCTTGACCTATGATGGAACAATCTGTTTGCATGATGAATACTGAAATGTCTGCTCTGTAATAGTATGCCCAATTATCAGTCAAAAGCATGAAATCTTCCTTTTCTGATGTTATAAGTAAAATATCTGTCACATATATTCTGTTAACCATGTCTGGAAATCTGAACATTGATTCTGTCTGGGGTATACTGTTGGGTTATGATATGAAGTCTCTGTCGGTACAGCCCTGATCAAGCTGGTAAATCCTTATAGACTCAAGGTCTCCCCTTGAGTGGCACCTACGCCTATCGGGCCTAGGGTAAGTCCTTATGGACCTAAGGCACCCCCTTAGGTGGCACCTACGCCCATTGGGCCTAGGGTAAGTCCTTATGGACTCAAGGTCTCCCCTTGAGTGGCACCTACGCCCATCGGGCCTAGGGTAAGTCCTTATGGACCTAAGGCACCCCCTTAGGTGGCACCTACGCCCATCGGGCCTAGGGTAAGTCCTTATGGATGCAGTTCTGGGGGACTGCATATTGGTGTAAGGTTGGAGGGTATTTCTTGTAAACTTCAGTATAAACATTGGACATTTGCATCTAATCTGTTATGTGCTCATATGATATAATGCTAGGTACTTATGTATGTTGATCTATACTTATGTATGTTGATCTGTACTTATGTATGTTGATATGTACTTATAAGAACACACTAGACGCCAAACTCTCTGATTCCTACCTCGTATATTATCAGCCTATATAATTTCCATCTAATTCTCAAGGTCTGATTAAAGAACAAATACCATTATTCTTGAGTATGTTGAAACCTCGAAATAGTAGAACAACGTTACCCTGAAATTACGAAAAGGGAAAAGAGAACTGTCACTTCTTGGATCATCATGAAATTGTTATGCTTACCATATGTCTGCATGAGCTTATAGCATCTTTTGGTAGTTCTGTATTACTGAGCTTTCCCAAGCTCATGTTGTTTTTTTACCATCTCAGGATTAAAAGATCAGACAAGTTACACCTATCAACGTAGGTATGGGAGTTTCTTCGGCTCGTCAAGGAGTATGGTATCTGTGTAAATAGGGGGCATGTGTGTCGTGTTTGTATTATACAAATGAGTCTGAAACTATTTTTCGCAATTGGTATTATGATTGTTTTATCATTTCGAACGATTTCTTCTGAAATTGTATTTTAAATCAGATATTTATTTTATGGTTTTAAAGGTTTAATCATATGTTTATTTGAAATTTTTCTGTGGGTCGCTCTTGTGACCCTAATGTGACTTCCTAGGATCCGTGAAACGCATAGGCGGGTCTAGGGGGTTACACATTATTATACTCATTAACTATTGCCTAAAAGCTAAAGGGATTAGGTATCTATGACTTAAATAAGATTACCCTTTTGATGAATAACGAATATTGAGAGATGCTTGTAATATTAAAACTTCATTCCTTCCTTTGTATTTTCCACCAACTCTTTTTAGTGACTTGTGAATTTAACCTTTCAAACACTTGCTATTTTTTTCTCGTTTTTAAGTTAAACCACGGGTATTCGATTTATTTGTCGTCTAAATCGAAACAAGTATTGCGGAGGTTCTATGGGAGGAGACCCTCTCAACCTAGTTTGCTCCATACACAACATCAAAATTCGGACCCCTAGCATTACTTAAGAGACATGAGCAATAGCGACGAAGCTAGAATTAAACATTGGGAAGGGCTAAATTGCTTTATATCAAAAGACCAAGTGTCTATTAAATATTTAATTTTAAAAATTGAGAGAGATAAATACCTTATTTGACTAATATTTAAAGTATAAAGGATATGAAATATTATTATACCAAAAAAAATTAGAAGGCACAACTCCTCCCAACCGTTGAATGGCTTTGTTCCTTCTAGCGAGGAGCGAAGCCTAGATTGAACTATGACGGGGCTAACTTGCTTAACTTGAAATGTACAATGTCCTAAAAATAATTAAATTATAAAAATTAAGAGGAGTATGACTTAATTTTACTAATTTTAAAATTAAAAGATCTTAAAAAATAATAAAATCATAAAAAATGGGGGGTCAAAGTTTAATTCATTAAATTTAGACAGAATCCTTAAAATAATTAAACTAGAAAAAATTCAAGAGACATAACTTTAACTTCAGAGGTTTCAAGTCTATCAATGACTTAAAGTATAATTAAACTATTAAAACTGGGTCTATAACCCCTCTCACTTACAACGTACCTTCTATCCATAGATTTAACATTTTATCTCATCAGATCAACCGAAACCGATCAAAATTGTTTCTAAGCATAAAGGAATCTTTGAATGGAATATTTATTTTGAAAAAAACAACAACAAAGCATGTTATTGTATTGCAGATAAAGATGTTAATTTTGTTAGCTCAAATACATTTTGCATTTAATACATTAATTTCATCAACCTAGAAAGAATCTTATACATGTCTAAGTGTTGGAAGGTGGACACAATTAATTGAAAATATTCAACAAAAAATGGGTCTACAATTTGTACATCCTCATTTATTGTCTCCACTAATAGGACACCTAAAGAGGAATCAATGGAGTTTTTTAACTTTTAATGTATCTTTCATATTTGTTTTACAATTTATGTTTAGATAATTTTTTTCTTCTAATAATATTGTTTTAAAGTTTAAATATGAGTTCTATTCTTGAAATTGTAATGTGTCATACTATTATACTCAACATTTATCGGTAAAATAAACGTACTTTAATTAATAATTTCTAAAATCATGTAAAATATTTTTAGTTCAATTCGATCCATAAATACTCTCCTATAACCTATATATTTATATATGTATGTATAAATATAAAGTTTGAGTAGTCAAATTGATGATGATGATTGGGATAATGAATTACAAGACATGCAAGCCACACATATCAATAGGGCAACTATTCATGGACCCTCTTCATTATTGGCATTTATTTACCTATTTATTTTATTTGCTGTTAGCCTGTTGAAAATAATTTATGGACTTTGTCAAATACTAAAAATCATTTTCACATTAATTGTTTATTTTTAAGAATTTTCATTCTTATTGACTAAGAAAATCATATGCAATGTATTGGTCCTAATAGCTTGTTTGGTACAAACTTCAAGCTATAATTGAAACCAGCAAATGAAAGAGATGTGAAACAACATGGAAAGCTTTTTGGTTCCCATCAAAAATAATTTTAGAAGAAAAAGGTTTCGGATTTTCATTTATCATTGGTCTATTTGTATGGTTGAATGGTTTTATCTTGGTTTGAACTATATTCGAATACATTTAAGCGTACAATATTTTTGAATTGTTATTTAATTTAAAACAATAAAAAAATTAAACTTGAGAAGTCTTTGCAATATCTGATTAAATTGGTCTACCAATAAATTAGATATCAATAATTATATAAAAAATCAACAATTATTAAAAAATATATTAAAATCATTTTTAACAAAAAAACAGATTTCATTAAAATAAGACAAGTGTGAAACAAGTATTTTAATTTTGATATAACTAAAAATCTAAGGACTAAATTGAAAAAGTCAAAACGAATTTTAAGTCCTCAAAATATCCCCATATAGTTTTAATATTATGCCCAAGTTAAAAACAAGCCTTTCACATATTTTTTCTAAGTGTTTCAAACAAGATACAGTGATTTTTAAGCACCCGTTCCGAAACGGCCATAAGGCGTTTCGAAACGTTTTCATCACTGTCGACCATCGTTCCGAAACGCGTATCGAAACACTTTAACTCGTTTCGAAACGGTAGCACTCGTTTCGAAACTGTTCTTCATATTTGTTTTAAAAAGGCTTCAACGGTTCAAAAATAAGCTATATTTTTAAATATAAAAGGGGTGTTTCGAAACGGATCAAGCCCGTTCCGAAACGACCTTTGACAGTAGCCATTCCGTTTCGAAACGGATTACTCCCGTTCCGAAACAAGGGCTAGTTTTTATTTTGAATTATATGACCGTTGTATGTTTTAACTGATTTTCAGAAAGTAGTTAAGGCGTTTCGAAACGGGCTAGGACCGTTCCGAAACGACCCTTGACAGTGGCAAAACCGTTCCGAAACGGCCCTAAGGCGTTTCGAAACGGGCTCTTAAATGCACCCCAACGGCTCTTTCTATTTTAGTCCGTTCCGAAACAGGTTCCCCGTGTTCCGAAACGGGTTGGTGCAGACTGCATTTATGGTGGCAAGAGAGGGTTCCAACGGCTCCATTTATGTTCCCAACCACCCAAACGGCTAGAAATCAATGAGAAGGTATAAAAGAGACATCCAAAAGCATCAACAATAACTATTGATCCTAAAGCAAACATCCAAACATCAAATTCAAGCATTTGAGCAAAAATCCCACTTTGTGTAAAATCCCAATTTGTGTTCTTCATTCATACTTTGTAAAATTGGGTTGAGTGCTTGTATTGGGGCTATCATTTGTATTGAGAGATACCTAATTAGCCTATTAATTTCTTTGTTCTCTTGTGTGAGGGTTGGGTTGATTTTTGGGTAGAAAAATCAACCGAAATTGTAAAGGGTTGCCTCCTTGTCCTAGAAAAGGGGAAGATCAATTTAGTGAAATTGTTGCAAATCCTTAGTAAGACTAAAGTAGTGGATGTAGAGTTCATTTGGAACTTGAACCACTCTAAATCCCTTGTTCTTCAATTTTTATTTGCCAATTTCCACTACAATACTTTAAAATTCCAATTCACCCCCTCTTGGTAATTATCGATCTTTCGATCCACTCAACAATTGGTATCAGAGCTTAACTCTTTGAGGATTAACAACCACAAGAGGAGATCCTTGGAAGAGTGTGATCATCAAAATATCAAGAGATGGCTTCAACCTCCGGTTCCGGCATGTACGAGTCACAATCAACCACCAAGCCTCCTTTCTTCAATGGTGACAACTATTCTTTTTGGAAGAATAAAATGAGGCTATTCATCAAGTCAAGTGACTATCTTGTGTGGGATGTCATTGAGGATGGGCCATACATTCCATTGAAGCAAGATGGTGAAGGCAAGATGGTGTTGAAGAAGAAAGCCGAAATGAGTGAAGAAGAGAGGAAGAAGATTCAAGTCAACGATAAAGCTCTCCACATGCTTTTTTGTGCTTTCGGTCCGGACATCTACTCAAAGGTCTCATCCATTGAAAGTGCCAAAGAAGTGTGGGACACTCTTGAGACCACTTATGAAGGCACCAATGATGTCAAAGAAACTAAGATTGGACTTCTCAATCTTAGTTATGAAAACTTCAAGATGGAGCCCGATGAGACGGTGTCAAAGATGTTTGATCGATTCTCCACAATCGTCAACGGTCTAAAGGGATATGGAGAGATCATACCGGAAGACAAGCTTGTCCGGAAGCTACTCTATTCACTTCCCGAGTCTTGGGATGGGAAGAGAACCGCTATCATCGAAGCAAAGAACTTGAAGACTTTAAAGCTTGATGAGCTTGTGGGTTCTCTCCTTACTCATGAGATCATGAAGCAAGGAAGGGAAGATGAGAAAAAGAAAGAAGAGAAAAGAGTAGAGAAGCTTGAAGTTGAAAAGAAGAAGAAGATGGGAATAGCTCTCAAGGCTAAAGCTTCACAACATGATGAGAGCTCATCTTGTGAGGAGGATGAACTTGAAGAATTGGCTATGATAGCCAAACGATTCTCACGTTTCATGAGGTCCAACCGGGGAAGAAAAATCCAAAGAAAAATGGACTTCAAAGGGAAGAACAAAGAAGAAGGAAAGGATCCCATCATTTGCTATGAGTGCAAACAATCCGGCCACATCCGTTCGGAGTGCCCTCAACTCAAGAAGAAGGGCTTTGAGAAGAAGAAGAGACTCAAAGCCAAGCTTGCTACTTGGAGTGATGAGGAGTCATCGGAGGATGATGAACAAGAAGTGGCTAATCTTTGTCTCATGGCACTTGAGGAAGATTCCTCCTTGGTAACCTCTAACTCATCTACTTTAGATTTTTCATATGAAGAGTTAAATGATGCATATGATGAGTTACAAGAGGTATATGATGAATTAGTTGAGAAGTTTAAAGAGTCGGTCATTAAAAACAAGAAAATCATTTTAGAGCTAAATGAGAAAAATGACTCACTCACTCAAGCTAATTCTAAATTTGAGAAAAAGATTTTAGGATTAAAAGATGAACTTAAATTCTTTCAAGATGAAAATGTTGATCTTAATAATCTTTTGTCTCAATGCAATAGTGAACACCAAAAGGTGTTAGGTGAGCTAAATGAGCTCAAAAAGTCTTTAAAAAATGTTAGTAGTGTCAAGCATGAAGTAGGAGAATCCTCTAGAACACACCAACCTAAGAAAAGGACTAATTACTACAAACAAGGTAGCTACCCTAGACATAGTAGAGCTAAAAGAATTAGAAGTGTATGGGTTCCTAAGGAACTTGTAAAATCTAATAATATTATTGCTATGTCATCTTGGATTCCTAAGGGAACCAAGGTTTTGGGAGCTAACACTCATGGACCCAAAATGATTTGGGTACCAAAAACCAAGGTTTAATATCTTTGTTTGTAGGGGGAGCATTGCTACAAGGCCAAGGCACAAAGTCAAAACTCATGGTACCTTGATAGTGGATGCTCGAGACACATGACCGGAGACAAGAGTCGATTCATGGATTTAAAGCCAAAAAGTGGAGGAGTAGTAACATTTGGTGACAACTCCAAAGGCCACATTAAAGGTATTGGCTCCATAGGTAATCACTCTACCATTCTCATTGAAAATGTCTTATATGTCGATGGTCTTAAACATAATTTATTGAGCATAAGTCAATTGTGTGATAAAGGATTTAATGTTTTATTTGATAAAAATGGATGCAAAATTGTTGACATTAAATCTAATAATATTATGCTCATAGGTCATCGCATAGGAAACATATACATGGTGCATTTAGATGACATACATACATCTCATGCATGTTTAGTTGCACAAAATGAAAATGATGCATGGTTGTGGCATAGGAAGCTAGGACATGCTAGCATTAGTGTTTTAGAAAAACTAGTCTCTCTAAATCTAGTTAGAGGTTTGCCCAAAATTAAATTTTCAAATGATAAAATTTGTGATGCATGCTCAAAGGGTAAACAACATAAGTCTTCCTTTAAATCCATTAATGATGTTTCTACTAGTAGATGCTTACAATTAATTCATATGGATTTGTTTGGGCCAATTAGGACTATGAGCTTGGGTGGTAAATCTTATGCATTTGTGTTAGTTGATGATTTTTCTAGATTTACTTGGGTTCTCTTTTTAAGTACTAAAGATGAGGCTTTGGAAAAATTCATCACATTTTCAAAATTAATCCAAAATGATCTTGAACTTAGAATTTCACACATTAGAAGTGATCATGGAACCGAGTTTCAAAATTTAGGGTTTGAAGAATTTTTGAATGAAAATGGTATTAGCCATAATTTTTCGGCTCCTCGAACTCCTCAACAAAATGGGGTAGTTGAGAGGAAAAATAGAACTTTACAAGAAATGGCTAGAACTATGCTTTGTGAAAATAATTTACCTAAATATTTTTGGGCGGAAGCCACAAACACCGCTTGTTATATTGTAAATCGAGTAATGATTAGGCCAATTTTAAAGAAAACACCTTATGAGATTTTAAAATCTAAAAAGCCTAACAATAGCTATTTTCACCCTTTTGGGTGTAAGTGTTTTGTTTTAAATAATGGAAAAGACAACTTAGGTAAATTTGATGCAAAAAGTGATGAAGCTATTTTTATAGGTTACTCTTTAACCTCTAAAGCCTATCGAGTATTTAACAAAAGAACTTTAGTAGTAGAAGAATCTATTCATGTTGTATTCGATGATAACCTCCTTCCTAGGAAGGATTCTTGTGATGATGATGATGTAGGAATCATAAATGCCTTTGATGGAGGTCAAACTTCAAAGGAGGATGAGATTCAAACAAAAGTAGAAGACACACAAGAACCACCTCTTGAAGACTTAAAGGACTTGGCTATTGAGGAAAAGGAAGTGAGCTACCCAAGGGAGTTGAACTATATCAAAGATGGTGAAATCTTGGGTGATCCATCCAAGGGGGTAACCACTCGTTCTTCTCTTAAATTAATGAACCATGTTGCATTTATCTCATGCATAGAGCCTAAAAATATAAAAGAAGCATTGAAAGATGACTTTTGGATTATGGCTATGCAAGAAGAGCTAAATCAATTTGAGAGAAGTAATGTATGGACATTAGTTGATAGGCCTAGTAATCAATCTACAATAGGAACTAAATGGGTCTTTAGGAACAAACTAGATGAGAGTGGTAACATTGTGAGAAATAAAGCTAGACTTGTAGCACAAGGTTACACTCAAGAAGAGGGAATAGATTTTGATGAAACCTATGCACCCGTAGCTAGAATGGAAGCCATTAGGATGTTACTTGCATATGCATGTTATCATAATTTCAAGCTTTTTCAAATGGATGTTAAAAGCGCATTTTTAAATGGTTTTATAAATGAAGAAGTGTATGTTGAACAACCACCGGGTTTTGAAGATTCAAAATTTCCAAATCATGTTTTCAAACTTACCAAAGCTCTTTATGGTTTAAAACAAGCTCCTAGAGCTTGGTATGAAAGGCTTTCAAATTTCTTGATTGAAAAAGGATTTGAAAAAGGTAAGGTGGACACTACACTTTTCATAAAAATGTATAAAAATGGCATCTTAGTAGTTCAAATTTATGTTGATGATATTATTTTTGGTTCTACTAATGAATGTCATTGTCAAGAGTTTGCTAAGTTAATGCAAGGTGAATTTGAGATGAGCATGATGGGGGAGCTCTCATTCTTTTTGGGACTCCAAATCAAGCAAAAGAAGGATGGCACCTTCATCAACCAAGCAAAATACATAAAGGATATGCTCAAGAAGTTTGGCTTGGAGAATGCAAAGCCTCAAGCCACTCCTATGAGCTCATCTACAAAGCTTGACAAAGATGAAGGAGGTAAGTGTGTTGACTCTAAGCTTTATCGTTCTATGATTGGATCTTTGCTTTACCTTACCGCAAGTAGACCGGATATCTTGTTTAGTGTTTGCTTGTGTGCTAGGTTTCAAGCTAGTCCTAGAGAGTCTCACCTTATAGCCGTTAAGAGAATCTTTAGATACCTTAGAGACACTCCTTGTTTAGGCCTTTGATATCCTAGAGACTCTACCTTCAACCTACATGCTTACTCGGATGCGGATTATGGGGGTTGTAAAATTGATAGGAAAAGTACTTCGGGAACTTGCCAATTCTTAGGTAGTATGCTCATATCTTGGTTCTCTAAGAAACAAAATAGTGTAGCCTTATCTACCACCGAAGCCGAGTACATATCCTTAGGGAGTTGTTGTGCTCAAGTCCTTTGGATGAAGCAACAACTCTTAGATTATGGTATTAAAGTTGGAACCATACCCCTAAAATGTGACAACACTAGTGCAATATGCTTAACTAAAAATCTCATCCAACACTCTAGAACCAAACACATAGAAATAAGGCATCATTTCATTAGAGATCATGTCCTTAAGGAAGATGTGGTTATAGAGTATGTAGACACCTTGAATCAATTAGCGGACATTTTTACAAAACCCTTAGACAAAGAGCGTTTTTGGTCCCTTAGGAGAGAGTTAGGTCTAGCTAGCCTATCTTGATCTTTTAGGGCCTATTTTGTGCTTAAATATGCTTGATTTTGTGAAATGCCATGTTGATGTGTTTAAACTCCTAATTTCATCCATGCTTATAGTTAGGGGGAGTATGTTTATGCTTAAATATGTTTTGCCTGCTCATTCATGACATTTATGCATGTTAGGCCTCTTAAAAGATCATTTTTCTGCATTTTTAGAGCCTCATCTGCACTTCCAGGCCCAGGTGTATCGAAACGGGTGAACCAGTTTCGATACGGATACCTTAAATCCAGCTCTGAGATAAGGGCGTTTCGAAACGCCTCAAAAGCGTTCCGAAACATTTTTGATTCTGCCAAGGGGTGTATCGGAACGCGTTCCGATACGGGTCAAAGGGTGTTTCGATACAGTCAACACCGTATCGAAACGATCTGTTTATAGTTTTAAAATGGTCAAAACCCTAGCCGCCCGTTCCGAAACGGTCTTGTCCGTTCCGAAACGGCATCGCGGACTGCTTTAAATTAGGGCTTTTAATGATACAAATTCACTTTTTATCAAACCCTTAAAACCCTAAACCGCCTCCCTCTCTATAAATACCCTCTAAAACTCTTTGATTTTCACAAAATTGTGAGGGGTTTTACTCTACAACTCAAGTCTAAGCAAGTTTCATCAATCTTGTGCAAGGATTTTTCTCAAATCATCCAAAATCCCAAACTAAGGTAATTTTTCTATTTTTCTTTTTCTTTCAATTCATGTTCGAATCTTAGGTTAGAAAATTTTATTTTTGTATAAATTATATGTTTTTGGTTGTGGGTTTTCAAATTCTTGTAAAAATTTTTCAAATCTCAAAATTTTTTATTCGAATATAAAATTTTTCAATCGTATTTTTTTAAACTTTTATTTATTTATTTATTTTAATTTTGTTTTCAAAAACCTAAGTGGGATTTATTATTGGATTGATTTTAATTATCAATGCATACACTTATTTTTAAAACACTTGCTTAATATTTTTAGATGGCGGATCAATCGAACAAGAAGCGGAAGGCCGTTCAATCCGGTGATTCGAGCATTCGTCCGAATATCACTATGCTTTTTCAGAAATCTCTTAAAAATCCGGACGCTCGTGCTCGCTTTGCTTATGTCAAGGATTTCGCGGTTCGTAAGGAACGTGTCATTGATCTTGAGTTCCTCAATTCCGAGCGATTCCTTTTCCGTTATCTCGGCCGTTTGGATGAGTGGAATCTCTGGTATTTCTTGAGCATTCCGGATGTTTGCTACAAAAATATGGTACTCATCTTTTACTCTAATGCTCGTTTTCTTTTTGATGAGTCCAAAACCGAGATCATAGGAATTGAGTCATCCTTACTAGGCAAAAAGGTTGTTATAAAAAGGTTGTTGATCTTTTAGAGTCTGCTCTTAAACTTAAGGATGAGGGTCTTGAGGATGAACGCCACTTTGGCACTTTTACCGGAAAGGCACTTAATTTGGATGTGCATGATCGTGTTCTTCACTTGATAGTCTCTTGGTTTATTTGCCCCTCCGGCGGTAAATATTCCCATATCCGTCAAATCGATCACTTTTGGCTAGAGTGTTTCCGTAGGGGTGAGCGCCCAAATGTCCCTAAAATAATCTTTGCCGAGATTGTCAATAATATCAAGCTTATTGACACGAATGAGTTAAAGTCTTTTACTTATGGCATTGTCTTGAGCGCCCTATTTCAACATCTTGAAATTGATTGTACCTATGACTCTCCGGAACCTCGCAAGACCAAGATTGGTGAGTCATCCCTTCGCAAGTCCGGATTCCAATATGTGGATGGTATTTGGGAAAGAATTGATAGAGAAGCGGATCCTCCTCTCGTTGCTCCTCCACCGCAAGTTCAAGCCGCAAACAATGATGCCCTCACGGCTTTCCTTACCGAGCGATTCAATGCCTTGGACTCTCGGTTCGATGCTTTGGACACTCGCATTACTTCGGGCTTTGAATCTATGGGTAATCGGTTGAAGAATGTCGAGGATCGTCTTCATTCTCTTGAGACTTCTCATTTCAACTTGGACCTATCCTTCTCCACTCTTTATGGGCAATGGACGAAGTTTCACCGTTCTCAAGCCAAGAGCGATGATGATACTTCGGATGATGAGGACGAGGCTTAGGATATTTATCTCATATCATATCATATTATCTATGCATTTTAGGACTAAGGTTGCATCTTTATGTTTTCTCATGTTTTAGGACCTATGCTTATGGCTATTTTATTTTGGGATTTTATGTTTGCACTTAATGTTTGAATTATGTCTTGGATATTTTGATTATGAATTTATAATATGGTTGCTTATTATTGCTTATTGGTACTAATCATTTATCTTTTCTATGAGCTTTTATTGTTCTTTTGATCTAACAAAAAGGGGGAGAATAAATTTAAGAGCCACACTTTTAACTAAAATTCGTTTTAAAATGTTAAAAGGTTTTTAAAGGTTTACAACTTGGATTTCAAATCAAAAATTTATTTTAACTTTAAAAACCTATCTTAAATTAAGGGGGAGTTAGAATATTTTCAAAACTTTCAAAATTCCTAAAAATTCTAACTTTGGTTTTGTTATATCAAAAAGGGGGAGATTGTGAAACAAGTATTTTAATTTTGATATAACTAAAAACCTAAGGACTAAATTGAAAAAAGTCAAAACGAATTTTAAGTCCTCAAAATATCCCCATATAGTTTTAATATTATGCCCAAGTTAAAAACAAGCCTTTCACATATTTTTTCTAAGTGTTTCAAACAAGATACAGTGATTTTTAAGCACCCGTTCCGAAACGGCCATAAGGCGTTTCGAAACGTTTTCATCACTGTCGACCATCGTTCCGAAACGCGTATCGAAACACTTTAACTCGTTTCGAAACGGTAGCACTCGTTTCGAAACTGTTCTTCATATTTGTTTTAAAAAGGCTTCAACGGTTCAAAAATAAGCTATATTTTTAAATATAAAAGGGGTGTTTCGAAACGGATCAAGCCCGTTCCGAAACGACCTTTGACAGTAGCCATTCCGTTTCGAAACGGATTACTCCCGTTCCGAAACAAGGGCTAGTTTTTATTTTGAATTATATGACCGTTGTATGTTTTAACTGATTTTCAGAAAGTAGTTAAGGCGTTTCGAAACGGGCTAGGACCGTTCCGAAACGACCCTTGACAGTGGCAAAACCGTTCCGAAACGGCCCTAAGGCGTTTCGAAACGGGCTCTTAAATGCACCCCAACGACTCTTTCTATTTTAGTCCGTTCCGAAACAGGTTCCCCGTGTTCCGAAACGGGTTGGTGCAGACTGCATTTATGGTGGCAAGAGAGGGTTCCAACGGCTCCATTTATGTTCCCAACCACCCAAACGGCTAGAAATCAATGAGAAGGTATAAAAGAGACATCCAAAAGCATCAGCAATAACTATTGATCCTAAAGCAAACATCCAAACATCAAATTCAAGCATTTGAGCAAAAATCCCACTTTGTGTAAAATCCCAATTTGTGTTCTTCATTCATACTTTGTAAAATTGGGTTGAGTGCTTGTATTGGGGCTATCATTTGTATTGAGAGATACCTAATTAGCCTATTAATTTCTTTGTTCTCTTGTGTGAGGGTTGGGTTGATTTTTGGGTAGAAAAATCAACCGAAATTGTAAAGGGTTGCCTCCTTGTCCTAGAAAAGGGGAAGATCAATTTAGTGAAATTGTTGCAAATCCTTAGTAAGACTAAGGTAGTGGATGTAGAGTTCATTTGGAACTTGAACCACTCTAAATCCCTTGTTCTTCAATTTTTATTTGCCAATTTCCACTACAATACTTTAAAATTCCAATTCACCCCCCCCTCTTGGTAATTATCGATCTTTCGATCCACTCAACAACAAGATACAACAAAACGAGAGATTATTATTGCAGAATCATCTGTCTAATTTTAACTTTCATATAACTACCTACTTTTTATTAACATGTAAGAAAGAGATAAAGATTCACCTTGAAAAAAATTAAATAGATGGATCTTATTGGTGCCGAATCCATTTAATAATTTTTCCAACAAAACACAACCCAAAAAACATGAAGAGAAACTTGATAACTATGTTCACAAAGGAAGAGAAAAATAATACATGAAAACTTAAAGGGAGGGAAAAGAAAAGAAAAACTCAAAATGTTCCATTTAATATGTTCTTTGTCATCCATAGAAATTCGACGATCAAATCTCTTTGTCTGTATACAACTAGACATTTAAGTAGTGATGTAAGAAATGTAATCAATTCTATTAAAAAAATTGTGGTCAATAAAATTAATATTGCAGACGGTTTCACTATTAATTCTGAAAAATTCACCAAATTGTCAAAAGAGGGGATCTAACGATACAAGACCGCCGACATTTTTTGATTAGGGACGTGTATCATAATAATCGTAACACAATCGCTATACTACCAAGTAGGTGAAAATTGTGTCATAAGACAAATGAAAAATGTGCCACACGATAAAAAAAATAAGCCACAAAGACAGATAAAATAAAATGCAACAAAACGTGTAAAAAATCTAAATAAAAAATTATTAGGAACAAAAGGAATCATCGAAGATCGATAACTAATACAAAACAAATATTATTATCGATAATGTAAAAAATAAAAAATGACGATGAAAAATGAAAATAAATTATAGTAAAATCGCCATAGGTCAGTCTAATTATGAAAGTGATAATTTATGGTTGGAAATTAGAAATTGCCACCGTTGTTATACCAGCATCACATGTGAGAAATCACATGAAACTTGGCACTTGTAAAACAAAGGGATTAAAGTTTAGATTTTCAGACTTTTTAAGATATAAAGTCAATATGGGCAAAAAAAATCAACAGGCCCTTTGAACTCATCAAGTGAATTACAATAAAAAATATTATTATTTTTTAAAAAAAGAATTATTATTATTATTATTATATTTTTAACAATTTCTAGCTAAGCAGGTAGAAGGGGATTATTATTTTTAAGAGATCAGAACTTGAGCAGCTATGATTAATGAATATATATTATTATATAAACACACCAGATAATTGTAAAAAATTTAATAAATTTTTATGATTATTTTAAAATAAAAATTATAAATACAATCAAAAACATTCAATGTCATTCATACGACTACAATTAAAATAAATTAATGCAATTCACACATAGAATTACAATTAATAAATTTGTAGAATTACAACCATAATTAATCATTAGAATGCACAAACAAACTAATAACTAGAAGGACAAACTACACTTGTGATCACTGAAGTTTGAATGAGTTATTGTTTTGGTTACTAAAGTTGAAAACTTATATTATAGTCACTAAAGTTATCGATAAATCACAAAATGGTCACTTTGTCATTGACTCTCGTTAGGTTGATGTTGTGTCACATTAACAAAAAGGGTTAATATTCACTTTGGCCCTTGAAATACAAATAAAACTTCAATTTAGTAATTTAACGTGTTTTTAACTATAATTTAAAAATGAAAATATAAAAAAACTATCATAACTGATATAATTAACATATTTAGCCCTTTGACCTTTACAAGTTTTGATTCTGAAAAATTAAAGATCGAATGTATATGAAAAAAAATCAAACAAAAAAGCAAATCCAATATTCAAATATAAGAAATAATCCATAAACCTTTGAAACGGATGAACCCCCACTTTCTAAATCCTTAGAATGTCCATGAAAGAGATAAAATTATCCCAAACCTAATAACTCAAGGGAAATCAAAGCTATTTTGTTTTTTTTTTATGAGATGTTCAAAATTCCACTTATTTGGTTTTATGGGTAATTTTATTTGTTGCCTTGTTAAGAAATTCTAGGTTACGTGAAATTTTCTTTGTGGGTTTTGTTTTATTTTTATTTTTTTGTTTAATTGATTTAAAATTACATTAATTATCCTAAAGTTTTTACTTTTATCAATGTATTTTTATCCTAATTAATTTTTAATGATTAGTTTGGATATTTTAGAATTAGGATCAAATTGATACATGTGTAGAGATTGAGGGTTAATTTTTAGAATTAAAACTGAAATGGTACAATGTGTAAAGGTTAAAGGGATAAATGTGTTAATATATCATTTATGAAATTTTTTTTATAATTTTTAAAAATTAAAAATATAGTAAAGGACTAAAATGAAGTTTTAGTTGTAGTTTAGTGTTCAAATTGGATATTAGCCCGTTTTGTTAACTTGTCACATTATTAACCTAACGAGAATCAACGACAAAATGATCATTTTGTGATTTATCAATAACTTTAATGATCATAACATAATTTTTAAAAATTTGGTGACCAAAATAAAAGGTCACCGAAACTTTAGTGACCATGGATGTAGTTTATCCTAACAGAATATATTCTGACTGCTACTAAAATAACTTTGGACATATTGAACTTAATCTCAAAATAAATTTGAATTGAGAAATCATGCAATATATTTAAATGCAATGAGACTCGAATTTAAACGCTCAAAATTTTATAACCTCGACTTTGTTAATGACATTTAAAACACAATTTAGCCCACAAATATAGGATTAAGAACAGCAAATATTACCTATGAAATCCCATGGAAATGCACAATTACTACAAGATATTGAAGAAAACCCATCATTTTCATTGTCTAATTGTCTGTCTTTTGGGCAGCCATAATCTTTGATTGTACCAAAACATAAGCAAGACAAGAATTTTGCTTAAATATATGAAATAGTAGTGTTAGCCGCAAACTATGAGACACATTTTGATTAGTTTTAAGGGTTAATTATCGTTTGAGATTTACATTAATTAAATTTATGATTTTTAATTTGATCAATTTAATCGGATGAAACAATTTTTAGTCTATGATTAGAAGTTTAGGGTGTGTATAACATACGGCATGGTACGGTGCGGCACCAACTGAAAATATTATAAGATTTGAAATATGGAACTGAAAATGTTACACTGTTTGACAACATTTTCGGCTGGTGGTAATTATCGAAACTTTAACTTCGAGTATCGAAACTTTCATTGCTTCTGATAACATTTTAAGTTTTTGTAAGCACCAAAAATGTTATCAAACAATGTAACATTTTTAGTTCCATGTTTTAAATCTTATAACATTTTCAGTTGGTGCTACACCGTACCATATCGTACCCCAAAACTCTCCAGAAGTCTATAGTATTATATTATAGGGTGTATGTAGAACTAATGTTTTGATATAATAATTGAAAAATATTTTTGGACTTGTTTGAATATTTTGAAAACTTATTTAAAGTCCAAACAATTTGAAAATATGTTTGAAATGGTTTCATAGGTTTTTAACATGTCTAAAACGCTTTTTAAATGGCCAAAATATCATTTTTACAAGGCTCGTATCGATACACCTTTGATCTGTTTCGATACGGAATCTTCCAGTAAGCAAAACCCAGATGCAGGGCTAGTGGTATCGAAACCACCTTGCTGGTATCGAAACCAGTCTGACTTTTTCAAACTCCAACGGCTAGTTCTGAACAAGGGCGTTTCGAAACGGGTTCGGGCGTTTCGAAACGGGTTCGAGCGTTTCGATACGGAGAGCTGCAGAACTGCATTTATGGTGGGAAATTAAGTCTCCAACGGCTCCAAATCAACCCAACGGCTAGTAACGGCTATAAACTCGTCAAGGAGTATAAAAGGGACCTTCAAGCATCAAAATATGGTTAATGCTTCAATTGTCAATCCACAAATGATCAAAAAGTGTCTTTGTACCTAAATTGTCAATTCTTGTATAGACAAACACTAGTGAGCCAAAATTGTCAAATTTGCTCAAGTGTTTTAGGTTTTGGGTGAGTGCTTTAATTGTGCAAACAAACACCTATTAGAGGGATTTGTGTTTGCTTTTCTTATCTCTTGTAAAGAGGGTTTGATCAAGGCTTTGGGTAGAAAGTTTGATCGGTGTATAAGGGTTTCCTTCCAAGCCTAAAAAAGGGGGCGAATCAATAGTAGATTGATTGGAAATCCTTAGTGGGAAACTAAGGTAGTGGATGTAGACCTTGGTTAGAAGGTTGAACCACGCTAAAATCATTGTGTCATTTACATTTAAGCTTCCACACCACATCCACCCAAAAATCCACCTCTCCACCACTTGGTGAGCAACATCGATTAAAGGAATCGAGCACCCTACAACTCAACAATTGGTATCAGAGCTTGGCTCAATCGAAGGGGATTCACATCCTATTGAGAAGATCCGGCAAGCTCGATCACTATTTCATCAACCGGCTCAAATGACACAATCAATCGACAAACCGCCTTTCTTCGACGGAACCCACTATGCCCATTGGAAGATAAAGTTCTTCATCAAATCTAGAGATTACAAGCTATGGGACATAGTTGAAGATGGTCCGTTCGTGCCTCAACGAAGCAAAGCGGAATGGAGTGCCGACGATCGCAAGAAGATGAAGCTTAATTGCAAAGCCTTGCACATCTTGTTTTGTACTTTTGGCCCAACCATCTATAAGAAAATGTCTTCTTGTGAGAGTGCCAAAGAGGTATGGGACAAGCTTGAAGTCACATACGAGGGAACCGATGAAGTCAAGGAGACCAAGATTGGGCTCCTCACTTTAGAGTATGAGAACTTCAAGATGGATCCGGAAGAGAACATCAAGAAGATGTTTGATAGGTTCTCCACAATCACCAATGGTCTCAAAGGATATGGAGAAGTCATCCCGGAGGAAAAGCTTGTCCGAAAGCTCATCTACTCACTTTCCGAGTCTTGGGACTCAAAGAGGACCGCCATCATCGAAGCCAAGAATTTGAAGACCTTTAAGCTTGATGAACTCATGGGGTCACTCCTTATTCATCAAATCATGAAGAAGAATAAAGAAGATGAGAAGAAGAGGGAATAAATTAGAGCTATGGGAGAGAAGAAAATCAAAGGGCTAGACATCAATACAAGTGCCATGGCTCTCAAATCCTCCACTTGTCACCATGTCTACACAAGTGAAGAGGAGGATGAAGATGAAGAGATAGTTCATCTCTTCAAGAAGTGTGCTCCCGTTCATGAAGAAAACTTTGAGAGAGCTTGAACGAGATTCCAAGAAAAAAGAGAGGGCAAGCACTTCAAGCCATAAGAAGAAGACACATGTGGCTACTTGGAGTGATGAGGACTCCACCGACGATGAACAAGCCAACCTTTGCCTTATGGCTATCGAAGAAGATTCAAGGGTAACTTCTAATTCATCTACTTCATGTTCTTACTCTTTTGATGAATTACAAGATGCCTATGATGATTTGGTTTTAGAGTTTAAAAATCACATTTTGAAAAACAATAAATTGATTTCAAAGTTAAAAATTTAAAATGATTTGATTTCTAAAACCAAACTTGAAGCAAAACTTGAAGAGTTTGAATTAAAATGTTTTGATTTATAAAATTTGCTTCAAAAAGTTCAAGAAGAAAAAGATTTGATTTCCAAAGAGCTAGAAAAGAAAATCAAATTTGGAAAATCAAATTTTTATGTAAGACAATCTAGTGCCCCTAGATTTGTAAAAGGAAAATGTTTTAGAAGTGTTTGGGTCCCAAAAGGACTAACCACTTCAACTAAAATGGATGGCATTGAAAAATGGATTCTAAAAGGGACTAAAATTTGTGCTATTAATGTTCATGGATCCAAAGCAATTTGGATACCAAAAATTACTTGATTGTCTTTTGCTAGGTGTGATGGAGGTGTTCAACAAGTCAAACATTGAGGGGGAGCTCTATGCACACAAGGAAGAACACTTGAAGAAGGAAGGCTTCACATCCTCCCTTTGGGTTCAAGTGTTGGTAAAAATCTAGTTGTTTTTGCATTTATTTGTTTTAATTTTTATTTAATTCAACTAGATGATCATAAATGTTGAACTAACATTTTATTGATGCTTTGAGTAAGGGGAAGCCATTTTAAAACCAAATTCTTATTTTTGTCAAATTTTTCCTCTATAGCTATTTTGAACATAATGTTTTAAATTCTTTTTGATATAACAAAAAGGGAGAAATGGTTTGAAAAATTGAATTTTCAAATGAATAAGGGGAGCTTTATTTGATTTCATATCTTTAATCTCTTATTCACATTTTTAAAGTTAAAAGGGGAGAATCCCAAACAATTTTTCAAGTTAGTTTTATTATATCAAAAAAGGGGAGATTGTAGAACTAATGTTTTGATATAATAATTGAAAAATGTTTTTGTACTTGTTTGAATATTTTGAAAACTTATTTAAAGTCCAAACAATTTGAAAATATGTTTGAAATGATTTCATAGGTTTTTAACATGTCTAAAACGCTTTTTAAATGGCCAAAATATCATTTTTACAAGGCTCGTATCGATACACCTTTGATATGTTTCGATACGGGATCTTCCAGTAAGCAAAACCCAGATGCAGGGCTAGTGGTATCGAAACCACCTAGCTGGTTTCGAAACCAGTAGGTTTCGAAACCACCTTGCTGGTATCGAAACCAGTCTGACTTTTTCAAACTCCAACGGCTAGTTCTGAACAAGGGCGTTTCGAAACGGATTCGAGCGTTTCGATATGGAGAGCTGCAGAACTGCATTTATGGTGGGAAATTAAGTCTCCAACGGCTCCAAATCAACCCAAAGGCTAGTAACGGCTATAAACTCATCAAGGAGTATAAAAGGGACCTTCAAGCATCAAAATATGGTTAATGCTTCAATTGTCAATCCACAAATGACCAAAAAATGTCTTTGTACCTAAATTGTCAATTCTTGTATAGACAAACACTAGTGAGCCAAAATTGTCAAATTTGCTCAAGTGTTTTAGGTTTTGGGTGAGTGCTTTAATTGTGCAAACAAACACCTATTAGAGGGATTTGTGTTTGCTTTTCTTATCTCTTGTAAAGAGGGTTTGATCAAGGCTTTGGGTAGAAAGTTTGATCGGTGTATAAGGGTTTCCTCCCAAGCCTAGAAAAGGGGACGAATCAATAGTGGATTGATTGGAAATCCTTAGTGGGAAGCTAAGGTAGTGGATGTAGACCTTGGTTAGAAGGTTGAACCACTCTAAAATCATTGTGTCATTTACATTTAAGCTTCCACACCACATCCACCCAAAAATTCACCTCTCCACCACTTGGTGAGCAACATCGGTTAAAGGAATCGAGCACCTTACAACTCAACAGTGTATGTTCGGTTTGTTTCTAGATTTTGTCTCTCGTGTTTAAAGACGAGCAGGTACGGAACGTCGTACGTGTATCTTGGGAGGGGCAATTGCGCCCTAAATTTGATAGATTAATTGTATTAGACCTAATAATTTTGAAATAATTACAATTAAGTCATTTTTCCACCCTTGCTTCTACTATAGTTTTATGATTTATTATTTTGTAGGACCATTTAATCTAAAATTAATAAAATTAAACATTAATTTCTCATTTTTTAATTTAATTATTTTTTAAAATTATATTCATTTTAAAGTTTATCGGCCTGTCTCTTGTAGTTTAATTCTGACCCTGCCCCTAAAGACGAACATGTTTCTTAGCGGATGGTGATTTACATGACCATGTTGATAGTTGGAAGGGGTTTATAATTGGGTTCTGAATGAACACAATGTTTGACAAGTTATTTGTGACTTGTTCGTATATTGTCCATTTAAAGTTAAACAAATGAGTATGAACAAAAAAAATCCATAAAATTAAACAAACGAGTTTGAATTCAGTTCTTTTACGTTTACGAACAAGCTCATTTGTTAGTTCGTTTTTAAACTCGTATTTAAAATTGATATTTTTTCTATAAAAATACATAAAAAATATTTATATTTATTTCTAGTATAATTATTAATATTTATGTTTGATTATTGGATCTTAAAACAAATAAGAAATACATTTATTTACGAATGATTTATTTTACACAAGTCTGGACATTTACGCTGTAAAATTTAAATTCTAAATTTCTAACCTTAAACCCTAAAAATATAAACTCTAAACTCTATACACTAAATTCTAAACCCTAAACCATAAACTCATAAACTTTAAACTCTAAAGTGAACCTCTAACTTTTACATAATTTGTGTATTAAATATTTTTTCATATATGTATATGAACATATTCACGAATATATATATATTTAGTGTCTGCGAATATGGTACATTTCAAGCCAAAATAAATAAATCAAATTGGAGTAAGAAAATCCAAGTAAGATCTACATATATGGGAGTAAAACCTAAGGCCATAATTTTATTCGATTTTATTGGTGTTGGCTCGAACCTCAAGCCAGGCCATGTGGGTACATTTCGTCTGCTTCCAAAGATGCAAAGAATAATACATACAAAAATGTGAATGTTGATGCTTCAATTATTTGATTTAATTCGTCTTCCACGTGTAATTTAAATGTAATGCCACGTTGGATTCTCATCGGATGCCTTCGAGAACCGGTCTAAAATAATGCAAAAAAAAGAAAAGAAACAAAGAGTTAAGATCTGCCAAACCGTGTGTTAGAAATAGTTGTAGATCTATACACACACACACACACATATATATATATATATATATATATATATATATATATATATATATATTGTGACAAATATCTATACACTATTAATAATATTTAAACTTTTTTATTTTATCTATATTGTGCTTTAAAACTATGTTTAAGCAAACTTTACGAGTGAATCAAACACCAATTTAATTAAAAAATTTAAAATAATAATAACACGTCTCAAGATTGAGCTCGCGTTTAATAAGAATTATATACAAATCTTTATCACTTAATTCATATTCATTAGTTGTGTAAATATTTATAAGTATATTTTTATATAAAATATTTTATTTCATACCAATCGTATGGGTGACAAAGCTATTTATTATATAGGTAATTATTTCATGCACAAGTACTTGTGTTTACACCAGTGCCTTAATTTTAAGGTATAGTGACTTTGTTTAGGGATTTAAGTGGAGTGGTTTTGAATTTTGGGGTTGTTGATAGAATTTTAGGTTTATGGTTAAAATTTAGGGTTTATAAGTTAAAACCAAAATCCCTAACCATATTATCATATCCCTAAACCCTAAATTCTAACCACGAATCTTAAATTTTAAACCCATACATTAAAACTTCTAAGCCATAAATCATAAACCCTAAACTAAAACCTTAAATCCTAAAATTAAGACACTTATAGAAATAAAAAAAAATTTCCGTTGTGTATGGGATAAAAATTCTTATTATATATACTTCTTGAAAAGTTTAGGGTCCTGTTTGGTAAATAGCGGTTTGGGCAAAATTTAGAGGTTTGAGGTATAATTAGAGGTTTGACTAATCAAATCCGCTAATATTGATGTTTGGTAAATAGCGGATTGAAAGAGCGGATTGGGGTGAAAAAGTTAATTTTGAAAAAGCTCATAATATGAGCTTTTTGAGATTAGAGGTTTGATACTGAAGTTGTAATGACTCTTTTACCCTTAATAATTACCAAAAATCTCCAAATAACTTAAATTAAATAATAACATTTTTTAATATAAATAATAACATATTAAATATTCGACTTATTTGTTGTTACTACTAATTTATATGGAGATATTTGTAAGTTAATTCTATTTTTTATTATCACATATTTATATGTGAATATAAATTTTTTAATAATTATATAAATAATAAATTAATATATAAATCTTTCAAATATGTTTAGGAAATTTATATTAAAAATATTTTTTACAAATCTAATTAATATTTATTAGATACAAAATATTCATAACTGATAAATTATTCAAACAAGTATTGAATATAATCATGTCCTTATATGTAAATTTGCTTGTTTAAATAATCAAACAGCTGTCAGCTATCAGTTAATTTTACCAAACACTTTTATACAATCAGCTAATACAATCCGCTAGTCAAATCAGCTAATGCAATCCGCTATCAGCTATCAGCTAATGTAATCCGCTATCAGCTATCAGCTATCCGCTAATTGCCAAACAGAGCCTAGAACTGAGTTGGTGTCTATAAATCCCAACTCAATTGAATAATATTATAATTTTTAAAATAATAAATCTTATTATAATTATATTTATGTATTTCAATAATTAAAAAAAATCACTTAATTCTTAGTTTTAAAATAAATGTCAAAACAATTCGAAATAATTATATATATACATTAAATGTTATTTGCCTACCCTCTCTAACGCCTAAGTATTTATTAGTCGTTGAAATCTATGTGATATTCGTGCATAATTAACTAATTTATTTATAGCTTTTTGGACCTTTTGATTAAATGTAAAGAGATATATGAGAATACTAATTTGATAAATAGTGGCATATTTTCTTTTAATTATGAGATTATTTTATTAATTTTAAATGTTTTGTTTATAATATTATAATTTAAATATAACTTTATTTAAAAAAATTAATTTTTTTTTCTCATTAAACTAACTGATTAAATATATGAATCCTTTAATACAAATTTCAATATATTAGCCTAAACGAAGTCGTTTAGTTTCCTATTTAAAGAGTCTACCAACGTCTCGCTGCAAACCCAAGGCCAAGACTAATCAAGTAAAGCTGTAAAAGTAAACCCGCGCCATGTTAAGCCGCCAAACGGCACCGTATCTTTCCAAAGCATTCGTTGACTGTACAAAAATACGGTGATACGTATACATATATGAGATACGTCCCTTTCTCCATTCCCAGATACCAATATACAAGCAAAGGTTAAAAAACATAGGAACACACAACGACATACACTCTCTCTCAGCTCTGCTTTTGCTCTATCTTTTGTTTTTGTGTTTTTTTTTTTGAATCAATTTCACAGACTTCACAAAAAGATAAGATTTTTGGCCAACTAATCTGCAAAGTTTTTTTTTTGTTATTTGGGTGTTTTTTCTCCTTTATAAAGTGGGATTTTTTTGATTTTCTTTTTGTTGGTTTTTGGGATGTTGATGGGGGAGGTTTGAGTCTGAGAGAGTGATGAAGGTGGCGGGGAAAGCTAGTTTACGCGCGACATTCTCGGGTAGGATTCCGACGGACGCGGATCTTAAGCCGGCGACGAAGCGGAAGACACGGAATAGGAGGTGGAAACGGGTCGGTGGTACGCCTGTGTTGGGGAGGCGGAGCAGGCCGGAGACGCCTTTGTTGAAATGGAAAGTGGAGGAGAAAGAGAAAGAGAGAGAGAAAAGTCGTGGAGTTGAAGAGGAGCACGCGGAGGAGGAAGAGGAGGACGGTGGCCGGAGAGTTGGTGGTCGTGGACGTCATAGGAAAGGCGCTTCGAAAGTGTCCGCAAGGAAGCTTGCAGCTGGATTGTGGCGGTTGCAGCTGACGGAGACGGTGGCGCCCGGCGTCGCAGACAGGAGTGACCGGTTAGGGTTTAAGGTTGGAAATTTTAACCTTTTTTTGGTTCCATGATCCGTGCTTTTATGCTATTTTCCCCCCATTTGTTTATACACTATTTGTTATATTGAAAAATAATGTGATCAAGTTCAAAAACTATTAATTTCTTGCTTATATTTGAAGTTTTAACAATTGATGCTGAAAAGAATCTGATCTTTATACTGCCATCATTGTATCATTCTCTGAATTTTTTATGTTTAACAAAAAAGTGAACCTTTCAAAACTTGATAAATGTAATTGATTCGAATGATTTCGTACCCGAAAGTTTCCTTTTCGATGCATTTATCATGTTTGCGGTTGTCTTCATTGTATGCCCTGGTATAGTTTTGTTTTTCTAATCATGAGAGGCTTTTGTGAGCATGGTTTAATAGGTTTTCTATGGATTTTTTCTCGATCAAGCGCTATACGATCACTAGTATTTACGAGTTTGCTTCATTCACAACGAATGGATTCGGTTATCTGGTTAAATTGCTTCTGAAAGTTGTGCTGCCTAATTAGTCTTTATTGACAGTTTTCACTGTTTTCCGTCTTGAACGAACAATCGTGTTTTAAGTGTTATGAGATTTGAGTCATGATTTTGGACATTTCAAGCTCATTACTTTGTGATTTACTGCAGTCTGGTAAAGATTTTATGGGTGTTCCATTCCATTATCATCACAAGGACAAAAGTCATGGTTCAGAGGATCCATTACAGAGCCCTAGTTCGGTCTCCGGCGTGAAGAATGGCCTCCTGCGCAAGGTATGCTTGCATCATTGAGCTACTTAACCGAATCTTGAACTTTTTATGACCTGGTCAAGAAGGAAACTACTAATGGAACTTGCATAGGAAACCATACCTTTCGTCATCTCATTCGTAGTATGGCACATGTGTCGTGCTACGCGTGGGACCCACATTCGACAGTTTGAATGTTACGGAAGTGTGCTCGACTGATATTAATCTATCTATTAAAGCATTTTATGTTCATTGCCTGTTCAACTCTTGGATAAACTAGGGGAATCACTGAAAAAGGGATATTTCTAATAAAAAATTCGGATAAGCAATGCTTGTAACTTGCTATAATACACGGAAAAACGAAGACAGCTGCATGTTCTGCATATTGATTTCTTTACTCTTCTGATCTTATCATGCTTTTTTCCTTCTTAAGATTGAGCCTTCAATTCAATTTTCAAACTCTGCAATGGAGGGAGCAACAAAGTGGAACCCTGTCTGCTTAAAAACAACGGATGAGGTACGGAAAATTTACAACCACATGAAGCGTATTGACCAACAAGTAAGTGCTGTATCAATTGTTTCTGCCCTTGAAACTGAGCTAGTGCAAGCTCGAGCTCACATCGAGGAGCTTGAGACTGAGCGCCGGTCCTCGAAGAAGAAACTTGAGCACTTCTTGAGGAAAGTTAGCGAGGAAAGAGCTGCATGGCGGAGTAGAGAACAGGAGAAAATATGTGCCTTTGTTGACGACGTGAAAGCTGACTTGAATCGAGAAAAGAAAAAACGTCAGAGGCTTGAAATTGTTAATTCCAAATTGGTGAATGAGTTGGCTGCTGCCAAGTTATCGGCAAAGCAATATATGCAGGATTATGAAAAGGAAAGAAAAGCTAGAGAACTAATTGAAGAAGTATGTGACGAGCTTGCTAAGGAAATCGGAGAAGACAAGGCTGAAGCGGAGGAAATTAAGAGAGATTCCATGAAGCTTCGGGACGAAGTCGATGAGGAAAGAAAAATGTTGCAGATGGCTGAGGTCTGGCGTGAAGAACGTGTTCAGATGAAGCTCATTGATGCGAAGGTAGCACTTGAAGAGAGGTATTCACAAATGAACAAGCTTATAGCAGATTTGGAGACTTTTCTAAGGGCAAGAACTGGAAATCTGGATCTAAAAGACTTGCGAGAAGCCGAATCACTAAGACAGGCTGCTCAGTTACTTAGCGTCGAAGAAATCAAGGAATTTACATATGAGCCCGCGAACCCGGATGACATTTTTGCTGTTTTCGAAGATGTTGCTTTAGCTGAAGTGAACGAAAGGGATATCGAACAATGTACTGCATATAGTCCTGCCAGCCATGCCTCAAAAGTTCTTATGGTGAGTCCTGAGATGAACTTGATGAAGAAAGACAGCATGGCGAGACATTCGAACACACAATATAATCAGAATGATGAGATAGAGGAAGATGAGAGTGGGTGGGAAACTGTCAGCCATTTCGAGGATCAGGGCTCAAGTTATTCACCCAACGACAGTGCTGCATCTGTGAGCAAGAATCGCCGGGATAGCAATTTCTCAGGCAGTGGAACTGAATGGGAAGGAAATGCATATGGAGATACCCCAAACACAGAGATTAGTGAAGTCTGTTCGTTGCCTGCTAGGCAGTCGAAGAAGTTGTCGTCCATTGCAAGGCTTTGGATGTCATGCCCGAATAATGGAGAAAATTACAAGATAATCTCGGTAGAAGGAGCAAATGGCCGGCTTTCGAATGGAAAAACGTCTAATGGAAGTATTGTATCCCCAGATCGAGTATCGGGTAAAGGTGGTCTCAGTCCCTCAGTGGGACAGTGGAGCTCACCCGACTCTAGTCATCCACACATGATGAAAGGATGCATCGACTGGCCTCGTGGCGTGCAGAAGAATAGTCTGAAGGCAAAACTTTTGGAGGCAAGGATGGAAAGCCAAAAGGTCCAACTACGGCATGTTCTTAAACACAAGATTTAGAAGTTGATGGTGATATCAACAGAGAAGTCCCCACCTGAAATAAGTAATATATCGTCGGATACTAGTCGACTTCCACTGCTAGTTCGGAATTGGTTAAAGGTTGAAGGAGCATATGAATACAAAGCACCCAGTTGATCCCATAGATTTATCCGATTTTCCGGCTATCGAGTTATTGCTTCATGAAACAGGTTAGTTGGATCATCTCTTTTTATCTGTAGTTGTAACTCCACATGGGAACATTGTCATTCTCTATGTTATAGAGAAAGCAATGCATGCCATCATTTTCCTCTGTAATTTTTATCTTATATATATATTATCTTTTAAGTTCTAATTGATAAAATAAAGGACCACAATGGTGTACAAAATCTCATTGAAAATTATAGGTGTTATTTATTTATTCATAGGTATTCATGAAACGACTTCATTTTCGTTTGTAACGGAGAATGTATCGATCGGTGTTTGCGCAAAACACGACGATAAGTATCTAATAAAAACTTCCTGCTCAGATCTGTCTTTCAAGGAATGCTTGGTTGCTAATGCCTTACTAGGGAAATTGTCCCATTTTTTGACATTCCTGTTTGATTCGGAATCGGGGTTCGAGTTTTCAGGTTGAATCATTCATCGACGGCATGGAAATAACAGAAAGAAATCACTATATGTTTTGCATTGCTGTGATAATATAACAAGAAACCGGTAAATATTTTTCTTCTCGCACAACATCAATCCTACAACAACAGTTCCCGAAACAACTGGAACAACAACAACCTCCATTTTTGCTTTCCGAGAATCCGATGAGATGATTTATCAACCAAATGATACAAGTTCAATGGACTAGGTAGGTATAAGAAAGAGCCGATAAAATGACACTAACCTCTCTGGTTTTTCCATCATCTATATTCTTGAAAGTTCACATGGCCTGTTGCTTGTGCATGCTCCACAGCCTCCTAAACATCCACACGGAATTACGTGAGAAACGTCGTATTTAAAAGAAAATAATGTCAAACCGGATGCGAAATAGCGAGTTTCAGAAATGAGAAGAAAAGAGCAACCTTTTGGCCGACCACGCCAATTTGGCATACACCACAACGCAAAGTGAAGTTGGAAGTGTCCGTGTAGCTTCTCTTCCTAAAAGGCAAGGACATGAAATTTATCCAAAATCAGTTAAGGTCTAAAGTTCATCGCTCGAAAAGGTCGGTTGAAGGACGCTGTCCCGATAAACAAATATAATATAATCAAAAACTTAAAAATGCTACCTTTGTTGATCCTTAACCAGATTCAATGCAAGACCTTCAACTGGTCCGATGGTTCTATCCTTCTTTACGGCAAATATAGTCTGATCGAACTCCTCGGGAGCACCCTCAAATGGAGACATCTGTTGATACAAAACACCAAAACCGGAAAGACATAAGCATTCAAAGTAGAATGGCAACAACAAGAAAAAAGATGAAAACATTACAAAAGAAATAGAACACGATCAGCATCCGCGATGCCCTAATAAATAGTCATAATTTCTCCTTTATAGCAATTTATTATCCGCTAATGCCTTCTTAGTGTTATTCCTCTGGTTTTAAAGGTGACAATAGGGACAGCCTCGGAAAATAATAAATGGGTCATGAAACAACATACGGCCAACGCATCATAGTGGAGACCGTCGTAGATCAGCATGACTCTTTCAGAGTAGTTCTTTTCCTGTCATGAAGGTCGAAGTAAAAAAGGGGAGAGTAAGCATCGATAACGACGACTTGACGACTAGAGACAAAAGGAGTGACAATATCAGCAGTTCTAACCTGACCATACAAATCACAACGCGTTGTCTGAATATCATATGCTGCGATTTCCCGTCCATAATAATCTGCTAATATTGAAAGTTCAATGGCACCTTCAAACCAAGAAATAACATACTAAGGTCAGTAGCCAATTAATGAAATAACACGAAGACTAACCCTGTAAAATATAGATTCCGATAAAATGAATTAATATTAGAATGGACATGGAAGAGGGGGGGGGGGGGGGGGGGGGGGGGGGGAGTTCAACTAACCTCCCCACTTTTCCGAGTCAAGAATCCATGAACAATACTCTGCATTTGGCTTTCCAAGAAAGGCCTCAGAATATTTCGTCGGGTCACTTGCCACTGTTGCCGCTATAACCTTCAAACAGTCATCGATCACACTAGGTTACGTAAACAAAACCGCATTTAAAATGGTAAGGATAAATGTCATTAAACCGACACCTTCAAACTAAAACACATTGATCGTTCATTCGTTCTATCTACTATGGCTTTCCCATTAAAGCCCCAGCCGTATGTATTTGCATACCAACATATAAAGCTTCCTATTCCGTAACCATTCTATTTCTATCTACAGACAGATCGATGTCAAAATACCAGAATTGACTAGTTAACATAAACTGCATACAAAGTTTTAATACATGTCTTCAATCACCATACAAGCATAAAATAACATAATGACCTCAACGAAGCGCTTCAACAAAAAAATCATGAGATTATACAGATAAGAACCTGTCTCAATTCCGGAGCTTTGGTCTTGTCATGGTCCATAACGTACCTAAACACGAGGAAACGGAAAAAGACGATCTCAAGTAAACAATAATCATAGCAATCAAAGTAATAAACTAGCTAAAACGAAAAGTTAACGATCGAGTAGTTTAATGAGCTAACCCAACAGCATTGAAAAGGCAGCTGTTGTCTGAGGGAATGACCCTTCTAACAATAACACCTTCCATTTTCCAAATTATTATGCACCTAAAAAACAAAACAAAACACATTAAATAATTGATAATGGAAATAGCTAAGAAACTGGTTCATTACATTCCAGGAATATACATATACATATACATATACATATACATATACATATACATATACATATACATATACATATACATATACATATATACACAAAGGGAAACAAAACTTGTGAAAATGAAACAAGGAACAGTGGATTGATCAGAGCATGAAATCCCAGTTGATTTTCACTAATATAATCTAAATTGAATTCTCTCAAGCAATTAGAATATAATCCAAAAAATGGAAAATTTATATGATACCAATGAACAATTTAAACAAAAGGGGTGAATGAAACAATGGGGGGGAAATCAAAATAAACAGCAAAAAAAAATAATCAAAACTTTGAACCTTCAACAAGGAATAATTCGATCAAAGAAAAGAGATGCTATCAACAAAATCTAAAATCAACCCAGAAGCAAAAACCTACCAAAAAACATGAAATGAACAAAATTTAAAGAAATTAAATTACCTAAAATGCAATTCGAAAGAAATACAGAAGAACCGAATTTTATCACGAAAGAACAAACGCCCCCAGATCTAGAATTGACAGCAACAATAATATATAACTTTGAAATAAAGGGATTTCAAAAGATAAACAAATGGACCCCACGTGGATTCGAATGAATAAAATTTATAAAAAGATGACAAATTTTGAACAACGAAAATCTTACAGCTTTCCTTGTTTTCCTGCCTGAGTTTCGGTCGATGACAAAAGAAAGGATTTTATTATTATTATTATTATTATTATTTATTTGGTAATTATTATTGTCATCATGTCATGGGAAAAGTGAATTTTCAATTTTTAATTTCTTAATGTTCCATTTAAATTTGCTCAGTGGTGCAGACAAGACATTGTTCTTTTCTTCTAAGTTTTATCATCTTCACTTGCCGCTTGGTCCCACTTTTCTGGGAAAATCTAACCTTGGATTCAAAATATCCATGATTTTATAAAATAGTTTGTCAAATTATTACTTTTATTTATTGTATTTTATTTTAAATTAAAATTATAGAAATTTGATTAAAAATAGATCTCAAAGGGTTGGATTAAAAATATTTAATTTTTATGGTTGGATTAACTATTAATTTTCTTCATAACTTATCATAATTTTTGTTATGATTTTGTTTTGTGTATATGGATTATGTTATTTTGTTTTGTTTAATTAGTTTTTTTGTATGAAAATGATAAATAATTTTATTTGTTATTATAATACTCCCTCTGTTCCATAAAATGTCCTTTATTGAATTTTTGAAAGTCAAAATTTTTAGACTTTAATTATTATTATATTGAATATTTTAAATAATTAATTTTTATAAAATATATATTTAAAAACTACTCGATTAGAGGTTTTTAAATATATTTTTTCATATTTTTATCAATGATACATTTTAAATAATTATGAGTCAAAGTTAAAAAAATTGACCAAAAAAAGTCAATAAGGGACAAAAATTGTGGGACGGAGGGAGTATATTTTTTATCTGCTCATGAAGTGCGACATTTTTTTCTCTCATGTCTTCAACGTTTGCATGTTTTATCATTTAGCCCTCTATTATTTTTTTTGGTGCAAATATGCCCCCAATGTTTTAATTTGACCCAAATATGGGCCCTCGTTGGATGGAAACTGTCACGGTCAACGGTTAATGCTGACTATACTTGCCATGTATTACGATATGCTGACGTGGCATATGCCACATCTGATTTAAAAAAAATTGTTATACTTTTTTTATGGTGACACGTGGCAGACTATCATGCTGACACGTGGCCGAATATGATTACGATACTTGTCAAATATAATGCTGACACATCAGCAGATTTTAACATGTGGCAAGTCCAGTCAGCATCAGCCATTGACCGCCAGTTGACTGACAATTTTCATCCAACGATGACATATTTGGACCAAATTAAAACGTTAGGGCCATATTTGGACCAAATTAAGACATTGGGCATATTTGGACAAAAAAAATAAGGGGCTAAATGATAAAAGATGCAAACGTTGGGGCATCTTTTTGTTATTATTTTATTGATTTATCTCTGCTTCGAACACTCAATTATTCTTTTGTATTGATAAATATTCACAATCATTCGAAATAAGTCACAGTTGTGATAACATCAATTATGTTAATAGGGCGTTATTGTTATACGTTTACGTTAGTGTTGATACTGTTTATACTACACCGACAATAATTACATTTTTTCTTGAATTGTCTTATTTTATTTCTATTTAATACACTCTGGTGATTCTAGGAGATATGGCAGGTTAGTACAATTAGTTTACGTAGACATTGTCCCTGTACTTGCACTATACTAAAGTCTATTTTGATTATCAACATTGATAGTAGCTGATCAGAAAAAAAACATTGATAGTATGTCATTAGTATTCGATCTCCGATCTCGGAAACCGGAGAACATAATATACATGGTACTCCATGTCCGGTGTCCGAAATTGAAGAACAGAGATTGACTGCTCGGTTAAACAAGAATCATATGCATAAGATCAATACAATTAGTTGTTTATGAGTTTAACTCAAAACATTATTAAAGCTCAAAATCACACAAGACTTGCTGGTTTCTAGATGTCAAAATGGGATCACTACCTGCAGTAGTAACCCGAAAACGACAGCCGAATTCGAAATCTAAAAGAACCGAGACTCTAAAAGCTCAGTTTCGTCATGCCTTGAGTGCAGCAATGCAGTCGATTTCAATCTAGGCATCCAATGGCAATGCTGCTACCTGACATGTTGCACGAGCTGGTGCCGGCGAACGAAAGTCTGCAAAAGAAATCGTTTTCGGGAGAATGAATCTTTACTTTGTCAATGAATACGAGGTTTAAGACGAAACCGATATATAAATTAGTACTCACATGTACCATAGATCTCATTCACTTTCTTGAAGTCTTTCAAATCGGTCAGCCTGCAAGAAGGAAACCAGAGAAACAATAAAAACCTCATCGATTTCAGATTATCAACCATCGTCGATATGAAGAGCAAAGCGGCGGAGAAAATCGACGAAGAATTATACATAATTGTTGTATTAACCACAGAGGAATAGTCAGCACCACCAGCTTTCAGTATTTCTCCCATGTTTTTTAGTACCTATAGATTTGCATACCAGTGTCAAACCAATTACCAATTTACAGTGGCATTAGTTCATATGTTCCTAGGTTACCTGCTCCGTTTGATCCTCTACATTGTCCGAGACGAGCTTTCCGGTCTGGAAAAAAACACATAGACACAATCAGAACCTCGTTTATATTCCGAAACTCTACACCAACCTTAAGATATCAAGAATGTTCAACGAATATGTCACAAACCTCCGGAATAAGACCGAGAACACCGCAGACAAAGAGAAGATCATTAGCCTTGATGGCCTGTGAATACGGTCCCAATGCTGCCGAAGCTTTGACAGTTACAATTGCCTCCTTTTTCGCTAAAGAGCACAATAAAGTAAAACAGGACAGCAATGTGACTGGTAATGAAACAAAGTTTGGTTCCAAAGTATAATCTGTGATCAATTTGGCTTATTGCATTCATCTAATTAGCCCCTAACTATCATAATGTCGTTAATCATTCGATCGTCGGCTCGTACACCGCAGACCGGCCTAAAGGAACACGACACGCCGGCATTGTCACGGCTTAAAACCGGTCATGACAATAACATATTTTTGGTTCTTAGATATATTAGGCTTGCATGCAGAATAAAGTTCCTAAAATAGACATAAATTATATAAATTCCCAGAATTCTACCATAAACTCAACTTGTATGATTCAGTTCAAACTAACATCCAACATAATTTCACACATTTTCAAGGACAACCCATCAAAGAGAACTAAAAAATGAAACGAATAACAACGAAAAAATTGTAAAAAACCCACCATTTTTACAATGATTAATCGTTTTCATTTTACCAGTAGAAGTGGATAGGCTTGAGCAAGCAAAAGGGGAGCCTTTCCTCGAAGAAGATAACAAATTAAAAGAAAGAGCCAGCTAGGAATCCACCAGCCGCCGCCAACAGAGAGCCGGAGCTTAGCAAGCCGACATCGATGGTCGGAAAATTGATATGCCATAAATTAAACCAAGCCATTGTCTCTCCCAAAATTCTGTCTTTGGTCTCTCTTTTTTATATATGCATGCATAGACACTTAGACAGGTGAAAACTGTACTGAAAAGCAAGACAAGTGTTGTAGTTTATGAACAGAGAGATTCCATGTTTGGGTTTCGATGTTTACTAGATTGACCCTTCGGCTGGTGAAGCCCAAACTGGTGATTTTTCGGACAATGATTGTTAAAGGTTTGGGCTTTGTAGTGGATTTGGTTGAATCTTAAATCCATGTAAAGTCCATTCTTTTCACACTTTTTTTCCGTAATATACCCGTTGAAACGAGTTCAGTGACTAATTTTGTACACATAAATGCTAATATTGTACTTTGGGAGTGGTTGTTCGGGTTCGGATATCGGATCCATAAATACAACGTTTTCTTTTTCATCTTTTCCATCATTCGTTCTCATTTCCAGATTGTACATTGGAACATTGAAGAAGAAAAAAGAACAGTTTTCCTGTTCTTGGTGAATCAAAACTTTTGATGTGATTTACAATTCCTCATGAACATCATTAAAAACATGTTCTCTACACATGGGACAAGTGCCTTGTCGGCTTAGCCATTCATCTATGCAGTTCAAGTGGAAAACATGCCCACATCTCGGAAGTTTTCTCCCCATTTCTCCACCTTTTAGACCCTGTAAAAATACACACAAACATCTCATTTTCATACATACATACATACATACATACATACATACATACATACATACATACATACATACATACAGACAGACAGACAGACAGACAGACATTGGTTCTTTACCTGTAAGCAAATTGAACAACAAGATTCCTCCATGGATTTGATCATCTCTCGAGAACGAAATTCATGCACCGGAAGCTTTTGAATGTGATTCCTGGACAAACCCTTTGCTCCATTTACATCATAAATGTCTGAGATTTCTCTATACGTCGATTCAACCGAGTTAATCTGAAATACAGAACCAAAATTAACCTCCAATGACTTGCAAAGAAAGAAAGAAAAGTTTTGTTTGGTTACTGAGAAAGTTACTTACTTGCCATTGGTAAGCTTTCAGCACTGCTGGACTAACCCACTCAATGAACACCTTCCCATTTACTAAGCTAACTAATAAAGCAACCTATAAAACAGTAGATTAAAAAAGGGGATGAAATAATTAAATGCAATAATGCCAACAAAAATGGTAATCTGGAAATAGTTTTCTCAGAAGCTTGAATTGGAAAATTATACCCTCCATGTATGTACCTTTGATAATGACTCCCCATCAACCAATGATTCCAACAATTGAACGGCTGTGATTGCACCTGTAACAGCACCAATTCCAGCTCCCCTCAAAAACCCTGTTTCTGTTGTCTGCCCTTTCATTGCTCCGACCACAGTTCCCACCATAGATCCTCCTGCAAATTTAAAACCAAACAAATTTGATGTAATAAAACAAAAGTATGTACTTTCTGCTTAGACATTTCCATGTAACTGAGCATTACAAACGGTAAGCTGCGAAAAAAAGTATGTTACATACTTTTTTTCGCAGCTTACCGTTTGTATACCCATGTATGTACATACCTAATGCAAAAATGCAGGTGAAAGCTGCAAAGAAAGTTCTCTTCAACACTCGAATGAAGGGCTCGATTCTGAGATCTTTCACGGCGGCGAAAACCCGGAAAGAGACGGCTTCTCCGCAGCGAAATGCTAGCTTGTTTATGCATGAAAACCACTCCATTAACATTGGGATTTAGATCTGGGAAAAGGGGAAGAAATTAAGAAATGGTGTGAAGTTGTTGTTGTTGAAAAAGGAGGTTTATCTGAAGGAGTTGGGGAAGTTTGTGATGTGAATGAGAAGCATTTATAGGGTCAAGAATGCAGTGCGGCATTTATGATGTTGCTAAGCCCCGAAGCTAAACTAAAGTAATGCATGCACGGTCACGGATATTCATCAAGGGGGAACGTATTTTAGATTCTCACCATGACGCAACTAGCATGTGAATGTGATAGCTCTAATTCGGATAGAATTCGTTTGCCCCTTATCATGCCCCACTTTAAAATACTGAGTTTAGGGTTTAGAGTTTAGGGTTTAAAGTCAGGGGTTATGATTAGTGTTTAGGGAATTAGGAGTAGGGTTTTGGGTTTAGGATGTAGAAATTAGAATTAGGTTTTAGAATTTAAATTCTAATTAATTTTTAGTGTGTGACATAAAAGAGAGCGTGATTAGTGGGCATAGACTTTTTACCCCTCTATTTCCAGTCCAAAATCGAGTTCCAGTATCCGTAATCTTTTTATTTTAATCTTCTAATAGAGTGAATTGATTGATTCTTCGTTGTCGGTTACGAGATCAATGTTCTTTTTAAAATAACCGGATTTTATAATGAAAAAATAGAAAAGAAACAACAATGTATAATCTCAAAAAAAATATTCTTAATGTTTGATTGAATAGTCATTTTGATTCATATTTTTTTGAAGCAATTTAATCGACATTTCATATTTGGTCTAAATGACCATCTACGAATGAAATGTCTTGAAATGACTTGACAGAATGATACATTAGTAGAAAAATAATTTTATATTTTATATAATTTTATAAAATTAGTTTTGACTGATGTGACATTATTTCAAGTCAACACCTTTTATTTATATGGCACTGTCATATATATTTGTCATGTCATTTCGAGTCATTTACTATTAGTTGACTAACAATTTTCAACTTTTCATCTGCATAGGGGTCATTTTGACCCGAAATTAAATATTGACAGTTAAATTACTTCAAAGAAAATTTATATAGACTAAAGTGACTATTCAGTTAAATATTATGGCCCTGTTTGGTAAAGAGATGTTTGGGCAAAAATTAGAGGTTTGAGGCATAATTAGAGGTTTGACTAGTCAAATACGCTAATATTGTTGTTTGGTAAATAGTAGATTGAAAGAGCGGATTGGGGTGAAAACGCTAATTTTGAAAAAAACTTATAATAAGAGCTTTTTGAGAATAGAGGTTTGATATTAGAGTTATAAAGACTTTTTTACCCTTACCAGTTACCAAAAATCTCAAAATAACCGAAATTAAATATTTTATCACCATATTTTAAGCTAATCCTATTTACTTTTTTTTTCTTTTTATTATCACAAATTTGTTTGTGTATTTAAATTTATTTATTAATTAAATTATATTAAAATAATTATATAAACAATAAATTAATATATAAATCATTTGAATATGTCTAAAAAAGATATTAAAAATAGAGATGGCAAAAATACCCGGCCTCGACCCGACCTGAGGTGCCCACTCGACCGGGTATTTTTTCTAAACTTTCGGGGATCGGGCGGGGCGTGAAAGGAATGAAGTCGGGGTGGGGCGGGTTCGGGTATTTGCTAAAATTTCCCCGCCCCGCCCTGGTACATTTTTATATTTTTTTATATTTTTTTATTATATTTATAAAAAATATCATTTTATTTAAAACACTTTTATGAGTTTTAAGCTATTTTTTGTTTTTGTTTTGGTCCGTACTTATTGTAAAATTTTGTTAGATGTTGTTCAAGTTTTAATATATTCGATTCTAACGGTCATTGATTCAAGTTTATTCTTTTAAATATGTAGTTTAACATGTGGATAATTTAAAATTAGTTTTATTTTATTTTTTTTATATAAGTTTGAAGTCCCTTGAAACTATAATTTGTGATTGTGGTGGACGATTGGTCGAATTTAATATTTATCGTCGGCGAAAATTAAATTTTTTTATAAAAAATTCGGGGCGGGTCGGGCGGGTAAATTAATATTTTAATTCGGGGCGGGGCGGATATAATATCTTATAGGTCGGGGCAGGTTCGGGGCGGCCAAAAACCCGCCCCGCCCCGTTGCCATTCCTAATTAAAAATAATTTTATAGATCTAATTAATAATAATTAGATACAAAATATTGATAACTAATAAACTATTTAAACAACTATTGAATATAAACATGTCCTTATATGTCATTTTACTTGTTTAAATAATCTAACAGCTATTAACTGTCAGTTAATTTTACAAAACACTTTTATACAATTAGCTAATACAATACGCTAGTCAAACCAGCTAATGCGGACAACTATTAGCTATCAGTTAATGCAATCCGCTATTAGTTATCCGCTAATTGCCAAACACAACCTATATTTTTTTTTGGCTTTATGCCAAACAATAAATACTAAAAAAGGGAAAGTAAAAATCAAATTGATAGACTTATCCATCACACCCCGGCCTAATTGCTTTAATGTCATTTACACCAAAAATTAAAACATCTACAAATAGAATTTCACGATAAATAGTTGAATCGTTAATTTTTAATTTTATGATTTAATAAAAGTGTTTAACGACGAATTAATCTCTTAAATTTCATATAACACATGAATCAAAAGAGACTTATTTCTTAGATTTTATAAGATTGAGGAGTAAAATTCAATATTAAACTCGGTGTATAATTATATGTTCATGAATTTAATGAGAATTCGCTGTCAATTAGGGTTTTTTATACTCCAATACAAAAAGACAAAGATAGTAGAAGTTTAATTAAACACCCTTTAAAACAATTGATTAGACAATAACAACATTAGGTAGAATAATATTTTTAATTTGTGGACAACATTTGAAAACCATGTCAACTCACAACAAAATTAAGAATGCCTGAAATTAATAAAAACAAATAATTATATGACGCATATTGTATAAAATAAATTTTACATAAGTATGTATATTTAAATGTCATATTTCATTTGAACTCAATAAGTGTCTCCGTGAAAAAGCGGATAATGTTCATCTTAGGAGACATGAGTTCAAATTGATTTGTCTACATGGTGTATGCGCATTGTCAAAATGATAAAAATATCTATGAACAGATACTACCTTGTAATCACCTTTACACTATTAAAAAAGGATTATTATCCTATACACCGGCGGTGGAATTTTTTTGTTCCCACAAGCGCCTCAATTATATGGTTTAGTGTTATGGTTTAGGGTTTAGAGTTTAGGGGTTTTGTGTATGGTTTATAATTTAGGGTTCATGTTTAGGATTTATGATTAGAATTTAAGGTTTAGGTTTTAGGGTATTATAGGTAGGGATTTAGTTTTTAACCTATAAACCCTAAAATTTAACCTTAAACCTAAAATTCTATCAACAACCCCAAAATTCAAAACTACTACACTTATAACCCTAAACTTTAAACCCTAAACAGAATTTTTAACCCCTAAAACTAAGACACTTGTGTAAAAAAGTTTTCACAAGCGCTTGTGTATAGAATAATTACCCTTAAAAATATCATCTTTTATTTTAAACATTAAATATGTAAATTTTTACATAATTTATGCATCAAACAATTATTAAAAAGAGATTCAGTTTAAAAAACACTAAAAATGAGAGGGGAAAAAAGTCAATTTACAATCCATATGATGAATGCAAATTTAAGACATCCAATTCTCAAGATTCTAAGCTCTCTTTCTTTTTGGTTCTAAAGACCAATGACAGAAAATCAATGAATAAATGAGGGCAAAATCCAATTGAACATATGAGGAAGAACCCTGACAACTTGTCTGCAAACCCTAAGCAATTGGAAATAGAGATATTGGTTGTCCCCAAACCCTAAAAACAGTAGACTTCCATGTAATAAAAAGGGTTGCCTTAGCTTGTCAGTTGCCAAAATAAAATAAAACCAATGGGCAAAAATATCTCAGAGAAACCATGTGCAAGCATAAGATAGTTGTTCCAAATTCCTGTGGGCTGAAAACAAATAGATAAGCCATAATTAAACTCTATAATTTTAGACACAATACAAACATACCAACCACACAAAACAGTAACATAATTTTAAAAAATAATACGAACATGATACGAATACGGCTCGCGTTATGGGGCAATGGATTAGAAAATCTAGGAGACATTGAAGTAAGGTAGGATAGAGAATCCTGGATGGGGATGGAGGTATTGAGGCAAGTGACCCTTTAAATGGGCATTAATTGCATTTTATCTAGCATGGCTGGATAAGACAGTCTCCCACTTATTCATTGATTAAATGCTTCCATGCCTTTATTTGATCTTTTTCACCAGAATTTTGTATTATTGGAACTGTTATTTATAGTTTTTTATGGGGTTTTTTCTGAAATAAAATAAATAAATGAAACTAAAATTAATGATGTTTTTAATGAAGAAGAAATATCTATCGAGATATTTATCAAACTGGAAGACTGTAAAAGCTTTGGAAAAAGGCTTAAATAAAACTAAGTACACAGTATGTATTTTTTAAAACATTATGTGTCTAAAATATTTTTTATAAAAAAATAAATGTTTAAAATTTTAAAATTATATTTAGGTCTCCGGTAGTTAATTACTGTTAAAAAACTGTTAACCAATACAAGATCAGCATGTGTTGTTTTTAATTTCTTTAAATTAATTTTATTTTAATAATTTAAAATTTTACGAAAAAAATTAAAATTCTAGATTTTTCTAAAATAGTCCCCAAATTCCTAAATCTTAAATCCCCAAATCCTCATTGTTGTCGCTGCGAGTCGCCGAACCCAGCCGGCCATTTCTTCCCTCTCGCCGTCGTCGAAATCCAGCGAACGATGTGCCGCTTTTTAAATAGTCGGCGAGTGGGGAGAAATGGTTGGCTGAGTTCGGCGACCGAACGGGTGGGGTTGGCGGCGACAACGTGAGAATTTAGGAATTTAAAATTTAAGTTTTTTTAAGGATTTAGAGACTTATTTGAATTATTTTTTTTTTTTGTAAATTTCAGGATTTTTTAAAGAAAATTCCTAAAGTTTTTTTCTTTAAAAATAATTAAAAAAATTAATATTTTTATCGTGTGTCGCTTTTTAAATGGATAATAATTTTTTTAATGGGCAGACTCCTAAAATTATAACTTTTGAAATTTTAAATATTTATTTTTACAAAAAATACTTTAAGCACCTAAAGTTCAAAAGTAATATAGTTGATCACTTATTTTTCATTTAATTCTCGGAAAACAAACAATAACCATTGTTCTGAGTTTGGGGGCTTTGGGCATTTCGCTGGGTTTTTTTATCAATATCTTATCTGCTATTTTGTTTAGGTATGTTTATTATTTGGTTGAAAATAAATTAATTAATCGAATCAATATTTATTTCTGTTAATTAGGAGTTCGCTCGGTTAATGATTATTTAAAAAAAAATAGTTATAGGTTAATTCAGTTCAATATTTGTAACCCCTCGTTCCGGTCTGGTCGGATGAATGATCCGAGTGGGCCACACGGGGAAAACCAAAGCGAAACCCGTTAAGGTTCCTCCTCGGTTAACGACCCATAAAATTTCCTTTTCACTTTATCTTGTCTATAGGCATAATTAAATCCTATGTGAAGCACAACAACGGAAAATGCAAACAATTTAACATCGACCAATCAAATGATACATTAAACAACTCATTTTAGCCTTTTACAGCAGGCCGTATCGAAACGCCCTTAGGGTGTTTCGATACGCCTTGACTTAGTCAACAGGCCAGGGTCAACCATAGGGTGACCGTTTCGAAACAGGGGTGACCTGTATCGAAACGTCCCTGACGGTCAATTTCTCGTGGTCAACGAGATTTGACCGTTTCGAAACATCAAAGGCCCGTTTCAGAACGCCTTTATCTCGTCAATTTCTCAAAATTCCAGTAGAAAATATGTTCCGAAACGACCCCCATCCGTTCCGAAACGGCAGGCCATTGCAAAGGGACCGTATCGGAACAGGGTGACCCGTTCCGAAACGCCCCCTGTCTGCAGATTCGTTTTGGCTGTTTTAAGGCACAAGGGTGCCCCAAAACACCACCAAAACACCCTTCAACCTTACAACACATAATCCTAAGGCAACCCAACTATACTAGCATGCTTTAACAAGATTGGGACGAGTCTAAACACTAAGGCAAGACATCACAAGTCATGCATTCATACAACATCATTTAAGGAGTTAAGCATTCAAAGGTCAACACTTAGGCAACTTTAAAATAGTAACATGCAATGAAATATCAAGCAAGGCATACATCCCAAGTAAAATAGTCAACACATATAAGGAGTCTAACATGCTCCCAAGCAACATCAACCACAACATAGCCATCAAAATAACACATGTCCCATTGCTTAGACTATTACATGTTCAACATTAAAAACTCATACTTGAAGTACTCAAGGCTAACAACCACACTTGGAAACCCTCCACTTGCTCGAGCAACCCGCGAACTAAGGATCTGCAATGTTGAACAAAGAGAGCGTAAGCAATGATGCTTAGTGAGGGTAAGCTCTAAAAACAAACCTCAACATTGCAGGGTCCGAGCACGATTTAGCCAAGGCATTACACAATTATACCAAGGATCCACAAGAGCCACAAGATAAAGATGCATGAGCAATATACAAAATAAATGCCATGATCATAAGCTCAACTCCACAATACATGTAATCACATTCAAGTATCCCATTAAATGATTTTACCTCAACACATTGATACACATATTAAACAACATTGGCACCTAGCTATGACCCGAATACGCGGATAGACATGTTGGAACTCACATCCAACAACCTCATTACCTCACGGTGGGATTACACTCATCACCGGTCTCGCGGAGGGGATTCCACTCATCCTCACGCCCCGTCGATGGGATTCCACTCATCACCGACTATGTTTTAATACAATTTCCGGGCGAACCCGTACTCCTCCTTGGCGACTCAACGCCACCAAGGCCACGCGCGACTTTTGACTCATGTGTACACACTAACATCCTAATGATCGATCATTTGTATTCAAGTATACTAGTGCCAACATTTACTCATTTCACATTACTCATTTCAACCAATTCCGTGCTTAGCACGTACTCACCAACAACCATCATCATGCATGTCTCAAGCATCACAAATCATATCTCATCCCACATGTATAATACAATATACATAACCATTCATATCACATTTCATACGAGAAATATACAACCACATAAATGAGTTCATCCAAGGCTCTAAACCAAGCTTAGGATTAGGCTACCTCCCTAATCCTAACTCTAGGTGGGTCTACCAAGCCCAACCTAGTCCATATACTCGAACCAACTATTTTAAAACCATTTAAAACAGTTAACCACTCACCTAGGCTTCCAAGCTCAAAGACCAAACAAGCAACCACCTTCAACTTCCCGGATTTACTTCCGATGCTTCACCGATGCCCAAACTCGATTCTAATCAATCCCAAGCACAAACAAAACATCCACAATTAGAAGCTCATCATTAGAACTAACCTAGAATAACATTTTCAAGCATTCAACACCCAAAACGAGTCAAAAACAGAATTTTCGAGCAACCCACAAAACCCACTGAAATCTTCCATTTCAAGCATCCAATCAACCATCAAATACACCCAAAGTGACCCTCATATATCATTCTACCAACAGCCCCCAAAATCCAACATTAAACAAACCCAAAAACCACTTTAAAACCCTCCAAAAACCCCCTTGAAACCCAATTCCGAAAATTTCCCAAAATCATTTGAAATTCACATATGTCATACCATTTGACCTCCATATACCTTAACTAAGCATATCAAATCAAAACATTTCATTTATCAACATAAAGATCTCATTTTTAATCAAAATATTCAAAACTTCCATTTTTTAAAACCTTCATGAAAATGAAAATAAAAGGTACTTTCATGGAGAGGGAGATGAGGGGAAGTCAAAAATGCCATTACCTTTCAATTTGGAGTTAAAATGGGGGAGCTTTTGAATGAAATAGTACCAAGGGGAGAGGGGTCTTGTTTGTCGTTGAAATGAGGAGGGGTGGAGAGAGGTAGAAGATGAACTAAAATCTTTTCTTTATGTTTGTTTAAAATTGGGGGGGCTAAATACCACTTTGCCCTTAATGAATTTGGCTATTCATAAGGAAGGGAAATCCATGGTTAATTGGAGTTTTAATCTTAAAACATGGTCAACCCAAAATTAACTAATTTTGAAAACAAACTCGAAATGTTATTTAGAGTATAAAACCGAGCCCAAATAATATTAAAATATTATTTTCACCTAACCCCTAAACCCGGGTGTTACAATATTAATTAATTAATCGAATTAATAAAAAAATATTTAATAATTTATATAGATATAAGGTCTTGTTACACTGTGTAAAACTTTGAAATCTTACACATTTTTTTAGATAGTTGGATGAAAGTAAATATATAGGTGAGATTAAATGTATGGAATCAGGAAAATTTTAACGGAAAAAATTACCCTTATCCAACTAACAAAAAAACCCAAAAATTATATACATTTTTGGTGTCCCTATATATGCCCTGAAGTTAAAAAATATGATTAGGGTTTAAGATTAAAGTTTATGGTTAGGGCTTAGGAATATGGTTTAGAGTTTAAAATTTAGGATTTAGAAATAATGAGTTTTTTATCAGCAACGCCATATGATTTATTAAAGAGAGAAAATCATACAACAACACGTTAACGAGTGCCTCGTTAAAAATCTTCCTAAACCTAAATGGAAGAAAAAAGTACGACTCATTAACGAGATGAACCAAATCCGAAAAACCACAAACAAGATCAGAAACACAACCAAGCAAAATCACATCCAGCGCCCATCGGCCATTATACAATGTTACAACCAAGCTTGGAACAGAGTCCCTCAAGTCACTCCCTCCTTGGCCAAAGCATCAGCTAGACCATTAGCCTCTTGATACACATGATGAAAACTTACACTACTAATACTACGACAAGCCCGATAAATGTCCCTAAAATCTTCCCACAAGTCCACAACCTCCAAGGTCGCCTATGCACCTGCATGACCCATCCCAATGCAACTTGTGAATCCAACTCCACCACAATGCACTTATTCGACCATCGAGACCCCATGAGCATGGACAACGCAAATTCAATTGCTCTCAATTCCGTTTCATTCGATTCAATACACCCAAGAGGACCAAAAAATAAGGCTAAAATCATGCCTTGAGCATCATGCAGGACCCCACCAAAGTTGGACGGTCCCGGTTTACCCCGAGTTGACCCATCCACGTTAAACGTTAAAACACCACTCATCAGAAGCTCCCAAACGATCCCTACAAGGTTGTTACTCACACCTAAAATTTGCACAACACGAACTCGAACAACTCTACAACATAGCCTCACTTATGTTTACGCCATCCCTCAACATCTTCGCCCAATAGAGCGAATGAAGTTTTATTAAAAAAACATATCTCATCCAAAGGCAGCCTTGTTAAAAATAAACTCGTTACACGCTAGTCATACCAACCACATCAATGATGCTACGCAAGACAGCCACCATTAACGCATATCACCATTGAACGAGCAGTGAAAAAATGTGTTAAACCATCGTTCGCATAGTCTCGCACCAATGCTAGCTTGTTCGACGCAATGGAAAAAAGCCTTGGATATATATCCTTTAATGGCTGCTAAACGCACCAAGGGTCAAACCAAAATAACACGCTACTGCCATCACCAATCTTCCAAGAAAGTTCGAAACATCCAGGTGAACATCCATGACATTCGAGCAAGCCGACATAACAATATGCTTCTAAACGAGAGACATAAAGCCACGATATGATGTGTTAAATCGCCACCACTGTACATTTTCACCACATTTAGCTACGATTATCGATCTCCACAGCGACGATGTATCTGTAGCATAATGCCACGTCTATTTTGACAACAGAATCAAATTACGGACATGTAGATCAGCGACGGTGTATCCGTAAAATGAGGGTTAGTGCTTATAATTTAATTTTTTTAGCTTTGGGACATATATATACAGGGGCGGATTTGTAATTGTGCAAGGTAGTGCAAGTGCACTACCATTAATTATAAAAAAATTTACTTTTACCTTTATTCATTTCTATAATTGCTTATTAAAGCTATGGTTTTTTTTAGGGAAAAGTCAACCCGTTTTATTGCTTATTTGCAAAAAAAAATTACTTTTACATTAATTATTGCTTTACAGCAGCACACGTGAACTCCCAATTTCCCACATAACTTTTAATAACTTTATTTATTTCTCATTTATGGTAAAAAAATTCTTTTAATAACTTTATTTATTTATTTTGAAAGTTGTTTTATTACCCAATTTTCCACATAACTTCCCCTAAATAATTAATTACTTTTACACAACAAGGATGATTCTGTAATTTAATTTTTTTTCATAAAAAATTTATTTAACTTCTCTAGAATTTTCACTTTCCCCAATTCTCATTCTCTAAAAAAAGCTTCCATCGTTTTCTCTCCAAATTTTTTTTTCTTTCATTCATCCAAAATTCTCTTAATTTCTTTCAAGTTTTGTGATCACTAATCAGGTACATATTTATTTTCTTTCCCCCTAATTTTTTCTTAATTTTATTTTTGAAATTTTGCTTTAGTTAAATTTAGGTTTACTTCAAATTTTGCTTTAGTTAGATTTATGTTTACTTCAAGTTAAGTTAAATTATACTATCTCTTTTTTATTGAATGAATGTAAAGGTAGATTAGAAGAAATTAGAAGTAATTTTATTATATATATGCGTTTTATTTTTCTAATAAATAATTATTTTTCTATTTGATTATTGAAGAAATAGAAGGTAAAGCAAGATCTTTGTATTCACAAATCACAATTCAGAAATATTAAGAGCCAAGGTTGTTGAAAGGATTTATCTCCTTGGAAAGGTGCGTCTAATTTATAAGTATTAATTTTTCGGTTATTTCTATTTTCTTACATGTTTTCTTAATCTGTATAAACTTAACCCTAAAATTATGTAATACTTTAATGTTTAAAATATATATTTAGAATGATTTATAATTTTGTATATAGGTAGGTAGGTAGAAATATTTAAGATAAAAAATTGAAACAATCAAAAGTCTTGAACATAATATTTAGAATGGCAAAATGCACATTATCATGTATTTCTCATATTTATTTTATTATTCAAGTTTGTTTAAATTTTTTTGAAAATATTTTTCTTATAATCTAATTTCAGAATTAAGAGAACAAATCATAGAGACATTTCAAGTTTTTTTACAAAAAAACTTCAAAAAGATACTGGAAGTGTCTCTACTCCAAATCTTTCACAATCTCAAGCAAGTTTGCAAGCTTCCTCTCCATCAAACAATGATTCTTCTTCTGATGAACATGGAAAGACTCAAAATATCCCTCAAAATCAAGATAAACATGTTGAAGCTAGTTCAGTTCATATGGATGAAGTATCGATTGATGATGGGAGATTAAGTGAATTTGATGTTATTAATCTTCCACATGATCCGGGGAAAAGGAGAAAAATAACTGATTTTCATCCGGATGATAGAGATATAGTTAGAAGAGAATATATACAAAAACAACCTTGTCAACCTGGTAATCATGAGTTTCCTAAAACAAATATATCAGGAAAAAATCGTCGTTTTAATCCTAATTGGTTTCAAAAGCATGAATCTTGGCTTGAGTATAGTGTTGAGAAGGATGCAACTTTCTGTTTTGTGTGTTATTTATTCAAGGATGATAATACAGCTGGGGGAGATGCTTTTGTCGGTTCAAGTTTTAGAGCTTGGAATAGAACTGATGCATTTGTTAAGCATGTTGGTGGACATATGAGTGCACACAATCAAGCATTACGGAAGTTGAATGATTTCAAGAATCAAAAGACTTCAATTTCATCAGGTTTCTCCAAACAATCTGATGAATCAACAAGTGCTTATCGTTTGCGATTAGAAGCTTCTATTACATGTTTGAAGTGGCTTTTGCTTCAAGGGTTGGCTTTTCGTGGTCATGATGAAAGTGAGAAATCGTTGAATAAAGGTAATTTTTTTGAACTCTTGCAACTTATTTCGGTGCATAATCCTAAATATAAAAAAAGTAGTTTTGAAAAATGCTCCCGGTAATTGCCAATTGATAGCTCCTTCAATTCAAAAGGACATAGTCAATGCTTGTGCAAAGGAGACAACTAAAGCAATTATAGAAGAACTTGGCGATGGGTTTTTTTCAATCCTTGTTGATGAGTCTGCGGACATATTTGATAAGGAGCAAATGGCACTTTGTTTGCGGTATGTTAACAAAAAGGGAGAAGTTCAAGAGCGTTTTCTTGGTATTTTGCATGTTGCTAATACTACTTCTTTGACTCTAAAAGCTGCAATTGAGTCATTGCTTATGGAACACTCTTTAAGTCTTTCTAGTGTTCGAGGTCAAGGTTATGATGGAGCTAGCAACATGCGAGATTCAATTAATGGTCTTAAAACTTTAATCTTGAATGAATATCCAAGTGCATATTATGTTCATTGTTTTGCCCATCAACTTCAATTGACACTTGCTGCTGTTGCTCAAAAGAATAGAGATGTTTCTTGGCATTTGGTGATGTTCTTGCACCTTTGTTGAATTTTGTGGGTGGTTCACCTAAAAGGAAAGAATTTCTCCGACAAAAACAAGCTGCAAATGTTGTAGAGGCATTATCTTTGGGTCAATTAGAATCAGGAACTGGTTTAAATCAAGAGCTTGGTTTGAGTAGGCTTGGAGATACTCGTTGGGGGTCGCATTTTAAAATGATCTTGAATGTGATTTCTTTGTATCCTACAATTCTTGAGTCACTTGATGCCATTGGAGAAGTTTCTGACTGGAATGACACAAAAAAAGCTGAGTCACTTACTCATTTAATGATGTCATTTGATTTCGTTTTTGTGGCACACTTGATGTTATCTATATTTGGGATTACAAATGAGCTAAATTTAGCTTTACAAAGAAAGGAGCAAGACATTGTGAATGCGATGTCTATAGTTGATGTAACTAAAGTGAATCTTCAAGATTTGAGAGATAATGGATGGAATGATCTCATGGAAAGAGTTACTTCATTTATGATTAAGCATGGAGTGAAGATTCTTGATATGAAGGCAAATTATGTTATCCGAGGGAGGAGTCGTTATCGTGGAAGTAAGCAACCAGAAGTGACAAATCTCCACCATTTTTGGGTTGAAGTGTTTCTTTGCGTGATTGATTTACAATTACAAGAACTTGAAAATCGATTTAGTGAGGTAAGTAAGGAGTTACTTGTTTGTATGTCTTGCTTTCATCCCTTTAATCGATTTTCTTCTTTTGACAAAAAGAAATTACTATGACTTGCTCAATTCTATCCTAGAGAATTTTCAGAAACTGAATTATTATTTTTTGAATATTCACTGGGAAATTTCATTGCTGATATTCGGAATGATGAGAGATTTTGGGATGTGAAGAACCTAAATGAGCTCTCCATCAAACTTGTTGAGACAAAGAAGCATGAAATTCATTCTAAAGTCTACTTGCTTTTGAAGTTAATATTACTTCTTCCTGTGGCAACTTCGACAGTAGAAAGAGCTTTTTCAGCAATGACAATCGTGAAAAGTAAATTGCATAATAGCATGGGAGATCAATTATTAAATGATTGTTTAGTTACTTTTATAGAAAAAGACCTGTTTGTAGATGTTAGCATGAATGCTATTGTACGACGATACCAAAATATGAGAACTCGTCGTGAACAATTGTAGACATTTTTTATGTACTAGTACTTTGTAATTTGAATTTCTTATAAATTTAGAATGTAGCTTTTGATGACTTATTTAATTTACTCTTGGCTTATATGTTATTATATTAATTATCGGTTAGTGAACTACCAAATTTATATTTCTAGATCCGCCCCTGTATATATAGGAGCACTAAAAAGGAGTAAAACTCGAATAATTCTAACTCCAAATCTATTAAGATTTCAAGAGATAAACTTATTTGTAACTTAATGAAAAATAATCAAATTAATCTAATATAACTAAAAAATACATATCCTAAAACTTATAACAAAATATGATTAATTCAAAAAACGACGGATTATTAGTTTTCATTAAGTAAATATCATGTTATATATTTATTTTATGTAATTGAAAACCATCCATCACAAACTATATAGAATTTGACTATACAACGTACATGTCATATCTTCTATTTAGAATTTATGATTTATAATTTAAGTTTTAAACTTCTAAATTTTAAAATTAAAATAAATAATATTATATAAAATTTATTTTAACCGATTTATATATCAAATAATTACTTTTATAAAAACACATTTTTTTCATTATCAACAAAACCATGGATCCATAATTTAGTGGGTCTAAGGTCCCCATAAAAATGAAATAAATGAAAAGCTACTCTCTTGAGACCACATTGAGCTTGGCCCATGAACTTCACTTAAAGAATTTTTTAAATAAAAAAATTGAACTAAGAAATAAAACATTATCCACACAAAACAAAACAAATATTATAATGCAAAATAAAATAAAATAAATATGTTATATTTTGATACATAAGTTGTGTAAAAAATATTTACACAATTCTTCTATAAAATTTTAAACTTAAATCTCAAACCCTAACACCCTAAAACTTAAACCCTTAACTCTAAATTCTAACAATAAAACTTAAATTTTACACTATACACACTAAACCCCTAAATTCTAAACTCTAACCTAAAATTCTAAACCCTAAAATTAAAAAATTTGTGTAAACTATAATTTATACAAGCTTATGTATCAAAATATTTTCTAAATAAAATTAGAAAACTTAGAGAGAACGTTTTGATTAAAAGGCTCAAACTTCCTTGGAGAATTTTTCCTCCCTGGTTAAGGTTTTGCTTCTTTGAAGCAACTTGGCTATGTTACGCAATCTTTTAGATTTTCTTAAAGTTCCATATTTTTGAAAATTAAAGTTCCATATCAATGAATTTGATTTTAAAATCGACTAAATATCTAACACTTTGTCTAATCCATACCACAAGACATAGACTAAGGATTAATTAATAATTTAAATTAAATTAAAGATTCTATTGAAAACATTTCATTTAATTCAGTTATCAACAATTTAGTTAATATAATATTAATCTTATTAAACGAACTCAACAAATGGCCCTAGTAGAAAAACATATGATCTTCATCTTAAGATATTCGGGTTCAATCGCAATGTCTACAATGTATGTGCGAGTTGTCAAAGGGTTAAGAATAATATAAATAGATACTACCGTGTAATCACCTGAATAGACTATTCAAAAAAATATTAATCCTATTAAACAAAATAAAAGATTTTTATTTAAGTTTAGGGTTCGTAATTAGTGTTTTAGGGTTTAAGATTTATGAACTATAAATAAGTGATTATGGTTTAGCGTTTAAATTTTAGGGTTAATGTTTATTGTTTAAGTGTCGTGGTTTATGATTTTATGATTCGTGGTTTATGTTTTTAGGATTTATGGTTTAGTATTTATAACTAAAGTTTTAGGTTTTATGTTTATGTATTAGAGACTAGGGTTTAAAGATTAGGATTTGGAACCATGTGTTTAAGGCTTATAAGTTATGATTTGTAATAATTAATGTCTTAAAGTTTAGGGTTTAATAAAAAATGAGAATATTAAACCAGAGAATTGATGATAGAAAATTTTATTAATTATTAAATGAGATGTTATTTAGGGATAAGTGTTTAATTTTTTATAGTTATGATTTCAATGAGATGTTACTATCAAGGGTTTGAGATTTTGAAGACTCGAGAAAGTCGTATGATATTTTAAAAAAATTCACACAATAATTTAATATTTGCTTAGTAGGAAGGATATAAATAAAGAAGAATAAAAATTGTTAATTAAATGTTGAAGATTCATAACTATCTTTTTACTTTGAATCTTAGTCATTTGATTAATAAATTTTTCATCGTTCTACATTTCTATCATTTATACCAAGCAATTGTAACTTTGTTCTCGAACATTGTTCTATAAAATAATTAACAATTTCGTTGAAAATAACTCCATAAATATATATGAAATTGGTATCTATTTTTTGTTATTTCCGAATTGGTATATGAATTGGACACTTTTTTCTCAAAATGTCGTTGAAAAAAGTGATGCTTTCAAGTTCGTCCATGAAACATGCATCTTCTCTAAATCACTACAAAAACTTATAAATTCTATCAATTTGATCTTAATTCGAAATGATTTAATAAATTGAATCTTATAAATTTAAAAATTTAATGAATTTATCTTTTGTCCCTTTCTCATAAATGTTATATTATTTTTCTCATATAATAAAAGTAACAATAACTTACTGTTATTTTATGATAGAATGCAGTTATACAATTGTTGTCTTGATCTAGTAGATTCACTTGGTTTGATAACATCACAAAAGATGATTGAAATTTTCTTTTTTATCAATAGTATAATTTTATTAAAGATAAAAATCATACAAAACGATTTTCGAAGACTTCATTGAAAACCTTCCTAATCTAAATTAAAGAAAAAAGTACAAACGATAATCGCGACAAAAGCAAAAACCAACCCGCCAAGTACCAAACAACCTCAAGGCAAGACAACACAGGCGATACAACAAATGCCTACACTACCTCCCCTCACATGGCAGCGCCGCAACACACCCCAAACTCACCAAATGACCACAAAGCAATCTGGGCAATTCGAAGCAACACTGATCGGTCACCGAACATCAAGGCAGGCGCAACCAATCTGTACGCGAAACACCCCCTTTGGCCAATGCATCTGCCATCGTGTTCGTCTCACGAAAAATCGAGGTACAATACACGTACGGTAATAGACGACATGCTTCATCAATTTGATTAAACCACTGCCATAAGTGCTATAGCCGTTTCGAGGTATGCAACACCCATGCCACAACCACACAAAAATTCGACTCAATTACAATTGATGGCCCATTACACCAAGACGAGTGTAACACCATGTCAAATGCGTATGCAATAGCACACAATTCAGTTGCATTTGAATCTAATACATCCAACGGACTCAAGAACATAGCCAAGACTCTTCCCTTTTCACAGAACGCCACCACACCCTGCAGGGCCTGATTTACCTCGCGTCGTGCCATTTACGTTGTATTTAGAATTTTAAAATATAAAGGGTTCAATTTATTGAATTGTTTCAAATTATGATCAAATTGGTAGAAAACATAAGTTATGAGGATTAAGAGTTAATAAAATTTACCAAAAATTGGATGAAATTAAACTTTGGATGCTAATTTGGGAGCAAAAAATTCTAGATATTATCTTGGAGAAGTTCATGTACCAAATATATATTTAAAACTTATGTTAAATGTTTACGAAATAAAAAACTTATTTGATTTTTTGTAATGCCCCGAAAAACGGGCTAGAAGATTCGAGTGAAATACCGAAATCGAGTTGAAATTTTGGGTTAGGCTTTAGCTAATTAATTAATTCCGGAAAATAATTTGGACAATTAAATTGATTTTTGATAAATTTATCGTGACGAGTATTTATAAAAAATATATTTAATAACTTTCATAAAGGATGAAATTGATTTTGAATAGTTTTAATTGGGTTGTTTTAATATTTAATTAAATGGTAACTATTTTAGAAAAGGTTGTAAAATATTATTGATGAAATTTTTGTAAAAATAATTAAAGTTGTGGTTTTATAGGATTATTTGACTCATTTATTAAATAATAATTATACTATTTATTTTCAATTAAAATTTGACAAACAATTATTATTTTCTCGAGAAAGAAAATTATGTTTAAATTTATCTCTTTTTTTCTCTCAAGATTCTCCCAATCACCATTTTAGTTTTCTTGAATTTTCTTATTCAATATCTATTCATTTTCTTTCTAAACCATTTCTAATCAATAGCCACACAATAGATTTTGATTTCTCTCATCTTGTTCAATAGATTTCACGTTGGAAGATTGGAGGAGCAATCTTCATTTCCAATTTATTTGGGTGAGCTTTGATTTTTCTAATTATTTTGTGTTGATTTGCTATCAATTCTATTGTCTTTTGATGCTAAAATGAATTTTAATGGAGTAATTCAATTTATAAATGCTAAAGAGTGAATTATGATTTGATAGATGAAATCTAAATGTTTTAATTGGATTATGAGTTATTCTTGTGGGTTAGACATAATCTAAACTCAATTTTATAAAATTGATTCTAGAATTAATTTAATTAGTTAAATTTAGATTTAAATTTTTTTTAAAAATTAAAAGCCTCATTAAAAACTCTCCGTTTAAACTTAGAATGGGAAAAAAGTGCCTACTTTTATCGAAACTGAAACCACAAAATATTACATCGATTTACATAGGTGTAGATACAAAGAGGCTACCAACTCTCAAAACATTACATGAATCAGTCGAATGAATTAAGCCACCCAAGCAAAGCTTATTTCAACAAGCTATCAACCCATATCATATCGACAGACTTGGACATATGCAAGATTATGAGCTAAAATTTGCTTCTTTGAATTTTAAAGGTGACACGTTTTAAATGCGTCTAATTGTTGGGAGAAGCTGTTACAAACATGTTAGTCTCTGTATTTTGACTGTTTTATGATTTAGTCTTTAATTTCGTATTTGGCTAAATTGGATGTTATTCTTTATCTGTTGAAGCTGAAATTTGACATACTAGCATGGAATATGATTAATTAATAATTGATAACCTGAAACTTATGTAATTTTTTGTAGTTATTGAGATTTACATTTTGGTCCTTAAAGTACTCGTTTTGCAATTGAGTGCCTTATCGATATTCAAATCGAATGAAAATTGAATTGTTGCCGATATGCACACATTAGATCTTAATAATGCATCTAGACAAGTTAAAAGAAAAAATGGAACATAGTTCAAGTAAGATTGTTTGGGTTTGCTTCGACGAACCTAATGTGATCTTCTTGGTTCGAGTCTAACGATTAGGGTGGGTCAAGGGGGTTACATTTTTTTGACAAATTCTAATTCTAATCTTAATCTTGTCTAGAGGTAAGGGGATACTCTAGGGAAAGGAATGTGTGTTCCTTGTGGGTTTAAAACCCATGACCTAAGAAAAATAATGGAACAAAGAATGAGCTGCTTGGCCAACTGGCCAAATTTTAATCATAATCCTACCTAGAGGGAAGGAGGAGACTCTAGGGGAAGAAACGAGTCCTTGTGGGTTTAGAACCCATGACTTAAGGGAAATGAGGAAACATAGACGAGCTGTTTGCAGAGCCGTCTCTGGGCATGAGCGAGAGGGGAGCCCGCCCATGGCCCATTTTTTTATAATATTGGTATTATGGTTTAATTTTTAATATTTATTATTAGAGGTTCACTCTTAATTTTTTAATTTTTTTAATACTTGTTATTAGGGTCCAGTTTTTTAAATAATTGTTATTAGGGCCCAAATTTTCAACACTTGTTATTAAGGCTCAATTTTCCCAATATTTGCTATTAGGGGTCTACTCTTAAAATTCAATTTTTATAACATTGTTATTGTATGCTCAATTTTTATCAATACTTGTCATTAGGAGCATACTCTTAAAATTATTTTGTTTTTAAATGTTTTTATTAGGGTCCAGTTTTTCCCAATACTTACATTAGATGTGTAATTTTTTCAATAATTGTTATTGAGGCACTAATTTTTTCGATACTTGTTAGTAGAGACTCGATTTTTCCCAATATTTATTATTAAGGGTCTACTCTTAAAACTCATATTCCCAATATTTGTTATTAGGGGTTCAAATTTTTCCCCACTCCATGTTATTAGAGGCCTAATTTTTTCTAATATTTGTTATTAGGCATATACTCTTAAAATTTATTTTTCCAATAATTATTATTAGAGCTAATTTTTCTAACACTTGGTATTAGAAGCCCAATTCTCTCTCAATATTTTTTATTAAGGATATACTCGTAAATTTTAATTTTCTTGATATTTGTTATTAGGAGTCAAGTGTTTACTCAATATTTGTTATTAGGTGCACATTTTTATAAAAAAAATACTTGTTATTAGAGACATATTTTTCTAATGCTTGATCTTAGGGACTCACTTTTAAAATTCAATTTTTACAATAATTATTATTAGAGGCCTAATTTTTATGTTCGCTCTAGAGCTACTAAAATCTGAGAGACAACTCTGACTGTTTAGCTAATTGATTAAATGTAATTGCTCTAATCATTTTTTAAACAACCTAATTGATCTTAGATCTTAATAAATACCTGAACAGTTAATTAGTAAAATCCTTTGGCCATTTTCTAGCTAATGTAACATCATATACAGAAAAACGCGTAATCTGCAATTCTTTTCTTTAAAGTTTTCTTTGCTTCATTCGATTTGTTTTAGGAAATTGAATTGTCATTTTAGCAAAACCGTGTTGATTCCAACATGTAATTTATAATAAATATCACTGTTTACGGAATTAAATTAAAATTAAAATTACCGATAACATTTTGACATAGTGGATAAGTATAGTTTTTTTTAAAAGTAGATCTTTTATTGAAGAATATAAGCAATATATACGCTTGACTCGTTAAAAAACCTCCCTAACTCTAGTTGGAGAAAAAAGAGTGTAAAAACGCATATATATGTTCGAACCATACATTTTAAGCCAATGATACATCATACTTTGAACAATGAAACCGCCCAATCTTACTTTATCAGCACACACTTCATAACCGATCCGTCATTTGCTTTCTACCTTGCCATACTGTAGATATCCAACTTCCTCCCACAGGTCCATAGATTTTCAATAATCAACAAAAACCACAACCACTTACGTTTCTTGCTTAACCTCCTTGATCCGCAAAATTTGGAATCTTCAAGGCTCCTAACCTTGCCAATTTGTGAGCTGCAACATTTGTTTCCCTGTAGCTAAATTGAATTTGCCAATTGTGCTTAAGACACAACTCACCAATTTCTTTCACCAGCGAAATGAACACTGTAGGCGCGTGATGTGGATTTTTAATCCAGTTGATAGCCATTTCACAATCTGATTTCAGAATAAGGGAGTGGGACTTGCATTAAATCGAATCCTTGAATATTTTACATGCTTCCAACAAACTGAGTAATTCAGCTTGAGTCGGATCCGCCTTGCCAATAAACCTGGAAAAACTTAGCAGCTGCAGACCTCTGTTGTTTCTCAAAATGTCGTCGATACCAGCAAATCTATCGGAGCTAGAACTTGCCGCATCAACATTGAATTTCAAACACCCTTCCGCCGGCGAGATCCAAGAACTAGTCAGAGGGGTTCGTTTCTGCACACTTGAAATTGATGTCGAAACTGGGCATCGGATAAACTCTACTGCACTCGCACAACTCTCAGGCAATTTCCACCTACACCATTGACCCGTACGCAGCATCGCGTTTTCGAAGATCTCCACAACCCCCCAGCTATTACTCTCGAAAATTATAGAATTCCGACACCACCATAAAGTTCAAATAAAACCACGAAGTGCCATGCACCAGATAGGCTTAGATTCCTTATTTAAAAGTACAACATCCCAAGAGTGAACCAACATTTTAATATTTGGTGGCATAACGAAATGTACCTGCCACAAATTGAACCATTTCTGCCAAGCTACGCTACAGTGAAGAAACAAATGGTCTGCTGTTTCAGGCGACTCTCTGCACAGCGGACAGCAAATAATGCCATTTAATTTCACTCCGCGTTTAGCTAATTCCACCCCTGTTGGAACTCTATTTTGAACCAATTTCCAAAGGAATGCTTCGACTTTAGATGGTGCCAAATTCATCCAAATAACAGACCACAAACTATCAGCCTGCATTTCATTTGAATTCAAGGTATCACTGTAATCTTTTACCGAGTACAAACCACTGGATCCTCCTATCCATCTGACTCTATCCTCTAGAGCTGGGCTGCACACTGCTATATTTAACGTTGTTAAAAATTCATTCCAAACCTCAATCTCCCAGTCGAAAAGCTTTCGACGCAGTTCAACTTTCCAAACTCATCTATCGCCCTCCTTTACTCCAAAATCAGCCACCTTCCCCTCTTTTTTAGTCACTACCGCATAAATTCTCAGAAAGGCATCCTTTCGTGAATTAAAATTTGTCCAGCAATCATTCCAGAAGTCTATGGAAGTTTCATCTCCAAAAAGTATCCTTAATGACTTTGTGAAAATGTCATTAGTATTGTTAAGGGGCTTAATTATGTCTTTCCATATCCATGAGGATTTTTTTCCAACCTTATCCGAAAGAATCAAGCTAGATGGATCCATCCCATACTTGGTGTCAATCACTCTCCTCCATAAACTAGCTTTTTCGCTGCCATACTGCCAAACCCATTTATTTAGCATCGCCCTATTCTTTGTCTGATTGTCAGTGAGACCCAGCCCTCCGCAACTTTTAGGTTTGTACACCTTTTCTCAACTGATCCAATGAATACATTTGCCATTTTTACCTCCCCATAAGAAGTTTGCGATCATACTATTTAGCTTCTTCGCAACCGATTTAGACATTTCGAACAGCGATAAGTAATACATCGGTAGATTTGATAATACTGAATTGATGACAGTTAACCTGCCCCCAAACGATAGGCTATTCAACTTCCATCCTTCTATCTGCTTATGCATCTTGGTGAGGATTGGTTTCCACATTTCTCCGTTACGCCTATTAATTCCAAGTGGCAACCCAAGATAAATTGATGGGAATGTGTCGATGCTGCAACCCGAAGTAGAAGCTAGCCTACACATGAATTCTTCCTCCACATTTATCCCAAAGATTTTAGTTTTTTGCATATTTAATTGCAAACCTGAGCACAGACCAAATAGTTTGAGTATCCTAATAATGTTTCTCACTGATTCTTCTTTGGCACTGTCGAACACAATTAAGTCATCGGCAAATTGGATGTGCGTTAGTTTCAAATTACTACTCCCCACCTTAACGCCTTCCAGCAAACCCAAACCAGCAGCTTTGTAAAGAAGCGAACTCAACATTTCACCCACTAAATTGAACAATAGTGGTGATAGCGAACACCCCTGTCGAAGCCCTCGTTTGATCGTGAACGGACCAGTGGGAATACCATTTACCAGCACTGATATGATTGGAGTAGAGATACATGCCTTTATCCACTTCCTCCATCGAGACCCAAAACCCATCTTCTCTTGTGTTAACTCTAGAAAGTCCCAACTCACTGTGTCATAGGCTCGCCTGAAATCTGCTTTGAGGATAATTGCATTTCGATTTCTCTTTTTCAAATCATCGATTACCTCGTTAGCAATTAAAGAGCAATCCGCTAATTGTTTTCTTGCCACAAACGTGAATTGCGTGTCACCCACCACTTCAGAAAGACACCTTGCTAACCTTTTAGCTAGAACCCGAGCCAAAATTTTATACAAGCTTCCCACCAAGGAAATTGGCCGATAGTCTTCGATTTTCACCGGATTGGCTGTTTTTGGGATAAGAGCAATAAAGGACTGATTGAAATTGTTCTCCAGCGGCCTGCCAGAATAGAAATTATCAAAGAACTCCAACACCCCTTTCTTAACTTGTGGCCAAAAACATTTGAAAAAATTTAAGTTGAAACCGTCTGGACCGGGCGCTCTATTCCCATCCGACGATTTTATCGTAGACCAAATCTCTTCTTCAGAAAAGGGAATTTCCAGAGCATCAGCAGGTTCGACATTTAAACGTCTTACAGGAACATCAAATCTTTTAATCGGCAGTGTATTTTCTTCATTGTACATTTCTTCGAAATGTTCTTCGAACGCCCGTCTTATTTGCCTTGGATTTTCCACTTTAGACCTCCCCAAATCAATTGATGAAATATGGTTGTGGCTCCTGCGGATCGAAGCCGAGAGGTGAAAGAATTTTGTGTTCTTATCACCTTCGTGAAACCATTTCAGTCTCGATTTTTGCAGCCAATCCCTTTCTTCCTTCCTATATCTTTCCCACATAGTGTTTTTTAGTTGTCTTAATTCCTCCCACTCAGCATCTCCGGCACTTGAACTAGCAACCTTGTTTTCTAGAAATTCTATTCTTTCTTCGAGGGCATTAGTATGCATCGGATTCTTAGCCGTTGACTCACTTGTCCATACTTTCGTTAATGCTTTGACTTCCTGCAAAGCAGTCCCAATACCTTTGTCATCACCACCATCAAAAACTTTGCGAACTTTCTCCTTATATTCTTCATCTTCTGCCCAAGAGGAAAACCATTTGAAGGGACGACCTTCACATTTAGGACGATCTTCATGGAGCATGATGGGATTATGATCGGATAGCCCTCTTGGTTTAGTACTCTGAATTAACATCGGAAACTTCGATAACACTTCCGAGGCAATTAGGAACCTGTCCAATCTGCTCGCTGCCACATTCTTTCCCCCTGAAACCACGTGAATTTTCCCCCGCACAACGGAAGGTCAATGAGTTCTCCCTTAGCAATGAAATCGGCTAAGTACTTGTTTGAAGCTGATGCTTTCGAGACCCCCAATCTTTCTTCTTCTGCCAACACCTCGTTAAAGTCTCCACCAACTATGAAGGGGACACTGAATGCTTGCATAAGATGCAGAATTTCCTCCAAAACAATTTTCCTTTCGCCACCGGCATTTGGGCATAGATGTTAATAAACCCGATATCCATATCACAGCTACCCAAAGTACCGATAATAGCAATATATCTTTCCTTCAGGATTGATTTTTGCACCTTTAGAAAATCTGAATGCCACATAGTGAAGAGACCACCCGAAGCCCCCATTGATGGAACAAAAACTAATTCATTGAAATATTTTCCTTTCAGTCGATTCGACAAACCTGGTTTTATAACCACCAATTTTGTTTCCTGCACAAAAATAATTTTTGCCTTGCTCTTGACAATAGATTGGCTAACAGCTCTAACTTTCTCAGCCTTACCCAGACCCCTTACATTCCACGAGAAAACAGAAACCATAATAAGAACATAAAGATTAACACTCACAGATTTATCTTCCCAACCACCTTAAACGCTGGCCCCCTATTTTCTTCCATCTCTTGAAGCCTCTTAACCACATTTTGGACGGGAACGTCAAATTCAATTTCCAAACAAGTTCTAGACCCTGTGTTCTTGGGCGAGTGCACTCGAACCACGAAAATCCCCCATTTGTTTTCTTCTTTTGCCCTTCTTCTTGTTTGCATATTGATTTACTCTGCCATTTTCCACCGTTAGCCACCAATTCCACTTGTCCAGACTCGATCTCAAACCTTGCTTGACCGATGATTGATGCCTCGACGAAGAAGAAAGCACAAAAGGGATCTGGTTTCCAATCTCTTGGTTATTAACGCTTATTGGGTTCTTCATTGAGCTGATGTCTTCTATTACTGGAATGTCAACAAGTCTGGAATCATTGGAGCCCGATGGGTAACACACATTGTTAGACATTTCACTGGTGTCTGCTAGTGGCCCACCTGCTGGCAGATTGTGAAGCCCGTCGAGCCCATTCGCTGGGAGAATGGGTACATCTACCAGACCCACACTACTTGAATTTGGAACCCGGTTAGTTTGGAGTTTGTCGATTTGAGTTTCGAGATCCTCCTGCACCAACCCAACATTCTCCGCTGACACTATTTGATTACTGCAAGAAACTTTAGAAAAAGGCGGCGCAATAAAGTTGTCATCATTCTGAGGGCTCTCAACCGACGCATCCACTTTCTCCTCCCTCAGCGGTTCAAACGGTGACCGACCGTCAATGAAACGCCAGTCATCCTCAAACAACTCTGTCCGAAGTAAAATGTCATGGATACCACCATTAAGACTGATGGAAACGCGTTCCGGAATCAGAGAGACCTTCTGTGTTCTTATCAACATTTTGGCTTTATCGAAACGATTATGGTGGAGTGTATCTTCATCAACTTTGATAACCTCACCCCATCTGGCTCCTAAACCTCTAAAGAAACTTTCACACCAGATTTGCAGAGGCACATCTTTCATCACCACCCAAAACTTAATCCTTCGTTTACCTTCATACCCCTCTAGCAGTTCCATCTCTTCGAACCAAAGATTCATCAATTCTTGTCTTCTCTTCCACACTTGAGAGAAATCAGACTGATCTTTGAAATGGATAATCGCAAGGAGACCTTGCCATTGACTTACTTTAGCTTGGATTCCATCAGCCTTCAACGCATCGAACACTAAGTCCGTGTTATACATGTCTTTAATTCGCACCACTAGGCAGTGTTTCCTTCACGACATTTCTTGTTTAGGAATGCTGATTGAATCCTAGTCAACTTCGGAAGAACCCTTCTTTTTCGCCTCTTGTTCCAGTGAAGTTCCAAAAACAACATTCACCACATGACTTTGCCGCCCCTCACCACCATGTTTAGCATTCTCCTGGTTTGCACTTAGTGACCCAAGCACCACTTCTTTGTAGGATCTAGCATCACGAACTGGATATGCAGGTTTCCTCTTTGACGAAGAAACACCATTAGAGTGGTCACCCAAAGGTTTTTTGTCCGCGAAAACTCTAATACGTAGCCCATCCAAGATTCTTTTGTCTCCTCTTTCCTTAGCTCTCGCAGCTTCCTCAGGTGTTTTAAACCGCATGAACGCAAAAGTAGAACTTCTGGATCTTCTTTTCTGGTTCCAGTAGGCAATGTAACAGTCGACCTGTCACATCCCAAAAACCGGTCTAGTCGGAATTAAGTTCCGGTGACCGAGTATTTTGTATCGATAAAATAATTTATTCGATTTTATCTGAACCAATAAATGTTTTTCGGGTTAATTCATGATATTTTATTATTATTATTATTATTATTATTATTATTAAAAGAAATTAATAATGTTGAGTGGGAGGGACCCACGTTGATTCCTTCAAATTGAAGGAAACCACCGTGAATCCCCCACATTAGGTGACATGCGGCTTAAAGCCAATTAAGGTGGCATTGGTTGCCACCACGTGGCCCAAATAATAGGGCATCATCCCCCAAAGTCTGCCACGACTCCAACTTACGTGGAGCTTGATGATTGAAATGAAGGGCGGGCACTTGAAGTATAAATAGGGGGAGAGCCTTATGGAATTTAGTCACGGCTCCAACATGCATGGATATTGGAGGCCGGTTGTCAAGTATAATAGGGGGAAGGGTGAGCGCAAGAAGACAACAAAATATAAGGAAATTAGTGAAGGGAAACAGAGGAATAAATAATATGATCCAGTGATAGATTGGTGGTCCGATATTTTTGATATAGTAATATCGAATTTATGCCGACGTCGGGTACACGAGGTCGATTCGGAACAACCGTCAATCAAGGGAAAAGGTGACGTTATAAGGGAACCTTAATATCGAGGTGAGTGTAGATGCATTTATCTCGGGTGACACGGTGTCATTCCGATATTTGTTTCTATGTTTTGATATGTGAGTGTAGTAGCGTCTCGAGTTAGGCAAGGGCCTACTCGAATTTGTTGTTATATTTATTAGTACTAACCTTTGAGTTAGAAGCATTACGTCATCGATCATATGATGGTAAGTGTACGGTAAGAATTGCATTGATTCCACGTTCATAGCATGGTTATTATTTTCATGGAAATCATTGAAAACATTGACATGTAATATGTATGACATGAATCATTGTTACTGTTTATTTGCCATGAAATATTGTTTATGAATCATGAATGATGAATCATTGTTGTTAAACCTTGGATTCGAGTATTGGATACAATTGGCATGCCATAGAATTCATGAGCTCATTGGTACGGGTATTGGGCTTCGGCCATTGGTGCGGCGGAGGGATGTATTGTGTATTGGTCAATTGGTGCGGCGGAGGGAATACACGACCATTATTGTTGGTGATGTGGTGAAATTCGCGTATCCAAATACTGTTGAATCGGTCCAAGGGAAAATATTGATTATTGATATTGTTTGCTATGAAATCATGATATTACTGTTCATGACATGATACTTTGTTTTTACTATTGAATAAAGAGCATGCCATGTTTATTGCATAATTGATATTACGAATGTCATCAAAGCATGATAAATGGCATACCATGTTCATTCATTGTTATTGGCTACCTCACTTAGACTATGTAAGTCTAATGCATTCATTTGCATAACATTTCAGGCTAAGAAAAGTAACAGATCGAGATCAGGATTAGTTGGAAGGATCGGCAAGTCACCACAAGCTAAGAGTAATGTGTTTTGTCCTTATGAACTCCTAGTATGGTGGCAAAGTAGTTAAAGTAATTAAACTAGTCGCTTGTGGCCCTACTATTGTGTAAATGTTGCCTATGTTTTGTATAAGGTTTTAAAGTTATAATGACTTTTGAGTTAGTAATAAAAATTGACATTATTGGCACTAAAATACTGATTAAAAGTTTAAAATTTATGTCTCCGGTCTCCGTTATGTTTTTCGGTAGCGCTCTCCGACTCGGTTCTCTACCAGGCCGGGAAGGGGGTGTTACACGACCACCTGGCCATAGCATTGAAAAGCAACCCAAAGTGTTGATCTATGAATCTTCTTGCTCACATTATTTACGAATATCGTGCATTCAGGACGTCGATAGATAGTCTTGTTCACCGGCCACCCTTTTCTCTCCAGACCCCCTTTTCTCTCCATGCCTTTTTTAAATTCATTTTGATCTTCGAGCACATAAGGTCTATGATAAAAAAAAAGCTAGACACTTTCTCTCATATAATCAGAGAGACTGATAGTTAGATTGATCTTCGAGCACTTTCTCTCATATTAGTGTCTAAAGAAATTTTGCTCTTAAATTAGTACTTTAATTAGGGTTTTTTTTCAAGTTAGTATTTAAAGAAATTTTACTCTCAAATTAGTACTTAAACTAGACACTTTCTTCTAAGTTAATGCCAAAACCTTTATATTTTATCAATTTGGTCCCAATTCAAAATAGTTCAATAAATTTAATCATTTATATTTAAAAATTATATCAATTTATGTTTTGTTCTACTTCTAAATTGTTTGTTCTTCTCTTATAAATGTTATATCGCTTTCCCAATATAAAAAGTTTAATGATAACTTGTTGTTTTATGGTAGAATGTTATTATCCCATTGTTGTTTTGATCCGTTAGGTTTACTTGATTTGACAATATCACAAAAATGACTAAATTAATAAATTTTTAAATATAAAAGATTAAATAATTAAATTGTTTTGAATTAGGACTAAAGTGATATAATGTGTAAGTTTTGGCGACAAATATGTTAATAAAAGTATCAAAATAGTGGATGAAATTAAAGTTTGGGAACCAAATAAAAGCAAAAATTCTTTAGGTGCTAACTTGAGAGAAAATATCTAGTTCAGGTACCAACTTGAGAGTAAAAATTTTCTCGATACCAACTTGAAAGAATAGGTCTAATTAAAGTACTAAATATATATATATATATATATATATATATATATATATATATATATATATATATATATATAAACTTTACAAGAATAAAAAATAAACGATTAATCTCTACGTGAATCTTTTGTATGTCTGATCATAAATTTTCGATTAAATTTGTCACTATAACAAATGGTCTCAATTCGACATACTATGGAAGAATTATGTTTATGTTGTGTGATATTAAATTCATTTTGGGTGATGTTAAATTGTTAGTACTTTGTTATGGTTTTATTTTACCTGTAATACTTCGAAACTATACGGTTTGCAATTGCTATATAAAAAAGCTTGTTTAGAAAAAAATGTTTAAATTATATTTTTTGTTTTACGTGTAAGTTCTATGGTTAAAATAAGCATCTAAAATTTTATTCCGTTACATTTTAAGGTATATCCGTTAATCAAAGTTAAAGAATGTGTCATCCAATAAATACATGACATATGGTTTATTTTTATATACTTTCGTTTAATTTTCTGAAAAGAAAATAATAAATAATTTTAATTTTCTAAAATTATAATTTTTTATAAATTTCCAAAACTAACTCTAAATGTTCAAACATTTAAATTCATCTTCTACTGTCACCAAATCAGCCACCACCACCATCACTACCAAGTTTTAGTTGTCGGACTCCCACTAACAACTACCCACTCTTTTATCACTAAACATCAAATGAGGTGTTAGTCGAGCGTCATACGTAAAATGAATTTTATAAACGATGAACGATAACTAGATTTTGCGGCTCTTTCGAAGAGAATTTTTTTTATTGTTGTGACGATGAGGACATTATGTTTGCGGTAGTAGAGTATTTGGGATTTGAGAATTTGAATTATTTTGGAAAAAAAGGTTTTGAGTTTTTTTATAGAAATTAAACTTTTAATTTAAAAAATAAATTAAGAATTTGAATAACAATTTTTTACAAATCAATTTAAAATAATAAAAAACAAAACATTAGACACTTATAATACTAACATTATAAATATTAGACAAATAAGTATAACAGTATAGTTTAAACAGTTTTCTGAATTAAGCCTAAAAAACAAAACAAAATCAAAATTAACCAATTTCCACGTTTTCTTCCACTACCCATCACTTTGTGGGCTCCACTTTTTATGAAAGAGTAAATTATATAAGTAAACACCGAACTATTAGAGCGTATCTATTTTGACCACCGAATTATCGAACTCATCAATCAGATCAACAAACTTATTAAATTGACTTATTTTGACCATTGTTATTAAAAAATTAACGGAGAAGTGACAGTTAAAGAGAACTTATAAAAATACACATTTGATCCATGTTATTTACTTATTAAATCAATTTGATCCTAATTTTATTTTAATTAAATAAAATTAATCAACCAATCAGATGATTACATGTGTCATCACCCAATTAGGTTACTTTAATCAAATTAAAAAAAATGAAAGAATGACATTTGGGTGGTTTAAACCTAAGACCAAGGTGTATATTCCCATGCATTTGCCACTAAGCTAAGCTGCTCTTAGTGATATAATTTGCAATCTTTTATATACATATCTTATAATGTAGTAAATGTTACGGAAAAAAGAATTAAAATGGTTGAAAGGGGACTCGAACTTAGATCACTTGGGATGTGTATAATCACCCATAAACATTCAATTTAATTTAAATCTGAAAATTATTAAATATTTGATTTTAAAAATATTTGATTTAAAATATTTGAATTTTTTTCTTTTTCATTTTTAAATACTCGATTTAAAATATTCAATTATTTTTTTCCTTTTCATATAAAAAATATTCGATTTAAATATTCTAATATTTTTTCTTTTTTCATATTTAAATGTTCGATTTAAAATATTCAAATATTTTTTTCTTTTTCATATTTAAATATTCAATTTAAATATGAAAAAGGAAAAAATTCGAATATTTTAAATCAAATTTTTTAAATCAAATTTTTTTAAAATCGAATATTTAATCATTTTCAAATTTAAATTAAATCAAATGTTTGTGTGATTATACACATCTCAAGTGATTTAAGTTCGAGTCCCCTTTCAACCGTTTCCCTAGCATTTACTGTACTATAAGATATGCATATAAAGGGGTACAATTTATATCATTAAGAGTAGCTTGGCTTAGTGGCAAAGGAGTGAGAATATACTCCTTGATCCCAGGTTTGAACTACCTCAATGCTATTATGTCACCACCTGATTGGAGAGAAAAATATATTAAATTAAAATTTGATTAAACTAATACAATTGGGCGATAACACATGTCATCATCTAATTGGTTAATTAATTTTATTTAATTAAAATAAAATTAAGATCAAATTAATTTAATAAGTAAACAACATAGACCAAATGTGTAATTTTACAAATTTTCGTTAACTGCCACATCACTCTTCCGTTAGTTTTTTTTTTAACGACGGTGGTCAAAATAGGTCAATTTAATAAATTTGGTGATCTGATTGACGAGTTCAATAATTCAATAGTCAAAATAGGTAAGACCTAATAGTTTGGTGATCACTGCTGTAGTTTACCCTTTAGGAAATGATTTGTCATTTTGGGACCCACTTTGTGAAAGGTTCTATGTTGATCATGGAGAAATTATATCATAGGCCCGGCTCGCCACGTCATCCATGGTCCCAACCAATAAAAAACATTAATTTCATTAATTTTTTCCATATCATCTTTTACCAAGTGAATCTACAATAGGTAAAAAGTGTTTTTTAATTTAATTTACAGTAAATCTGAGTGAAGATTCACTTGGTAAAAAAATGACATGGAAAAAAATTAATAAAATGAATGCTTTTTATTGGTTGGGACCATGGATGACGTGGCGAGCCGGGCCTATGATATAATTTCTCGTTGATCATGTGGTTCATGATTTCACATTTTTTAACGATCGATTGAATCTCAGCTCTCTGATTTATTCGTCATCTCCCCGTTGTTTATGGCATGTTTTTCAGTGACAACCCAAGATTTGGGACAGCTAATGCAATTTTTTTTACATTTTGATTTTCATTTGGTGATAAAATAACTTTTAGTCCTTAAAATTAATATTTTAAATTTGGTTCTTAATTTTATTTTCTTTGAACTTAGATTTTTGACTTAGTTCTAACAGTGTCAGAGTATCATATAGGAGTATGTATTCGATCGAGTCTAGTCGAATAAACTTTTTTAAGTTAATAGAGTTGACAAATCTTATTTTATAACTCAAACTTTATTTAAATTTTTTTAGTGGTGTGGAGTTTATAAAATTTGAGTCTATTCGAGTTGTTCAAATTTCCGTTCAAATCTAATTATGAATTTTTGTAATGTTATAGTACTAATTTAAATTGTTTTCTATATTCATATACGACATATATATATATATATATATTTCTTTATATTTTTATATGTAATATACATATATCATGCAAAGTTGAGAAACTCGAATCAAGCCTAAAAATCGATCCACTAATCACAAATTTTTTCGAGTTATTCAAGTTTCGTTTTATAACTCAAACATTTTCTGAAAACTTTATGATTCGACCTTTTTCGCGCTAATTCAAAAATTTTGACTTTTTTCGAGTGGAGTCGAGTTTTTCTCACCCCTAACATCATGTCTTCAAAAGGACTAAAATGAAAAGAAAATAAGACTAATATAGACCAAAAAATAAAGCTGAGATTAAGTTGAAAAAAGTTTTAAAATTCAGGGACTAAAAAGTTGTTTTATCCTTGAAATTTTGTTGAATATTTTGATTGACAGAGTTGATTGCATTGGCTGCTATTTGGCTTTGCTGTCCTCTCTTGCCAAGAAGATTCTCTTTCCCTCCCTGGTCTCATCAAAATTCAATGTTTCAGACATAACACAGTTGACCAAACCCAATCCAAGCCTCCCCTTTGTTCCTCCCATTGTCCTAGCCTCCTTAAAGCTTGAAACTTTCATCTCCATTTCTTTAATTTCTGCCTTTTTCCCCTTTTAAATCCTCCATTTTTACAATCCCAAGCTCAAAGTTCGATTCTTTTTTTCATCAAAAATCTCTTAGTAGATTCCCCAGTCCCTTTCAACTTACCCATCCTGAAATCTGGGTCTTTTTCTTTCCACCTTAATTCTAACAAATCACTGAATTCTCATCCACTTTCTGAATCTGGGTCTTTTTTGTTTTTGTTTTTGGTTTGTTTCTCTAAATCAGCCAGATGGGTTCTTGCCTGACGAAAAACAATCACTCGAAACCAACGCAGAATGGGCACGGATCAGGCGCCGCCACCAGGCCCGCCGTGCACCAACAAAGATACCAGGAGCCAGCTAGGCCTGCGCCGGCTCAGCCGCAAGTCTACCACGTCCCGGAAAAGCCAGGCACTCAAGCACCATGGAAGCCAGTGGCTCAAGCCCCGAGCCCCAAGCCTGCGCCGAGAGTCGACACGATTCTCGGCAAGCAATTTGAAGAGATAAGGAATCACTATACGCTCGGTAAAGAATTGGGGAAAGGCCAGTTCGGTGTGACTTATCTTTGCACCGAGAACTCCACCGGGAAGCAATACGCTTGCAAGACGATATCGAAGAGGAAATTAGTGACAAAAAACGACAAGGACGACATGAGAAGGGAGATTCAGATCATGCAGCATTTGAGTGGACAACCCAACATTGTGGAGTTCAAAGGTGCATACGAGGATAAGTTGTCTGTTCACCTTGTCATGGAATTGTGTGCCGGTGGTGAGTTGTTTGATAGGATTATTGCCAAGGGTCATTATACTGAAAGAGCAGCTGCTTCTATATGTAGATCCATTGTGAATGTTGTCCATGCTTGTCATTTCATGGGGGTCATGCATAGGGACCTTAAGCCTGAGAATTTCTTGTTGTCTAGCAAGGGTGAGAATGCCCCTTTGAAGGCCACCGATTTCGGCTTGTCCGTGTTCATCGAAGAAGGTAAATCGATGCCGATTCCTGTTGTTTTTGGTATGTTGTGCATTTGAATTGTTTAATTGAATTGTGATATGGTGAATGTTGAAAGAAGAATGAGTCAATTAAGTCCAATTGAATTGTGAAATATTATTGGTTTGCTACCTTCCCCAACTGTTTAGACCAGGTCCTTTTTTGTGAGTTTATATTTTGTCTTTTCGTATCTTTCGTGTCTGTTTTATTGTCCATGTTCAGGGTCCATGGCTGAACAAGTCGAAAATGCCATCACTTTGTGTTTAGAAGTTGAATAGATCAGCAGTCTAATGTTCATGCTATGTTCAGCAGTGAATAAGTTTCAACTATGCATAAAGGAAGGACAACTTACAGCTTTCTATTATCTCGACTTCGTTTAAACCGACTCTGATGAAAAAAACTTCCGTTACATCGGATACACTTGTTCATTTATCCATCCACATAAATATGTACTATGCATGGTAATAATTGTATGTCCATGTGTAATCTAACCATTTTTGTTCTTTTGCTGATTGTTCCGGGTACCTTTGGCAGGAAAGGTGTATCGTGATATAGTCGGGAGTGCATACTATGTGGCTCCTGAAGTATTAAAGCGTAGATACGGAAAGGAGATCGATATTTGGAGTGCGGGAATCATATTGTATATCTTACTCAGTGGTGTCCCTCCATTTTGGGCAGGTATTGCCTTCAAAACTTATAGCTGGCACTTCACTGTATTGCCTTCAAAACTTCCACTTCAATGTTAATAAATAACTTAAATGAATGATTTTCATCGCAGAAACGGAGAAGGGGATATTCGATGCTATTTTGGAAGGAGAAATTGATTTCCAAAGTGAACCATGGCCATCTATTTCAGACAGTGCCAAGGACCTAGTCCGCAGGATGTTAACGCAGGATCCGAAAAAGAGGATTACTTCTACTCAAGTCCTAGGTAATTACTTATAGTACTTATTCTTTTTAATGTCCGGGAATCTGTATAAGTATTTAATCTCTTGAAATAGGTTCAGAGATTCGTATTTTAACTGCTCATTCTATCTTCGTCTGCTATGCATCGTGGAATTCCATCACGTATACATGTTATAAGGAGAACTGGTTTTAAGATGCTTAGTTACATCCTATATGTGCGTGCGTGCTTTATTCCAGTACGCTGTGCTTGGCTTACGGTTTTGCCTAATTCATGTCAAGCTGAGCCAAAGATTGAAATTATGTGGTTTATGCAGAGCATCCATGGATAAGAGAGGGTGGAAATGCGTCGGACAAGCCACTAGACAGTGCAGTCCTTTCGAGAATGAAGCAGTTCAGAAGGATGAACAAACTAAAGCAACTTGCCTTAAAGGTAAGTTCAAAATTATTTATACGGTATAATTGTATTCCAAAATTTGTAGCCATGAGATGCTTGGTATTTGATATACAGTAGCAAACCATGTAGTCGTTTTACAGTCTCCAGTTTTTCCTCGGTAATGCAACTTTACTTGCCATCCGATAACATGCCTGGTGGATTATAGGTCATTGCTGAAAATCTTTCCAGTGAAGAAATCCAGGGTCTGAAGCAAATGTTTGCAAACATTGATACCGACAACAGTGGCACGATCACCTACGAAGAACTTAAGACTGGATTAGCTCGACTTGGATCAAAGCTCACGGAGGCTGAGGTTCAACAGCTAATGGAAGCTGTAAGATACTAATTAGATCTATAACACACCGATCTTTTTCCATGCGTATGATATCTACTAACCGTCGGTTTTACTTGTTGCAGGCTGATGTGGATGGAAATGGTTCTATTGACTATATTGAATTTATCACTGCTACAATGCACAGACATAGGCTTGAAAGAGACGAACATCTTTACAAAGCTTTTCAACATTTTGATAAGGACAACAGTGGGTGAGTATTTTTGTCGTAACAGCGAAGATAATTGTACTGTTCTTTTTCCCTGCCGTTGTCCATAGGCTCAGAGCTGACCAGACATAATGTTAGAATGCCGGTCCTGTTATTGGTTTTCTCTTTGTATATTGAGTCCTGTTATAGGCTAGTAATTGCAGCAGCATCTTAGGATACCAGTCCCGTAAATTCCGAGTTTCGTCTAAAGTATATAAGAATTGGCTGCTCTGAATCAGTCACATTTGAGGCATACTCCATCAATGACCCGAATTAACCATTAAATCATTATATGGAAGGGGTGAATAACTTGTTTGAAACCTTTTTTGCAGGTATATCACAAGAGATGAGCTAGAAGCAGCCATGAAAGAATATGGAATGGGTGATGACGACACAATCAAGGAAATAATATCCGAAGTTGACACCGACAATGTAAGCCCTCTGTCCCTCCCTTTCGAAACAGATTTCCTTGTAACATGATGATTCACACTTATGCCTTGTTTACAGGACGGTAAAATCAACTACGAGGAGTTCCGCGACATGATGAGAAGCGGAACCCAGCACACTCCACTCTTTTAGATTTTATACCCGACTAGAGTTGCAGAAATCAGCAAAAAGTTTCCCAAATGCAGTGCACAATGGCTTTAAGAGATCTTCTAGGACTTCATTACATGACTTTCTCTGGTTTTTGTTTTTCATTTCGAGTGTGATATGTCACATATGGTTTCTAGTTTACGTTTTTTGTTTCGATGAAGCTTGTGCATGATATATGACGGATTTTGAGAAGAGATATTGTTTAATGTGGAATCTTCGATTCGATTCTGGTTTTTCCCAGAGCTCGAAAAACTCGATCCTTGAATGCACTGCACTTGTTGAAAGTAAACTTTCATATAATTTTCATCCCCACCAAGGGGAGTATAATATTCAAACAAGTCTAAAATTAACACAACACAGCCCTAGAGTTTTTATTTTATCTTATAAGAACTTCAATGGATTCATAATTCTTTAAAAACCATGAATCTTGATCTGGTCTTTCTTCACAATACCGGCGCTAACGAGGAACTGCGACACGTTCTTGCGCTGATCACCTTGGAGTTGAATGATCTTGCCGAGCTCTTTGTCTTTGACGACGTTGCCGTTGCAGCAAAAGTCCTTCTTCAGACTCTTGAGGATCTTCTCGTAGCTCAGATCATGCCTCAGGCCTTGAACTGTCGTCAAGCTTTTCTTTCCGTTCCGTTGCTGGATTCGGATATGAACATACTCTTTGGTCCCGGTGCCACCGAATGCCCCGGCTTCCGCGAATGGATCGAATGTTGTAGGGATCTGGATGTCCAAATCAACCATGTAATTGCTGCAATAAACACACAACCTTGAATTATTAGCTCCTAGACTTGAAATCTTGTCCCGAAAAGATTTAACATCTTGTTATTATCAAGTTGATACGATCTAACAATATATATCGAGTATGATCAACAAGAACCTTAAAAAAGAGCTTTTTTTATGATTCAATGATAAAAAAAAACACAACAAACAAGAGAATCAAGGTAAGAAACGTAAAGGGTTTTTGGATAAGAAACCGAACCTTGTTTGGGAACCAAGAAACTTGTTTGATATTTGATACGATGAGAGAAAATGGGGCTGTTTATATAGGCAAAGCTGAAAGGCTGTTCTCGCGCGGAAAACCAATCTTAACTGCCGTTAACGTTTTGGGTTGGTTATAGTTAAGAATCTGGACACGTGGGTGGTGGAGACTGAATTAGTGTGTGTTTTTTTAATTGAGAATAATAATTATCAAATGTCACCGATAACCGATTAGTCTAGCAGAATGAGATGTTAGGCCCCTTAAGTATGGTCAGAGATTTGAACCCTGACTTTGTGAATAGAAAACTGAGTTGAAAAAGTCGCTCTTATATTAGACCTCTGCAAAATCTGATTCGAATTAGTCAACCAGTAAATCGAATCTACGTAAAAAAAAAAAAAGTTAGGGTGCCTAAGTCCATACCAATCCACTAGGAATATATATCTGTTATCAAGTATCAAATACTTTGTTCATTTTTTAGTGGCAATCCATTTTGATGCTTGGCAAATTGACATTACAACATCAGTAACGGTTACGCATATTAATTAATTGAAAATTTTAGGGAAATAATACGATTGAAAGAAAGTGAAATAAGATATTAAAATTTATTTAAGAATCTACGATATTTGCTACAATATAAAATAAATTTGTACGTATTTGCATCCGAAAGCAATTTTTTATGGAACTTCCGATGGGTTCCGTTGATTCATATTTTTTTTCAAAGCTGGGGATTGGGGAACTTGTCAGGAAACCATGAGAAGTTTACTTGATTTGGGATGAAAGTGAAAGGAAAGCAAAGTTGATGGCTGGAGTGAAAAAGAAGAAAAAGTTGGAGGTTGGAGTGTAAATTCTGGAGAAGTTAGGCGGCGGGCTGGTGTCATGTTTTATACGATTTTATTCTCCAGCCCCTAACTTTGTCTTTCTTTTCATTCTAGCCATCTACTTTGCATTCCTTTCATTTATATCCCAAGATCAAGCAAACTTTCCCTCATTTCTTGACGAGTTCCCAGTTTTTTTTTTTGAAAAAAAGGAACTCGTCCGGACTACATGACGAGGTGCATTGACATTTCATTTTTCATGAAATTTGTTAAAAACACACGACGAGTCGTCTCGTACAGTTTCTTAAATAATTCCGAACTTGTTATATTTTTCTCATTCTTTTTCCCAATTACATTATTTCCCTAAATTTGTCCAATTAATTAGATTGTTTTCTTTTTCTATCCTCCCAGTTTTATGTTCAAACCTGAAAACATATCATATTTAAATTGACATTTAATACTCAAACTAATGATTAGGTTAACAGAAGAACTCAACTGATAGGATACTAATAATTTAAAGATTCAATTAAAACGTTTAGTAAACTAATTTAAATTTTAGATTATAGTTCGAGGATGTTTCATGAAATTAACCCAAACAAGAATGGGCTTTTAGTAAATAAGTTTTCCCGAAAATAGGGAAATTAGAAACTTATTTTCCCCTTGTTGAAGTCGGCTCATCTTTTTTTGTATCCTTCAAAATTATTATCGATCCCAATTAATCTTTCTTCGCCCCTCTTTCTCTACGAAATTGAATCATTGAAATAGAAAATTTTGATGGAAAAAGGAAAATCTGCTCCACAAGCCGTTGAAATCTCGTTGAAGAAGCTCGATCTGAACCCTAAATCCCCTCGTTTGATCCCTTATCTTCACTCTTCAAGTATTATTCTCTTTCTCTTTACTGTATCAATCTTTCATTTAAATTTTGATAGAAATTTTAGGTTATTTGTAATTGAAATTGAAGGAACAGCAAAATTTCTGTTTAAATTTCTTTTCCTCAATTGAGTTTATTAAAAAAGAGTGTGTTTTGAATGATAGATTTGCGCTTTGAGATGAAGAAACCTCCTAGTTTAGTGAGTTTGTGCCTTGGAGTTGTAGGTCAGCATCTGGAGGACATTATCGAGGATTTAAGTGAAATTGCTGTTAATTTTCCGGCGGACATTAAGGTGGGATTTAATTATATCTGTTAATCCTTAATTTCTTATAGTAATAATCTATAGTTTTCAAAGAAACTACGAATTTGGAAGAATTTGTTTGCTTAGGTTGATAGTTTCATCATATATGTAATTGTTTATATATATATTTTGCTTCCCTGGTTTTGTAGTTTGATTTCATGCTTAGGAGAATTGCATTCATTCATTCAATTCGGATGTTATCTTTCGATTTTCTATAATCATTGCTTGAAAAACCTTGTATTAGTATTCTTCTAAAGCACATTGCTAGCAATTGTAAGACTAGCTTTCATGTAGTTGCTGAATTTGTAAGACTTTGTTTACTTAAGTTGAGAGCTCCATCCCATAAATGATTAATGTGTTAATCATGTATTTCCCTAGGGTCATTTTAACGCCTAGGCATTTAGTTTGCGTAATTGATTTGTTCTGATTTTATATCTACTATCTTTGCTAGAAAAACTTTGCATTATCATGTATTTCCCTAAGGTTCATTTTTATGTTTTAGCAAGATTGCAGTCATTTTTTGTTGGATTGCATAATGATACTTTTCGTTTTTATGTCTGATATCATTGTTGAATGAACTTTCTATTATTATTCTTCTAAGTTACATTGCTGGATGATGAACAGATAACATTAGTTGCAACCGTAAGAATATAGCTTTCCTGAGATGATGAATATGATTAGTGTATTATGATATGTTTACCTAGTGTTCTTTTTTATGCTTAGATGATTGCATTATTGAATTGCTTAATAAATGTTCTGATTTTACATCTACAATTTTTACTGGAGAAATTTTTATTTTCTTCTGAGACACATTGTTCGATGATGACAGATAGCATTGGCAGCAATAGCAAGGAGAAGAAAATTACTCAGCGATGATGTCCTCGTGTCATTGGCTGATAGTTCTTGGGAAATTCTTGACCTTTCGGGATCAGATGTTTCTGATTTTGGTTTGACAAAAGTAGCTAAACTGTGTTGTTCTCTTCGGGCTGTGGATATAAGGTCTGAAAATATGGAATTATCTTTTGAAATAAATTAATAAATTAATTATTGAGACATTTGTCATCTCTTATGCAGCCAATGCAAAAATATTACTGCCAATGGTGTATCTGAACTCGTGCAAGCATTGTCCCTCTCTGGAGACGTTGAGATGCGGGTAAACACTCTTCTTCATGCACTCTATTTATTAGAGTTCTCGTTTTCAATGAATAATTGGGTTCCACCATGTAAGTTCTACAAATTTATGGTTCTGGTACAACATAATCTTGAAAGCTTACATAGAAACTTATCTTACTAACTGTTCAATGCGTGCAACTAGTTAGACTTGGTAGTTGGTATTTCCTGTTTCCATTGTATGCAATGATACTGAAGCAGGGTATTAGGGTTTGACGAGGTTTATAAACCTCATAAACAGGATATGAACCAAAGTTAGTATTGCAGAGGGTGCCCTTCAAGCGAGTCTACAGCTCGAAGATGCTTGGGCATATTGAAGCCGAAGCTGAACGATGTGGAGGGAGATTCTTGGGAGGAGCTCGATACCATGGAGATTGGTCATGGTGCACAGTCTTTGCGTTGGCTTGTGTGGGTAAGGACTTCCTCTTGTTGTGTTCTTTTCTTCCACTTGAATCTGTGTGGGTAAGGCTTGTTACAAAACCTTGTCACTTATTTTTTGGCAGCCAAAAATCGATGAAGACTCAATTGAGATGATGTCTGCAGAATGCCCACGGATAATCGTAAATCCAAAGCCCTCACTCTTCGGTTTTAAGGGAACTGAGGTTCCTAGGAATGCATTTCCAGATGTTGCTTTGGATGATCTCTTTGTCAAGGATATTGATCCCAAAACATGGTCCATTTCTCGATCTACACCTAAAGCAATATCTCAGTCACTTCCAAGTGCCAATGAGTTATCCATCGCTGAAAAATTTAGACTGGCCTTTGTGGAAAGAGACACACGGTTAGCTCCAAAGCGTGCAAAAAATGCAAGGCAGCATCAACGTCGTTTGGAGAGGGAGTGGGTGACGACAAGTACACAAGCAAAGGCATTAGCTTTGGCCTCACGAGCAACCAAATCTCTACACGGTCGAAACTGATGGTCAGAATATGTTAATGTGCAGCACTCATAGAAAGTTGGTAAGCTTTCATCTTTTTCTCCTTTTCTTGGTTAAATGGAACTTGTAAAATACATGATGGAGTAAGCAAGGGCCTTGGCAAGAACTTTCTTTACATATATACATCACCATCATCATCTTGGGGACAAATGGTACTTGGAGTGCTGTTAAATTAGTGTAATTTGTTGATTTTTCAATGTAAATGTCACTATTTATTTTCGTTATAAAGCGTCGGGTATACGGAATGTAATCGAGTCGAGTAGAACCAAGTTGAAAGTCAAAGTTGAAATTTGGCTCGAGCTCGATTGAGTTCCACTTTTAAAGCTTTGTGTCGATTCAAGATAAAAATCGAATTACTCGGAACTCATTTGATTTAAAGCCAAGCACGAATGTTTATCTTGATTGAGTAGAAAATTAATATTAAGATCCGTTTGGTTTTAGAAAATATTTTTGGATAATAGAGAGAAAATTATTTTCAAAAATGAAAATAATAAAAGTGTGTTTAGTTTTTAATTTTTCAAATTAGAAATGAAAAAATATTAAATAAATGAAAAAAAAAATAAATAGAAAATGTTATTATAATAATAAATAAATAAAATGAGTAAATACACTAAAGTTTTAAAAAATGGCATCAAAAAGATTCGAACTCGAGTTAAAATGAGGTTAAAATTATAAAAAAAAACATATTTTCATATTTTTTATTTTTTATTTTTTAAAATATTAATAAATAAAAATAATAAAAACATCTTTTTATGTTTTTAAATTTTCATTTATTTTTGTTTGTTGCAAAATATGTTTTCTTTATCGTTCTTCATTTTCTATAAATATAAAAATAAAAACGGATTCCAATTCTCTAGAACCAAACACATTTTATATCGATATTCTTTTATCACTGTAATTTCTATGACAACAGAGTAGAAATGTTGAGTTGTTTGCTGACAAAATAATAAAAAAGGTTAAATTCCTTAGCATAATGACTGAAAACTGGACGAGGGAGAAGTGTATAAAGAAACCAATATAGTACCTTATTATTAATTATTAATAAATAATAAAATATCACCATCGCCATACCAACTCAATATCATCTTGACATAAACCAATCTAATCAATGAAACATTATAGTAATTAAATTTAAAAAAAAAAAGCTATGGAAAATAATAATACTAATAATTAAGAAAATAAAATAAAATAAAAAACCCCACCCCGAGAGAACACAAAAGAATTGATTACTTATACTTGCCTACTTATTAAGCCAAACCAATATATGTATATATGTTTTGAAGTTAAAACTTTTGCAGAAGCCTAAAGTTGAATGAGAAGTTATGGTTTCCGACCAAAAACAAAGCGAATATTACCACGCATGTAAGGAGGACCCACATCCATGGCTGCATCTTTCTCTTACCGCGGTTACGGAGTGGCGGGGGAATGGATTTCGCCTTTGTCTGCTTCGTGAACTGGGATGGCTTTTGAGACCTCTTTGCCACTGTTGCTGGTTTCTCTTTAGTTTGAGGATCTTGTGAAGTTTCAGCTGGAGTTTCCAAAGTTGTGGCGGATTCGGTTTCATCTGTAACACTTGAATCCCCTGCTGCTGCTGCTACTGCTCCCTTTCTTCTTTCCTTCTTCTTTGCCCTCTTTTCTCTTTCCTGCAGTGAAGATAATTCCACTGAATCCGTATAGCGACGAAGCAAAATGTATCAAGTATTATAGTGTGAATGATAACGAAGAGTTTACCTTCTCTTTCTGTTCAGCTTCTTTCTGTGCTCTTAGTGCAGCCCGAGCTTGGGCCTTCTCTGCATTTCGCCTCTTCCTTTCTAGTGCCTCCTTAGCTTTAGCTATCTCCTCCAGCCGATGTTGCTCCCTCAATTTAGCTGCTTCCTCTTCCTTTCTCAAATCCTCTGCCTTCCTAAGCCTTTCCTCTTCCTCCTTCGTTATCTTCGGTTTTTCTTCTTCTTCTTCTTCAGTTGTATCCCTGCTCGAATCAGTTGCTGAACTGCTTGCTGGAGGAACAGGTTTAGTGGACTTTTCTGGTTTACTTGTCTGTTTCTTTTGCTCCACGGGCTTTGCTGCAGGTTTATCCTTTGCTGTTTCAACTTTCGCAGGAGCTGTTTCAGCTTTAGCAGGAGCTGTTTTCTCTCGTGTTTGTTCTTCCAAAGTTGAGTTGGACACAGTGTGATCCTTGGCAACTCTTCCGTTTACTACATGAGGAATTACAGGCGGCTCCTCATCAAGACCGAGTGCACGGCCGTCAAATGTCCTGAGTCTCCTTAATGTACTTCTGACATTGCATCGGATGTATTCTTTACGGAATTCATCATTGTTGTTCCACAAGTCCATAACTTTCTCAACCTGAACCATTAACTGTTTAGATAAAAGAGTACACGAAATTGCTAACTAATACCAAAGAAATAAGATCAATGCATGGGCTCACCTGGTTAACACACAGATTTTGGAGTGCCTCTTTGTCCCCTTTCAAGGCCAAATCGTTTGCTACCTTTGCATCATCTCTATACTGCCAAAAAAATTTGTTCTGCAAAATTCAAGCAAGAGTAGGTCGGCATCGTGTACTTTCTTTGTGAAAAAAAAAACAGCTTAGTTTACATAAGCAACATTCAACCGAAACAGAACATAAAATGCAGTTTTATTACACTACAAAACCAGGATATATTGAAGAGACAAAATAAGAAACTAGAGGAAAGTCTAAAAGATAAGAAGCAGTATCTCAATTGACCTTAAATGTATTTCTCAATAGAAAATAGAAACCACCAATTTAGTTCCAAGGGGTGCGCTTTCACGAAACACCAGATACAGCAGGAACATAATGGAAAAACATCCTTTAAGCAATTCTAGTATGCACTATACAGTTAAATTGACGGAACACTAACAATGCACGATGCATTGTAAAAACAAGTCTACAATAACCTCCACACCTCATTTACTTTAATATGTGCTTCCGGTATTTAAATAAATTTCAATACTGATGTCCGCACCTAATTGCCTCTATCAGATTAAAATTATCGCTCAGGGTGAAGGCAAGAGTGAATGGATGTTAGCATGCATGCAGGAGTCCTATACACAATATAATAAAGGCTTACAGGGTTTGAAAGTACCTTCTCATATGATAGTTTCTTCAAGCTCAGCAACTGTGAATATGCTTCTTGGCGGATGTCATCGGCAGCTTTAAACTGGGACTGCAATTTGTTTAACTTTTCAGCTTCATCATGATACTCTTTCTTAGCAGCCTTCGTGGCTGCTTCGGCCTTCAGGAGATTGACCTTCAATTGGTCTACTTCCTTCTTTAAAGACTGTAGATACAGAAGAATGAAATTAGATAAGCAATAAAAAAAGTGTTAACACAACAAAATGAAGATTGGTCCAACAACTAACAAATTTGATGTACCATACTAAGTAGATCTATAATCATAGAAATGCGTAAAGACGGGAATAAGAAGAGGATATGGAATTCAATACCTTCATGCGCTCTTTAATTTGGTCTTTTTGGTCCGCGCCCTGCTGAACTTCATCCTGCCTACCCATATTAGAAGAGATCCGTTCACGGGTTTGTTTATATTGCTTGATCTGATGAATATACTGTTTCTCATCCTTAAGAGGCATGGTTTCATGTTGAATCATGTGTTCCATGTTTCGTATCTGCTTACAGGTGATATAGTTAGAACAATCAACCATATAATAGAAAAGCACAGTTAGACCAAAATAAATCCAAAATGGAGTAAAACATGAACTTACCTTGGCATCAATATCCTCAATGCTCATCATAGATTGAATAGAGTCTATTTCTTGGCGCTTGGACCTCTGCAGATCTCGTATTGCTCTTTCTTGGGATATGGCAGCCTCGACATTATCACCATATTTCTTGCAAATTGCCTATTAGCAAAGCATTTTATCAACCATTAGAAAAGAAACAAATATACGAATTCTTTTTAGAATGAATATCATAAACATTCTTACCCTCATCTTTTGTATTTCAGTTCGAATGGCATCCCGACTTTGAGTTTTCTCATCAACTCTAATTTGAGCAAGCCTGATTTTTTCTTTTAAATTTTCATCATCATATCTTGGGACCCTAATCAAGAAGTAAAATGGACTTTTCCTTTCAACCTCATCAAGGCCATCTGGTTCTTCCGACTGTTGACATGTAACAGTACCAAACTGAATTTCTCCCTTTATGACAGCACGAGTTTGTTCATTATTGTTAGCATCACAACCTGGTTCTCTAGATTCATGTACAAGTTCATCATTGTTAGAAATATCTGCGGCAGACAATTTTTCAGTTGCAGCAGGTGCTTTCTCATCATTACTTACAGGAGCAACCGAGTTACTATCATTTAGAACATCAACCACAGCCACCAATTTTTCATCCGTTTCAGTGCTATGGCATTCAACAATCACTTTTGAAACCTCAGCCTCTTCAGATAAGATGGAACCATCACCATTGTCCGAATTCTCAAAACCAACTCTGCCATTCTCATCTGACTCCATGACTTCAGTTTCAAGTTTCTCATCATCAACAGAAGACGGCGGTAAAGTTTCAGTTGTGGTAACACTAACACCACTTTCAACACGTGCATCATTGTGGAGTGTAACTGTGGAGGATGTGCCTTCCACAACATCAGCTATTGTATCATTAAGAACCCCTTCAACAGTTACATGCACATTCTTATTTGTAATAGGGGAGAGAGAGCTTTCCACAAGTTCAGAAGAGTGACCTGAATCAACAGGATCGTTAATCTGAGCCGTCTCTGAAATACCGTCCTGAGTGTGAACATCCTGCAAGGCCTCTCCACATTCATCAGCGAAAGAATCACTCACAGCTTCTTTTTCAAAATTAGTATCAGCTACTGAGCCCAAATCTTGTTCAGTATCATGTTCTAAGCTCAAATCATTTTCCATAGGAAACTCATCATCTGCTGGTAAACTTTCCCCAACTTTAACTGATTCATTTCCAGATACATCTTGTAGCACCACCTCAGGAATTTCAGATATCCCATTTTCTTCATGCCTGTCTCCATTACCATTAGAGACAGGAGCTGAAGAATCAACTGCAACTGCAACTTCCACTTCAATACTGTTAGAAGACTCATTCTGTTCAGCCCCAGAATCAACAAGAACAGCCTCTGAAACTGTGTCCTTTTCCCTAACATCGGGTAAAGAATCCCCATCACGGTCAGGGATAGAGATGGTAGTAACCCCATCATCAGTTACAGGCAATTCAAAACCCCCGTTCTGTTCATTCCTGGTATCAACAGCAGCTTCAGAAACGGTAGCACTATCATAAGCTAAACCATCTCCATTGCAATCATCAGCTACAACCATTTCAGAACTCTCATTCCCTTTTGACCTGATGTCGAGAACATTGGATTCAGAAACAGTTGCAGCACTGTCTTTAGCTAAACCATCTCCATTGCAACTGTCATCATCAGCTACAGCAATTTGAGAGTCCTCATTCTCTTTTGACTTGGAATCGATAACATTGGCTTCAGAGACAGTGGCCTTAGCAATATCATTAGCTAAACCATCCCCATTGCGATCAGCATCATCAGCTACAGTCATTTCAGAGCCCTCGTTCTCATTCAACTCGGAATCAAGAACGTTGGCTTCAGAGGCAGTGGTCTTAGCACTAACATTAGCTAAACCATCTCCTTTGCAATCGTCATCATTAGCTACAACCATTTCAGATCCCTCAGTCTCTTTTGACCTGGAATCAATAACATTGACTTCAGAGACAGTGGCCTTGGCACTATCATCAGCTAAAGCATTTCCATTGCAATCACCATCATCAGCTACAGCAATTTCAGGGTCTCCATTCTCTTTTGACCCGGAATCGATAACATTGGCTTCAGAGACAGTGGCCTTAGCACTATCATTACAATCACCATCATCAGCTAGGGCCATTTCAGAACCCTCATTCTCTTTTGACCTGAAATCAAGAACATTGGCCTCAGACACATTGTCGTTAGCACCATAATTAGCTAAACCATCTCCAATGCAATCACCATCAGAAGCTACAGCCATTTCAGAGCCCTCACTATTTTTTGACCTGGAATCAATATCATTGGCTTCAGAGACGGTGGCCATAGCACTATCATTCGCCAAACCATCTCCATTGCAATCACTAGCATCAGCTACAGCCATTTCAGATTCCTCATTACCTTTTGACCTGAAATCGAGAACATTCACTTCATCGCTTTCATTAGCCGAGCCATTGACATCAGGGCCAGAGACAGAAGAAATCTCATCACTCTGTTTATCACCGGAGTCAACAGCAGCAGCATCCGAAACAGTGTGTTCAACTATATTCTTAGCATCAGAAACATCTTCAGCTAATTCAGAAACTTCATTCCGATCAGCCACGGCAGTTTCTGAAACACCATTTTCAGCATTAATAGAAGAAACAGGACCACTCTGAACAAGATCCAATGACTTTTGCTCATCAACAGTAGCCTCCACGTGGCACAATTCCAACGATTCCTTGTCCTGATCCACAATTTCAATACAAGATTCATCCTCTTCTCTCAAATCCTTAACCAAATCAGTTTTAGATTTCACTTCTCCTTCAGTCTCCACACTCTCAACCCCCTGATCTCCTCCACCAATGCCATTGCTGTTTCTCTCAGGATCCGACTCCACTGGATCTCCATTTTCACCGTCGTTTCCGTTAACGAAAACATAATCACCGTCACCATCGGTGTCTTCCCTGACAGTCCTCCCATTGACGCCATTTGAAAGATCTTCATTTCCGTTCTTCTTCACCTGATCTTCCTCCACCGCAATCTCAACCTTGGACGAAGACGGTGCCACCTCCTCCTCCGCCACATGCACGGCGGTCACTTCATCCACAGTCATATTCGCTCTCAATTAACTAAAAAGAAAAAAATAAATAAACATTTAGATCTGAAATTACACTTAAATAATACATAACAAAAAAATAGTCATTTTCTTTCAAAATTTTAGATCTTCAACAAACTTAAAAGAAAATGTAAAAACAAGAGTCAAAACTTACTCCAAAACGAAACCTGGTCAATAGCAGTAGCCGGAGCGAGTTCGCCGACTCCAATGCCGGAAAATGCAGCGATCAATTGAATCCAGAGAGAAGAAGCGAAAATTGAATGGAAAATCAGCTGCGAAAAGTTACGAAGAAAACGAAAATATATAAATTATATAAGACAAACGAGAGAGAGAAAAAGAAAGAGGAAGGAGTCTTCTACTGTGACTGTATAAAACACTTCTCTCAGTAAATTTCCTTTTCCTTTTTTTTTTTCTTATTTTAAAAAATTACTAACACGTCACTTTCTTTAATTATTATGCAATTTATCGTTTAATCCCCGAAATTTTATTTTTACACTTAAATGGTACAAATTCTGTATTGGTCCCTTTACTGTATCACACTGTACACTTTAATCCCATATTTTCAAAATGAACAAAGTCCTTTACGTTAGGAAAACTTTAAAATTACATTTTTAATGACTAACAAATATTAATTTTTAAATGATATGATATATTTATTTGACTGGTTGTAGTTTAATTCAAACTATTACATTTAATTTAATAGAATTCTGCATCATGTTCAATAATTAAATACAATAATTCAAATTAAATTATAACGAGTCAATTGATAATGTCAAGTCACTTGCAAAACATCACTTCATATTTAAAACTGATTTCACAACGTTTAATTAAGTCTACTTATTTGTTAAAAAAATAACTCTACTTATTTTTTTAATTATTTGAAAAAAAATGATTGTTTTTTATTTTCTTTCTTAGACCTTCAAATTGAAACTTCAAAACTTAGTTTTTCCCTTAAAAAAGAGAAGGAATAAAGAATTTTCAATTGTTATGCGTAATTTTACTTGGAGATGTTCTCATGGCACCTTTTAGGAGAAAAATGGTTAAGTGACTAAAACATGAGTAATTTAAAGTTTTAGTGATTAAATTAAAAATTTTAAATTTTATTGATTAAAATAAGAATGGGAAAAGAGTTGAGTGATGGAAAAAATAGTTTACCCTATAGGAGGATGATATTAGATAAAATTTGGATATTAAGATAATGATGATGTCACCAATGAGATCATCCATTATGTATTTCTATTAGAAAGCATATCCAAACGGATAGCTTTTTAATTTGTTTTCCTTAAGTCCTAGCTACTTTAAGTTATGAGTCCTATACAAATATCTCCAGCTTCTTCATTCTTCCTTTTTGTTCTTACCGAAAATAATTAAAATTTAATTTCATTATATATAAAAATATATTTATTAGATTTATATTTATAATCCAAATTTATATAACATGAATTATTGATTTATCAAAAGAGATAAGATATTTTTACACCATGTAAGTTTTATATATTTTTTTACGTTAGATGAAGGTAAATTGATGGCTTAAATTAATAATAGGAAATGAGAAGATTATTATAGGAGAAAAAAATAATTTGGCGATGTTTGGTAAATAACGGTTTAAGCTAAAATTAGAGGTTTGAGTTAATATTAGAGGTTTGACCAGTCAAATCCGCTAATTTGAATGTTTGGTGAATAACATATTAGAGTAAAACCTCTAATTTAAAAAAAAAAAAAACTGCTAATATGAGCTTTTTAAAATTAGAGGTTTTGACATAAGAGTTATAAAGATCATTTTACACTTAATAATTAAAAAAATCTCCAAAAAAACCTATGTTTTAATCTTTTCTATTTTAATGCTTCACCATCACGTATTTACATTGTGACATTTGTAAATTACTATTTTTTATTTTTTATCCTCACATATTTATATTTAAATTTAATACTTAATTAAACTATATTAAAAACAATTATATAAATAATAAATTAATTTATAGATCCTTCAAATATGTTTAGTAATGTTATATTAGAAAGAAAATATTTTTTATAATAAAATTAATTAAACAACTATCAGCTATCAATTAATTTTATACAATCAGCTAATACAATATGCTAGTTAAATCAACTATCCGCTAATTGCCAAACGGGGCCAAAAAATAATCTTAATCGTTTATTTATCCTCGTCCAACGGTTAAAAATGTAGAAAAAAATTACATAGTGTAAATAGATACATCTATCATTTCAGAATTCTATAATCATACTCCATTCCACATATTTAAATAGGTATCAATTGATCGAATATTTTGACTCTTTTATGTTTCGACGTATGGGTTTGATATGTAGAATCTCGCTTAAAAGTGTAGAAAAATGAAGTCGATAATTATTTTAAAAAAGCTTATATTTCATACTTTCGAATGACCATAGAAGTTCATTATAGAATGATCATCTCAATCTAGTTGCTCAATTCAAAAGGTTAAAATTTGAATTTAAGAGAATTTTTTTTCATTTTCAAGTGCAGGAGAAGCTCGTGAGATCAAAAGTGTGCAGTTTTAAGATGGATCCATTTGCAGTTATGATTCCCCCACTTTCAATGCAACAATTCAAGGATCTCCCCGTTTTTATTCATAAAGGAATCCTAAGCTTCCCCATTAAAGTATAAATTAAAGTATAATTTCATGCCGGATTTTTCTCATCTAATATTCTTTTTTTTTTGAAAAATTATCATTCAATATTCGAATTCATTATTCAAGTGAATTTTTTTAATTTTTGATTCAATTACCAATACAATTATTTGATCGGAATGTTTTTGTTTTTATTAAGTAGATAAGTATTATACTTCGAAAGTAAGTAAATATTGAGGTTCGAAGTTTAAATCTATACAAAATGGACATTTTTAGTCACTCAACCAATTAGTATATTCTTGATCGGAATGTTTTGTAACAATTTATCGCTAATACACCCAAATAATCATACTAATTTTATAAACAAATCATTACGATTTACGAAATCAACAGATATACCTTATCGTATTGTAATTTTTATAAAAATATTGTGTTAATGATTGAATTTGAATTTTAAATCCAAAAAATACAAATTTAGTTTTTAACCTTTCTAAATAAAATAATTAAATCACAAACTTTATCAAAATTTACAATAACTGGCCAATAAGTGTTGTGTAGATTGGTAAGGCACATTGCACATCCAATGAGAGAACACGAATTCAAACCTTGAAAATGACATTGTTTTTTTTTTATTAAAACGGCCAGCTGTGTTTATTTATTAAAAATAAAGGAAGAGTCTAGATACAATCAGACTTGAAAACTAAACTGTCACACAGTCCAACCCCAAACCCCGATTCTAGACGACGGGGGAATTGGGGGAAATGAAATTAGAGATAACCCTAATCATAAACCTTCGAAGTCGGAGAAGCTACGGAGGGACGAGGAACCGCCGATCCTCTGCTGCGAGCCGCTCCACTGACGCCGGAGCCTCTTCTATCCACTACGTGTCCACCGATGCCTGAAACCCCAACTGAGATAGGTTATGGGCCGCCTTATTTGCGTTCCGGTGGGCGTAGCTACACCAGCACCAGGAGAAACGTTCTCTCAAGAGCTTCGCCCGATGGATAATCGGACCGATTTCTGATGTATCCTGTGAAGACGAGTCGACACGCTGGATGACAGATCTGGAGTCGCTTTCGACGATGACCGAGTGGAGACCCACCTCTGCCGCGAAAACCAAACCGTCCACGACCGCGAGAGCCTCCGCTGCGAACACCGATTGAACCCGCTCCTTCCGCCGGTGACATGCACCCAACAGGTAACCGTCTGTGTCCCTGATTACAACTCCTGAAACTGAAATTTTCTGGGATTTTGAATAAGCCGCATCCACGTTGATTTTTGCCATTGTTGCAAGGGGGGTTGCCACCGTTCTACTGCCGTGCAAGACGGGACCCGATGAAGCCGAGGAATGCCTTCGATTTCCAGCAGAAAGCTACGAATGAAGGTAACTAATCTCTCTTTACTTTGATGAAACCCTTCATGCCATAGCTTGTTTCGGGATTGCCAAATAGCCCATAGTGTAACCACTACTTCTATCCTTCGTTTTCTGCAATTATTATCAAATAACCACGATAACCAATCTTTAAAACTGAAAGACGAAACTTCGATAGGCCATGTAATCTGCAAAATCCCCCAAATATTAGAAGCATAAGAGCAATCACGGAAAAGATGTTCACAATCCTCTACACCATTATTACACCTAAAACACGATGAATCTGTAGCCACACGTTTAATGCAGAGATTAAGCTTGGTAGGAATGTAATTATGCGTGAATTTCCAAACTCCAATTCCTACTTTAGATGGACACTTAGTCTCCCAAAGTTGCTTATAGAAGGAATCCTGGGAACTTGAGTTAGTGGTTCCTTGTTGAAGGAGACGGTAGCCACTCCTAACGGAGTACTCACCGGTGTGTTCGCCGGACCAAACCTGCACGTCCGGCCGAGGATAAGGAAAGGTGGGAATGGCCAGAATATCCTCTGCATCATCCGGGCTAAAATGGGCTTGAATACGATCCGTATCCCAATCTGTAGAATTAGGAACCATAAGCTCCGAAACCCAGTTAAGGCCCATAACCCTCGGAGATTGAATTTTCCGGGGCGGGTGACCCGAAAGCCAGACGTCGTCCCAAATGGATACACCATGACCCGATCCTACTTGCCATCTCAAAACCAATTCCAAAAGGCCTCTCGAAGACCATATACTGCGCCGTATAGCTGATGGATTAGAGCCCAAACGTGCCTGCATAAAAGAAGAACCATGGAAGTACTTGGCCCGCATGATCCGCGCTACTAAAGAATCGGGCTTCGTCACCAGACGCCACCCCTGTTTGGCAAGAAGGGCAATATTAAATTTGCACAAATCTCGAAAATCCATCCCCCCATCATCCTTTAGGTCGCATAAAGAAGCCCAATCACACCAGTGGATGCCACGTTTATCTTTGTCCTTCTGCCACCAAAATCTAGCTTCCTTAGCTTCAAGAGCCTTACGAAAGGTCTTAGGTAGGAGAAAACAAGACATAGTATAGGATGGTATCGCCTGGAGAACGGATTTAATGAAGACTTCCTTGCCCCCCACAGAAAGAGGCCTGGTTGCCCAATTACCAATCCGCCCATCAAACCTATCATAGATAGAAAAGAAAGCCTGTTTTTTGTTTCTGCCCACCACCATAGGAAGACCCAAATATTTCTCTGGGCTTGAAGTACTGGAAATACCCAGTAAACGACGAATGCTAATACGTGTTTCCTCGACAACATTCGCACTAAAAAACAGACCCGAGTTGGAGAAATTAACCAACTGTCCTGAGGCCCCCGCATAAACTGAAAGCAAGTCCTTAATGGATAAGGCTTCACGAACCGATGCCTCTCCAAATATTAGGGAGTCGTCAGCAAATAATAGATGTGAGACCACCGGAGCTGACCTCGCAATCTTAACACCACTTAAGTCTCCTCTTTGTACCGCACTCCGGAGTAGCGCTGACAAACCCTCACTACAAATCAAGAATAGGAGAGGGCTGAGTGGGTCTCCTTGCCGAATGCCCCTTGTCGGAGAAAACCGAGAGCTCACAAAACCATTTACAACTATAGCATAGGACACGGAAGAAATACATCTCCAAATTAGATTGATCCAAGCCTCTGCAAAGCCCATTTTGGCCATCACTTCTTGAATAAAATGCCACTTCACGCGATCATAGGCCTTGCTCATGTCAAGTTTTAGAGCAAAGGAGCCCCGACGGCCATGTTTCCGATGTTGGAAAGAATGAATAACTTCATATGCAGCGATGATGTTATCCGTAATGAGGCGTCCAGGGATAAAAGCGCTTTGGGCCTCATCTATGCAAAGATGAAGAACCTCTTGTAACCGGGTAACCAACATTTTAGATATAATTTTGTAGAGAACGTTACAGAGACTAATGGGCCGAAAATCCATCATAGAAGTTGGGGAACATACCTTTGGGATAAGAACTATGTGAGTTTCATTAATGGGCTCAAAGGACTCTGAACCATTAATAACCGAGAGACAGAAATTCCCAATATCATTTCCAACAATGGGCCAAAACCGTTGGTAAAAAATAGCTCCCAATCCGTCCGGCCCAGCAGCTTTAAGAGGCCCCATTCCTTTAACCGCAGTCCAAACATCTTCCAAAGAAAAAGGCCGGCCCAAACCCATATTAGCTTCCTCCGAGATCGGCGGAGAAATACCAGCCAATACAGGGCCCATATCAGCATGAGCGTTAGCCGTAAATAGATATTTGAAGTAATCGGTAGCTACTTTTTCCATACCAGCCTGGTCCGACCAAACTTGCCCCGTCTCCGATGCAAGACTTTTAATTGTGTTGGTACAACGTCGTTGAGACGCAAACCGGTGGAAGAAAGTCGTGTTTCTATCACCATGAGCAAGCCAGTTAGCCCGTGCGCGTTGCTCCCAATATAACTCCTCCCTATCAAGCTTCATGTTCAAAGCTAACTTAGCATCCAACGTCTCATGGATCACATCATCAGAAGGAAAAAGACTATTTAGATGAGCAAGTTTTCGGCGAAGGTCATCCTTCGAAATATTCTTTTCTCGCCTAATCTTCTGAAACCACAGAGCAAGCCCCTCACTTAAAATTTTCAGACGATCCGGGATGGCACCACTAGTTTGGGACCAGAGTTTACGTACCTCCGACTCGCAGGACTCCTCCATCAACCATGAAGCCTCAAATTTAAAATGCCATTGTCTAACTGAAATAGGGGCCACATCGGATTTGAGAAGGAGCGGGCAATGGTCGAAAAAGGAATGAGGGAGATGAGCCAGCTCAAAATGGGGAAATAAATTCCTCCAAAGATCATTCGCCACCGCCCGATCAAGACGTTCTCTTATGTTCGAAGAGGAGAATCTTCCATTTTCCCACGTGAACCAAGTACCTGTATAGCCAATATCAGAGAGGTTACAATCCTCCAAACCTTGCCTAAAATCATCCATTTGCCTAGGGTTCCTTAAACGACCCCCTTGCTTTTCATGATTGAATAGTAACTCGTTGAAATCACCAATGACTAACCATGAGACCTCAGGAGAATCATCTAAAGATCTCAATAAATTCCAAGAGTCAATACGATTTGCTTCCTCCGGAGCCCCATAGAACCTGTGCATCTCCAAAGGATAGTTCCAGAATCATCAAGAAACAAAAAATCGATATACCTATCAGATGCAGACCGAACAGAGATGAAACACGAGTCTTTCCATCCCAAAGCAAGACCACCGCTACGACCCACTGCACTGACCTCCCAACCATGAGAAAAAACCACATCTTCTACGGACCTGATCTCAATAAATGACATTGTTGATAGAGATAACCTTACATTCTGAACATAAATCATAAGACAGACATGTATGTTACCAAAAAAATTACAATAACTTCGTGAGAAAAATTACGCATCAAATATTCAACTGAATTTTATTTTTTTTATCAAAATGAATATGCATAATTGATAATAAAAAAAGAGGGACAATTTTCTAATACATTAATCAAACTTAAAACACTCACTAATATATATATATATATATATATATATATATAGTTCAATAAATTAAAATAAACATTTAATTTAATTCGGTAGAAATCATTGTTGCTGCAACATTTCAGAAGTTGCACATTGGATTACTTTTAAATGTGTATTGACATTCGATTTAAGGATTTCAAAAATTATGGATAGTATAGATATTATATTCAAAAAATGACTTAGATAAAAAAAATTCACCTCTTAAGGTAATTTTTTATTTAATTAATCACAATATAAATGTAATTTTTTTAGATAATATCAGATCTACCTTAGATCTAGATCAATAATATATATAATATTGTATATATATTATATATAACAATTAAAATAAATAAAACAAATAAATGTGAAATCGGAGAATATTAGCACACTTTATTTTTTATTATATTTATTTTAAATTTCAAGGCTTTGTCGGCAGCAGCCATAGGATAAATGAAGGGTCATTCTTCTGTACAAGTTTCTGTCCTTTTTATTTTAGTATTTTTTTTACTGTAATTAAGTAGCTTTTAGTTATTGATATTACTTATTAGGATTGTAAATCAGATAAGACAGATCGCAATCTATTCGAGCTCGATTCGGTCAAAGTTTAACTCGATTAAACTCGAGCTTGAACTCGGCTCGAGTTCTTAACGAACCGAGCTACTTGATATCTGACTTGAAAAGCTCGCGAGCTACTCGAAAATATAATATACTATTTTTTTTATAATTTAAAATCTAAATTACTAAACTTAAAACCTTAAAATATAAACCCTAAACATAAGTCTCAAATCCTATAGAAGTGGTCTTAGCACTTCTATTTTTTTATTTTTTTATATTTAAATGAGATATGACAGATGACGAGCTACTCAAGTCCGACACAGTCAAAGATTGGTCAACACTTGACTCGCTTGAGCTCAAACTCGACTCGAGTTCTTAACGTGTCGAGCCGAGCTCGAATTTCTCATGCTCGTTTAAAATTACTCGAGCTCAAACTCGACTCAAAATCTTAAAAAACCGAGTCGAGCTCAACCCTACTCAAGCTCAACTCAACTCATTTACACCCCTACTTCTAAGTACAAATAATTAAGCTAAAATCTAGGATCATAGTTGTTTAAGAATACATATATAATTGTGAAGATATTTTCATGTAAGGTACTGATATTTTCATGGGGGGCTAAATTGAGAATATTTAATAAGTAAAGATTGGACAATAATAAAATATTGTTGATGACAGACAAGCAGCTCTTGCCTTTAGAATTTAATTACTAATATATGTATAGAATTGATACCGTGTTTATAACTAATTACAGCTAGGGTAACAGCCAAATATATTTTAAAAAGTGAAAAATTAATTAATTTTTATTATTTATAGTCATCATTTTAAATAAAATATGAAATATTAAAAAATTAGTTTGACACAAATTAAAATCAGAAAATTAAAAGTCAACCTTTTCCATACAATAAATTAAACAAACTTAATAAGTTAATTAATAAAAATAAACATAAGCCTGGGTTGAATATGGGCAAGAATATTTATTTAGCACACTGGTCAACCTGGTTCGAATATAATTTAAAATATATATTTTATTTAAATTTAATTAAATAATTCCATTAAATTTAAAATACTTGATTTTAATGACAAATAAAAATGGGTACTTTGAAGGGGGGGGGGGACTGGATCTAGGCCCCGGCTTGAAGTATTTTTTGAAAATTATTCTCAATATAATCTGACTTGATCTACAAAATTTAAACACCTTTAAATAAAATGATTAAACCAATAATTAAAATATATACAAATTTAAAAAATAAATTTGAACAAGACCCAACATGATGAAACAATTTTCTGAAATTCGGTATTTTTTAAAGAAAAAAAAAACAACATTATAAAAGTTGAACCAAAATAAATCAAAATTCAACCCTCCACGTGAGACAAGAACTTTCTAAATAGTGTCTGAAATATTTTAATATTGTAGAGGCTTATCTAGAACTTGGCGTGATGAATAAAATGGACCAAACTCTAGGGCATGCCCCCAACTTTCTGAATTGTGTTTGATTACGACATTTCATTATTCAAAATGGACCATATAATAAGTAAATATATAATAAACTAAGAATTTATTTAAGATGTATCATTTTTTGAATGGTATTTAAAATAATTTAATTATTTATAAAGGGTGTTATTTTATTTATGAGCGTTAATTATATATTTCTTTTAAAAATAAATACAAATTATATAGAAAAATATAATTTTAAAAAAATTGAGACATTAACATACACCCCAATTATCAATGTGGTTATGTGTGTATATATATATATATATATATATATGTATGATTTCAATTGATTAGCATTGGGTCACCATCCCACTTTTATTTGCTAATAAATCAAAATTAAACACCTTCCATCTTGCTTTACGCATAAGATCATCTTTGGTTTCACTAATGATTTAAAAGTCTTCATTTTTTTTTGCTAAAAAAGTTATTTGTATTTTTCATCCAATATATCAAAATCAATTATCATTAAATTATACAAAATTAACACATTTATAAAATAATTTATTAATTAATAAATACGTGTAAACAGATTTATTTGAACTAAGTTTTTTATACATATGTTGCGTAAGAAAATTTGACACAAACATGCATATTTACTTTTTTAAAAATTAAAATCCAAACTTCAAATTTTACACCCTAAATCTTAAATTCTTATTATAAATTCTGAATTATAAAGTCTAAATTAAATTTTTAATCCATAAAACATAAAAACTATATAATTTGTATCAAATAATTTTCCATTAATTTATACAAATTTCAATCAATGTATAATTTTTTTCTTCAAAAATGAAATATTATTTGAAGTGTACAATTCATCAATTAGGATCGCATCACATCACATTGTCACAATGTAATTATTTTCTAATCTCGAAGGAACAAAGTGATAAATTTCTTGCAACTGTTTTTTCTAATATTGAATGAACTTTACTGAAGCATGGGGTATCTTAGTAATTAAACCAAAAATTTCTTACATATTCAACATTATTGTCCTAAATTTTATTTTGTTTTTTTCCTAATAGCATCATTAATTTACATTACGTGTCGTGTCTGGTATTTGAATTATAGATCTATAATGGGCAAACATGAACAAGAGCCAGCTGTTCAATAAGAAAAAACATGAGCTTATATATATGGGTAAAAATACATCAATAATTGCTAAATTATGAAAGGAAAATAATTGTCGTAGTAAATATCTTTTAAAAATTATAAAATTATCATTAAACTTATTGAACTAGTATAAATGGTAGTTGTGCGATAGTGTAATAATTTCATTAATTGAACTTTTTGTAATAATTCGGTAAACTTTAATGACCATTTTGTAACGGTTTGATAAATTTAATGATCAGTTTATAAATTTTTGATAAATTGAATGATAATTTTGTAACTTTTCAAAGGTCAACGACTAAAACGACCATTCTTTCATAATTTAGTGACTACTTATGTATTTTACTATCTATATATTAGGGTAGGCAAAATGATTTTTTAACCACTGAAAATGAATATAGACATTTTATCAAACTATTACAAAAATAATCTTTTAAATTTCTCGAATTATAATAAAATGATCATTCAATAAATTTAATGATTATATTTTAATTTCTAAAATTTTAATGACCAATTTTTTTTTACTTAAGTTAGTGATAATTTATGTACTCTTCTTATCTTCCCTATATATTATTGCATCGTGTGTCCTTACATACATTGAATTTAATTCTCAAACTTTCTTTTCGTATTTTTTATTATAAATTCAACTTTCTTAATATTTTTTTGTGAAAAAGAAAATATTATTATCTCGTACCTCATAATATCTTATTTTTGCACGTTTAAAAAATAATTATAATTTTTGGTAGAGAAAAGAAAATCAATGAACCACAAAAGAAGGAAACGAAATATCCATATTTGTCCAAGTGTCCTTTTTATTTGGTTTTCTTTAGTATATTTGCCTCTTCTTCTTTTTGGAAATTTTCTAATTATATAACCCGTAAGTTACAAGAAATTGACTAAAATAACAATTATTTTTATTTGCCTCTTCTTCCTTTTTGAGTTCATTTATTTTGATTAAAATTATATCAAGTGTGATCCGTCAGGATTTATTCTGATTGATTTTAATTACTATAATTATTTAGACGTTCCATCGTAATATCAAATGAAGTATTTAATTATATTCTAACTGTGTAAGCCATGGATTTTTGTCCAAATTTATTTTACTTTTGATTATTATAATATTAATATTTAATTTACACTTAATTAAGTCATTGATTTTTATTGTGTAATTAACATTTAAATTGTGTAAGAGTAAAAAATAAGCAAAAAGTGTGGAAAATAATGAATTAGTCAGATTCAGTTCATGGTACATGTTCCTTGCCCAAAATTAAAGGCTCTCCCTTTGACAAATAAAATAAAAATGTTTGGTATTGAAGCAATCAACCTTGTTCGGTAAAAATAAAATAACAAACAAAGCATGTGGTATGATTATTAAATTATTAAAACAGATCATGGAATTTTCATTGCCTCTCTTATTACTGTTTGGTCAAAACAGTTAAAAAAATTGATAATAATACTAATTATTTACCTATTTTTGCCATCTAAACGGGATGTTTCTGGGATAATGTTATTTTTAATCGAATGTGTATGATTTTATTAAAATTTAAAATTATATAAAAATCATCCGAATGTTTCGTAAAAAAAATTCTTAATCTAATATGAAAGAAAAGAGTGCACTCGAACAATTAAAAAAATAAAAGAGACTCAGCGTCCACGAAACAACATGCCAAACCAGTACTCACCCCATAAACATCGAAACCAACCAACCCCGCACCTTATTACCGCACCTCAATATATCAACGCAGCTTCAAACCGAAGCCAAATCAACTAATCATTCACCCGAAACTACGACGCACGATCAACTCCACCTTTAGTCAAAGGGTTCGTCAATTTATTCACCTCTCGAAATATATTAACAAAACATACACTTCGCAACCTTGCATAGATATTATCAATTACATGAAAAAACGTTACAATTACCATGAGCGTCATTCAACATGAAGAATCCAGAAGACCGTCATACGTGAATCAGATTCAACCACAATCGGATATCCCACACTCCACCTCGACTCCATAATCATCTCCAAAGCCACCATTATACATCAGCCTCATTCGATTCCATAATACCCAACAGACCCGAGAACATAGCTAACTCACATCCTTCTGAATTATGTAACACCCCCCCACACTCTGCCAATCCCAGCTTACCTCTCGTTGAACCATTCACATTGAATTTTAACACCCCAACTAAAGGCGAATGGCCGATTGCCATACAATATTGTATGCAAACTCTTTGAAACATCACTCACCGAATTATAATATTTTTATAGATTATTCCACCATTGAGACTCTAAAATTGTTGACTCTCTCGAAATAGCTTTCACCCAATACAAGAATAGCAACTTGACTAAGAAAAATAGTTCATCCACATGTAACTTTTTCTTATTAAAAAGAAGCTCGTTTCTCGTAAGCCTTGTCGACCAAAGGACCGTGGCACACCCGGCTATCAACCACTTCGCACCATACCTGAAAACATGCCAAGCCCTTGAACCAAAGAGGCATCCAATGAACTCACACTAACATCGTCGTTAAAAACCTAACGGTGGAGTGACGGAACTGCCACGTGGCAATTGACGGAAAATTTAAAAATTAAACATTTGGTCCATGTTATTTACATATTCTTTCAATTTAATTTTAATTTTAAATTAATAAAATAATAAATTATTTAATTAAGTGGTGACACGTGTCAACACCTTATTGGAGGACTTTAATTATTTATATTTGATTTTATTAATTTATTTCCCCCTCCAATCAGGTGGTGACACATGTCACCACCAATTTAGAGGAGAAGAATAAATTTCTCTTCACCTATGCTAAGCAAGATTCGAACATGGGTCTTTTAAGTGTAAAACTAATGGCTTTACCACTACACCAAACACAACTTTGTGCAATAATTCTCCAGATATAATATATACCTCTTATTAGTTTCTACATTTATAAGCCAAAATCTCAAACCCTAAACACTAATTTCACATATATAAATCCTATAAACTCTAACCATAAATACTTCAAATTAATTTCACGCTAAATATTTCAAATTAAACCACAAACCCTAATCATTTCAAATTAATTTCACGCTAAATATTTTAAATTAAACTCTAAAATTAAAAATTAATTTCACGCTAAATATTTTAAATTAACACTAAACGCTACACACTAATTATTTCAAATTAATTTCACGCTAAATATTTCAAATTAAACCCTAAACCTTAAACCCAAACCTTAAACCCTAAAATTTTCAAATTAATTACACGCTAAATATTTTAAATTAAACCATAAACTCTAAAAATTCAAATTAATTTCACGCTAAATATTTTAAATTAAACTCTAAACCCTAAACATTTTAAATTAGTTTCATGCTAAATATTTCAAATTAAACCCTAAATCCTAAAAATTTCAAATTAATTCCACACTAAATATTTCAAATCAAACCCTAAAACCTAAAATATGATTTAAGGTTTAATTTAAAATATTTAGCATGAAATTAATTTGAAATTTTTAGGGTTTGGGGTTTATGGTTTAATTTGAAATATTTAGCATGAAATTAATTTGAAATATTTAGGGTTTACGGTTTAATTTAAAATATTTACCATAGAATTAGTTTGAAATTTTTAGGGTTTAAGGTTTGGGGTTTATGGTATAATTTGAAATATTTAGCGTGAAATTAATTTGAAATATTTAGGGTTTAATTTGAAATATTTAACATGAAATTAATTTAAAATTTTAGGGTGGGGTTTAATTTGAAATATTTAGCGTGAAATTAATTTAAAATATTTAGGGTTTAATTTAAAATATTTAACATGAAATTAATTTAATTTTTAGGGTTTGGGGTTTAATTTGAAATACTTAGCATGAAATTAATTTGAAATATTTAGGGTTAGAATTTAGGGTTTAAGATTTATATATGTGAAATTACTGTGTAGGGTTTGAGCTTTTGGCTTATAAATGTAGAAACTATAAAGAGATATATATTATATCTGCAGAATTATAGTATAAAGTTGTGCTTGGTGCAGTGGCAAAGTTATTGGCTTTACACATGATAAACCCAGGTTTGAATCATGCTTAGTGTAGGTGGAGAGAATTTTATAAATAATTAAAGTCCTGTTGACACGTGTTATCACTTAATTAAAATAATTTATTATTTTATTAATTTAAAATTAGAATTAAATTGAAATAATGTGTAAATAACAGGAGTCAAATGTGTAATTTTTAAATTTTTCCGTCAATTGCCACGTGGCAGTTCCGTCACTCCAACGTTAGATTTTTAACAACGGTGGTCAAAATAGGTTAATTTTATAAGTTTAGTGGTCTAATTGATAATTTCTATAGTTCGGTGGTCCAAATAAGTATCTCTAATTTGTTTGGTGGTTAGTGGTTTAGTTTTCCTAATTCAAATGAAGCCTGCACATATCCTGACACTATAGTGACCACTTTCTAGAAGATTTGTTTTTATTTTCATTGTTCAAACCAAAGCAGATTTTTCAATAATCTTGTTATTAACTAATCTTGTAAGAAAAATTATTGTTAAAATTTGAAAATATCATGTTCTACACATACAAGTTTGTTGTTTCTTGAAAATGATATAAACAATGACATTATGGTTTAACATTTAATACTCATACTTTTTTAACGTCTAAGGGAAGCATAAATCAACAAACAAAAGGTAGATCTGGTTAATCAAGTTTTTTCTTCTTCTAGCAATTAGTTTTCGATCCATTGGCTGATTAATTCAGATCGAATTTTACAGAATTTTATTATGGGGCGACCCTCTCAACCCAATTTTTTCTATTTACGTCATAATTCGAATCTTAATCTTTCTTAAGAGATCTAATACTTCATCCCACTAGACCAATTTATTGTTGGATTGGTTAATCAAATTTTATACTCCCGTGTGACTAATATGTTATGTTAAACCAAAGTTAATAACGATATAGGTTTGAATTATATTTAAAAGTACAAAAATCAACATATACAACTAGTAATATAAAAATTATAATAAATCGGCTTTAAAAAACGCAATAATTGAATCTACTTAAGTCGATCGGTTCGATTGCATAACCAATTTAACCCAAAAAAATATATTTAGAACTTCATTACTTTTGTTGAATGTGAATGGATTTGTAATATATCATAATTTAGGCTTGGTATTTGTGTTAGGTTTGTGTTTTAAATAATAAGTATATTTATTATGAGTTTTGATTTGGAAATATATTTATAAAAGTATATGAATTTTTACATATATAGAACCGAAACTAAATTAATTAAATTATATCGATTCAATAAGTCAACTCAGTTTTAACTGAATTAATCAGTTAACTCAGTTTTAACTGAATTTTGCTCCTCGTTTAGCAATGCTTCTATATGCCGAATCACTATTTCCGGCAGCTAAAAGCATTGCTAAACTTTGGACAGTTCTTTTTGAACCAAACCTAAGAATAATGAATAGCATTGTTTATATTCGAATGTTCCCAAGAGAAGTGGCCAAAAGAAATACTGTCAAGATTTTATCACCACTACAACATGATGCAAAAAAGGTTCAAGATTAGCCCTGAAATCATACATTGATGGATAAAATCCGAACATCAACTGCGGTCCATCAAAACTCGGAATCAAATATCAATTTCAAATGCAATCGGCTAAAGAATGTGTTCGTTTAGAGTGCCAAAATTGAGGCTTAACCAGACAACAATGGCGGTTTATCTCGGAGTACATTCTGTGGCACGGATCAAAGTGTAGAACTGTAGGCGTTATGGTGCTGATAATATATCTCAACATGCATTGATCATCGTCATGATGGTGGTTGCCACGTTCCTGGCTTATAGGATGCACCGGACCCTGTTGGTTCTGAAGAACTGAAAGAACAGTTCAGAGGATAAACGGACACGTAACCCGCGTTAGCAAAAATGGAAAGCAGAGCAGGTCTATGTATAAAGCTATATTTTCCGGAAAAGGATCTGAAACTTACTCTGGAAATGGCTTTTCTTTCTCTTCATGTGTCTCTTTGAGGCTGTAAATACGAGGCGTGATGTTAAAGCATGCATATTATCAAGCAAGTTTCATGATATGATAAAAAGAAGATCAAATAAGCTCCAATGGCAACTCATTTTAGCAGATATACAAAAAAATAGAAACAAAACGACAGTCACTGGTGCAATTCGGACCGCGGTGATAGTAAAAACGAAAGGGGGATCCAGCATAGGAATCAGAATAGGAAAAAGATAAAGCCGCAATGATAAACAATTCAACAAGTTATATTTCAACAGCAATGTTAAAGATCGTGTTATAAAACAGTTTGTTTTCACCCACCTCTCATCTGATTCTCTTTCAATTTTGTCACCTGCAAGTTAAAACATCAGAATGAAAACACGGGCAGTAGCAAAGCTTTGATAAATAATATTAAGTTTTAGAAGAGATGCATGGTTTGGTAAAAGATTATAATACCTTCCGAAGCAGATGGAAATTGCCGAATGAAGCTTTTTAAGTCTGGACCCCCTACTTTACCTATAAATTACAGTGTAATTATCAACAACTGGATGAATAAATATAGCAACGGGAAATGAGGAGACACAAGAGCAGCAACTAAACACTAACCCGAGCTCACAGCCTTCTTACTGCCTTCTCGGGCTTTCCTTTCTTCTTCTTCCTTCTTCAAAACTTTTCTCAAAAAAGACAAAAGCAAGAATTTTTTTTTATCAGAGAACACAGTATCAGTACATGTAAATTGATATCAGTAGTGATACGTACGGGCAGCATTAAGCCTAACGCGTTCACGCCTTACTTCGAGTTCCATCATTTCCTGAAGATAGAAATAATTATGTCAAGTCTGAGTTGAAAGCATTCCACCAGGATACCTTATCTGAAGCACTAGCAACCAAAGTAAAAGACCTCAATACCACAAAATGTTTCTATCAAATATGTTGTCAATTTAAGATTATATTTATGCATTGGAATGTAAAATCACGGTTCACTTTATCTTTTGACGAGAGAAAGTTTCGCTGCCTCGAAAAGTGGAAGGTAAATGAATTCGCATAGTATGCAACGAAAATTTGTTTGTAAGTACCTCCGGAGTTGGAGCTATCTTTCGCTGCCCATTCAACCAACATATCCATTCCACTACAATCGAAATGCAAGAAACCATAAGTATCGAAAACAAACAATGCAGTACATGCTATAGGTTAGCTACTTTGAGAGTATCCTTGTCTATTCTATGCTATGATTAACGGGTACGAACCATACGGTTAACAAGCGAGCAACTTTCATCGAAAAGCTTACCTGGGATAGAAGTTGGATCTTGCTCTCCTTTGAATTCCACCCATCTTTTCTCCTTTACTAATACATTAGACCGAAACTCCGATGTCAAATAAACATAATAATGAAATTCTGCATCAATTACAAATTCGGTGTTCTTTCCCAGCTTAGTTTTTTTTTCAGTTTACTTTCTCCCTATTCGAAACACCATTATGATTTAACTTAAATTCAGACCAGGACTTCATAGCCAAATAGCAACATAGTTTTAAAACATCCATAAAAACGAGAACGAAAATCCGGCGCAACAACAACAAATAAACGAATCTAGACCTAAAATCACTAGAGACAAGCTTTGTTCTCAAGCACAAAATCAAATTAGGTCAATTTAACTTCCCACTACGTTGATAAATTGAAGTATTCAAGTCTTTCCCAACATTATTTCATAAAACAAAAGAGATAATCCCCAAACAAATCAAAAGCTAACTATTTGAAACCATTAAAAAAATGCAATCAAAAATCCACATGTGTTCATATAATTTCTTCAAATTCCCAGATAGAAAATCCATTAACACAAAAGCAAAAACCAAATTAAAAGAATAGAAAAATGAACAAACAGGATCATTAACAAATACCCATATCAATAAAATTAAAAATTCGAAAGTAAAAAAGAAAAAAAATCAAAAGGAAAAGGGAAATGAGACCCACTTACAAATACCATCAATCTCTTCTTTTCTAGTGAAGTAACGATTCCCAGATTTATCTAAACCTACGAATGTTCTGTTGCTGAAAAACCCAGCAATTCTAGAGAACAGCTTTGACATTTCTGCTCCTAAAGCTGCGATCTTTTTTTTTTTTTTTTGGCTTTTTGGAGGTGGAACTGGAAGCTAAGGGAACACAGTAACTCAAAACGACATGATGTTTTGCGTTCAGGTGTTCTAAAATCAATAAATCCAAAGGCTAAATTATGGGTTTGGTCTCTTTAATATAGTCAGCGTTGATATTTAATCCTTTTATCTTAATTTGACAGAACTAAATCCCTCAATTCTGATAATATTACTGATTAATCTAGATAGTTTGAGTAAAGTACGCATTTATTTTTCTTAAAATCAAAGCTTCCAACTCATTATACCGATATGTAGGGGTGGGCAAAACTCGACTCGAAAAAAATTGATTTTTTTAATTTCGAGTTACTCGAGTCAAGTTATTTGAATTATTCGAGTCACTCGAATAACTCGTTCAAATTTTGAGTTCGAATTGAGTCTAAATTTTGGAAGTTCGAATAACCGAAAAACCGAATAGTTTGAATATATAAAATTAAGTTGTTTAGTTTTAAGCATTAGTTAATGTTATACCCTTCTTCAATCCTTTATTTTCCTTCTTCAGCCATTCATATCTCACGTGAATTTAAATGAAAACCCCCAATTCTCTTAACCTAAATCTCAAAAGCCCTGGAATTCTAAAACCTAATTTACACGATACTTCAAAATCTTCTACTATTGTGAACTCGAACAAGTAACAGCGGTTTCACAGGCAGTGTTGAATTTGTGATCAACACTGTTGTTGACTTGTTAGAGCTCTAACTTTAACATCATTGAGGGTTCTAAAACTACTGGTCGAGGGAGGAACATATATGTATATTATGATTATATTTATATTATATAATATAAATATTTAATTTATATAATAACATCAAAAATCTTATTTACACACTTGAAAAAGAATATGAAATATATTTTATATGGTAGTTAGAGAAAGTCATTTAAATTGGAATCAATTCATAGTATAACATTATAAATAATTACAATTAAATTTGTATAGAAACTCGAAACTCGATTCAACTCGACTTAAATTTTATAAATTCGACTCGAAAAAATTTCAAATAAAGTTTGAATGATAAAATTAGACGCGTCAACTCGAATAACTCAAATTTTTTTGACTCGACTCGATCGAATGCTCAGCCCTACCTATATGTATCTATTTTGTTGGAATTGGTATTGTTTTAGAGAAATTAACTTCAACGTTTTAACTAGAATGGTTAATGGTGTAATTATTTGAACTAATTAATGATATTATCAAAGATCAAATCATGTCAATTTAAATATAATGATTAGATTTTACATATGAGCATATTATAGGGACCAAAACTAAAATTTGACCTTAATCTAAACCCAAAACCCTGCAAAAATTTCCTCTCAAAAACTATGTATTCTTCAAATCTACCGACTTGGGTCTCATCAAAACCTTCAAATTTCTCCAAAGTTCAGCTCTTTTATCAATTTAACGAAAACCCAATTCTCCAATTTGCTCAAAGATTACCCCAAAAAGCCTCTCAAAATCTCCTTCACCCTTTTACTCAGATCCATTGCCGCCTCCGTGAGCTCCGAATACGAATCGAAACAGTGAAAAACACTCAAAAAATCACTGAGGCAATGAAGCTGGTGGCTGTTGTAAAGGTCAGGAGAGCTCAAGAAGCTGTCATCAATGGTAGGCCTTTCACCGAAGCTTTAGTTGAGTTCTTTTTACACCATTAATGTTAGTTTACAATGTGAAGATGTTGATTGTCCTTTAACTGTTATTAGGCCTGTAAATAAAGTAGCTTTAGTTGTTATAACTGGTGATAGAGGCCTTTGCGGTAGTTTCAACAATGCAGTGATTAAAGAGGCCGGTTCTCGAATTTTGGAATTGAAAGGTCTTGGATTGGATTACACTGTTATTAGTGTAGGAAAAATGGGTAATTCTTGTTTTGGTTGATAGATTTGTCGAATGAGGTGGGTTTCCTGCTGCGAAAGAAGCTTAGGTTATTGCTGATAATATTTTCTCGTTGTTTGTTACTGAAGAAGAGGTCGATAAGGTTGAGTTTGTGTACATGAAAGTTTGTATCTTTGGTGTAGTCGGATCTGGTGATTCGTACTTTGCATCCGTTGTCGATTAAAGGAGAGGTTTTTTATGTGAACGGGAATTGTGTTGATGCTGTGGAAGATGAGTTGTTTATGTTGACGACCAAGGGAGGGAAGCTGGTTGTGGAGAGGGATAAAGTGAGGTGGAAGGAGGGGGAATTTCTCCTCTTATGCAGTTCGAGCAAGATCCGGTGGCGGTGATGCCATGATACCTCTTTATTCGAATAGTCAGATCTTGAGGACAATGCAGGAATCGTTGGTGAGTGAGCTTGCAGATAGGATGAATGCAATGAGTTGAGGAAGAATCTTTCCATTGTTTATAATCGGAACGGCAGGCAAAAATCACCGGTGAGTGAGATTCTGGAGATCCTTATGAAGTGCACAGTCTTATGATTATGATTGCAATAAAGATGAATTTGTCCAATTATTAGATTCTTTTGCTTCATTTAACCTTTATCTATGTCTCACCATTCAGCATGGTGCTTTTTCTTGCAATTTGAACTATCTTATATGCTTCAATGTTATATACTGGTGTCAAATTCGTTCGAATTGATGGTACAAATTATATGGTTATATTATATAGATATTGAAGATTTACATATAACACACTTCTTGACATTAATTAATCACAAGATTTGGAGTACATGCAAATTCAATCTGTTGGTTTATATTGTTATTATTAGATCATAGAAATTATTTACTCTAATGAATAGCTATGCACAACTTCATTCTATGTAATAAGCAGCAGATTTTGTGCTTTTATTTAGAACCTTGAGAAGTCTCTGCTCTGCTACTGATTATATGCTGAAGTCTCCTCCAATAACCTGTAAAGAAGGTCATTCGATTTCGATTACGAAGCGGATAGGTTATTGATTTGAAGCTAAACTGTCTATTTCTTGTTAAGGTTTCGAATGACAAATGGAAGTATGCCACCATGATTGAAGTAAGCCAATTCCACCTGCACATAAATTTTCATGCAAGTTAGCAACATTTATATGCAAAGTCAATGGTTTAATCCTGAATGGTTGGGTCTTGGCATACCTTTGTGTCGAACCGGGCAGTGCATGTGAAGGATTTTCCAGTGTCAGTTGTGATGGTAGCATCTTGGCCGGGTCGTATCTCACGGATTTTACTTGGAAGGTGAATTGTATAGCGCTCGAGACCTGTTAAGCCTAGTGTATCTGCATCCTCCCCAGGCTTGAAACAAAGTGGGATGATCCCCATACCGACCAGATTACTACGATGGATCCTCTCGAAGCTCTTAGCAATCACTGCCTTGACTCCCTATACAAAGGGGAAGAAAGGGTGAATTAGAGTTGATAGATTAGAAGAGCTAGAAGAAAGGGAAAAAACATGATATTTGAATGTGTTTGTACCAGTAACATCGGTCCCTTGGCGGCCCAATCTCGTGAGCTGCCGCTTCCGTAATCTGATCCAGCTAAGATAATAGTGTCCTGCTTGGCAGCCTTGTACCTCTGCGAGTAGATGATATTCCGCAGTTAGTGAATATGGTCTAACCTTAAATCATGCATTTCTAAACGCTAATGTCAGCACTCACCATTGCAGCATCATATATATTGAGTTTATCTCCTGTTGGGATATGAATCGTCTTAGGGCCAACTTCCCCCTTCAAGAGCTTGTTAACAAGGCGGATATTAGCAAATGCACCCCTTTCCATAACCTCATCGTTTCCTCGACGACTGCCGTAGGTATTGAAGTCCCTCCGGTCCAGTCCACGCTCAAGAAGAAACTTCGCCGCAGGGCTATCCTTGTGGATACTACCAGCTGGGGAGATGTGGTCGGTTGTAATACTATCACCAAAATCCAGTAAGCAATAGGCATCTTTCACTTCATATGGCCCTGGAGGTTCTGCAGTCATGTCTTTGAAGTACGGAGGCTCATGAATATACGTTGAGTTCGGATCCCAGGAGTAGAGAGTGGACGCAGGGACATCGAGCTGATTCCACATAGGATTCCCATCTCTGATAGCTAGATATGCACTCTTGAACATATTGGGCAACACACTCGATTGAACCACCTGTTAAAACATGAAAATCGGTATCGTTTTTGATCGATCCTTTCTTTCTAATAGTTTCTCGAAAGATATCGAAGTTTACCTCGGCTATCTCTTCATTGCTAGGCCATATATCCCTGAGATAAACGCTCTCACCATCCTTTCCTGTTCCTATAGGCTCTTTCTCAAAATCAATATCAACCTGGAAATATATGACAGCAAATGGTAAATGATTCATCAAAGTTGCCAAGCATGCTGGCAAACAAGAAATGGTTTTACATACCGTGCCGGCAAGGGCATAGGCAACAACTAATGGAGGTGAAGCAAGGTAGTTAGCTCTTGTCAAAGGATGAACTCGACCTTCGAAATTTCGGTTCCCAGAAAGAACAGCCGCAGCTACAATATCTGTAACAGTTATCAAGATAGTTAATCAATGGAAAGAAATTATAATGATATCTACAAGGACCAAGAGTTTGAGGTAATTAAGAATATAAATGACAGTAAACTCTCCAGGAAACTTACCATTTTCAGAAATTGCAGAAGCGACTGAGTCATCGAGTTCTCCAGAATTGCCTATACATGTTGTACAGCCATAACCAACGATATTAAAGCCCTGCTGATTCAGGTATTTCTGCAATCCACTGCAGACACCAAAACAAGGATCGAATGTAACTCTTTGTACATTTTTTGTTTTCACAGAATCAAATTATAGTAAACAATCAACAATAGATACCTTTTGAGCAAATATTTTGTCACAACTCCAGAACCAGGAGCAAGACTGGTTTTAACCCATGGCTTAACCTAATGAGATATATACATAATGATATGAAATATTTTGCAAGAAAATGAACAGAAGACTGATCTGCTATTTGCTAGCTAAAGAAAGATAAGTTTAAGAAGCTGATGAGATGAACTCTAACCTCCAAACCTAGCTCAGAAGCCTTCTTAGCAACAAGTGCAGCTCCAAGCACGACACTAGGATTCGATGTGTTTGTACAACTTGTAATAGCTGCAATGACAACGCTACCATGCTTAAGTTCAGCAGGTTGTCCTTGAAATGTGAACTTTGCAACTTTATTCTGCTCTTTCTTTGGTACTGCAAAGCCCTGCAGGGAAGCAAGGATCATAAAATATCGTACATAAGACCAACATATGATGAACACAATAAGAATGCTTCAATTGCTTAGTCATGCAGACTGAGGAAATAGATAGATCGGTAGGTTTTGGAGCAGATCAAGTCCGATTGCGCCGTAGGCTACCCAAAGAATGTCTTAGTGTTTCACGTAGGCTAACACTAATGAAACTAAGCACGCAAGAGGTTCTGAAGAACAAAGTGCAAGGAAGCTGTCTGTGTCTAACCTTGAATCCGAGTTTATTATCGAGACATGCTTGCCAGTCGGCCTTCATTTCTTTCAAAGGGACTCGGTCATGAGGCCTGTCAGAAAGCATCAAAGAGAACTGTGAATCAGCAGGAAAACAATGAAGAGCATTGAAGTAAAAATAAGTGGATAAGTACCTTTTTGGACCTGAAATGCAGGGTTCAACACCAGCAAGGTCCAATTGCAGATAAGCAGTGTATGCTCTTTCTTGTTGAGGCTGATTGTAGTCGACAAACATCTTATTCTCTCGCAAATAAGCTTCTATCATCGACACCTGATAGAATACGAAACATAAGTCAAGCCACCAATAATATAACTTCTCATAAGCATACTAGTTTGAGACTATAGCAAAGGGGGAAGGAAAAAACACTCACTGTCTCATCACTTCTACTGGTTAACTTAAGGTACTGCAGTGTTATATGATCCACAGGGAAGAAACCCATGGTTGCACCATATTCAGGAGCCATATTTGCAATTGTGGCTCGATCGGCCAATGATAGTTCAGCCACTCCCTCTCCTACAAGCACATTGAAGATCATTATTATGATGATAAAGCCCTATAAACCGGGTATTGAAGATGGTAAACTATTCCATTTCCGAGTTTTATGATCATAGAGCTAACCATAAAACTCAACAAATTGGCCAACAACACCATGCTTTCTCAACACCTGTGTCAGAGTCAAAACCAAATCGGTCGCTGTTACACCATCTTGCAATTTCCCCAACAACCTGAATCCAACAACACCAGGCAATACCATGCTCAGGGGCTGCATAATTTGCAAAATAAAGCATTAGAAACAAAAGTAAATAAGCTTTTCAATTAGATAGCAAATCCCAGTGAAAAAAGAAAATAGAGGGCTGAGAATACCTGGCCTAGCATTGCTGCCTCTGCTTCAATTCCTCCAACTCCCCAGCCAGCAATTCCTAGTCCATCTATCATTGTTGTATGTGAATCAGTACCAACCACACTATCAGGAAACAGTAGCCCATCTTTTTCAAAGACGACACGAGCGAGGTATTCCAGGTTAACCTTCCAATTTATTGATAAACAAACTCAGTGCCTACGTCTCATTAATTTGAACAGATAACTGTGTCTGCGTGTATATATCTATGTATGTATGTATGTTTACCTGGTGAAGAATTCCAGAACCAGGAGGAACAACGAGCATGTTCTTGAAAGCAGATGAACCCCATTTAATGAAAGCAAATCTCTCTTTGTACCTCTGAAATTCGAGTTCCGTGTTTGCTTGTACAGCATTTTCAGATCTTGTCACATTAACCTGGACTGAATGATCCACAACAAAATCCACTGGGACCTGGATGGAAAAAGTGAATGAACAATTACATAATGGCAAACTATAGGGAAAAAGAAAAAAGTGCACATAAAGGCCAAATTCCAAACCAGTGGATTAATCTTATTAGGATCATCGCCAAGATTCTTTATAGCATCTCGCATGCTTGCCAGGTCAACCACCGCGGGTACTCCTGTATAATCCTGGTAAAGAGAAAAGTCCACAGTTAACTCAAAAAACTCCAAAGGCAATAAGATCCAATAGTCAGTTTATCCTACAAATTACATGTAAGAGAACACGAGCCGGCTTGAACGGGATTTCGACTTGCTCCGGTGATGTATTCTCCCAATCAATGATCTTTTCAACATCATCCTTGGTAACTTGAAAGTTGTCACAATTACGTATTGCAGATTCCACAAGGATCCGTATCGAGTACGGCAGACGGTCTGATATTAAAGCAAACAAAGATAAAACAAGAAAATGAAAAGTTGAGTTCTATGCAGTGATACAGCCAACATGTTATTTCAATTCAAAATATTCATTTGCTTTTCCTGATATGTATAGTGAAAGATTCTAATATAGCCAATATATACATAATAATAATAATACAGGGAAATAAAGTAGATTGAAAATTGTGGAAACATACCGATTCTGGGATCATTAAGAGCAGATAAGCTAAAGAATTTGCCAAACTCTCCACCACTAGGATTGGGAAGACTTGTTAGGATTGCTTTGAAAGCATGTTCAGAAGCTGAATAGATTATAAGTAAAACAAGCAAGCAATCATATATCAGAAAAAACATATAAAAAAACTAACATCAAAACAGAACCATGCATTCAAAATTTCTCAGAAATCAAAAACTAAAAACCAACAAATGATGAACCATTGAACCATTTCCTCACCATATTGTCCTTGGGGTGCCATAAGCCTGTTGTCAACAAGATCAGAACAAGTAGGCATCTTCTTCAGTTTGTTAAGGATAATATAGCTATACTCGGAAGGCCAACTTTATTCCCCTTTTTTAAATTTCCCTTCTCTTTGCTTTGAAAATAATACAACAACAACAAAAATAACTACAGTTGGTGTGCTGGGGTATTGGTCTTTTTTATATTCCAACAATCTCCATGGATAAGCATTAGAATTTAGACACTAACGTTGGCAATGATGGTGATTTGCTTTCCAAGGCAATAGGTGGTTGAGACTTGAGACAAAGAAAGTGGCGTTTCAAAACCGATTACCCTCCATAAAAATCAAACCTTTTGTTTAATTTCACGGTCAAAAAGTTGCCACTTTGTGGGGAAAATGAAAAGGGTGTGTCTTTCTAAATGGTGTTAAATGATTGTGACAAAACACAGCCCCATGTTTTGTAGTTGAACTTGAAGGATAAAGGGAAATCGAACTTGTCTTTAGAGGGGGAGGTTTCACCTGTCAATCGAGCAAGAACCGCCACCAGATATCGTTTTTCTGCTCTACCAAAGCTGAGTTTGACCGGGGAGAGAATCAAACGTTGAGAGATACATAATAGGGAATCGAAGCTGTCGCCTTTTTGGCAAAGTCGGTGGCACCTCGACTCGGTCAGGCAATATCACAAGCACCTTAGTTGGATCGTACAGCTGCGCTTGTAAATAGGGAATTTTTAATATATTGATTATTGGGTGTCTGAATTTTCAGCATCTTTTTATTGTTTTTTTTAACTATCATTATTCAATATATTAGTTGACTAATTTAGATCAGGTATAACAGAGACCCATCATGAGTGACTCTCTCAACTCAATTGTTTTGCTCGCAATGTCAAAATTCGAACTTCTACTTTAAAAGTATCTAATATCTTATTCCACTATATCACCTAATTGTTGACTTCTTATTGTTTTTTAGGAGGTCCAAACTTCATTTACAATATATATATATATATATATATATATATATAATACTAAAAGGATTTATGTTTTAGGGTGTATGAGTTTAGAATTTATGGTTTGTAGTTATAATATATGGTTTAATTTTAAAATTTAGGGTTTATAATTTAGGATAATATGAGTAGGAAACTCATACACTTTAAAATATAGCCCTAATCTATGAATTCTAATAACAAACTCTAAATTCTAAGCATCTAACCCAAAATTAAATTCTTAAACCCTAGAACTAAATCTCTTGTAAAAACTTTTTTTAACCATCGATATATGAGATAATTACCCAAATAAAAATGAACTACAAACAAAATATTTTTATCTTTCTAGTATCTTATTTTACTTAATAAAAGTAAAAAATATATGCTCACTTATATTATCAATTTATTATATTTTAATCATTGAATCGTTAACGTTAATTTATTGATATAATGCGGTGATAACAATAAATTTTTAATTTATATAAAACATATTAATTAATTTGTTGTACTAAAAATTTATTAAAAAAATGAGATCCACTAATTGCTTAGTGACTAAAGATGCTCATATTATTTCATCTCGTATGAGTTCAAATTTCAGTATGAGAATGTAATATCTCTATTTAATAAAAAAATTACTCAATAACATTTTTAATATATTAAGAAACGGTATTTTAAATTTGTTATCTTTTTATTTTATCTATATAATTAGTTTTTACTTTTTAACAACAACCTCTAAAAGACCAAGACATTCAAAAAACCATTCTCTAAAAAAGAAAAAAGCTGTCATTACCTTGTTTGTTATACCTATAGAAATAAGTCATTCACCTAACGCCCCAAGATTAATGCACCACCTACCCTAAGTTTAGTGTAATGGACATTGGTCATGTTTGGTAAACAGTGTTTTGAGCAAAAATTAGAGGTTTGACTGGTCAAATCCGCTAATATTATGTTTGGTAAATAGCGGATTGAAAGGGCGGATTGGGGTGAAAAAGCTAATTTTGAAAAAGCTCCTAATATGAGCTTTTTGAAATTAGAGGTTTGATATTAGAGTTGTAATGACTCTTTTACACTCAATAATTACCAAAAATCTCCAAATAACCTAAATTAAATAATAGCATTTTTAATATAAATAATAACATAATAAATATTAGACTTATTTGTTGTTACTACTAATTTATAAGACGACATTTGTAAGTTAATTCTATTTTTTTATTATCACATATTTATATGTGCATATAATTTTTTTAATAATTATATAAATAATAAATTAACATATAAATCTTTCAAATATGTTTAGAAAATTTATATTAAAAACAATGTTTACAAATCTAATTAATATTTATTAGATACAAAATATTCATAACTGATAAATTATTCAAACAAGTATTGAATATAATCACGTCCTTATATGTCATTTTGCTTGTTTAAATAATCAAACAGCTATCAGCTATCAATTAATTTTACCAAACGCTCTTATACAATCAGCTAATACAATCCGCTAATCAAATCAGCTAATGCAATCAGCTATCAGCTATCAGCTAATGTAATCCGCTATCAGCTATCAGCTATCCGCTAATTGCCAAACAGGGCCATTATCATTAATACTATACACACACAAAAAGGTGTTATTAAATATGTTTCAAAAATTATCATCTGGATTTAACAAGTGATTTTAGTAAAAAAATATTATTGATTTTAAAATAACTCGAATTTATATAGTTTTATCTGTAAGATATGTCAAAGTGTTAAAAAAGTGAACATATATCATCTTGTATTCATGTTAAACTATTTAATATATATTTAATCATTTGATTTTTTTAGGTTTAAGTCAAGTTAAATCCTACTGGTCAAATAAATCAGTGTAAGGGTTTCAATGAATTTTAAAACCAAATCTTTATAAAAATAAAAATAAAAAGTTTTATAACCTTTTGGAATTACAAAATACTTTTTCGATCACAAACTTTTAATAAATTATCTAAAATGTAATTTATCCCAAATCTATCATTCTCAAGTAATTTTTTTGTTTTGTTTTGTTTTACTTTAAAAGTTTTTTTTAATAGTTTAAAGGTGATTATAAGGTAGTATTTGTTCATACATATTACTATTAATCTTTTGACAATGCACACACCTTATAGACGTAGCGATTGAACTCGAGTCTCCTAAGATGAACATCATCCGTTTTTCTACTGAGAGCACTTGTTAGATTCACTTTAAAAGTGTTTCTAAATATATAAATATTTAAATTAATTGCTTTAACCTTAAATTTAGTGATATTGTCTATAAAGTCGTATTTTGACTTTTTTTAGTTTAGCTCAAATAAATTTATTTTATTCGATTCAAATCTAACTCTATTTCAGTTGACTTTATTTAAAAATATGTCAAATTAAATTCAGGCCAAGGAGTTTGGCAAATAAAAATCTCATATAGATAAGCATGACACAACAGAGCTAGGCAACAAAGAAGTCGTATGACTCAAAAGATTTATCTGAATACCACAAATAATAAATGAGTTTGATATCTGTAAATTTTTTATTATTTAAATTTAAATAAATGTTTTACTCAATTTTGTTCCCACATAAATTACTCAAGCATTATTTATCGAATTTGATTTAAATATTATTATATACCTCAAGTATTTAAATTTATAGAAAATTCGAATTTAAACTTTCAGATCATATGTCGAATATCCATATATAATTGAATCTTATCCGACTCCGACAAAATTTTGATGACCAAGGTTTGAAACTTTTTAAATGCAAACATATTCTCCATTTTGTAATCTAGATACAGATTCATAAATCTGAATTTTTAATTTTGTATAAACGATATGAATTTGGATAATAAATATTATATACTATCTATACATATTTACTTCGAATTCGTAACGAATAATCATGTAAACATCTGAATAAGCGAATTAATTGCAATTATAATTCACAAAAATAAATCAGATATCTACAAATATTCGAATCCACAATTTGAATGATGGATCCTACACAACACCTATCAAGTCCGTCACTTTCCGAAAATATAATTAATTTTAAAATGTTTTATTCATCATAAATTCAATTTAATAGAGTAGATTTTGAATAAGTTTATTTCACCCTTTTGATTAAATTAAAACATAAACTTCTATTTTTTAAAATATTCATTAGAATTATAACTATAATGAATACATGTATATTCTTATGACTATGATATATTTAGGTGTTTTTAATGAGAGTATTTCGTCGAGTCGAGTCAAATCAAATCAATAAATTTTGAGGTTGTTGAGTTGATATATCTTATTTTATAATTTAGTCTCTATTTGAAATTTTTTAAAGTATATTTGAGTTAAGTTGTTCGAATTTCTATTTAAATGTAATTGTAAATATTTATAATGTTATTGTTGAGATTTTGGGGGCTCGATTCGATCAACCAATTTAGCTCACCAAGTGGTAGAGAGATGGATTTTTGGGTGGAAGAGTTGTGGAAGCTAGAATGTAACAAGACACAATGATTTATAGTGGTTCAACCTTCTAACCAAGGTCTACATCCACTACCTTAGCTCCCCACTAAGGATTTCTCAATCAATCCACTATTGATTCGTCCCCTTTTCTAGGATTAGGAGGAAACCCTTACAACCGATCAAGCTTCTACCCAAAGCCTTGATCAAAACCCTCTTTTACAAGAGACAATAAAAGCAAACTTAAAACCCTCTAATAGGTGTTTGTTTGCACAATTAAGCACTCACCCAAAACCTAAAACACTTGAGCAAATTTGACAATTTTGGCTCACTAGTGTTTATCTATACAATAAATGACAATTTAAGCTCTAAGACAATCTTTGATCATTTGATGTTTGACAATATGAGCATTAACCTTCTCTTGATACTTGGAGGTCTCTTTTATACTCCCAATTGAGTTTGTGGCCGTTACTAGCCGTTGGGGATGAATTGGAGCCGTTGAGGACTTTATTTCCCTTCATAAATGTTGTTCTGCAGCTATTCGTATCGATACGCGTGGAACCGTATCGGTACGACCTTCATAGGAACTAGCCGTTGGGCTCTTGCCAGCCTGGGCGTATCGATACGATCCCGATCCGTATCGAAACGGCAAAGACTAGTATCAATACGAGTTTTGACAGTGGCCAAACTGGGGCAAAAAGGTATCGGTACGGGTATAACCGTATCGATACGGGTACGTTGAAAATACGAGTTTGGCTATTAAAAATATGAAAATTCTTTGCCAAAAACCTCTTAAAATACCTCAAACATAAATTCAAGTTGTTTGGACTTAGAAACAATGTAACACCCGCGTCTTGGGTCTAGGAGTTAGCCGGGTTGTTGTTCGAGTCAAATAAAATCTAATTAAAATAAAGCAACTTTGAATAATGACCTATTTGAATCTTAATAAAGAGGGAGGGACCAAAGTTGTGATTTACCCACATTTTAAATAAAGCAAGACAACTTTTATGGAAAAGTTGTCATCTTCCTCCTCATTTCCCCTTTCCCAATTTCAAAACCCTCTCCCCCATTTTCAAACTCTCCTAAAACCCTAGTTACTATTCTATTGACTTTGCTAATCAATTTCAACATCAAATTAAGAGGTAAACATATTTTCTTAACCTCCTCTCTATCCTCTACTTATCTATTGTTTTAGATTTCAAAAATATTGAGTTTTGGGAATTAGGGTTCATATGGAAATCTGGGTTTTGATGGGGTTTTTTAATTTGTTTTGAGAAATTGTTTTGGGGATATGTTTAGTCATGATGAAATATACAACATACTTTAATTTGGTTGATTTTGGATGAAATTTCGTAGTGGGTCCTTAGGGCAAATTTTAAAGTATGAAAAATTGGGTTTTTGAGAGGTTTAGTGTTGGAATTGAAGGGCTGATGGTCTACCTATATTGGGAGGGTGATTTGAGATGTTTTAGAAGTCATTTGGGTGCTTGGAAATGGGTATTTCAGCCAATGGTTGTTGGAGTCTGAAAATTGGGTTTTTTGAGATGTTATGTGGTTTGAGAATTTGAGGAAATTGAGTTGTGATTTGCAAAGTAGATTGATGGTTGAATTAACATTGGATTGAGAAGTAATGTATGTGTTTGTTTGACTAGAAGCAAGAGGAAACATGGAAGAGGCTTTGGGACCGAATCCGGGAAGTTGAAGGTGGTCGCTTGCTAGGTCTTTGAGCTTGGAAGCTTAGGTGAGTGGTTAAATGTTTTAAATGGATTTAAAATGGTTGGTTCGAGTATATGGACTAGGTTGGGCTTGGTAGACCCACCTAGAGTTAGGATTATGGTGGTAGCCTAATCCTAAGCTTGATCTAGAGCCCTTGGATGAACTCATTATATAGTTGTGTATGTCTCGTATGAAATGTGGTATGAATGCTTGTGTATATTGTATTATACATGTGGGTTGAAATATGAATTGTGATGATTGAGACATGCATGATGATGGTTGTTGGTGAGTACGTGCTAAGCACGGAATTGGTTGAAATGAGTAATGTGAAATGAGTAAATATTGGCACTAGTTTACTTGAATACAAATGATCGATCATTAGGATGTTAGTGTGTACACATGAGTCAAAAGTCACGCGTGGCCTTGGTGGCGTTGAGTCACCAAGGAGGAGTACGGGTTCGCCCGGAAATTGTATTTAAATATAGTCGGTGATGAGTGGAATCCCATCGACGGGGCGTGAGGATGAATGGAATCCCCTCCTCGAGGCCGGTGATGAGTGTAATCCCACCGTGAGGTAATGTGGTTGTTGGATGTGAGTTCCAACGTGTCTATCTGTGTATTCGGGTCATAGCTAGGTGCCAATGTTAGTTGATAAATGCATCAATGTATTGAGATTAATGATCTTTAATTGGATGTTTAATGTGACTACTTGTGTTGAGGATTTAGAGCTCGTTGATCATGACATTTGCTTGTATATTGCTCATGCATCTTATCTTGTGGCTCTTGTGGATCCTAGGTATAATTGTGTAATGCCTTGGCTAGATCGTACTCGGACCCTGCAATGTTGAGGTTTGTTTTTAGAGCTTACCCTCACTAAGCATTATTGCTTACGCTCTCTTTGTTCAACATTGCAGATCCTTAGTTCGTGGGTTGCTCGGGCAAGTGGAGGGCCTCCAAGTGTGGTTGTTGACTTGAGTACATCAAGTATGGCTTTTAAATGTTGAACATGTAATAGTTTAAGCAATGAGACATGTGTCTTTTGATGGATGATTGTTGGTTGTTTAGGAGCTTGATTAGACTCCATGCTATGTTGCTTTTGTATGGCTTGCGATGCCATGTCTGAGTTGTAATCCATGTCTAAATTGCTTATCTTGAATGTTGGTTAAGTGTCTTTGAGTTTGCCATTGTTGGAATGTCAAGTATGCATGCCTTGTTCCATGTTTATATGCCAAGTTGCTTGTATGATTGAATCATCACCTTGTTTGAAATGTGTCTTTAGTTTCAAGTTTAAGCATGCTTATACTCTTGGTTTGACATAGGATACATGTTAGTGTGTTGGTTGAGGTTTGAGAGGGATTTAAGGTCCTCTTTGTGCCTTAAATCAGCTCAAACCTGTGTTTTCGTAGCAGGGGTATCGATACGGTTGGTCCTGTATCGATACGGCCTTCTTGGTTCAGGCCCCGTGTTTTGATACGCGAGGGGGCGTACCGATACTATTTTTGCTACTAGAGCTATTGTCCAGTTCCGTATCGGTACGGGCCTTCATGCGTATCGATACGGTCCCCTCAGCGTTGACCGTGGGAAGTCAACAATTGGGGAGGGTATCGATACACTCCTAGGTGTATCGATACGGTCTCCACGGGTTGACTTTGACCAGTTGACCTGGTCAAGGGGTATCGATACACCCCTTAGGTGTATCGATACCACCTGCAGTAAAGTTTAAAATTCGGCCGTAACATGATAGTTGAGTTCGTTTGATTTGTCTCGCATATGTTATTCCGATGTATGATCACTTAGGGCTTAATATCCATTTAGGCAAGAATTAAAAGAAAAAAATAATAGGGTTGCTAACCGAGGGGGAATTCCTTAGGGAGTTTTCACTCGGTTTTCCCCGTGTGGCCCACTCGGACCGGTCATTCGGCCAGACCGGGACGAGGGGGTTACAAACAAGTTTTAGATTCTTTTCAAATTAGTCCAAAACATTTTTCAATTATTATATCAAAACATTAGTTCTACAATCTCCCCCTTTTTGATATAATAAAACTCACTTGAAAATTTGTTTGGGATTATCCCCTTTAACTTTAAAAATGTGAATAAGAGATTAAGGATATGAAATCAAATAAAGCTCCCCTTATTCATTTGAAAATTCAATTTTTCAAACCAATTTCTCCCCTTTTTGTTATATAAAAAAGAATTTAAAACATTAAGTTCAAAATAACAATAGAGGTAAAAATTTTGACAAAAATAAGAATTTGGTTTTAAAATGGCTCCCCCTTACTCAAAGCATCATTAAAAATGTTAGTCCAACATTTATGATCATCTAGTTGAATAAACTAAAAATAAAACAAATTAATGCTAAAACAACTAGATTTTTACCAACACTTGAACTCAAGGGAGGATGTGAATGTAACATCCGCATTTCCGTCCTAGAATTTATCGCCGTAGAATTTAATTATTTTATTTATTCTTAGAAGCAATTGAGCTCGCGAATTTGTGAATTATGCAATTTATCCTTTTGGGACCCAAATACTTCTAAAACATTTTCCTTTAATAAATCTAGGGGCACTAGATTGTCTAACATAAAAATTTGATTTTCTAAAATTGTTTTTCTTTTCAAGCTCTTCGGAAATCAAATCTTTTTCTTCTTGAACATTTTGAAGCAATTTTTGTAAATCAAAACATTTTAATTCAAACTCTTCAAGTTTTGCTTCAAGTTCAAGTTTGGTTTTAGAAAGCAAATCATTTTGAATTTTTAACTTTGAAATCAATTTATTGTTTTTCAAAATGTGGCTTTTAAAATCTAAAACCAAATCATCATAGGCATCTTGTAATTCATCAAAGGAATAAGAACATGAAGTAGATGAATTAGAAGTTACCCTTGAACCTTCTTCGATGGCCATAAGGCAAAGGTTGGCTTGTTCATCGTCGGTGGAGTCCTCATCACTCCAAGTAGCCACATGTGCCTTCTTCTTATGGCTTGAAGTGTTTACCCTCTCCTTTCTCTTAGATTCTCGTTCAAGCTCTCTCAAGGCTTTCTTCATGAGCGGGGCACACTTCTTGAAGAGATGAACTATCTCTTCATCTTCATCCTCCTCTTCACTTGAGTAGACATGATGACAAGTGGAGGATTTAAGAGCCATGGCACTTGCATTGATGCCAAGCCCTTTGATTTTCTTCTCTCCCATAGCTCTAATTTCTTCCCTCTTCTTCTCATCCTCTTTGTTCTTCTTCATTATTTGATGAGTAAGGAGTGACCCCATGAGTTCATCAAGCTTCAAAGTCTTCAAATTTTTGGCTTCGATGATGGCGGTCCTCTTTGAGTCCCAAGACTCGAGAAGTGAGTAGATGAGCTTTCGAACAAGCTTTTCCTCCGGAATGGCTTCTCCATAGCCTTTGAGACCATTGGTGATGGTGGAGAACCTATCAAACATCTTCTCGATGTTCTCTTCCGGATCCATTTTGAAGTTCTCATACTCTAAGGTTAGGAGCCCAATCTTGGTCTCCTTGACTTCATCGGTCCCCTCGTATGTGACTTCAAGCTTGTCCCATACCTCCTTGGCACTCTCACAAGAAGACATCTTCTCATAGATGGTTGGGCCAAACGCACAAAAAAATGTGCAAGGCTTTGCAATTAAGCTCCATCTTCTTGCGACCGTCGGCACTCCACTCCGCTTTGCTTCTTTGAGGCACGAACGGACCATCTTCAACTATATCCCATAGCTTGTAATCTCTAGATTTGATGAAGAACTTCATCTTTGTCTTCCAATGGGCATAGTGGGTTCCGTCAAAGAAAGGCGGTTTGTCAATTGATTGTGCCATTTGAGCCGGTTGATGAAATAGTGATCGAGCTTGCCGGATCTTCTCAATAGGATGTGAATCCCCTTCGATTGAGCCAAGCTCTGATACCAATTGTTGAGATTTTAGGGGCTCGATTCGATCAACCAATTTAGCTCATCAGGTGGTGGAGAGATGGATTTTTGGGTGGAAGGGTTGTGGAAGCTAGAATGTAACAAGACACAATGATTTATAGTGGTTCAACCTTCTAACCAATGTCTACATCCACTACCTTAGCTCCCCACTAAGGATTTCTCAATCAATCCACTATTGATTCGTCCCCTTTTCTAGGATTAGGAGGAAACCCTTACAACCGATCAAGCTTCTACCCAAAGCCTTGATCAAAACCCTCTTTTACAAGAGACAATAAAAGCAAACTTAAAACCCTCTAATAGGTGTTTGTTTGCACAATTAAGTACTCACCCAAAATCTAAAACACTTGAGCAAATTTGACAATTTTGGCTCACTAGTGTGTCTATACAATAAATGACAATTTAAGCTCTAAGACAATCTTTGATCATTTGATGTTTGACAATATGAGCATTAACCTTCTCTTGATGCTTGAAGGTCCCTTTTATACTCCTAATTGAGTTTGTGGCCGTTACTAGCCGTTGGGGATGAATTGGAGCCGTTGAGGACTTTATTTCCCTTCATAAATACTGTTCTGCAGCTATCCGTATCGATACGCGTAGAACCGTATCAGTACGACCTTCATAGGAACTAGTTGTTGGGCTCTTGCCAGCTTGGGCGTATCGATACGCTTGAGGGCGTATCGGTACGAGTTCACATTTAAATGGTCGTTGGGAAATAGCCGTTGGGGTAGTTGAAATGGGATCGATACGCTTACCTGGCGTATCGATACGATCTCGATCCGTATCGAAACGGCAAAGACCTGTATCGATACGGATTTTGACAGTGGCCAAACTGGGGCAAAAAGATATCGGTACGGGTATAACCGTATCGATACGGGTACGTTGAAAATACGAGTTTGGCTATTAAAAACATGAAAATTCTTTGCCAAAAACCTCTTAAAATACCTCAAACATAAATTCAAGTTGTTTGGACTTAGAAACAAGTTTTAGATTCTTTTCAAATTAGTCCAAAATATTTTTCAATTATTATATCAAAACATTAGTTCTACAGTTATGGTGTTACTTTGTTCTAATTTAAACAACTTTTTATAACCATATACAATATATATATATATATATATATTTCATATTTTTATATGTAATATACATACATCAAGAAGAGTTAAGTGACTCAACTCAAGCTTAAAAATCAATCAATTAATTACGAAAATTTTCAAAAAAAATTAATAGTAAAGTCTCAAGTTATTTAAATATCATTTTATAACTTAAATTTTATTAAAAAAATAAGTCAAATTAATAAAAATACAATTTGGGTAAAGTTAAATCAATTTTTTTTTGGTGGGTCAAATAAAAAAAATCGAGTGGTGTTTTATTTTTTAAAAACATAAAATATATTTATATTCAATACACTAGCGGTGGAAACATAGTTTCCACAAGTGCTTTACTTTTAGGGTTTAGTGATTTATGTGTAAGAATTTAAGAATAGTGGATTAAAATTTAGAGTTTATAGTTAGAATGTAGAGTTTAGAAATTATAGTAGTTTTTATAGTAATATGGTGAAGATTTAAGTTTTAACTTATAAATTTTAAATTATAACTATAAACCCTAAATTTTAACATCTATCCGTAAATTCTAAACTCATAAACTGTACGCCCTAAACTAAATTTTTAAACCTTAAAATAAAGTTATTTGTGAAAATTTTTTAATTTTCACCGTGGTATTAAAATAATTAGCATTTAAATCTAGACCGGTTAAAGTATAAATTTCTAATAAACATCAGAAATCACGTGATTCTTCGGTCGAACAACGCATGGATTTCCCGCCTTACCTTTTTCAAAGACCTAAAAGCTTTCTATTTTTTTCTCCGCCCTATCTCCTCTAATTTTCCCGCCTCCCAAACACACTTCTCTTTTCTCATTAAAACCCCAATTTATTTCTCTCCACGAAAACAAATAACACTCCCCCTCCACTAACAACGCTCCACCGTTCCTCATTCATCAAAAAAATTCACAAAATTTCCCAGATGAAACCCATCACAAGATCCTACAAGACCGAAGCAGCATTCCACAAGTATCTAAAGCCAGGAGCTTTAGCCCAGTTAAGAGACTCCAAAATCAATGCCCGATCCAACAGGCTCAAACTATTCCGACTCGACTCGATCCCAAGTCTGATTCCGAGCCAAACCCAGATCCAAATTTCAGATTTTGAGCAGATCCCAATTTTCCTCAGCAGGATCTATGGAGGTTCACATCGTCTCCAAAGGAAGAAGCTTTTGGCTCCAAAATCTCGTTTGTTCGTCAATTTGCAGGCTTCTGGGCAAAGTTTAGAATCTAGGCAGAATAATGATAATGTTAGGGAGAATAGAAGTAATAGAAATGGTGAAATTTTGTTGATTAACGTGCTAAACAATGACATTGTTGCTCATTGAATGAAGTGGTGAATAAAAATAGGGTTTTCTTTGCTTTCTCTTGTAAAATTTTCCCTTTTTCTATGATATTGATTTTCCATGGAGTTTGCGTGTGAATTTTGCTAGTGATTATGGTGGAATGACCCCAAAATTTGTTTCCTTTCGTTGATGAAACAAGTGGTTGTAAGTTACAAGTGCTGATGTTTGATCGTTGATTCAAGTAGGAGAAATTATTGCCATTGTTTTTGTCTGGTGGGGAACTTGTTTTGTTGATTTACCTCAACATCAGTCTTCTAGTCCACATAATTACCGGTGTTCAAAACTGTCTCAATTGGTACTCGTAAGTCCAATATCATTACTATATTTCATCTTCTTTTTCACTTTTTTAACTTACGTTATGAGTTTATTAGGCTACTGAATATTTATTAGGTTGGTTTTGAACACCCCTGCCCATAATGAAGTTGTCAAAGGTAGATGTTCATTATCCCTTGGGACCTAAGTTCGAGCACCTGTAATGCATGTTGTGTGTGCTGTCTTTGAAAAGACCTAAAAAGTTGAACATATGCTTTTCTTGCATTACACTAGCATATTCAAAAAAATTGTCAACCAAAGAAATAGAGTTAGTTGTTGTACATGAATATTTGCCATAAGAGATAGATCGAGAGGTTTTTTTTTGTGATTTTTAACAAGTTTTTTGAACAAAGTGTTGATAAGGTTTATTATTAGATAACTGGTGCTATATTTTTAGGGTGTGGCAGGTTTAGGTTGCAGTTAAAAAATGATATGTTCTTAAACTTGTCCAAAAATTTAAAATGTTATACTTTTAAATAACATTTTAGGTTAGTTTTTCGTAAATTTTGACAAATTTCGAAACTTATACAAAATAAATTTCGATATTTTGTCCGAAAACCTAAAATGTTATAAAAAAGTATCGATATTTATAAAAAATTATGAAAAAATAAACCTAAAATATTATTAAAAAATAAAAATTTCAAAATTTCAAACCAATTTTAAAATTTACTGTTTTTTAATCGTACACTATATTGCAGTACTTTAGACTCTCCCCCACATTTTTGCTTATTACCATCACTATTGAAATCCTAAAGCCAATACAAAGTTGTGGGCTCAGCAAAGAGAGGAAAATGAGCCGCTAAAAAGGAAGGTGGGCATTTAGCTTTCATGGCCGCCACATTGAAATGGTTAAAGCATGAATCTGCAATCTTTTCAGCACATGAAATGTTCAAATCCCATCCAACAAGAACAATCTTGGTCTTTACTCTTTAAGAAAATGAAAAATGTTTTTCATTGGTTAGTTTACATTTTTTTTTGCAAAATGATGAAAAATGCCCCGACATTTGCATGTTTGTTCATTTAGCTCTATATTTTTTTTTTCGGAGCAAACAACCCCAACGTTTTAATTTGGTCTAAATATGCTCATGTTGGATGGAAAGTTGGAAACTGCCAGTCAACAACCGAGGTTGATTGGACTTGCCACGTGTTAAGATCTACTGACGTGTCAACATCATATTCGCCACATATCACCATCCGTTCGGTCACGTGTCACCATAAAGAAGGGTATAACAAAATATTTTTTTTAAATCTGATGTCGCATATGCCACATCAGCCGATCTTAACGCGTGACAAGTCCAGTCATAATCAATCGTTGACTGACAGTTTCCATCAAACAGGGACATATTTAGACCAAATTGAAACGTTGGAGGTTGTTTTTTCAAAAAAAATAAAGGGGTCAAATAACAAAACATGCAAATATTGAGGGCATCTTTTGTCATTTTATTTTTTTAACTAAATTGAATTGTCTGCATCTCACTCACTCCTTCCGAGTTTTGCCAGATTCGTTGAATGAATTGACGGCTGCCAATTTGATGCACGTGGGTCACACCTTGCTGGGGTATCAATTAAAAAAGGCTTAATATAAAATATGACCCTTAAACTATACAATCTTTTCGATTAAGTACTTAAACTTCTTCTTCTTTTTGTTAGAAGTGGTACTGTAATTTTACTTCTCAACCAATAAAACGTGACAAATTTTGGCCCTTAAATTATATTATCTTTCCTATTAAGTACTTATATTTTTTATTATTAAAAATGATATACAAACAGTAATTTTACTTCTCAACCAATAAAAAATGACATGTGACACATATTACGTTTTTATTGAGTGGTATTAGTATTTTGGTAAAAATGAGAATAAAACGATGATAGTACTACTTTCAACAAAAGAAATAAAAACCTAAGGGGGGAAAACAAGTATATTTGAAGGGTCATTTTTTTTATTAAACTTATATATATATATATATATATATATATATTTATCATTTTCAATCTCACAAGTTTGTCTTTCATTTAATCATTTCGTAAACTCTTGCGATTAACCACTTAATTTATCATCACATCATTAAAGAATTCCCATGAAATTCGAAGATTATGGTTAAATTTCTCACCATTTTCTTAATTTTTATTTTATTTTAAACATAAATGACGGGATTTGTGAAAGTAAATAATTTTTTGACAATATTTTATTTACGAATACTGAAATTTAAATTAGATTAATTTAGAGAAAATCTCAAACATACTATTAAGTCAATCTCTTGTTTGCATGATTTTAGGAAAATGTTTTCCCTTTTTCTATCCTTTTACATAAAACAATATAATTATTGCATTTCAAGTGGCATTTCGCTTTGTCTTTCTTTGACTTAAACTATCAATTTGCACTAAATCCAAGTGGATTTGACATCATTATTGACTCAATCAAGTTTTCGGGCTTTTTTGTTGTTGTTGTTTTCTTAGTATTTACATGATTGAGTTTAATAATGGATTAATATACTATACATAGACGGTTAGTTTAGGGTACATGGTTTAGGAGTTTAGGTGTAAGGGTTTAGAATTAAAGGATAGTTGTTTAAATTTAAGGTTTAGGGTTATAATTTAGGGTTTATAGGTTATGGTTTAGTTTTTATGGTAATATGACGAGGATTTAGGTTTTAACCTATAAACCTTAAATTATAACCCTAAACTTTAAATTGAAAAACTAAGGCGCTTGTGGAAACTTTCAGTTTCCACCGCCTGTGTATAGAATATTTATCATTTAATAATTAATATTTTGTGTTTTGTTATTCTATATAAAAATAAATAAATGATCACAAATTTTAAAGTTGTTAAATATTCAGAGTTAGAATTGAATTTTCGACTGATGGTTAAAACAAAAAAGACATTTAATTTTCAATTAATATTTTAAAACAAAATCAAGTAAGATTTCTGCATTATTCTAATTTAAATGTTTAAAATAAAATTAATAAAGTTCAAATTATGTTAGTTTTGGTGTACTCTTTAACATCTAATTTAATTATTTTTAGTCTTTATACGAATAAATTGCAATAATATTGTTGTTTCAAAGTTTTAGGCACAAACTTTTTTATTTTATGACTTATGGTGGTTCCTATGAAATCAATGGAATAACCAATAAAATTTGTTGAAGTGACATGTATTATGACCAAAAGTCGGTGTTAGCGTGTATGGGTCTGCAGAATGTTTTGGGCTCAGTCTCCTCTCTTGGGCCGTCAGCTGTGTTGGATGGTGGTTATATTCTTTGAATATAACAGTTTTTTGGTTGGTGCCCGTTAGCAAAGCTAACAGATCGGTTGAGCTATAACTGTTTCTGTTAGGCTTTGGGTTGGGCTATAATAAAGGAATGAGTGACCCGACCCTGGCTATTGGTGTTTCTGATAGCCCACATTCTTTTACACTTTCCAGATTTTTCCAATCTCTCTTCTTATTTCACTTTACTCTTTTCCTAGGGTTTCTTTGATTATCCAACATGGTATCAGAGCACTTCCTACAGTGTCTAATGAGACTGTAACAAATACAATAGATCATGAAGTAAGAAATAAAGTGCCATACGTGAAATATTTTTTCCAAGTGTAATATTGCTTCAAATTACATGTCTTTATACTTTTTTTAATTTTTAAATTTAAATTTGGTTCAAATAACTTACATAATGCAAAAAAATAATAGTAGAATTGAACTTAACAAATTTTAATGTTTTTATTTATAACTAAAATCGAGAAGAAAAATGAAGCTAAGAACAAAGAAGATATAATTCACAATATTTTTTCTCTAATAAGACAACCTACATTAACCAAAGAGATTATAAAATGAGCTAATGATGTAAACCCTATAGTTTTTATTTCCCCACTATATTTATAGTGGGGAAAGTAAGAGTATTAGATTAATCAAAGCACTTCTGATAAAACAAATAAGTGAATAACAAATCCATTTATGATGTTCAACTACTCACTAATCTCCTCAATTCTCCAATTAAGGTGGATTTAGATGTTCTTAAATGCCTAATTCACCCTGAAAAAATAAGGTAAGCCAGTAAACATAAACACCAAAACAGAACACAAGTCTATTTCCTTGTATGTTCTGTTTCCCTTTTCCTGTCCCTGTTTGTCAAAAGTTGAGTTCTTGAAGGACTAGATGGAAATACTGAAAAGGCAGTAGGCACCCATTAGACAAAAAAAATGGTATGTTTTATTGTTTGGTTCTTATTTGTTTACTGCTCTTTGCCTTCCATTTTGGCTATCTAAGTCTCCCCTTTGTAGAAAACCTTGCAAATCTCTGTTTTTTTTTGTATCATTTTCTGTAGGTGAGATTCTTATGCATTTCCTGTTATTATTAAAAAAGAAGAAAATACTTTTTATTTTAACTGAAATTTCTTTCTTATGATGCAGACCAGTTTAGAATCTTGGGAAAGTTGTGGCCTTTTTGAAGGTTCTTAATCCCCAGGTAAAGGTAGATGTTTTTCCCAAGTACCCTTTGTTGATCTTTGTATAAATTTGTGGTAAAAATCTGAATGTGAAAACTGAAAGTTGGAAAGCACATGATGTGTTTGTAGAAATTCCATCAATGGAAGATAGGTATGGCTATTCAAGGCAGGGAAGTGGTGATTTTGAGGAAGAAGATGTTTGGGCAGTTCTTAAAGAAACAAAAGATTCTAAAACCATTAAACTTGGCCAATCCATTGAAGAATCATCATCTGTTGTTACTGTTAGAAGACACCTCCCAAGTGCTGCAAGAATGATCCCAAGAACTTTCTCTGCTATTAATACAGGCAGTTCGAGTTCGAGTTCGAGTTCCAGTCATGAAGCTAATGGTGGTGCCAAGCAGCAGCAATCAGCTCCTGTCAACATCCCTGATTGGTCTAAGTTCTCTAGGAAGAACAAGCCAAAGAAGGGCTCATCATGGCATGATGATGATGAGGATGACGATGTCGATAACGATGATGAATTCGATACCAAGTTGCCACCACATGAGTTTCTTGCAAAGAGGATTGCGAGGAGTCGGGTATCGTCATTCTCGGTGTTCGAAGGTGTCGGCAGGAAACTCAAAGGGAGGGATCTGAGGAAAGTGAGGAATGCAGTTTTGATAAGAACTGGTTTCCTTGAATAATGTTTTGAAGCATATGTTTAGTCCCTCTCCACATTATGGTTCTGTCGATGGTCTTAGAAAAATGTCGAGTTCTTTCTATTTTCAGTGTTAGTATTTTGTTAGTCTAGTGTTTGTATATAGGGATTTTGAATGATCATTATCAGATGTGTTTTAGTTTGAACATTTTCTACTTCAGTGTGTGAAATACTTTAGAGTTTAGAGCCATGGAATTGAACATAAAAAGCTGTGAAATTTCATGAAATGAAAGCAAGCTTCTGAGGATATACAAAACTAAATGTAATAAATTTAACGTCTCTTTTTACTCCGTATTCCCTCTAATTTTGGACTTTATCTTTTTTCCTCTATCGGTTTTTTTCGTTGAGAAGAAATTGTGTTCGCTATTGGATGGTGTGGTCGTTACAGCTAAATAAGCTGATCTCACTGAGAACGAGTGTATAAGATCCCACCGCCAGGCCGATACTTCTGTTACCGCTGAGGGTAAAGGGGCTTAATTGCTGCAATTTGCAGGATCAAATCAGGTGGGATAATAGAACTAAACTCCGACAAATTTCATAATTATATTTTTAGTTATAATCATTTTATTTATGTTCCTGAAATTTAATGATCTTTTTACATTGCAGTCAACAAACACTTTCGGCCTTTCATTAGGTCACATAACTTTAATTGTAAATAATGTGACACCTTTAAACATCTTCTTCGATAAGATTTTAAATATATTGTAAGAGTTATGAATCAACTCAACAACCAAGTGTATCATATATCTATTATAATAACATTAATTATTAAAAGTTGTTTAAATATTGAACACAAATTCAATAAATTTAAATACAAATTATTTACCACTCAACTTAAGATTATTTGTTTTATAATATTATTCTGAATAAATATAATTAAGTAGGAGTTTGAGATGTAAGGAAAGGTTAATAATAATAATAATAATAATAATAATAATAATAATAATTTGTATCTGCATTATTAAATTGCATTCTCAAGGTAATTGTCACGTGTGAGTCTCAACTTTTTAATCACGTGTGACATATTTCACATTCACCTAACCCATTATTTTTTTACTAATAACCGAGATAATTATCAAGGGAAAAACAGGTTGTTGAAACTGAAAAAAATATTCTAACAACAATTTAGCCCTGAAAAGCACGTTTTAAATGAGTTTGATGGGAGAAATTATATCATAGGCCCGGCTCGCCACGTCATCCATGGTCCCAACCAATAAAAAGCTTCCATTTCATTATTTTTTTCATGTCATTTTTTACCAAGTGAATCTACAATTGGTAAAAAGTATTTTTTTTTAATTTAATTTGCAGTAAATCTGAGTGAAGATTCACTTGATAAAAAAATGACATGGAAAAAAATAATGAAATTGAAGCTTTTTATTGGTTGGGACCATGGATGACGTGGCGAGCCGGGCCTATGATATAATTTCTCGTTTGATGGGGACTTTTCAGTCCAAAAATTAAATAAGTACAACGATTTAACTACATTAACCAAACTAATCAATTTAACAACTAACAATATCAGTTTATAAGATATTGCGTACAAATAAATCGCTCAAATTCGAATCTGATTTTAACCACACATATAACTTATACCTGAGCACACATGAAATTAGACTCAAAATAATTAGATATTGCTTGAACCTTTGCCTCATTGAAACCCATTAATTCTTTGGCAGCCAATATTCTCATCTCTTCCACCAATCTGTTCAATTCTTTGTCATTTCTTCCGACTCCGGTTACCATGCCTTGTATCTTTCCGATATATAAACCATACCTCCTCATCTTCTCTATTTCCTCCTCGCTTCCGCCGCCTAGTATCGCCCCGCACGCCGCCGCGCAACCATGCAATGTGCCTTCGTATTTTTCGATCTTTCCGACGTGGCAGGATTTGGTGTTGTCTGATTGGTAACGTTCTACCTCATGGTACTGTCCGTGTATCATTCGTTGTGAGCCTACTGCGCGTGATATCTCGACCATCACGCGTAGGATCCGGCTCGAAACGTTTCGAGCCGGATCATCAGATTTGGCCAACAACTCGAACCCAAATGGTATCATTGCGTCCCCTATGAGCAACTCCATGTTTGGGCCGTAGAGATGTCCGACATCGGATCTGGGCCTACAACTCTGCGCCAACGGGAGGTGTTCGTGAGTGAAGGAAGCCGAATACATGAGCCAAAGCGCTGATGCCGCTGGCAAAGCAACGTCCCGGTTACCGCCAACGAGCTCGCAGGCGGCCACGCATAACGCCGGCGCGGTGCTTCGTGGGGCGGCGAACGTCAAACTGTTCATGGGCTCGAAAACGGTGAGAGGTTCCCGGATCGGAATGGCCCGCCTGAGATGGGTTTCGATGTCGGAGTTTATGGAGTACCAATAAGACTGGTTACATGACATGGTAGCCTTGAAAACCCTACAAGGGAATTGTAAGGGAAGTTGACGGTTAGGGTTTGGTTTACAAGGAAGACGAAACAGTGAGTTGCCATTGATGTGGGAGAGAGCTCTCGCCATGGATGAGTTTCAAAAGGTTGAAGAAAGGAGAATTTGGGTCGGGCAATTGTGGAAGACATGAGCAGAGATAAAGGACAATTATATGACATGGTGAGATGTCACTATTACCAAGTCAGATATTTTTGGAATTATCGTTATTCAAATATGAAGTGTATAATGTTATTCCATGTTTATAATGATAAAAAGGCTATACCTTCGTTACCGGTGAGTAAAATTCGACTTGACTCTAAAAATTTCAAATAAAGTTTTAGTTTTGAAATGAAAATTCGAATAATTCTAATAATTCAAAAATTTTAGTAATTAGTTGATTGATTTTTAAGTTCGAGTCGAGTTCTTCAATTTTTCCTGATATATATATACTGATATAAAAAATATGAAGAAATATATGGTACATATGAAGAAAAATATATATATATATATACATATATTATATGTTTAGAAAAAGTCGTTTAAATTAGAATCAGACTGTACTATAACATGATAAATAATTATAATTAAATTTGTACATGAACTCGAAAACTCGACTCGAATCGAAAAAATTTCAAATAAAGTTTGAATTATAAAATATGATGCACAAACTCGAATAATTCGAAATTTTTTAACTCGAACTCGACTCGATCAAACGCTCACCGCTAACTAATCATAAAAGAAAAAGATATAAAAGAAAAAAAAAGAAGGAAAGAAATAATGTGGCACTCAGTGTTTTTTAATGTACATGACCGTAATAACAGATAAAATTGAATTAAAAGTTCAATGACTATAATAAACATTTTAAAATTTTTATAATCATATTAAAAGTAACTTAAAATTTTAGTGATTATTAGTGTAGTTTGCCGTAATACTAACGACAGTTGGAATTTCCCACCACAAATTTCAACATGATGAAATGGACTTGGACTCTTTAGCCGGCACCGACGACGGTCTTCCACCGCTCAAATTCTACGAGGTTGAACTTGACTAAAAATTATTAAAAGAAAATATTAGTCAATATTTAGTAATATAGATCATTTATATTCGAATTTTTGAAATAATATTATTAAAAAATTGAATTTAAATATATTAATTACAACAGACATGAAAAATATAAAAATATATAGTAGATAAAATTTTAAAATAATAATATATGTTTTTAAATATTTAAATTAGAGTTCATCTATGCCGGTCGCGGTTCGAGAAGGGAACGGGGTGTGAGTAGACTTGAGACTTGACTTATGGGGCAAAGTTTATGGTTCAACCTCCCAACCTGCATAAAATTATTAGATTATTGATGGTTTAATAATGTTTTGGCTCTCATTTTCTTAAAAAAATTATTTTAATTTTTAAAAAAAAAATTGATAATTTTTTAAATTTATTTTTTTATTAAATTGAATAAACAGTCGAAAATATCAAATTGGTTAAGCTGATGTTAATTGTTTTATTTATTTTTAGGAAGCCGAATGCTGAAGAAATTTCGGAAGCAAAAGCAATAATGGAAGTGTGTGACAACCTGGGTCTCATTTTCGATGCGACTAAGGAGGTAATCCTCAATCGGTTTGTTGAATCTGATCAACAAGACTGATTGTTTTATGTAGAGATAGGAGTTCGATATTGTGCGCTGATGACAATTAGTATGCAGAAGAACTTAGTCATTACATGGAATATTCGTGGTATGGGTAGTTTTGAGAAGAGGGCTGTTTTAAAGAAGTTGTTGAGAAATTCCAGAGTCCAAATTCTTTTTATTCAAGAAACTAAAATTGCGGCAGTGGATGAGAAAAAATGGGATAGATTTGTGGTTCAAAAAGTTCGATTAAGTACTGCGCGATTCCTTCAAGCGGCTCAGCAGGAGGAATCCTCACCATATGGGATGAAAACGTTTTTCGATTACATAACAACACCAGTAGCCGAGAATTCTTAGCTTTGGAAGGGGAATTTGTTGAGGAGAAGTTTAAGTGTGTTATGGTTAATGTGTATGCGCCAAATGATGATGGCGAAAGGGCGAGAATGTTCATCGAACTGAAAAGTTTACTGTCGAGTAAGCGTGTTCCGATCTTGATTGGGGGAGACTTCAATACAGTGTTGGCGAAAGAGGAGAAGAAAGGGGGGAAAGTAAACATTAAAGCTATAGCTAACTTCGCAGAATTCATGGATGATATGTGCCTAATGGATCTACCTTTGGCGAATGGAACCTTCACATGGTCGAACTACAGAGAAAAGCCGACGTTCAGCAGACTGGACAGGTTTGTTATATCTGCGGACTTCCTGAGTTTATGGCCTACCATCACTCAAAGTCTATGTCCTAAAAGTTTGTCCGATCACAACCCGGTAAGCCTGTCAATTCAATCAAAGTGTTGGGGACCCAAGCCATTTAAGTGGTTTAATCACCTTGCGGATGATCGTAGTTATCTGGAGCTGATTAAGGAAACCTGCAACAAAAGCTCTGGCAGTGGGATATGTCAAGTATTAAAGGAGTGTAAGATTGTTTCAAAAGAATGGGAACAGGGCGTAAGGAGAAATGATGGAGGGGGAATCAAATGTTTAGAAATAAAATGTGACGAAATTGAAAAGAAAATTGTTAATGGGGACGAGAGTGCGGCACTTCGACAGGAGCTTAAAGAATGCAGGATTAAATTATGGGCTAGTGTTTGGAAGGAGGAACGTGACTGGATGCAAAAGTCAAGAATTCAGTGGGCAAAAGAGGGCGATCGGAACACAAAATTTTTCCACATTATGGCCACGAGTAGGAGGAATTCTAATTGCATTTCAATAATCAAGGATGGTGAAGCCTATCTATCAGAACCAAATGATATTAAAAGAGCAGTGAGGGAACATTTCAAGAAGACATATAATGAGTCTAATACAATTCCACTGAAGATGTTTGATTGACATCTCAAAAAACTGTGTCGATCATCCGCAGATAGCCTAGTTAAAGACTTCTCGGTGGCTGAAGTTCAGACGGCGTTGGCCAAGTGTGAAGATTCTAAAGCGCCCGGCCCGGATGGCTTTAATTTGGGCTTTTTAAAAAAGTTTTGGAACTCCCTTAAGACGGATGTAATGGCCTTCTTCGAAGCTTTCCAAAAAGGTGAGATTTCAGATTTTCGGTTCAACAATTCCTTTATTGTTCTCATTCCGAAAAAGCATCCGGCCATGAAGATTGATGACTTTAGACCTATCAGTTTGGTCGGAAGCATGTACAAGCTACTTGCTAAATGTTTGCCGTTACGTTTGAGAGAATGTCTGGATGAAATAATTGGAGAGAATCAGTTTGCCTTCTGCCTCGGTAAACAGATACTAGACTGCTCGTTGATTGCGAATGAAACTATTGTTATGTTGAAAAGAAAGGGGTTGAAGGGCGTTGTTTTTAAAGCTGACTTTCGGAAGGCATATGATACTGTGAATTGGGACTTTCTACAGATTGTTATGAAAGGTATGGGCTTCTGCGATAAGTGGTGCAACTGGATCAGAATTTGTCTATCTACTGCCTCAATTTCAGTATTGGTCAATGGGACAACTACTCATCCATTTTCAATTGGAAGGGGCTTAAGACAGGGATGTCCGTTGTCGCCTATCTTGTTCAACATTATTGTCGAATCTCTCAGTGCACTTTTTAACAAAGCAAAAAGTCAAGGCCTGTTTAATGGGGTTCGCATTGGCAATAATGGACTTGAGATGTCGCATCTTCAGTTCGCTGATGATTTGATTCTCTTCTGTGGAGCCGAGGAGAGACAAATCAGGAACATTATAAGAATTTTAAAGGGATTTGAGGTGGCCGCGGGACTCAAGCTGAATTTGCAAAAGTCTAAACTATATGGTGTAAATGTTGAGAATACAGGTGTGGATAGTTGGGCTAAACTACTTCATTGCCAAGCCGACAAATTTCCGAGTCAGTATCTGGGGCTACCTCTGGGAGCGACAAAAAACTCGATTAACCTGTGGCAACCTGTTTTCGATAAATTCCAAAAGAAGCTTTCAGGTTGGAAAGGAAAGCTACTCTCTCTGGGGGGCAGAATCACTCTGGTAAGGTCAGTTTTAGCAAGTCTTCCAGTTTACTATATGTCCCTAATGCCTATGCCTGCAGTGGTCAAAAACAGACTAGCAAGCTTAATATCAAGATTTATCTGGAATACTGTGGATAAGAAAGGAATTCATTGGGTCTCATGGGATGCTATGTGTACTCCAAAAGATTGTGGTGGCCTCGGTTTACTGGATTTTCACATTAGGAGTCGAGCTCTTCTAAATAAATGGTTGTGGAGATATGGGACTGAAAATGAATGCCTATGGAGACAGGTGGTGGCAGCTAAATACAATGAAATTCCCGAAGTTTTGGTCCCTCACAATACCAAGACAACGAACAGGAGCTGGGTTTGGAAAGGCATTACAGCCCCTCTAAATTCACCGAATGATCCTTTTTGTTTGTATCTCAAGCATGTTATTGGGAATGGGAAGAACGTTCTCTTTTGGTCGGATTTTTGGGTTGGCAGTATATCTCTTGCAGAAGCCTACCCAAGACTATTCTTGCTCTCGGTCAATAGAATAGGCGTCATTGCGGATTTTGGTCGGATCATTGATAACAAATGGAAATGGGAGATTGTTTTTCGCAGGAGGTTATTTGAATGGGAATCAACTTTATGGCAGCAACTCAAGGAGGTTTTAAACTCTGTCCCAGTTACCAATCTCGCTGTAGATAGTATTAGATGGATGGGGGATCCCAGTGGGTGTTATTCGTCGAAATCTTTCGCTAAAATCATGCACTATGATGGAAACATGTCTAATTGTCCAATCGGTTCTGTGTGGAAGTTTGCGTGGCCAAACCTTGCCCCGCCTAAGGTTGAAGCTTTTCTATGGAGGGCGATTCAAGGAAGATTACCTACAAAAGGCGAACTCGCAAAGAGAGGGGTTAGCTTCAACAATGGAATACTATGTCCAATATGTGGTGAAGGGGAGGAGACAGCTGATCATATATTTTGTCAGTGTAAGGTAATTTGGACCGTCTGGCAGCAGTGGTTTAAGATTTGGAATGTTCACTTTGTTTGCCCAAAGAATGTGGCATCATTCTATCTATGTTGGATGAATATGGATGTTCCCATATTGTCCTACGAAATATGGCAGCTCGCTTTCATGAGTATTCTGTGGTCAATATGGATGTCAAGAAATGAAACGGTTTTCAAAGAAAGGAGGATTGAATCAAAACAAATATTTGAGTTGTGCCTCTTAAGACTAGGGTGGTGGTGCAAAGCAAAATGGCCAAAGATTACTATGATGGTTGATGATATCTTATCTAATCTATCGATCTTAAAAGCACAGAACACTAAACAACCGGGCAAACTTTGTGTCGGATGGGTTCGTCCGGAGCCTGGATTCCTAAAGTTCAATGTCGATGGAGCTGTTGAATGTGGCTTTGGTAGAGCAGGCATAGGAGGTGTGCTTAGAGATCAATATGGGAAAATGTTGCTAATGTTTTCCAGAAACGTGGGTGTGATCGATGCAACGACGGCCGAAATCCTAGCAGTAGTCGAAGGGATACATCTGTTTGGTATGACAGGTTGGGCTCGGGGTTGTTCACTAATAGTTGAAACGGACTGTGCCAACCTTGTGGAATGGTTCGGTTGCCCGTCCCTAGCCCCACCAATTTTTAGCCAAACAATCAAAAACTGTGTAAGGATGTCACTAAGCTTTCGGTGGGAAATCCAAGCTATTCCCAGAGTTGCCAATTCGACAGCAGACAAACTAGCAAAAACAGGTATCTCGAGAGTAAATCCGCTTCTTTGGGTTAGTGATCTCTGTGATATGAATTGACTTGATTCTCAATGGAAAGTGATGGATCTATGATACAATGCTATTCACCTTGGCCTGGTCTGAAAGTGATGGACATGAGCACTGGCCATTCAGGTTTGGTTTCAATCTGGGTTGCGAATTCTTACTACATGATTGGGGGTAATTAAATTGTGGTTGATATGTGTATTTTAGGAGCAGTTTTGCAGGTTATGTTGAATGCTTGTGCGTTTAAAATGAGTTATGTACTGATGTAAACATGGATTCATTGCACTCTTTTTCCTCCTTTAGGTTTAGGGAGGTTTTTTAACGAGGCGTGAATCCATGTCCCTCGAGTTCGGGAGTAATAAAATACCAACTTTCAAAAAAAAAACTATTTAATTGAACATATTTGACCATCGGTCGTTAAAATCTAACGGAGGGTGACATGGATGTTAATGAAAATTTGTATAACGACACATTTGGTCCTTATTAATTACATATTCTATCAATTTGATCTTAATTTTAATTTAATTAAATAATTAATCATTCGATTAGGTACCAACACGTGTCATTCACCTTATTGAAGGAATTTAATTAATTATTTTTATTTAATAATTTTATTTTTATTAATTATAGGTTTAAGAGCAAACATATCACTCAATTAAAATTTTTTGACAAACAAGCCACCATATCATTAAAAATGAAACAAGGGATTGATATAATAATTTTAATCCATAAAACTTATGCATTCTATTAATTTGGTAATAATTCAATAAACTTAATCTTTCATATTTAAAATTTCTATTAGTGAAGTGACTGTGTCTACTAGCATGCAACGATAATGTTAGTATGTGTCTAGTCCGTTAGTCTATCAATTGTCTAGTAGTGAAGCAGTTGTGTCTGATCAACTATCAGTCTATCACATATGTTAATTATCAGACTGATGAACAATATCATTGAGTGTGGTAAGTAAGGGTGTGTCAGGATTGTGTAGTGTCGAAAATTTTAAATATGAATAGTAATGTTCATTGAATTATTTTGAATTATGATCAAATTAATGGAATGCATAAATTTTAAGATTGAAATGGTTAATATACCATGTCTTTGTTTCAACTTTTAAATATTAAAGAAACATAATAGAAAAATTATATTCAAAAGTTATATATATATATATATATAAGATCTATTAAAATAATCTCTAGTTGGCCCCATTAAAATCGAATGTCAAGTTTCGCAACTAAATATTGAGACTTAAACTCATACAAGATGAGATAATATGGGCATCAGATGATCAGTCAATTAGTGAATGTCACATAAATATATTATTATTTATAAGGATTTTCTGCATGTAATTTTACTGGATTCTGAAAGTTTTCATTTTAGTCCCTATAATTCTAATTACTTTTTAATTTAGTCCACATGTTGAAAAAAACGTCACAATGATGTGGTGCTAAAAAATTCCGACTTTTTAAAAATTCCTTGAATGACACTGTTGATGAGTCTCCTCTTTCACGTAAATTATTTTTTAGGATGAGTTTGCACACTCGACGAGCACCAATTAATACCATTAATTCAATTTATAAAGATTAAAAAATTTAAAAAACTCACATATAATTATAAATTATTTAAAAATTAAAATATAAATTAATTGAAATATATACTTTTAATTTTAATTTTCATTTGAAATTTAAACCACCGTCGTCGTTGCTGTTGTCGTCGCCGCCGTCAGAGATGAATAAAGCATGGATGTTACAATATGATCATCTGTTAGAAATAGATGATCAAGAATGTTTAATGTTTATGGAGAAATTATCAATGTTTAATAACGTGTCCCTCAATAACTCTAAGCATGGATATTGCAAAGGTGAATTGATGATAAGAATGGAAAATTATTGAGACGAAGAAAGCATTATCAAGAACAGGACCCATCGATGCATATAAGCCGAAAAAGATTCCATTGGAGGAAGAGTTAACTTAGATGAGCAATAATTAGGATTTTGTAATTTAGGAGTAGATAAGTATTTTGATTTAGGTTTAAAATAAAATTAAAAATAATATAATATATTTTAATTAATTTATCTTTTGATTTTTTATGTAATTTATAATTATGCAGTGAGTCTTTTAGATTTTTAATCTTTATAAATTAAATTAATAATATCCATCGGTACTCGTCGTTAATAGTGCTCATTGATATTCGTCGAGCGTGACAATTTTTTTTTTATTTTTTTAATACGTTGATTTAACTTTCACGTAAAGTAAAATCACATCTTATCATATATATATATTCTAAATGATTCGATTGACAAGACACATCATATCTTTACTCTATGTATAATGAAAACATGTAATTTTGAAAACTAATTTTATAGTTAGTTTGGAAAATGTTTTTTTTTAACAGGGAAAATTATTTTCTCAATTCATCCTAAATTTTGTAAATGTACATATCGGTATTGTTCCGAGTCGACATGATTTCATTGGATTTTGCAAGTGGGCTTTCAGTCTGCGCATAATTATGTCGTTTATTTCTTCGCGTGAGGTGGGGTTTTACTGTCTACTGCAGCGGCCAATAAAGTTTTTCCCACGTTTCTTTCGTTTATTTATGGTAGGTTTGTAAACGAACGGAACATTCAGCGAATCGTTCCTGAACCGTTCGACAAGAAGTTCGTTTATTTATTAAACGGACGAACATGGTCAAGATTTTTTGTTCGTTTAATTTTATGAACGAACACGAACAAATGGATTGTTTGTTCATTTATGTTCGTGAACGTTCGGTAACCCGTTCGGTTATGTTCATTTAAATTTATTCGCATATGTCTAGGGGTTTCATTATTCGGTTAAACCGAAGTAACCGTCCGAACCAAAACAAAACCGGTTAATCTATTAGATAATTTTAGGTTTCGGCTAATGATTAAGAGTTTTTTCAAATTTCAATTATCAATTAATTCGATTTAAAATTAGTTAATTAACTGAATTAATTGAACTAACCAAAAATATTAAATATTTAACAAATTATATATGTTCGTTTACCATTTAAACGAACGAACATGAACAAGCTACCTTCCATAATGAACGAACACGAATAAGAAATTTTGTGTTCGTTTATGTTCGTGTTCGTTCATTTGTTCGGTTAAAGTTAAACGAACGAACATGAACACACTCTCATTCGTGTTTGTTCGGTTCGTTTACAGGACTAATTTATGGCGATGTTCATTGATTTGATTTGTTTTTCCTTAAAAATTGCTTATTTTTGTTTACACATTGAAGTTCGAATCTATACTAGAGGGAGATTAAATATAACGTTTTAATTAAAAAAAAACTTATTACATAATGTCTGCCACGAAATAAAATATTTTTATTTTAATATTTTCCACTTTCCCCCTTAAAGCTAGTAGAAATCATAAAATATTTTTAAATTAGTTCAAAAAATATATAAAACTAAAAATTATTTTAATTTTTTATGAATTATAATATATATGTATCCTACAAAATATAAAATATTTCAGAAAAGGAATGTTGTTATAATTAAAATGCCTTAGTTCGAGTAGTTGTTTATACATTGTATGTGTATTTTTAAAAATAGAGTAAATAACATATATTATCATGTAAATATAATCACACTAAAATATTAAAAAAACTATCCTCCATGTAATCTCACAATCCAACGAATCTCAACCAAACCTCCTAATTTTTAAACCATCGTAAAAAATAGAAAATAAAAACCAAATTTTAAAAACATTTTTTTAAATTTTAAAGATTTCGAGTTATAATAGATTATATGTCAATTGTCATGGTGACACGCTTTTAGAGTTTCATATGACTTTTCTTCTGTATTGAAAAAATAAAGTATAATAACATATTTCATGAAAGTAAATTCAGGGGTCGAATTATATAAAAAATTATTCATATATTTAAATGATATTAAATAATATTAAAATATGTAAATGATAATAAAATATTATAAATATTATTTTTTTAAATCCTATCCTACTTCTATTTAGAGGGAAAGAAAAATTTAAGTGAAGACAACGCTCTTAAAAGAATCTTGAATCTGAGACCTAAAAAAAAAATGTACAAGATGAACGTGTTCTGACCATCAGGCCGTCATCTCTGCACTTAATTTTCTTTTATCTTTCCTTAAACTATTATTTCTCTAAAGGGAAAAATCTTCAGTGCAACGTGAGGTGTCGTTTGGTCATCATCAACATGATTTGCCTCTCTTTTTTCCTCTTTCACTTCACGCGTGCCTGATATACTATTTATATTTGAAGTTTATTACCATTTTTAATAATATTATTCGTAAGATTCGAATTTATGTCTCCCTTTAAACTTTAATATATCTTATCAAAACATTCAACGTTCCGCTGGACGTTCGATCGAGTCGAGTTAAAAAATTTTGAGTTATCTAAGTTTGCAAGTCTTATTTTACGATTCAAACTTTATTTTAAAAAATTGAGTCGAGTTTATAAATTTCGATTCAAGTCGAATCGAGTTTCTGTACAAATTTAATTGTACATATATATTTCTTCGTATATATATTTCTACATGCATATACGTAGCGGTGCATGTATATATTTCTATATGGATATATTTAGGCCTAGACGTTGCACATATTGATTTCAATTTCAACGGCTTTCTATATGCATATATAATATACATATATATTTCTTCATATTTTCACATGTGATATACATAACATATTAGACATAATTGATAGAATTGACTCGAACTTGAAAATCAATCAACTAATTAATAAAAATTTCTAGTTATTCGAATTTTCATTTCATAACTCAAACTTTAATTGAAATTTTTTGAGTCGAGTAAAAACGAGTCAATTTTTTTGTCTCGAGTCGAATCGAATAATTCATTTTTTTTCTAGTCGAGTCGAGTCGAGTTTTACCCACCCAGTAGAATGATGGTTAAATACAATGAGAGGATGTTTAAGGGATTAGAAACAAGTTAAAATTGAGATAATGGTAAAACTACTCTTTGTTCTCTCTTTATATAATTTATTATTAACCCTATAAATTTAGACATTTTAAAATGGCCACTCAAATAAACAATGTTGATATTTTCACATATTAAATATAACTTTGAAAATCTATATCATTTTAAAAATATAATAAATTAGATTAATGGAGAGGTTTTAAAAAAAGATATTTGGATTGACAAACTTTTTCAAAAGCTTTTGTTAAGGAAACTGTAAAGGGTTAAGTTAGTTGGCGTGTCCATATTTAAATATTATTTGATAATAAATATTATTATTATTTTTAGTTTAAGTTATATCATATAAAAATATTATATTTCAGTTTTTTAATTTAGATTTCATGTATTATATTATTAATTATGATGATAGTTATTTGAAGTATCAGTTATAATTGTAATTTGGTTTAATAACAATTTTTCAAACTTAAAAAAAATTATCTTGGTTCTTAATTTTTTGGGTCTTTTTTATATTAACTTTTAATCTTTTTATCAAATTGAACCAACCAACTGATTTGTTTAACTAATACAAGCTATTATGTGTTTCTTTGCCAAATTATTATTTTTTAAAATATTTAAATTTGTTTAAATATATATTTTAAATTTAATAAACAAAATAGTTTACATCAAGGGTTCTATCTTTTCATTTATTGGCCTACTATGAAGCCCAAAGTTCATTTATTTTCCATAAAGTCCCAATTTGGATTTCATGATATATCAGAACGAGAATGGATGTGAAGTTGGGCTTTGGCTATTGAATATATATCTGGATTCGGTGAAAATTCTAAAAATTAATAAAACAAATAGGAAATTTTCTAAGGTTAAAATTTTATTTTAAAACGTACAAGTTGAAAATATAAAAAAATTAAGAATCAAATTAATAATTTGACTTTTATTAATGCAATTAAATATCTTTAAACACCTACCAAGAATATTTATTAATCAATTAATTACTCCACAGCCAATACATAATATAAAGTTTTCAATGCATAAAAAACATTTTTCATCTATTTTATTGGAACAAAGTCAATGGGCCATGAGTAGTATGTGAAGTGAACATGTGACACGAACATGCAATTTGGTCACAATGTTAGGTGACACCATGTGGTTCATGTGAGGCAATTAGGTCAGGGGCGGAGCCAAACATAAATATTTGAAAGTGGCGGTAGAGACAAATTCAAAAATAAATTATTGTTATAATAAAAAAATTTCGATTTAATTAAACTTGTGTATGAGTATTACATAACTCATTATTATAATACATTTTTTCGATTTAATTAATAACTATGGCAAGTCAGTCATTTTAATTTAATCCTATTAATACAATGTCTATATTATTTAAATTCCATTCCACCTATAAAATTTGAGGGTATTAAATGTTTAAGTTTACTTGATGTTACGTCATAATACATATTGTACCAACAATAATATTAATTGAGTTAAACAAAATCAACGCTAATATTTTTTGAGTTAAAAATTGACGCAAATACTTAACCATTTTTTAAATAAAGATTATTATATTATTATAGTTACTTTTTTTAAGGGGAGTTTACAATGTTTAGTTTGGTTTTGGCCTTGACTTGAAGTTATATAATATTCAAATTAAATTTATGGTGCATGAAACTCAATAAATGATCGCAATAGCAAAAAATATATATTCTACTTAGATGATCTAAGTTCAAGCAGTTTAGTCTACAAGTTATGCATAAATTTATTTATATTTAAAACGAGACACACATTATCTCATAATCAAGTAGAATTATCACAATTTATCATGCATGGAAGCTATAATTAAGCAATTCCTAGGCTTTAGTGTTGAATTTTCCATCTATATTTGAATATTAAATGCCAATATTGCGTTCAAGCTACTCATGGGATTCAGACCCACAATCATGTGGCAAAAGGGGTTCCAGTGTTTGATGTTTTCTCATGTTTTGGGGCACTTAGATGATGATTATTCACATCAACTTGATTTAATTAACCACACTCATTTAGAGATCCCTATTTATTACTCAGAAGAACAAAAAAAACTACACTTTCTCAATTGATCTCTCAAATTTACAACAAAGAGAAGGCAAATAAAACTATTTTTCCCAATTAAATGGTTTTGAACGTCGATTATGATGGTTTTATCAGTGAGCTATCAATTGCTAAAATCTATTATCGAATTGATTGATTTAACTGGTTTAATATTATTAGGTGAAATTTTGGGCCAATTCTCGAGAGAATGGCCCTCCAAAAATAGGCGTATGCCGCCGCACACCTCTATACCTTATAAATAAAATAATTTGAATTTAAGTTTTTTAAATGAATAATATCCGTTTTTGTGATGAAATCACTTGTTGAGTTCCTTTAAATATTAATTAAAGACATGTGACGGTGTAAACTAAAACATGTTATAATGAAAACTACACTACTAGTGTACCATATAACTATCAATTTTTTTAAGGGTAAACTACTGGAATAGTCACTTATGTTTAGTAAGTGTACACTTTTGGTCATTGATTTTAAAATGGATTGTTATGGTCACTTACGTTTTCGATCTATAAACTTATAGTCACTGGGATGTTTGTTGCCGTTAAACGTTAACGAGAGGCTGATCTGGCAGGGTAAACTACCCTATTTGTGTGACCAAAAGTTTAAAAAACGAAAACGTAAGTGACCAAAACATTAGTTTTTTGAACTCGGTGACCAAAAGTGAACAAAACTAAAACGAAAGTGATCATTACTGTAGTTTACCCTTTATGTTTTTCCGCTTCCAGATTAGCCTCCCATTAACATTTAACGGCAACAAACGTTCCAGTAGCCGTAAGTTTACAGATTAAAAACGTAACTGATCATAACGGTCAATTTTAAAAATCGGTGGCCAAAAGTGTACACTTACTAAACATAAGTGATCATTATAATAATTTACTCATTTTTTAAAACTATCTAAAGATTTTTATAATATATAAACCCGAGTTTGAAAAACCTTTTGAATTGACAAAATTATTCATTATTATTAAATCTGTTATTAGATTGAACTTTTATATGTTAAGCGTAAAAATCGATTAAGTTGTCAATTTAGATAATAAAAATCGATCAATTCGATTAATTAGATCTGTTAAGTGTAAAAACCTTATTTGCACAGTTTAATTAGCCTTTTAACGTGTGGTCTACTCGGCTCAATGGAGGTTGCCCCTACCCAAAAGATATAGAAAAAGAACAATAACAAAAGAAAAGGGAAGAATAGAGAAGGCAATCATTTTGATATAATGGGTCGTTTTTATTAATTTTTTAAATCAAAGTTAATCTCTACAATCACCAAAATAACACTTTTATAAGTTTTATTTCTTAATCTGACACCCATTAAAATTATTTCTTCTGATAGCATTCATACAATGAACTTGGCAAGTAAGTCTGGCCAGTTCCATTTTTAATAATTTTTAATATAATTAATAGAGCCTTTAAGCATTAAAAGAAATAAATTTTAATAAAACTCGCCATGCATGCATGACGAGTTCGAAAATAAAGTTAAAAAAAAAAAAACTATTTTGGTGATAGTACCAAAAAGGGTTCCTCATGAAAATCCTAAAGAGCTCAAAACGAGCTCCATTAGTGCATTTTGCAGCTTTGGGTCATTAAAGTAGAGATGTTTGAAGTCGAGGAAAGGACATAAGTGTTGTGCTTTAAAAGGACAAAATCATAAACATTATCTTTTACATGCAAATATAAAGTTAGTATTCCCTAATATAAAGCAATACTAAGAATACATCTTAATGGACAAGAAGTTTGGCATATATGAGCATATAATCAAACTTTGTCATCTTTAATGAAAGATATGGTTCATCTATCAAATAAAACATACTTAAAGGTTGGTCCTAATTCCCTTTCCAAGCTGATACTATGATGACATTTCACCTGTCTTCAAATATATGTATTGTACAAGAGACAATATAGGGAGGCTTCTTCTCAAAGTCAAAACTAGACAACATTTTTTCAGTCTGACATCTCCGGTGCTTCGTACTGAATTTCGATTATATATAATTGACCGTTAAATTTTTAAATGAAGGACACAATTTTTGGATTCGAGATCTTATTTAAGAGACATCAAACTTTTTATCATTCAACTCAATAGATATTGATGATTGATTTTGGGAGGAAAAATAAAGAAAAAAACATTGTTAAATTAAAAAAGATTAGGGTAATTCTGTAGTAATTGAATTCTAGCAAACAATCATTGCATGGATAATGTGATTTGGAAGTACAACTAAGCCTTTTTCTCCTTTTGTGTTATTCAAGAGAAACACTAATTACTTTTGTTATAGCTATATTTTGCTATAAATAAACATCATTATTCTTTATCTAACTTGGGAATCAACTTTCAACCATGCGAGACATGATTTCCTTAGTAATTTTTAACAAAAAAACAAAATCCTTGGAGTACTTGGGCTTCATATATGTATGTATAATGTATGTATATATACATACACACTGTCCTAGATATATGTACATGTATAAATCCAAAATATTTGTGCTGGAACTGGGACCAAACTAGCCTATGTTCTGATCTGAATCTCTCTGTTTCTCAGTCTAAAAACCATCAAAAAATTTAATTGAACCCTTAAATCTAGAGAACCTGTGAAAAATCCATTATTAGACTTCATGTTCTTTGCATGTGCCCCATGTGTCCTAAGCATACTTTAAATGAATGTTTTCTAGTGTTGGGATACCAGAACAGTTGAAATATGGTTCCCTGCTGCTTTGTAAGGACAAAAAGCAAAATCTAAACAGAAAAAAATAGCTAAGCTTAACTAAACTAAACTAAACCAAGCTAATCATATCTTTCAAAGGTTCTTTGAAACTAATATATGTCAGGTTTATTGACAGCCTAAATATTCTCCACTATGCTACAACATTCTTAGGACATGTGATTTGCCATGCTTTAGTCTACATCTGTTTTTGCTCTTTTTCCTCTTGGAATTTTTGTTTTGGGGCAAACGATGACAACACAACATTACACATGTGCTTGTGTTTGAATCTAGTCTTTTATTTATTCGAATTTGAACATGAAAATCGAGTATATATGTGTCTGATATAGATATGTTTTGACTGAGAAACACTTTAAATCCATTTTGTTCCTAGGCTAAAAGTAGAAGAATCCAAGTTATTTCCATGGTGAAACAAGCTTTTTGCTTGTGGTAGTACTTGTATTTCATTTCTATTGTGCTGTTAATCATATAGAACAAACAACTATATGATAAAAAAAAATATAGAACAAACAACTACCATAGGGGAGTAGTTAAAATGTCAATAAATGTACAACTAGGACCAACCTTATTTAGACCATACCCTCCAAAAAAGAATTCACATTTCTGAATGTCGGTTGTATAATTTATACATATTAATTGTATCTCTTTTTTCTATATATATTTATATTAGAAAAACTTCTACAGTTGAAGTTGTTGGGGTCATCACCAAGAGCTTTCCAAAACAGCATCAGTTTTTCTTTTAGTTTTATCTTCTTTGCAAATTTTCCAGCTGAAAGAATTCTCAAACCCAATTCAAAGATACAAACTTTAAGTAATCCACTTAGTTTTGGGATAAATTATTGCTGGTTTATTTGTTTTTCTGTGTTTTGAGTGTTTGGTTTGAAGGAAAGTTGGGATCTTTTGGATCTGAAAATTTTGGTTTTTTGACTTTATTGACTTGAGATAAGAAATGGGTTTTTCTTTGATTTAGATTATAATTAGTTCTAGAGAGAGAAAGCACAGGAAGAGTTTCAAGAAAAAATGGGTTGGAAGAGCAAAGGATTGGAGCCAAATTCAAAGTCTTTTGTGACCAAAAAATGGACTCTTTTGCTTTGCATTGGCTGTTTTTGTGCTGGGATGCTGTTTTGTGATAGGTAAATTTATCTCTTTTTTTCTTTTTTAACTTCTTTAAATTCCATGTCTTGATTTGGTTCTAGCTTGTATTTGCAGTTTGGTACAGTGGGTGCTTGTTAAGTTCTCAATTTTATGAGTTTTGGTTTTTATTTCCATAAATTGCTTTTGCTTTTGTACGTTTCCTGATTCAGGATTGTCCTGTTTAAGCAATTTCTTTAGTTTTTTTTTTCATATATGTCTGTGTTATGAAAACTTATGATGTTGTAAGGCAAATACCTGCAGTTTCATGGAGATTTTTCTGTTCTTTGTTTCATGCTTTTTGTGATGGTGATTTAAAGTTTTAGCAATTTCTGATTTGCATTGTCGATTGGTGTCGGTGGTGAGATCGAATTAAGGTGATTTAAGCTTGAAATCTGATGGAACTCAAGATTTTGCCTGGTTTCATGCCCTGTGATAATTCATAAGAAACCAGAAAGATGCCACCAAATCTTCATTTGACATGGCATTTTCTGTGTTCAAATGCTTTGTTTGCTGTTCTTTTATCTGACATTGGTTACTCGAGGTCTTTGTTGCGATCGTCGGTGTGAATTTCGAATTAATTAGATTTTTGTGACATTTAGAATGTGGCCGGAGGCTGAAGATAAAGTTGTATCACGAGAACCGGGGTTTAAAGATGAAAGGCTAAAGTTAATTTCAGAGGGTTGCGATCCAATTCGAGTGAGTGTTTGTTTATATACTTGAAAGTTATGTCGCCTATTGCTAGGTTCGGTTAGCTTATATAATGTTTATGATTTGGTTACAGAAAGATGTGCAGCACGAGCCGAAGAATATACTCGGGGAAGTTTCAAAGACTCATAATGCTATACAGTAAGTTTATATCCGTGCTCCGTTCCGTTTTTTCTGTTAAGTTTAGTGGAAGACTCATGTTTCACTAAATGTAAAATGCAGAACACTGGATAAAACGATATCGAATTTGGAGATGGAGTTAGCAGCTGCTAGGGCCATGCAAGAATCCATAGTTAATGGCTCTCCCATTTCAGATGACCTGAAAATTCCCGAGACAGTTGTGAAACGAAAATATTTGATGGTTGTAGGCATCAATACTGCTTTTAGCAGCAGAAAACGAAGAGATTCGGTTCGTGCTACTTGGATGCTTCAAGGTTCGTAGATTGATCTTTTTTGTTCAATATAATAATACATTTCTAAAATAATTTCTTGAGATGAATCATTACGGTCCTTCATCGGTATGAAAACCAGGGGTAGAAAGAAAGAAGCTTGAAGAAGAGAAGGGTATCGTAATGCGATTTGTAATTGGTCACAGGTGGGTACTTTATTCGAGTTAAAAGCTAGTTCATTTTCTATATCCTGCCAACATGAACTTCAACTAATAGTTGAGTCCTTCTCCATCCATCGACAGTGCTACCTCAGGCGGTATCCTCGATAGGGCTATTGAAGCAGAAGATCAAAAGCATGGCGACTTTCTGAGGCTGGTATTACCCTTGATCTTCCGTTCGATATGAGCATGCAGAAGGAGCTGTTTTCTGCAGTATTATTATCGTTTTAATTCGATATCTAGAAGCTAGAGCATGGTTACAAAGCTTTTCTACAACCATTTTGTTTTGCTTTGATTTAAAGAAAGATTCATTTGTGCAGGAACATGTTGAGGGTTACCTCGAATTATCAGCAAAGACTAAGACATACTTCGCCACTGCCGCTGCTTTGTGGGATGCCGATTTCTATGTAAAAGTTGATGATGATGTGCATGTAAATATAGGTAATGGAAGCAATATTTTCTTGCCTGGTTTTGCAATTTCGGAGAACAATCTTTTCGGATCGGTGAATATTAAGCTCAATGTTCTTGAATATATCCGTCTTTCTCATGTAGCAGCCAAAATGTATGTTGCACTTAAAACTAACACCGAGCGCTTTTCTATCTATGTTCTTTTGCAGCAACACTTGGAGCAACTTTGGCTAGCCATCGGTCGAAGCCAAGGGTTTATATCGGTTGCATGAAATCGGGTCCAGTTCTTGCTCAAAAGTAAGCCAAGCATGTTCGGCATTATGTTTTTAAGTTTTAACTAAAAGTTTTGAAATTTCTCACTTTTTCCTAATCCACAAACAGGGGAGTAAGATACCACGAACCTGAATATTGGAAATTCGGTGAGGAGGGAAACAAGTATTTCCGCCATGCTACCGGACAGCTATACGCCATCTCTAGAGACTTGGCTTCCTACATATCCATTAACCAGTAAGCTCCCGCATCTTCGGTAGGGCAATATCGCATGATCTTTGTGTTCTATGTACTACTTTCTTACGGAACATAATTTTCCAGGCATGTGCTGCATAAGTATGCCAACGAAGATGTTTCGTTGGGAGCATGGTTTATTGGGTTGGATGTCGATCATATAGACGACCGCAGACTGTGCTGTGGTACCACAGGTAATGTTATAAACTAATTCTTGTTATTTTCTTACTGTCCGCTTCCGATCCTGTCTAGCATCTCGAAATGGCCATTTGGTTGGAACCTCGAATTGCTTGAATAGGCTATGTGATGCCAAATGTTCGATAAAATCTTGATGACAACAAACACCATTGCAGATTGTGAGTGGAAGGCTCAAGCAGGCAACATATGCGTTGCTTCATTCGACTGGACCTGCAGCGGGATTTGCAGGTCGGCCGAGAGGATGAAGGATGTTCACCGGCGGTGCGGAGAAGGCAAGAATGCGTTACAAACCGCAACTTTCTAACAATGTCCAGCTCCTCCGAACTCGGGAGGGAAGCAAGTGAAACAGAAAAAAAAGCTTGTTTTTCGGGCATCGAGATTTCCCGAATCGATCAACTGTCAAAAAAATGTAATAGTTTAGAAAACATGAATGGCTTGTGGGGCAAGGAAGGGTTGAAGGCTGCTGAGAGTGTCTGCTCCATTTTATATTGGGAGAAAGACCCAACAAAGAGCAGTTTTATATAGAGAGAGAGGGGGGGAAAGAGCTTGTAATTAACCATTCTTTTATTTGCTTTTTTAAGTGAGTGGAAAACTCCATAATAAGTATAACAATACTAAGGCTTCCGCCATTGATGCCTTTCGAGTTCTGCTTCATGAATTACTCTTTTCTTTTCTGTTATCTCTCTTTTCTTGATTATGACTGAAAATCGTGATGGATATTTCTCCAACACCAGTTTATTCATCAGATTCGATGGACGGAAATCGTTTGCTCCAAATTATGTTTCTTTTAGTGTATTACTTTAAAAAAAGTGGGTTTAAAGTTTAAATTTTAGGTTTAAAGTTAAGATTTGTGGTTAGAGTTTATGGAATTAGAAGTAAGGTGTTTTTTAGAGTTTAGTGTTTAGGGTTTAAGATGTGAAAGTTAAGGTTAGTATTTAGAATTTAAATTTTAAGTGTTTTTAGTGTAAGGCATAGAAGGATGCATGATTAGTGTTTAGAATTTAATATTTCAGGTCAGATTAGTTTGGTCGGATTAGTTTGGAGGTTGATGTTCTAAGTTTTGATCATTCAAGTTTGAATTATTTTGGATCAAATATTGTTGAGGTTTATTAGTGGGACAATCCCAACTTCATTTGTTCACTCCAATTCAATTCTCAATTAATCTCATCAATTAAACCACTATTAAAGTTCAATTTAATCAAGATATCAACATTTATTAATCGAATCAAGTTAAAAAAAATATATAAAAGAGTCAAGAATTTGAGAATTTTAATAAAGAACCTTTGATTAGAAAAAAAATAAATTTTTTTGCCTCTAACAATTTTTTCTTTCTTAATTGGCATAGTTTGATTGAAAACTTCAAGAAATCCAATAAAATTTATTGTAGAAAATCAAAAAACACATAACAAAATAAAAAAAATCAAATTTATTGATTACTCATATTTTATGAAAGAAATTTAGTTTGGTAAGTGATAAAGTTAAGAGGAAAAAAAGAAGTTACGAAAATAATTTGGCCTTTTAAAAAAAATTATTCAATCTCTTTAATTAATAATTAATAATACCCTTTTAAGATCCTTTTAAAATAGTTAAAAAATAAGAGAAAGGTTGATAAAACACTATGGTGTAATAACTCTTTAAAGATTCTATATTTTGACTCCTTTTCAATTTAATCACAAAATAACTTTGTAAACTTTACAATTTAGTCACCACTTTTAAAATGTCAATTAACCCAATTTATTTTTTCCAAATTGAGTTCACCATTAAAATATTAGAATAACATTTTAGAATATTTTCCATATTTTATTTCGTTCAAAAACTATTTAATCTGATTAAATTCCCGAAACTAGACTGAATTGTCTAACTCGATTTACTCGAACCGTCTAAACAAACTGACTAATTTATAGGCCCAAAATTGAGGCGTTACAGAATACTTAATGTGTACACATTATTTTGAGTTTGAACTTATACAATTTGTTCCTCCCAATATTTGATCTTAACTCTATCTTGCACACCGTTCTCTATCACTTTATCGTTTTGATTTTCTCATAACCTTTTTAAAATCCATGAAATTAAATACAAAAGCCACCAAATTTAGAGTTTGGCGGACTTTTTTCTCGAATTTGAGGTGTTTATTTCAAAATTCAAACGGTTAAAACTATTTTTTCAAGAAAATAAACAACATACTTTGAAACTAATTTCGTCGAATGATCGTCGAACAGGGACAGAGCTTAGGCCAGGCCCTTGGGCCCTTAGACACTCCAAAAATTTGAAAATTTCATAATTAATCCTCTAATTTTTTTTGAAAATTTTAATTTAACCCCGTCAAATTTTTAGAAATCCATACTAAAAATAATGTTTTTAGATATTGTTAATTAATTTTTCTAAAATTTTAATTTGGTCCCTTTAATTTTTTAGTCTATTAACAATTTAAGTTATTATAAATTTAAATATTAGATAAACCAAGCATTGCCTCTCAATTTTAAATTTAAATACTTAATAAATTCTTATATTTTTAAAATTAAGTTACTTGGCCCCTCCTGCGATTAGATATTAGCTTCGTCCTTATCGTCGAAGGAGATCAAAGCATTAGAGTGTTGAACTTTTAGATGAATTTTCATTGTTCTTGACTGAGTTTCGTAAAAAACCAATCTCACTAAGAGAAAGAAGAGTGAAATGTGAATGTGCTGGTACCGACTTTCTCGTGAATGGTAACTAGTAACAGGTAATAATTAACCGAAATGGCGTTCGGAGTAGAAAACGAGGAAGAAACAAACATGTCATCATATTGTTAATAATTTAAGGTTAATAATTCTAGTTTAATGGGACGCTGAATCTTTTAAAGTTAAGAATTCTAATCTTGACGTTGTGGATAAAAAAATTAAATTAAATATAACTTCTATATTAAACATATACAAAATTGATCTAAATTAATCAACTACTAAATCATATACTGATACTAAAAAACCATTACTTTATTATGCAATTAAGTTATAATTTGTTTTACAAATAAATAGATAAGTTTCTTTCATTTTCTTTTTTCTTATATTTTGCCGCCCAAAGGGAGAATTCTATGGTATCGCGTGAAGTGTGTATGAATTGTGGAACACAAAAGAGATCAAGTGATCTCATAAAAGTTCGTGTGTTTACAGTGAATTATTTATATACTCCAACTGTCAACTTTTTAGATTTTGACTAATGATTATTTTAAATATTTAAATTTTATAAAATATATTTTTTTAAAACTATTTGATTGAAGGTTTATAAAATATATTTTTTCATCATTTTATCAATAATAAATTTAAAATAATCATGAGTCATACTAAAAGTTTTGACAAAAAAATTAATAAAAGACAAATTTAACAAGACTGAGAGAGTAATAAAATATTTTTAAAATTAGAAAACTATAATTTCACTCTAATGTCTTTTTCCAGAAGTAGTACTTATGTCACTTTAAAAATTATAATCTTAAATTTTATTTTTAGAACTCTAACCCCAACATTTTAAATTATAACCATAAATACTAAATTTTAAAGCATAGAACCTAAATCTATAAATATTAAACTCTAAATTAAACTCATTTGGTTTTAGAAAATATTTTCTATTTAAGTTTTCAATTTTTATTTTCAGAAAATAATTTTCATTTTCATTTTCAGTTTTGTAAAAAATAGAAAACATGTTTGGTTAATAAGATGAAAAATTGTTTTCAAAAATGAAATTAGTAAAAATGTATTTGATATCTAGTTTTTCAAAATAGAAATGGAAAAATAATTATTAAAAAATTAAAATAAAATATAGTTAGAAATATTATAATAATAAATATATAAATAAAATATTAATAAATAAACCAAAGTTTTAAAAATGACATTAGAATGATTCAAACCTGAATTAAAATGATGTTAAAATTAAAAAAGAAATCTTGTTTTCATATATTTCATTTTCTCAAAACATTTTCAATGAAAACATCTTTTGTATGCTTTCAAATTTTCACTTGTTTTTCTTTTTTCTTTTTTTAAAAATTATTTTTTAATTTTAAAACTAAACACATTTTCTTCATCTCTTTCTATTTTCCGAAAACATGAAAATGAAAACATACTACATTCTCTAAAACCAAACATACAAAATTTTCCTTTGCCCGTACATATTTTTCTTAAAAAATAATATATAAATAACTAAACTTTTAATATTTAATTAAATGGTCTAGTGACATTTTTAGCCTCCAACTTTTCAATAAAAGTCATTCTAATACTTCAACATTTTTCGGTCTTTGAACATTTTTGGTATTGTGCATAAGTTGTAGATTTAATTTTTAAACATTAAAAGTATCAAATTGAAAAGCAGATATCAAATATACAACTTACACATAACATATGATCAACTAATAGCATGATTTGAATTAATAAACTTAACACATGTTCAGACCATAATTAAAACTTTTAATTTTAAAATTGACAAATTAAAAGAAGTAAATGGATAACTTAAACAGATATATAACAAACTTTGTCGTATACATATAACTATTTTTTATACATATATTGTGTAAAAAATACATGTTTTTATATTTAATTTACAAAATCTAAACCTCCAACCTCAAAATTATAAACCTTGAATTTTAAAACTAAACCCTAAATTAAACATACATGTGTATTGTATAATTTTCCACATATATAAGTGATGGTCAGGTACGGACTTAAGACTTTATGTTAGGGGGAATCTATAAAATTTTAAAGAATCGAACTTATAAAACTTTAAAAGAGTAAAAATAAATTTTTAATAAAAAATACATAATTATTTTTTAAATCATATACAAATTTTAATTTTTTCAGGGACGACCGCTGCCTCGAACTCTCGGTTACTCCATGGTGATGGTGGTACTCTCTTTGAAGATAGTCAGCTTCTAGAGTTGATGGCCGATCATAAAAGTGAGTTTCTAGAAATATAGGGTACATAATTTTGATAAACAAACGTTTCTTATGATTTAGAGAGATAAATATCGATAAAACCACACTTACGTACCAATCCGACACTTTCATTGTCGGCTCTATAACACATCTATAAATAAATAAGTAAATAAACAATCAATCGTTCAAATATTCGAATTGTTCAGTATACCCAGAATTCTAAGAATTACAAGAAAATGACTTTCAGGTACGTTAGAATTTCTTTGTTTCAGTTCTGTAAAGTATTCTGTTTTTTGTATGTGAGGTTTCGAGTTCGAATTTATTGAACTATATCTGCAAATAACAAATACTTGTCATTTTTACTAACTGGTTGGGTCAAATGGTAATTATATTGGTATCGCAATATCGTTTAAGCATGTCTTGAATTCGAGGCTTTGTGTATGCAAAAAATCCTGACCGGGAGACTCACCTACTAAAATCAGATGTACAACGCGAGTCGATCCATATTAGACGGAGCAAAAACTACTTATCATTTTCCTAGGAATTTCAGTAGAAAAAGATGGTGGATTTCATCAAAATTTTCTAATCCGATGTTCAAATTTACAGCGCAGGTGACTTGGGAACAATGCATGCAATTTTAAGCTTCCCGATCGGGGCCTTCCTACCCTTTTTGCTACTCAAATACTACAACAAGCCCGATGTTTCTCCATTTGACGATAACACCACCGTGATATTGGCCTTTTTCGTCGCCACATTAACATATGTTGCGGCCATGGCGACCGAAATCAAGCTCGGAATCGACGGCATCGATTGCCCCAACATCGTCACCGGTATCGCTCGCTTATCTGCACCCTTGGCATCCATTTCACTCGTAACCATACCTTTCCCGTGCCTCGGGTTGTTCTTAATGGTCATATGGTGCGGTCTCTTCGTTAAACTAGTGCTCGTCGACTCCTACCGAGAGTTGTTCGAACTGGTCCGTGATGCAACTCGATGCGTGTCGTATCTGATTCGGATTAGGATATTGCGTCGTGAGGTTGACAAAGAAGAGATCAACGACGACCAGACATCTGCTACTGGTACTGTCGACTCTATCGTTTGACAATCAACGGCTTACGAATCATTGGCGTACGTATCGTGCGTGTTGCTTCTATTTTCATGTGTATGTATATAACAATATGTAGAAATTTGTACAAGCACTTTGATTCTTTCTTTGGATATGTAAAAGGCCAAAATTATGTTGATTAGTTTAGTCCCTTCTCATTTCATTTTTCTCAGATTGATACATGATTTCTTTTTATTTCAAATAGGTACTTAAATTAATAAGAAAACTAATCAAACTATATATATATATATATTTAATATAGAATCAATATTTTGTATTTCATATGTTCATTAATATGAAATTACTTGTATTAAATTAAGTGATGTGGTTATATGGGTACGGGTATTGATGTATATGAATCCGTAAGTTTTATTTTTGTAGGACGTAAGTTTTTTAATGAGAATTTAAATAATAATTTGACTTTATAATGGCTGCAATTAGCGAATAACGAATTACATTAGCTGATAGTTGATAGCGGATTGCATTAGCTGATTTGATTAGTTGATTGTATAAAAGTGTTTGGTAAAATTAACTGATAGCCGATAGCTGTTAGATTATTTAAACAAGCAAAATGACATATAAGGACATGATTATATTTAATACTTGTTTGAATAATTTATTAGTTATCAATATTTTGTATCTAATTATTATTAACTAGATCTATAAAATTATTTTTAATATAACTTTTCTAAACAAATTCAAACGATTTATATATTAATTTATTATTTTTATAATTATTTTAATATAATTTAATTAATTAATAAATTTAAATACACATATAAATATGTGACAATAAAAAGAAAAAAATAAATAGAATTAGCTTATAAATAGGGTGAGAAAATATTTAATTTAGGTTATTTTGAGATTTTTGGTAACTGGTAAGGGTAAAAGAGTCTTTACAACTCTAATATCAAACCTCTAATATCAAAAAGCTCATATTATGAGCTTTTTCAAAATTAGCGGTTTCACCCCAATCCGCTATTTACCAAACAATAATATTAGCGAATTTGATTGGTCAACCCTCTCTTTACTAAACATGACCATTAAAAAATACTAAAAATATGTACTTATAAAAAATTCTATTATTTTAAATATAAATAAAAATTGAATATTTAAATTTTATTGAATTCTATTTAGTGAATTCTATTTTTTAATTACAAAGAGCCAAACAATGTTATGGCCTAAATTACATAAGATATTTATGTCCATTTTAAAACTTGGGAGCTATCAAATTTAAGTTTCAACTGTGAATTCTATTTTTAAATGTTTATTATTTAAGTTTAAATAAAATAATAAAATACATATTTACATAAGATATTTATGTCCATTTTAAAACTTGGGAGCTATCAGAACTTCCAAAAGGACATGAAGCTATTGGGAAGAAATAAAATCAATTGAGAAGAACAACACTTGGGAGCTATCAGAACTTCCAAAAGGACATGAAGCTATTGGGGTCAAGTGGATTTTCAAGAAAAAGAAGAATACAAGAGGAGAAGTGGTGAGATACAAAGCAAGACTTGTTGTTAAAGGCTATAAGCAGAAGCATGAGATCGATTATGATGAAGTCTTTGCACCAGTTGCTCGAATTGAAACTATTCGATTGATTATTTCTCTAACGGCTCAAAAGAAGTGGAAAATCGATCAACTTGATGTGAAATCGGCATTTCTTAATGGTTTTTTAGAAGAGAAAGTTTATATTAAACAACCCATTGGATACAAAGTCAAAGGGCAAGAAGATAAATGTCTAAGGTTGAAAAAGGCATTATATGAATTGAAGCAAGCGCCTCGTGCATGGTACAGCCGCATCGACAAGTATTTTCAAGATAAAGGTTTTGATCGTTGCCTACATGAACATGGACTTTATATTAAAGTGAAAGATGGTGGAGATATCTTGATAGTTTGTCTGTACGTGGATGATTTGATTTTTACAAGCAACAATCACAACCTAATTGAAGAATTCAAGAAGGATATGTCACTTGTTTTCGAGATGACTGATGTGGGTCTAATGTGTTATTATTTGGGCCTAGAAGTGGAACAATCCGAGGATGGAATATTCATCTCACAAAAAGACTATGCAAAAGAAGTGTTGAAGAAATTCAAAATGCTCGATTGCAATCCTGTTAATACTCCAATGGAATGCGGAGTAAAGTTGTCAAAGTTCAATGATGGAATAAAGGAAGATTCAACACTCTTCAAAAGTCTTGTGGGAAGTTTAAGATACTTGACTTGTACAAGACACGATATTCTATTTGCAGTTGGTGTAGTAAGTCGCTACATGGAAGCTCCTACATCAACTCACATGAAGGCTGCTAAAAGAATTCTTCGTTACTTAAAGGGTACTATTGACTTTGGGCTATTCTACTCCTCTTCTCATGACTTTCAACTCATGGGATTTTGTGATAGTGATTTTGCCGGCGACATAGATGATAGAAAAAGCACCTCTGGATTTGTGTTTTTCTTGGGAGATTGTTGCATCTCTTGGAGTTCAAAAAAGCAACCCATTGTGACTCTTTCCACATGTGAGGCAGAATATGTAGCAGCAACTTCTTGTACGTGTCATGCTATTTGGCTTAAAAGATTAGTTAAAGAACTTCACTTGCCACAAGAAGGGCCTACTAAAATTTGCATCGATAATAAGTCTGCACAAGCACTTGCCAAGAATCCGGTGTTTCATGATCGAAGTAAACATATTGACACCCGATATCATTTTATTAGAGATCATATTGCCAAGAAGGAAGTGGAGCTCAAGTTTGTAAAGACTCAAGATCAAGTTGCAGACATTTTCACAAAATCTCTCAAGTTTGAAGATTTTCGAAGAATGCGTGAAAGCCTTGGTGTGATCAAGAAAAGTTAAAATTAAGAGGGAGTGTTGAAAAAAAAATAATTTAAACTTTTCATGAATAGGTACAACTATTCATGAACATATGTTAATGGATGGATGCAACCATTCATCATGAATAGATGTAACCTTTGCATGATGAAAAGGTGCAAAATAAAGAGATGTAATTTTTTGAATAGCCACTAACAAGCCTATATAAAGGATTGTTAGTGATGGAACAAATCATTCAATTTTTGTACTCTTGTAATAACAATTACTTCTCTTCCTCTCTAAAAGTCTTACAATTCTTCCACCTATTTCTAACAGATGGACTGTGAATTCTATTTTTAAATGTTTATTATTTAAGTTTAAATAAAATAATAAAATACATATTTACATAAGATATTTATGTCCATTTTAAAACTTAAATCTTTTAGAAGAGCATTTACGATTTTTCAATTTTTTTTACTCGGCAAAAATTAATTTGTTGATAAGATTGAAACGTACAACTGTAAGTCTGTAACCTAAATTGAGTATCTCATTAAAAAATTTCCTAATATTAGACGGAGGAAAAAAGTACACAACAACCACGTAAGAAAACTAAATTCAAAGAGACCAACAAGCCACAACACCTGCAAACAAGATCGCTTATACACTTGAAAAACACTGCGCCTAGACCAACTCAAATCGTAGGTGTGTGTATATACGCATATAATGATAATAAATATATGTTGTAAAAATTATATTAAGTGCTTTGAAAACTCCAAATTTACCTTATATATCATAATATGATACATGGTGCACGTTGGTCAAAAAAACAAAGAAAATTTGCATGTTTGAAGAATAAAAGTTGATTATTCTTCGGATTTCATTGAACTTAGTGTACGTAGGTGTGTGTATATATTTTTGAAGAACTATACGTGTGTGTGTGTATACGCATATTCAAATACAAATATCATGTTTTATTTTATGAAGAACATTTTATCATGTATAGATCATCGAATAATATAAAAATTCAATCATCTCGAATGAGATTTCTTCCCTTCACAACATCAGAATTCGTCACACCAAAGCAATATTAAAGCTATATGCTGTCATTCCAAAGGTCAGATGGAGACTTCCCACAACTGTTGTACCAATCGGGCATTGCCATCGACGGTGGAATACTTAGTAGCCGTGAGTAGTCTTCTTGTGCACCGTTGATCTCTTGATCTGTTGCCGTTTCTTCTTTTGCTATGAATCAAAGTAGAAATAGTGATATTTAGAAGGTTCAAAATTCACTATAAAAAGGTTCCTAAACAATGATACTCACACTTTGGCCTCTTTTTCCCTATCTTAGACAATTATGCATTTTATTACCATATTTGAACTTCAATTATTAATCACTATCTTGCATTAAAAATATGTTCCATAGACTGACCTGAAGCTAAACCCTCGGAGCTGGTGCTGAATCCGGCCATACAGCTCTGCCGCCGCATGATGTCGTCGTCGTTGGCAGCCAAAAATTGAGCCTCCTCCAGCATATCATCCAACAAGCCGCCGTCACCGAAAGGGATATTCAAAGCCTGGTGGTGGTTGTTGTTGTTGTTGTTATAATCATTGCTGGTATAGCTACTATTCCCCTTAGTATCAAATCTAACTTCTGATTCCGAATTCCCATCTAGGGACAAAAATTGGTTTGAAGGGTGCTCGTTGTTTGCTTTCGAATGATAAACGAATCCCGGACTCGACATGAACTGTCCGGTATCGAAATGGTGTTGATCAGTGAGGAACTTTGAAGACGAAGTGAGATCGAATGTGATCGGTTCCAATGAATATGAAGGGGAAGAGTAGTGTGGAGATGTCAATGGAGTACTAGTACCACCAAAGGTTGCTGCAACATTATGGGGATTGAAAAATGAATTCTTCTGCAAAGGTGAATAATGTGACATGAAACTCGAACCGATACTGCCGCTGCCGCTGCCACTGCCACCGTTGACAAAGACATTGTTGTTACTTTCGCTCACATCGTGTCTGAACCTCTTGTACCGCATCGGTACCTGAAGCGGAGGGGTCGCTCTAGGGAAGAAAAAATCCGAGGAGATAGTATTATTGTTATTGTTATTGCCATTGTTAGCATTGATGTTGTTACTACAAGTGTTTGATGTTGAACTATCAAAGAGAGGTAGAGTCGAAAATGCAGGCCCATGGGGAGATTGCAATGGGGACACATGTGTTGAAGGTGAAGGGCTAGGAAGTGGTGACGGTGTCGAAACCGTGCCCGGACTCTGGAGAGGCGGCGGTGTCGAATGAGTGTTATAAAGCATGTGAGACGAAGCCGACCGTTGGATATGGAGAGGGTGTGATTGCATTGGCATAGAGCATTGGAGATTCGGCGACGATGACGACGGCATTAGGGTTTGGAAGGAGAACGAAGAGGTCGACGTGCCGGCCGGAGACGCCATCGGCATCGCCGGCAGCAGACGGTGTTGGTTTTGTTGGTGTTGGGAATGTAAGGGTTGGATATCAGGAGGGTATAGTGGTAGGCCTTGGCGCTGCCTTCTCTTGACTCTTGTATTCCAATAATTCTTAATTTCATTGTCTGTTCTTCCCGGAAGCTACATATAAATAAACAAAAGCAAGAAATTAGTAACAGATAATTAGATAAACTATAATAGAAAAACCCCAGATTCAAAGCTATTAATAGAAAATTTTGGGATTTTCTTGGAATAAACAGCTAGACATTTGCTGTGGAAATTCTAAAAAAAGTATGAACTATAGGAAATTGAAACAAAAACAAAAAATCATATATCAGAGTTCAAGTGATTAAATTTACCAACAAATAATTAACTCAAAAAACCCAGATTATGAACAAAATGCAGACATTGAAGTTCATGCTGATAAAATGAAAATGATAACTTTTAAAGCAAGAAAACACAGTTATAATTTCCATGACAGAAAATCAAAATGTAGGCGTAAAAATGAGTTTTTTAAGAAGAATACGATGACCCTTTTTCGAGATATTTACCTGAGTAGCCATGCGAGCCCATTTGTTCCCCATTTTAGCATGCAACTCAACAATAATTCTTTCTTCCTCAGGAGAAAAAGCTCCTTTTTTCAAGTTCGGCCTTAAATGGTTAGCCCACCGTAGCCTACAACTCTTCCCACAACGTGCCAACCCCGTGTTCTTTTGCACCGCATTCCAATTCCCTTCACCGTGAGTCCTCACGTAGTCGGCCAAAATAGCATCCTCCGCCGCCGTCCACGGCCCCTTTTTCAAGATCAGACCGCCTTCTCCGCCGCCCTCAACGTGGTTGTTTCCGCCCATCATCATCATCATCTCCCCTCCCCTCTTCTCCTCCCTCCCACGTTATATATAATAATAAACTGATTAAATAAGAAGGAAAATGGGGACGAAAAGGACAAAGAAATCAAGTCTTTGTCCTTATTACCACTGAAAAAACTCAATGACATAAGTCTGGGTTCTGTCTTTTTGTTTGTTTTTGCAAAGACAAGATGTTAAAGGAGGGGTTAGAGCCTTAGTTAAGGGTTTTAGAGATCTTTTGTTCAAAGGTAGACCCTAATTGGCGGCTCTATTCTTCATTACAATGCAAGTTTACATCTTATTTGTTCTGCTTTTTCCCTATGTTATTTTTACAGTAAAGACATGGATTGTCTTTTCTTAAAAAATATAAATAATAATAATAAAAATAAATGGCTTGGCATTTTGGGTGTCATCTATTAAGGGATTTAAATGTATATAGCAATTTATTTCTAAACTATGAGATGTATTTTTGCATTTTGGTAATTCTAATTATAGGTCAAACCAAAGGGACAATAATAGGTTTTGAACTTATTAAAGATAATTTTTTCGATATATTGTCATTTATTACTTAATTATTTTTTTTGCGTAAAAAATTTAAACTTAGACGTTGTTTAAAAAATTTAAAGTCTCATCTCAACTCGGCTCGAAATTTAATTTATTTAAGAATCTTCACATAACTTTTTAAAATACAACTAGCTTTTAATCCTTGAACTTTGACAATTGTTTATAATTCAATCCCCAATTTTTCCCGTCCACATTAGTCCTAAAAGCTTAGCAACTAGGGGTGAGCGTTCGATCGAGTCGAGTTAAAAAAAATTGAGTTGACATTTTATATTTTATAACTCAAACTTTATTTGAAATTTTTTCGAGTCGAGTTTATGAAATTTCGAGCCGAGTTAATGAAATTTCGAGCTGAGTTAAAACGAGTCGAGTTTTTTCTCCTCGAATTGAATCGAAAAATTCAGTTTTTTGAGTCGAGTTAAGTTTTGCTCACCCATATTAACAACTTTTCTAGTTTTTTAGTTTTTTTTTTACATTATAACATTGAGATTATGTCATATGGCACATGCAAAAATAAATTCAATAATCAAATTGAGAAAAAATAATAAATTCAATAATTCAAAGTTGTTTTTATCTAAACTTCTTTATGAGGTTGTTTGAAATTTATTTAGAGATTTATCGTTGATTCTAAAGTACCAAGAGGGGTCGTCGTGTGTTTCTGACGAGATTGGAGAAGTCATTATTCTTTTTTGATGACTTTCATGGCTTTAATTGTTTTAATTCTTAAAATAACACCAAAATTGTCGAGAAAAACATGGCGACTTTGATTTGATTTTGGGACGAAAGTGAAAGGAAAACGAAGTTGGGAGATTGGAGTGAGAAACTAGAGAAGTTGGGGGACTAAATTTTTAATTTTGGGATGAAAATGAAAGGAAGGAAAACTTGAGAGGATGGGTAAGAAACTGGAGAAGTTGAGGGACTGAATTTAAATAAAAACTCATTCGAACTTCTCCTAAACCAATTTTTTTTATTCAAATTCAATCCACCAACTTCTTCAGTTTCTCACTCCAGCACCCCAAGTTTGCATTTCTTTCATTTTTGTCCCAAAATTAAAACCCAATCCCTCAACATCTGTAGTTTCTCATTCCAGCCTCCCAAGTTTACATTCCTTTCATTTTAGTCCCAAATCAAAGCAAAGTCTTCATGTTTTCTTGACTACTTTTAGTGTGATTTTAAGAGAAAAAAATATAAGTCATGAAAGTCGTCAAGAAGGCATCATGACGACTTCTCTAATCTTAATAAAAATTTTCTTGGTGCCATTACTTATGTCTCAACACTAAAAAAACACTAAAAATTTAAATTTTAAGTCATGGCCCTAAATTCTAAATCTTAAAACCTACACCATATACCCTAAAAGATACACCATACCCTAATCCCTAAGCCCTAACCATAAACCCTAACCTAAAACTCTAAACTTTAAACTTAATTTTGAGCGTGGGATATAAATAAGAGCACCGAAAAATGGCATAGAATTTCAATCACTCTAATCTCATCATGAACACGCGACTCCTCCTCCTAGTATAGTAGAATCAACGGTAGATCCCTAAATATTTTTTTTCAACCGTATCACCCAATTTATTTATTCCAAGAACAATATTACTCTAAAATTACCACAAATATTTAATAAAATAAAATTGGGTTGTACGATACAAGGTAGAAAAGATTATTTTTACATGACGTTTTTACCTAATGTAATTTATACGTGACTTTTTCTTTATTTTTAAGAAATTATAATGGGATAATATCACAATGACCATTAAAATTTATCATGTATATTGGCATGGTCCTTTCACTTTGAAATTATTATTAAAATAATAATTTTTTTTTCTAAAGTACAAAATATTTTAAAACTATTAATTATTTTAAATATAACATTGTACATGCTATTTATATTTAAACAATCTCTTTTTAATTTTAAAACTACCATTCCATTTTAAAATATGTGAAAATTATTACTTGGAAAAAAAATAAAGAGTTAATCTCAACCATCCATTTCTCTTATCTAGTGATCCAAAAAAGTATTTGTTGTATACATTTTCCCATGTTTTGACATTTAAATAATTTCTAAAATATATAAATTATAAAAATGAAATTATTTTTTTTCTATACCAATGTTATACAAAAAACCATATAAAATCTAAAAATAAAAACATTATAAATACAATATTTTAAATTTCTTGTTAGAATATAACCTATTTATAAATTGAAAAAAAAAGGACTTAATCAAGTCTAAAGCCCTTACCAAAAGTCTAATAAGATCAACAACCAAAACCAAAAACTTCCCAAAAGAATTAAAGAAAAATACTAGTAGAGAAAGAAGAAATCAAAAACTCAAAAAAAAAAAAAACACTTGGTCATTTCTTTTATCAATTGGTCTAACATTTGAATATATATATATATAATATATTATATGGTTTAAACTTTATGAACGTGTGCTAATGTGAAGCTGAAAATTAAAGTAGTAGTAATTTCTGCCAACCAACTTTGACCCATCGCCATTATAAATCCGTAGACAGCAAAAAGCCATGAATAATAATATCTTCTTCTTCCTCAGAGCATAAACTTTGAGCATTGAGCTCCCATGGCTTTGCTGCAAAACATCTTCGGTTGTTTTACAGAATCCTCAGAATCCAAATATATCTGCCATGGCGATGTCTGCGTCCTTCGGAATCAGAAGAAATCCGGGAAGAAGACGGCGTCGTCTTCGAGGAATAAACCGAAGCAAAACAACCGGAATTTTTTCACCATTCTTTCCTCCAGAAGAGCTTCAACAACCTAATAACAATGTTTAGCCATGGCGTGGCTTTTTTGTTCCCAGTTTCATTTGTTAGAAAAGATTATATATATACATATATATGTGTGTGTGTGTTTTCAATATTCTTGATCTTTTATTTGATAGTTTTAGATTACTATATAATTTATGCAATACATTGAAAATACTGTAAAGTATTCGTTAGTGGTTTAATGCGTTGCAAATACATCTACGGACTCCAAACTGTAAACTCGATCTGGCTGCCGGGCGGAGGTTTGTCTAACTCGAGAGTTGAGACGCCGGAATCCGGAAGCCGATGATCTAGTCAGGCGGAAGCGTCTCATGCTTTTGCCTCGCATGTGTTCTTGAACTAAGACCATACAAGGGAGACTGCGATTGCAACCTAGACAAGTCGGCTGCCACTTGTTTTGAATTATGGTTTTATTCGTGTGAACTGCGAGTGTTTTTTGTCTATCTATTTAATGATCAAATCGAGTAGGTCTATAAAATTCGGACATAAAAAGATATAAAAAAAGAGACACAAATTTTTTTGACAACTACTGCTTCTACTTTTATCTAAAGGAAAGAGACTCTAGAAGAAAAAATATTCTTGTTAAGTCAATACGAAACCTAAAAAGAAAGGAAATAAAGTAGGTGAGTAACTCTGACCAACCGACCATGAACGCTTGTTCAAAAAATTTTATTCTTAAAATTCTTCTATACGTTAGATTACTACGTTATTAGAGTTTCAAACTCGAAACTTTAATTAAATTAAAACAATCTAATATTCACTTTTAAATCTCATATTAGTTTTAATTCAATTAAAACTTTAATTTCCCACACTGAAATTTAAATTAAACACTTTTAAATTTTAAATGTTAAACTTTAAACATTAACCTTCTAGTGCTTTTATGTATGCTCCCACACTGAAATCTAAATTAAACACTTTAAACTTTAAACATTAAACTTTAAACATTAACCTTAAAATCTAATCATAAACTCAAAATTTTAGTATTAACACATATATAAAGACACAAAAAAGACAAATAATTTGTATTTCGTTTATTTACGTCACGTAAAAGACTTAGATGTACGTAATCTTCTTTTGTTTTCATCTTAAAATCCTATCTTACTTTGGTCAAAAGTTTTGAAGGATGAAAATTCTCTGCCCCTTTTTGGCGTCTCTACTTATGTCCACATACTCAAAATTAGGTTTAGAGTTTTAGGTTTAAGATTAATGTTTTATGGTTAGAGTTTAGAGAATTTAGGGTATGATGTATTTTTTAGGGTGTAGGGTTTAAAATTTGGAATTTAAAGATTAGGACTTGAAATTTAATTTTTAGTGTTGGAGCATATATAGAGGCACCAAAAAGGGGTAAAAGATTTTTATCCAGTTTTGGAAGTGTAGTAATTAGGATTCTTAATTAGTATTGTATTTTTCCTTAGAGGTTGTTAAGCCGTTTTTTTCTATTTGATATATGTTTTTTTAATAGTAAATTGTCCAATATCATTTTTTTAAATGAGTACGTTGTTATGAATATTTATCTATATGGATCTCTATTATGATAAGAATTTTATCATCGAGATTTGATTTACTTTATCATCAGGAATATTATCTACATTAATTAGAGTTGAATGTATTGTGTATTTTTTATGCCTATATACATATAGATAATTTACCTAATGCATTGTATACACAGTTCTATATTTGAGAATAAGACAAATCTCTCTCTTTCTCTCATTTCTTTGTTCTTCTTGTTCTTCATTCGTATTCGTATTCTTGTTCTTCTTTATTTTATTCACAACATGTTATCAACACGAGCTTCTAATCAACTGAGATCTTCGTCGTTCGAATCTAAAAAAATTATTGGAAAGAATTGAATTCCAAGGTGAACCAAAGATAAGTTTTTTTTTCTTCCTCAATTTTTTTTTTGTTACTGATTACCTTTCTCTTTATATTTTAACTTGGTTTTTAATTTCTTTTGAAAAACCAAAGAGGAGCGTGTTCGATTGTATTTAAGCATTGGGTAAAGATGAATTTGTGGTTTCTTACAAATCAAATGACGAATTAACAGAGATGGGTATACCATGATTGGTTGTATTTTAATTTCAGTATCAATCGATTATTTTTTTATTTTGTTAGTGCTTTTCATTGTTTCAATAAAAAATAGTTTCTTATGTTGTGTTTTGCATATGAGTAAACTTTAAGAGAAAATGGTAAATTTTTGTCAAGTTCTTCATATTTTTTTGGTTTATTTACTTTAGTCCCTACATACTTGTTGTGATTTATTTATCAATGTTTAGTTTATTTTATCCTATTGATGACATTTGATATTTTTAACCGTTTTTGAGTTTTACATGATATGTTTGAATGGCGTGATAAGAGACATGACAGAAAGAGAATATGAGAAGTCGTTTTGGCCGTTTGCTATGTCTCCATTGTCCTTAAGAAGAAAATCAACATCGGTAAATTCTAATTTTATTTTTATTCTTTAAATTATTATTTTAAAGTCTGATATATCATGGTGATTTTGAATCTACAAGAAGATTGTTATAAAATCTATATTTGCACGAAAGCAATATTTCTTCTACGTTGAAAAAAAATCAACTATATACTTCTCACAAATTCATGTTACAAAAATTCATCTTGACAAGAATTTTTGTGGGAGGCATTTCCTGAAGTGAATGCAAAGCATGATGTTTATTCCATGCAATTATCAATGATGGACATTCTCTGAAGTGAATGCAAGCAAGATGTTTATTCCATGCGATTATTTGATCTGTTTCATTCCCTGAAGTGAATGCAAACATGGTGTATCTATTGAGTGGATCGAAAGATCGATATGAACCAAGAGGAGGTGAATTGGAAATTTAAAGGTTTTGTGGTGGAAATTGCAAATTAAAAATAATGACAAGGGATTTTAGAGTGGTTCAAGTTCCAAATGAACTCTACATCCACTACCTTAGCTTCACTAAGGATTTGCAACAATTCCACTAATTGCTCTTCCCCTTTTCTAGGCTAAGGAGGCAACCCTTACAATTTCGGTTGAATTTTCTACCTAAAATTCAACCCAATCCTCACAACAAGAGAACAAAGAAATTTGTTGGCTAATAGAGTATCTCTCAATACAAATGATAGCCCAATTACAAGCACTCAACCCAATTGAACAAGATAAGAATGAAAATTACAATTGAGGTTTTTAGACAAATAGGAATTTTTGCACAATTGCTTGGATTTGATGAATAGATGTTTTCTTAAAGATCACGTTGTTGTTGTAGCTTTTGGATGTGTCTTGTATACCTCCTCATTGATTTCTAGCCGTTTGGGTGGTTGGAAACATAAATGGAGCCGTTGGAACCCTCTCTTACCACCATAAATGCACTTCTGCAGCTACCTGTATCGGTACGCGAGAAGGTGTATCGATACCTGTCTCAGAAAAGAAAGAGTCGTTGTGTGCAATAAATAAGGGGTATCGATACGCGCGTAAGCGTATCGGTACGGGGTATCGAAACGGTAAAGGCAGTATCGATACCTTTTTCTCAACTAAACTCACTGTCGATATCCGTATCGGTACGAGGGTTAGGCGTATCGATACGGGTCAACGACCTTTTAAAGTTTGGTTACCAACCAACTAACACGTCCAACGGTCATATTTTTTAAACTGACTTATATTTAAAAATTATAAAGTCCGTATCGATACGAGGGTTTGCCGTATCGGTACGCTATTCAAACTCTTTGAATTTTAACACATGGGTGTATCGATACGAGGGTTTGCCGTATCGATACGTGTTCCGACAGTAGCCAAGTTTTGCAAAAAGGTATTTGTAACACCCGTGTTTTGGGCCTAGGAGTTAACCGGGTTTATAGTTCGAGTTAATAAAAATTTAATTAAAACAATTCAACCTAAAATGTGGTGTAATTGAGCTTTAGTAAAAGAGGAAGGACTTATGTTTTAATTTGACCCTAAAGTCTTAAAAAGCAAGACAACTTTAAAACAAAAGTTGTCATCTTCCTCCCAAAAACCTTTCCAACGTTAAAATTGAGTAAACCCCATTTTCAAAAACCTCTCAAGCTAGTTACTATTCCATTTAACATCTTCTTCAATCCAAGGTGTTTTTCAAAGGTAATTATGTTTTCTAACTCTCCTCTTTATTCCCTATCAACCCATGGTCTTAGATTTCAAAGTTATGGAGTTTTGAAAATTAGGGTTTATATCAAAGTTTGGGTTTTTAAGGGGGTTTTCCAATTGGTTTTGATAAATTGTGTTGGGGCTTTGTTTACTCATGTTAAAATACACATTATATGTTAATTTGGTTGAATTTTGGTAAAAATCCGAAGTGAGCTCTTATACCCATTTTTGAGTTGTCAAAAACACAATTTTTGGTGGGTTTTAGGTGGAAAACAAAGGGCTGATGGTTTAGGTATGATAGGAGGGTGATTTGGGACATTTTGGAGGTCATTTGGGTGTTTAGAAATGGGTGTTTCAGCCAAGGGTTGTTGGAGTACGAATTTGAGATATTTGGAGATTTATTTTGGTTGGAAATTTTGGATGGAGTTGGTTTGAATTCAAAGGTTATGTGATTATTGAATATTAGCATTGATTTTGGTTATCGGTTATGTTTTTGGTTGGCTAGAAGCAAGAGGGATCGTCGGAGAAGCTTTGGGACCGAATCCGGGTTCGTAGGAGGATTGTTTCGATTTGCTAAGGAAGGGCAGTGAGTGGTTTCAACTTGTTTTAAAGTTTGGTTCGAGTATGTGTAGTGTGTGTGTGTGAAGTGTGCTTGGTAGGCCACTTATAGCTAATTCAAGTTGTTAATTTAACCATTGATACCCATAAATGCTTTTATGCTTGCTTAACTATGCTCTTGTGATTGTGGATATTTGGTGCATGTATATCATGATATGTATATATGTGATGAGCATGAGTTGTGGTTGATGATATGTGATGTGATAATGATAATTGGCATTAAAATAATTACCGGTTGTAAATGATCGATCATTAGGATTAGTGTGCACACAAATTGAGTCAAAACGTACGTGGCCTTGATGGCGTTAAGTCATCAAGGAGGAGTACGGTGATGTAATATTCCACCGGAAGCTTTTTATATATTTCTACGTGATGATGAGTGGAATCCCATCCGTAAGGCATGTGGCGATGAGTGGAATCCCGCACATGCAAGGTCCGGTGATGAGTGTAATCCCACCGAGGTAAAGTGTTGTTGAGGTTTAAATCCGCACAATCGGGATAATTAATAGTGGCCAATTAAACTTGTTCATGTATTGTGATATATGATTGTGGTATATGGTGTTGTTACATGGTGTTGATATTGATGATTGAGCTCGATAGGATTGAGAGACCATATTATGCCACTTGAAAGACTAGCTAGGTCTACTTGATTATATGCCTATGCTTGATGTATGTGAGATTAGGATTTACATGCTTGAACCCTGCATTGTTGATGTTTTTCGTTTTAGAGCACCCTCACTAAGCTATTAGCTTACGCTCTCAATGTTTAACAATGCAGATCATTAGTGTGGTGTTAGCTCGAGGCAAGGCAAGAAGGGCTTTCCAAGTGTGTAACTCAAGTACGGTTATCAATTTTGTATTAGCTAGCAATGTGGCAAGGGTTTTTGTATGAGCTTTGTATGACTCATTGAATGTGGATGTTTGAGTTTGATTATGGATTGTAAGCATGTAATACTTTGATGAATGTTGGTGTGTGTGATGGCATGCTTAAGAATGTCTAGGTTGCCTTGTGTATGAGTGCAAACCTCTAGTGATTTACTTGTGCCTTTTAAGACCCTTTTGAGCCTTTATGTATGTCAATATTGCCTAAATTGCTCTTTAATTGGAATGCTATGTATGAATACTTTGATCCATGTATGAATGCTTCCTTTGGCTTAAGTATGTTTGCTGACATGTTTGTATATGCTTAGGTGAGTTGAGAAATGCATTTAGAGTCGTGTTGGGGTCGTTTAAGTTGGAATTTGTGGAATTGCAGTGCAAGGCGTATCGATACGCCTCAGGGCCGTATCGATACGGTCTTGCCCACAGGCCACAAATTTAGCCTGGCGTATCGATACCCTAAGGGTATCGATATCCTCCAAAGTTACTGGAATCTGGAGTTTTGGGTGAGAGTAGAGCGTACCGATACGGGGTTCGTGAGTATCGATACGGGTCTACTCTGTTGACCAAGAAGGGTTGACCGAGAAGGGCGTATCGATACGCTCAAGGGTTGTATCGATACGGTCTTCCCGGAGTTGACTCCTTGGGTTGACCTGGTCAGGGCGTATTGATACCCCTAGCTAGGGTACCGATACAGGCTGCCCTGTAAGCTTAAAAATGGACTGTTATGCATGGTCGTGGTTCGAATGTGTTTTCCTTTGAATGTTTTCCGCTGTTGTGAAACACATAGGACTTAATGTTCATCTAGGCAAGATTAAAATGAAAGAAAAAAAATAGGGTTGCTAACCGAGGGGGAACCTTAACGGGTTTCGCTTCGGTTTTCCCCGTGTGGCCCACTCAGACCGGTCATCTGGCCAGACCGGGACGAGGGGGTTACAGTAACGATACGCTTGGGAGTGTATCGATACACTTGAACGTTTTTCAATAGTTTGGCCTTGAAACACTTAGAAAATATTTTGAGTTTGAGTTTTACAAATCAGTTTTAAAGTGTTGGTGTTTTAAAACTTATTAAGGGACTTATAAAAACAATTTTAAGTTTTTCAAATTGATCCTTAAAGATCTAATTATATCAAAATCAAACATAGGTTTTACAGTATCACTATTCAATTAGTGACATAACTTCGATATAATCCAAGTATATTGGTTGGACGTCCCGTTCAGTGAGGCTACTGGTCTCAAAGAAAGTTTTTAAAGGACCTTGTGAACTAGTTTAACAATACCAAACATAGGTTTTACAGTATCACTATTCAATTAGTGACATAACTTCGATATAATCCAAGTATATTGGTTGGATGTCTCGTTCAGTGAGGCTACTGGTCTCAAAGAAAGTTTTTAAAGGACCTTGCGAACTAGTTTAACAATACCACGTACGAGGATTAAATCTTTGTTATCTGTGATAAGGATATGTTAATAAAAACATATTCCACTTCTCACGATAAATAATGTTGTTCTCAGACACAATATCATGAAAAAATTTTAAAGGCCTGCTGGCTCTATTCCATTCCCTGAAGTGAATGTGAGATTATATTATAGAAAGAATAAAAGTCACATTAGAAGTTGTGGTCGTGGTCGAGGCTATGAATATAGATATGAAAAATATGATCATTTTAAGAATACTTCTACCCATTAGTAGTGAGGTTATAAGGATGACATGAGTGATAAAGATCATTCTAAGAAAGTGAAATCCTTTTTATTATCAATATGACGTTATAAACCATTGGTCTCGTACTTATTGTACAATGGAAAAATCAACAATCATTTAATGATAAAGGAAAGGAAATAGAAGCAAATTTTGTTTGCGAAAATTGTGAAGATGATATTGGTCAAACTCATTTGAACGTTGTTGATTTCCTTATAACCCTCAAAGGGAATAAATCATATTCTAATTATTCTCATAACCTTTAAGAGAATTATTTATCTTTTATTTATTTTACTTTATATTTATTTAGTTTACACGATCTATTGTGACGATTTATGCTTAGCTGAAGTATAAGATATATTTTCCCATTTAAATGCAAGGGAAAATGCGAGTACTATATCTCAAAGTATTAAAAATATTGATGCTCCAGAAGAGCAATAAGTTCTTCAGAGAAAATACATTATGAAAAGTGCATAATTAGAAATATAGTAAAAAGTATTGTTGATGGTAATAATATCGTCACCACTAAAAGTGAAAATTTTAAGAAAGCAATATGAGTTCGTAAAATATTCCTTTAAGAATTATAGATAACATATGTTATCAATTGACATATAAAATAAGTCAATGTGGATATAAGTCAATATGAGTTCGTAAAATATTCCTTCACTACAACCCACAAAATGGGTAAATAAAAAAGATTGAGAATATATATTGAGTACGAGTCTCTTTTTATCTTTAAATTCTTAAATATTAATTAAAAAATCATTTATGACATGAATTTTTCTCAACATCATGGGGAGATAATAATCAGCTGGATAAAAAAAATTGTCGTTATCTAGATCCTCGTATATGAACCAGAAGTTCATAAGATAATCTATGTTATTATATGTCAACTGTCAGACATATTTAACTTGTACCATATTTGTGAGAGAAAAAAGTCAACAACAATATTTATGCAAACTTTCCTTTAACAAGACTCAAAATTTGAATTATAATGTTATAATGAAACAAATTGTGATGTAACTTGTAAGTTGTAAGAGTCGTGTCATAATGAGACCATACATTATCTGATGGAGTTGTATCATGCAATACCCATTTTAAATTTGGTCGTTAAATCAAATGTAAATGATTATAAAAAGGTTTAATTACAAAGTAAGTGTCTAAATTATATCTTTTTTTTACAATATGTATCTAAACTATTTTTTGGCTGAAATAAATCTCTAAAGTTTCATTTTTGGCTTGTTTTAAAGTCAATTAAGGCACATACTTAGACACCTATTTTAACTAAAATTGAAACTTTAGGCTACGATTTCAGCTAAAAATAAAATTTTATACACCTATTTCAGTCAAAAAATACTTTAATTATGTATTAAAAAAAAGACAGTTTGACACTTATTTTGTAGTTTAGCCTTATAAAAAAATACACCATGTATTAGTATTTGCAATTGACAAGGCTACCCTCCATAGTTTCCCTCTTCCAATTTTCCGCCGTTTTCAAAGCTCAGTCTTTTCATTTCCAATAATGGAGAAACTGAAGCAAGCAGTGACAGAGATCGCCTACGGCCAAAACCAAACTAAGTTCTCCAATCTTCATCGCTCAATTATTCCTTTCCTCTCATTCGCTTCGTCTCTCTACGGCGCCGTTCTCTGTATTCGTCATTCTCTTTACCGCTCCGGCTTCTTCTCTAAGTACAGGTCCGATAATATACTGAAGCTTAGTTTGAAGAATACTAAAAAAAGTTCAACTTTTGTTTATTTTGTTTAATTTATTTAGTGGGTTTTTATTTTTGAAGGTTGCCGGTGCCGGTAATCAGTGTTGGAAATTTGACGTGGGGAGGAAATGGAAAGACTCCAATGGTTGAGTTCATAGCTACGCGCGTAGCTGATTATGGAATTTCATCTCTCATTTTGACAAGGGTATTCTTTCTTATCGGTACTACTTTAATTATTGCATTTGATTTTTCATATGGTAGCTGTAAATTTATACTTGTGTTTTGATTTGGAAGATCGGCCATTGGATTTAAGTAAGTTTGATTGGATTGTAATTGTTTTGTTGTTTTGAATTTCAATGTTTAGTGGCAAATTATATAGCTAAATTATGCATCTCGGTTACTGTCACTTTCAATAGAGCTAAATATTGGTTCACTTTAAGGGTTATGCTGGTGGAGATGAAGCTAAAATGCTAAAAAGACATCTACTTGGGGGACCGGTAAAGGTCGGTGTGGGAGCAAATCGGGCAGCCACGGCCAATTTGGCATTTGAAAAATATGGATATGTAGATTGTCGTGGTGGTAAATTCTTTGAGAGAACCTATCTTGACCCGAAAATGGGAAGTCGTATCAATTCACAGAAAATTGGTGCTGTGATTCTGGATGATGGAATGCAGGTGTGACAGTTTCTTCCGTGTTCCTCGCATTGTTCTGTTGCATGTCTTATTGCATATTCGAATGAGTCGATTAGTTCTGTATTATATGGCCAAATAAGTTCTCTTTATATACATTTAGATGCTAGCAGTTCATGTTCCACGGAATTGGTATTATGGTGTATTTAGTTTCTGCTTTTTTCCTTTATCAGGGAAGTTTTGAAGGGATAAAAAAACATTTTGTGCATTTAGGGTTTATGCTGATAAGTTATTAATCATCTATATGGATGGAAAGCAGCATTGGAGCTTATGCCGTGACCTGGAGATTGTAATGATTAACGGATTAATGCCATGGGGAAACTGCAAACTACTTCCTCTTGGACCCTTGAGAGAACCTTTAACGGCAATCAGACGAGCCGATATTGCTGTAGTCCATCATGCTGACCTGGTATGAAGAATTGAGCTTGAACTTTGTACTTTCCTAAAGATACTTTTAATTCTTCAACAAAAGTTGTGTATATTTTGCTTGTAATTTTGTAGCCGAACCATGTGAAGAACTTGTCTAAAAAGCTCATGCTTCAAAATCGTGGCAGGTATCAGAACAAAAGGTCAAAGATATCGAGTTAGTGGTTCAAGAAATCAAGGAGTCGCTTCCTATTTTTTGTACCAGAATGGCTCCCTCGTATTTCTTTGAACCGAGAAATATAAGCACAAAGATGCGTTTGGAAGCGTTGCATGATGCAGTCGTATTATGTGTTTCTGCAATTGGTTCTCCTGATGCTTTTGTGCAGACAGTGGAAAAGGTTTTATACTATTTATTTTATGTTATTTCTTTTCCGGTTTAATTGACATGTCATGCATAATGGACCATTATTTCTCTAAACTTGCTGCAGATTGGACCATTATTTGTTGATCGAATCGATTTCAGTGACCATCACTCATTTGAAATTGAGGTAAATTGCTCCTCCCTTATATCCCAGATTTATTTTCCGAGCAATCATGTTCTTATTTCCTCGACATCCTAGGATATTCATATGATAAGAAAGCGGCTCAGACAACTTGAGGACAAGTCTGGTTATAAGCCAATTGTTATAGTTACAGAAAAGGTGAGTAACCAAGAAAGCTGGTTTCGGTACACGCAGAAGATTTCCCTTAAAACGAATCCTTTAATCATGTTGAACTTGATTTTACCAGGACTATGATCGAGACCCCGAGATTCTAAAATATTTGCATCCTTTTCAAGTTCTCGTACTCTGTTCCGAAATGCAGATTATACCTCACAAGGGGTACAACGAGGATAGCTTCAAGTCGTTATTGAAGGAGCTACTCCAAGTATAAATGCGTATCAGGTGCGGATTACATTTCTGCTTTTAGACACCAGAGTAATTGCTCATGCTATGCAGTGACCAAAGTTGCTTGAATGAACATTGAACCGGCAAACCAAATTGAATTATTATTCGTTCTCAAAGTTCAAGTAAGATTAATTTGGACTGTTTTTGGGCCTTCTATCCTAGACATAGTCCACCTGTAATTGCCCTAGATTTGCTATATAAGCCCTCTTTGGTAAAAAGAGGTTGAGTAAAAATTAGAGATTTAAGGCATAATTAAAGGTTTGACCAATCAAATCAGCTAATATTGTTATTTGTTAAACAGCGGATTGGGGTGAAACCGTTAATTTTGAAAAAGCTCATAATAGGAGCTTTTTGAGATTAGAAGTTTGATATTAGAGTTGTAAAGACTCTTTTGCTTTTACAAGTTACCAAAAACCTCAAAATAACCTAAATTAAATATTTTCTTACCCTATTTATAAGTTAATTCTATTTATTTTTTCTTTTTATTATCACATATTTATATTTGTATTTAAATTTATTAATTAATTAAATTATATTAAAATAATTATATAAATAATAAATTAATATATAAATCATTTGAATATGTTTAGAAAAGTTATATTAAAAATAATTTTATAGATCTAATTAATAATAATTAGATACAAAATATTGATAACTAATAAATTATTTAAACAAGTATTGAATATAATCACGTCCTTATATGTCATTTTGTTTATTTAAATAATCTAACAACTATCAACTATTAGTTAATTTTACTAAACACTTTTATACAATAAGTTAATACAATCCGCTAGTCAAATCAGCTAATGCAATCAACTATCAGCTATCAGTTAATGTAATCTGTTATCAGTTAATTGTCAAACAGGGCCATAGTCTAAGATCTTGATTTTGTATCTAATTTGGATTTAGTCTCAGACCCCCTGCCCATAAATTGAGGATGTAGAGCGTTTAAGTATGTTTGATTTTATGTCCTCCTTTATATTATATGGGTGATAATATCATTTATATTGTATGAGTGACAATATCAATCGAATTATACTCGATAGGTTGAGACAAAGCATGGAATGAAGTGATGAAGAGTGGTTGAGTGGTGACCCATTTGGCCTCATTATATTTGCAAAGAGCTCCACGCCTCTCTTATCCTTTTTTCTTAAAGGATTATTATGGGGGGAAGTGGTACTGTTGAAACCACTCATTTATTGATGGTGCATTCCAACACCATAAAACCATGGTCCCACCAATTTGTTCATGGAGCTGCTTCAAAATGTCTTCACCAGCTAGCCTTCTAACCACCCACCCACCTAGGTTGAGCATTCGAGTAAAAAAATTTCGAGCTAGTTGAGTTGACGAGTCCTATTTTATAATTTAAACTTTATTTGAAATTCTTTCGAGTCGAGTTTATGAAATTCAAGTTGAGTTGTTCGAGTTTCTGTTCAAATTTAATTGTAAATATTTATAGTGTTATGGTACTTAATTCGTTGCAATTTAAACTACTTTCTATAACTATATACAATATATATATATATATATTTACATTTTTTTTGTATGTGATATATAAACATATATCATGCGGAATTGAGGTTCTCAACTCATATAATTGAAAGTTCAAATTTTATTTAAATTTTTTTAGTTGAATTTATAAAATTACGAGTCGATTTTCTTTGTGTTGGGTCAAATGGCTAATAGTGGGTTGTGCCAGCTTTCTCAAAATCTCGTCATTCATTTTGCCCCTAAAAGCACAATGGCTTTCTACAATCATACCCCTTGTTTGGTCAAAATTATTGCTCCTTTACCTATCCATGTTCTTGGTTTTGCTGGTTCGTTATCATGGTCAGAATTAGGGAGAATATATTTAAATTCAAAATGTTGCTAGAATCAACCATTAGGAAGAATATGAAATACCATTACATCAAAAAGTTTGGCAAGTGCTAGGGCCACTCCAAATCAAAGTGTTTTATGGCTCAGTATAACTATTAATTAATATTTAATTCATTGACTATATATAATTTTATGTACTGTTAGAGTTTTTAAAGTGAATTGGACCGAATATAATTTAAATTTTAAACTCTATAACAAGTGATATCGTCGAACTATCATTTTTTATATAACAACTTTTTTAATAAAAAATGACATGTTTCGGAGTTCATTATTGGTATTGATATGTTCGGTAAGGATCTTGATAAGTTGGTATCTTAATTAAATTTCAATCTATGCATAATCTCTCTTTCTTTAAGCTATTTGGAAAGGGAAAATTATTCCTAATTTTGAATTTAAGAGTTGTTGATAGAATTTTGAGTTTAGAGTTAAATTTAAGGTTTATAGGTTAAAACTTAAAATCCTAACCATATTACCTTAAACCTAACACTAAATTTTAACCCTAAATCATAAATTAAAACCATAAACCCTATAACTAAAATATTTATAGAAATAAAAAATTTCACCGCATGTATATGAGATAATATTTTTTTTTTCAAATCGCATAAAATGGAATAGATTGGAAAGTATTTACACTTGGACGGTGGGATTGGAATTGCTTATTATGCGTTGCCGGCTTTAATATATAAAAAATAATACTCATAATAATTAAAGATGAAAAAGGGAGAGAAAAAAAAAAAACTGATGCCATTCTTCAATTTCCAGGAAAATGGGATCCGCAAGCTTGGTGTCTGTCTTTACTACTCGGTTTGTCTGAATTAATTTGGTGGGTTCCACGACAATTCATATACATTATTCAACCCATATTTTATCAAATCCAATATGCACTTACCGTGTTTTATTTTTTATAGTCAAATATTTGATCTATTTTTTATATAATATACATGTTCGTCTTATAATTTATATTTGAAATGTAAGAGTACAATGTACCTTATTAAATATTTGATCGATTGATTTATATTAAATATTATTAAAATTTCTTATAGGAATAATTTTTTAATTTAAATTCATTTATTTATAATCTTAAAATCTAAATTTCTAATAAATTATCAAATACATTTATTTATATTAAATATGATTTAATGTTTTATATCTTTAAACAATTGATAGTTAATTACATTTTTTATTCATAATAAATTATCAAATACATTTTTTAGCCTAAAAAGAATAAAAGAAAAAATCTGAATATTAAAAATTATTAGACAACTTCTTAAAAATATTCATTGGTGGTCATAATTTAGAAAACTAAAATGAAATAAAAACTCGATAGGTACAAATTTTGAAATCCAATAACCGACATCATAACACTTGTCCACTTTCAAGGATGGAGGTAGTGATTGCACTCTTGGAAATGTAATTTTTTTTTTATAGAATCTAAGTATTTTTATTTTTCATTAATGATTTAATTTTGTTTTATTCTTTGAAATTTTAATATAAATTTTAAAAGTGCACATTTTCCAACAAAAAATATTGCATCCGTTCGATTTTAATCATAGATAATCACACGTATATTTACATACTAAATTATTTAAATCTAATCATCTGAACGCCACTCATTCTCACTATTGAATTCAAGTATATATAAAAGAAACTTTATTATTTAATAATATCAAATAGAAATAAAAATATTAAGACATTTTCATGCAAGGGCAGAGCCACGTTATATAATAGGGTGTCTTATGACACTCAAATTTTTTTAAAAAATTTTCTCCTATATAATTTTTATATATACAAAATATATATAAAGATAATCATTTATAAATAAAACGATGCTATTTTATAAATAATTAACATTTCTTAAATACTATAAAAAAATAACACTCTTTAATAAATTTCTGGCTCCGCCCGTATTCCCATGTTATCATTCATATATGGCGTTGGACTATCTTTATTTCTCAACCCAACACTTTCTATATATATAAGAAAAAGCAAATCAACACTTGCATCTTCCACTCCCCACTTCTAAACCAAAACTTTTTCCTTTAAAACAAACAAGATTTCCCTACTGAAAACTAATGGATGATATGGCGAACACCTTCTTTTTATCCTTCTTCCTCTCTGTATTTAGCTTGAGCGTGGCGTTTTCGAGAGCTCAAATGGTGCCGGCGGCGTTCGTTTTCGGGGATTCCTTGGTCGACGTCGGCAACAACAACTACCTTCCGGCTTCCATTGCGTTAGCAGATTTTCCTCACAACGGAGTCGATTTTCCCACCAAGAAACCGACCGGGAGGTTTTGTAACGGCAAGAACGCCGCAGATTTTATCGGTAAGTAATCATCAGAACTGAGAAACACTATTTATTCCTCATTTACTTGTAAACTTTATTCATTTATTTTTAAATTATATATTTAAAAGAGTTTATCCATACGTTTACTCACATATTGATTTGATGTGTGTACCAACTCGTTCTATTTTTTTTAAATAATAATAATAATCATTTAATATATTTGATTTTGATATATGATATGTTTAATTTAAACAATTAACAAAATACAATATTATTAATAATAATATTTTTAATTTTGATTTTAAGTTATGTATTTAAAGAGTTTGTACAACATATTTATTTGCAAATTCATTTAGAACGCATGCACAAGTTGATTGCAACTTTATTTTGGTTTTTTAAATGTGTTTTGAAGAGTTATTATTTGGATTCTTCCATGAGTAGGGTTGCCAAAAAAAATTGTATCCGACAAGTTTTGATTCGATTTGAACTAATAGAGTTGAGATTATTTATAAAAAAATAGGGTCAAATCGAGTCGGGTAGAATTTTAAACTCGATTGGGTCATGTTGGTTTCGAGTTTATGGAGAATAATGTCTCAAAATTATTATGGAAATATCAATATATATATATATATGATTAGTTAGATTTTGATAAGAAAAATATGTAAACGATTGATTGGTTAGATTTTTCGTGTTAAATTTTAATTTGATTTAATTTTACTGAGTTGAATAAATTCCTAGCTAGCTTAATTATTCTAATTATTTTTCTATTTTAAAAATTATAAAAAGTTATATTAAATTAGATCGAATCAAGGTCAAATTTTCATTTAAATTTTTGGATAGAGGATTTTTTTTTATGAAGGATAGAGTAAAGTTATGTAGCTAGCTTAATTATTCTAATTATTTTTCTATTTTGAATATATATTGGAATTTATAATTTTTCAACTTAAAAACTATTTGTGTAGCTGGCTACTTAAATTTTCCATCTTGAAAACAACCTACCTTCATTTAATACACATGAAATGACAACTAATGAAAACAACAACATTCTGACACAGATTTACTTCACTTTTGACTGCTACAACTACTGGATTATTTTTGTATTCACATTGTTCTCCATATATATACATATATACAAATATATATATATATATGTATATATGAATGCTAACATTGGATTTCATATGTAACATTACTTGAACAGCTGAAAAATTAGGGTTACCAAGTTCACCACCCTATCTTTCATTGTTAAAGAAGAAAGATGCAGTATCGTATATAAACGGTGTTAGTTTCGCCTCCGGCGGTGCCGGAATCTTCAACGGCTCAGATCAAACTTTAGTAAGTCATGAAAATCTAATAAATGTCATAACTTAAGCATGACTGTATGAACTAGTTGCTTTCCAAACCTAGCAATTAGGGTTTATTGTTTCATGTGCTTTTCCAAATTTCTATTCAGGGTCAATCCATACCATTATCAGAACAAGTGGACAACTACATTGCAGTGCAGAGAATTTTGGTGCAGAAAATGGGATCATCTGCCACAGAAAAGCACCTTTCAAAGTCTCTTTTCGTCGTCGTTATCGGTAGCAACGACATCTACGATTACTTCGGATCGTCCGATCTTCGAAAGAAGAACACCCCACAACAATTTGTGGACTTGATGGCCAACACCCTAAAAGGACTACTCAAGGTAAGCTAGCTAATTAAGTGATTTGCATTTTCTAAAACCATATAGTAGCAAAAGGTGAAACCGTGAAAGTACTTGATCCTAAAAAATCCACCATTTTCTTGAACAGAAACTATACGAATCCGGTGCTCGTAAATTCGTTCTCACCGGCATCGGAGCGATAGGGTGTGTTCCAGCAGAAAGGGTTAAAAACGAAACCCATGAATGCAGTGAAGAAATCAATTTTTGGTCTGTCAAATACAATGAAGGGCTGAAGGCAATGTTGAGGGGATTAAAATCAGAACTTCATGGCATGAACTACTCTTACTTTGATACTTACGGTATCATGCAAAATGCGATCCAAAACCCATCTTCTTACGGTACGCATACATGCATACGTACATACATACATATATATGTACGTACGTATGTACATACATGCATACATGCATACATTCGTAGCTAAGATGTGAGATTTTTGAGCTTGTGATTGCAGGGTTCAAGGAGATACAAAGTGCATGTTGTGGACTTGGGGATTTGAGAGCTACAGTGCCGTGTGTGCCGGTTTCGAAGTATTGCTCCAACCGGAGCGATCATATTTTCTGGGATTTGTACCATCCGACGGAGGCGACGGCTAGGGTTTTCGTGGATACTCTTTTTGATGGCCCTTCACAATACTGTGTCCCAATGAATGTCAGGCAGTTAGTTTCTGCTTGAAACTTATAGTAATGATCCATAGCTTTTACAGAGTTACATTACCTGGAGATTCAGATACCTGTTTGAAATGATAATTTTAGACAGATGTGATTATAAATTTATACAAATATAATTATGAGTATATGAATATTTTATAATCAATATTGTAGAATGTACAATAGGGATGGAGAAAAAAATAGAATCGAAATTGTATTAGAAATTTGTATGAGAATCAAAATGTAATTTTATCATTTTTTAGTTTATAGTTTACAATTTCATGAGGATTAAATCATTTTTATCATTTTCGAAGAGACGAAATGCAATTATTGGTAAAATTAATCTTATAAAATAAGGGGAAAAACATATATTAACGGATACAAAAATATTTTTAAAATTAGTGACAAAATCCTCACGATACTAATAAATTGTTTATAGCTATAATCTATATAAGAGTACGAGTTTAGAGAAATTTTTGACTCGGCAAAAGTACATTTTTTTGTTTAATTGTATGGGTCTCACATAATGTTTACATCATTATACTTATTGTAATATTCAACGTTGTTAAATAATTTTAACGAATAAATCGAAATCAACACTTTTTACATAACATATTTTTATATATATTATCATCAAATCATGTTTAATTGATAATTTTAATATTTTTCTTAAAAAAAAATTGAAACATTTTATTTATAAATTCAAAGAAAAAATAACAATTTTATATAAAATTATAATAAAAAGTATTTAAATTACCAATTAAACATTATTTATTGATGATATGTGAACAATATGTTAAATAAGAGTGTAAATTTTTGTTTTTTCCATTAGAATTATTTATTTGTGTCAATATAAACGACTTAATTTATAAACAATAATATTTTAGTAATGTATTTTGATTAAATTAATAGTTTATGATGTAAATGAAAATGAATGTTAAATTTGGTGATCTAAAATGTAACTGAACATCTAAAATTTTAACATAAAACTAATATATCCAATTTTTTAACATACAATTTATGTGATGTATATACTATTCAGACTCTTTCCATCTATAAATTAGAATATATTAAGCGTTTAAGAATATTTAATTTCATGTTCTCCTACATATAATACCAACAATATATGGAATGAGCTAAACTTAATCGGTAATTTTTTTTAAATGTCTATATAATCGTAACAGGAAATCTAAAGATTCGGTTTCCTTTATCCCTTAAGAATATATAAAATGTTGAACAAATTATGACACAGAATACATTAGTTATATATGAATTTATGATGAATGTGTCTCGTGCGTCCCTTGTTTGAGTACAAAGCTGAAAAAAGATTGTATTATAATAAATAAGTTAATCTACAAAATAAGTACTCAAATTATCAAGAAGTATAATCAAGGGTTCAGATTGTGAACATTTGGTTGTTTAGGGTTTCGGAAGAAATGAAAAAACGAAAGAAAAAATTGAGAATTTTATTAACAATGAACAATTAAAGTCAACATAAAAGGTTTGACCCAAGGTCATTATTTATACACTTAAAAAAAGAAAGAAACGGTTAAAGAAAATAAAACTAACAGTAAAACAAGTCTTTAACTAACTCTTTATACAAAAATCTTAATATCTCCCTCAAGGTGGAGCATACACATTATGTATGCCCAGCTTGAAATGAAGTGACTAAAATCAAAAGAAAGCAAGGCTTTAGTGAAGCAATCAACTAACTGGTTCTTGGAAGAAACATGAAACAACTTTATAGTTCCTTGTATCTTCTCTCTAATTAGGTGGCAGTCAATTTCGATATGTTTCGTATGTTCATGTTGAACATGGTTCTCAGCAATCTGTATAGCAGACTGATTATCACAATACAAATGAGATGTTTGCAATTTAACCTGCAAATCAGAAAGAAGAAAATTAAGCCATTGCAACTCACAAGTAACAACAGCAATAGTCCTATATTCAGCTTCAGTGGAGGAACGAGAAACAGTAATTTATTTCTTAGACTTTCAGGAAATTAAAGACTGACCCAAGAAAATACAGAAGTCAATAGTAGACTTCCTTGATTCTGGGCATGAAGCCCAACCAGAATCAGAGAAAGCTTTTAATGTGAAATCATTTTGAGCAGGGAAGAAAATACCTTGTCCTGCACTACTTTTTAAATACCTAAGAACCCTATGAGCAGCAGTGAGATGAATAGAAGTAGGAGCTGACATATATTGAGATAATTGCTGAACAACAAAACAAATATTAGGTCTTGTATGAGTTAAATACAATAGCTTTCCTACAAGTCTTCTATATGTTGTAATATCAACTAAAGGTGTTCCTGAATTCATGGCAAGTTTAGAATTATTTATTACATGAGTTGAAACAGGTTTAGAAGTTAAAAAATCACAATCCTTCAATAAATCCAAGGTATACTTCCTTTGACAGAGATTTATTCCTATATTAGACCTAGTAACTTCCAAACTCAAAAAATATTTAAGGACACCTAAATCTTTGATTTTAAAAGCATCATTCAAAACAGATTTAATGTTGGTTATTTCATCCATATTAGGACTAGCTACAATGATATCATCTACATAGATAGCAAGAGCTATAAAAGAAGAACCACACCCTTAATAAACAAAGAAGAATCAAAACCAGCTTGTTTAAAATTTAAAGATAAGAGAAATTCAGTGAGTCTTTCATTCCATTTTCTGCTAGCTTGTTTCAACCCATATAAACTCTTTTGCAATTTGCAAACTAAACCAGGAGCAGGAGAATTAAAACCAGGAGGAAGATCCATATACACTTCGTCTTGTAAAAAATCATGCAAGAAGGCATTGTTAATATCAAGCTGATGCAGATGCCATTTATTAGCAGCAAAAACAGCTAACAAAGTTTTAATGGTGTTTAACTTAGCAACATGACTGAATGTGTCAAAATAATCAATGCTAGACTGTTGAGTAAAGCCTTTTGCAATTAAATGTGCCTTATATCTTTCTAAAGTTTCATCTGACTTTAGTTTTGTCCTAAAGACCCATTTACAACCTATTGTTTGTTTCCCTGGTAGAAGAGGAACTAATTTACAGGTATGATTAAGTTCTAAAGCACTATTCTCTTCTTGCATAGCTATTTTTCAGTACTCATGTTTAATAGCCTGATTGTAGGTCTTAGGTTCACTTAAAGCAAAAATATTATTGACAAAAGATTTGTGAGCAGAAGAGACATTACCAGATGAATCAACTTTATCAAGAGTATGAGGAGAAGATCTTACTTTAGACATAGACACAGCAAAATCCTTAAACTTTTCTTGAAGTTGTCTTTGTCTAGTTGGCCTTGAGGAAACAACTTTTTGTTCTTTTGAAGAAACAAAGGAAGACTGTTGATCAATTGAAATGTGAGAAGGAATAATAGGAACATGTTGTTCATTTGAAAGAAAAGAAGGAACAACAGAAACTTTATCTTTGTTTGATGCAAAACTAACATCAGTAGCTTTATCAGCAATGATAAATTGATCAGAAATATTTTCAGAATCATGTTCAACCGAAGCAAGATTGTCAGAATCACTCTGATGATTATTTACAGAATTATTTTTAACAGAAGTAAGATTGTCAAAAATGTTTTCCGTAGATAAAGAAACATTCTTATCTATGAAGGTGATGTCTTCAACAGAAACATTATTATCAATTGTAGGAAGAATAACATCAGTTTGAATTACTTTAAAATACTTAAAAGGAAACTCATTTTTAGAAAACATAACATCTCTAGAAACAAAGACAGACTTAGTTTCTAAATCATACACCCTATATCCTTTAGTGTTTTTATGATATCTTAAAAAAATACATTTATGAGCACGAGGGTGCATTTTTATTTTGAGTTTTGGCAGAACAGAGGCATAAGTAAGACATCCAAACACTTTCAACTGACTTAATACAGGTTTTGAGTTATACAACAACTCAAAAGGTGTCTTATTTTCAAGAACATGAGTTGGTGTGACATTTATTAGATAAGCTGCATGAAGGATGCAGTCTATCCAGAAGAATAAGGGCAAATTGGCTTGAAATCTAAGAGACCTAGCAACAGATAAAATGTGCTGATGTTTACGCTCTATTGTACTGTTTTGTTGAGGAGTATAGGTGCGGGATGTTTGATGTATAATCACTTTCTGTTTAAAAAAATTAGACATCTCAAACTCTTTAGCATTATCACTCCTTATACACTTTATTTTCTTTAAAAACGGGACTTCAACAAAGACATAGAACTTAACAATGACTTCTCTAACTTCTCCTTTTAATTTCAGAGGGAAAATCCATTAAAACCTACTTTTATCATCAATAACAGTAAGAAAGTAGGAATGTCCATAAAGACTTTTAATAGGAAATGGACCCCAAACATCCATGTGTACAAGATCAAACACACAATCACAAATAGTAATACTAATGAGAAAGGAAGGCCTTTTATGTTTAGCTAGATGACATACATCACAACTAGGTAAACAACCAACAGGAATATCACTATGAATTTTAGAAAAAAAACTTCATCCTTTTAGCAGAAGGATGGCCTAATCTAGCATGCCAAACATATAAAGAAGAAAGCTTAGAGACAGAGTTAGAAAAAGAAACCAAATCTGAAAGCTGAAGATGATAAAGTCCATTAATCTGACTAGCTGTACCAATCATCTTCAAAAGAGCAGTATCCTGTATAAAACAAGATTGATGTGAGAAAACCAAAGCATAGGTATTATCTTTAACTAATTGAGAAACTGAAATGAGATTAAAACTAAATTAGGTATATAAAGAACATCTTTTAAGAATAAAATAGAATTTAGAAAAATGTTACCAATATGAGAAACTTTAACAAGCTCATTATTGGACAACTTAACAAATTTGTTACGAATAACTTGACAATTTTGAAAAAAAAATGTAAATCATTAGCAATATGATCAGTGTCACCTGAATCAATAATCCAGGTGTCACTGGAACCAGTAAAGGTAGAAAGAACAATACATGTGTCTGGAGCAGTATTCTCAGGAATAAAACTAGAAGAAAGGGCATTAATTTGAGACTGATGTACAACATTTTCAGAGACTGAAGCAAAAGAATTTCTTTCTTGAAGCATAGAAACTATGCTTTCATATTGTTCTTTAATGAAAACATGAGAAGAAACATGATCTTGATTCATAGAAGAATCATTAGAAGGAATAGATTTATGAGAACTAATCTGATTATATTTGGAAGATGGATATTTGGTTTTATACCCAGGAGAAACCCATGTTTTCGATAGCATTTTTCTATGGAATGCCCAAAAATCTCACAAAATGTACAGGTAGGCTTCTTGATTCCAGAATGGGTGAAAAACTTTTTGTTATCAAAATTGGAATTCGAAACAAGGGGCTTTTGTGAAGAAAACCTATTTGTGTTTTGAGAATTAACCCTCCCGACTAAAAAAAACAACAGAATCACAGTTAGGAAGAGATCCCAGGGTCCGCTCATGTTGAAGAACTAAAGCAAATATTTCATTTATGGATGGTAAGGGTTTCATCATGAGAATTTGCGACTTTTGAACAGAGAAATTTTCATTCAGACCCCTTAAAAATCTAAGAATGAAATTCTGCTTCCTATATTTGCTAGCATCACAAGAACAATAAATTAAGGGTCTAAGATTCGAGATTTCATCCCATAATACCTTGAGTTGTGTGTGGTAAGCCGTGACAGAAGACGAACCTTGTTGATGGGAGTAAAAATCTTGCAACAAATCTGAAACTCGAACAAGATCCCCCTGACTAAACCGATCGAACAAGTCGGACCACAGCTCACTCGCGTTGTCGATCCAGATAACGCTTTGGGCAATTTCAACGCTTAACGCACGCTGAAGCCAAGATAAGACAAGGTTGTTACATTTTACCTAGGCATCGTACGACGAATCATCTTTGCTGAGTTTTTGAATCGTGCCGTCCACGAACTGGAATTTGTTCTTCGAGATGAGGGCCATCTCCATCGAACGAGCCCAGCCGTGATAGTTGTTGCCGGTGAGAAGGGCCGACGTTAACACGAGAGCAGAATTCTCGTTCGGGTGGACATAAAACTCGTTGTTGGGATCATCGGTGCGAACAGATCGGCCGTCCAAGGTTTCAGAGAAGCGCGGATGCAATGAATCAACTGATACCATATCAAGAAGTGTGATCAAGGGTTCAGATTGTGAACATTTGGCTGTTTAGGGTTTCGGAAGAAATGAAAAAACGAAAGAAAGAATTGGGAATTTTATTAACAATGAACAATTAAAGTCAACATAAAAGGTTTGACCCAAAGTCATTATTTATACACGGTAAAAAAGAAAGAAACAGTTAAAGAAAATAAAACTAACAGTAAAACAAGTCTTTAACTAACTCTTTATACAAAAATCCTAATACAAATCAGTGGCGGATGCACCAATGCCATCCCCACTTTTGATTTTTTTTAAATAGATTTAATTTAGTTTTTTTAAAAATATTTTTGTTAGTTTGTAAAAAAAATTGCATACCTATCCGCCGCTGGCCCAAATTAACTATGTTTCTTTTTTGGAATAAGTTTTTTTTGTTGAAATAGATGTTTAAAGTTTAATTTATGGCTAAAATAGGTGCTTAAAGTATTTTTTGGCTGAAATATATGCTTAAAATTTTATTTTTGGCTTGTTTTAAAGTCAATTGAAGCATTTACTTTTGCATCTATTTCAACCAAAAATAAAATTTTAGGCACTTATTTCAGTTAAAAAAAAATACTTTAGTCAATATTAAAAGGAGATAGTTTAGTCACTTATTTTATAATTAAAGCCTAATAAATAACTAGTCAATGCCGCCAAATTTATTGATTATTTCATGAACCAACGTTGTCTTGATCTTTAATAGGCTTTTTCGAACTTTAAATTAAATTTAAGGTTATAACAATTAGTTTCGTTTTTAATCGAGTATTAATTCGTGGGTGTTGTGAATAAAATTACGAAGAACAACGAACAAGAATAAAAGATCAAAGAGATGAGAGAGAGAGATTTGTATTATTCTCAAATATAGAATTGTATACAATGCCTTCAATGAATCATCTATTTATAGGCATAAGAAGTACATAATACATTAAACTCTAATTCATAGAGATAATATTCCTAATAATAAATAAATCAAACTCCTTTGATAAAGTTCTAATCATGATAGACATCTACATAGATAAATATTCATAACACTCCCCCTTGGATGTCTATGAAGATAATGTGCCTCGTTAAAACCTTACTAAGATAAAAACCCAGTGGGAAAAAAATTCTTTAGTGAAGGAAAAAAAGTACACACATCTTTGATACGCATAACATGTTGCCTCATTAAAAACCTTACCAGGAAAACCCATTGGGACAAAATCTCGGTTAAGGGAAAAAGAGTGCAACACGTATTTACTCCCCCTCATGCAAACATCACAGAAGATCTTTGAATCTTCATAATTTAATCTTGAATATCATTTTTCTAAAGATCGTGAGGGATGAAACTTTGGAGTAATATGTTCCATGATGTATCAACTTTCAAACTGAGATATACATCTTGCGTTATCTTCACACAAGATAGCTTTTATCATATCTTGTAAAAGTAAATCCACATATCTTTTGGATATGTTGGGTCAATAGTCTTAGCAAAACACATTTTTGGCTTGCCTCGTGCATAACAATTATTTCTACGACATTTGAGGAGGCATCAACGAATGTTTGAAGATCTAAATGTAATGATCTTTGTATATTCATAGATATTTATTGACCAACTAATATATAGTGCTTCAAGACCAAGAAAAGATATAATTATCTTTATTCACATCCAACAATCTTACAACTATTGGGATACTCAATAGATATGTTCTATTCATATTGAATCTTCTTTAAGATTCTTTCAGCTTATGTCTATTCATAGACAAAAGAAATATATAATAATGCTCGATCTTCAGGTCGAGATAAACTTGATGTCAAGATTCAAGTACTTTTATTGAAAGTACTTCATGAGTTTCCAATTTGAAGCTCTTTAGGAGTTCTAAAATTATCATAATGGATCTTGATCCAAACTCCTTTATAAAATACATAAGGAAATATGATCATTCTTATAGTATTTTCACAATTAGTATTCACTAAGGCGATTATACCAAATGCGCCAAAATATTCATGAGACATGTCTAAATAAATTTCCTCAGAAATTTCCAAATGCTTATAGCATTTTAGATCCTTCAAGGATAAATATAGATCCACAAATAATTAGACGCATGTAAAATTTTCAAAACTGCCAAAGTAATTACATCCACCATGAAGTAATTAAAACTTTTCATAAATCATAGTTCAAGTCGTATTTACGACTACTTATTTGTGCATCACTTGCATTGCACCTTTAGGTGCTTGGACTGCTGGTCCAAATACTTCTATTTTAGAAGTTCAAAGCGTCTTTCAACATTGGCCAATTTAATATCTATACTTCTCGATAGATTTTATACAAGATCCTCGATTTCTTTCTTTACTTCTATAGAAGTATTTTATGTAAAATTGTTTGTAAAATTGTTGTCGACAACTTTCCAATTTTCTGGTTCCATTCTCGTAATGACATAACTCATCGAGATCTCTTCAAGATTTCAATCTTTATTTCAGGCATAAGAAGTACATAATACATTAAACTCTAATTCATAGAGATAATATTCCTAATAATAAATAAATCAAACTCCTTTGATAAAGTTCTAATCATGATAGACATCCACATAGATAAATATTCATAACAGTGGGAATATTATTATTGTTATAATATCCAAGAAATTATAAGTTTAAATACACTTAAGTACGCTTTTTTAGTTCTATAAATTGAAAATATATGAATAAATTTAAATAATGTATAAAAAACTAATATTTTATTCGTATTTGTTTGCATATTTAAAAAAACACTTATACAAAAATCAACTTGCCTCAGTAGTTAAGAGAACAGATGTTGTTCCTAGAGGTCACGGATTCGAGCACTAACAGTTGCAGCAGGGTAATTGAACATGTATTGTCAAATGGTTGAGAATATATTTAGAAAAGATACTACTTGTAATCACCTTAGCTTTAAAAAAACACTCCCACACCAAGATTCAAACTCATACAAGATAGGGCAACATGAGCATCATTAGCCAGTAGGTTAATTAGTGGATCCAAATATAAAATTGATTTATATTCAATATATTGGCAGTGGAAACTAAAAGTTTTCACAAGCGCCTTAGTTTTATGGTTTAGTGATTTAGTTAGGGCATAGTGTTTAGGGGTTTATGTGTAGAGGTTTAAAATTTAGGGATAATGGTTAAAATTTAGAGTTTAGTTTTTAAGGTAATGTGGTGAGGATTTAGGTTTTAACCTATAAACCCTAAATTCTAACCCTGAACGCTAAATTCTATTCACCATCTCTAAATTCTAAACCCATACAAATAAACTCTTAAACCCTACACCATAAACTGAACACTTAATCTCTAAAACTAAAGCATTCGTCTTCAGTGTATTGAATAATGATCTATATATAAATGACTTTTAATTAAGGTAATTTGGCTGAATATTCCCTTTTGAGAATTTATTGAGAAAATTACCTCTTTTAAAATAACATTTGAAAAAATACCACGTTCAGGCCACATATCGCGTTTTACAAAACGCGATTTCTATGTTGAGTAAGTAGGTAAGAAAAAAATTAATTTATCAAATTTTTATTACACAGAAGTCGCTTTTACAAAACGCAACTTCACCCTACGTGGTTTGAATTGGAGTATTTTTCTAGATATTATCTAAAAGGGATATTTTTCTCAATAAATCTAAAAAAAATATTCAGCTAAATTACCTTTTTAATTAATAGTATTTTATTTATAAAAAGGAAAGAAAAGAGATCGAGTTTGACACACTATATCATGTTAACTTAAAACTTAAAAGTGTTAGGTGTTACATGACATCCAAGACGTGTTGACCATTTAAAACACGACAAAATCTTTGCGATTAGAAGGAAGGTTTCTTTATAAAATCAAGTTGGCAATGTTTTCTGATTTACGATGTTGATCCAAGGGAATTAACAATGTTGAATTCTTTTAATGTGACATGCAAATTGTAGATATGGTTTATGTTTTTGGGTAAATTGCATATTTCATTATTGAAGTTTAAAAACTTTTAATTTAATCACCAAATTTTCAAATTGTTATTATTTTAAACTTTAGCGCTCTGCCGTAAAATGCATAATGGTGTTATGACTGAACATTTGTGATAAAAAAATTATGAAATGATCCCAAATTTTATTTCATTTTTGCGAACCCCCAAAGTTTTTCAAACCAATTGCAGCAGTCGACCTCCTATTATATGCGTTATCATCGTCGGGCATCATTCCAATTGGTATCGTCACTAAACACAACACCCACTATACTCAAAAGCATCACCATCTCCCCTAAATAGTTATGCCATTTACCTCATAAACTTCCCTCAAAATTTTCTAAAGTACTCAACCAAATGCTCTCCTAGGCGTCCCTCAATAATTTTTAAAATATCTAACCAAATGCCACGTGTTACCAAAAATATAATGCAACGCATTCCCTCAAATGGTTGTTAGAAATACAATAAATATGCTATTAAAAAAAAAGGCAAAATGATAAAAGATGCCCCCAACGTTTGCAAGTTTTGTCATTTGCCCCCTTATTCTTTTTTTTGGTCCAAATATACTCCCAACGTTTGCTTGTTTTGTCATTTGGCCCCCTATTCTTTCTTTTGGTCCAAATATGCCCCCAACGTTTCATTCATAGTCCAAATATGCCCATGTTGAATGTAAACTGTCAATCAACTGACGATCAACGGCTTATAAATTTTTTTTTGACGTGGCATCAGCAGATCTTAATACGTGGCAAGTCCAGTCAACATTAGCTGTTGAACGTCAGTTAACTGACAGTTTCCATCTAACAGGGGCATATTTGGACCAAATTGAAACGTTGAGGGCATATTTGGACTACGAATGAAACGTTGGGGGCATATTTGGACCAAAAGAAAGAATAGGGGGCCAAATGACAAAACAAACAAACGTTGGGGGCATATTTGGACCCAAAAAAAGAATAGGGGGCTAAATGACAAAACATACAAACGTTGGGTGCATCTTTTGTCATTTTGCCAAAAAAGAAATACAATATATCTTTGATTCAATTCTGTTTGAGAATCAATGTTAAAAAAGTACGTTCGGAATAACGTTTTTATAATTTTCTAAATTATTCGATCTAAGCTCTCATGAAATAATTGTGAAACTCTTGAGTATGGTGGGTGTTGTGTTTTCATAACGTCGAGTGATGACGACACAATCACACAAGGGCAGTTAAAGACTATAATTGGTTTAAGAAACTTAAAATTTTATGAGGAAGAATATGACTATAACATGTCACATCATCATTTTTTAACAGAAATGGTTCTAATTAAAGAGAATTAAAAGTTTAATAATTATATTACAAGTTTAAAAGTTTGGTGACCAAAAAGCGCACATCTTAAAAAAGTCAGTGACCATTTATGTAGTTTACCCTTAACTATATGCGTTTGGTAACTGCTAATGATTGATTCAAATCACCGCAATTAGTTCCTTCATTTGTTTTTTTTTTAATTTCTCTCCTAAAAATACAATTATTTTAATATATTCGGTGATTAAATATTACTAAGTCGAGATATAAATCATATAATTATAAATACTGTAACGAGTTTTTATTGTAATTTTTTATATTCAAAAATTGCTTAAAAGTTTCATCTATTTAATTTATTTTCTGATTTTTAAACGAAAAACTTCACCAACTACAAGTACAGAAAACAAAATAAAAATTATAAATATAGTATTTGCTAAATAGTTTTTCAGTTTTTTAAAAACAAATTTTAAATACATTTTCCACTCGTCTTTCTTCTTCACCCAAAGTAATCCCCCGCTTTATATATATACAAGGGAATCCACCGTTTCGATCCATTTCCATTTTAACAAATTATCTCTTATATTTCGTTATTCTTACTCTTACCGCTCCGAATCTTAACGTGTGCTCCGCCGGCGCACGAAATGGAAGCTCCGTCGTTTGTCTCCAGAGCAAGAATCGCTTTCCACTCCGCAGCTGCCAAAGCCGAGAGAGTTCTCACTGATTTGAAATCCGATCTAGGTGAATTGGAAAATCTCTATATTTTTGGTTGTAAATATCTATTGCAAAAATTTATTGTTATTACTTTTCGCTTTGCTATTTTTAGATTCCTCTTATAGATTTCCGTTTTTTATGATGTTGTTAATAGATATTAATGACGGAGTTTTTGTTTTATTTTGTTGCTGTTCGTTTGGTGAAGATTGTGAATTATCATCTCCGAAAGAATTCAAAAATGAATCTCCGACGGGAGAAGGAGAGTCTAAGGTAAATTTTTGTTGAACTTTGGAATTGAAATGTAGGAAGGAATAGCCTGTTTTAGTTTCGTTATTTTTATTACTATCTTTAGATGATTCTTTTAAAAGGTACATTGGAACCTTGTTTGGCTGCTGAGAAAAAGAAGTGAAGTTTAGAGTTATGTTTGACTTATTTGAGTAATAAACTCGAAGAGTTTAGCTTAGTTTGCTTGGAATTGAATTGGAGGATTTGCATTTTGTATGCTATTTGCTATTTAGTTTCCCTGATAATTCATGTAAAATAATAAATTCTTCTTCAATACATATTTACTTGTTTTAGTATTAACATCTGTGTGGTATGAAGCAGAGTGTTGATGAGGTAAAGCATTCGAAGTGGATGCCTACAAATCTGGGGACCAAGCAAGAATGGCAGGAAAGATTTAAGAATATAAGACTAGGGAGAAAGGGAGTTGAAGATTCAGAGAAAGTTGAAAATTCGACAATGGCTGTTGCATTCTGTGATGAAAACTTATACTTACTTAAAGTAAAGAACGATACAGAAGCAAAGGTACATTTATGAGACTATTTTTGCTCACCTGCTAGTGAGGGTTGCTGTTATGAGAATTAAAATGTCTATTTCCTGTCCTTGTAAAATTCAAATGAAGGGATTTCTTGATGAGATTGTCGTCCTACAGGCTTTAGAAGCAATTCCCTCTGTAGACATTTTAAATACCATCAACACCAATAACATTCCTCCAACATCTGTTATCAAGCAATTAGCTATAGCCGTTGAGTAAGTCTTTTGATTCTTGATTTCAGTTGTTTGTTCTCTGCTATTGCGGTCATTGAAATTCATTTTATGCCTCATGAAATATGCTGATTTATAAATTGTTACCTTCATTGGAATTTACTTTCTGGACCATTAACACTGATTTTCCATACAGGTAGCTACTATTTAATCATTTGATGCAAAATATTTCTTGCTTCTGAGCTCATGTTAAGTGGTCAAGTGTTTGATCTATTTAATTGTCATATTTCAGCTTGTGTATGTTGTTCTTATCTTTTTGTGCTTGCCTTTTGGTGCCAGAGCTGGAAGTCATTTTAAGTCTATGAAAGATCTTTTGGCATCTTCTGGAAATTCTTCACCCTTAAGGGAAAGGACAGGCCTGACCTTCTCTGCAGTGAAGTCGTTAGTTCTTCGAGACAAAGAGGATAAACTTGCATCTTCCTTTGGTGATGATGCGAGAGTGCTTGCTTTGATTCATTCCCTGTTTGATACAGGCAGGTTCTATATGTGACTGATAGGACATTTGCTTTTGTTAGGAGATATGTTTCTCTTTAAACCTTCACCTTTTTCATGATGGTCTTTCAATTTTGTTGTAACATCCGCAAGATATTTGCAGATGGGGACTTCCTCCGAAGGGATCTTGTTTCTGATTCAAGCACATCTACAACAATGCTATCTTTGCCAAAAGAGATTCATGGTGCTCCTCCGCAGAGCTTCGTTGTTAAGCTTTCTGAAGTCATTGGAAGCTTTAGGACCCTTCGTAAAATGGCTCTCTTTTGGTGCAGAGTTGTTATTGAAGTAAGTCGGTTATGCAGAATCTGTACTAACATGAATGGTCAACGTAGAAATGAAACTAAAATCCTTCATTGGCACATTTTGATGCTTGTAAACTCTGTTTGCACTATAGGTTTTGTTAATCTTCATCTGATGAAAAGTGTTTGGCATCCTTTAATCATGCAGTTAAGAAGATTTTGGTTTGAAGGTAGACATCTGCCAGGCATTCCTGTGGATGAGACTCCTGATCTAAACTCTTGTCTTTTATATCAACAATTACAAGTTATTAATTGTTGTATATCAAGAAAAAGACGGCGTAGTAATGCCACTGAATCATTGGATTCTGAAGTGGAGGAAGCTAGTTCAAATGTTGAAGAATCAGATGTTGCTATAGGCAAAGTGGCTGCCAGCTCTGCATTATATGCACGAATTAGCACTGGAGAACTTGTTCTTCGACAGGGAGCTGATCAACTGGCTGAAAATATGACAATGTTAGAAACTGGTGAACCTATATACTCACCTATTACTCAGGTTTGGTTGCTGATTCTACTAACATATTGCTTACCGTTTGACCCTATTCATGTGGTTCACTGTGTTGTATATGACTGTAGGAAGGACCGTTGCTTACAGAGGACCTTATCAAAGAAACAGAGGAGTTAGTGCTTCGTACAGGGAGGTCAGTATATATACCAAACACTCATTAACCTTGTTACATTTTATATGGCTTTCAAACTATAGAATTCTCACTATCTTCTTCTACTTGTCATTGTTTTAATCTGTTTACTGCATAATATTTGTTTATGAATCATGATATTATTAAGGTTCTCCTGTTTGATTTAAAACAATGATGGTCCTATCTAATGCTGTTATGCATGTTGAGTTTGTTTATTAATTTCAAATCTTTTCCATATTCTGATGTATACATCCAAGTTTTTGAGTGAAAATTGCACAATTTTTCCTCTGCTGTCATATTACTCTGTTGTCTATTTACATTATTCTTGTTATTTTTTACTCATTGCCTTATCTTTTGATGATCAGTGTCGGTGCTGGGTGTTCTCAACTCCTCTCTGACATGCAGGCTTTCAAGGTATATTTTAGCACAAAGAAATCAGCTCTATCTTATTATTGTTGTAGATACATATGAATGCAGAATGTTGTTTCAATCTATTCGTTACCTATCTAAATTTACTTGACAATTATTTTTAGGCTGCAAATCCTGGTTGTATTTTAGAAGATTTTGTCAGATGGATCTCTCCTCCTGATTGGACTGAAGCTGAGCCCAGAGATGAGGTTAACTCTTCGGTTAAAAGAGGTCAACTAAGTTGCCGAATGCAAAAAGAAGGTTTTTTCTCTTTACACCAGTTTCTGCTACTTAATCAAGTTTGCTGCAATTTAGTTTCTTCTTGGTCAGGTTTTACTTTTGAGATGTGAACATTGATTCATTTAATTCACAATGTTTGTATATTTGCATGAACTTGTATTATGTTCTTGTGTGACTCATATTAGGAGAATGAATTCTAAATAACTTCTAGGGCTGTAAATGAACCGAACGTTCAGCGAATCGTTCGTGAACCGTTCGTTTACAGGCCTAATAACTTCTAGGTAGGTTTTTACTTCTTGATGTATTTGTTTGACATCTTAATCTACAAGTAGTGTCACTTGCTAGGACATTTCGATGGTCAATTCTGATATTTGAGTTATATACGTTTTAGGTAATCTGTGGCGTGAACTATGGGATACCGCCAAGCCGATACCAGCCATTAAACAAACACCTCTCTTCGATGAGGATTTGGCAGTGTAAGTTGCACGCAAAGCACTTTCCGTTACAACCCTTAAATTTTTCTATCAGATAAGCATCGTTCTCACAATAATTGCATGGGTTATGGTTCCGGCAGAGAAGGAATTCTGAATTTCTTAGAGGACATCCCCACTTCTGAGCTCTTTCAACAACTGTTTGTTTCTTTAGTAAGTGTTTTGATCGGAGTTCGGACGATAATTTCTTTATTTATGTCTCATAATTTTAAGTCAAACAAGATTAGTCAACTAGTGATTCTTCATAATGCTAATGTCTCGTTTCTATAATTTTCAGCTTTCTTTGGGATTTACATTGGCCGAGGAAAAGCTTTCGGCTAATGAAAACTTGTCAAAACTGTTCTACGACTGCAAAGACTACGTTGTAGCTACTTGCCAGAAAAGTGCCTGGAATGACAAAATGGATGATCTTTGCCAGGTAGTTTCTATTGTACAAAGCAACTTAAATATTTCTTTTACCAATGGCCAGTGGCGGTTCTGTACAGGTGCAATATGAGTGACCGCCCAGGCCCCTAAAAAAAGCCCAAAAAATTTAATTCAACTTAAATTAAATAATTATAAAAATTAATAGATTTTATATTTGATAATTAACAAATTACAAACAATTAATATCACAATTCAAATTTATTCTAAAGTACGAATAATTAACAACTTACAAACAAATAATATCACAATCCAAATTTATTTTAAAGCCTTTTAGACTTGAATCTTAGAGCTTAACTTGGTTTTGTGTGACATTGCAAATATTTCGAGACTATTTTGGAATAGTTCAATGTATTTATATTTTATTTGCTAATTGTATCAAGAGATGGAATATATTAAGAAAAAATGTAAAGGGTTTAGCTCTTAAATCATTGTCGGTCACGTAATGTGAAAGTCGCGTTGAAAGTATTAAGGCAATAAGATTTTAAATTGTTGAGATAAAAAAAACATTATTTAAAGTAGCGACAAATGAATTTAGTAGTTTTAAATTCTTTGAACCGCCCCTGCCAATAGCAACAAGCATCCTTAAAACGCATGGGGCTTATATCAAATGCTTACGATAAACTAAATGCTAACAACAGAGTGCCTTTGTTTCGGGCACATTCAAAGTTTTTCAGTGAGGGAAATGAAGCTTTGGTTTCTTCATATGCTTGATGGTGTCGGTTTATAAGATTATGTTTTTCTGTGATCTGATGGTTTTCAATGTGAATAGGTGTATGAAACAGTGGAAAAGATGGTGGCAACTCCGGAAGAAGTCATAAAGACAATAAAGCAGGCAGAGGAGACGCCGGCAATCGTTGAAAACGGAAATGCTTCTAGTGAACTAAAACACCGGTTTAAGAAGCTCAGTCTCAACTTCGGCGGCAAGGACAAACAGCAGCAGAGAAAATCTCCTCCGAAAGAACAGAAGGACTCGGACGACAATCCTTCTCGATCATTTGCTAGCTTTTTCGATAGCAAATCATCTTTATTTTCAAAGATATCCCCTAAAAATCTCCCACCTCCACCCTTAGATGAAAGTGACTGGACATTGATATGATCGTACCGTTCGGCTTTCGGCGCCTTCACGGCCCTCCGTATTCTCCGAGCATAGTTTTGCAGGTAAGTGTAAACTAATGTGAAATGAGCCTAATGGCATTAGAGTTGCGATTCTTTTTCCAGTAATAAAATGTACATTGCTTCAACAATATGTGAAAATGACCACGACATAGGAAGGGAAACATAGATTGTCATTTCTTCAAGAAAACCCTGCCTTCCATTTGAGCTTGATTTTCTGTAATCTTCATATCTGGAGATGAAATAAGGTGCCACAAAATTAGCCAAGAAGTAAACAACCAGAAGCAATGCACTGCATTTCCATGAAAAAAAAATCCAAAAAAAGAATGTCAAATTCTTTATAATTGAAGAGAAATGGAAAAGATGGTCAATTCTTTTAATTAGTCTTGTAATGTACAGTATATTTGTTAATAAACTCGTAATGTATGTAAATTACAAATTTAGTATTTATATTTTGATTTAATCATTTCTAATTTTTGTACTTTTTAACTTTTGTTAGATAATATAATTAAAATAAGGGTTGGATATTATTATTTAGAATTATTATTCAAAATATTTAAAAATATCAAAATGATTTTTTTTTTGAAAAATTGAAATCCACTAATGAGAATATATCTAAAATTACAATGAAAGTTCACAACTTAGTAAACAAAATAACTAAATTCAGACATAATTCTAGTAAACAAAATTAGCGTCTCGAGATTAAAAGAAACCCGTACAAAAAAGGGTAAGAACTTAATCTAAAGACTCGAAATAAAAGAAGGATACAAGCATAAAACCATAATATTAGAAATAATTAATATGAGTAAAAATTAAATTTACAATTCGCACTATACAAAAATCAATAGCAAAATTTTACTTAATTTATCACCTGTCATTTACTTCACAATTAAAATTTCAAAATTTTAAATAAACACATTTGGTCGGTTGGTTAAGTTACTCGTTTTTGTTCCCTCATATTCCCTTAAATTATGTGTTCTAATCCACTAAAAACATCTCTTCTTTCTCCTATAATCTACTTCACATCTCTTTCAGGTAGGATTAGAATTAAAATAAGTAAAGAAAACCAAAATTTTAAATAGTTTTAAATTTTTAAAAAAATACGAGCACAAAGATTAAATCCATCGTTTGGTAATGCTTCTGCTTAAATAACTGCGTTTGGGTTGCCAAAAGCAATCCCAAACGGCACATATTGAAAAGCAAGCAAACAATTTAATGGGTTAGCTTGTGATTCATGGAAGTCGATTCCAAGGCATTGGGCATAATTTGTCCCTACTTTACCTTGTTTACACCTATCTATGGGCCGGGCCAATTCGACTCCCAAAATTTTAAGCCTGTATTTGAATCAAATCCGACTTAACCGAACGGTTCGTTTTATTATTTACTAGAATCTATCCTTTGTAGGTGCAATGACAATGCACATTGTTCTCTCAAGATAAAAATTTGGGTGAATATTATTAAAAGGGAGTGACACCATTCCCAAACATGTACCATAAAATCTATCTTTTGTTATGCTTAATAAAACTAAATTAAAGTTTAAAATATCATATTTAAATAAATATGGTGAATATAAAGATCCGATTTTTAAATAAATCGATTCAAATTAAGTTAAAATAGAATAATTACGATGAATTATGCAAAAACATGAACAAATTAAGATACTACACCAAAACAGTATAAACAATTAATTAAAATATAAATTAACACAAAAAATAACATGAATACGATACAATATTATACAATACACGAGCGTATCAATATATATATATATATATATATATATATATATATATATATATCATAACAATTAGTAACATTTAAACTATATAATAATTTGAGTATAGAAAAACAGGAACATGTTAAGATTACAAAATTTAAAAATAAATTATTATAAAAATTATACAAAATATATCATTAATTAGAACATGGAGTGAACATATAAAAATTCACAAGTCGTATTTGACACATAATATGTGTAAAAAATATACAACAATTCATATTTAACATATATAATCTAAAATTCAAATCTCTAATCTTAATCCTTAAATCCATAACTCTAAACATAACCCTAAACCTTACTCATGAAATTCCTAAATTATTATTTAAACTTGATTCGGACCACATTTAACTGATCAATCGGTGAACAAGCCTAGATTTGTCACGCCACCAATCTAAAAAGAGTTGATTAATTGAAGAAAAAGAGAGGATGAATAGTGATTATAGAACATCTATATGCTTAGACTTTCGGCAGCCACAAAGCATATTCACCGCCGCATATTGATTAGGGCAGCAGCTTATTTTGACTTCCTCAGTCCTCACTGTGCTTTGAGGTCTTTGTCTTGTAATAAAAACATACATTAGGAATAGGATCAACCTTACTCAAAGTCAACTCTAATAATTGGATAAAGCAATAGTAATATGCAAATTGAACAAAGTAACTTACATTGCGATTAGACTAATAAACGAAAGTGTCGATTGAATTTAATTAAATTAGTATTATTATCGATACAATAAATATATAAAAGATATTTCAATTTGATACACTGATGGTGTAAAATTCTATGTATCACCAATGAACGAGATCATGACATGTCATTAAAAATAAGTTAAATAAGTTGCTTTAAAATTTTAAAGTGATAACCATTAAGGGTGAGCAAAACACGATTCGAAAAAATCGAATTTTTCGACTCGAGTTGAGGCGAAAAAACTTGACTCGAATAACTCAAAATCTTAAAAATTAATATATCAAATTTTAAGTTTGAGTCGAGACCCTCAAATTTTAATATATATATATATATACCGATATTAAAAAATATAAAGAAATATATGCCACATATGAAAAAATATGAAGAAATGTATATGCATATCTTATATGATTAGAGAAAGTCGTTTAAATTGTAATCAAATCGTACTATAACATGATAAACAATTACAATTAAATTTGTATATGAACTCGAATCGAAAAAATTTCAACTAAAGTTTGAGTTGTAAAATATGACGCGTCAACTCGAATAACTCAAATTTTTTAACTCGAATCGATCGAACGCTCACCCCTAATAACCAATTAACCATGCAAAGAATACAATGATATTTTACGTGTTCTTACTTATCACTAAACATTTCATCAAATCCACTTGACCTGTTTGTGTAAATCTAAAAAACGAAAATCTTTTGCCAGTTTGGTGTTCCAACACAAAAAAATTAAATCTTACACTTGACTCCTAAATCTTAAACATTAAACCCTAAAAATTAAACAATACCCCATAAGCTCTAAACTTTAACCACTCACCTTAAACTCTAAATTTATTTTTTAATGTTTGAACATACATAGAGACACAAAAAAAACAGATAATTCTATTCGAATCTAACTCATTCCCCTTATTTTCATTTATTAGCTTTGAATGATTTGAATAAAATAAAACCCACAACTACTAGCAAACCAGTGGCGTTTATGGTTACGTTCAAAAAGTCAAATGCATGGATATGGAATGGAAACTTTATAATAAAAAAACCCTAATGACAGAGATGCAGACAGCACCAAAGATCCATGCAAATTGCGAAAACATGCGTGAAAAAAGCTCATGCAAAGCAATTGGGGTTCTAAAATCATAAAAGCATTGGCTTTCAAGGTGAAGAACTAAAGAGATCCATTCCTTTTGTTATTTTTTTAAATCAGTGGGTGGGTCATGGGTCATGGGTTATGGTTACAGTTTATTGTTTCGTCAAAAGTGACAGTTGGGTGCATTAAATCTCCCAACACGGCTTTTAGATGAGGAAGATGAGCACAATTTAAGACCTCAACTGTCTTCTTCTTCTTAGCTTTCATGGAGTTTCGTTTTTTTTTTCACTATATAAACCCTTGTTGGAGCCCCCACTTCTCATCAAAGTTGTCTTTTTTTTAAGTGTTGGAAAAGATGATTTCTAGGGTTCTTCTTGTTTTGTTTGTTGGTGCACTTGTTTGTGCTGCCACTAGTGCTAGGAAGCTTACGGGTGGGTTTGAGGATGAGAAAAACCTGTTCCATCGTCGCCCGAGATTCGGAGGTGGTTTAGGCGGCGGAGGTGGTGGAGGGTTTGGTGGTGGAGGTGGTGCTGGAGGAGGATTGGGTGGTGGAGCTGGATTTGGTGGGGGTGCTGGTGCTGGTGGTGGACTTGGTGGAGGTGGTGGACTTGGGGGAGGTGGCGGTGGAGGGTTCGGAGGAGGCGGAGGTGGTGGAGTTGGTGGGGGTTCTGGATTCGGAGGTGGGTTCGGAGGTGGTGCAGGAGCTGGAGGTGGATTAGGTGGTGGTGGTGGAGCTGGTGGAGGTGGTGGTGGTGGGTTCGGTGGCGGAGGTGGAGTCGGTGGTGGAGCTGGTGGTGGGTTTGGCGGTGGAGCTGGTGGTGGGTTCGGAGGTGGAGGATCGCCTTGAAGTCATGCAGAAGATATAATGCCTACGTATATTTTGAAGGAGTATTCAGTTATATGACAAGTTTGAATCAAAATGTATTTTGATGTATGTGTTTCTTGATCAGCAAGTGTTAATCTTATGTTATTTGTTCCAAATTGTTAAAGAATAAAATAAAATCTTCATGAATTTGAAAAGTTAAAACCTACGCTTGCTCTTAATCTGATCATACATATTTATAAACATATGATTAATTATTTTTTTCTTTTATTTTTACTCTAAATAAGAGAATGTCTACGATTCAGCGATCATCAAAGTGTACCTCTAATTAGAGAATGTCTACGATTTAATATGATTAAATCACATCTTGTGATAATTTGTCGATATAATCAGAATGATTTGTAGAGCAACATATAAGATTAATTTTTCCGATCTTCACACCTATATCAATATAGTGTGTTGTTAGAAGAGACAAAAATTTTGATAATGAATGTTAGATTTTATATGAGGAATATTTAATTTTTTCTCTTTATCATTAGAGTATGTTATATTTATTATACATTTCTTAACTTCGAATGAAACCCAACTTTTTATTTTTGTTAACAAAATTTGAATACGACCGTATATATCATTACACTCGAAATAGAATTTGTTGTTTTTTATTACAAACTTTTAAAATAGAAGAAATAGATAGTAAAACAGAAACAAAAGGGATGAATGGATGGATGGTATTTATTTGGTTTGTACAAATTAAGAATGAGAAGGTAGGGTATCAAGTGGCATATATGCTCTTCATTTTAGCTTAAGCTTAGCCTGCATACTGGCATTATAAGTGCTTCATTATTGATCTCTAATAGGTGGGGCTATATATTCTTCTTTTCGGTACCCCTACTTATGCCTCACACTTAAAATCAGGTTTGGGGTTTGGGGTTTAGGGTTAGTATTTAGGGAATTTAGGCATGACGTATTTTTAGAGTATATGGTGTAGGGTTTAGGATTTAAAATTTAGGGTTAGAGCTTAGAATTTAATTTTGTAGTAATTTTTAGTGTTGGGCCATATATAGGAGCACCGAAAAGGGCATAAGATTTTTATCCCTACTTACACTGTGTAAAACCCAGTTACTTTTACACATTTTTTAAAATGTTGGATGAAAGTAATAAATGACAAACATTATTTCTTTATCTTTTTATGTGATAATCTTTACATTTTCTATTGTTAACCTTAAACATCCATTTTTTATCGTCCAATGGTAAAAAAGTATATTCTAAGAAGGTCCTCTATCTATTTTCGCTGATATATCATTTTAACTCACTTCTATCGATTTTTCATAAGTTTTATTATTAATTTATTGTATGTAAATTGTTGAACGATTATTTTTCTTAATTCCATGTATATAAATTATTGAAGTATTGATTTTTGAGTAGTGATTGAATAGTAAGGTTCAATAATTTTATTTGATTGGACTAACTTTTTAGTTCTCATAAAATAGGACAGCAAAAGTATGGAAGTAGTTAAAATTTTGAATTGGTTTTTATTTCGCTCGACAAGATAAATTTTTATAAATACAATATCGAAGCATAATCACTTAACAGCGGATTACAGGACTAAATGGATGGATTAAGCTTCTTTCTGCTGTTCATGATTGAAGTTAGTTTGAGTTTGAGTTCGAGTATGAAGAGAGTCTTTAACGAGACTCATATTATACTTAAAAACGATAGATTACATGACATCAAAATATTATCCACCTAACAACACCCTCTTCAAGCCCGTTTCTAAAGTTTTGATGGCTCAAAGGCGAATCAAAAAATTAGGCCCGTGATCAAGGATTTAAATTACGGTAGCGTTTATGTTCTCGATCGCGTTGTGTTTATTGTGGTCACTGCAAGTATCATGGTTGTGAATTATTAATAACATATGTTATTATGGACATAACAGTTGCGAACCGTTATTTAAATCATCGTCCCTAATAACAAGTGTTGAAAAAAATATAAATTTTAACATTAGCTTCATAATAACAAGTATTGAAAAAATTGAGCCCTTAATAAAAAAGTATCGAAAAAAATTAGGTCTTTAATAAAAAGTATTGAAAAAATTAGGCTCTTAATAAAATGTATTATTGAAAAATTTGCACTCTTAATAACAAATAAATATTAGAAAAAATTGAATTTTAAGAGTGCATCCCAAAAATAAATATTGAAAATAATTTGTCCCCTAATAACAAGAATTGAAAAAATTGGCCCTTAATAATGAGTATTAGAGAAAAAAATTGAATTTTAAGAGTGTCCAAGATAAAAAAAATATTGGAGGAAACTAGGCACTTAATAACAAATATTAAAAAAAGTTAAATTATAAGAATATGCCCCTAATAATAAATTTTGAGAAAAAAAATTAGGCCTAATAATAAATATTAGCAAAAAGTTAGTCTCCTAATAACAAGTATTGAAAACAATTGGATCTTAAATTTAATAAAAAATATATTTTTATAAGTATAATACATTATAAAAATTCTGAGCCTTGCACGGTTGCTCATACTACCCGGGCCCAGATACGGCCCTGACCCCCTTAGACTAACCTCAAGACAATGTGACAGATCTATGCATAGTGAATGACAGACACTGAAATCTAAAATCCTTTTGATTTTTAATTATTATAAGTAATGAATAATTTTTTATAACCATTGATTAATCTAGATCAAATATTGTAAAGATTTATTATGGTATCGGTCGTTCTAATTTTATTTGTTCTATTCACACATAAACTAAGTCAGGATTAGAGATTGAAACAGTAAAATATGAACAGTTGAAAAGTGTGTTAAATTCACAAATAATCTAAATTCTTTAAATTTTTTCTATATAAATGAAAGATAAAAAGAATTGTGGACGGAAGGCGAGAGCCCCTTTCACCATATACACACCATCATTTTTATATTCACAACATCAAAATTTGTACTCTAATCGTTGTTTAAATGTTCTAATATTTCATTCTGTTAGACCAACAAATACTTAATTAAATTAATTTCAGTTAACTCAACCTAAGTCGTACATTGCTTAAGCTTTAATATAACAAATCCAAGTTAAGCTATAATTGGTTAGTTTACCTCATAAAATTAACATTTTTCAAAGATTTAGTCGTAAAATCACCTCTAAAATATATATTTCTTCACTTTCGCCCCTAAGCTATTTTTGATTAATTTTTACCCTAACGTTTTTTAATCGTTATTGCTACTTTCACCTTACCGTTTTCTCCGTCCAAAATCTAATTAAAAAAAAACTGAATATGTTTTTTATGATAACATTATATTTTTTTTAAGATCCACTAATTGGCTTAGAGATTAAAGATGCTTATATCATTCTATTTTATATGAGTTTGAATTTCGACATAGAAATATAATGTATCTTTGTTTAATAAAAAAAGATAACATTATATTTTTTTATAAAAGCTTACATTGTTCATTTTTCTTGGATTTTTTTTTAAATTAATTTTTTGGAAGTTAAGGTGATTATAAGTAGTATCTGTTCTAAATATACTTTCAATCATTTGACAATGTATGTCCAATCACTCTGCTGCAACCGTTTCAATACCATTTGTCATTTTAAAAAAAAATAATATATATAATATCACTGTCTTTAAATAAAAAAAGTAAACTTCACTGGAGGTCTTTTTTGTTTGGGCTGTGTTTTATTTTGGTCCTTCGTTTTGAAAAAAAATTATTCTTGTCACTTACGTTTGGAAGTTAAGGTGATTATTCTTGTCACTTACGTTTTAAATCTGTTTTATTTTGGTCACTGTGCCGTTAACACCCGTTAGTTTGATGACGTGATACGCCAGTCAAAATGATTAATTATTATTTGACCCCTGAACTTCAAACATAATATTAATTTGACCCTTAAATCATTCTAACATTACTTTTAACCCACAATATCACTGCTCCAACCACTTTTCTTTTTATGGGCTATAGCTCCGACTTATCTCCTTCTATATCTTTCCACCCCAGTCACTGCTCCGGCCTCAACCTTCCCTCAAAATAACATCCTCTTGTGTGGGAAAATGATTTTTTACAAAGAAAACCAGCAATCCCAGAGGACAAATTTCAAAATCAAGAAAAAATGATGAGCAAAAGAAAATTTTCAGCTGCAGAAGGAGTTGTTTCCTTCTCTGGAAATTTTTATTGTCGCCATAATTGTTCAACAATTCAAAAACATTTCTTTCATCAGAATCAACAAAAGAATCTCATAGAAAGTGTTTCAACAAGTCATTTCCAATGTTGGATTCAGTTTCTGAGAACTCATATGTGAAATTTAACGATAAAAGGTTTGATTTTTCGGTTAAGAAAGTATCGTTAGCAAAACCACTCAAATCAAGGCGGCATTTATTTGCATTTGGGGTTGGACGGTTTTCAAGAGATTGAGCTTAAGGATACGAGGAGAGTTTAAAGGTTAAATTAATATTTTGTTTAAAGTTTATGAGTTAAATTAAAAATTAACTTTTTCGATTGATGTGCTACAAGTGTTAATAGCACAATGACAAAAATAAAACAGATTTAAAACATAATTAACAAGAATAACCTTTTTTAATAGATGACCAAAATAAAATAAAACCCAAATAAAAAGGACGTTCGGTGAAGTTTACCTTAAAAAAAATCCAAATTTATTTAGGGGAAACTACATATTTAGTACCCCAATTATGCACGTGTTACTGTTTTAGTACCCCAACTATTATTTTTGATAAAATGGTACCTAACGTTACGTTTTTGTTCTGTTTTGGTATCCCGGCTGTTTAAAACTAACGGAGGTGATGACATGGCTTGGAATAATCATAGTTTTAGTTCAAAAAAGTTTTATATTTTATCAATTTAGTCCAAAATCCATCAATTTAAAACATCATCTAAATTTTGACAGAATTTTGTCTCATCCCTTTTCCACCCCTCGTATTCTTGCCGGTATCCCAATAGACCCCGCATTAGCCTCTCATTGATCCGCAAATCCTAAAGTTTTGATTGTCCTTACCGTGTTTTTTAAACTCCTAAACCTAAAAAAATATTCGACGAGAAGAAAAAGAAAAATGAGCAATTTACAATTTTAATCCAAAAATTAAAATGATGTTTAAATTGATAAAATTTTAAACTAAATTGATAGATTGTATAAGTTTGTGAACTAAAACTGTTGTTAACCCAAGTCATGTCAGCATTTCCGTTAATTTTAAATGACAGAGGTACTAAAATAGAATAAAAACGTAATATTAAGTACTATTTTGTAAAAAACAATAGTTAAGGTACCAAAACAATAATGCGGGCATAGTTAAGGTACTGAATGTGTAGTTTTCCCATTTATTTATGTTTTACTTTTACACTCCATATTTTTTAGGGTAAACTACATAAATGGTCCCCCGACTATGCTCCAATTATCTTTTGTCTCCCCCGACTATCAAAAGTTACAAATTGGTCCCTTGACTTAAAAAAAATAACAAACTGATCCGGCGCCGTTAAAAATTTAACGGCTGATGACGTGGCAGTTAATATAAATTGATATAATTACATAATTAACCCTCATATTCTACACTTATTTTAATTTGACCCTAATTCTAAAAAATTAACCCACATTATTTTAATAATATAACAATTTAGTCCAATTTCTTTTTTATTTCTCATCTCCTTTGAATTATTACTGCTCACCATAACTATTGTGTGGATCGACATCACCTTGTTACTAGCAATTGCATATTTGTTGTGTTCTTGAATGGTTTCAAACGCCAAATGACTGACGAGTAATCGGATCATGTTATGCTGAGAGAACAAATCTTGACATTTCGGGTAGTTAGCTGCCAGCTCCGACACTCCCCACGCCGTCACGGCTTGAACTTTCATCGAACCTTCTTTGAGGATTTTCGCAAACACCGTGCAAACACCAACGTGGATCAAGTGCTCCACGCTTTCTTGGTCCCGACCCAGAAGGCCAATTGCTCTGGCGGCGTTCTCTTGACCTTCCATTTTCCCTTCTTTGACTAATTTCAATAACATGTAAGGAGTGTTTTTAAGTGACCATTGTGAGAGATTTATATTCTGTTTTTAACTTTTAAGTATGTAGTTAAATGATACGGTGCGTTTTACTCAGCTGAAGTAAACGCTGTCGTTTTATCTGTAGGGTTTTTAATCCCCAAACTTCCGATGATCTGGTTATCGAATGGAAGGAATAGAAAATTGCGGCTCTCAGATTTTCAGAGAGAATTTCTGATAGTTCTTGAGATTGTTCTTGATTTTCTTGTTTGTTAGTGTTACAAAGGTATCAGAGGCCAGGCTGATTCTCGGATATGGTCGAAGGAGTTAGAACGTGGAACCAGACGGCAGTGGCGTCGCAAACGACGACAGAGACGCAAAATGTAAACGAAGGGCAAACAGCTGGGTTGGTTACGCAATCGGAGCTGACAGATATGGAAGGGAGACTAGAGACTCGTATAGAGACGAAATTTCAAGAGATGCGGGCTTCAATGATGACAGATTTGCAACGTTTGCTAGAACTTGCGATGGGGAAAAAAATCAGTTTGGATACAACGAATGAGCCACAAAAAGAAGCTGAAGGGGCTACTTCGGTCGGTCAGAACTCTGGAAAGGTGGAGAACAGAAACGGCAAGTCAGAGGAAGTGGGGGTGGAACTCGACGATGACAGTAACCAAGGGAATGCAGTACGGACAACCAATTTTGCTTATAAACTGTTGTGTCCTCGATTTGACGGTGAGGATTTCAGAGGGTGGATTTCCAAGCTCGAACAATATTTTGAGGCCGAAAATGTTCCTGATGGAGCTAAGATTCGGGTGGTTATGCTGCATTTGGAGGGGAAAGCGTTACAGTGGCACCAGTTTTTGACCAAGACGCAAGGTGATTTGAATCAACTGGGATGGGACAACTACCTCAAGCTCGTTCGGGAACGGTTTGCGCCGGAGGGGTTTCAGGATCCGTTCACAGAGCTGTTGGCGTTGCGACAAACCGATTCAGTTGAGAAGTTTTATGAAGAATTCGTGGACCTCCTTAACCAGGTACAGCTTCCGGACAATTACGTACTGAGCATGTTTAAAAGACATTTGAGAGTAGAAATTAGTCAATATCTGGAACTGTTGCAACCAAAATCGTTGTTAGAAGCTTTTAACATGGCAAGGAGAGTGGAATGCATGTTTAATCCTGGTCAGAAAAGAAACTCTAGTGCTAGTTCATTCAGGACTTCGACTCCATCTGTGCTGACCATACCTTCGAGGTTGAATAACAGTGCTTATCGAAGTTCTTTTAGTCCTGGTAGCAGTGTTAACCCTTCTAGAAACAACTCGCCACCTGCATTGAGTCCCTCGAATCAAAGGAGTGTGAGCAACACTGACAGTAAGGGCAAGGGTAAGCACATTTCCCCTGCAGAAATTGAAGAAAGGAGGAAGAAAGGCCTTTGTTTTTGGTGTGCAGCGAAGTATTCCCCAGGGCACAGATGTGCTAAGTCTCAAATCTTTCAAATTGTGGTTGATGGTCTGGAAGAAGAGGGGGAACAAGATGAATTTCTGGACTGTGAGGAAAATGGAGAGATGTTCAATTCGGAGGGAAATAAACCAGAAGGACCAACAGTCTCGTTGCAAGCGATGTGGGGGAGTACCAACCATAATACCATGAAGTTGCAGATTGAGATAGGAGGGGAGTTACTGATAGCACTTCTAGACTCAGGAAGTACTCACAATTTTATTAGTATTCATGCAGTGAAAAGGTTGGGACTGAGTATGGAGAGAAGAAACAGATTTAAGGTCACTGTAGCAGATGGAAAAACCTTGGAAACTGTGGGAAGTTGTAAACAAGTGCAGTGGAGAGTTCAAGAACAGCAATTTGTCACTGATATGTTGGTAATTCCCTTGAAGGGATGTGATGTTGTACTAGGGATTCAGTGGTTAGCAGTGCTGGGAGACATTCAATGGAATTTTGCTACAATGGAGATGGAATTTCTGCAAGGTGAAAAGGTGGTCAAGTTACAGGGAATTCAGTCACAACCCTTATCTTGGATTGACTCAAGAGAATGTTCTAGGGTGTTGAAAGGAACCAGCAGTTTGTACACTGCATTTTTGTGGATCTTGAATGCTCAAATGGAGTTCAAGGGGAGAAGTGAACCGCTGCCAAGGAAGATGCAAATGTTGTTACAAGAATTCAGGGATGTTTTTGAGGAACCAAAAGGACTACCTCCTGAGAGGGGGCAGGATCACAGAATCACCTTGGAGAAAGAAGGAGCTGTAATTAAGATGAAACCATATAGATATCCTTCGTGGCAGAAGGACATCATTGAGAGGATGATTAAGGAAATGCTGGAAACTGGAGTAATCAGAGACAGTAACAGTGCATTTTCATCTCCTGTAGTGATGGTGAAAAAGAAAGACAATTCATGGAGAATGTGTGTAGACTACAGGAGACTGAATCAAGCCACTGTGAAGGATAAATTTCCAATGCCAGTGATTGAAGAATTATTAGATGAATTGGGGCAGGCTAGAGTGTTCTCAAAGTTGGATTTGAGGTCTGGATATCACCAGATTCGAATGTGGAAGGAGGATGTTCATAAAACAGCTTTTAGGACTCATGAAGGACATTACGAGTTCCTAGTAATGCCATTTGGGCTTACTAATGCCCCAGCCACTTTCCAAAGTCTAATGAACAAAGTCTTCAAGGAAAAGTTGAGGAAATCAGTGTTAGTATTTTTCGATGATATTTTGGTATACTCTGTGGATTGGGAGACTCACCTGCAACATTTGAGGGAAGTTCTGCACATTTTGAGGAGCAATAGTCTATTTGCTAATATGAAGAAATGTTGTTTTGGGGCAGAGGAAATTGAATACTTGGGATATATCATCTCAAAGGGGGTAATTTCAATGGACAAAACTAAGGTGGAGAGCATTTCACAGTGGCCAATTCCTAATTCTCTTAAGGAATTAAGGGGATTTCTTGGACTTTCTGGTTACTACAGAAGATTCATTAGAGGATATGGTTTGATAGCCAAGCCTCTGACCAACCAATTAAAAAAAGGAGCTTGGAGTTGGGGTGAGGAGGAAAATGAAGCTTTCCAGAAACTTAAGGAAGCTGTGTGTTCAGCTCCGGTGTTGATGTTACCAAACTTTGAAGAAGTTTTTTCTGTGGAGACTGATGCCTCAGATTTGGGAGTAGGTGCAGTGCTGGTTCAGAAAGGCAAACCTTTGGCATTCTTCAGTAAAGGTTTAGGGCCAAAACATCAGAAATTGTCAGTATACAAAAAGGAAATGTTAGCAGTCCTCATGGCAGTGAAGAGGTGGTTTCCATACTTAGCTGGGAGGCATTTCAAGATCAGAACAGACCACCAAAGCCTGAAATTTTTATCGGAGAATCAAGCAATCACTCCAGCTCAACAAAAGTGGGTTGCTAAGATGATGGGATTCGATTATGAAGTTTGTTATAGGAAAGGAACTCATAATGTGGTAGCAGATTGTTTGTCTAGGAGACCTAGTGAAGTGGGCTGTTTGAATATGTCTGTTAGCAGTGTGACCACTGATACTTTAAATAGGGTGGCAGCAACTTGGGTGCAAGATGGGAGATTGAAGAGGATCATTGATGAGTTGAAAGGAGGAACCCGAAGAAATGACAAATACTCTTGGGATGGGAGGCAACTGAAGAGGAAAGGCAAATTGGTTGTTGGAAATGATGAAGATTTGAGAAGAGAAATTCTGAATTTCTTTCACAGCAGTCCAGTTGGAGGTCATTCCGGAGCCCATGTCACCAGTCAAAGGGTAGCTAGTGTGTTTTATTGGAAGGGACTTAAAAGGGAGGTGAGGAACTTGGTTAGGGAATATGGTGTTTGTCAAAGAAACAAAGATGATTTGCAGCATCCGAGAGGCTTATTACAGCCATTACCAATTCCGGAAACAACATGGTCTTGTCTGAGCATGGATTTTATCGAGGGTTTACCAAGTTCTAAGAAGAAAGACTGTATTTTGGTGGTGGTGGACAGGCTCACCAAATACGGCCATTTCATTTCGTTGGCCCATCCCTTTACAGCTAAAGAGGTAGCTCAAATTTTCTTAGAAAATGTTTTTAAGCTACATGGAATGCCGAGTTTTATAGTCTGTGATAGAGATAAGGTTTTTATGAGCATGTTTTGGAAAGAAATGTTCAGGAAACTTGGAGTAACAGTCACACCTTCCACTGCTTACCATCCGGAGACTGATGGACAGACTGAACGACTTAATAAATGTTTGGAGAGTTATTTAAGATGCATGACAGGTGAAAGACCGAAGGAGTGGGCTGAATGGCTTCATTTAGCCGAATGGTGGTATAATTCTTCATTCCATTCTGCCATCCAAACGTCACCGTATCAAGCATTATATGGACAGTCTCCTCCAGTTCATCTTCCTTATATTGCTGGAGATTCCTTGGTCGATTCGGTGGATAGGACACTGCAAAAGAGGGAAGCAGCCAACAAAATGATGAAGTTCTATTTGAGGAGGGCTCAAGATAGGATGAAGCAACAAGCGGACAAAAGGAGATCTGAATGCGAATTTCAGCTTGGAGAATGGGTGTTCTTGAAACTCCAACCATACAGACAGCAATCAGTTCAGAGCAGGGGGTGTCAAAAGTTAGCTGCAAAATGGTTCGGGCCATTCCAAATTATAGAAAAGATAGGTAAAGTGGCCTATAAACTGAAGTTACCCGACAACTCAAGAGTTCATCCTGTATTTCACGTTTCACAATTGAAGAAGCACATTGGAAGTGACATGGCTCAGGCAGATCTGCCAATTATAGGACCCGATGGGAGTATAAGCAAGGAACCTCACAAGATCCTAGAGAGGAGAATTGGAAGACGTGGTAATCGTGCTGTGACTGAAGTGCTGGTGGAGTGGACCAATTCTTTTCCAGAGGACGCCACTTGGGAAATACTTCATCAACTGCAGATGCAATTTCCAAATTTCAATCCTTGAGGACAAGGATTGTTTGAGAAGGGGGCATTGTAAGGAGTGTTTTTAAGTGACCGTTGTGAGAGATTTATATTCTGTTTTTAACTTTTAAGTATATAGTTAAATGATACGGTGCGTTTTACTCAGCTGAAGTAAACGCTGTCGTTTTATCTGTAGGGTTTTTAATCCCCAAACTTCAGATGATCTGGTTATCGAATGGAAGGAATAGAAAATTGCGGCTCTCAGATTTTCAGAGAGAATTTCTGATAGTTCTTGAGATTGTTCTTGATTTTCTTGTTTGTTAGTGTTACATAACAGCCCAACGCCTCCTTCTTCGATAATCAGTTTTCCATACCAGTCATCGTCTCTGGCCAGCGATACAAGCGAAGCCGCCGCGTCAGACCGGTCGTCAAGTGAACCGGTGTAAAGAATCGCGATATGTTCCCAAATTAAGCATAAAATCGGCCTTGCCAAGATTTGCTTCACCAAATCCGCCATCACAACAACCCAACAAAAACAAAGATAAAATGGAATAAAAGAAAACGCAAATTTGATGGGATCAAAATATAAATACACTAAATTGATGATAAAGGGGTTGATCTTTGTTGGGGTTCCCCCCCTCACTAGAAGTTTCTAGTAATGGAAAGAAAATCTATTGGATTTAATTTCTGCTTTTAGATACTACATGGGATTTTGACCATTTGGCGGTAAAAGGGTAAATCGTTGTTCATGGCAAACAAGTTTTACCAGGTCAAACACACTTTCATCTTCTTGTTTATATAACATTTTTTAAGGTGGATATAGCTTTCATGATTCTTGCTGCTGCTGTTGTAATTTCAGTCTTTTAAAATTGGGTTTTTCTTAATTGAAGGAGACGAGAGTCTTATTGAAGCACGTGGCTGTGAAATAGAAAAGAATATAGACTAAATTGTTATATTATTAAAATGATGTGGGTTAATTTTTTAGAATTAGGGTTAAATTAAAATAAGTGTATAATTTAAGGGTTAATTATGTAATTATATCAATTTATATTAACTGCCACGTCATGAGCCGTTAAGTTTTTAATGGCGCCGGATCAGTTTGTTATTTTTTTTAAGTCAAGGGACCAATTTGTAACTTTTGATAGTCGAGGGACACAAAAGATAATTGGAGTATAGTCAGAGGACTATTTATGTAGTTTACCCTATTTTTTAAGGTATTAATTATTCATACCATCTTTAGATTATGCTATATTAACAGTTCCTCTCCCTCCCTGTCTCTCTCAAGGAAAGAAACAAAAAGGGGGAAAAAGAAGCAACTTCTTAGATTTTCTGTTTAGAAAATTACATTGAATTCGACGGCTCTCATATTTGTCTGCAAAAATCAGGTTAAACTTAAACCTTTCTTCGATTTTATAATTTTTCTTCACATCTCTTTATTGCATTTTTCATGTTATTCAATGTTTAGAGTCAGATCCACGCTATTATCAAAGCCTACTCATTTTTCCGGAATCTATTTTTGTTATTTCGTAGTCTAATATATATATATATATATATTTGTATAAGTACAGCTCTAGTTTTGCACTGGAATCTGGTAATTATGTATAGAGTTATTGATTCTTATTTGATTTCTCCGTTAGAATATTGAGTTTTGCTGTTAGCTTCTGAGTGTCGGTGATGTTGGGCGCTTTGAGGAGAAAAGTTGCGACCGGAGGCTCATCAGCTTCGGTTAGGACTTGTATTTTTTTTTATAATTGTGGTTTATTCGGCTAAAGCACTCGGATTTTATTAATTCTTTTTCCATTTCTTTTACAGGTATTAGGGAAGTCCTTGCAGGTGATTCGGCCGAGCGTTTCAGGATCTAGAGTTTCTTCAAATGCTGGAAAAGAGGTAAATAGTTCAGCTGAAAATGAATATGATTCGATAATCATGCTTGTGGTTCACTTTCCCTTGAATTTTGATTGATGTTGATGTTTGATGCTATTAAATCTTTAATTAGTGTCGAAGATGTTTGGATTTTTATCATACATTGGGAAGTGTTCTCGCGAGACTTAATTTCAAGTGTTTGAACAGATTCTGTTACTTCAGCCGAGAGGAATTGTCCATGTCCACAACTTCTCTCATCTTGTTCTGCCAGGTAAATATTTAGCTTTGTTTTCTTCTCATTTTGGTAAAATTCTGTTGATTGTCTTTGTTATTAATTGAAATTATTTCTTGATTATTGCAGGATGTTCTGCTGGTTTGACAAAGACAAGGTTAGTTGGTTCTTAACCTTTGTAACCCACATCAATTTTAGGAATTATACAGTCACTGGTTTGTCATTTCTTAACACGGTGAGGGTATGGGTGAAGGTCTATTTCCATGCTAAGTAGTCCACCTCATTTTTGTTTATCCAGAAACTATATTAGTCAGGGCAATAAGAAAGGAAATTTCAATGCCCATGTTCTTTTTGGTTCTTTAAATTAGTTTGCCGCTCCTTGGCACTTCTTTCCCCTGACAAGCTTTTCTTATGTGCAGGGATGTCATCTCTAGCATTCAGTCGGAGGCTATCATGCAAAAGTCATGCAGGGCTTTCTCTTCTGGAGATGGTATGATATTGATCAATGTACTCAATAATATTAATTTCACCAAATGCCTATTAGCACTTTTTTTAAATGGTTATTATTATTATTAATACATGGGTGTGTCATTGAGGATTTTGTTAACTTGGAATTTAGTTTCTTTGTATTCTAATTGTTCATTTGATGACCAGTTTATCTGGAATAGACCATTGGCAACTAAGTACTGTCAAGCTCATTTAGCAGTTAGCAATATGGCTGACCAAGAGGTACTAGGTCAGGCAATATGCCAAAATAAGAAAAATAATCTTAACTCAGTTTATTTCAAATTCTTTCTCTGCAAAAGCGTGAAGACAGTAGTATGGAGATTTGGTTGTAATTTAGTTGTATAATGATTTGGACTAGCACTATTGTGGTACTAGACTAGCAGCTCCTTGGCTTCCACGTTGTTGTTTCTGCTTGGAACAACCATATATTCCTTTTTATGTTAATTTAAATTTTTTATAACTTCTGCAATTTACTTTTGGTGAAGGTGAGCTGGTTGATGCTGTTGTCCCTTTTATGGGAGAATCAATTACTGATGGCACTTTGGCAACATTTTTGAAAAGTATGTTTTCAATTATTGTATTTTCCATCCTTCACTAGACTTTTTTTAGTGGTTGTAAGTGCTTGATTGTGGATATATCTGAACTTTCGAGAGCAGAACCTGGTGATAGAGTTGCAGCAGATGAGCCAATTGCTCAAATAGAGACAGATAAGGTACTATTTCTTCACTCTTCTTCTTAGAAAGGTATCCGTTTATACCTCTAATACCTATAGTGTTTATATTCATCAGGTAACAATTGATGTTGTCAGCCCCCAAGATGGTGTGATACAAGAGGTAATCATAATATATCAATAAATATGTACCTTTGGATCAAACAGCATGCACTTGTCTAGTTTGTTGGTTATTTCTAGGCTCCTATCTTATTTTTGGGAGCAAGGGGAGTACAATGGATCCTGAATATAATGTTACAATTTGTGCCAGTATGTAGCCAAGGAAGGAGATACTGTGGAACCAGGTGTCAAAATTGCTGTCATTTCAAAGTCCGCCGAGGGTGCAGCACCTGCTGCTCCCACTGAAAAGAAATCAGAAAATTCTGCTTCGAAGCCTTCTCCTACCCCTGAAGCAGTAAAGGAGGATAAGCCAAAAGCTAAAGTTGAAGCTTCTCCTGCTGTGGAGAAGCCTAAAGCCCCTGCTCCACCACCTCCAAAACCAACTGCTACTGAACCTGTACTTCCCCCCAAGGAAAGGGAAAGAAGAGTAAGTTTTCTCATTCTCTCTTTACATTGAAACGGTAGCTTTGTTGAAAAATGATGTTGGGCATCATAGAAAATAAGTCGACCGTATGGCTTCATGATTACAGGTTCCTATGACAAGACTTCGGAAACGGGTTGCTACTCGGTTGAAAGATTCTCAAAATACTTTTGCATTGTTGACAACATTCAATGAAGTCGACATGTGGGTTCTCTTTTCCCTCATATTTCAATTTTTCATGCTCATGCATGATGCATCCTGCGACTATCTGTGCTAACTAACTTTCTGAACATTTCAATTTGGTCTGGACAGCACTATTTGCTTAACTCTTCTGTTACAAATTTTCTGTGAAGTTAATTAAATCAGCATCCTTTATAAAGGCTATGGTGTAGTTCTGATAAAACTGATTCTGTTATTCTTTTCTAATTCATTGGCTTCTCGTTGCAGGACTAATTTGATGAAGCTCCGCTCTGATTACAAGGATGCTTTTGTTGAGAAACATGGTGTCAAGTTGGGATTTATGTCAGGATTTGTTAAAGTATGCAATATTTGTTCTTGAAATGCTCACATATGCATTCATAGCCTGCCTTCACCATTTGCTTTTTTCTTTTTTCCCTTACCATTTCTTCTATTTTATTGTTTTAGGCCGCTGTTAGCGCACTTCAGCATCAGCCTATTGTAAATGCTGTAATTGATGGGGATGACATTATTTATAGGGATTATATAGATATCAGCATTGCTGTTGGTACTCCGAAGGTAATCATCCATTTTGTGTTTTTCTTTAATGTTGTGTAATTTGCTAAATCGCAATTTAGCCATTTAATGGCTTGCTGGAGTTTTTTTTATACAATGCCTACTCCCCAAACCCTTAAATTGGTGGCTAATGCGCGCTTAAGCGCATTCAAACCCATATCCTTCAGAATGCTGTTGCAACAACAGTGCCAACAAAGCTAAGTTGGTGGGTTTCTGAAGCTTTTATTGTTACTTTTTTCTCTCTACTTTCCAAAGAAAGTTACATATCTGTGGGTTTTATGCATGTTAAAATGTATTGAAAGTTGAAACTGAATTTTGTGTGAACTTAGCACAGTTTTTAAAATTGAAATGAGGAATCCGCAGGTTCAGAATTTTATCCTTGGTGACAATTAACGAAAATTATTTGTTAAAGGATCTTTTTTCACTTGTTTTCTTTCTTACCGGGCTGAAGTTGCTTCATTTATTTCATGAAAAATGATAAAATGAGATATCTAGAAGATTATGCAATTCTTTTTTTGTTCTAAACTTGAAAGTTGCCAATCATATAGCCTAGTGTTCATAAACGGAAAAAAAAGATCGTGATTCATGTTTCCATATTAAGCTTTTTGTTCCTTCGTTTTTCCTGCCAGGGGCTTGTTGTTCCGGTTGTCCGTGATGCTGAAAAGATGAATTTTGCCGAGATAGAGAAGACGATCAACGGTCTTGCAAAGAAGGCAACTGATGGGACCATATCAATTGATGAAATGGCTGGAGGCTCATTTACAATATCCAACGGTGGTGTTTATGGAAGTCTTTTGAGTACCCCTATTATCAACCCTCCTCAGGTTAGTGGTTATAAACAGAATATGCATACACTTGCACATGCCTGGAACTTGTAAGAGTTCCGTATGGTTGTGACTTACTCGTATTGCTTTGGACCAGAAGGAGATCCTTACATGATTAAATATTTTTTTGGCAGTCGGCTATCTTGGGTATGCACTCAATCGTGTCCCGACCAATGGTTGTTGGAGGTAATGTAGTCCCAAGACCAATGATGTACATTGCCCTCACTTATGACCATAGGTTGATAGATGGAAGAGAGGCTGTCTTCTTCTTGCGCCGTATCAAAGATATCGTGGAAGACCCTCGCAGGCTGCTACTTGATGTATGAAAGCCCTAACCCTAATACCAACTGCCCAGATATCTCATGGTTTTCTTGCACTCATATACGTTCGATGTATACCTCGTGGCATCATAAACAAGAAGAATAAATGCCTGAAGTTTTGTAGGGTTTCATTTGTCGATTCACCCTATAATGGGTTCCGGAATTGCCGGAGGCCAATTTTGAACCATATCGAGGTTTGAGTTAAAGTTTTGCAGTTCACAAAAGGCATGAAATGTCTTTGGTTTTGCCTTAATACAAAGTTTATGGAACAACCTATTTTGAGATTTTATATTTTACTTGCTCATGTTTGAATCATCTTCTCCATTTCATTAATGTTGTTGCGAGAGATGTACGATATAAATGGATACTCTGTATCAGATAGAGTTAAAATGCACTAAATATTGGAGCACAACGTGTTAACTCCGTCAACCGAATGTCGGTCACAGCGGCAATGATGGCTGGAATTGCTTTACATGGCAGCAACCAGGGTTTTAATAGTAATGAATAACTACGGGTCAAGGCTGTTTAAGCCGGAACCCGAATTCAGATTAAGTTGGGATAGCCCAAGTTTGCTTCCGGTTCGAATATGTCGGATGCAAATGTTATATTCGAACAAAGAGTTGGAGTAACATAGTTTATGCTGCTTGAAAACTGAGGCTGCAAGTTATTCTGATTCTCCTTGTTAAACCTTCCACGACCAATGGAAAGTATAATTCTTTAATTGAACCGGCAACTGAAGTTTTGAAGCAGATACCAAAATTTCAACATGTTCTTTTACATTTTCAATTGTAGACTTCTGGTTTTCGATTCCGTTTTCTCACCCCCATAAATTGTACGTGATTTCCCCCCAGAATCCATTGCAGTAATTTGTCGAATACTTCTCGGTCGAGATGATTCATCTCTTGTTCGTGCTCGTTTCAGCCGAAATGGCACTTGTTTTGCTGCTTCTCTTCACTTCTCCTCTAAGGAAACTGGTGATCAAGATATTAGACAAGATGAAAGAAGGCAAAGGCCCTGTGGTTTCAAAGACTGTTCTAGGAACACTGTTTGTTGTTTTCATCTCTATCACTTACAATGTGATAGAGATCCAGAAACGATCCCTCGAAAACGGCATTCTTAATCCGACCGACGAGGTTCTAATGGCGAATCGAGTCTTGGAAGCATCTCTACTGGGTAATTTTACATTCATCAACTAGGTTCATAACTTGATAAAAATGTCTGAAAACTTCAGTTTTGATACAAAACTATTATATATATATATATATATATATTTCAGGGTTTGGTATTTTCCTTGCCCTTGTTACACATAGACTGAGTTACTATATGAAAGAGCTTGAATCAAGGAGGAGAAAGGAGGCTGCTGTAGAAATGAAACCAAAGCCTGATCTAAAGCTTGATGATCATGAAGAATACCCAAAGAAGGCAATATCTTCAACATGAACAGTTGATGTCAGAATTAAAATGTAATGTACATATAAACATGCATAAGACAAGGTCATATGTTGTAATAAGATTAAAAAAAAATTAGAAGAACTTCTGCAATCTGCATTGCCTTGCAAATTAAGTTTTGTCTGATACAAAAATATCATCTGTTACAGAGTAAAATGCCAAAATACTGCTGAAAATCAGTGTCACAAGTCACAACTTTGCTATCTCTGTTAAATTGGAACTTTGAGACTAGATATTCATTTTATTATGCATGTTATCTTCCCGAGTGTGTTCGTTTTCCGAATCTAAAGACTCGTCATCTGAAGTCGCATTTTGGGATGAAGATTCGATTAAATGTCTTTTCTCCATCTGTTACATATTTCAATATTTCACATCAACAGATCGACTATACTTCACCCCGAAATAGTTCGGTTTATTGGTTAACGATCGATGGTCCGAATCTAGCCTACTTCGAATACATCGTCCGTCTAACACCGAACGTATTCTGTCATCTATTTCTCTCAAGTTTGTTTCTTGACAAAAAAGAAACATATTGACAAGTTCTTATTTGTTGCAATGTGTAGATTTTCTGGTACAAACAAGTTGGTAAACTGCTGCAACATGTTGGTTTCTCCATTGTTGCTACCTAAAAACCCTAATTTTGTTTGACTTTATTAAAAATGTCCCACGGAATAAACTAATGGAAAGTCAACCCACCTTCTAGTCTCCTCCAAACACCCACTCTCCTCCACTATCATACACCTTTTCTAGAAGAAACTGATGCAACTAATCAAAGATCAATGGAATATTAGGTTGCAATGCAAGTTTTTTTTTTTTACTATCTAACAGCCTACCATCGATGTCGATTCGATGCTTTATTCTTTTCAACGTATTCGTGTCTCGACTGACATACTTACAGAAGTCGAAATCTTCGAAAAAAATGAAAAATTACCCGTATTGCAGTTAGATATTAGTCTCGAATTCGAGTAACGTAGTCCCGTATGAACTTAGCTAATTAGTCATTAGTCTTTACCTAACCTAAACTTGCAGAGAAGCCAAAGTTGACTTCTTTTTTTCTTATCTGATCTATCGTCTACCTAACACTTTGAGTCTCCTCTGTTCACACAAGTTAGTTGCCGCCTGCCGGCGCCGGCGGTCTCTGCCGGACCTCTAAAACTATGGAAAATTTGCATTGGAATAGAACAAGAAATTTCATTAATTTTCTCGAAATTGAGATAATCTGATACAAAAATATCATATGTTACACTGTCTAGTACCACAATAGTGGTGAAATCAATGGTGTTTTCTGCAGAATCGTCTAAGTCGAAATCTTCATCGAAGGTCAAGCTTTCGGTTTCGAGTTCTTCTTCAAATGAATCCATGGAGGACAGAGTAGGAAATTGAGATTCAATTTGTTGTTCAATGCCACTGCTTCTAACTGTGATCCAATCTTCTTCACACATTGTCCAATTGGAAGGTGGTGACAGAGTTGATTGAAGCAATTTCTTGATTCTATCAGCTGGAGAATCCATGGAAATCTCATTCTTTGGACTTTCCATCACGTTGAGTGAATCCCAGAAACCTTGATCCAACACAGAATTCGGAGAATCCATGGCGGATTCTTTTACTTCCTTCAAAAGGGTATCTGTTTCTTCCAAAAATGGATGTTGAAGCAATTCTTCAGCTGTCCATCTCTCTTTCAAATCCCTCTTCAAACACTTTCCTACAAAATCCTTTCCCTCCTCGGATAACCATCTCGGAATCTCCGGCACGTCGCCGGAGAATCCGATCTTATAAAGAGCCGACACCGGATCGGTCAGCTCCAGCCACGGTGAATTCCCGGTGCTCATCTCTATAATTGTACATCCAAGTGCCCATATATCAGCTTCAAAACCCTGCTCCTCCCCTCGTGCCACCTCCGGCGCCATGAAAGCCGGTGTACCGGAGATCGCCGACATGTCGAAACCGTCTTTTCCCATCAATTTAGCACACCCCAAATCAGCAATCTTTGCACCATCTTTGCCGATCAAAATATTTTGGCTCTTGATGTCACAATGTGCCACTCCATTAACATGAAGGTAACTCAAACCTTGTAAAATCTGCTGAGTATACAATCTAACTTTCTCTTCCCCCAATCTCCCTCCGACCCTTCGGATTTCATCGGAAAGCGTGCCGCCGGCGACGTACTCCATGCAGAGATTGTACGTAGCCTTGCCGTTTTCTTCATTCGTAACATCGTACCCCATGTACTTAACTATGTTAGGACAGCTTAATTTGGACAAGACATAATTCTCTCGTTGTAAGAAGGTAGAGTGACATAACTCGATCGACTTAACAGCGAAAATCTCACCGGAAGGAATCGCCGTGGCTAGAGACACGGTGGCGGTGGCGCCTCGACCTATGGCTGGTCCTCTAATCCACTCCATTAGAGAGAAAAGACACCAAGAAACAAAGAAGAAAAAATATGGGTCTGTTCACTTATGCTATGCTACGCTATGCAAGAAAATGTATATATATATATATATATACACACACATATATATACATATATATATATGTATATGTATGTATGTAAAGCTTTGGTTATGGTGACTTAATCCAAACACCAAAGCATATGCAACAACTTTGGAAAGATTCTTAATGACAAAAATCATTTTTTTCTGACTTTGTTATACGTGGTTTTTTTAGTTCATCGAGCAAGAATGTGCCACGTGGCGTGATATGAGTGCATGCTGACCGCCTATGGACGGCGTCATGGCGGTTGCTTTACCTTGTAATAAAGCCATTCACATGAAGACACATGAGCACGTGCCGAGATTGCGGGTGGTTAATTTTAATAGGTCAAATTCTGATTTCGATCCTTTTACTATGGCTCAAATTTGACATTTAGTCCTTATACTTTGATTTGGTGAAAATTAATCCCACTTATATAATATCATTTGTTAGTCCAAATGGTTAACACATTAATCATTCTGATTGAAATGATGACGTTGATTTTTTCTCGAAAATAATCTTTTCGACACGGTAAAATCCACGGCAGCATGATGAGTAAGAATGGGTGTTTTTAAGAAAAAAACTGAGTTAACTATTTGAACTAGCTAATGACATTATAAAAATAAGGACCAAATCATGTCAAATTAATATATAGGGACTAAATCCTAAATTGGAGCATAATAGAGGGGACAAAAGAAGACTTCGACCATTACAACATTATGGGTTAATTTTAATCTTTTAATTAGTGTTGTGAATTATTGCGGCGGGAAGATAATTAATCTGCACTTTTAACGGTGTGAACACAATTTGGGACATTTAATTATTTTATTGGTTAGCTTAACTTATAAGCTGTAAAGATAAGACTTTTTTTTTACAATTATGGCAAAGAATAAATAAGGTCAATTTAGGACGAGACATTAGTTTCTGTAAATAAAGTTAGTGATTCAAATTTTGATATTGTAAAAGAAAAAAAATTAAATTAGTAGAATCAACCTCACAATAAATTTTTACAATACTTTATTCGGATTAGTCGATCAATTGATCGAATACATGTGGTTATACTAAAAAACAAAGGGCACCCATAGATTTTTTACAATGCTTTTCTTGGGGGGCTTAATTTGATAGACTTGAATGGGAATGCATGCATGAATCATAAATGTATTATGCTTATTTTTGTAGGTTAAGTAACTTAAGAGAACTATTATTTTCTTGAAGAAGCTTAAGGAAAAATTAAAGGAGTACGAACCAATCACTATCTGATTTTTTTGGCCAAACACTATCCGAAATCTAAATTGACAAGTTTTTAGTTAAATTCAGGGGTTGGTAAAATGAGTGAACATGAAAATTTGATTAAAAATCGAGGTCCGAACTTGAATAATTGATTTGGTTCGAGCTCAAAAAGATTTAAATCTAGACAAATGAAAAAACATAAAAGATGAGAAATTAAAAAATCGAATTCAAAGTATGAATCCATAAAACTCAAACTTGAAATTATCCGAACTCAATTGCAATACTAAAAAAATCTGAACTCGAAACTATCCAAACCCAACTAATAATATACTTAGTAAATAATTTTAGTTATTTCAAACACTAAAACCAATCCAACTCATGGATAGTTGGAACAAGAACATGTAATCCTATAGTATAAGAAGAAGTTAGGGTTTAGAGTTAGGCCGTAGAGTGTAATGTTTATTTTTATAATTTAGGGTTTATAATTTAAAGTTAGGACGTAGGATTTAATTGTTTAGTGTTGGAGCGTAGATAGAGACACTGAAAAGAGGCCGATGATTTTTGTTTAATCCTATAGGTACAAGAAGAAGTTGGAAATATCAATATTCTTTGCAATGTGAAATCAACAAAGCTTTTTTTTCCAAGGCATAAAGGCCTTAAAAACATGTTTTTTTCCATTGGCTATCAAAACTTGAGAGTTGGCCAATTGATTGGAGGAATCAAAGCAAAAGTAAATAAGCCACCAAAAGAGGTTGCAACCAAAACACATAAATTAAAAAGAAGAAGAAAGCACAATTTGTTGTTTCGTTTCTTTTTCAAAGTTTGTGAGATGACTTGTGACGAGCGCGTTTGAAAAAAAAAAAATTTTTAGAGTTGTAAATGAAACGTTTTGAGTGAGCTTCAAGCTATGAAAAATGTCAACTTATTCATTTATTGGAATCCCATTTTGTAATTTTGAACTCAAAAACTTTACCCTTTTGAATTGGGTCCTTTTTATGGTGTCGGTGCTGATATTGTTTACTGAGTAGTGATCTTTACAGCTAGGTTAACACATGGTTTTATGATCCAATTCTACTTTGATCTGAAGTTTGGCAGAGGCCAACTATGCCTCCACTTCCTCTATTTTTATCTCTCAGTACTAATAATCACGTTCACATCTGTCAATTTCGAGTCGAATACGAAAATTTGATTCAGAATAATATGAACAAGTAACTTAAATTCGAGTGTCAGACACACGAATGTAAAACCCAGATTGATCGACCCAAAAACTTGACGGGCGCAAAACACGATGTTTCTTGTTTGTCCTAGTGGCGAACTAATCCGTCTCAATCCTAATAACCCAAATTCAAAAAAGATCGGAATTCAAAATGTCTTGAACACGAACTAATCTGTACTTAAAAAATAATTTAAAATTTTTGAAATCCAAATTAATCGAATCGAAACCAACTCCGACGGCACTCGGATACCTAGTTATGGGGATGACCTAAAATAGTTATGGACCTCCACAAATTAATTACAACTTAATGGATGTACCCAATGAAATAAAAAAAAAACCAAAATGTTTTACTTAGTTTGCTTAATGATTAGGGAAATTGCCTGTACATTGAACACTGGTCATTACCTATTGTTAGTCATATTAGCTGTACAAACACATAAACTGAAGCAAAAGAGTAGTGGTTTTAATAATCAGAACAGCTATGAAAATTAATAAACAAATGTTGTGTTTAATTGAGGGAGCTGCTTTGTTTATTCCCAGTTATTATTCTTTAGTGTCAGATTCGTTGGCTGTATAAATTCCATTTCTAGTGACAGTTGTATTTTGGCCTTACTCTTTTACACATCAATAATGTCACCCTTTCTAATCCTAATACTAATCCTAAATCTAATCCATCATTTCCTTTTGCTAATCATTGTTCCAATCAATGTAATCATTGTTTTCGATCCAATCTATTTCCTCTGTTGGGATAACTCATTTTTTAATGTTTCATTGTTCAAAACTCGATTTAGTTTAACCTATCGAGTTGTTTTAGTGAAGAAAAGAAAGATAATATTCGTCTTAAGAGATTCGGGTTCGAGCAACTCTGTCTGCAATGTGTCTCAGGTTGAAACAGGTTTGTCTTCAAGGTGTGTACACTTTATCGAAAAATTTAAAAAAAATATGAACAAATATTATCTTATAACCACCTTAAAACTATTACAAAAATTGATTTAATTTTCTCTTAATAAAAGATACCTATTGAATATGATTGATATTAGCGGTGATAGATGTTGACAAAATAATTTATGGTCTAATTAAAACTTTTAAAATTTTTAGAGGTCAAATTGAATTTTTTTAAAAAAAATTGAGGGGTTTAATGATTTTTCTAAAATGGAGATTTATTTATAATTTTCAAATATTTGAAGGGGGTCTATTTGAATATATTAAAATTATTTAAGTCTAATTAAAATATTAAAAATATTGAAAGGTTATCTCTAGACATTAATCTCTATATACGATCTTTTAACAATCTATTTCTCTCTCAATTTATTCAATTTATCCGAATTTAAATTTGATTCAAATTAATTCAACAAAATATATCAACGAATTGAATGAACTCGAACTTTTTTCCACCCGAATCTCTCCCTCTCATTACTATTTGTAGCTTTTCCTTAACTAACAGAAATCCAATCAAATTACTTAACAAATGAAAGGTGTATATCTAAAATTTTTAATAGTCTCCAACTAATTACCCAACAGAAATACCCAGCAAAGCATATGGGCCATTTCATTTAGTGAAGATCAAAATCTCACATAAATTCGAGAAATTATTATATGGAACCGGCTCATCATGTCATATGTGGTCCCAGCTAATAAGGTTGGTCCACCTTATTTTAACTTCTAAATAACTATTTACCTTTTTTTTACATGTAAGAAAGAGGTGAAAATTTACATTGAAAAAAAAATAACATGAAAAAATATTATTGAATGTGACTACGGATAACATGGTGAGTCAGACCGTCTATTTTTCCCCCATAAATTCAACCATTTATCGTGCCAGCCATTCTATTTTAATACACTTAGCTGGATAACGTTATCCCAACTTTCAGTGGATTAATCACTTCTTCTATACGTGGAAAAGAAGTACTCTGAAATCAACTTGCACGCCTTCAATCAGTTGAATTAAGGACATAAATGAGTGAGGGTTAAATACTCAGTTAGTCCTCGTAGTTGTCATTTTCTCATTTTGGTACCTAGAGTAAAATCAACATCCATTTGATATTTATACTTGTCTACTGTCATCAGAGACGAAACCATGATTTTTATAAAAAGAAATCGTAATAAATTTATAAAGTCGTTACGTAAGTGACTTATTAGTAAGGATATAGCTATCAAAGTCATTAGTCGAGCTATTCTCACAGTTGTGGATCCATGTGTAGTAAATGGTGGATAAGTGCTCACATTGGATCTAAAATTTCTTTCATTAGTTATTCATTTTACTGATTTTATGCATCCTGAAATCTAAATTTTCTTACGTTAGTTGTCTATTTTTTTTTATTGTGTCCACCCTAAAAATTTTGAATTCGTATATATTATATATATGTACGCTTAAAAAATATTTCAAGACCCGTCACTTTATTCTTACTAAAACTAACTGATATTGTCATCCATTGTATATCACCTTGAAGACAAAAGAGGCAATCACTATTGAATTGGTGTGCTTAGATGATCTACTCCACCATGTTTTCTTTCAATATTTCTTGTATCATTCTTGAGGACAATGATATTTTGAAGAGTGGAGTGTTGTTTGAACTCACATTTAAAAAACTAATTTTTTTACCGTTCAACTGAAAATTTGTTACTTTTGTCATTCACCTATTTTATTTGTAGTTTAGACTTGGCACCTTCAAGATTAGAAACAATCCGGAGAAAATTACAGATCGTGTTGCACAAAGTATTTACATATCAATTATTGTGTGCGCACTGTTTTAACTTTTAAGAGTACTACAAGCACTGCAATAAGCTAAGGCGTTCGGATGTAGAAAAGATTCGCTTACGCAGCCTTGGCAAATCCAACTTGCATGTTCCCGTAGTCGAATACGGTATGGAACTGGCCCATAAAGACGTCGCCGAGGATCCTGTATATCAATGAATACCAGTTTGATTATCATAGCATTGAATGTTTTCCGGCCTAAGAGTTAATGTCTGATACGATTAGAAGTTTAATCGTAGACGACATAATTATCCTTGGAAATGTATGTGAACGAGTGAAAAGAAATACCAGAGAGGGCCGCGAGGAGGTGGTACGTCCAGAGCAGTGAATCCACTAAGGCATTGAGCTGCATCTCCCTCGCCCACTTTCACGATATACTGGTTCCCGTCACCGGAAAAAGGAGAGGTCAGGTAAAAAGAATGGATCACCGAACATTAACATTGCATCCAACTCGGCAGTCCATGATCATGAGTCACATCGAAGGAAAAGGCCAAAGTACCTTTACAAAAATTCAGCATAGTATATCATACCTGTTCAGGACTGAGCTCAAATAACTTTCCGCCAATTGTGAAGGAGACATTAGGCATAGAAGAAAGACTTTTACAATCAATACTTGATTCTCCCATCGGACTAGGTATCCGATCACAGAGCTGCAATTACCAATTTCTGAAAACATAAGCCCCGGAATGAACTAGCCGAAATATAGTCAAAGACTCAAAGGTTGCTGAAAGGGAATGCTTATTCACCTGGTTGGCATAGTCAAGTATATGCTCAGCTGTCTGGTTCTTCTTAAGCTGGTTTTGCATCCATACAACCGCCATCTCACAGGCAGAACACATAGAATCACGTACTCCGCCAGAGGCTTTTCCAGCATTCTCATTTACAACGCTTTCGATCCCCATGCTGAACACGATAAATTTACGAGTCAATGAAGCAACAGAACAAATTCATTCAGACAAATACAAACATTTCTAAGCTCACTGATGTGAGTTAAGCAAACTTCAATCAAGATAGGAAACAGCGTGGGAAACAGAAGAGATTTGTGTACAACCTTACACCTTGAGTTCCATCGAACATGCACAGACCTATCTGCGAGCAAACTTTCTTTGGTTGGTCCTGTTAATGCAGAAAAATAAATAGGTTAATTAGGAAGGGCAGCAAGAAACTACCACATCAAAGTCTAACCAACTCCGGATGCCATTTGCATCACAATAAAAGCACACTAAAATAGATCCATGTACCTTCTCTAATAGCATATCAATTATCTTATCGCCATATTCAGAAACTACAGCCTTGCATTCTTGACTTACAACCCCTGATGCTCCGATAGCATGATTGATTTGAGTAATAATACCCTGAAAACATGGTATACGAAACAATCGCCGATAAAAGACCAGGAAAAACAATCCATTTTTGTCAACAATGGGTAATGCATGCACAGGGTCAATGCAATGACTACTATTAGCGCTCTACCAAGCACTTATAATCATAGGCATCTATAATCACAATATGGAAAACAAACTTGTTATGGAGCGAAACCATCATAGAATGGATATAATGATACATCCAATGTTTCCATGAGAAACCATCATAGAATGGACAAAACATGGTCAACACTTGACAACCACCTTGCTCAACAAGCACAGCTACACAAGCATGCATACATAGAAATAGACACAAATTAATACAAACCGTGGGACCAGCCACCAAGGAAGTCCCTGAATCAGCAATAGCACTGCAGCCACCGGCACAAAAACCTGTAAATGGAGTAAGAGTGTAAAGAAACCAATAAAAGACTACAACATATTTGCATGCCCCTTATCAATTATCTTTATAATGTTAAGCAGAATATCATGAAACATGTTTGGCAATTATTTTCATTAGACAACTTTGACAACAATTGCTCACCAGTTGTTTCGTTATCAATCAGGAAATCACCCATATCAAACTGCAAGCCAAAGAAACAGTAGCATTATAAAAGGAATACATTAAGTCAAATATATTGTATAACACAAAAGGAATGTTTAAAATCCTAACCTGCCAGTATCCTTTCTGTGTTACAGGTACATAAGTATGTTCTCCCTTGAAATGTTCAGGATCCATCCCGCCAAATACCAATTCCCCGCCAAAATCATCCTCAGGGTTGCGGTTAAGCCAAAATGAAAAAACGGGTTGCTTAACAAGACCTTGATTGACCATATTGTACCTGGAGCACTTAACATAATCAAAATCCTAAGCAGTGGCATCCTTAATTGTTACAGTTTAAGCATCTTAAGCCAATAAAACTGAAACAAAAAGCACATAAAAACAGAAATGACGCTATTGCATACCACACAGGCACAGCATTTCCCACTGAAATTTCTTGAAATCCAAGACCAAGTATACCATCAAATTTGGCAAGCAAAAAGGTTAAGCTGGGCTCCTTTGTTGCCTCAATAAACTCCTAAGCAGATGAAGAAAAAAAAGTTACTTCCAAATATGGACCATCACCAACAGCCATGCTGGTGAATTACAGCGCAAACATATATAATAAAAATTTTAGTGAAGATACCTGATATTTAACTACAAGATCACCAACTGTTACATAGTCCTCACTAAAGAATCCAGAAATGGATCCAGTGCCATATTTAATAGCTGCTGGTTTACCTGCAAGTGGAGTCATTTAAAAGAAAACATATAGGCATTAGGCATCAGCTTCATTATCCTCACTTTGACTGCAATAAGTAACAGTTAGTATTAATATCCTCCCAGTCACCTGTAAGAAAAAATTTCCATTTCTAAAGCGCAATAGAACTGATTATGCATGACAAGAAGCAGACATGAGTTTTCCCATTGCAGGAGATGATGCTTATATATAACAAAAAACAAATCACTTAAATGCAAAAGGAGAAGCATAATAACACATAAATCCAACTACTTAAATTGTTGATCAAAAGACAATAATCAGTTTATGATATGAAGAAAATCACAATCAAGAAGACAGATTTCAGGAATGTTAGAATGACCCAAGAAGGAGCAACAAACCATTAGCTTTATAAGTTTGCGAATGGCTTGATTTGTATTTTGAATGGATATAGCAAGCTATCTGCACCCAGACACCAGAAAATCGTAAGAAACATTCCAGATCTATACAAGTCCAACCCTTAAGTACTGCAAGGAATAAAACTCACCGAGAAATAACACTTAGATGAAGGCACCCACAAATTAGAACTGCCAGTGTCAAAAATTACAGTGAATTTCTGTGGAGGTGTGCCGATACCAATTTCACCAAAGTACTGAGCACCCATGTAGTTCTTTAGTGCCACAATATCGATATCGCTTGAATCTTGCAAGTTTCCATGATGATGATACTTTCCAAGAGAACCTCTCAATGCTTCTCCCTCCTTGGAATCAAGTCGGGCAGTTAACAGATCACTCGGATCAAGCTTTCTCTTTTTTAGTCCAATTCTGACCAATCCATCACTGGATGCGGAAAAGACAATAGGAAACAAAAGACAAAGAAAAAGAGTGATAACCGTAGTTCTAACTATTTTCCCCATTCTGATAACTTGAGTCTGCAATGAAAAGGGAATAGAAAAAAATTGTCAAATATTATTAGAACTACAAATCGCAATCAGAAAAAAATTTATTTCAACACACAACTAGAAGTAGTATTTTCACATAACAGGTAGCACACAAGCCACTTTTTGCCTACATGGAAATAAAAACTATCTACAGTTCACCCAAGTCTACAACACTTATTCGCTGCCATGTAAAATCCTGTCCTCAAAGAGTAAACAGATGCTCAATTTTTGTGACTTCATGACTATTCCATTTATGATCGAATTTTTCATATCTTTTGGCGCTGGGAAAACACAGCACTACATACAGGGAATCTTAATTAAAATCAAATGGTTACTCTACACAGATTAGTTGAAAATAATTGAAATCAATACGAGTGTCAATCGAAATTAACTAGTCAACCTTCACTTTTCCCAGGTAACAAACACCGAAAATCCTCTAATATCTCACCAACCAAACAGGGAAAATAATTACAAAACCTATTATAAACATAAACGGACAATCCGAACTTCAAATTTTACAAGGTCAACTGAAAGTAAATATCAATGATCAACCGAAGTCAAAAGCAGATCTTCACTCAATAACTTTTATTTTCCCAGGCGATTTCAATTTTCTGCGATTCTAAAACCTAAACATCACACAATATTCCTACCAAAGAAAAGGAAAATTACTACCAAAAAATAGAACTCACTTAAAATTGTAATCAAATATATGACAAAGATTAGACGAGAATAAAGTGAAATTACATAATGAAATAAGACTAAGAAATCTAAAAATAAAATAAAATTGGTTCTTACATATTAGTTTTGCGAATTCAGATTTGAAGAAGAGCAGACTGAGCAGAGAAATGAAGTTATGGACCTGAGCTTCAGTAATTTAAAGCGAGTAGTGTGAATTAGATTAGCGGGCTTCTTGGAGGATCGTATCCGTACACGTGGAGTGGTGTTAGTTGTGATAATATTTTTAAATTTGTTGGCTTTTTCTTATCGACTAAGAAATTGAGAGTGATAATCCAGTCCGGACGAGTGCATGAGAATGATGGTGACAAGAGCTAATTGGAACCGTTGACTTTGTGATGACTGCTTGCGAAAAAGTGCGAAAGTTTAAAGGCTAGTTTGGAAAAATTATTAGTTTGTGGTCGCCAATAAAGTTCATTAATAAAATAAGATGAATGAATTTTATTGACTGAAATTACGGATGGCGTGCTGAACCAGATAATCTAATAATTTTTTGTTAATTTAGAATTATTATTATTATTATTATTATTATTATTATTATTATTATTATTATTATTGTTGTTGTTGTTGTTGCTGTTGTTGTTGTTGTTGATAAAAAAGGGACAAATTGATCGAAATAGACCTGAATAAAGCATTTTTTATATCACATCTGTAATTGACATGTTGTTGTTATTATTTTTATATAGTTTGGTAAATTAATTATTTAAAGATATAATAATATTACTCTAATAAATAATAATGTGTTTAGCTTTTTTTAGAATGGTGGATATCTTAATTCAACAAGTGGTTTTAACTTTTAATGAAAAATATGTTTATTTTAGGTGATTTGAATTTGAATAATTTTATTTGTGATATGTGTATTTTATCTAAGGATTAAGAAAAATATAAACAAATAATACATTGAATAATAATAATAATAATAATAATAATAATAATAATTTTGACGTAAATTAAATAGCAAGAGTCATCCTTATAATAAATTTTTATAGTATTTAATTTGAATTAATTAACTAATAAATTAAATATAAAAAATTATTAAAAAAATAATACTAATAAAATCACAGATAATATTTTTTTAAACATAATTTATTTTGGGCCCTTCAAAATTATTGCTTTTGTTGTTTTGCAAAAACAATGATTCAAACCTACCTATGACCCCATGCCTAATAAATGGGCCAAATTCAAGACAGTTCGAGAAAAAAAATTGTGGCTTGTTTATATATATATATATATATATTTACACTGTGTAAAACTCTTTAAGTTTTACACGTTTTTTAAACCGTTGAATGAGTGAAACGAATGAATGAGATTAACAGTAAATATGTGAAGATTACCACTTGGAAAAAAAGAGAGTACGGAGTTAATCTGAGTCATCCATTCTCCCATCTAACGATTCAAAAAAACGTGTAAAACTTAAAGAGTTTTATATTGTGTAAGTTGATCATAACTAACTATATATATAACAAAATAGTTTTAAATTAGACTTGCTTATCATCTTGTTAAGTTAGATTCATCTTTGAAACTTATACATATTTTAAAACATTCTTAATCAATATATTTTTACAATGAAAACTAAATAATATTTTTTTTATCTGAAATCCAATAAACAAGCTTTTCTTGAAAATATTTTTGATTCCATCAAAAGAAATTGTGAAACATTACTTAACACTTGTGTCACGGAAAATTATAAAATTAAAATACTTAGAAATATGGAAAATACTTTGATGCACAAGCTGTGTAAACTTTAGTTTACACAAGCCCTTTAATTTTAGGGTTTGGGGTTTAGAGTTTTATGTTAGGGTTTAGGGGTTTAGTATGTAGGGTATATAATTTAAGGTTTATGGTTAGAATTTAGAGTTTAGAGTTTAGGGCTTAGGGTTTAGGGTTTAGGTTGCTAGGGTTTGTGATTTAGATTTTAAATTTTATAAAAGGATTGTGTAAAAAAAATTTACACAGCTTGTGCATCAAAATAAAACCCTAGAAATATTTTTTTTAAATAGTTTCGTGTAGAACTGAAGAGTTTACACACCAAAAAATGAGGAAAATTGTAATCCTTGAGTTGGTTTGATTAAGCACATACTATCGTCCGTTTTCGAAGATTAAAATTAAAGATTTTATGGGGGGAAACACCATATTATTAAATTTCATCTTTCAAAAAGAAATTAAATGTAATCATGGAACATATATTTTGGGTGGAATTATATATTATTAAAGCAGCATGAAAAAAAAAACGTGGTGCGTTTTCAAATAAAATTACAATTTTCAAGTCAATTTACACCGTCCAATAACGGGTTATAAAAGATCTTATCCATTCAAATAATTAATCGATTTAATAAGATAGGATTAAGAAAGTAATTATTAGTTTATTACGGAGATATACATGAAGGAGATTTAGGATTTTGATGTTTTGTTGGGGTATTATTTATTCAACACATAAGTTTTTTTAATAGTTTAAAGTTAATTATAATATAATATATGTTTATAGAAAATTTTAATTTTTTAACAATATACATATACTTTACAGATAAAGCGATTTGAACTCGTATTTCTTACAAAAAGACATCACATATTTTTTTTTACTAAAACCACTTATTAAGTTTCCAACGCATAAGTTAATAATAAGATATTGTTTGGTTGAAAACTGAAATTTTCAATTTGGTAATAAATAAGGAGTGCTAGCTCCTTTGACATTGCTTTTTATAAGTGTTTTTAAAAGTTTGTCAGAAAGTGGTTTTGAAAAGTTAGTTGTAAGATTTTAATGTTTAATATTATTGTCAAAAATTATTTTTGTAAAGATAAAGGTCATGTTTGACAATTAGCGGATAGCTGATAGCGGATTACATTAGCTGATAGCTGATTGCATTAGCTGATTTGACTAGCGGATTGTATTAGCTGATTGTATAAAAGTGTTTGGTAAAATTAACTGATAGTTGTTAGATTATTTAAACAAGCAAAATGACATATAAGTACATGATTATATTCAATACTTGTTTGAATAGTTTATTAGTTATCAATATTTTGTATCTAATTATTATTAATTAGATCTATAAAATTATTTTTAATATAACTTTTCTAAACATATTCAAATGGTTTATACATTAATTTATTATTTATATAATTATTTTAATATAATTTAATTAATTAATAAATTTAAATACACATGTAAATATGTGATAATAAAAAAGTAAATAGGATTAGGTTATAAATAGGGTGAGAAAATATTTAATTTAGGTTATTTTGAGATTTTTGGTAACTGGTAAGGGTAAAAGAGTCTTTACAACTCTAATATCAAACTTCTAATATCAAAAAGCTCCTATTATGAGTTTTTTCAAAATTAGCGGTTTCACCCTCAATCCGCTCTTTCAATCCGTTGTTTACCAAACAAACAATATTAGCGGATTTGACTGGTCAAACCTCTAATTTTTGCCCAAACCTCTCTTTACCAAACAGGGCCAAAATATCCATTTTAGACATGATATTATAAAGTATAAATAAATGAATGTAAATAATGTTTAAATTCATTATCATAAAATTTATTAACATTATTATATATAAAATAAGTCAACTTAAATTATAATAAAAATTAAAAATTATGACAATTGTTATGAATATTTATTTATGTGGATGTCTATCATGATTAGAACTTTATCAAAGGAGTTTGATTTATTTATTATTAGGAATATTATCTCTATGAATTAGAGTTTAATGTATTATGTACTTCTTATGCCTATAAATAGATGATTCATTGAAGGCATTGTATACAATTCTATTTTTTGAGAATAATACAAATCTCCCTCTTTCTCTCATCTCTTTGTTCTTCTTGTTCTTATTCTTGTTCTTCTTTATTTTATTCACAACACGTTATCAGCACGATCTCGCTCGCTCAATTATTGTGATTATTGTTGGTGATTCTCGAAAAGAATTTCAATTTGATATTGGTGACTACATCTATCATATATTCAGCTTCCCTTGGAAAGTATGATATGTTTTACTTATTTATATACTAATATAATGATTGATTTATAATTCTCCAAAAGTTAGTATATTCATATCTATTATTTGGTTATTATTTTAATTTATTATTATTTTATTCATACTTGAAGTAACTCTTGAATTAACGAAAATTAAAATTATCGTCGTACTTCATTAGATGGATTGATAAAGCAAACCAAATTAAAGCATATTAGTTTTATTCAAAGTTTTTATTATTCCATTCTAATTTATAATTGATTCAATTCAAGGATTGTGTTGTCATGTGATTGTTATATATTTGTTTTATCATCATTATTATTATTATGGTAATTTATATGAATAAATTCGAGATATAAAGCAACTTTATTATTTGTATCAATTACTTTGTATGTGAATCAAAGGCAAAAGGAATACGTTACTTTGATGTGTTTATATATCCATCAAAATGTCGCTTGATTTTAACTATGGTTGTTTATAATTTGATCACATCAATTATAGTTATGTTTATTCAACTTGATCTATGACTACTTTTATACTTTTTGATCTAGTCTCAAATAAATTTTTTTTTATTTTATTTGATAAAAGTCGATGCTTTTAACCGTGTTTTGAGTTTTACATGTATTCAAATGAGTTGAAAAGAGACATGGTGTAAAAAAGATTATGAGAAGATGCCTTGGTTCATTTGCTACGTCATAATTGTCTTTGAGACGAAATTCAATATCGGTAACCTCTATTTTATTTTTATCTTTTAAAATACAATTTTAAAGTGTGATAAATCATGATGATTTTGGATTTACAAGAAGATTATTATAAAGTCTATATTTGCTTGAAAGCAATATTTCTTCTTCGTCGAAAAACTCGACCATAGATTTCTCCCAATTTCAAGTTACGAAAATTCGTCTTGATCCAAAAAGTTTTATGGGAGGCATTCCTTGAAGTGAATGCAAAGCATGATGTTTATTCCATGCGATTATCAATGATGGGGCATTTCCTGAAGTGAATGCAAGCATGATGTTTATTCCATGCAATTATCAATGATGGGGCATTCCCTGAAGTGAATGCAAGCATGATGTTTATTCCATGCAATTATTGGATCTGTTTCATTCCCTGAAGTGAATGCAAACATGGTAAATCATTATTCAATTAGAGACATAATTTCGATATAATCCAAGTATAATTGGTTGGACATCCCGTTCTGCGAGGCTACTGGTCTCAAAGGAGGTTTTTAAAGGACCTTGTGGACAGGTTTAACAATGCCGCGTACGAGGATTAAATCTTTGTTCTCTGTGATAAGGATATGTGAAAAAGGTTTTAAAGGCCCACTGGCTCTACTCCATTCCCTGAAGTGAATGTGAGATTATATTATGGAATGAATAAAAAATCACATTAAAAGTTGTGGTCGTTGTCGAGGCTATGAATATACACATGAAAAATATAGTCATTTTAAGAATACTTCTACCCGCTGGTAGCAAAGTTATAAGGATGACAAGAGTGATAAAGATCATTCTAAGGAAGTGAAATCCTTTTACTAATGTGATGTTATAAATCATTGGTTTTGTACTTGTCAAACGCCAAAGTATTATGGACTTTATCCATAATCATGAATGATAAATGAAATAAAATATAAACAAAATTTGTTTATGGCGAAAATAATTATGGCGTTATTGGTCCAACTCAATTGGATATTGTTAATTTTCTCATAACCCTTGAAGGGAATAATTTACCATTTATTTTATTTTCCTTATAACCTCTAACAGGAATAATTGTTTTTATTTATTTTATTTTTTAATGTTAATTCGTTTTATTTATTATTTATTTATGTTAGTTTGCTTTATCTTTATTTATTTCATATATTATTTATTTACGTTTTATGTTAATTTATTATTTGAAGAATATGATTACTTCCGGAATAAAATATACAATGAATTGTGGCTATTTATGCCTAGAATTGAGGCTATTTATGCCTAGCAGATAATGCAAGTACTCATATTGTACTTAAGCATAAGAAATATTTTTCTCATTTAAATGCAAGGGAAAATATGAGTAGTATTTCTCAAAGTACTAAAATATCAATACTTCGGAAGAGCACTTGAAAGTTTATCTCTGATAGATAATCGACTTGATATGATGTGTTATATTTTATTTTTCATTCCTCGAAGTGAATGATACAAGGTACATATTTTCATTACCTGAAGTAAATGAAACAAAGCACATTTTGAAAGGTGCACAATTATGCATTTCTCGATTAAAATGCAAGGGAATAATGTGAGTACTATATCCGGAAGTATTAATATCACAAAAGGCTCTGGTTGAGCAAATATGTTATTGTCAAATGGTACTTTATTCCATATTCAAAGTGCGTTATACTCGTCAAACTCATAAAGAGAGCAATATGAGTTCGCAAATTATCCCTTTTGAAATTATAGATAACATATGTTATCAATTGACATTTGAAATAAGCCAATATGGATATAAGTTCTGGTAGCCAAAAAGTCAGTTGAAAGCTCTAGAAGAGCCATATATTGCTACCAAAAGATAATTTCAATTGAAAGCTACGAAAGAGCTAAATATATTCCTATTTAAAGGAACAATTTTGATAGTCGTACTAGACATGTACAAGTGAGATTGAATTACATGTTATGGTAAACAAGGAGTTTACAAATTCAGAGATATATACACACATATATATAGTTGGCATGATCGGTTAGACCATCCTGATCAATGGTGCAGAAATTATTGAGATTTACATGCACATGTATTAAAAGAACCTGTAGTTCTTGTGGTGCTTATTCTCAAAGGAATGGATTAAATTTCACTTATTAAAGAACGTGAAGTTCTTGTGTTGCTTAAAGGAATTGATTAAATTTCACTTACTAAAAGAACCTGAAGTTCTTGTGTTGTTTGTTCTCAAAGGATATAGATGATCCCACTTATCAAAAGAATTAGAACTTAAAGTTCTTGTATTGAAGTTGAGACTGTATGTCTTGCATATCTGAACGAAATATGGGCCCATATATCCACAAATGTGGAAAGTTTTATATGATTTTAGTAGATGCATCTACATTGTTTTATCGACTTACAACCAGAAGTTTGTGAGATTGATTCTAAAAATATTCAGATTATGCAGTTAGACTATTTGTCTTGAAAAGCTAGTGGGTTTATATTTTAGGCTATATCAGTTGTTACAAAGCCTATTGATTATGAAAAATATAGTTTAGCAAAATTTCAATTGGATGCCTCCTATTTAATAGCTAAACTATGAGAACAAAAGAGTTATTATTTATATGGTGTTTCCATATAGCAACACTTATACGCATCAAGCCAACGAGTTATAATAAACTCCCCGTTATGATTGGTTTTTGGTCAGAAACCATACATTTCCCATTTTATAATTTTTTGAATGTGCGATATGAATTGCTCCACCACAACGCACAAAATGGGTAAATAAAAAGGGTTGAGAATATATATTGAGTACGAGTCTCCTTTTATGTTTAAATTCTTAAACATTAATTGGAGAATCATTTATGACATGATTTTTTCTCAACATCAGGGGGAGGCAATAATCAGCTGGATAGAGGAAAAATGAATTATCATTATCTAGATCCTCGTATATGAACTAGAAGTTCATAAGATAATTCATGTTATTACATGTCATATGCCAGACATATTTACTGACCCAATGAGAGTAATTAAGTCTCATATACCAGCTGAAATACTCTAAGTTTAAATTACATGTTAGAGCGAGAGAATGTAAATCATGCCTGAAGCATGATAGTTGAAATGGTTCCAATGATCAAAATTCTCGTAAATAGAAAGTAATATGAGATGGTCATATATTGGAGGCGGGTGCTCCTGAAGAGACACAAGACATAACAAATAATAAAACTCTATAAGAGTTTCAGGTACCTGAAATAAAGATTGAAATCTTGAAGAGATCTCGATGAGTTATGTCATTACGAGAATGGAACCAGAAAATTGGAAAGTTGTCGACAACGATTTTACAAACAATTTTACATAAAATACTTCTATAGAAGTAAAGAAAGAAATCGAGGATATTGTATAAAATCTATCCGGAAGTATAGATATTGAATTGGCCAATGTTGAAAGACGCTTTGAACTTCTAAAGTAGAAGTATTTGGACAAGCAGTCCAAACATTTAAAGGTGTAATGCAAGTAAGGCACAAATAAGTAGTCGTAAATACGACTTGAACTATGATTTATGAAAAGTTTTAATTACTTCATGGTGGATGCAATTACTTTGGCAGTTTTGAAAATTTTACATGCGTCTAATTATTTGTGGATCCATATTTATCCTTGAAGGATCTAAAATGCTATAAGCATTTGGAAATTTCTGAGGAAATTTATTTAGACATGTCTCATGAATATTTTGGCGCATTTGGTATAATCGCCTTAGTGAATACTAATTGAGAAAATACTATAAGAATCATCAGATTTCCTTATGTATTTTATAAAGGAGTTTGGATCAAGATCCATTATGATAATTTTAGAACTCCTAAAGAGCTTCAAATTGGAAACTCATGAAGTACTTTCAATACAAGTACTTGAATCTTGACATCAAGTTTATCTCGACCTGAAGATCGAGCATTTTTATATATTTCTTTTGTCTATGAATAGACATAAGTAGAAAGAATCTTAAAGAAGATTCAATATGAATAGAGCATATCTATTGAGTATCCCAATAGTTGTAAGATTGTTGGATGTGAATAAAGATAATTATATCTTTTCTTGGTCTTGAAGCACTATATATTAGTTGGTCAAGAAATATCTATGAATATACAAAGATCATTACATTTAGATCTTCAAACATTCGTTGATGCCTCCTCAAATGTCGTAGAAATAATTGTTATGCACGAGGCAAGCCAAAAAAATGTGTTTGGCTAAGACTATTAACCCAACATATTCAAAAGATATGTGGATTTACTTTTACAAGATATGATAAAAGCTATCTTGTGTGAAGATAACACAAGATGTGTATCTCAGTTTGAAAGTGGATACATTATGGAACATATTACTCCAAAGTTTCATCCCTCACGATCTTTAGAAAAATAACATTCAAGATTAAATTATGAAGATTCAAAGATCTTTTGTGATGTTTGCATGAGGGGGAGTAAATACGCGTTGCACTCTTTTTCCCTTAACCGAGGTTTTGTCCCAATGGGTTTTCCTGGTAAGGTTTTTAATGAGGCAACATGTTATGCGAATCAAAGATGTGTGTACTCTTTTTCCTTCACTAAAGAATTTTTTTTCCCACTGGGTTTTTATCTTAGTAAGGTTTTAACGAGACATATTATCTTCATAGACATCCAAGGGGGAGTGTTATGAATATTTATTTATGTGGATGTCTATCATGATTAGAACTTTATCAAAGGAGTTTGATTTATTTATTATTAAGAATATTATCTCTATGAATTAGAGTTTAATGTATTATGTACTTCTTATGCCTATAAATAGATGATTCATTGAAGGCATTGTATACAATTCTATTTTTTGAGAATAATACAAATCTCTCTCTTTCTCTCATCTCTTTGTTCTTCTTGTTCTTATTCTTGTTCTTCTTTATTTTATTCACAACAACAATTCATTAGTAGTTTTTTATATATAAAATATAAACTTTAAATATTTTTAAATAATTAATATAAATATTTGGATTAAATAAAAAATAATCTCTAAACTATAATTTTTATATTGGTGTAATATAACTAAATATTAATTTAATAAATTAATAATCATTATATTTAATATTATTTTATAATATTAAAAATTATTATTATTTTATAATATTAAAAATTATTTTTATTTATTTTTATTTAAAATATTAGATTCTTCTTATTATATTTAATATATTAATAATTATTATATTTAATATTAATATTTTAATATATTAGTATTAATATTAGTGTTAAATAATTAAGGCTAAAAAATAAGTTCACTCCAAAAGTGATTTTCAACCCCAAAGCTAGAAATCTTAGCTTTTGAGGTTGGGTAAAAATTATTTTTAAGTGATTTTTAACTAAAAAGAATGTCTGGTGTTGCTTATCAGTGAAAAATTATTTTTTAAGCAATGTCAAAGGGGGCCGAATTTCATTAACTAAGGGATTTTTTTTTACTTATAATGGTTGTCGAGAAATATATATGTATTGTGTAGTCTAAATCACAAGTTGGATCTAACTCAAAGAATGATCTCAAGGGAAAAAAATTACTCTTTTTAAGAAATTTAAGTTCGAACAATTATATCTGTAAAAAAAATATCTAATTTGGTCCCCGTATAATAGTACCTAGCTGCTACCAACAATTTGCAAGGTTTGGCCCCTACCATTTATTTACGGTCAGACGACGAGTACACTCAATTTAAATAATTTAAGCTTAAACATACAAATTCTTAATCTTGATTTGTTAATATATTTATATATATATATATATATATATATATATGGGTTAGAATCAACTTACACTGTGTAAAACTCAATTAATTTTACACAGTTTTTGGACCGTTGGATGATGATAATTAATGACTCAAATTATTTTCTTATCTTTTTTTTCTCAAGTGATAAGATCTTCACATTTTTTACTGTTAATCTCATCCATACATTTCACTCATCCAATAGTCCTAAATTAATATAAAACTAAATGAATTTTACACCATGTAATTTGATACCATCCCTATATATATATGTGTGTGTGAAAGTAAACTTTACTACCTTTGATATCAATGACGGATATATAGTGAAGACCGGGGTCATAGAATCATAGGCCTTGATTTGAAAAAATGTCATTTAATCCTTTTAAGTAAAATATAAAAAAAATCACTATTTTTTATTATTTCTTTAAATTTTTTAAATTTATCATTAATATATATATTTATATGCATTTATATATCGAAGAAACATCACAACAAAAGTTATTATAAAATTTTATAGGCATAAGGGTCACTTTTGTTACTATAGTAGTTTCAATTTATCAATTTCGCCCTTATGGTATTTTCGCATTAATAGCTCATAAAGTAGTCTAATTGCATCACCGTTTGCTCCTTGACTGACGGAGGTCAATGTTAATCGTTACGATGTTGACGTGGCAGTTCACGTATGAAGATGACATGTCATAAGGGAAAAATAGATTTTTCAAGCGAGTTCGAGGACAAAAATTAATATTTTGGTTGAGTATGAGGGCAAAAATGATTTTTAAGCAAAAAAAATGTGTAAATTACTAAAATATTAAAATAACATAAAAATTAATAAAATATTTAATTAATATAAAAATAAAATAAAATACTCCCTCTGTCCCACTAAAATTGTCACATGTTGACTTTTTTTGGGTCAAACTTTTTCAACTTTGACCTCTTATAATTTAAAATTTATTATTGATAAAAATATGAAAAATTATATTTTAAAAAACCTTGAATCAACTAGTTTTTAAATATATATATTTTTTATAATTTTTAATTAATTAAAATATTTAAATAAATTATAGTCAAAGTTGAAAAAATTTGACCAGAAAAATGTCAACATGTGACAGTTTTACTGGGACAGAGGGAGTAATTAAAAATATCTAAAAATAATTAAAAATTATAAAATTAAAATATCATAAGCTAATAAATTATAAATTATTAATAATTAAAATTTGAAATATTAAAAAAAATATATAAAAACCTTCATAAAAAAAATTGGACGATTTTGAGTTTTTTTTTCTCTTCAAAAAATGTAAGAAAGAAAGAATTTTAAAATAGAGTTAATGTAAAATTTTCAACTGAACAAAAATTCTGTCTTTTTGGTGCCTCTATCTCTCAATACTAAAAAATTAAACTCTACACTCTAAGTCTAATTTCAAAATCACAAACCTTAAACCCTAAAATTTAAACCCTTTACTTGATTAGTATACACATACTTTTATGATTCATAATCATTTTATATTGATAAAAATTTTCAATTAGGGTATAAGATTTATAATTTAGAGTTTGAGAAGTTTAGGGTTTAAAATTTAGAAATTAGGATTAGAGTGTAGAATTTATTTTTAAGTTTTGATTTTTGAATAATTTATAATTTAATAACTTTTGATATTTTAATTTTATAATTTTTACTTATTTTAATTTTTTATTTTTAGCCATATATTAGTTAAACATTTTAAAATGTTTATTAATTTTTACATTATTTCATTTTAATATTTTCTTAAATTCGTATTTTTTTATCTAAAAATCAATTTTGCCCTCCTACTCAACCAGAAAATTAATTTTACCCATCTTCCACGTCATTTTCGCACATGGACTATCACATAATCACACGTGGACTTTCACGTCAGCACCGTTGACCGTCACATCAGCACTGTAATGATCAACGTTAGCTTTCGTCGGTCAAAAGGCAAACGATGAAATACGACTACTTCGAGAGATAAATCGATGCAAAAATACCATAAAGATAAAATGATAAATTAAAACTACCACATGAACAAAAATGACTCTTAAGCCAATTTTATATTATACAATATATAAGAATTCATAAAATATCTAAAGTTATCCCTCTAAAATCTTTAAAGTCGAGTGTTACTAGCTATCATTCGATAAAAGGATTCCATTTCAAATTATAGAAGTTGTCGGGAAGGTTAAAAAGTTTGGTGTCTAAGTTTATGGTCCCGTTCAACAACGCTTTCAGGCAGCGTTTGGAATAAAATCGGCGGCTAAACAAAAAAGTCCACTAAATACTTTAAGTTTGTTTTTTTTTTCCACTGTATTTTCACCGCAAATAATCTTTTACTAGCGTTGCTGAATGAGCCTTATATATATAAATTATAGGACTCTAATGCTCTATTTTTTATGAAAAATGAAAAGAATTAACCTAACAACCTAACAGAAACTTAGATGTTACAACTTACAATCCTCATGCAATATAGTTAAAAGTTAACCTGATGCTATAATTTGAACATAATGAAAGAAATATTGCATATTATTTTTCGGTAGATTTAGATTTCAGATATATTACATGATTTGTCACATTCCGTATAAAACTTGATAATAATGGATTTAAACCATATAATTTTATAAATAAGCAAAACAAATGTTGCCAAAATTTACCTTGGAGGGTCTTCTCAAGCAGGGACGGACACAGGGTCTTCTAAAAGTTTTAAGTTCCTCTATATTTTATATTTTTTTGTATTTTCTATTGATAATCTAATTCTGCACCCCTAAAATCTTGTAATTTTGCCCTCCCTACATTTCTAATAGAGCTTCTTGATAATTCACACCCCTTATATGAAATCCTGCATTCGTCCCTGAATTCTCAAGGCCCAGTCACTAATCGAATCCATATTAGTTGGTAACAGGGTAGAGCAAAACCCTAAATTCAACTCCAATCTAATCTAATTGCGATTCGACATCGTAAAAATTAATCTAATCCAAAAATTCTAACAAAAAATCACCTTGAAAATTTTAATAAACCCCCCTAAATATGTTATATAAAAACAATTATAAAATAAAAAATATTTTAGTAAATATATCAGACAAAGCGGGACAAGTTTCACCAAGATTTGGCTTCGACCCTAAAAATTTTAACAAAAAAACTCTATTAACAGGTGATTTAAAAAAATGACTCTAACCGGGTCAAGTCGAGTCGAACCCCGAAAAATTAAAAAAAAAAATTACTCTCTCTATAATCAATAAGTCAGATGTTCGGTGGTTATAAACAAAACTTTTATAATAATAAAAATTATTCATTTAATTTATAACTTACTATGATTAAACTAATAAATCAAATACTATATATATGAAATCACACACATAACGAATGTGAAACATTAGATCTTGTTAGCCTTCGCATGAACCAAGATACACATGCATGTAAACATAAAACCCTAGAAGATAACATGGTTCGAAAATTAGAAGAAAAAAAACTAAAATATACTCCAACTTTCTAAGGAAAATTAAAAGTTATAAACATCAAATTAAATACATCAATTTTCAAACAAAATGTTTTTTCTTTAATAATATAATTCAAGTATTGTTGTCTCCTGTGTTTCTTGACGTTGTGCTATTGTCATTACCACCACTATTGTCTCGATGAGAATTGCCAATAATGGAAGTAATGGCCGCGACCAGCGCGGCGGTGAAGTTGGGATCAGCTGCGATAGCGGCCGCCGTATCGGCCACGGGATGTCCGTGCATTTGGTTTTGAGCTAAATGGCCGGGAAGTTCATTAATGTTTCCTTGAGAGCTTAGAAAAGAACCCAAAAGTTTTGATTGGTTGTAAACCGGGTGGCCAAGCAGGTGAGGCGGCAAACTTGATAAATTGTGAGGCCAATGTGGAGAAATAGGGTGAACTTGGTTCAATGGTCTTTGGTTAGGGTTGTGAGTGAGGTCCAATGTGACAGTCGGAAACGGAGCCGAAGCCGAAAGGGTGATCAAATTAGGTGAACCGGGAAGCATCATCCCTTTGGGGACGAGATTCGAGTTCATAATCCCATCCGCACTAGGCATCGAACCGGATAGTAGCGTCGATGCCGCTACCGAAGTTGTCGACGCCATTGCCATTGCAGCCGGAGGCAGTGGATGGTTATGATTTCCTTCATAAGTTGTAACAAGGATAGTTCTATCCTCCGCACACCTTTGCACCTGTTTAATGCATGGACTAGTTTTCAATATACCATAACTAAATATACCATAACTAAGTGAACGATCAAACCCTAACCCCTGAAACTAAAAATCGAACAATGAATGAAAAAAATATATATATACTTGTTTGCGAACCGGACAGCCGGTAGCCATGGTGCATCGGTAGTAAGCTCGAGGACAAGGGTTTCCTTTTGCCATCTTCTGCCCATATTTTCTCCATTGGCAACCATCAGAAATCTGCACCCATTGAAATAAGTACATATTAGCTTTGAATCAGTCTTGTGTTATTAACTAAGTGACAACTTATGATTCGATGTCGATATCATTACATATGATTCACTGTCGGTATATAAATTTATTCGTAAATACAAAACTGAAAATGTAATTGAAAATTTGGATGCAACTTTACAACTTTTGCTAATGACTTTCTCAAAATCTACTTCAACAAAAGTAGGCGGGTGCCAACCTAAAATTGTGTGCTCACCGCCATGTTTTCTTGCACGTGAGGAGTTTAATTCTTTTTGCTATGTTATCAACTGTTACAAGTAATTATCAAACTGGATTTTCCTTCTAATATTCGAAAACGAAACTGATGCAAGATTGCTTTGATTAATTCAAACAAAAATCTTGAATAATCCAATCCAAAACCCTTACCATTGATGCTTCGGATCGAGCTCGAACCGAGACGCGAGCTTTTCGAATCATGGCCATGGTCTGTTGCGCTTGTTCATTATCCTGTGAAGTAGTACTAAACTTGGGAGCTTTGTTAGGTAACAATCCCGGAGGATGAGGAAGACCTTCAGGGGTAACACTGTTATTTTCTCTTCTCACCATAGACTCAACAATGGTGTTCCCCGGCGAACCCGATAACTCGGCCGACCGATCTTCGGACGAAGATTCCGAAATCTCATCCTTTACAGCCTTTGCTGATTGACCCAGATCCATGAATTGCCTTGCCAAAATGCCTTCACCATGTGTTTTATCTTCCATTGGCCTATCAATCTAATACAAACATAATCAAAGAACAGATATTTGCTTTATGGTGCAAATATATATGATATCTACTGCAGTTTTACCTCAGTGTTGTTAGCTTCAGAACTCTCAGGTATTCGATTTCGTTGTCGTTGCATCAATGAAACAAGATGCATCTGTAAAGCACAGTAGTTATTGTTCACCTGGTTAAGAGTGAGTTTCAATCGTTGATTCTCTGCGTTTACTCGTTCTAACTCAGCTCGAGCATCTGCTAACTGCACCCACCAAAAAAGTTGTCTAATATTAGCTTCCAAAATCTCTTTTTGATTGAAAAATACTCATCGGTCGCCATGTAATTTACCCTTTGTTTCTCTTCCAGATTCTGTGCTGATTTCTCAGTTGCAGTACTATTAGTTGTCAACAGATTTAAACCAGTCTAAAACAAAACACAGAAAAGTTCAAAGTAAATAACTTGTTACATACATACATACATACATACATACATATATACATATATGACAATTCCCTTACATTTACACCCTCAGCTTGATGTTGCAGCAACCCAGGATGTTCAGTTTCTATCTTCACATGACGGCGATGATCGTCGTCGGCCTTTGCATGTTGTCGCGAAGAACGATCGCCGGCGAAGAAGTCCATCTCGTTGACTACTCGTTTCTGATCAACGGGCTCCATTATGACAGCTTGTTTCTCTCTAGGGAAAAGGGTTTCGCTTTCACAAGATTTTTTTTTCTTTCAAAAAGCTATACCAGAAAGGGATTGCTTGGGATGAAAGAAAGAAATAAAAGTGTGTATCCAAGGAGTCCAGAAAATGGGAGAAAGGGAGTATATAGGAAACGGGGGAGTTGATTAATAAATTTTGGAAGGAGAAGATGGTAGGCAATAAAAATGGGGTTTGGACTAAGACCAAATGTGAAAGGAGTGATGAGGTGGTAGGGATCATATTGTTATTTTCTCAAAGCATGAAAATGGATTTTCAATGTGAGAGAAAGAGAGTGAGGTAAGATGGTGCGTCAAGTGGACACTTGGCTCAACTTCATGTTCATGGCTAGCTACCTTGTTTATTTCACTGACAAATTTATGAGAAATTTAAATAAGTATTGAGATCGAAGTTTTATGTATGTAGAAACTTTTCGTTAAGATATTTAATCACTGAACTAATCAGGATAAAGCCATGAAAAACCAATAGCGCAATAAACATAAATAAATAATGAGAAAAATAAGAAATTAACTTCCATCTTGTATGAGATTTAACATTGTTGTATTCCCGAGGTCTCAAAAAAATTGATGCATTAATAATATATAATTTTATTAATTGGATAAATATTTTATACACAGGCGGTGAAAATTGAAAGTTTTCACAAGCGCTTTAGTTTTAGGGTATATGTAGTTAGTTTAAGGTATAGGATTTAAGGTTGTAGGTGTTGGGTTAGAATTTAGGGATAGTTGTTTCAATTTAAGGTTTAGGGTTATAATTTAGGGTTTATAAGTTAAAACCTAAATCCTCACCATTTTACCTTAAAAACTAAACCCTAACCTATAAACTTTGAATTATAACCTTAAACCTTAAATTGAAACAACTATCCCTAAATTCTAAACCCCCTACACCTAAACCCTTAAACCATATACCCTAAACTAACTCCATATAGCCTAAAACTAAGGCACTTGTGGAAACTTTCAGTTTCTACCGCCAGTGTATAGGATATTAATCCTTATAAATTATCACTAAATAAGATGATACCGATAAGAAAAAAGATTACGGCGTATTATAAATCAATTTTTTTAACAGTCAGTGTATAATATATGTACTATTTAGATTCTTTCCCACCCATAAATAGGAGGATATTAAGCGCTTTAACATGTTTGATCTTGTGTTCTCCTATTATATCAACGACAATGTCAGTCGTGCTATACTCAATCGGTCATAAATTAATTTATTTTTAACTGTTTGTTAATAGTGTGCCATATCAGCTAGATCTATAGTATGTATATTTATATAATGGGAGTGTAAATTTTATATATAAATATTTCATTGTTCCTTTAATATGTTTTATAATTCCTTAAATTATTTAATTCAAATTTTATGTACATATGTTGCGTCAACATTGTTCCTTTTTCTTTTATGAATTCTACCGATAAGATTGGAAAATTAACATATACTCTCTTAGAGTATAATCAATAATGAATAATTTCTAATGATGTGCTACCAAACCTTTGAATATGAATCTTTATGTATGAATGAATTTAAAGAGTTGGTATTCATACTTCACATCCGTATTCATAATGTATAGGAACATTAAATATAATAATTTTCAAGTATTTTGGTCTGAAATTCCTTAATTTTTTTGTTATTTACAATTATATCCTTTATGAGTAATCAAAAACAAAATTTAAAATTTATATCAAATTAATGGTCGTGCTCTTTAGTGATAGTCAAAATCTTAAATCAAAAATAAGAGAGGAAATCAACGTGTATCAACTAACAAACCTTTAATTATTATTACTGTAATAATAATAATTGAAGTGACCCAACAATGGGAACTAATAGAAACTAAAAAATATTACCAACGATGTTGGTTTAAGTAGTAAGCAACTTGATATTGTTTAAGTAGGTTTTGAGTTCGAGACTTTAATTCCCGTTGAAAGACTCACCCACTAAAATTAAGTGTACATTGTGGGTCGGTCTAGATTAGTCAGACTAAAGTCTTAAGAACCGAGAAAATAACAAAAAAAAAACTAAAATAATTATTTTATGATTTTTTATTAATGGTCGGAAAAAAAATGATCATTTCAGTTGGTTGTTAATAAAAAATTATTTACCGATATACACCGATAACAAATAATTTTATGGAAAAAATGAAATCAAAATAGTTGCAATGTCACCTCAAAATAGTGAAAGAATTTGCCACATTAAAGTATTTGGTGCCTCTATGCATTGATTAACGATTGTTTTAATTATTATTTGTCTAAACTAATATATTAGTACATGGATTTATTTTTTAGGATGCACCTTCGGTTTTCAACACTTCGCCCTGATTAATTCAGACCGATCCGCGTTACACACTTGATTTTGGTGGTTGAGTCTTCCAGCAGAAATTTTCGCTATATACAACTCCTCGAACTAAAGACCTACTTAAACGAAACCAAACTGCTTACCACTCAGACCAAACTCTTATTGGTTTAGTACTAGGGGTGTTCAAATCCGAGTACCCGGACCTTCGAGTATTAAGTTTGTCGGCCCGTGTCCCGACCCGTAAATACCGGGTACCGGGTACCTGGTTCTCATTTTTTTATTTTTTTTTTAAAATTAAAAAAAAACCTTAAAAGTTTATAACACATGATCCAAACAAAAAAATAATAATGATTTGAAGTTTATAACCATAAGAAAGACATTAAAAATATTAATCTCAATCGTGATTTTTTTCGAATCTCATATTTTTTAAAGAAACCTACTAATGCATAAATGTAATAGAGAAACCTTGTTGTTTGTTTCATTTACATATTCACAAATTAATATATATTTTTTTGAAAATTTAAAACATGAAAGCATATAATACAAATATAGAATGAATTTAGGGATTTAAATATAGTTCTAAAGTAAAAATATTAAGTAATATAATAAAATAAAAAATAAAAAAATAGGAATCGGGTACCTAAAAGTAACCGGGTACCCGAGAAATCATATTTTTTGACCCGGCCTGACCCGAGAAATAACGGGCCAGGTACCGGACCTGAGTAAAAAGAAATTCAGGTAAATAACCAGTTATTTATGTTCGGGTAGTCAGATCGGGTAATTTTAAACACCCCTATTTAGTACATGACTTTATTTGTATTAAAAAATAATTTTATACATTTAAATAACACTTATTATTACAATTTCCTTTCCTAAGTGGTTTTGGCTTTGACTGGTTCTAAAAAGGCACCGCTGTGATTGGCCGCATTTGATTCCACGTGAGGGTAAAAGGAAAACTAAAAGAAAGTCAACGATATCGACGGACAGGATTCTTTAGGTGAGATGTGAGCCCCGCATTTTGTTTGACCAATCCACGTTAAACAAATCGTGCCTGCATCTGTTTCTTTTTTTTTTGATCAAAGAGACTTCCATTCATTAAAAGAAAAATATTACAACCGAAAACACAACAACATATCCCACGTGGGAAAGAACATAGAGACCCACAGCGAAGGGGAGAAACAACCGAGCATTACAAGGCAAACAACAAACTAAAAGTGGTCTGAAACCATAGACACGACCAACAACAGGCATAGAAGCCACAGAAATAAGAAAGAAAAACCAAGGACCAAAGAGCCGTACAAGGCCAAACTCCAAACTGAAGAACCGTAACAACGAACCAACTAACCATCGACCAAGGCATGAACAGCAGCGTTAAACATCGGAAAGCAGCAGACCACTCAAAAAACCAAACAAGCCAGAGCGAAAAGAAAACTGGATCACCCAGATAGACACTTCCAACGGTCAAACCGTGGACCGTGTTTCCTAAAGCGATAAAACCAGAACGATACTGGAGAAAGCGATAAAACCATAAATTCTTCCCGGGATGAAGGACAATAGTCGTGCCTGAGAGCTCTATCCAGAGGCAGGCTTCCAACGTGAAAACGTTGGTCCTTGTCAAGGCATTATCTATTGTATCCCAGATATGAAGAGAAAATAGTTTCACCGAACCTCCTCCCAATCCTGGTTCATCGAAACCTTTGTTACCAAGCAGACCAAAGAAGAAAATCTGATAAAACAAAGGCCACTGATCATCTAAAGACGACAAAATAGCTTTCGTTCGATAGAAAAGTGAGAAAAACCAAAGCCTAAATATCTGGTGGGGCCCGCCTGGATCCCATCTAAGCCTGATAGGCCTTGCATTCTCGGAGTCATCAGCTTTCATAGCGCGAAATCCTTCCCCAGATCCGTAAAACACGTTAAAGTACTTCTTCAAATGGAAATTTTTTAGCCAAATCCCACCATATACGGAAAAACAAAGCTGAAAATGGAAACTGCTAAAACTGGGACAAGACAACACAAAAGAGTCACGTTTTGTCAAGGAAAAAAAATACCATACTGTCCTTGTCGGCAATCTCCTTACCCCGTAGACATCGTGCCTCAACGCCATCACGCCGGCAACGTCAAGGAAGACTTATGGGCCTCAAAGACACCGGTAAAAGCAACGCCGTTCGACGGTGGCAGCTTCCAGCACCCTTCGAAAAACTAGCTCAGATCTGTAGACTAAGCCCCAGTCGAAAAGCTTCAACAAGAGCAACCAGAGCAGATCCGATTTCCTTCGCACACGATTTACAGAACCAGCAACACCATGACGGCAACTCGCTTCGGCGCTGGTGAGGATAGATCGGCGACCCACGAGCCTCACAACTCCAAAACTCAAGAGATCCAAACCAACCTCGAACTTTAGCCACCGGGAAACCACCACCAAGGGGAGCGAGCACGGACCCAGCACCGTCGGACGAGAACCGGTGAGGCAACCCCAGTCGGAATCCGTCCAAGAACCGATTGCCGGCCGTGAAAGCAAAGCCTGCCTAGGAGGAGCCTTGGGACGCTCGGGAGGGAAAACTAGAGTTGGCGCGTGTGGCGCGTTGATCTTTTTGTCTGCATCTGTTTCTAAGACGGCCGCTTTCTCTTCTTTTTATCCATAGATGATAGATTTCCGCTCCTTTGTTAAGTATTTTACGGATTTATATTCGATGCATTAACGAATGAGTAATTTTTTAGAATACTCTTTAATGTGATTATAAAATAGTATCTGTTTATACATGTCGTAAAGAAAATTGATAAAACTCAGATCTTTTAAGATGAAGATCATTATTTTTCTATTGGAACTACTCGTTGAATTCAACAAATGAGTATGTATATTATTATTGAATAATATTAAAATGATTTATTAATAAATTAATAATTAAAAATGATTTAACAAGTTTTTACTGACAATGTACAAGTTTGATAAAAAAATTATCCAAGATTTTTTCAATTTAAAAATTAAATAAGTTGGTTCATCTAGAAAGAAGGTTAACAAGAACACAACAAGTGATCGCAGTGAAAAAACGGACGATGTTCATCTTCGGAGATCTAAGTTAACATCGTTTTGTCTACAAGATATGTATGCGTTGTTAAAAGGTTAAGAATATGTTTGAACATGTACTACATTGTAATCATCTAAGAGATCCTTTTTACCAAACTAATACATTGTAAGAATATCTCATTTATCGAAATGAGTGTAAATTGGTGATTGCTATTAAAAAAATGATGGACTTTTTAAAAATGAAAAAAAAAGAAATGAATAATATCAATTATAAATTTACACTACCAATCCAATGATTCAAAATTAATATGAATCTTTTTTAGTTTTCACAATGTTAAGTGAATCTTACCCATTAATTATATACTAATGCAAATAAGAAAATTCTATAATGTTCGACGAACACCGCTGAACATCACTAATGTTGAATACCGTTGAATACTATTAAATTGATTAATAAAGATTAAAAATCTCAAGGACTCAACCTATAATTATAAATTTTATTTTAAATAAAATTTTAATTAAATTATTTTTCATATATATAATATTTTTTAAACCTTTCTTAAAAAATAAGTAGATCAAATATCAACTTTAGTCAATTTAAAAAATAAAAATTCTAAACACAAAATCTAAAACCCTAAATCTTAAACTAAAAACTAAAAACCATAAACCTTATACCCTAAATTCAAACTAAACTTCAGCTTCTCGAGCCTCTACCGGAGCCACATCAAACTCGTAATCAAGATCGATCTCTCTCACCTCGAATGTTGGTTGTATCTCCACCTCCGTATCTTCTTCCATCTCTCTTTAGTTGTCTTTCTCTCTCCAAAAACTCAGTAAATCCTGCTCTAACTTCACTTGAACTAATCAGAACTAAACTACACCACCATTTCTACCGAAAAATTGAAACCGGTTTCAACTTAGAAACCCTAGGAATCTCGAAAGCGGCGAGGTTGAGCCAACTTCCCTGTAGCATTCAAAGTACAGTAATTTTTATGGTATAGGTTTAGAGTTTAATGTTTATGGTTTTATTTTTTAAATTGACTAAGGTTGATATTTAATATAAATATTTAAAGAAAAATAAAAAAAAATATAATATATATATAGAAAATAGTTTAATTGAGATTTCATTTTAAATAATTTATAATTATATGTTGAGTCCTTGAGATTTTTAATGTTCAGCGATGTTCGTCGAACGTGGTAGACTCATTCATGCAAAGAACACGTTTAACGTTTGTTTAGTTTTTTTTCTTCTATATTTAGGGAAATATCAATTGATAAATTTATTTTTAAGATTTAAAACAAATGGAAAAGAACAAGTCAAAAACAAAGCTTATGGTAGCATTAATTTGGAGTTCAAGAATGAAAGAAAAAGTTAAGATATTGTTATTTGAGTGTTGGAATTGATGACATTAAAGTCATAAATAAATTTTCACAAATTTTGATTGGTTATTTTATTTTTGTTGAAAACGAGAGATTAAATGTTTATGAAATTCTAGTCCTACACGAAACTAAAATTTCCAGGCTTCCATTTATTCCTTCTTTATCTCTCTTCTATAAAATTAGGTCCACAATGTGGCTAAATTAATCAAACATAAAAATTACCCTCAACATGACTAATAATTTATATTTTTCTTTTGTTTTTATAATATTAATTATTGATAAATCTCTTTATAAGTTGGACTATTTGTGACACCAAGTCTTTATAAGATTTTTTTTATAACAAAAACCAATTCAATTTGAATTACTATCCATTAATATAAACATTATTATTTAATTTTAGTTATTAAAAATAACAATATTAGCAAAAGTACAAATAATAATACATTTTTTTACCAACAAGTGATGAGTGCATTGGTAAAGCACATTGCATTCTCAAAGAGAGGATGAGAATTCGAACCTTGAAGACGATATTGTTAAGAGGGACAACCTCACACCCCAAACATGGACCGTAAAACAACATGCATATTATTAAAAAAATACAGATTTTTGACTCTATCTATCTCGTAAACAAGTGTAATTATCAATGAAGTATATCAACTAAAAAGAATAACATTATAAATAATATTAAGTTTGAAGTTCAAATTTCAACATGATAATCATATCTTTTATTAAGATATGTTATATATGACCAATGTCAGACTTAGAAAATTTAAATTATGATGTCAAAATTTTAAAAATATATTATCAAATTTAAATTATAAATTATAATGTCAAAATTTAAAATGGTATAAATACTTTTTTAATATTTTGTTATAATTTTTATATAAGTATTTTTTCCAAAAAAAAAATGGGTGTCAATAACACTCAATCACTTACCTAACTCTATTAGTGTATATAATCAGTTTGTGGAATTTGCATAAATTAATATTATTGATATTAAAGTAGAAAAATAAAGAAAATGTGTTCTCTACGGGGCTACTTTCTGGTGGTCACATACTCGCATTTATTATTTGATTTTTATATTCTTCATAATTCATGACGTTCACACCTTTTTTTCTTTTCTTTGCTTTGTCTAAAATGTTTCAACATTAATTAATTGCGTGTTTAATGTATAAAGAGAGTTAGGATTATCCGATTTAAAAGTTTTACATATTTATTAGATTATAAGATTAATTAAATTTAATAGTTGGGATTAAAAAACCTCCACTTCTCCACTTTTTTATTTTCTCTGAGGCGGTTACAAAATTTCTCTAAATCTTTCTTCTTCTTCTTCATCGTTTTTCTTTACCGGCGGCGGCCTTTGGCCGTTCTGCTGGTTCTGTACATAAATAAAATTCATCTTTTTCGATGAATATTTCGTTTTTCAAGTTTGTTTCTTGTTTTTTTTTTCTACTTTGTTGAATTCCTATTCAAATTTGCTTTTATGGCAGTTCTTTTGTCTGCTTGGTGGCAGTTCTTTCGTCTGCTTTTTAGCAGTTTTTGTCTGTCTTCATGACAGTAGTCTGTCTTTTGACAGTTACGCGTTCGAGTGACAAGTATCAACGAGCGTTTTTCAGCGAAGGAGGCCGTTCTATACATGCTATGATTCCCTTTTGTGGTTGTGCCGACATGCCAAGAACAAGTAGCAGAAGAATTTTGCTATATTCAAAGAGCACTCAAGGCAAAGTTATAGTTTTTCTGGATTTTTATCAGAAGATTTCTTCTGACAGTGTTAGGTCTGGTATTTTAACGTTTTTCACACCTTTAGAAATTTATTATTTTGTTCTGCATTGTATTTATCTTGTAAAAGGTGTGATTCTTTTGTATTTCTTTCGCTGTTGAATATAATCCAGATTCAAAAAAAAAATTTAATAGTTGGGATTAAAATTTTTAAATTAAAGCTAATCTACTTTTTTTCCCATAAGAAATTTGTTGGAAAAATGTGAGAATTTGGAAACTTTGAGCCATATTTACTAGTGGTAAAGGTGGATGTTCGAATGATAAATTTATCATTTTATATTCTACTACATGAGACCTTTACAACGATATCTCATATGCTCAAAACGGTTGAGAAATGAATGAGAAATTGATGCTCAAAGTGAGGTTGTTATGAATTGTGTTAAGGAAAATATGAACCCCTTATCCCACATGGGTGGGATAACAAACTTGGGAATGGTTTAAATACACCAACCCACTTAGGAGTCATTGAATGACTTGAATGAATATTATGCCTCGCGCGCAGGCGCAGGGGGGTGCAAATCGAAGCTCGTTGAACCCATTCGGGTTAGGCCGCGCTCGCACGTCGTGGGCGACGCGAATGTCCGGACCGGTCGGGTTCCACTTAGAACCTACAGATATTTTACCCACTTCGAATTAAATATTTTCCTTATATAACACATATATTTTTGAATATTCCGAATTTAATAGAATAATTTGTGACTTTCATTAAATCGGATATTAAAAGGTATTAAATCAATTCATAAGGAATATATCCGTTTAAATAAGGCACTAATTGATTATTTCCGATTTTGCTCGGATATAAAGTCAATGACCTTAATTCGGAATATTTACCTTCCATATTTTTCCTCCTCCACTCCCCTATATAAAGAATGCTTCTCTTCAGTTTCAAATCACTCCAAAAATCGTTTTCTCTCTGGTTTCTCTTTTAACCGGTGATAGGCTAAGACAAGGCTCTAGTTCGAGATCTCTTCAGTACGTGCTTCTGTAGAAGATTGTAACCCCCTCATCCCGGTCTGGCCGGATGACCGGTCCGAGTGGGCCACACGGGGAAAACCGAAGCGAAACCCAAAGGATTCCCCCTCGGTTAGCAACCCTATTTTTTTTTATCTTGCCTAGATGAATGTTAAGTCCTATGTGATTCACAACAGCGGAAAACGTTCAAAGGAAAAACACATTCGAATCACAACCACGCATAAACAGTCAATTTTAGGCTTATAAGGCAGACAGTATCGATACCCTAATCAGGGGTATCGATACCCTCCTTCTAGGTCAACCCAGGAAGTCAACACGAGAAGGCCGTATCGATACCCTTACCAGGGGTATCGATACCCTCTTCCTCGGTCAACCTTCCTTGGTCAACAGATTTGACCCGTATCGATACTCGGGACCCCGTATCGATACACTCCAATCTAACTCCCAAACCCAGATTACAGAAACTTTGGACGGTATCGATACCCTAAGGGTATCGATACCCTAGGCAAAATCTGAGGCATTTGGGCAAGAGAGTATCGATACCCTAACCAGGGGTATCGATACCCCCCTGCACTGCAATTCCTCAAATTCGACTAAAACCACCCCAAACCGACTCTAAATGCATTCCTCGACTCACCTAAGCGTATACCAACATGCAAGCACACATATTTAAGCCATAGGTATCAATCAAACATGGATTCAAGCTTTCATACATAGCATTTGATTCAAGGAGCAAAATAGGCAATATTAAGCATACATAAAGACTCAAAGGATCATAAGGCCACAAGTCATTCAAAAGAGGATTGCACCCAGCATATGACAACCTAAAGCATCCTAGAGCATATCATCATACACACCAACATTCATCAAGTATTGCATGCTTACAAACCATAATCAACTCAACAACATCATCATTCAAATGAGTCATACAAGCTCATACAAAGACCTTTGCCACATTTCTAGCTATTACAAAATCGATAACCATACTTGAGCTACAAACTTGGATGCCCTTCTTGCCTTGCCTCGAGCTAACACCACGCTAATGATCTGCATTGTTGAACATTGAGAGCGTAAGCTATAAGCTTAGTGAGGGTGCTCTAAAACGAAAAACAACAACAATGCAGGGTTCAAGCATGTAATCCTAATCTCACATACATCAAGCATTGCATAACCAAGTAGACTTAGCTAGTCTTTCAAGTGGCATATAAGGTCTCTCAATCCTAACAAGATTTCACATCAATATCAATTATCATATACAATACCATATATCAAAACCACATATCACCATCATATGTCACATTACATAAACAAGATTAATTGGCCACTTTAATTACCCTGATTGTGCGGATTAAAACCTTGACAACACTTTACCTCGGTGGGATTCCACTCATCACCGGACCTTGCATGTGCGGGATTCCACTCATCGCCACATGCCCTACGGATGGGATTCCACTCATCATCCCGTAGAAATATAATAAAAGCTTCCGGTGGAATGCTACATCACCGTACTCCTCCTTGATGACTTAACGCCATCAAGGCCACGTACGTTTTGACTCAATTGTGTGCACACTATCCTAATGATCGATCATTTACAACCGGTAATTATTTAGTGCCAATTATTGTAACCGCAACATGTATCATCAACCACATATCATCAACACATTCATGCTCGATACATAAATCCACATCATGATATACAAGTACATGCACCATCTAATCACAAGCATTTGAGCATAGCCATCAAGCACATAGCATTCAAGGAAATTAGACTAAGTTAACTACTTGGATTAAAAGGAAGTGGCCTACCAAGCACACTTGCACACACACATACTACTCATGTTCGAACCAACTTGAAAACAAGTTTAGACTACTCGCCGTCCTTCCTTAGCAAAATCGAACAATCCTCCTACGCACCCGGATTCGGTCCCAAAGCCTCTTCAACGTTTCCCCTTGCTTCTAGCCAAGCAAAACACACTTATTACACCACAATTCAAAGCTAAAGCTCAACTATCAATTCACTTCACAACATAGACCAAATTTCACAAATTCCCCAAATCATAAAATCCTCCAAAACTCAATTTTCGTGCTTCCCAAAACTCTTGCTGAAAAACCCACTTCCAAACACCCAAATGGCTTCCAAGGCATCCCAAAACACTCTCATACCATAGGTAAACCAACAGCCCACCAATTTTAACACAAAACCCACCAAAAACTCAAGTTTTACAACCTTAAATCTAGCCCTAAGACATCTCTACGAATTTCTATCAAAATTCAACCAAATTTAAGTATATGGTGTATTTCATCATGCTTAAACAAACCCCCAACATAATTTAACAAAACAAGTTAAAAAGCCCCATCAAAATCCCCAAATTCCTTATGAACCCTAATTTTCAAAACCTAATATTCTTGAAATCCAAGACCATGGTTAGATAGGGGTTGAAGAGGAGAGTTAGAAAACATAATTACCTTTGAAAATGGTCTTGAAATTGAGTTGCAAATCAATGAAATAGTAACTTGGAACTTGGGAGGGTTTTGAAGATGGGGTTTGGGTTCTCACGTGGGAATGGGGGAGTGGGGAGAGAGAGAAGAAAATTTTCAGCTTTCAATAAAAGGTTAACTAGCTTTTTGAAAGTCTTGGGTAAAATTACAACATTAGTCCCTCCCCTCTTTCAAAAGCTCAATCAAGCCATTAATTAAAGTTGAATTGTTTTAATTTAAATTTTATTGACTCGAATTAATACCCGGCTAACTCCTAGGCCCAAAACACGGGTGTTACAAAGATCTTCTTGTTGTTGTATCCTGGGAGACGAACGATCAATCAAACTCAAGCACCGCGGAGTGGTCGAAATTTGTCTTAAGGAAACTGCTCTTCGCAGGCCTCAACTTTAATCTGGTTTTATTATTCTTCTCTTCTATTTATTTGATTAAAGTTTTTTATTTATTTTATTATCGTCTTGGATTGTATACTTTGTAACAAAATTTATATATTATATTGCCTTAACAGATTCTACCTCATATATACAGGGTAATTACTCTATACACAGGTTGTGGAAACAAAAGGTTTCCATAAGCGCCTTAGTTTAGGGTTTAAGGACTCTGTTTATGGTTTAAAGTTTAGAGGTTTAAGTGTAAAAATTTTAAATTTGCGGGTGTGGTTAGAACTTAGGATTTATATGTCAAAACCTAAATTCCTAAACATATTACCTTGAACCCTAAATTCTAACAATAAATCATGAATTCTAAACCCTACACTTAAAATTATAAACTCTAAACCCTAAAATTATGAGCATTTGTGAAAAAATTTTGTTTCTACCGCCGATGAATGAGATATGTTTCCATATAAAACAAATTAAGAAACATTTTTCCTGTTTTGTCTAAGAGAAGTTTTTTTTTTTTTTTTGGATCAAAGTCTAAGAGAAGTTAACAACACGTGAGATGAAACTTAGACTTCAAATGCTAATTTATATTATAATTCCTCTCTTAATTTCATAAAGCATTAGAGTTTATCTTTGTTCTCGTTTTCGTACCTAATTTTGTTGTACTTTCCTCCCAATAATCAACTTGTAATAAACTTATTAAAATGATATTATCTTCTGTTAGCAATGAATATATTAATAGTTTTAATTGTTTAGTAATTGTTATAAAAATTAAACTTATTTTTTAAAAAAATATAAAAAAATGAAGGTGCATGCAAGTTTTGACTAAAGGACAAAATAATACCTAGGTTTCGATAAGAAAATAAAAAGGAGTTTGAAACATGCACGGTTTTAACGTTTTCATTTACTGACTTGAAATGATTACGTTGAAACTGCGTTTCGACTTTGTCATGAAAATTGACTTTTTGAGCTTTAATTTTTGTTTCGATGCATGTTTTCGGACATTTTCATACAAACTTTGGGCAAAGTCGAAAATTAGTAAATACTAAATACTGATGTTTTATTATCAGTGACTAATAAGGTGTTGACACGGTTTTGTGTTTGTAATGATAAATATAAAGAATATATCAAATTGTTTCAAAAAAAAAATTCATGCAGACTAATTAAAGCTCTTTGTATTAGGGGCCAACTCAGGAATTTGCTTGAGATGGATTTTAAACGAAATTAAAAAATTAATTATTTATAAAAGAGTATCATTTCTCTCTCTATATATTAATTTTTATATACAAATTATATAAAAATTATAAAAAAAATGAAGTGTCAACAAACAATCTAAATCTCCATGTGGCTCCGCACATAAGTCTGTAGAGAAAACTATTACGAACATAACCCCTTAATTCAAAAATTAAAAGTAGGTCTGTAAACGAACCGAACGAACATGAACGAAGGTATGTTCATGTTCGTTCGTTTAATTTTAACCGAACAAATGAACGAACACAAACAACTAAACGAACATAATTTCTTGTTCGTGCGTGTTCGTTAAAATAATAAACGCACTCAAACGTACGCAAACGAACATTGAGTATTGTTTTTTCTTTTTTACTTCATATTTTTAATATATGTTTTAAAATTTTCTTTAAATATAGTACTTTTGTTATGAAAAACAATAAATATAAATGGACATATATGAATAAATTTAAACGAACATAAACGAACGAGTTACCGAACGTTCACGAACGTAAATGAACGAACAAGCCATTTATTCATGTTCGTTCATTTAACTAAACGAACAAAAAATCTTGTTCATGTTTGTTTGTTTAATAAATAAACGAACATTCCGCCGAATAGTTCATGAACAGTTTGTTAAACTTTCAATTTGTTTACGGCCCTAATTAAAAAATTATTATGTGTTTAAATACGTTCGATTATATATACTTTAAAATATTATAGTAATAACAATATCAATCATCTCCTATTATGTGTTTGGGCATGGCTAATTTATCAACTTTGCTCATTGGCAATGACGAGAAAATGAAATCCGAGTACAAAAATTTAGTTTTAAATATAAATATTATTTGATAAAATAACACGAATCAACCTCCATTAGATTTATGGAGGTTTTTTAACGAGGCATGTTGTAGGTGCTTTCAATCCCTATTAATCGGAAAATGACACGAATCAAAGAATTTAAGCTAACATATTCCTAACTCAAAATTTTGAGTTTGAATTTAAAAAAATATATTATTTTATATAATATTAGTGTAACATTTTAATTTCACATGTGACTGTTTCTTGTCTAGGGTTTAGGGTTTAGGGTTTATTTAAATTTCAGCTTAAAATATACGGGGTCAATTAAATTTATCTCATTGAAATTTAAAAGTATTTAAATATTTCATCAGTGAAGTGACTATTCTTATTAGCACGTGATTTGGTGTCATAATGAGTTTGTTAACATCCACTGGTGAAGTGACTATGCTTGTCGAGCTATCTCATCTATCAGTTACTGAGTTGATAGATAGTAGTGAAGAGTGTGACTATTGGTCGGAGGGTGTGATGTCGGAAATTTTAAATTCGAAGAGTTAAATTTATTGAATTATTTTGAATTAGGACCAAATTAATATAATGTATAAGTTTTAAAGATTAGAATACTTATCATAACAAGAAATGTTTCAATTTTGACAATAAAATAACTTGTTTTCAATAAAATTTTAATCGAGTAACTAAATTATAACTTTTAGAAAATACACATTTATAACCGAACACATAATTAAGTGACTTGATGTGTATTTTACTCCTTTAAAAAAATCTAAATCTAGAACAGCTTGAAGCCACTACTCTTGTCCGTTTACCATCTATACTTATTAGGGATTAGCTGTTTAAATGAAGTTAATTGAAAGCGATTATTAACAGCTAGTTCAACTTGGAAAGACTAATTAAAAGAAAATTAATGCATTGGGATTAAACCTAATTGCCATGCCCAAAAGTCATCCCATGTCCATGCCCTAAATTGACCATAATTTAGTCGTACCTATTTTTTTTTGTCCTTCACTATGTAGCCTATCTTCACCTTAACGTACTCTTTATCTTCCTACTATATTGTCATTTAACCATAATATATATTATTTTGACCCGATTTACTTATAATATAAAATATAGAAGTAGTCTGTCAACGACTTCTAGAGTAAGTGGTTAAAAGCTCCCAGTTAACACATCCGCTCGCCCTAAGTTGTGGGTTTTAGACTCAGTAGGAGCAAATTTCCCCTTCCTCCTCCCCTAAGTAGAAATTGTTTAAAAAAAGTAGTCGATTGAATATCAGTTCAATTAATATCATTGCTATTACATCATTCAAGAGGTTGTGAGTTCGAGTACACTTAAACATATTTGTCTTTATTTTTTTTGAACAATTTCTACTTAGAGGAGGGAGAAAGAGAATTTTGCTCCTATTGAGTTTTGAACTCACAACCTAAGAAAAGAGGAGAGAGTCAACTTGAAAACTTTAATCACATGTTCTAGAGATTATTGACATATTTGTCTAACTTAAAAGCTGAAAGGATTATGAATAATTCAAACATCTTAATTTATATGTTAAAAACTTCATGACCAAAATGTTACTATTTATATTTTTGAAAATTAGGTTGGCTTCTTTTATAATAATAGTTTCGGTACAATGCACAAAACAACGTAATAAAGTTGAATTACATTTCAAGTCACTTAATTAAAGTTTGATAATAAACGTAGTATTTTCTCCTAAAAGTTACAAAAAAATCATTCAATTAAAATATTGTCCCAAATGTCACTGATTATTAAATATTAGACAAGAATAATAATGTGACCTGATATAATAATAGTTTTAGTTCTTAACACTTATACAATCTATTAAAATCTAACCTTTAGATTTTTTTATCATTTTACTCTTTGATCTTCTCCTAAAAATGTTATATCACTTTTATGTTACTTTCCTGGTATAATAATAATTTAACAATAACTTGTTGGTGTATTATGGCAGAATAAAGTTATTGAATGATTGCTTTGATAGTATCATAAAAAAGACTAAATTTATGAGTTTTTAAAAAACGTAGGGGTAACAATATTAAATTGTTTCAAATACGAAAAAAATGGAATGTTTAAGTTTTGGAGACTAGAAATATTATCATATCAAACCACATTAGACGTTTGATTCTATTTTAACGATAAATTGACGTGCTTGTAACACTATTTTAATTGAGTGGCATATTTATAACTTTTAGAGAAAAAATGGTTTGTCCATTACCAAACTCATAATTAAGTGACTTTGGGTGTAGTTTATCCCAAAATAATAACTTAAATATGTTTATATTTAAATAATGTAAAACTTGTCCAAACAAATCTACATTAAAAACTGACACTTAATACCAACAAGTGTTGGGTCATGGGTGCATTGGTAAGACACATTGCACTCTCAAAAAGCGTTCAATCCTTGGAGATGATATTGTTGAGAGGGCAACTACGCAGCCCGAACATGAACCGTAAGACGAACATGCATATTACTAAAAAAACTGACACTTAATCTATATAAGGTAAAACTCAAACTTGGAATCATAAAGTTCCCAAAGATTTAACCTCACCAACCCTAGGCCTCATTCATTAGTTATTATTATCATTTTGAACATTGAGTAGATTGATTCAATGCACGTAGAAAAATGAATTCAATCTTATGACTAATTAGAATAAAAACAAAATAGCATTACCTTAAACTTTTTAATCAATATTATATTTATAGCATTATATAAATCATTTGAGTAGAAAAAATATTTTATAGATTTGATAATACCAGACATTGCATATTATATAATATGTAATATGCAAATAATTCAAAAACCATGTAATATAAATATGATACTCCTTTTCTAAATAAGCATGATACTCCTAATTTCCAAACACGACATAAATATATCCAACTTCGAATTGCTCTTTTTTGTATATACTATAAATATGCGTATGAAAAGAGAAAGAAAAAAACAAACACAACAAAACAAAATTGAAATGAGATGTCTTTGGTAATTGGTACACGAAAGTGAATAATTTGTAGTAAATAATGATAAATGAGTTGAAAAACAATGGGAAATTATGGCCAAAGTCCAATTTCAACCGACGTTTGCAACCCAATTTTTTCCTTGCTTCTTTCTTGCTATGCATGGCTCCATGGAAGATATAATTGAAAACGACTTGTTTTTTTACCCATATATTCAAATATTAATTTATATCTATTTTACTTTTACCATTTTAATAAAGATTTTAGAAATACCAACAATCAGTTGGCCTAGTGAGATGAGGCATTGGGTCCCTTAAGCAAGGTTAGCGGGTTGAATCCTAACGTTATGTATAGAAAAAATCAGGTTGGGAGAGTTGCTCTCATATTGAACCTCTGCAAAACTTGATCCGAATGAACCGACAAATGAGTCGGATATCGATGGTTAAACAAAAAAGTAATGATTTTGAAAATAAAATCATATGTTGAATCAACGGAATCAATAAGAAAGAAATGTTTTTAAAATTATGAAAATATAAATAAATCAAGACAAAATCCGAAGATGCATTATGAAAAGAAATATGCAGATTAAAATAATTCACAACTTTGTTAATCCAATATTTAATAAAATAAAATAAATATTTTATGATAAATGTGATGGAATAAGTACTTGAAAATTATTCTAATACTAAAAATCATTATTGGGGGGCAATATTACTTTGACTAGTTCACCAAGCCACATCATGTTTATGTTGTTTTGATTAAAATCAATCAAACTCAGCGTGGCAATCTTTGTGCCAACCTATTAATAATGTGGAAAACTTATGGTTATTGAATTAGATATTTAATTAAAGAAGAAACATAGCTGACTTTGAGAAAATTATTTATTACTTAGGGGGAAATGTTAGGTTGGAATTTTGGGTAATTAAGATAAACGTTTGCTTAAAAGAAAGAAAAGGACAAAAAAAATTCTTAATCAAATTGATTGATAAAATGGATTCAACTTATTAATCTTAACTTGATGATGAAATTGGATATGTAGTACAATGTTTTCCTTTGACTCCCAAAATATTTTTTAGAAAAATTAAAGAGATTAAAATCATCTGAAAAATGTGTTTGTATTCGACTACGACTACGAATTTGATGTGAAAAATTAAAATGACTCTTAAAGATATTAGACAAAAATTATATATAATAGAAAATTTAAATTATTTTAACCTTAAGGAATTATTAAAAATATGTAAAATTGTAGCTTTATAAGTAGCATTATTTTAACCTTATCTATTCGATTATAAATTTTATTAACCAAACAATAATCAATTTAATCGAAACCGAAAAAAAAATATTAATTTAGTTGACTTACACCGAGCTTTGGACATTTTAATGTGAAAAAGGTAGATGTGGCAAACAGGTTATTCGGATCGGGTTATTTTGGTTTGAATTGCATTCGATTTCGGCTCAGTTCGGGTCAAGTATTAATTCGAATCAGGTATCAATCCGGATCGGGTCACATTGATTCGATTGATTTTCGGGTTGGTTAGTCTGGATCCGGTCACATGAGTTCGGTTGATTCAGGTCGAGTCAAAATTGGTTCAATGAGAGATCAATATATTTCAGTTGGGTTTTTAGGCCGGATCAGGTTTTTAAACCCACATATGGCTTTATAAAGTTATTATATTCAACTTTTTTGTGAGTTGTGTGACGATTCACATCAAATCTTTCATTATTTCTTTTAATATTTTTTCTTTATTTCAGGTTGCCTTCGATTCGGGTTACTTTCGATTCGGATGAAATCGGTTCGGGTCCATTTGGTTCGATTGAAAATCGGTTAGGGTCCGTTCTGTTGAAAAATCGGATCGAGTCCATATCGGTTCAACTAAAAATCGAGTCGGTTTCAATTCGATTCGGTTTGTTTCGAATTTCGGATCAAATTCAGATCATCCTGTTCGGGTCGATATCAGGTCTCATATCAGATAAAATCAGTTCAAATCTCGGATAAGTTTGCCACCTCTAAAAAAAGTTTAAAAAATGTGGAATTCATCTCCCAATCCCAAATTGAGGCAGATAAAATTACCAAATTCAATTAAGAACCTAAGCCTACATAGTAAATTACGTTCCAAAGATGATAGGTTTGCCAACTTTCTTAGGCTATTTGTGAAAAAGAAAACACGTGCAGTTCTTCTCCCAAATTAAATAACCAAAATTCAACTATCAAACCTAAGCCTAAGCTTGTAATTTACATTCCTAAGACCATAGCTTTGCCAAATTCTTTTAGGATATTTGTTAAAAATATGTGATTATATATATTTGGCTTGGCTTGACAGCTATACCATTTCACAACGAAACAATTGTTTCATTTTTCTCAAAGTTGTTATTCAATTTGAAGCATTTATGATAAAAACAAAAAATAATTATTAATTATCATAAGTTGATTGGAAAATTTGTTGGTTCAAATCAATATTTTCTTCTATCTCCACCTTATCTCACAAGTTAGCTTCTCATTTTCTTCATTGCTGATTTTTTTTTAACAATAATACATTTGTAAATCGAGTTTTCTCTTATAGAGTGGTTCCATAATTTCCATTCTATTATGAAAAATGAAAAAAAAAAAGATTTTATGAAGTCAACCCTATTTCCCAAACAATTGGGGATTATGACTTTTTCTTAATAAAGTTTGTTCATTGTTTAAAAAAATAACTAAAATTTTGAAATAGAAAACGAAGTTGTAGTTGCACGAACCAACTTAACTTAGTGGTTAAGGGAACGGTTGTTCTTCCTAGAGGCACGGGTTTGAGCACCAGCAGCTGCAGCAGGGTGATTGAGCGACATGCTCCCACGGGCAGCCTTAAGCCAGCATAACCAGTCGGTCAAAGGGGCATAAAATGGTGCATCCATTAAAAATCAGTGAATTTTTCAAAAATACATTTACCTGGGAAGGCTCTTGTTCAATAACGTCAACAAGGTTTTGAAGAACAGATTCCGTCAATGAGAGAAGTTCGCGCCCATAAGATGAATCACCAACGAACAACAAATCGTTGCCCATAATCTGCAAATATAAAAAAACATCGAAATACGTGGAATTATTTTAGATGCAACATCAAATAATGTATATATTCAGGTTTCTAGAATTCAGTTTGATGCAGGTTTTATTGTCCTGAACAGATCACACTTGAAGTTCTGAAACCATATAATAGAAGCTAAGTTTACGGACCTCTGGATGATCTGCATGGTATGGGAGCCTTTCTTGGGAAAGTGTAGCTGATAAAGAAATGACTGCAGAATATTCTTGCCCTCAGTCTTGGCGACCTGACAAATTCCTAGAAAATTAGATAACAGGGTAAAAGATACTGAATGGAACATATATTTATTGGGACGCATTCACACGTAATAGAAGGGCTTACCATGACCGTGAATGAATGATCAATAATATGCTCTGCGGAATATGCAAAATTCCTACTTCAGGATTACCTAAATAAGTAAAAGTAATCAGACACTACTTATTTGCTAAAGTAAGAATCTAGTTGAAATTAGCATCACTGGACTCAATAAATTGTAGTTGTTAAATTAAAACAAGGAAGGAGAAGGTGTTCCCGTCAATGAATGAAGTTGCAACTGCAAAATGTACATGATTCCTTAACTACAATATTGCACTAAAGGACTTGTTCATTTTCACCTAGATGTAAAATAATTTTTATGTTTATCATAATTATTCGAAGATTTGAATTAAGAAACAGTAAAACTAAACAAATAATTCATCAATTAGACAACTTAAGGCCAGTACTTCAATCAATGATAAAATTCGAAAGTCTGCTTCCCTTTCAATTTTCTTTCCAGAGCTGGAACTTTTTCTGCATGTAACTCACATGACCATTCATGATGCAAAACAAAAGTGAAGAATAGAAGATTCACATTTTCTAGGAACTATAGCATTGGAATATTATCATTGATTTTTTAATAACTGCAGCTTTTTGGCACAAACTCTTCTTACTTTCTTCATTAGTATATAGTGCAACAAAGAGAGAATCCCAATTGGGGACACACCGAAGAGCACCTCCACACTCACCATCTGATTTTGAAGAACAATATCGAGATAAGCCTCTACAACCTTCAGGTACTCATCGAGCCCATATTCAGAAACCACCTTACATTGCATTTATGGTAAAACATAAATACACCAAGAAAACAAACATATCAGTACTAAAACTTGAGAGAAAAAACTACAATAGAAAACTTAAGACATCTTATGAAACAGAGAAAGATACAAGAATGGTAAAATAAAAGGTGAAAGAAATTCAAACTTTGTCCAAGTAAACAGAAAACAGTACCTGAATAACTTCATTGACAATAGCTTCAACAGTGGCAATTTGAGATATCTGTTCAGAGAGCCTTAGTCCAACCAACCTGTAATTCAGATACTGCTTCAAGAAAAAGAATATCAATAAACATCCAACATGTTCATGTCTAAACAAAAATAAAATAAAAAAATAAAAACACAAAAAATGGAAAGAGCAAAGTGGACAATCTGGCAACAAAGTGATCCGTTTGCTCTTAAACAAATGCAAAGGCACATTGCACAGGTCTCTTAATGAAAATTACCTGATCGTAGGAGTTATCATTGCTGCACTTAATAAGATGAAGGATATCCACAGCATGAAAGCAAACAATGTCAGTAGCAAGTTCCTTTAGTAAATGATGAAGAACAATTGAAACACATGGAGAACCACGAAACATTTCCTCCTGACTTCTCCCTAGTTCAAGCTCAATAAGTACTTTGTCCACCCGCCTCTTACAAAAGACAATGGAAACATTGTCAACTCGGTGTGTTACAAAGAAAAAATAATCATGGAATAGCAATAACTCAAACTAGATGAACATTATCTCAAAGTAATGGCAACAATGCAGTTATCAAAGAATTCCTAGACAAGTTCCATACATCCAAAATCAGTAATTCAATGTTCCATACAAAAATTAATCATGGAATAGCAATAATTCAGACCAGGTGAAAACTGTCTCAAAGTAATGGCAACATTGCGGTTATCAAAGAATTCCTAGACAAGTCCATACATCCAAAATCAGTAATCCAATGTTCTGCTTAAGTTTTGACCTTTGCTGATTCTGAATGCTTCTATTATATGCAAAAATAACTGACAACACTGAATTTGTTGCAGAAATGTTATTATTGATGAAAATGAAACTATAACCTAAATATGCAGATGCTTTTGGAAAGTAATAAGCTCATTACTGACCGGAGATGCATCATTTAATATGCTTTTCATGATAAACTCGACAGATGGTTCCATCAGACTGACAAGTGACCTCGTACTGTCAGCAAAACTTCCATGTGCAGTTTCCTTTGTTGATGATATCCGTGTAAACATGAGTTTGATGTCATTAACACAAGTAATTAGATATCCTGCAACAGCATCAAACAAGTCATGCCAACAAAACAATAGAAACTATAATTCGCAAAGCAAAATCAGATTGAGCCAAAGCATCTCCACTCTATTTCCTAGGTCTGATTAGCTGAAGTTGGTAACTTTAGAATCAACACATCAAATATGAATGCATGAAGGGGTGATTTATCAACATTGGCATATGGTTGTGTAAATAAATTTACAAAACCACCCGTATCGCACAAGGGAAACTTCTGCGCACGATGAGCAATATACATGCGACAATAGGCAGATGCTAAAGGATCTGCTAACCCCCTTGTCATCATGACCAGGCGCTGAAGAGACTCTGCTGGTTGTTCAATCAGAAAGTGCCAACAAGGCAAGATAGCCAGTTCCAAATAACCGAAATACAAACCAAAGTGCCATGTGCTAAAAAACCATGTTTACAAGAAAGAAAGAGATAAAGAAGTAGAGATAACTTAGTATTGCAATTACAGTACAAAAGAAAAGGAAAACGGCAAAATTAATACTATAAAATAGCAACAGCAAGCGAATAAAACTAAGCAAATATGAAAAGTATGATGTTGCATCAACGGCATCACTATGAAATATTAAACCAAAAAAAAAGAGAAAACAGAATATGAAACGCTCCTCACATGCGTAGAAGAAGTTCTTGAATGGTTCCAACCTTGCAAAATCAGTTATAGCAAGTTTCCTTGGCATAAGTAGGAACATCACTTGCTGCAAAATACTCTGCTATAAATCCAGAAAAAAGTTTCAGTAAAATCAATCCAGTTGCAATAATCTAGGTTTAAAACCAGAAGGTCAACCAAACAGATGAACTGAAAGCAAGACTGCAAGCACCAAAAGACATATCTACAGCGCCTTCTTCTCTGATTTAATTATATTAAGAAATAAAAAGACCACCTTATAGATTCTTGGTGAAGTGGACAAGGAAAAGCAACTGAGAAACAATACAAGAATGTTCAAACAAATTAATGGTATACAAACCTCTTAAGGAGCAAAATTTGGCTCCATCTTCAGCAAATTCAGCTTTCTGCATAATGCGTTCCCATACCATGTCTCCAAGCATGTCTAATACATCCGTAACAAGGACAAACAATGTTGGATAAAAATTTATAACTGATGTGTCCATTAGAAGCCTTGCAACCTGCAAAATTAAAAAACACAGTTTCATGTCCATATAAAAGCATTATAAAAGAATATATACACCGACCTCAATTTTCACATCAGACCGATATTAGTTACCAAGTGTCTCAACATCATAAAAAAAAGTACACAACAAAGTTTAACTACTTCATATAAATGGACAAGAGTAATTGAATCCCCTCACCACCTACATGAAAGTGTTCAAGCTCGGTTTCAATAAGTTAATTATATTCAGAATTTAAGATTCTCATATGATGAAACATCAATATAACTAATTGTATGAGCTAAAGGTTACAGATAAATACATAGCTAATCATGCAGATATTTGGTCCTTTCTACACCTTTATTTTATTAACTATTAGATGGAGCTCAAAAGTTAATATTAGAGATAAATTCACCTTTATAGATAACTTCAAAGATTCTACATGATCTTCATTGTGCCAAGCGCGATTTATTTCATCTTTCAGTTCATGTAATCGTAACACATATTCCTGTCGTGTGATAACCTTGGTACTCTCTTCTGAAGATTTTTGTGGATCATCCAGTTCTTCCAGATGTGTGCTACTTGAGATTTCTCATGTGCTACAAATTAGTCTCATAGAATAGCTACAATCAGAACATTGTTCAAGTAAATGGAAAATAAAAACTTACAGCACCAAGCTGACTACTAAAGCCTACAGGGACAACTAAACTAATAAGTAATAACAAAAACAAATTGAAAGGAACAGAAACTTTTATACATTTTCCACTTCTCACTATCATATTGGACATCTGTAAGAAGAACAATGTCTCAATGTCAGTACCAACAAATATATATATATATATATATATATATATAAGTTCTAAGTTTCAAAAATCTAATTACAAGGCACACATGAAAAAGAAACTTATCCAAAAACACCAAATGTTGTCTACAATCCTCGTACCAAAGCCAACATATATTCCTCTCACTGGCAGGGGAGTCTAAAAGCTCCGCAGCCGATATCGTATTCTTACCACATGTCAGTTTAACTATAAACAAGAATTGCAATACTGAATTAGGACCATTTTGATCTTATATACTAGCTACGAAGTTTAACTCCAGAAGCGATTATGGAGTTTAAGAAATCCACAAGCAGATTAAATGCTTGACAGTTGACACTAATATAACTGTTTAAACAGATAAGTGACAAACATATATACTCGCTTCTGCCGATTTTAAATTCCATCATAGCATAACAACTGATCAAATCTTTAAGTTGACATAGTTACATAAACCTACACGTAGCAAATATATAAAATTCCAAATTTTAACATAATGCAGAGCAGCCATAACTAAACCTACTTTTCAGCATCAATTTAAAACTATAAATTCGTAAATAAAATCGATGTTCTTACGGAAGAAACTGAAATCATTTTGGAAACGGGAAATCTCTGCATTAAGAGTCTCTTAAACGAGGTCCACTCCTTCGTTTGAACTTGGACAGAATCATCGAGTCCATTAGAACTGCTCTCAAAATCTTTTTCATCGACGATTTCAACCGATGCATTAGAATCAGGTGCTCTTAGCGGATCAAAGAACTCCTCGTTGTTCCTATTTTCCGCGTTATCATCAACCTAAAATCATAAATTCATAAAATATAATCAAATAATCAAAACAAGAGAGAGCGAGAGATTTTAATAAAAAAACGAAATACAATAAAAAACCAAAACGACAAAAGAAAGAGAGAATTTGAACCTGGCGGAGGATAGGCCGATGAGAAGGAAAAGAGAGAGGGTGGACATCGGCGCGTGACCGAGGAAGCGCGTGGGACTGTTCTTCTGCGACGTAGTTTCGAGGTCTGAACTCCATTGAAAAGCTTGCTCTCTCACTAGAGCAAACTAAGCTTAGAGAAAAAAGAGATCAATTTCGGCTTTCAGACTTTCGATCCACTAGAAACGCACCGTTTTATGTTCTTATTGTTGAAATTTGTTTGCTCGGTTTTGAATATATTTGGGCCTTGTCCTTTCTATTCCCCCAACAAATTAAATGGGCCGTACTGACCTTTCAATTATATATATATATAATTTCCAATTTTTAACTCACGATGAAATTTAAATGATATTAATTCTTTTTTTTTATTGAAATGTAATATTACTTAGTGTATTATCTATCTATATTTTATTATTTTGTTTGACTCGTTTACCTACAATTTAAGGTTTTATCATTTTTTTGGTGAAATTAAGGTTTTATTATTTAATTGATAAAGTGTAAGATTTTTTTGAACAACATGACTATATATATTTATAAATAGAACAAATGTTATTTTCACTATTTAAAATATAAAATCTTTATTTATATTATAAAAAATAAAATTAAAAAATTAAATAAAAGTAACATTTAGTTTAGTTCATATAATCATAATTTTTAAAGAGATGAATAATAAGTCGTGCACATGTTACAGTTTGATTTGGTTTTTATTGGTTATAGATTTCTTTGCTTAACCCTACAAGTAATTAAGCTTTCAAATATTTTTTTATCTAATCGAGTTGATTCAATCAAAATTGATTAAGGTTTTTGAAAAATCACTCGGTAATTATATTTTGTGTGTAGTTATATGTAATTATAAAGTTGATATGTGTATATACAACTATCATAACTATTGGGTCATGTAGAATTGAGTCATGTAAAATTGATTGTAATTAAAGACATTCAATTATTTTTTAAAATTTTAAAGGATATTGTAAAATTTATATAATTACACATATAGTTATGTTTTTTTTATGAACAAGAAAAACAATCAACTAAAGCAGTTACACGACATGACCAGAATACTCATCTCATGCAGCATCGATAAAATCTCAATCGACACATCAAATTCGGTGTAGTTTAAGACATTCAGACTATGAGAAAAGAAGCATGGTGGCCGGAGATAATAACCGGCAGTGGAGTCTTGATAGAGGTGGTGAACAGCAGAGTATACAAGAGAGAGATTAAAGGGAAAGTGATATACTAGAAATTGAATTATTTAGTGTGTTGAACTCATAACAAAAGGTGGGCTTATATAACCCCAAAACTATAACAAACTTAACAAAACTAACGGGCTGAAACAGTTGGCCCAACTAACTCCAAAATGCTAAGAAATTAATAACGAATTATATCTATTCTCTAACATTCACCCTGTTTCCTTTTTCTTCTTCTTCAAACCGTTGAGATGCTAGAACAACAATGAATCAGCCTTTGAACAAATGCTTTCTTCCTTCAATTAATATTCTTTCATTTAGAATTTTTTCAGAAATAAAATTTGTATTTCTTACTAGGTGGTTTACTGAAAATCAAAGGTGTTCTTTATTCTTTCGTTCTACCTTACCTTTCTGTCATACTTTTTTTTTTCATCGAAATCCCTCCAAAAATTAATTGATCATAGGAACCAGCAATATGAAGACTTCCAACTCAGCACTTACAGTAGCAAACAAAATAAGAATGAACAAGTAAAGCACCACAAAGCAGAGAGTGAAGACTTTTAATAAAACTTTGTCTATTTTTTAATTGGATGAACACATATAACAAACGAAGCAACAAATAATTTGAAAAGAATTGAGCTATAAACGGAAACGAATTCAATAATACTTCAAGAAAGGAGAAATAATCAGCAATTCAACACAATAGACCGATTTACTAGCTATAGTAACAATAAGATGACATTTTCTAATTCCAATAGTAAACAACCGCTGAAACTAAACATCAATCACACATGTCTTTTCATTTTGTAATTAATCCACACACAATCAGTTCCCAGAAAATTTAACTTCACATTTAGAGCACATCCACCACCACCAACAACTAGCAGTATCCAGATTAAATCAAAATTAGATCGGGAGATCGACAATATAGATGCTCAAACACAAACCCATAGTTCATCAGTAATTTCAAGATTTCAATCACATAAGCTTCTTGATATACACAATAGATGCATCAAAATAAAAACAATTAGCCATATGCGATCAAAACAGAAAATAACAGATCACATGTGAGACCAAACCAAATTGAATCGATCACAAGAACTCATTGTTTCCACTCAACGAAAAATGTACAGATCAGATTGCGCAAATGAAAGGTCTAGATCTCACCAGTAGAACAAATTCAAATGTGACTATACAACAATACAACAATCCACCGACAGAATATCCAACAAGAAGCACAAACTAGGGTGAGGCAAAGACTGAAACCAGACGGGCAACTAAATCTGGAAGATTAGACCGAATCAGGTGCCATACTAATAGAAATTTAAAAAAAAATGCTCACCAATCACTGTATTAAAGGACGACTCAGAAGGTTTTCGACCATGAACAGATGATTGGAGGAATCAAATAGATTTTTTGAACCCGATTCAAACTAGACTTGAGATCTAAAACGGTAATAAATGTTGGCGAAGCAATCAGCGGCGCAAATGAAACTCAGACTAAGAAAACTGATCGTCGATTGAGGAAGTAGCGTCAAAATCGCCGGTAAGGAGGCAAAACGGCTCTGAAGCAAAACAAGAAGCAACGATAGATTCAAACGGCAGCACAATCATACCATTCGTAACTTGATTATTACGCAGAAAAATATTGTATCTTTCAAGATCGACATAATAACGCCATCACGTGTGTCAGAATCATAAGATAGGCACGATCATGATAATTACACTCTTTGTAATTGCAATTTGTACTACTAGATATGATACAAACATTTAGATTAAATATAGCATGTATAGGAAATTAGAATTTTTTGTAATTATAATGTGTAATTACTAGGTTAATAATAATATTTTTGGTGAACCTATTAAGTGATCTGATGAAAAAGCGGATAATATTTATTCTATGAGACTCAAATTCTAATCACTTAATTTATAAGGTGTGTGCGTTGTAAAAGTACCGTTATACTATTTCAAAAAAATATTTAGTACAATTATACTATAGTGTATTTTCGCACCCTAAAAATCATTGCCAAATCTTATCAAATCGAGAATCAATTACATCAAAATATGTTTTTGGAGTTAAAATGAAGGGAGATGAGCATTTTAAGTGTGTTCATTTACCATGGAGTAATTGTTTAATTGCACGAAAGTATGACTATCAAGTTTAAAACTCATCTCGGCTTGAAAAGTTTGAATTTTTGACGCAACGCAAAAAAACTTAATTCGTCTTAATTCAATTTATAATTTCATAAACTTTTACACATATATATATGAGTAATTATTTTATACATCGGCGGTGGAAATTAAAAGTTTCCTCAAGCGCTTTAATTTTAGGGTTTAAGGAGTTATTGTAGGGTGTATGGTTTAGGAGTTTAAGTGTAGGAGTTTAGAATTTAGGGGCGGTGGTTAAAATTTAGGGTTTATGGGTTAAAACCTAAATATTCACCATATTACCCTAAAAACTAAAACATAACCTTTGAACCTTAAACTCTAACCCTAAACCCTAAATACTAATCATACCTAAATTCTAAACCTACGCTAAAACCCCTAAACCCTACACCCTAAACTAAGTTTCTAAACCCTAAAATTAAGTCAGTTGTGAAAACTTTTAGTTTCCACTTCTAGTGTATTGAATATAAATCTATATATACACACACCACATATGAAGAAAAAAGAAGAAGAAACATTGTGTATTGTATATGGATATAGAAAACAGCTTAAATTGGAATCAATATGTACTATAACATTATAATTAATAACAATTAAATTTATACAAAATCTCAAAAATTCGACTAGACTCGAACTCAAATTTCATAAACTTGATTTAAATCGAATTTGTTTTAAATTGCATTCGAGGGGGATTATTGTTGAGCTCATGTATTCATGTTTTTATCGAGAAGCGAATTGCTTGGATAACTATTTGGCGATGGGTGGTGTTGATCGCACATATTGGTTTTGCATGCTAGCGTGAATGTTTTGTGTTTTGATTTCTTGCTTTAGTTTTTTCGTGTTTGTTCGGTTGTTTTTAGCGTTTGTTCTTTATCTCATACTTCTCGGTACTCTTTTCCTCCATTTAGGTGTAGGAAGGTTTTTAATGAGGTCATGAAATATGATGGCATTGTATGATGCTTATTAATAAAATCATACTCTTTTGCCGATAAAAAAAATTAAATAAAATATAACTCGTAAACTCAACTAACTTACAAAAGAAATTATTCGACTCGACATTCAGCCCTAATTAAGTTAGTGATTAAAAAATATATTTTTAATAAAAATATTTTCTAGACGTGTTTCATTGGAAAAATATAATTATGTATTAATTCTTTGTATTATAAGAATTATATAAATTTAAATTATTATAAAATTATCATTAATATAAAATTAATTATTATACTTTTGAATTACTTCCACTCCCGTGTCGTTTGGCATTCTCCTAGTCGACATTTCTTATTATAATATAAATTTTAATTACTTTGTGCACAATAAACAGCAAGTAACACCAAATATTATATTTCATCGCTAGCCAACATACATTTATATTTTATATAAGCTTGGTGCTCAAGCATTGGTTTCTCTAATAAGCACGTCATTTTTTAAAATTTCATTTTTGATTAAAATTCTTAAAATGGGAAAACCCTAACTTTGCTTAGCCAAAGGGCAAGGCCAAATTTCCTCAGGCCAGCCAATATTAAGAGCACCTTTTAATTAATTTTCTCTTCGATTCATTAATATTCCCCCCGCCCACTTTTGACTTTCTAGGACACCATGTGATTGTTGCACTAGCACATGCCTAAAACTTCATGTTACAACAAAATAATTAATTAAATAACTTATAAGATAAACAAAATGTTCATACTTAAGTGCTGTAAAAAAACATAAACATATATGCATCGAGACGATGTTGAGATGCCATAAATTAAGGTTCTTTGCATGTAATTTTTCTTGATTTGCAAGTAATTTTATTAACTAAAATGGTCAAAAATTCCAAGTAAATAAAATATTTAAATGCCAAAGTTTGACGTGATTGAATTTAACAAGCTAGTGAACTCAATTGATGTGCAACCATTACTTACCGTAACAACTTTTCGATATTAAAAATATACGTTATCGCCTCGATTGGTATAACAGATGTGAAAAGAGGAGTGTTGTGTTAAATAATACTCGTGTATACTTTAAATGTGTTTAAATTTATGTCCTCTTAAAAATATTGTAACATCAATTATATCAATCAAATTAAGACTCAACCGATTTAAAAAATATGTATTTTAATTAACTTTAACAAATATGAGTAGTCGTGAATTAATGAAAACTTGAGATGAATGCAACAATAATACCGATTAGCTTGAGAACTAATAAAACCTACATTTTTTTATAATTTACTTCATTTCTTAAACTCTAATTTGTTAATTAAGCTTAAGAATTCGACCATACACCTTACTTTATTTCTTTGGTCAACTCCCCCTTGTTTCTTTTATAAAAGCCCAAATACCTACCATTTCCATCACCAAATATCTCAAACTCCTCTCTATTTCCTTCCCACATAAAGAAGGAAAAATAGAAAGAAAGAAAGAAAGAAACAACACAATCCGAGAATTCGAGACCGAAATCACACACAAAAGCAAGATGTCACTTACCAAGATCATCGTCACGATAGCGATAATGATCGCTTTAGCAACGGGATCCATCGGCGCCGATGCGGACACGGGAAGAAGCCCTACTTTGCTCCCAAAGGCTGGACCAGTACCCCTACTGCCAAAGCCAAGTAGTTTCAACAGGGTAAGTCGTTTCCTCCAGCAAGGAGGTAGAAACCCTAGAGCCGCCGATCATTGCCACAAAGACGAGGAGGTTTGCTACATCCAAGACGGCGCCACCTCCACTTGCTGCAACAACAAATGTGTCTTTTTGGCCACGGACAACCACAACTGCGGTGCATGCAAGAGGAAGTGCAAGTTCACCCAAGTTTGCTGCCGGGGAGAGTGCGTCGAGACTGCTTTCGATAAAAGGCACTGCGGCGCTTGCAACCACCGGTGCAATACCGATGAATATTGCGTTTATGGAATGTGCAACTACGCATAAAATTTAAGAGTTCTTATGAGGGTTGGGATTTATTCATATACACAATAAAAGAGAAGTACATTTGAAGTGCTTCTTAAAGGTTATATTTATATAAACATTAATAATTATAATGTAATGTAATGGTACCAAAAAAAAAAAAGCTTAAGAAAACATATCTATGAATACTTCATGTTTCTCTAGTCTTGTGCAATTTTTGGAGTTAGGGAGAGTGGGGGAGGATATTCAATTGTATACTTGCATCGTTGTTGTACAAAACAATAAAAAAGATTGTTATTTACTTATTTATATATATTTATGCTAACTATTATCATGACTAATTAATCGAATTCATAAGTAATACTCATTAATTAATTTGGATTAAAGATTTTTACGTGATTCTACTATTCAGTTTCTTTTAAATTAGGGGATTTGAATTTTAATTCTTTTAACTATTAAGTCGTAATTATAACATATACGATTCTATTAAAATTGGACATCGAACCAAATTAAACTTAAAATATTGTTTTAGTCACAAATCCGACTTAAAAATTTAGTTGGAAAATTGATCCCAACCTAACTCGATTCAATTTAATATTTTTTTTTACATTTTTTAAAATATAAACATAATTGAATAAACTACTAATTTATCCAATTTAGTGACATAAAATCCAAGTAGTAATTAATTTATTGCAATAATTCTATTACTTTATATGTCAAATTTTACATACTTTTTTATTAAAACTTAACCGATAATATATAAATATATAACAACATTTTTTGTAATTATTCCGAAATAAGTTCCCCTAAACTCAACTATATATCTCGATCCACCTGATTTTAAACTTTTATATGACTTGATATCATATTAAAACTTAAACAACATGGTATCACTTAATCATGTCTCTAGTTTGATGCCTTTTGTATGCATAAGATTTTTGTTGGGAGACTCACCCGCCAAAACCAAATATTCGACGTGAATCGGTCTTAATTAGTCAGAACAAAGTCTTAAAAATCGAGAGGACAACCGATAAATAATTATCATATTGGGCTATAACCCGTCGGGTACAGATATTTTTTTCTCGTCCCTACTTCTGTTGATGTTAATTTTTCTTTGACGTGAATTGAGCTTGCAGGTGACTAGCGAGTGATAAAAGGTGAGGTTTGAAAGTTGGACATCTTTGCCATACAAAATAAGAATGGATCTAAAGAATAATTCTAATTGCAAAAAGAGAAGTCCCTCTTTAGAATATTTAAAATCGAATAATTTTATTTGTAAAATATATTTTCATTTTATTAATAGTTAAAGTTAAACAAATAGTGATCACATTAAAAATACTCAAAAAAATAATAGGGATGAACTCAAAATACTCAAGAATAGTTCCAATACAAGATTATTGGTTGCCTGTATGACCATAAGTTCTCTACGTGACCTGATCTACTTTTTTTAATATTTTGATGTAATTATACGATAGTGTGTGTTCTTTACTCTTAGCTCTTTAAAACGCACGTATATTTTACAGACAAACTGCTTAAATTCGAATTTCTTTAAAAAAATAACATTTTCTTTTTTAGTGAGACTACTTAATCTAATTATTGTCTTGTTTATTAAATTAAGACATAATTTAAAGACTAATATTACTTCTTTATTTATATATATATATATATATATATATATATATATATAACAAGGGAAGTCAACGTACCAAAATGTCTGATCGCAGACATTTTATTTCGCGGTGATTTTTATAAAATATATAAAAAGTAACATTCACACACCCCAAAAGACTGAAGTTCATAATTGGTCCTAAAAATACATAAATATATGCATTGAGTCAATATTAAAATACCATATATTAAGGTTCTCTGTATATGTGTAAATGTCTCTACTTATATTTTTTATTGCTATTTCATCTTAGTTTACAAGTAATTTTTCGATTAAGAGTTTAAATATTTTTCGATTGAATTTAGTTCGATTGACATGTTGTTGGTACAAAAGATAACGAGACATAAGATTAAACATGGTTAACCGCTCAATATTTTCTTATTTATGGGCAAAGATGAGACTGAATCGTATAAATATTGGATCAAAATGTATGTAAAAAATAAATATAAATATTTAAATTTAATATATAATTATCAATAATCCTTAATTTAACATTTTTCATTGTCGAATGAGTACTAGTTATGTTGGCAACGTTGTTATAACATTTAGGAAATCATTTATTCCGGTGCACTTTATATCTAGTTTAGACATTATAATTTGTAGTTTTAGAAGAAAAATAATTCATTAAGGTAGCGAAAGACGGAAAGAGGTTGTCTATGTATAAATTAATCCGAAACAAATATCTTAAGAGTTAATTAACGAAAAGTTGAGATGAATACAACAATGACTTTGGTTAGCTTAAGAACTAATAAAAACTACTACATTTCTTTCTAATATATTTAATTTCTTAAAAGTTAATTTGTTAACTAATTAAGCTTAAGAATTCCACCACATCCCAAATACACCTCCCCTATTATTACCGTTTCTTTGGTCAACCCCTCCCTTTATTTCCTTTATAAACCCAAATCCCTCCGGTCATTTTCCTTCACCAAACTTCCCTCTATTTTCTTTATAAAAAAACCCTAACAAAAGGGCACCTTCAAGAATCCCACACTCAAAACACAGAAAAAAAACATGGAACTTACCAAGATCATCGTCACGATAGCGATAATGATCGCTTTAGCAACGGGAACCATCGACGCCGACCACGACATGGGAAGAATCCCTACTTTGCTCCCAAACGCTGGACCAGCCCTACTGCCAAAGCCGAGTAATTTCAAGAGTGTAAGTCGTTTCCTCCAGCAAGGAGGTAGAAACCCTAGAGTCACGGACCATTGCCACAAAGAAGAGGAGGTTTGCTACATTCAAGACGGCGCCACCTCCACTTGCTGCAACAACAAATGTGTCTTTTTGGCCACGGACAACCACAACTGTGGTGCATGCAAGAGGAAGTGCAACTTCACCCAAGTTTGCTGCCGGGGAGAGTGCGTCGAGACTGCTTCCGATAAAAGGCACTGCGGCGCTTGCAACCACCGGTGCAGTCCCGGTGAATATTGCGTTTACGGAATGTGTAACTACGCATGATTTTAAGAGCATTTTATGTGAAGGTTGAGATTTACTCATATACACAATAAAACGAAGCACACTTGTAGTGGTTCTTAAAGGTTATATTTATATAATCATTAATAATTTTAATGTAATGGCATACAATAAAAAGATTATGTTTAATTATGTAAAACCTTTAATCAATAACCTCCATTGAAGACGATAGCAAGTAGACGAGAGAGCAAGAGTAAGGTGAAATCAGAGAGCCAAACACAATTTTAATTAATTTCCAAGAGAATACAATACTGACTTACCCATTATTATAGTCTTGACCCAATAACAACCAATTAGTTGTAACGGCCCAACTACTCACAATTTTAATTAATTTCCAAGAGTACTAACGTTGACTTCCTAAACTTCCTTTCCATGAAAACTGGTTCAATGATGAGTAGGAAAATTTAGATTTAATAATTTCTTTTCTCAAGTTAAAATTAAGGGGTAAAATACACATATCATCACTCAACTATCTTCTCACTCTTATTTCGGTCACTCAATTTTCAAACTTTTCAATTTACTAACTGAACTTTCGAATTACTTTTATTTTGGTCACTACAAATTGCTGATGTGGCAGAATTAATTAAATGGCAATATCCACGTGAATAATAACATTGAAGGTTGCCACTTAAAAGACAAACATTATAGAATCACCATTTTCTTCAACCCTAAAATTTTTTCTGTAAAATTAGATGATGAAGAAGAAGAAGAAGAAGAAGAAGAAGAAGAAGAAGAAGAAGAAGAAGAAGAAGAAGAAGAAGAAGAAGAAGAAGAAGAAAAAGAAGAAAATGAAATGTCAAGTACCTAATTGTCGTTGTGGAATACTGGCTAATCTGGTCATGGCTTGGACGAAAGAGAACCCAGGTACGCTTGGTTACATGGCTCCTGAGCTTGCACAAACTGGGAAAGCAAGCACAAGCACTGATGTATATGCATTTGGGGTATTTCTGCTCGAAATTGCATGCGGTAGAAGGCCGATTGAAGCACGAGCACTGCCAAATGAAGCATTTCTTGCCGACTGGATTTCGGATTGCAGGGATAAAGGAGACATTTTAGCGACAGTCGATGGCAGGTTGGGGAAGAACTTTGTGGTACCAGAGGCAGAGTTGGTGTTGAAACTTGGGTTGCTTTGCTCGCACTCGGCGGCAGTGGCTAGGCCTAGCATGTCTAGTGTGATATCGTATTTGGACGGTGTTGCTTCATTGCCCGATGATTTGAGCTCCGTTATCAAAGCTCGAGAATTCCCTGGAGGATCCAATGATGAGTTAATAACTGCAGAAACCAACTTCATTCCTTCATTAACAATTACAGAGTCGTTTGTTTCGCATGGTCGGTGAAGCTCGACTGTCCTTGTAATTGTGATAATGTATTAATGTAAATCCTAAAAAAATCACATCATTTTCACCAATAGTCATTACAAGAACATTTTCCATCAACAAAGTGGTGGAAATGGTTAGCATCTCTTACAATAATCTCCCTCTTTACCGACATTGAAATATATTTAGTCACAGTATGGCAATCACTACGTACATGGAGGTTCTAGGTGATCCTTATCAAGCTTCCTTTCGGTGTATGTAAAAGTCCAAAAGCAATAGCTAACCTCTCACTATGCCTCCACAGTGATTTGATCTTCATTGCCTCGTCTATGTCACGAAGAACAGAACTCGTATCCGGGATGTAACCTGAAGCTTTGAGTTCAGATTTCAAGTTCTCAAGAATCTGATTGATTTCTTCTGAATTTGGATGTGAATCTTCTCTTGCGAAAAACACATAGAGTTGCTTTCTGACTTCAATCAGGCTGTATCCCGGCGTTTTTTTCAGTCCCCGTCTCTTCATGAGACCTCGAATATGATCTGTTGCATCTCATCTCCTTGCTTCAGCGTGTATGTTTGATAGTAACATCCCTTTACATAACCACCAATCATCGAATTTCAGCAAACAACATTTCTTTCGACCATCCGATTAAAAACCCTTCTAGCGCTATTGAAATCACCAGATTTCATAAAGAAACTAATCATTGTACTTCCCAAAAACCTATCACCATCTACCCTTCTATCCACTGCTCTCTTGATCCCTTCCCCTCTCATAATTCTCTAGTTCCATACAAGCCTTTAACACAAAATTACACGAGTAACTATCGAATTCCCAATGCAAAACACCCATCAATTCAAACAACTCAATAGTTTCCTTATAACACCGATTTTTCAAATACCCACTAAGCATTGAATTACAAAGAATGGGTTTTGGTTGAGGAATTTTATCAAACACTTTCCTGGCAATCCCCAAACAACGCAATTCACTGTAACTTTTAACTAAATTTGACGCCAAAAAATGTTGTTTAGATGCAGAGTTTGTGATAATTCGGGCATGGGTAGATTTAATACACAAAAGAGTATTTGGGGATTCATGTAAAAGTGATAAGAATCCCTGAATATCGGGAGGGAGATGATTAAAGTTGGAATTTTTTAGACTTGAAAAAGAGTGTAAAGACATGAACTTGAAGGGTATTTTGTGAAGAAACTTATGAGTGCAAAAATTTGGGGAAGGCATAAAGTAGATGAGAAGAAAGTGGAGTTCGTATTGAAGTGTTCTTTATCTAAAGGGTAAACCACGTGGGATATTGACATTTAATTAATTCCGCCACATCAGCAATCCGTTAGAGGATTAACGGACTATAACGTCGGAGCAAGTCTTTACATATCGAAAACGTAGATAACCACTTATTGGCACTTTTCAAAGGTGATGACTAAATTTGTACAAACAAAAAACGAAAGTGACCCTGCAGTAGTTTATTTTTTTTAATAAAGAGCCAACTGACATTATTATTAATAAATAAAGGGTTACAACTTAAAGGTAAAGTAAATGTACCTTGACATTTTAAGTTTTAACCCTTTGGCTTTGGAGACTGAAACTCAAAAGGCAGTCCGGTGGAACCACAAAATTTTCGGCCAAACCAAGTTAAGTCGAAGCAATTCTAAGATGGAGATATGGTTAAGAAGATGGGGATAAGATAAAAGAGAGCCCTTTGCTGAAAATTATAGGATTCAAACTCTACGGCGGTTCTAGATTCCGTCTGTCGGCCGAAATGAGTGGAACGACCACCGATGGGACTTCTTCAATCCAGGAAGCATCTTGACCAGCTTTTAAACCCTCCTTCGTCAAGGTATGAGCCGCTTTGTTTGTATTACGGTGACCGAAGCAAAAGTTGCATCTGTAGAAATTTCTAGCCAATTCCTTTCCATTGATGATATAAGTGCTAATGTTCGAAAATTCAGGACCCAAGTCCAGGGGCAAGGCCAGGACTTAATTCTAACAGGGGCCGAATCTTTTTAACCATTTCAAATTTCATACATAATTTTATTTTTATTATATTTATATTAAAAATATAAATAATGATATTAAACATGTATAGGTGATCAATGCTAACCCCAATTACAACAAAAAATTCAAGAACTTAAAAAATAAAGTTTGTGATTTTTTTTGAAACTACCGAATAAAAATCTCATAAAATGAAAATAAAAAGATTATCATCCAATTCTGAACAACATTAGTGAAAAAATAAAATTAAAATAAATAATAAAATATGTAATTATACGATAGTGTATGTTCTTTACTCTTAGCTCTTTGAAACACACATATCTGCTTGAACCCGAATCTTTTAAAAAAAATAGCACTCCCTTTTTTAGTGAGACCACTCAATTTAATTATTGTCATGTTTATTAAATTAAGACATAATTTAAAGACTAATATTACTTCTTTAAATTGAGACCACTCAATTATATATATATATATATATATATATATATATATATATATATATATATATATATATATATATATATATATATAACACAAGGGAAGTCAACGTACCAAAATGTCTGATCGCAGACATTTTATTTCGTGGTGATTTTTATAAAATATATAAAATGTTTGAATCACATTCACACACCCCAAAAGACTGAAGTTCATAATTGGTCCTAAAAATACATAAATATATGCATCGAGTCAATATTAAAATACCATATATTAAGGTTCTCTGTATATGTGTAAATATCTCTACTTATATTTTTATTTCTATTTCATCTTAGTGTATAAGTAATTTTTTGATTAAGAATTTTAAATATTTTTCGATTGAGTTTAGTACGATTGATATGTTATTGGTATAAAAGATAACGAGATATAAGATTAAACATGCTTAAGCGCCCAATATTTTCTTATTTATGGGCAGAGATGAAACTGAATCGTATAAACCTTGTATCAAAATGTATGTAAAAAATAAATATAAATATTTAAATTTAATATATAACAATTAATAATCTTTAATTTAACATTTTTTCATTGTCGATTGAGTACTAATTATGTTGGCATCGTTGTTATAACATTTAGGAAATCATTGATTTCGGTGCACTTTATATCTAGTTTAGAAATTATAATTTGTAGTTTTAGAAGAAAAATAATTCATTAAGGTAGCAAAAGAGGCTGTCTATGTATAAATCCGAAACAAATATCTTTTTTGAATAAAATAGCTTGTATTAATAATGAAAAGATACATCATAGTAAGACTAATAAGCATCCCACATCGACCAGGCATTAGACAACGAAACTCAGTCAAGCCATCGAAACTAAACTAGATCATGGAGTGTATCCAAATGCAGATCTAAAGTAACTCCAAATATAAACTTACACACTAATTTTTTTGCACGACTGGAATGAAGATCCAGGAAAATAAGGAGCTGGTAGCTGGTCAGTGATGGTTCAACCTTTCCCAGTCCCGAGCAGCAGCTAATGTTGCACCTTGAGGAGCCTCTTCAATCCAAAACCTTAAAAGGACACTATCTATACCTTCTTTAGCCAAAACATGAACAACATTATTAGATTCACGTCGCACAAATCGAAAACAAATGTTTTCAAAGCCCCTTGCTATCTCTTTAATATCATGGATTATAGGACCAATCAGATAATTATCAGGGCATGTTGCATAGGCTTTACGTATCACCATCAATGAGTCACCTTCTACAATGACCCTGATGAACCCTATCTCTTTGGCAAATGTAACAGCCTGAAGACAGGCAACAACTTCTGCTACACCGCATCTGCAACATGGCATTGAGGGACAATACATGAGGCCATAATTAGCCCTTCCGAGTTCCTGCAGATAACCCCCGAAACAGTCTTTTTAGACTGAGCATCATAGGTTGAGTTAAAGTTACACTTAATTATATTCACCTCAGGAGGGTTCCAATGATACTGTGGATGTGCTCATGTAACACTCGGATTTGAGGGTCGGGTGAAAATAATAATAAAATAATATTTTGAGTTCGGTTTTATAATTAAAATAATAATATATTATTTGGGCTTCACATTTTCAAACAAACATTTTGTGTTGGACCAAATTGATTTGAAACCCAAAATTCCTTGAATTTTAGAATTAATGAGATTGTCATTTCATTAATGGTAAATTTGTAAATAAATGGACTTTCATTTAAAACCCATTTTTGTTAAAATGAGCCCTTAACATCTTCTCCTTCACTCCTATTTTTCATTTCAACGACATTGAAGAAGCTCCATCTCCATTCCACTATTCCATCTCATTTCTTCTTCATTTTTGGTCGATTTTGAAAGGTAATTATATCCCCATTTTACTCTCATCTTTCTCTCTTCAAAAGTACCATTAGATTTCATTTTCATCATTGTTTTAGAAATTTGGTTTTCCATGGAAAATGTTAAAGGTTGCTACTTTATGGGTTTTGATTTAAGTTTTTCATTTGTTAATGTTCGATATGATCTTAGAAACCAAAAAGGTCCAACATATCTTAATTTTGGATGAAATTAAGCTAATTTTCGGAAATGGGTTTTGTTGGGGGTTTAAGAGAGGTTTTAGAGTTGGTTTAAGGGCTATTTTAAATGGGAAAATGTTTGGTTATGATAGTATGGTATATGAGGATCGGTTTGGGTGTGTTTGATGATCGTTTGGTTGTTTGAAATGGAAGATTTCAGTAGGTATAGAGGGTTGCTCGGGAATTCGGTTTTAAATTGCTTGGAATGTTAATCTGGGTTGTTCCGTCGACTAGTATTTGATTGTTGGTGTTTTGTTTGTGTTTGGATTTGGTTAGAATCAAAGTTTGGCATCGGTGAGACATTGGGAGTGAATCCGGAAGCTTGAAGGTCTTGGTTGCTTGGTTGTTGAGCTTGGAAGTGAAGGTGAGTGGTTAAATGCTTTTAAATGGTTTTTAAAGTGTTAGTTCAAGCATGTGGACTAGGTTGGGCTTGGTAGACCCACCTAGAATTGGGATTAGATTGGTAGTCTAATCCCAAGCTATAGTTGGAGACTTTGGTTGAACTCTAATAGTTGTTTATGCCTCATGATTAATTGTGATTATGGTGTTATGTATAATGTGTTATACATGTTGTTGAGGCTTGGTTTGATGCATTGATATATGCATGTGGTTTGGTTTGTGGATTGTGCATGATGTTAATCATGGTGAGTACGTGCTGAGCACGGAAGTGGTTATGAAATGATGTTGAGAATTGTGTTTATTATTGGCACTAGTATGCTTGGGTACAAATGATCGATCATTAGAATGTTTAGTGTGCACTCGTGAGTCAAATGCGCGCGTGGTCTTGGTGATGGTAGTCATCAAGATGGAGTACGAGTTTGGCCGGAAAACCTTCTTATTTATATATGATAGTCGATGTTGAGTGTAATCCCATCGACGGGGCGTGAGGACGAGTGGAATCCCCTCCGCGTGAACGATGATGAGTGTAATCCCACCGTAAGGTAATAGTTGTTGTTGGATGTGAGTTCCAACGTGTTATCCGCGTATTCGAGTCATAGCTAGGTGCCAATATGTGATGAGATGTGTACCAATACGAGATTATATGTGTGCCATTATGATACGAAATGTGATTCTTATATGGATTGATATATGTGTTTACATATGTTGTGGTTTGGACTTGATGAGTATGGCACATTATTGAATATATGTTCATGCATCTTGTACATCTTGGCTCATGTAGATCGAAGGTAAGATCATGCATTCTACCTTGGTTGTGCTCGTGCTTGGACCCTGCATTGTCGAGGTTCGTTTTAATGAGCTTACTCTCACTAAGCTTTATGCTTACGCTCTCTTTTGTTTGACAATGCAGATCCGTAGTTCGTGGGTTGCTAGTGCAAGAATGGGGCCTCCAAGTGTGCTAGTTGGGCTTTTGAAACCATCAAGTATGGATTTTATGTTAATGATGTAATGGTCAAGCAATAGGGACTTTTGTGGTTGATGTTGATGTGTTTAGGAGCATGTTTAGACTCCTCTAAATGTCTATGTTGGTTTGGCTTTTGATTGCCTTGTCTTGCTTGTAAACCATGTTTAAATTGCCTATCTTGAATGCCTAAGTGTTTGACCTTGTTGAAGCACGTTATCGTGAATGCTATATATGAATGTTTGATATGTTGTTTGATGATCCTTGAATGTATGGTTTGAATGTTGGTTGAGTGGTTAGCTCGTTGCATAGGGTGCCATGCATCTAGAGATGTGTATGTTGGATGTTTGAGGCTTTAGGTTGTTTTTAAGGCAACTTTGTGTCTTAAAACCAGCTAAAATCAATCTGCAGACAGAGGGCGTATCGAAACGGTTGGTCCCGTTCCGATACAGTCCCATTGTTTCGGGTCAGGCGTTCCGGTACGCTAAGGGGGCGTTTCGGTACATTTTTGCTACTAGAAATCTGAGAATTTGACGATAAATTGACTATCGAAACGGGCTATAGTGTTTCGAAACGACCTTCGTATCGTTGACCACGAGAAGTTGACCGTTGAGGTCGTTTCGATACGGGCCACCCCTGTTTCGAAACGGTCTCTTCGGGTTGACTTGGGCCTGTTGACCTAGTCAAGGCGTATCAAAACACCCTATGGGCGTTCCGATACGGCATGCTGTATAAGATTAAAATAGGTTGTTTTAAGTGGGCTGTTGGTTGTTTACCTCATTGTTTCTTCTGCTGTTGCTTTCCTCACATAAGGTTTAATAATACATCTAGAAAAGATAATTTAAATGAAAAAGTTTTCTTTGGGTCGGTAACCGAAGTGGAGCCTTAACGGGTTTCGCTTCGGTTATCCCCGTGTAACCCACTCGGATCGGTCAAGCGTCCGGACCGAGACGAGAGGGTTACAACTCCACTAAGAGAAGAGGAGGCAAGGATGACATCTTGTTCAAGGATAAAAGCCTGGATAAAGGATAAAGAGCCTTAAACATCAACTATGGCACCTTCATGCACTATCCTGTTCCTTGAGTACCATATAGCCCAATAAGAGACCAACAAGGCAATTCTCTGTGAAGAGTTCAAACAGCAGAAAAAGCCGATATCCATTGTTTCCATTCAACTCCCCTAGGTTCCATTGAAACATTAATACCTTGCCTAAGTAGTAATTGCTTAACAAATATCTTAAAAAGAGTATAAGTGAATTAACGAAAACTTGAGATGAAATGAAACAATATTGACTTTGGTTAGCTTAAGAACTAATAAAAACTACTACATTTCTTTCTAATATATTTAATTTCTTAAAAGTTAAATTGTTAACTAATTATGCTTAAGAATTCCACCACATCCCAAATACACCTCCCCTATTATTACCGTTTCTTTGGTCAACCCCTCCCTTTATTTCCTTTATAAATCCAAATCCCTCCCATTTTCCTTCACCAAACTTCCCTCTATTTTCTTTATAAAAAAACCCTAAAAAGGGCACCTTCAAGAATCCCACACTCAAAACACAGAAAAAACAACATGGAACTTACCAAGATCATCGTCACGATAGCGATAATGATCGCTTTAGCAACGGGAACCATCAACGCCGACGACGACATGGGAAGAAGCCCTACTTTGCTCCCAAACGCTGGACCAGCCCTACTGCCAAAGCCGAGTAATTTCAAGAGTGTAAGTCGTTTCCTCCAGCAAGGAGGTAGAAACCCTAGAGTCACGGACCATTGCCACAAAGAAGAGGAGGTTTGCTACATTCAAGACGGCGCCACCTCCACTTGCTGCAACAACAAATGTGTCTTTTTGGCCACGGACAACCACAACTGCGGTGCATGCAAGAGGATGTGCAAGTTCACCCAAGTTTGCTGCCGGGGAGAGTGCGTCGAGACTGCTTCCGATAAAAGGCACTGCGGCGCTTGCAACCACCGGTGCAGTCCCGATGAATATTGCGTTTATGGAATGTGCAACTACGCATGATTTTAAGAGCATTTTATGTGAAGGTTGAGATTTACTCATATACACAATAAAAAGAAGCACATTTGTAGTGGTTCTTAAAGGTTCTATTTATATAATCATTAATATTTCAATGTACTGGCATACAATAAAAATATTATGTTTAATTTAAATATTGTGTTTATTATCGTTATACTTAACTATTTGTTATTCCGTGCAATGTTTGGTTTTATGAGGTTCGTAGTTAGAAAACCTAAGTCTAAATTAATTGAACTGAAAATCAAAGGTTTATTAGTTAAATAAGTGATATAAAATTGAATTTTTAACAAAGTAGAAAAAGGTGTTCCTTTATTAGGCTCCTTATCGTGTCCCACCTGTTATTTTCTGAAGAAATTATTAGATGGACTCGACTTGTCAGGTTATCTGTAGTACCAACTAATAAATATTTTTCATATAAAAAAAATTTAAATAACTACCCATTTCTTTTTTACATGTAAAAAAGAGGTGAAGATTAATCTTGAGAAAGAATAACATAGATGAATCTTATTAACTCAGGCAACAAATGACATGGTGAGCCTATTCATCTAATAATTTTTCTATTTTCTGACATGTACATGTCTTCTTTACTTCCTTATTAACATTTTCATTTTAATAGCAATATTAACGTAGACTTCCTAAACTTCTTTTCCATGAAAACTGGTCCAATGATGAGTAGGAAAAAATTGATTCAATAATTTCTTTTCTCAAGTTAAAATTAAGGGATAAAGTACACATATTATCACTCAACTATCTTTTTACTTCTATTTTGGTCACTCAACTTTCAAATTTTTTAATTTATTAACTAAACTTTCGAATTGTTCCTATTTTGGTCAGTCTCGATTATTTTATTATTATTATTATTATTTATCATTTTTATTATTATTTAATATAAAAATAATTTAAAATATAAAATTAAATACAGCTGTTCGTCAGCCACCATTCGCCGTCGTCGGATACCACCGCCGATGGTCGTAGATGGTGATAGTTTAGTACCAGATTTCACCGGTTGTTTCGTCTTGGCTCATGGAGTCCGAAATCGACCTCCATTTTGCCGAAAAATATTCTGAAGTCCACGAAAAAGAGATCGAAAGTTAGGAAATCAAAAAGTTTCAAAGGAGATTTGCGGGTTTTGGGACATTTTCCGGTGAAACAAACACCATATTCGGGCTCAACATGTCAAATCGAGTCGACCGATGTAATTTAAGATCAAACAGTTGTCGATTCTAAGACCAACGGTGGTTGATGATGGTGGTCATTTTTTCATATTTTTAAATTTAATAATAATAATATATGATTTTGTTTTTTATTTTAAATTTATTTTTATATTTAATAATATTAAAAAATCAAAAATAATAATAAAATATTTTAGAGTGACCAAAACATGAGTAATCTGAAAGTTCAGTTAGTAAATTAAAAAGTTTAAAAGTTAAGTGATCAAAATAGGAGTGAGAAAATAGTTGAGTGTTAAATGATATATTTTAGCCTAAAATTAATTTATTTAATGAATTATTCAAAGCATTTAGACAAGAAATGTCTAGTCAAAATTCAAAAACCATGATATCCAATTAAATGTATAGAATTGATACACACAAAAAAATGATAGGTAGACACGCATGGTATGCGGACAAACGATTCATATTCAATTAGAGTAAAAAAGAATAATGTTAAACAATGTTTTTAATGTTTATTTTAACTTTTTTGAAGTATTTTAAGCTTTAATATTTTATTTTGGGTCAAAATAGTTTTTTATGTAGATGAAAACTGTTTGTCAACTAACATTAAATGATTTGACAAACATACATGATAATGTATGATGGCATAGCTGTATAATATGAAAAAATATACTAACTTTACATAATAACTCATTAGTCAAAAAATAATTTTATAAAATATAAAAATATTTTTCTGATGACGTGTCATTCTATCAGATCATTTCAAAATGTTGTTGTCAGTTGACCTATAATTTTCATCTATGGAAAGATCTTTTGACACAAAATGAACGTTGAAGGTTAAAATATTTCAAAAAACAAAAACAAAATAAAGTTAGAAACATTTTTTGACATTGTCTTGATGTAATATCTCCCAACTCAAATAATAATAATAATAATAATAAAGGTATAGAGATTATTTAAAAAAGGAAAAAGGTAATGCCTCAAAAGCTTAATTATAAACATTGAAAACGATTAGGTGATTGAAGAAAACATTTGCTTTTTCAAAAGTTTACTCGTTTTCGTCTTCTGCGATATATTAAAATCAAGTCAACCTCCCCAAATGTCTGATCCTAGACATTTGACGTTCATGTTATTCTAATATTTTATACAAATTGAAATCTCAGTCTTTGAAATACATAGAATAATATATATATATATATATATTTGTATTAAATAAATACCTGACCCGTACAGTTGGAGCAACGTGGCTTAATGCTCAGCTGCTGCATTTGTGTTTTGAGATCATGGTCGATTTTAGTGGTCTGAATAAAGTTAAAACTGGAGATTTTATTCCGGAGGGAATGATGAGGAAATGCCAGGTTGCATGAAAACATCTTAATTATGAATCCCACATTCACCATTTGAATATTTTGATGTAGAGTAGGGTAGGTTAAAAAGATTTAGGTGTTTTATATAATTTATTAAAATGACTAATAAGTTAAAAGAAAATAAATATTTATTAATTTATTATGTGCGTGGTAAGATTGACTTTTGAATAAAAATAAATAACTTAACTCAAAATTTATAAGCTACAACAATATTTTTTTTCTCATGTACTTTACCATTAGTTCATAACTATTTTTCCCTTGTAAACATTTAGCAAGAATTTTCTTTTTTCTAGAGTTCGGTGCGAATGTTTTTATTGCATATATTTAGAATCACCCATATTTAAATGTGTAGTTATATATGGACGTCGACAAAGTAGTATAATATTCAATGGTCGAGGTTGATTCATTGATGTTTTATGTTCCTGGATTGTTTAGGGTTAGAATTCATCATTTCATTTCTACTATGATTGAGGTGTTTTTAAATTGTGTAGCAGGGTTTTTTTTAACATCTTTTGCCTAAAGAGAGGAAAGAGGGAACTGTTCATATTAGGACTAGAACTCAAAGAATTGGATGTCAACATGAGTCTTTTAACCATTTGCTTCAAGTTATGTTGACATTATATTTATATATAACTAAGAAGCTTTGAAATTTATGTTGTAAGATATTTCAATAAAATTTTAATAAGTGATGACATATTAACAAGAGTATCATATATCGGTGTTCCAAATCTATCAATTGATCAATAATTGATTGATGTGAGCTCTTGTATTTATTAAAAACATTTCTACTCTCTTTTTTATTTTTAATAACTCTACCAACAACAAAAATATATATAAAAAATAAATATATTTCATCTAAGCATAATTGCACAAACCAAGAACACAAAACTCTCCATTGCCGCACCTATTGTTGCATCCACCACAGTGTTTGGCATTGAAAGATGGATTCACACATTTTCCCTTACAACATATCTCATTGTACTTACATTTCTTCCCGCACTTTCCACAGTTTTGTCTGTCTTTTAATATGTTTACACATTTTTTCTTGCAGCATTGAGGTCCGGGGCTCCCCTTTGCATGACAAATTGCAGGGAACTTCTTGCATGTAACCCTACGGCTTCGTTTCTTTTGCAAGGGCCAACGATGGCCTTCGTCCGAAGCGTACTCAGACGAATCCATTGTTACATCATTATGATCTTCAACGGCCGAGTAATTCTCACTATCATCTTGTTGTGATGCCGCTGAAATGGTTAGGACTAGAACCATCACGACGACGGACAAGAAAACTAGCTTTTCGGACTTCATAGGGATTGTTTGTAAGAAAGTAGAGAAATCAGAGAAGGTGAAGGCTTGAAGGGAATTGGAAATAGAAGTTTGAGATGGAGAATTGGGTGATAGAGAAGGGTATTTATAGGAACTAACTACGGAATGTAGGGCATTGGACTTGTAGGGGAATGGTCAGCCCCAGGGCATAAAATAATAAACTAAGTTAGAAGAAGAGCAAAAGGCAGCACATTCACATTCCTAAAATTCAAATACTAAACAAATGAGAAATGTAGACACGCGTAGGAAGGCTGAATACATCAATAAAGTTGCAGATTCATGTGCTTCTTTATTCATTTTTCTATCCAATTTAGTAATTAAAGTGTAATTAAAGTTTATAGGTTTAACCATTAATACGAGTAATTAGAGTGTAATATTTAATTGTGTTAATATATAATTTGGAAACTGTGTTTTTTTTATAAAAAAAAAATCGTCTGCTACTTTATATGTCACATTTGGGTATACTTATTTTGACCACCGAATTAGAGACCTATGGGGTATAAAGCAAAACCTTTACTACCGCACCAACTTTCCCGATTATATGAATTGCACCCTTTTATATACATATTTTATATTGCAGTAAATGTTAAGGAAAAAAGAAGTAAAATAGTTGAATGTAGACTCGAACTTAGATCACTTGATATTTGTAAAATCACACAAACCACCAAATCAAATCAAACCAAATAATTAATTAAAAATAAAAACATTTAAAATATGTTTAAAGAAGTTATTAAAGCAATATTTATAATGAAAATAGATTTATGGTTTTTATTTTTAAATTAAATTGAATATTTAAAGTATTTACTAAAAATTTGATTTAATTTAAATATAAAAAATATTCAAATATTTTAAATCAAGTTTCTTTTCTTTTAAATTGAATATTTTAAATCAAATATTTTATATTTTATATTTAAATTAAATACAAAAAATATTTAAATTGAATATTAAAGTAGTTAATAAATATTTGATTTAATTTAAATATGAAAAAAAATATTTAAATATTTTAAATCTAATTTCTTTTCTTTTAAATTGAATATTTAATTTTTTCACAATCATTAATTTTAAATATGAAAAATATTCGAATATTTTTTTCATTATATTTAAATCGGATATGTTTTCTTTTAAATAAAATATTTAATATTTTCAAAATTATTTAATTTAAATATAAAAATATTAAATATTTGATTTAAAAGAAAACATATCCGATTTAAATATAATGAAAAAAATATTTGAATATTTTTCATATTTAAAATTAATGATTGTGAAAAAATTAAATATTCAATTTAAAAGAAAAGAAATTAGATTTAAAATATTTAAATATTTTTACTTTTATATTTAAATTAAATCAAATATTTAATAACTATTTTAAATATTTGTTTTAATTTAAAAATAAAAAATCATAAATCTATTTTTGTAACACCCGGGTTCAGGGGTCGGGTGAAAATAATAACTAAATAATGGTTTGGGCCTCGGGTTTTAAGATAAATAAAATTAAGTTGGACCATTTTCAAAACGAGCCCATTTAGCCATTGATATCTCCCATTGTGATTTCCTATTTCATTAAGGATATTTTGGTCTTTGGCTTTTTGAATTTTAAACAAACATTAAAATATGCTTTTGGCTCATCTTCTTCTCTCCTCTCCCTTTTTCTTCCAACGTCAAACACCCCATTCTTATGTTACTATTCCATTCCATAGCTCACTCATCCTTGAAGATTTTTCAAAGGTAAGCTTGTTTTTGACTTACTCTCATCTTCCTCTCTTTGGACGTACCACTAATTTTCACTTTACCCATGTTTTTGGAATATGAGTTTTTGGAAGTTTTGATTTAAAAATGGTGCATTTATTGTTCTTGACTAAATATTTTAATTGATTGATGTTAGATATGTTGTTTAGGAAACATAGGGTCCAACTTGTATGATTTTTAAAGGGTTTTGCTAAATTTCCCGGATTTGGGTTTTGGGGAGGTTTTGAGTTGAGATATGAGGGTGTTTTATGTGGAAATAAGAGGGCTGATGGATAGGCTATATGTAAGGGCTGTTTTGGAGGCTTTAGGAAGTAATTTAAGGGTTGGAATCATTGGTTTTAGGGTGTGCTTAAGGGTTGCTCGGGAATATGAATTTTGGGTTTGTTTTGAATGGAATTTGGATGTCTTGTGTTTGGAATATAATCCGGGTTGACTATTTCGGAATGTGAACTGATTTGGGATTGTTTACTTTGTGTTGGAATGTTTAGAAGCGAGAAATTTGGTTGGTGAAGCTTCGGGGACAAATCTGGGGATTTCAGAGTCTTAAACTTGGTCTTCGGTCTTCACTTGGGTAACAACGGTGAGTAGATTGGTTAATCATTGGATTGTGCACATTTTGGGGATCTTTGGGGTTTGGGTGGGACCTTGAGGGTTCACCTAAACCCGAGTGTAAGCCTCTATACTCCTATGCTGTTATGATCAGTTGAATGGTTATATGTTGTGATTATCATGTACATTTTAAGTTGTTAATGTGTAGTCGAGTTGAAGTCGTGCCTCACGTGATGGTAGTCTAAACTACGGTGATGTGTAGTCCCACGGGTAGTGACTAGTAGGAAAGTACTTTGATGTGTAGTCCCATTGGAAATCTACTAGTCGAAACGGTGATGTGTAGTCCCACCGTGTGTGTATGTTGGTTGTGCTTGCGCAAACCATGTGTTGTTGTTGAGATAGTCACTTCGTGCATCCATTGCTTTTCTTGCATATAAAATGTGTTTTGGAAAAACTGCATGTTGTGGATTGTAGAGCCTCTCTCACTAAGCTAGTAGCTTACGCTCTCTTTGTTTCCAACGTGCAGATCGTTAGAGTTTGGGGAGGTAAGCGGGCGAGGGAGGAGCTTTTGGAGTTCTCAAGCTAACACAAGTATGATTTGCATTTTGTAATAATGCCTAAACGATGAGGTATAGAGTTTTAGGAGTTGGTGTCAAACTCCTTAGGCGATTGTGTTTGAGCATGTTAAACTCATGGACGTGTTATGATTTTGTTTCATGGATTGCGGACTATGCTTATCATGTTGCTTTTAATGTGCCTAAAAGTGTATGTTGATGGCCTATGTGTGCCCTAGGTTTGACTATCTTGTTTATAGGACCTTATGCTTGCTAGTATGCCATCACTATGGAATTGCATGAAATCCTTGACTTGTATGGTCTTTGTTAGATTCAATGCCTCGTATGCTAATTCTTGATGGTAGATTGATGTGTGTATATTTGAATGAGTCTAGAGAAGTCTCATCTTATGCCTTATGTGTGTCTAAGCATGCCTTGCCTTAGAACTCATGCCTCTAGTTCATGTATGTTGGTGCTAAGTGTCTTTTAGGGTCGTTTGGAACCTCTAGGCTTGTTGCAAAACGCCTAAGTCTGGTTTTCAAGGGTTGTAGACAGCCCACGTTTCGAAACGAGCTGGGCCGTTTCGGAACGGGTAAGGCTTCAGGGACCCCGTATCAGAACGCGTTTCGATACGGTTTGGCCTGTGAATCCCCCGTTTCGGAATGGGTATCGAAACGTTTTGGCTACTGGAATTCTGAGAAAATGACGAGATGAAAGCGTTTCGAAACGGGTCTAAAGGTTTCGAAACGGTCAAAATCTCGTTGAACACGAGAAATTGACCGCTGAGGGCATTTCGAAACGGTTGACCTCCGTTCCGATACGGCCCCTTCGTATGGGCTTTGGGGCAGTTGACTTGGTCAAGGCGTTTCGATATGCCCCAAGGGTGTTTCGAAACGACCTGTTTAATGGATTAAAATTGGGCCGTTTAAATGTTGTTTTGGGTTCGAATGTTTGCCTTTCGCTTTTTATTCCGTTGTTATGATCACATAGGACTTGATTGAGCCTTTAGAAAAGATAAGTTAAAAGAAAAAATATAGGGTTGCTAACCGAAGGGGAGCCTTAGCGGGTTTCACTTTGGTTTTCCCCGTGTGGCCTACTCGGACATCCGGCCAGACCGGGATGAGGGGGTTACATTTATTGGTATCAGAGCCTGAGGTTTCCGAGACCTCGGGCAGGTAAGTGAGGTGAGTTAAGGTATTATGGGTGTTTTGCCATGTATCTCTAAATTTTGTCTCTAACACGGTGTATGAATGTATGCTATAGTGACCTTGCTGTTGTTTGAGAGTTGGTTTAAGTCCCCATTGTTAGGCGTTGTTGTCAAAGTAAAAAGGAAAATTGTTTTGGTTTAAGGAGCTTGAGAACCGGAGTCCTTGCCCTTTTTGCTAACCTAACGTTTCCTTATTGTTGTGTGTTTGTTGTTTTAGATTATTTTAATTGCTATGGTGAGACCGAGGGGACGACCTAGAGCGGGTGACCAGGCACCCGAGAATATGCCTAATGCTCTTCATGCTCCCGATGGTAATGGAGGGAACGTTGGAGGTGATGGTAATGGGCCTCAAGCTGAGGATAATGTGGGAGGTAATAGGGCTCAAGCGGGCCAAGGCCAGGCAGGTCCAGATGTGGCTCATTTGATTCAGACCATAGCCGGAGCTTTTCAGACTGCTTTGGCCGGCATGCAAACTGCAACACCACCTCAGGGTGCGGGGACATGATTACCCCTGGAGAGGCTTCGTAACTTAGGGGCAGTTGAGTTTCATGGGCTGTCTCCGGAGGGTTCAGAAGGCTGGCTTGAGAGTACTACTCGCATCTTGGGTCAGATGGAGCGTTCGGATGCCCGTAAGTTGGGATGCATCGTCTCATTGCTTCAAGGAGACGCTTATACTTGGTGGACCACTGTTATTTCCGGTATGGCCGAGGCGGATGTCACATGGGAGTTCTTCAGAAATGCCTTCAAGTGGAAGTACCTCAGGGTTCGGTACTTGGATGAAAAGAAAAGAGAGTTCATGGCTTTGGTTCAAGGTAATAGGACCGTGTCTGAGTATGAGATCCAGTTTGTGAGGTTGAGCCAGTACGCGCCAGAGTTGATTCCGTATGAGAAGGAGCGATGTGAGCGTTTCAGATATGGGTTGACTACAGATGTGAAGACCTACATGCTAGCCTCCGACTACACTGAGTTCGATGTCTTGGTCTCTAGGGCCAAGGATATAGGGCAGAATTTAAGCTCTAGGGCACGTGCCGGTGGGTCTGACTCCGGAAAGAGACATGCGAACTGAGATAGAGATCATGCCAAGAGGCATAGAGATAGGAGGTACCAGCCGGATACGAGACCTCGGGGTAGTAACCATGGTCAGGGCCGTTAGGGCCAAAGGGCCGTTGGACACATTCCGGAGTGCACTAGGTGCGGGAGACGCCACCCAGATGAGTGTATGGGTATGTTTGGGGCGTGTTGGAACTGCAGCTCCCGAGACCATTTGAGGCGTGATTGTCCACACCCAGTTAGGGGCGGGCCGACTCCAGCTAGGGGTTTTGAGCATCAGAGCGGCCGTGAGAACTTTCAGCCGAGGAATGAGGGTCAGAGGAACTTGGCTCATGTGGTAGCAGTCCAACCCGAGAGAGGAGGACCGGCTAGGGACTACGCTTAGCGAGAGGCTAGAAATGACACTAATGTCATTGCAGGTAATTTCACATTACAGTCTTTGAGTTTACTTTCATTGATAGACTCGGGGTCAACACATTCTTATATTTTGGGTGAACACGCCAAGTCGTTAGGGTTACCATGTAATTGGTTAGAGATAGGTGTAATTGTCACTAGCTCTTTTGGCGATACAGTGGTAGTTAGGAAGGTGTATAAGAGGTGTCCTTTGATGGTTCAGAGCCACGTATTTTCGATCGATATGATGGAGTTACCCTTCTATGGCTTTGATGTGATTTTGGGCATGGATTGACTTGTAGAGCATAGAGCTAGGGTTGACTTCGAGACTAAGAGAGTCTTTTTGAGGCTTACCGATTACTTTGAGGTTGTGGTAGTTGGGGAGAATGTCAAGTTTCTTTCCAATGTGGTTTTAGCTTTAGAAGCTTAGAGTTTGTTGAGTTCAGGGTGTCAGGCTTACTTGGCTTATGTAATGAATCCGGATATGAGTGAGGTGAGGCCTCAGAACATCAGAACAATATGTGATTTTCCGAGTGTTTTTCCGGAAGAGCTACCAGGCTTGCCTCCTGATAGAGCAGTTGAGTTTGCTATTGAGACATATTCTGATTCTGCACCGGTGTCAATTGCTCCGTATAGAATGACACCGAAGGAGTTGAAAGAGTTGAAGACACAGCTTCAGGAGTTGACAGATAGAGGCTTCATTAGGCCTAGTGTTTCCCCGTGGGGTGCTCCGGTCTTGTTTGTAAAAAAGAAGGATGGTAGCATGAGAATGTGTATAGATTATAGGCAGTTGAATAAGGTAACGGTGAAAAAAAAATATCCCTTGCCTAGGATAGATGACTTGCTAGACCAGTTGAAGGGTGCTTCCGTGTTTTCGAAGATTGACTTGAGGTCCGGATACTATCAGTTGAAGGTAAAGGATGTGTACATCCCAAAGACAGCCTTTCGTACACGTTATGGACATTATGAGTTTTTGGTGATGCCTTTTGGATTGACCAACGCTCCAGCAGCCTTCATGGATATGATGAACTGAGTGTTTCATAAGTTCTTGGACAAGTTTGTGGTAGTGTTTATTGATGACATCCTAGTGTACTCTAGGACCGAAGAGGAGCACGATGAGCATTTAAGGTTAGTGCTTCAGACCCTACTTGAGAATCAGTTGTATGTCAAGCTAAGTAAGTGTGAGTTTTGGATTAGAGAGGTGGTCTTCCTAGGTCACGTGATCTCGGCTAGTGGAATTAGTGTAGTTCCCAAGAATATTGAAGCTATTGTGAATTGGAAACAACCGAAGTCAGTGACAGAAATCTGCAGCTTCCTAGGTTTGGCGGGATACTATAGAAGGTTTGTGGAGGGGTTCTCGAGGATAGTGGCTCCGTTGACCAAGTTGCTACAGAAGAATGTTCCGTATGAATGGTCAGATGCAAGACAAGAAGCGTTTGAGAAATTGAAGAAAGCTTTGACCGAAGCTCCCATTTTGATTCAGCCTGAGCCGGGGAGAAAGTTTGTGATTTACAGTGATGCGTCCTACGTAGGGCTAGGTTGTGTGCTTATGCAAGAAGGTAAGGTAGTAGCGTATGCTTCACGACAATTGAAGGACCATGAGAAGAATTACCCCACACATGACATAGAGTTGGCTGCAGTGGTGTTTGCGTTGAAGATCTGGAGACACCATCTTTATGGTGAGAAGTGCACCGTGTACACCAACCACAAGAGTTTGAAATATTTGATGTCTTAGAGGGAGTTGAACCTCAGGCAGCGAAAGTGGTTAGAGCTTCTTAAGGACTATGACCTTACCATTGAGTACCATCCGGGCAAGGCAAATGTGGTGGCCGATGCCTTGAGTAGGAAGGTGGCCGTTGAGTTGCGAGCAATGTTTGCAAGGTTGAGTGTGTCTACGGATGGTGGATTGATAGCCGAGCCTCAGGTCAAGCCATCATTGGTTCATTTGATTCGTGAGAAGCAGATGCGAGATGAGTCTTTGGCATCTCACATGCAAGACATAGCCGAAGATAGGCCTACCGAGTATTGTTTTGGAGAGAATGGGATCCTATGTTTCAAGGATAGTATAGTGGTTCCGGAAGATGCCGAGTTGAGGCGTACGATCTTGAGCTAGGCTCGCAATAGTCCTTTTGCTATGCATCCGGGTAGCAAGAAGATGTATCGAGGGTTGAAGGAAGAGTATTATTGGGTTGGATTGAAAAGGGATGTAGCCGAGTTTGTAAGTAGATGTATGATTTGTCAGAGAGTCAAGGCTGAGCACCAGTTTCCCTCAGGGTTATTGCAACCGTTGAAATTTTCGGAATGGAAGTGGGAGCGTATCACTATGGACTTTGTGTCAGGACTACCGTTGACTAGGGGTGTTCAAATCCGGGTACCCGGGTTTTCGGGTACCCGAAAAACCGGGTACCCGGACCTTCGGGTATTAGATTTGTCGGCCCGTGTCCCGACCCGTAAATACCGGGTACCCGAAAAATCGGGTACCGGGTACCCGGTTCTTATTTTTTTTAATTATTTTTTTATTTTAAAATTAAAAAAATCTTAAAAGTTTATAACACATGATCCAAACAAAAAAATAATAATAATTTAAAGTTTATAATCATAAGAAAAGCAATAACCGAATCTCATTCTACAATAAGCGCATAAGAGATCATATTATCGATTCATCTCAGTTTTATTGCAAATAACACAACACAAACATGTTTTAACTGTTTGGAACATTGCAACAGAAAAACGAAAGTCTAAAGGCTAACTTGTTAGCTTGTAACAACCATTGATGATAGCAATAGGGCATTACAATAATTACAACTTGTAATTCATGGACAGTATCTGAAGAACATGTTTCTGCAGAAAAAAAATAATAGGAAAAGAAATCATATAAAACAAATATAGAATAAATTTAGAGATTTAAATATAGTTTTAAAGTAAAAATATTAAGTAATCTAATAAAATAAAAAAATAGGAACCGGGTACCCGAAAGTAACCGGGTACCCGAAAAAATCATATTTTTTGACCCGGGCCCGACCCGGGTTAAAAAAAATTTCCGGGTAAATACCCGATTATTTGTGTTCGGGTAGTCGGGTCGGGTAGTTCGGGTCGGGTAATTTTGAACACCCCTACCGTTGACTCCTTCGAAGAAAAATTCAGTGTGGGTGATTGTGGATAGATTTACTAAGTGTGCCCACTTCATATCAGTTCATACTACCTATACTTTAGACAAGTTGGCCGAACTGTATATTCGGGAGACAATGAAACTACATGGGGTACCGAAGTCAATTGTATTAGACCGAGATCCGAGATTTACCGCCAAGTTTTGGGAGTGTTTGCATCGAGCCTTGGGTACTTGGTTGAACTTCAGCACTTCATATCATCCGCAGTCAGATGGGAAGTCTGAGAGGGTAATTCAGATATTGGAAGATATGTTGAGGTGTTGTATCATTGATTTTCAGGGGACGTGGGAGAAACACCTACCGTTAGTGGAGTTCGCGTATAACAACAGATTTCAGTCAAGTATACAGATGGCTCCTTATGAGACATTGTATGGTAGGAAGTGTAGAACCCTGATTTGTTGGGCCGAGGCCGGACAGAAACTTGTGTCGATGCCCGAATTGTTTAAGGGAACCATCGAGAAGGTGAAGTTGATATGTGATCGCTTAAAAGCAGCTTCAGATCGACAAAAGTCCTATGCCGACTTAAAGAGGAAGGAGGTAGAGTACTCCGTGGGGGATAAAGTGTTTTTGAAAGTCTCACATTGGAAGAAAGTGATGAGGTTTGGGAGGAAGGGCAAGTTGAGCCCAAGGTACATAGGGCCTTATGAGATAGTTGAGAGAATTGGTCCGGTTGCGTATAGATTGAGGCTCCCAACTGAGCTAGAGAAGATTCATGATGTATTTCATGTGTCGTTGCTTAGGAGGTATAGATCGGATCCGTCCCATGTAATGCCAGTGGAAGAAATAGAGTTAAACCCTGACTTGTCATACAATGAAGAACCAGTGGAGATACTTGCTTCTGATAGCAAGGTGTTGCGTGGCAAGACCATAAAGTTGGTCAAGGTATTATAGAGACATAGAGGTGTGGAAGAGGCCACGTGGGAGAGGAAAGCTGACATGCTTGAGCAGTTTCCGTATTTGTTTCCGTCAGGTAATTTCGGGGATGAAATTCCTTAAGTGGGGGAGAGTTGTAACACCCGGGTTTGAGGGTCGGGTGAAAATAATAATTAAATAATGGTTTGGGCCTCAGGTTTTAAGATATATAAAATTAAGTTGGACCATTTTCAAAACGAGCCCATTTAGCCAAGGATATCTCCCATTGTGATTTCCTATTTCATTAAGGGTATTTTGGTCTTTGGCTTTTTCAATTTTAAACAAACATTAAAATATGCTTTTGGCTCATCTTCTTCTCTCCTCTCTATTTTTCTTCCAACGTCAAACCCCCTATTCTTAGGTTACTATTCCATTCCATAGCTCACTCATCCTTGAAGGTTTTTCAAAGGTAAGCTTGTTTTTGACTTACTCTCATCTTCCTCTCTTTGGAAGTACCACTATTTTTCACTTTACCCATGTTTTTGGAATATGAGTTTTTGGAAGTTTTGATTTAAAAATGGTGCCTTAATTGTTCTTGACTAAATATTTTAATTGATTGATGTTAGATATGTTGTTTAGGAAACATAGGGTCCAACTTGTATGATTTTTAAAGGACTTTGCTAAATTTCCCAGATTTGGGTTTTTGGGAGGTTTTGAGTTGAGATATGGGGGTGTTTTATGTGGAAATAAGAGGGCTGATGGATAGGCTATATGTAAGGGCTGTTTTGGAGGCTTTAGGGAGTAATTTAAAGGGTTGGAATCATTGGTTTTAGGGTGTGCTTAGGGGCTGCTCGGAAATATGAATTTTGGGTTTGTTTTGAATGAAATTTGGATGTCTTGTGTTTGGTATATAATCCGGGTTGACTATTTCGGAATGTAGACTGATTTGGGATTGTTTACTTTGTGTTAGAATGTTTACAAGCGAGAAATTTGGTTGGTGAAGCTTCGGGGAAAAATTTGGGGATTTCGGAGTCTTAAGCTTGGTCTTCGGTCTTCACTTGGGTAACAACGGTGAGTAGATTGGTTAATCTTTGGATTGTGCACATTTTGGGGATCTTTGGGGTTTGGGTGGGACCTTGAGGGTTCACCTAAACCCGAGTGTAAGCCTCTCTACTCCTATGTTGTTGTGATCGGTTGAATGGTTATATGTTGTGATTATCATGTACGTTTTAAGTTGTTAATGTGTAGTCGAGTTGAAGTCGTGCCTCACGTGATGGTGGTCTAAACTACGGTGATGTGTAGTCCCACCGATAGTGACTAGTAGGAAAGTACTTTGATGTGTAGTCCCATTGGAAATCTACTAGTCGAAACGGTGATGTGTAGTCCCACCGTGTGTGTATGTTGGTTGTGCTTGCGCAAACCATGTGTTGTTGTTGAGATAGTCACTTCGTGCATCCATTGCTTTTCTTGCATATAAAATGTGTTTTGGAAAAACTGCATGTTGTGGATTGTAGAGCCTCTCTCACTAAGCTAGTAACTTACGCTCTCTTTGTTTTCAACGTGCAGATCGTTAGAGTTTGGGGAGGCAAGCGGGCGAGGGAGAAGCTTTTGGAGTTCTTAAGCTAACACAAGTATGATTTGCGTTTTGTAATAATGCCTAAACGATGGGGTATAGAGTTTTAGGAGTTGGTGTCAAACTCCTTAGGCGATTGTGTTTGAGCATGTTAAACTCATGGATGTGTTATGCTTTTGTTTCATGGATTGCAGACTATGCTTATCATGTTGCTTTGAATGTGCCTAAAAGTGTATGTTGATGGCCTATGTGTGCCCTAGGTTTGACTATCTTGTTTATGGGACCTTATGCTCGCTAGTATGCCATCACTATGGAATTGCTTGAAATCCTTGACTTGTATGGTCTTTGTTAGATTCAATGCCTCGTATGCTAATTCTTGGTGGTAGATTGATGTGTGTATGTTTGAATGAGTCTAGAGAAGTCTCATCTTATGCCTTATGTGTGTTTAAGCATGCCTTGCCTTAGGACTCATGCCTCTAGTTCATGTATGTTGGTGCTAAGTGTCTTTTAGGGTCGTTTGGGACCTCTAGGCTTGTTGCAAAACGCCTAAGTCTGGTTTTCAAGGGTTGCAGACATTCCGCGTTTCGAAACGAGCTGGGCCGTTTCGGAACGGGTAAGGCTTCAGGGACCCCGTATCGGAACGCATTCCGATACGGTTTGGCCTGTGAATCCCCCGTTTCGGAACGGGTATCGAAACGTTTTGGCTACTATAATTCTGTAAAAAATGACGAGTTGAAAGCGTTTCGAAACGAGTCTAAAGGTTTCGAAACGGTCAAAATCTCGTTGACCACGAGAAGTTGACCGTTGAGGGCGTTTCGAAATGGTTGACCTCCGTTCCGATACGGCCCCTTCGTATGGGCTTTGGGGCAGTTGACCTGGTCAAGGCGTTTCGATACGCCTCAAGGGTGTTTCGAAACGGCCTGTTTAATGGATTAAAATTGGGTCATTTAAATGTTGTTTTAGGTTCGAATGTTTGCCTTTCTCTTTTTATTCCACTGTTATGATCACATAGGACTTGATTGAGCCTTTAGAAAAGATAAGTTAAAAGAAAAAAATAGGGTTGCTAACTGAAGGGGAGCCTTAGCGGGTTTTACTTTGGTTTTCCCCGTGTGGCCTACTCGGACCGGTCATCCGGCCAGACCGGGACGAGGGGTTATAATTTTCATTCTAAATCTTGCTTTAATAACTACTTTAAACATATTTAATTTTTTCATTTTTAATTAATTATTAGATTTGATTTTGTAGTTTGTATGATTTTACATATTCAAGTGATCTAGGTTCAAGTCTCCTTTCAACCATCTTTATTTCTTTTTTCTCTAACATTTACTGCATTACAAGATATGTATATAAAAGGGTGCAATTCATATAATAAAGAGTAGGTTGGTACGGTGGTAAATGCTTTGGTATATACCATATAGGTCCCAAGTTTGATCCACCCCAAGGGCATTCCATTTCACTTTAAATTTCCTGTAACTAGTGTAACCCCCTAGACCCGCCTATGCGTTTCACAGATCCTAGGAAGTCACATTAGGGTCACAAGAGCGACCCACTGAAAAATTTCAAATAAACATATGGTTAAACCTTTAAAACCATAAAATAAATATCTGATTTAAAATACAAGTTCAGAAATCGTTCAAAATGATAAAACAATCATAATACCAGTTGCGGAAATTAGTTTCAGACTCATTTGTATAATACAAACACGACACACATGCCCCCTAGTTACACAGATACCATACTCCTTGACGAGCCGAAGAAACTCCCATACCGACGTTGATAGGTGCAACTTGTCTGATCTTTTATCCTGAAATGGTAAAAACAACATGAGCTTGGGAAAGCTCAGTAATACAGAACTACCAAAAGATGCTATACGTTCATGTAGACATATGGTAAGCATAACATTTTCATGATGATCCAAGAAGTGACAGTTCTCTTTTCCCTTTCCTTTATTTCAGGGTAACATTATACTTGAGAATAACGACACTTGTTCTTTATTCACTCATCGAGTAACAGATGAGAATATTACAATCTGATAGATTGAGAAGATGAAAACAAGGAGTTTAACGCCTAGTGTGTTCTTTAATCAGACCTTAAGAATTAAACGGAAATTATATAGGCTGGTAACATACGAGGTAGGAATCAGAGAGTTTGGCGTCTAGTGTGTTCCAATAAGTACAGATCAACATGCATAAGTACAGATCAACATGCATAAGTACAGGTCAACATACATAAGTATAGATCAACATACATAAGTATAGATCAACATACATAAGTACCTAACATTATATCACATGAGCACATAACAGATTAAATGCAAATGTCCAATGTTCATACTGAAGTTTACAAGAAGTACCCTCCAACCTTACACCAATATGCAGTCCCCCAGAACTGCATCCATAAGGACTTACCCTAGGCCCGATGGGCGTAGGTGCCACCTAAGGGGGTGCCTTAGGTCCATAAGGACTTACCCTAAGCCCGATGGGCATAGGTGCCACTCAAGGGGAGACCTTGAGTCCGTAAGGACTTACCCTAGGCCCGATAGGCGTAGGTGCCACCTAAGGGGGTGCCTTAGGTCCATAAGGACTTACCCTAGGCCCGATAGGCGTAGGTGCCACTCAAGGGGAGACCTTGAGTCCATAAGGATTTACCAGCTTGATCAGGGCTGTACCGACAGAGACTTCATATCATAACCCAACAGTATACCCCAGACAGAATCAGTGTTCAGATTTCCAGACATGGTTAACAAAATATATATGACAGATATTTTACTCATAACATCAGAAATGGAAGAATTCATACTTTTGACAGATAAATGGGCATACTATTGAGCAGAGCAGACATTTCAGTATTCATCATGCAAACAGATTGTACCATCATATATCAAACTAACATATCATACTATCAAGTAGGCAGAGAATGTCATTATGCAGTTTGTTCAACAGAATATAGCACACACATGGAACACACTAGATGAGACAGATTATTTCTCAGAGATGCTTGGCATATACGGAATAAGACATATTTAACTTGTGATGATTTGAACGGATTTCTGAAACGTGGCCCCTATTAGAAGGGGTACATACTAACGGTTTAACCCAGATATTCAGGAGATGATATATCAAGATCTTTCAGAGCTTTAGCATATCCTGTGTGATTCAGCCATTTAGGCTTACAAGGACATTATGGTCATTTTAACATACCCGGACATTTTGGTAATTTTATACCAACAAGGCGTAACCGATGGCTCAAAACTTCTATTGCCCATCAGGTATCCAAACAGACGTTCAGAGATTTCTACGTCAGGATCTTTCACGATATCAGTTATATTCGGGGCTATTTTGATTACTTGGGCCAACGAGGGCATCTTGGTCATTTAACTATCAGGGGTGATTTTCGTAATTTAGCCCATTAATGATGATATGACGATTCACATAATTTAATATTTCCTGAAGTTTATCGAGCCTCCAAAACCATTCGAACTAACATATCTCAACCTTGCATTTCTAATCAACCCTTCTAATGTATCTGGCTGTATAGTATATCTAAGCGGTTGCTTTCGTATTTCACCACCAGACTTGCCGCAGAGTAGTCAAACTTATATTCTGTGCAAAAAATCTTCCAACCTTATTTTAATATCGGGAGTGATTATCGTACATGAGTGTGCTTCCTAACACTTAGGGGCGCTTTAGCCCTTAATGTTTTATTAGAAATCTCAGAATTTCATCAAATGTATAAATGCATATTTAGCTCAAGAGGGCTTTTCAGTCATTTTGGAAATTGGGGTAAATCCACTATTTCTTTCTGAATTACCATTCGGTACCTCCATCATTCACGTACTCAAATGAGATTAAGTCGTCATAACTCTCCGCCCCTTTACAGACGATTCATTCAATACTGAACTTGAGGGTATAACGCCAATCAAATTAATCAGACATTACTGTGCTCGAGGGCATTACCGTCTTTTGTCATTACGATCATTCTCATTTAATTCACGCATTACTGTCATAAGGATCGACTTATAATTTCAACATTATTTCCAGAGAATTCTCATTCAAGTGTTATACAGAGTTTGAGGGATTATCCGAGTTTGTATCACATGTATTGCATAATCAGGTCGAATGCAGATTTTAGGTCATTTCCTTTATCAGAGGGGTAGTTTAGTCATACTTATACTCCAAGGGCATTTTCGTAAATTTCATATCCAACATCTCATACTTATTTTTCGTATCGAATTCAGCTTAAGCAGATTTCACAAAACACTTATCATAAGCATGCATGCTTTAACCAGGTATCATCATGTACATAAAGCATACAAGGGGTAGTAATGTATTACCTTAATTCCGAGTTATACCGCTTGACTCCTGATACTACATTCGATCGCATTCGAATCCGGATTGGACGTCCCATGACATTTCGAATACCGAGATACTTGCATACCTTCAAATACACAAATTAACATTTCAGTTCTTATCCATAGAGCTCTTAACAAAAAACATACTTTCGGGTTCAAGGTCAGATTCGGGGGCTTTCGGATCAGAATTTTGCAAAACGGGCTTCAAAAACGAACTCAGGACGTCGAAAAACATAAAATATGAGTTTTCGGAAAATTTGACTTTTTGGTCAACGGTCAAAGTCAACGCTGACGTCAGCAGGTCAACGCTGACGTCAGCAGGTCAACGGTTAAAGGGGTCAGAGTCAACTGGTCAAAGTCAATGCTGACGTCAGCATGACGTCAGCAGTCAACAGGGGTCAACTGAGTTGACTCGAGCTGACTCGGACGAGTTGACTCGGCTGACTCGGACGAGTTGACTCGGCTGACTCGGACGAGTTGACTCGGCTGACGGGACGGGTCGGGTCGGACGGGTCGGGTCGGACTCGGGCAGACGGGTCGGGTTAACGGGTCGGACCGACTCGGGTTGGGTCGACTGGGCCGACCGGTTCAGGCCGGTTCACTTACCCAATAGAAACCTGCCGGAACCTCGCCGAGAAACCCACCGGAATGTCGCCGGAGACGCCAAAAGTCACGATCCTGCCGAAAAAAGGTAGATCAATCAACCACGGTTTCAACCCATGCGTTATTAACGCGAAACAAGTCGGAAATTAGGCCGGATCTCACCTTAAGGGTTCGTATATGCCGGCAAAACGCGGTGCTCCGATGAGGAGCTTGCCGGCGTCGGACGGGCAAGCGGTCGGTCGGGTTTTGTTCACCGTCACGTCAGGAGCCCGAAACTGGCGGCGGCATCGCGAACGGACGGCTGAGGCGGCTGGAATCGGACGAAAACAGAGGGCGGCAAACCAAAGGTTTCGAACGGACATTCACTTCGATTGCCGACGATTCAAGCGGCGACGGTGCGAGTGGCGACTACGGTTTTGGTCGGGGCCTGACGGGGAAGCCAGCGGTGGTGGCGGTGAACGCCACGGCCCGGCGGTGGCGCAAATCGGAGCTGAGGCGATGGGGTTAGGTGAGAGCTTTCTAGAACCATTCCAGATTCGAACCAACTCTCTGTGTAGGTGAAGAGTCAAACCAGATTTATTATTGGCCCAAACAATACATAAGAATATTTAAAATTTAATTTGTGTAGAAAAAGAACAAAGATGGTCCTAGCTCAAATGGTTAAGCCTTAAGCACAATACCCAAAAGGTCATGGGTTCAAACCTTCACAGCTACATTTTTTTTTAAACATCTCCTCTTTAATATAGGGTGTTACAACTAGTGTCACGTGTCATCATCTGATTGGAGAAAAAATATAATAAAATAAAATAAAATTTGAGTAAATTTATCCAATTGGGTGACAACACGTGTTATCATCAGATTGGTTGATTAATTTTATTTAATTAAATTAAAGTTATGACTAAATTGATATAATATGTAAATAATATGAACCAAATATGTAATTTTACAAATTTTCATTAACTGCCACATCACCCCTCCGTCACCCCACAGTTAGTTTTTTAACGGCGATGGTCAAAATATGACCAATTTAAAAGTTTGATGGTATGATTGACGAGTTGCCTAGTTTGGTGGTTAAAATAGGTACGCCAAATAGTTGTGTGGTCACCTGAGTAGTTTACTCTAAATTTAAATATAAAAAATGTTCGAATATTTTTTCTTTATCATAATATTTTAAAGCAAATATATTTTCTTTTAAATTTAATATTTAATATTTTCACAATTATTTAATTTAAATATTAAAAATATTAAATATTTTATTTAAAAAATATTGGATTTAAAAGAAAACATATTCTATTTAAAATATTCGAATATTTTTTCTTTTTCATATTTAAATTAAATAGAATATTTAGTAACTACTTAAAATATTTGTTTTGATTTAAAAATAAAAAATTATAAATCTATTTTTATTATAAATCTTCATTTAATTATTTTAAACATATTTAAAATGTTTTTGTTTTTTAATTATTTGATTTGATGGTTTGTGTGACTTTACACATTCCAAGAGATCTAGTCTCCTATCAAACACTTTTACTTTTTTCCCTAACATTTAGGGCATTACAAAATATGTATATAAATGGTACAATTCATATCTTAAAGAGTAGGTTGGTGCGGTGGTAAATGCTTTGATATATACCCTATAGGTCCCAAGTTTGATCCACCCCAAGGGCATTCCATTTCACTTTAAATTTCCTTTAACTAGTGTCACATGTCATCATCTGATTGGAGAAAAAATATAATAAAATAAAATAAAATTTGAGTAAATTTATTCAAGTTTGATCCATCCCAAGCCGATTCCATTCTCACTTTAAATTTCCTTTAACTAGTGACACATGTCATCATCTGATTGGAGGAAAAATAAAATAAAATTTGAGTAAATTGGGTGATGACATGTATCATCATCTTATTGGTTGATTACTTTTATTTAATTAAATTAAATTTAGGACTAAATTGATATAATAGATAAATAATAGTGACCAAATGTGTAATTTTACAAATTTTCGTTAACTGCCACGTCACCTCACAATTAGTTTTTTAACGGTGGTGATCAAAATAGGACCAATTTAAAAGTTTGGTGGTCTGATTGACGAGTTGCCTAGTTCGGTAGTTAAAATAGGTACGTCCAAATAGTTCGGTGATCACCTGAGTAGTTTATCCTAAATTTAAATATGAAAAATATTTGAATATTTTTTCATTTTCATATTATGTAAAGCGAATATTTTTTTAAGTAGAGTATTTCATATTTTTCACAATTATTTAATTTAAATATGAAAAATATTAAATATTCTATTTAAAAGAAAACATATTCGATATAAAATATTCGAATATTTTTTTCCTTTTCATATTTAAATGAAATCGAATATTTAATAACTACTTTAAATATTTGTTTAAATTTAAAAACAAAAAATTATAAACCTATTTTCATTCTAAATCTTGCTTTAATGACTACTTTAAATATATTTAAAATGTTTTTATTATTTAATTATTTAATTTGATGATTTGTGTGATTTTACACATTCCAAACGGTCTAGGTTAAAGTTTCCCTTCAACCATTTTTACTTCTTTTTCTCTAATATTTATTGCATTACAAAATATATATAAAAGGTGCAATTCATATTATAAAGAGTAGGTTGATGCAGTGGTAAAGTTTTGGTATATATGCAATAGGTCCCAAGTTTGATCCACCCCAAGGCCATTCTCATTTCTCTTTAATTTTCCTTTGACCAGGTGGTAATACATGTCAGCACCTGATTGGAGGAAAAACATATTAAATAAAATAAATTAAAATTTGAGTAAATTTATCCAATTGGGTGATGACACACACGTGCCATCATCTGATTGGTTGATTAATTTTATTTAATTAAATTAAAATTATTAGCAAATTGATATAATAGGTAAATTATATAGACCAAATGTGTAATTTTTAAAATTTTGTTAATTACCATATCACCCCCTCCGTTAGTTTTTTAACGACGATGGTCAAAATGAGACCAATTTAAAAGTTTATGGTCTAATTGACGAGTTACCTAGTTCGATGGTCAAAATAAGTATATTCTAATAGTTCGATAGTCACCTGAGTAGTTTACCCATAATTTTATGTCACATGTATTATTAATAAACCATATACGATCAATAAATCAATGAACAAAATCATAAATACTTATGGCATTAATCATTGGTGGGTAGACACATCTTACCCGTTGGAGAGAGGGACCATGACCCCAATATTTATGGTCCAATTGCATTTTAAGACTCCAAAAATTTTGAAATTACTGAAACTAAGTCACGATTCTCTATTTTTTGTTTAATTAATTTTTGTTGTGAATAAAATAAAGAAGAACAAAAATAAGAACAAGAAGAACAAAGAGATGAGAGAAAGAGGGAGATTTGTATTATTCTCAAAATATAGACTTGTATACAATGCCTTCAATGAATCATCTATTTATAGGCATAAGAAGTACATAATACATTAAACTCTAATTCATAGAGATAATATTCCTAATAATAAATAAATCAAACTCCTTTGATAAAGTTCTAATCATGATAGACATCCACATAAATAAATATTCATAACACTCCCCCTTGGATGTCTATGAAGATAATGTGCCTCGTTAAAACCTTACTAAGATAAAAACCCAGTGGAAAAAAAATCTTTAGTGAAGGAAAAAGAGTACACACATCTTTGATACGCATAACTTGTTGCCTCATTAAAAACCTTACCAGGAAAACCCATTGGGACAAAACCTCGGTTAAGGGAAAAAGAGTGCAACGCGTATTTACTCCCCCTCATGAAAACATCATAGAAGATCTTTGAATCTTCATAATTTAATCTTGAATATCATTTTTCTAAAGATCGCGAGGGATGAAACTTTGGAGTAATATGTTCCATGATGTATCAACTTTCAAACTGAGATATACATCTTGCTTTATCTTCACACAAGATAGCTTTTATCATATCTTGTAAAAGTAAATCCACATATCTTTTGGATATGTTGGGTCAATAATCTTAGCCAAACACATTTTTTTTTGGCTTGCCTCGTGCATAACAAATATTTCTACGACATTTGAGGAGGCATCAACGAATGTTTGAAGATCTAAATGTAATGATCTTTGTATATTCATAGATATTTCTTGACCAACTAATATATAGTGCTTCAAGACCAAGAAAAGATATAATCATCTTTATTCACATCCAACAATCTTACAACTATTGGGATACTCAATAGATATGCTCTATTCATATTGAATCTTCTTTAAGATTCTTTCAGCTTATGTCTATTCATAGACAAAAGAAAATATATAAAAATGCTCGATCTTCAGGTCGAGATAAACTTGATGTCAAGATTCAAGTACTTGTATTGAAAGTACTTCATGAGTTTCCAATTTGAAGCTCTTTAGGAGTTCTAAAATTATCATAATGGATCTTGATCCAAACTCCTTTATAAAATACATAAGGAAATCTGATCATTCTTATAGTATTTTCTCAATTAGTATTCACTAAGGCGATTATACCAATTGCGTCAAAATATTCATGAGACATGTCTAAATAAATTTCCTCAGAAATTTCCAAATGCTTATAGCATTTTAGATCCTTCAAGGATAAATATGGATCCACAAATAATTAGACGCATGCAAAATTTTCAAAACTGCCAAAGTAATTGCATCCACCATGAAGTAATTAAAACTTTTCATAAATCATAGTTCAAGTCGTATTTACGACTACTTATTTGTGCCTCACTTGCATTACACCTTTAGGTGTTTGGACTGCTTGTCCAAATACTTCTACTTTAGAAGTTCAAAGCGTCTTTCAACATTGGCCAATTCAATATCTATACTTCCGGATAGATTTTATACAAGATCCTCGATTTCTTTCTTTACTTCTATAGAAGTATTTTATGTAAAATTGTTTGTAAAATCGTTGTCGACAACTTTCCAATTTTCTGGTTCCATTCTCGTAATGACATAACTCATCGAGATCTCTTCAAGATTTTAATATTTATTTCAGGTACCTGAAACTCTTATAGAGTTTTATTATTTGTTATGTCTTGGGTCTCTTCAGGAGCACCCGCCTCCAATATATGACCATCTCATATTACTTTCTATTTACGAGAATTTTGATCATTGGAATCATTTCAACTATCATGCTTCAGGCATGATTTACATTCTCTCGCTCTAACATGTAATTTAAACTTAGAGCATTTCAGCTGGTATATGAGACTTAATTACTCTCATTGGGTCAGTAAATATGTCTGGCAGTTGACATGTAATAACATGAATTATCTTATGAACTTCTAGTTCATATACGAGGATCTAGATAATGATAATTCATTTTCCTCTATCCAGCTGATTATTGTCTCCCCCTGATGTTGAGAAAAATCATGTCATAAATGATTCTCCAATTAATGTTTAAGAATTTAAACATAAAAGGAGACTCGTACTCAATATATATTCTCAACCCTTTTTATTTACCCATTTTGTGCGTTGTGGTGGAGCAATTTATATCGCACATTCAAAAATCATAAAATGGGAAATGTATGGTTTCTGACCAAAAACCAATCATAACAGGGAGTTTATTATAACTCGTTGGCTTGATGCGTATAAGTGTTGCTATATGGAAACACCATATAAATAATAACTCTTTTGTTCTCATAGTTTAGCTATTAAATAGGAGGCATCCAATTGAAATTTTGCTAAACTATAATTTTCATAATCAATAGGCTTTGTAAAAACTGATATAGCCTAAAATATAAACCCACTAGCTTTTCAAGACGAATAGTCTAACGGCATAATCTGAATCTTTTTAGAATCAATCTCACAAACTTCTGGTTGTAAGTCAATAAAACAATGTAGATGCATTTACTAAAATCATATAAAACTTTCCACATTTGTGAATATATGGGCCCATATTTTGTTCAGATATGCAAGACATACAGTCTCAACTTCAATACAAGAACTTTAAGTTCTAATTCTTTTGGTAAGTGGGATCATCTATATCCTTTGAGAACAAACAACACAAGAACTTCAGGTTCTTTTAGTAAGTGGAATTTAATCAATTCCTTTAAGCAACACAAGAACTTCACGTTCTTTAATAAGTGGAATTTAATCCATTCCTTTGAGAATAAGCACCACAAGAACTACAGGTTCTTTTAATACATGTGCATGTAAATCTCAATAATTTCTGCACCATTGATCAGGATGGTCTAACCGATCATGCCAACTATATATATGTGTGTGTATATATCTCTGAATTTGTAAACTCCTTGTTTACCATAACATGTAATTCAATCTCACTCGTACATGTCTAGTACGACCATCAAAATTGTTCCTTTAAATAGGAATATATTTAGCTCTTTCATAGCTTTCAATTGAAATTATCTTTTGGTAGCAATATATGGCTCTTCTAGAGCTTTCAACTGACTTTTTGGCTACCAGAACTTATATCCATATTGGCTTATTTCAAATGCCAATTGATAACGTATGTTATCTATAATTCCAAAAGGGATAATTTGCAAACTCATATTGCTCTCTTTATGACTTTGACGAGTATAACACACTTTGAATATGGAATAAAGTTCCATTTGACAATAACATATTTGCTCAACCAGAGCCATTTGTGATATTAATACTTCCGGATATATTACTCACATTATTCTCTTGCATTTTAATCGAGAAATGAATAATTGTGCACCTTTCAAAATGTGCTTTGTTTCATTTACTTCAGGTAATGAAAATATGTACTTTGTATCATTCACTTCGAGGAATGAAAAATAAAATATAGCACATCATATCAAGTCGATTATCTATCAGAGATAAACTTTCAAGTGCTCTTCCGAAGTATTGATATTTTAGTACTTTGAGAAATACTACTCATATTTTCCCTTGCATTTAAATGGGAAAAATATTTCTTATGCTTAAGTACAATATGAGTACTTGCATTATCTGCTAGGCATAAATAGCCACAATTCTAGGCATAAATAGCCACAATTCATTGTATATTTTATTCCGGAAGTAATCATATTCTTCAAATAATAAATTAACATAAAATGTAAATAAATAATATATGAAATAAATAAAGATAAAGCAAACTAACATAAATAAATAATAAATAAAACAAATTAACATAAAAAAATAAAAAACCAATTATTCCTGTTAGAGGTTATAAAGGAAATAAAATAAATGGTAAATTATTCCCTTCAAGGGTTATGAGAAAATTAACAATATCCAATTGAGTTGGACCAATAACACCATAATTATTTTCACCATAAACAAATTTTGTTTATATTTTATTTCATTTATCATTCATGATTATGGATAAAGTCCATAATACTTTGGCGTTTGACAAGTACGAAACCAATGGTTTATAACATCACATTGGTAAAATGATTTCACTTCCTTAGAATGATCTTTATCACTCTTGTCATCCTTATAACTTCGCTACCAGCGGGTAGAAGTATTCTTAAAATGACTATATTTTTCATGTGTATATTCATAGCCTCGACAACGACCACAACTTTTAATGTGATTTTTTATTCCTTCCATAATATAATCTCACATTCACTTCAGGGAATGGAGTAGAGCCAGTGGGCCTTTAAAACTTTTTTTCACATATCCTTATCACAGAGAACAAAGATTTAATCCTCGTACGCGGCATTGTTAAACATGTCCACAAGGTCATTTAAAAACCTCCTTTGAGACCAGTAGCCTCGCAGAACGGGATGTCCAGCCAATTATACTTGGATTATATCGAAATTATGTCTCTAATTGAATAATGATTTACCATGTTTGCATTCACTTCAGGGAATGAAACAGATCCAATAATTGCATGGAATAAACATCATGCTTGCATTCACTTCAGGGAATGCCCCATCATTGATAATTGCATGGAATAAACATCATGCTTGCATTCACTTCAGGGAATGCCCCATCATTGATAATCGCATGGAATAAACATCATGCGTTGCATTCACTTCAAGGAATGCCTCCCATAAAACTTTTTGGATCAAGACGAATTTTCGTAACTTGAAATTGGGAGAAGTCTATGGTCGAGTTTTTCGACGAAGAAGAAATATTGCTTTCAAGCAAATATAGACTTTATAATAATCTTCTTGTAAATCCAAAATCATCATGATTTATCGCACTTTAAAATTGTATTTTAAAAGATAAAAATAAAATAGAGTTTACCGATATTGAATTTCGTCTCAAAGACAATGATGACGTAGCAAATGAACCAAGGCATCTTCTCATAATCTTTTTTACATCATGTCTCTTTCCAACTCATTTGAATACATGTAAAACTCAAAACACGGTTAAAAGCATCGACTTTTATCAATAGAATAAAAAAAATTATTTGAGACTAGATCAAAAGTATAAAAGTAGTCATAGATCAAGTTGAATAAACATAACTATAATTGATGTGATCAAATTATAAACAACCATAGTTAAAATCAAGCGACATTTTGATGAATATATAAACACATCAAAGTAACGTATTCCTTTTGCCTTTGATTCACATACAAAGTAATTGATACAAATAATAAAGTTGCTTTATATCTCGAATTTATTCATATAAATTACCATAATAATAATAATAATGATAAAACAAATATATAACAATCACCTGACAACACAATCCTTGAATTGAATCAATTATAAATTAGAATGGAATAATAAAAACTTTGAATAAAACTAATATACTGTGTGATAAAATGTTCCAATTTGTGCGCCTAATAGCATTTAGCCGAAATCCTTGAGGGCTTTAATTTGGTTTGCTTTATCAATCCATCTAATGAAGTACGACGATAATTTTAATTTTCGTTAATTCAAGAGTTACTTCAAGTATGAATAAAATAATAATAAATTAAAATAATAACCAAATAATAGATATGAATATACTAACTTTTGGAGAATGATAAATCAATCATTATATTAGTATATAAATAAGTAAAACATACCATACTTTCCAAGGTAAGCTGAATATATGATAGATGTAGTCACCAATATCAAATTGAAATTCTTTTCGAGAACCACCAACAATAATCACAGTAATTGAGCGAGCGAGATCGTGCTGATAACGTGGTTTGAATAAAATAAAGAAGAACAAAAATAAGAACAAGAAGAACAAAGAGATGAGAGAAAGAGGGAGATTTGTATTATTCTCAAAATATAGACTTGTATACAATGCCTTCAATGAATCATTTATTTATAGGCATAAGAAGTACATAATACATTAAACTCTAATTCATAGAGATAATATTCCTAATAATAAATAAATCAAACTCCTTTGATAAAGTTCTAATCATGATAGACATCCACATAAATAAATATTCATAACAATTTCAGGACTTTTTCAATTTTTAAAATTAATGAAATTAATCCACGGCCCCCAATTTTCATGCTTTAACTGTTTTATAAGACCTATAATTTTGAAATTAATAAAATTAAACCCTAATTTCTCAATTTTATAATTTAATTACTTTTTAGAATCATATTAATTTCAATATTAAATAACTTTACCCCTTCTTAGTTCACTCCGTCCTTATATCAAATATTTTTTCGAATCACATTTACAAATTTGACATTATTTAATCTTGATATCAAGTTACGTAAAAAACAAAAATAAACAATTGAGATAAAAGAAACTTGGATATCGAATGACATGGTAATTTTTTAATAACATATTAACCCCTTATTTTTATTTTAAAAAGGTCGATTTCAATGTCTCCAAATAAGTTTAAATTCTAAGGAAATGACAGGTTGCATGAAAAGAGATCTGAATCATGAACCCCATTAAATGTAAACCCTTGGTCGTGTGGCAGCTATATAATATAGTAAATATTTCATGTTGCAAGAACAAAAGATACATCAATTGCTGCTTTTGGTTGATTTAGGGGCGAGCAAAACTCACTCGAAATTTTATACATTAGGCTCTAAAAAATCAAATAAAATTTAAGTTGTAAAATAAAAATTTGAATAACGCGAAATTTTTAGTAATTATGAAGAAATATATATATATATATATATGATTAGAGAAAGTCGTTTAAATTGAAATTAAAACGTACTATAACATGATAAATAATTACAATTAAATTTGTATAGAAACTCGAAAACTCGACTCAAATAAAAAATATTTCAAATAAAGTTTGAGTTGTAAAATATGACGCATCATCTCGAACAACTAAAAAATTTGTGAATTCGATTCGACTCGATCGAACGCTCACCCTTTGTTGATTTTGAAAGCTGCTCGTGGTATATTGTTTTCTTTGGATTAGGCGTAGACTTGTTCTTCGTTGCTTTGAGTTTTTATCCTTTTTGTAATGCTACTGATTTCTACGGTAACTTTTTCCTTCATTAATAAGGAAAAAAATAAATGCGAATATCGGTTGAAGTCTTAGAGATTGAATATTTATATTCGAATTTTAGCATGAATATAAATGTTTGGATTTTTACTTTTTCAATCAAAATTGAATTTTAGCATGAATTTAAGTCATACATGTCCTCTTTGCTATAATTTTAGTTTAAATCCGAATATATTTCAATTTTGAATTCGAAACTTTTTTGAAACAAAAGTTGAACAAGTTCATTAATGACCTAATCTATTTAGGCCCAAACCTGACGTAAATGGATTAATAATATTCCCTTTTCTCTTGTTCATTTTCTACGTATTGGGTTAAGATGACCCAACGGTTCTTTATCGCAAAGCTAAAATTATAATTTATTAAAAAAAATAAAACACTTGGATTACAAGATACACACCAATCACTCACCAGTCACCATACTTTTCTCTTGTTTAACCTTGACTGAAGCAAAACCATATTCATCTTAGAAAACCAAGTGTGGCCAATTCTTATATTTTCTAATTCAAGTTTTTCATACTTTATAATGGGTTTAAAAATTTTTAATGGGGTCAGTTGTACTCTAAAAATCTCATATACATCCGCCCATGAGTCTATACAAAATTCGACCCGGATAAATCGATCAATGGATCAAATATCAGTGACGGTGATTAAATCATATTTGTAAGACTCTTAACCATGACTAAGGGTTTGTATCTTGACGTTGTGGGATAATGCGTTAGGCCCTTAAGCAGAGTTAAGGGTTTAAAACTCAATGTTGTAAATGGACATATGCAAAATTTAATATGGATTAATCGACCAATAAATCAGATATTGATAATTAAACCATATTCGTAGGACACTTAACCTCTATATGAAGTGCGGATGTAATCTCCATGATTTTACTGCAAAGGTAAATATTTGAATTTTTTTACCTACTAGTATTTCTTTGATAGACAAACATAATGCCAAACACATTCTAAAGATGGAGTATAAAAGAAAGTGTAAACTACACCGAATATCACTAAACTATGGTCTTTGAGTCGAAAATATCACTATTAACTCTTTCGTTAAGTCAAAACGACGTCATTTTAGTGCAGATGTTTTAAAGCCTATTTTAACCTAAAACGATGTCGTTTTGTCAGAGAAAAAATGTGAGAATCATGTGCTTAGAGTGTTTTGAACCCAAAAGATTAAAATCAACTAGACCGCGTGCCTCAAATATTAAAGTTCAGTACTAATTTTAAAGAGTTTTAAAGTTTGGTGGTATTTTCGACTCAGGGACCATAGTTTAGTGGTATCCGGTGTAGTTTACACTAAAAGAAAATATGCTCACTGAATCATCATCGTTAACCGTGAGCACCACCATCGGTAACCTTTCGTATATTTTTTTGGTGTTTGTGCGCCGTCATCCCTCCTCCGTTGTTAGGTTTCAGTTTCGGTTTGGGTAAGTGGTTGGGTAAGCTTTGGGCAAAATTTTCATGTTCTCTTGTGTGTGGGTAAGTCTTGGATCCATGATTATGGTTATAAATTAGTGCTTTCGAGTTCTGAGTTGTGATTTGGTTTAGATTTCGTTTGTGTTGTGGTCATGATTGAATGTTGTTGTTACCATTTCGTGCTTCATACCAGTTGTTGTCCTTGCCTATCCGTGTCGCTGCCTCTGTCTTGATCTTCTATAACCATCATTTGTGCATCATAACCATCGTCAGCTTGGTCTTAGAAAACCTTAATTTTATAATCTCTCCGTCCCACCTAATGTGTCCATTGTTGATTTTTCACGCAGTTTTAGGAAGAAAAAATTTGTGTAAGATATATGATGCAAATTAATTAAAATGATAATTTTATCTTTGAAAAGTTAAATTTTGTTTTGTTGGAAAACTAAAGAAAGGTAGCAAGTTAAATGCATCTTGTAAAAATTGTTGATTTTTTCATTGGGACAATTTCAAAACACAAAAAAGAATATCTTAAGTGGGACGTATAAAGTATTACAATAGGAGAGGGCACGTCTATATGTGTGGGTTGACCGGTTGAGTGGGATTTTGGTTTTAGTTAAATGGTGGGGTCCAAATGTGTGCCATGATACGTGTGGATTGTTTAAAAGGAACCCATGACTTTATCATTTTGATGGGGCCATCTTAGTGATATGCTTTTATGGAACCAATTCATGGATGCTTTTAAATTCAACTAGACCTTTAAGTTGAATCGAATTGGCGGAATCATATCGAACTTGTTGAGTTGACCCGAATTAGATTAATGAATTGGATTGAATCAACAAAATTAGTTGAATCAGAGTTGACCTTGGACCTGTTTGAACCGAATCCGATCGTTGACCAGATTGAGAATTGAACTGGTTTTAACCTCGAATAGTAGACCAACTCTGACCATTGATTGAACCGGTTTTGCTTACCGTTGATCGAAAGTTGACCATGACATCATCGTTGACCGAGTTGACCCTATCAGTTTGATTTTGACCAGTTGACTTTGATTTTGACTTTGACCAGAGTTGACCTTTTCGGACAACCTTCCTCTTGACCTTTTTCGACGTCCTGTGTTCGAATCTGCTTCCCGTTTTGTCAATTTAGATTCTGAAAGCTCCGTTTTGTTAATTTCAATTAATTATTACATAGAATTTGGTAAGTTGTTGATTTCAGAATCTGATTCGAAATATTCTTGTGTTCAGGTGCCGACCTTGAGACTGACGAGTTACATGCTCCTCTAGTTGTTCTGACCGATTGGGCACGTTTTTCGAGATCTTCACGTTAGTATATTTTTAGTTCAGTTCTTAGTGTTTTAGTCGGTGGCTTAGTGTTAATAATAAATGTTAATATCGAATTCATACCTCGTAGGTCCTGATTCAGCTAGATCTGAGCGTGTGACACGTTTTTCTCGGCATTAGAGCTATTGTCTGCTAAATGTGTGTTTCTTTTGGTGCTATAAGTAAATGTTTTTTTTTTCTGTGTTTCATTCTGCGATATATATTTTGTAACTTATGTTTTATACTCTGGTTGATTTAATTATCTGAATTGTGATTTGAGATTATTTGAAATATCGTGCATAGCATAATAAAATGTGTTTTTAAATCAAGCATCCGATTTTTAGAAATTAAACACTCGGAAGAGTTCAGATTTATAGTTTTAAAAATCATATCATGAGTTATGGGATCAGAAATGTGTTCGGAAAAAAGTGAGGGCAACCTCCACTCTTTATGATATAGGATAGCCGGGTATTGAGTCATGCATCAGACATTATATCATTATGATTTGGACTTATCGAATTTATTTTGTTTTTAGAAAAGACTTTATCAGAAAATAAAAATATTATTTTGTTTGTGTTTGTTTGCACTTTAGAGACACATTAAGCTTTTTAGCTTACACACCCATAGTTTCTCTCTTAGATATCTCAGACTCTTATTAGGCGACTCGGTACTTGGAGCATCTCGCATTTTACTCGGATATTTTTATAATTCAGTATGAACTCTCTTTGATTATTTCAAGCTATTTTTTAACATATTTTGGAATATTTTGTTATTTCGGACATTGGGACTTATATTTTTGGATTATGTTTTGCATGCATTTTAAATTTATTTAAGATGTTTTATGAAATATTTAGTACATATTTTAATGATCGAGTTTCATGAATATTTGAGAAATTTTACGTTAATTATTATTAATTAATTCAATTAAGTATTTTAAATATTTTTAAACCTAAAATTTATAACTTGAGGGGGAAAGTTTTAAAACCTAACTTCCTAGATTCGGCCTATTTCTTCTAGGCCGGTGTAGAGCGTTTAGGTGTTCTCCTTTTGTGAGCGCAAGTGCACACACTTGTCAAGTTATAGTATAAAAGATATCGTCTCCACAGGGATTGGAGCAACTTCTATGAATGGTTTCCTGCACAAAGATTTAATAAATGCGCCATTAAATCTCAAGATGTGGAAGTATACAAACACAAGTAAAGATAAAGATAGTGATAAGAAGAATGATAGGGGAGATTGGGCGATAAGCTGGGTAAGACAAGTGCAGCTCGATAGCTTGTGGACTGCATTGCAGAGTCTTGAGTATGTTTCGCGCTGCCATGAGATGCTGCCGCGAAGGGTATGGTGGGCGGAAAACTACGACCTTGTCACACGATCGCAACAGTTCACTACCATGGCAGGGGTGTGTACTGCCTCGGCAGGTGGAATGGGAAGAAGTCCTGGCGGCAAGTCTGGCAGTCATTCTGAGTTCGGCATGATAGTCGACAATGATCCCTCCTATTTCTAGGTTAGGATGCTCGAGATTGCTTAACTTGAGAACTAGTGTGGAACCAAATTAGACAACTCGGTTGGTAATCCCTTTTAACCGCTGAAACTTGTGGACTAGTGTGGAACCAAGTTAGTCACGCCTTTGTGAGTTGTGACCGTGCTTAACCCTTTCGCTAGCCTTGCACTTTCGTGCCTGACAAATAGATTTTCTTTTCAACTGTCTGGTGTGGACTAATTGAACGAACAAGAAGCATAGATTAAGAAAACTCAGAACTTTATTGAAAACAACTCAAAACTATACAACCATTTCCCAAATTACTTTACATACACGCGCCTAAACCCTAGGAGAGTTGGGTCGTGACCCCCCAACACTCCAACTTATCTAGCTAACACCCCATCTACACTCTCATCGGCAGATGCCATCAATTCCTCACGACATACATGCCCCTATACCCTTACATACATTAGGTATATATAGGGCTCTTGACCTAAGTTGAGTCATTCTTGAAGTAGGAGTCCTAAAAGACAATTACATTAAATATAGACTCCTTTATGCTTTAAATACAGACTCTTTGGACGTTGCCTTCTTCAGCAAGTAAGGATAAGTGCTCATACTTATCGATTTTGAACTAACTCTACCGGCCGCTACATGCTTCAGGAAGTTGCAAGACTGGGCTCATTTGGCTTAGGAAATTGTCCTCTTGAAATCATAACCCATCTTGGCTAAGTCGGTGTAACTCCTGTCTGGGCGGCTTTTGGCGGCAGTGCTGCTTCGACAGTGTCCTTGGCGGCAACTTGAGTTTCATCGGTACGACTTCTTTGGTTCCAGCTTTCCTCGCCTTGTTCTGTTCTCTCCTCTACTTTCCTAGCCATAGCACCTGAAAACATAAACTAAACTAAAATAGTAACTTTTCTTTACCAATCACAAGATATTCAATAAAAGCATGGTACAAGAGAAGATGTTGTTATAATGCATGCAATACTCCTACATATGCCTAAATGAGCTCAAAAAAAACAATAATAAGGGCAGAAATGTGTACAAAATATATGACTCATGGGCACTTTATAGCTGGGTTTACAGGGTTACATTCATAAGTATTTCTTGTCATTTTGAATGAGTGGATAATAAAATAATATAAAAAATGAGTTATATATTTTCAGAGATTGTGATGTTTTTGGATTGATTTTTTAGTTCAATTGTGTATTTTTATGATAATGTTTGCTGTTTTTTTGCTGTAAATTTTGATAATGTAAATAATGTGAATTTATAAATATTTTAGATTCATTGTTTTCAGCCATGACTACGGTTCCGATTGATCTTGTTCTTCGAATATGTTGTCACCTTCGGGTGAAGACACTTATGCGCTTCAAGTGTGCGTCAAAGCTATGGCATTATCTCTTAACTCATTAAATTTCGCCAAACAAAATCTTCACTACTAAAAAACTAGGCTAATGCTGGACAGTTCTACAGGGTTATGGGATGGTAATAGCTATTTGATAGATTTAGAATTATTCTCTGACTTGCAGAAAATACCCTGCTCATTCCCTTCAAGTTTGACAAGTTATAGCAAAATTTTTGGCTCGTGCAACGGTTTACTTGCTCTATACAATGACTCTTTCTACGAACCAAACTTTGCTTTGTGAAATCTTTAAAAATTAGTGGGTATGATTTTCTTAGTTTTGGTTATGATGTTAAGACAAATGACTATAAAATAATAATGATAAAGATGAGAAAAAAAGACACACTAGTCCTGATTTATAGCATAAGAGCGAATTCTTGGAGCTAGACCAAAATTGTCCTTATGTTACGCCGTATTTGGATCTTTCCGGTGGTGCTTATTTAGATGGTAAACTGCATTGGATAGTAGAAAACATCCTATTAAGCTTTGATCTATGGGTTGAGCAGTTTGACAGATTTTTATAGATAAGATTTTTTGTGGACATATTTTATACTTTTATCAGAAATAATTTATTTTATGTTATTTTAATATATCATAATTCGAATTGGTTTTTTTAGGGTAAAGTTTTCACACGTGACTTCTTAAATTTGGCTATTTCTTCTAGGCCGAGTTTAGGGGGTTACATTTAGTGGTATCAGAGCTAAGTTCAAAACCCTTGGATTATTAGCTATTTCTTCTAGGCCAGGTTTAGAGAGTTACATTTAGTGGTATCAGAGCGAAGTTCAAACCCTTAGACTGTGAGGCTCACATAAAATTTTAAACCAAAAATGATTTTTACATGCATATTAATTGTTTTAAGGCAAAATGGTGGAGTGTTTATACGAACAAGAATATGAGAATTTGGGGAGAAAATTTGTGTGTTACTCAAGACCACTGGGTTATTTTTAGCGACAAAACTGTTGTGATCAATTTTGTTTTGAATTGTGGCAAATGAAGGAATATGGAGTTAAAGCGTTATGGATTAAACTAATTGATTCGTATGAAGAATTGGCCATGTATCATCTTGATATGAAAGGTATAACATAGTCCATCTGTGGTAAAAAGTTCTAATAGATGATGATAGTGCACACATACCTGCCTGGTTCGACATTGAAGAGAAAATAGCTAAAGTTTTCGATATTTCAGGTGCACCGGCACGTTTTACTGTAGTGGCTTATGTGGAGAGCCCGGTTTCGGTTCTACCGACATTCCATCTTTGATGACTCTAATATCATGTGTACTCCGAAAGCTACTGAAACAACCAAATCAAATGGTGAGTTTGTTTGACTTCTGATTACATTACATTCCTTGTGTTTATAAAATTTGTTAGTTTTTCTTTAACTGCAATTTAACCACGGGACGGTGCTGCTACTAATCACTGTTGCATTTTTGGGTTTTCTTTCATTCAGATTTTTTTTGTTTTCTACTGGTTGTAAAAAAATAGACCTATATTATTTTCCTTTTTAGATACCAGAATTTAGAATTTTTCCCCTTTAATGTATTGTGCAAATACGTAATTAGCTTAACTCTTAAGATAAAAAGATTAAAATCAACTAGACCACGTGAATCAAATCATTAGCTCTCCAAATTCCATCGAGTGGAAGTTCAATCCAAGTCCGTCCTTGCGTGTGTGCAGCAGCAACACATCCATAAATGAGTGGCGACCGAGGTAGAGACGTGTAGCCATGCCATTTTACTGCAGGATGCAACAGAATGCGAGATGAAATTATAATGTTTGCTAATTGACTTGATTCCCTCACTGCAGGAGCACATAAAGATGTGCAGCTAATAAATAACACATGACCATTCAAATCCTTCTCAAAAACCCAATGCATCTTTGACAAATCAAGCTTAACGAGATTCAAATGATGTTCACAAGATAACAGTCAAAGATGTCCATCAGACAAGAAGAGTTTAGCATAATGGAAATTAAATCCTGGGAGAGAAGCATGCTCAACTAGAATAGTCCACTTTTTATGTTCGAGATTGAAGGCACCCAATTAACCTTCTCGGAAAACACAATAGTAAACTCCGTTGGCGTAGGTAACATCAACTGCGCGATTTCTCTGGCCAAAAGCATTAAACTCGAAAGTCTTCCATGAAGAATCATCGGGGGAACATAACATAATATGAATCTTTTTGTATTTATTATACAAAATAAAGATGACACAGTTTGGAGAGGCTGAGATAACCGTGGTTTTTTTTTAAGGATTTCCAAACAAATATATAACCGGAGAGAGTACTGGACTGGGAAGAGGCGGCCAATCTACCAACGCCAAATATGGTGGTAGTGCTCTTAATATAAATCCTATAAATAAAGGTAAGGAAATAACTTATTATTAAACCTAAATCCTGAGAATAACCTAATATTAATTAGTTTTAAGATAAAATACCTAAAGCACCACTCAACTTTGCTCTATGGCCTATTTTGGTCACTTAATTTTTAAAATGCTTAATTTTAGCATTGAACTTTAAACATTGACCTATTTTGGTCACTCCACCGTTAAATCTTTAACATTGTTATGACGTGGAAATAAAATAATAAAAAAATATGTTTTTAATAATATTTTAGTACACTTAATTAAAAAAAAATATATGTTCCCTCACCTCACCTTCACCGACAACCCCCACCTTACCCCTTTCTCACCTTCACCGGCAACCCTCTAACGCCACGCTGGTGGGTTTTTCGGCGAACCAAAATCACTGGTTGACTCCTTCTCTTCTCCCTTCTCTTTCTATTGATTCGTTTTTTCTGAAAACCACACTCAAATGACCCAAAATAATTCCAAACCTTCTCATTTTGAGAGCGCGATTCGCCGTCGTCCACCGTCGGATCGACCTAAAACTAAAGTATGTTGATCTCCTCACCAAAACCTCGAATAACTGTTGAGATTCGTCGTCCGACGCTCCGGTCGACTGAACCGAAATGGTAAGGTAAAATTTTTCCCTCTTTTAAATTTCAGTTCGAATTTCTCTCTTTTTGACTATAATCTGTTCCGATTCCCTTTGTTTTCCTTTGGGTTTGAGGGCACCCAATGCAACTGGTATATTGTCACTGCAGATAAATTAACCAACTTGTAAAGATTTGATGAAAAACTCCCAATAAAGCTATTTTCAACTAAAAAAAGTTGAAATAATGATTGAAAATTTGTAACACCAAACAGGATATTCCCAATGAGTTTATCTCAAGGTTGAAAAAGATCAGGTTTGAGTTTCGACAAAGACGTTGAGGGATCCTTCTTGTAATTTGATTGTCTAGTAAATTAACTACCCAACGTGAGCTGTAAGCCCCGAGTTTATGAGGAATGGTACCAGTGAGTGAAATGGAAAAGAGGGTGAGGTGAGGGAGGGTTTAATTTTTTTTTATTTTTACGTCATAACAATGTTAGAGATTTAACGGTAGAGTGATCAAAATAGGTTAATGTTTAAAGTCCAATGATAAAATTGAGCATTTTAAAAGTTGAGTGACCAAAATAAGCCATGGAGTAAAGTTGAGTAATGATTTAAATATTTTACCCTTAATTTTATTTAAATGAATTAAAACTTTATATTTTAAATAAAAGTGATTTACTTTATTAGAATTCAAGTTTTATAGGATTTTTTTAGAATAAAAAATTTTTAGTTTTTTTGTGTCCCTACGTATGCTTCTACTTTAAAAAATTACGTTTAGAGTTTAGGGATAAAGTTTAGGATTTAAGAAATTAGGCATGTATTTCTAGTGTGTAGGATTTAGGATTTAAAGCTTAGGGTTATTGCTTACAATTTTAATTTTTTAGTGTTTGAGCTTGAAAAGGGCATAAAAAGGTAGATGGTTTTTGTTCTACTTCGTACGCCTAAAATAGACGCTTAAAGTTTTTTTTTTTTGAAATAAGTGCCTAAAATATTTTTAGTTGAAATATGTGTCTAAAGTTTCATTTTTAGTTGAAATATGTGTCAAAGTAGGTGCCTCAGTTGACTTTAAAACAAGTCAAAAACGAAACTTTAAATATCTATTTTAGCCAAAAATAAAACTTTAAGTACTTATTTCAGTGAAAAATACTGTAAACACCTATTAAAAAACTATATATAATTTGGACACTTATTTTATAGTTAATCCTTAATAATTTTAATGTAATGACATACAATAAAAAATATGTTTAATTTCAATATTGTGCTAATTATCGTTATAATTATTTTGAATATAATTATCGTTGTAATTAATTGTTATTCCGTGCAATGTTTGGATTTATGAGGTACGTAATTAGAAAAGCTAAGTCTAAATTAATTGAATTGAAAACCAAAGGTTTATTAGTTAAAAGGAAAATTTTACAAAGCTCGCTGAGCACCGCTGATCATCACTAACGATGAGTACTGTCGAGCATCGTTAAATTAATTTATAAATATTAAAATTTTAAAGGATTCAACATATAATTATAATTTTTTAAACATATAATTATAAATTTTTTAAACAAAATATTAATTAAAGTATTTTTCATATATATAATTTTTTTTTAATTTTTAAAAAAATAATTGGATCAAATACCAACCTTAAAAATTTTAAAAAAATAAAAACTCTAAACCCAAAACTCAAACCCCTAAATCATAAACTCTAAACCATAAACCATAAATTCTAAACATGAAGCCATAAGCCATAAACCACAAACTACAACCCTAAACCCCAAATAGTAAACATTAACCAATAAACCTTAAACCATAGACCATAAACTCAAAACTCAAACACTAAATCATAAAACTCTAAACCCTAAACAATAAACCCTAAAACCTAAACCTAATATTTAAATTTAGAGTTTTGGGTTTTGGGTTTATGGTTTATTGTTTTGGGTTTATGGTTTAGGGGTTATGGTTTCGTATTTTTATTTTTTAAATTGACTAAGGTTGATATTTGATCTAATTACTTTTTAAAAAAATTAAAAATATTATATATGTGAAAAATAATTTAATTAATATTTTATTTTAAATAATTTATAATTATATGTTTAAATAATTTATAATTATACGTTGAGTCATTTAAATTTTTAATCTTTATAAATTAATTTAATGGTGCACAACGGTGTTCATCGTTAATGGTGTTCAGCGGTACTCGTTGAGCGTGGTAGACTTATCCTTAATTAAATATGTGGTATTAAATCGATTTTTTTTAACAAAATGGACAAAAATCTTTGACCATTTATTACATTTCTCATTGTGTCCCACCTTTCATTTTCTGACATGCGTCTTCTTTACTTTTGTATTAACATTTTCATTTTAATAGCAATACTAATGTTGACTTCCTAAACTTATTTTCCATGAAAACTGATCCTATAATGAATAGGGAAAAAAGAAAATTTGATTAAATAATTTCTTTTCCCAGGTTAAAATTAATCTATTTGATGAATTATTCAAATCATTTAGATAAGGAGTGTCTAGTCAAAATTCATGGGTAAAAATTCAAAAACTACCGACGTCTGTTTTTATTACCATTAAAAAAATAAAATTAAGAAAATAATGATGGTCGTGTGACCGGAGCTTTCTCACATGCTTCTTCTCTTCCTTTAGGAACTCCAATAGGAGCATTCTCATGCCCTTCTCGTTTAGGTCTCGAGATTAGTTCTCAGTAAGAGCAATCCCCTTTCCTTTGTTTAAAAAAAAAAGTTTGGTTGTTTTTTTTATTAAGTAGAGAGGTATTACATTTTCAAATACATGTCGAGATTTAAACTCATACAAGATGTGATATCATAAGCATTCTTAATTACTCGGCCAATTAATAGATTTCAAAGCATAATTGACTTTGAATCAACTTTCTTCTTATCGATATCTAATGAAATATATGGCATTAATACATACATCAAAAAATGTTAAGTAGTCCCATTGAATGGCACGATAAAGAAAAAGACGATATTTATTCAAGTTGATGTTATATCTCTAAACTCAAATAATAGTAAAAATAAAAATAAAGGTATATAAATGATTTAAAAAAAGGAAAAAGGTAGTGCCTCAAAAGCTTAATTATAAGCATTGAAAACGATTAGCTGATTGAAGAAAACATTTGCTTTTTCAAAAGTTTACTCGCTTTCGTCTTCTGCAATATATTAAAATCAAGTAACCTCCCTAAATGTCTGATTCTAGACATTTGACGTTCATGTTATTCTAATATTTTATACAAATTGAAATCTCAGTCTTTGAAATACATAGAATAATATATATATATATATATATATATATATATATATTTGTATTAAATAAATACCTGACCCGTACAGTTGGAGCAACGTGGCTTAATGCTCAGCTGCTGCATGGTCGATTTCAGTGGTCTGAATAAAGTTAAAACTGAAGATTTTATTCCGGAGGGAATGTTGAGGAAATGCCAGGTTGCATGAAAACATCTTAATTATGAATCCCACATTCACCATTTGAATATTTTGATGTAGAGTAGGGTAGGTTAAAAAGATTTAGGGGTTTTATATAATTTATTAAAATGAGTATTTAAGTTAAAAAAAATAAATATTTGTTGATTTACTGTGCGTGGTAAGACCGATTTTTGAATAAAAATAGATAACATGATTCAAAATTTATAAGCTACTACATTTTTTTCTCATATAATTATTTTTTCCTTGTAAACATTTAGCAAGAATTTTATTTTTCTGAAGCTTGGTACGACTGTTTTTATTGTATGCTTAGAATCACCCATGTTTAAATGTGTAGTTATATATGGACGTCGACAAAGTAGTATAATATTCAATGATCGAGGCTTATTCATTGATGTTTTATATTTGTGATTGTTCCAAGTTTAGAATTCATCATTTCATTTCTACTATGATTGAGGTGTTTTTGAATTGTGTAGCAGGGTTAATTTTTTTAATTGATATTATATTTATATATAATTAAGAAGCTTTGAAATTTATGTTATAAGATATTTCAGTAAAACTTTAATAAGATTGATGACATTATTAACTAGAGTATCATATATCGCTGTACCAAATCTATCTATTGATCAATAATTGATTGATGTGATCTCTCATGTTTATTAAAAACATTTCTACTCTATTTTTTATTTTTAATAACACTACCAACAACAAAATATATATAAAAAATAAATATATTTCATCTCAGCATAGTTGCACAAACCAAGAACACAAAACTCTCCATTGTCGCACCTATTGTTGCATCCACCACAATGCTTGGCATTGAAAGATGGGTTCACACATTTTCCCTTACAACATATCTCATTGTACTTACATTTCTTCTCACACTTTTCACAGTTTTCAGTAGGGGTGTTCAAAAATATCCGGCCCGAATTACTCAACCCGCCGATCCGTCTACCCAATTAAAATTTACCGGGTATTTATATTAAAGTACCTGAATTTTTCGGGCCGGGTACCGGACCTGTAACTTTTTCTGGGTAGTTGGGCCGGGTTAGGGCCGAAATTTTTTTATAACCGGGTACATGACCCGCTAATTTTAATATTTATATATTTTATATTTAAATTCTATTTTTATTTTATGTTTCTTATTATTTTTTCTTAAAATATTTATATTAATTTGTCAATATGAGAGTCAAAAGAAAAATTATGATCGAAATTAATATTTTCAATACATTCTTTTGTCGATAAACTTTAATATATATATATATATATATATATATATATCCAAATATTTCTCTTTTAAAACTAACCTCAAATCAATAATTTTTGTGTTTGAAATATATAACATGAAATTTTATGTGTTTCCTATTTATTTATTTTTTAAAAAAATAGATTTTAAAAAATATAAATAAAAAACTGGGTACCCGAATTTTGCGGCTACCCAATTTGCGGGTACCCGGTTCTTATGGGCCGGGTCACGGGCCGACTTTTTTCGGGTACCGAAATTTAGGGTACCCGAATATGAACACCCCTAGTTTTTAGGGCCGTCTTGGATGTTTTCGAGGCCCTGAGCAAAAACTCAACAATAGGCCCTTATATAACAAAAATATATTCTATTTATTTGAACTATTAATTTAAAATTTTATTAATTAATTACACAAACACAACTAAATTTTTATCACATTACTTTTTAGGATTTATATATATCCAATACAGTGGCAGTGGAGACTTTTAGTTTTTACAAGCATCTTAGTTTAAGGTTTAGGGTGTTGGGTTTAGATGTACAGATTTAGAATTTAAGAGAAATGGTTATAATTTAGGGATTATGGTTACAATTTAGGGGTTATAGGTTAAAGTTTAGATTTAAGGTAATATGTTGAAACTAATTTTAACCCTAAACCTTAAAACTAAAGCGCTTGTGAAAATTAAAAGTTTCTGACGTCAGTGTATCAAATGATTATCCTTATTTTTATTGTTTTATTAAGAAATCACCTTAAATACAATTAAAATATTAAAGACCTTTTAAATTTAAATTCTTGTAATGCTATTTTTTTTTGGGAAAATTGAAAATAAATTCTTAAAATTAAACAAATGCTATTTTGTCATTTGGTTTGTGACAAAACAATTTTAGGTGATTTGATTCGTTTCAGCTGCACATTATATGAGGCTCTATGAAAGTGGGGCTCTGAGCGCCTGCTCAGGCTGCTCCTGCTATCGGTCGGGCCTGACAGTTTTGTCTATCGTTTAATATGTTCATGCAGCACTGAGGTCTGAGGCTCTCCTTTGCATGACAAATAGTAGGGAACTTCTTGCATGTAACCCTATGACTTCATTTCTTTTGCAAGGACCAACGATGGCCTTCGTATGAAGCGTACTCGGACGAATCCATGTGTGGTCTTGAACTGCTGAGTAATTCTCACTGTTATCTTGTTGTGATGCTGCTGAAATGCTTAGGACGAGAACTGTCACGACGATCGATACGAAAACTAATTTTTCAAACTTCATAGGGATTGTACTGAGTTAGTATGAGAGTTTGAGAAAAAAAATTCTGTTAATTTTTTATCTGAAGCATTAAATTAGGTAGGTGAAAAGACAAATCAAGCTATTAATTATCCTTGGTATACTAGACATGTAAGACTCAAAAGAAACTCAAGGAGACTTAGACAACAAGAGCTATTTAGCTCAGTTGGTTGGGTCACTAGCGTTGTCACTCTTAGGTTGTGAGTTTGATTTCCACAACTAGTAATTTTAATTAATTTATTATTATTTTTACATTTTCTTCCAGGGTGTTACATTGGTAACATAAATAAAGTGAATTTATAAATATTCAGACTCATTTTTTAACCATGACTAGTGTTCCGATTGATTTTATTGTCGAAATATATTGTCGTCTCTCGTAAAGACATCTTTGCGCTTCAAGTGCAGGTCAAAGCTATGGTTTTATCTTTTACGTGGATTAAATTTTGCCAAACACTATTTTTAACACTTAAAAACCAAGGTAGTGCTGAACAATTCTACACTATTTTTGACACTTAAAAACCAAGGTAGTGCTGGACAATTCTACAGGGTTACGGGATGATAATAGTTATTTGGTAGATTTGGACTCACTCTTTGACTTGCATGAAATAGCTTGCCCCTTCCCTCCAAACTTCGCAAGTCATTGCAGAATTTTTGGCTCGTGCAACGATTTATTTGCTCTTTACAATGACAATTTCTGTGGACCAAACTTTGATTTATAGAACCGTCAATAAGAGAATACCCTTATATTTCAAATTTAACGAGTGAATTTTGTTAGTTTTGATTATGATGTTATGACAATTGACTATAAGATAGTAATGATAAAGATGAGAGAAAAAGACACATCAATCCTTATTTACATCTTAAGAGCGAATTTTTGAAGTCAGACCAAAAATTATCTTTATGCTACTCCACGTTTGGATTTTTCCAGTGGTAATTATCTAGAATAAACTACAATAGAATAAACTTTTGAAATTTACTGATTTTTTTTTGTTTAAATCATTGTCGTCAACTTTATTCCCATCTTATTTTATCTCTTTCTTTGTTACAAATGATAAAAATTTTATACCCTTATTTATAGAGTTTAGTGGTCATTAGATTGTTGACACATGTCAACATCTTAATCATTACTCTTATAGATATCTAGATACTTCTATGAAAAATTCTAGACATAATAATTAAATATTATAAACATCCAAATTATTTTATAAATATTTCTAGAAATTCTTTTAATATTATTTTAATATCTAGATAATTATTAAGAATTATCTAGAAAAAAAAGGAAAATTGATAAATATTTAACAAATACTAAAATGTTGAATTATTAATAATTATTAAGAATTATCTAGAGAAAAAGGAAAATTGATAAATATTAAAAGTCACTTGAGAATCAGACTCCACAAAGAGCGCAACCTTACCACTCTATTTTGCTTCAGAGAAAAACTTCAAATGCAGTTTTGATAGTTATAACCTCAACAAAAATTGAACCATAATTTGAGAGAAAACATATCATCAATATCGATTTAAATTTAATTATGGCTAATTGTGGAATATGGATATATGAAGTCTTGGATACAAATAAAGCATTGATCTTGTATGGTAGTAAAATGAAAGATATAATATATTCCAAGTGTGGCAAAAATGCTAATAGATGATATTCTAGGACGTTTTTTAAATGTAATTCTCTAAATCTGACCAAAACGTTACAATCGAATCTTGAAGGTTACATCATTTAAAATACATTAAAGGATATTTGATAGTCATTAACCGTTTGGATTTTTTATTTAATCATACTAAAGTTAGGAAAATTTTACAACGTGCGACGAACACCGTTGAACATTATTAATGTTGAATAACGTTGAACACCTTTAAATTATTTTCGGTTACTTTTATGTACTAGTAATTTCTAATTTGAATTTCGTATAACTTTCAAGTGTTGTTTTTGATGATTTGTTCAGTTTATTTTTGACATATGTGTAACTATATTTATCGTCAATCACTAAACTATCAAGTTTAAATTTCTGAGTTCATCCCTGCCTACAAGGAAATACTTTGGTTGCATTTACTGATCCCTGCCTACACGTAAATTCCCAAAGGTTTTCTGAACCTGTAGTGCTAAAATGTTAGGTTTTAGTTTTATTAATGAAGAGAGTTATACATGATCATCATATGCAACCCTTTCGTATTTGAAGGGGAAAAAGAGAACATAATGGCAATCGAAAATACAATTAGAAAATATAATTCGCCTACAAAATAAGGATTCCCAGCCTCCTAAATCTCGCATCACGCCCTACAAAAGCACAACAATGAAGCTATCAAAACATAGTCACAGTTGGTACGTTCCATCGAAGCACCACACATTATGTTGGATTATACCAAAGATCAATCATAAAATGATTGTAAAAGATATACTTATTTTATTTTGTTTATTAATATAAAGTCACTATTATTATTATTTCAGTCATTATTCTGCGCATATATAAATAAACTGAATTATAATAAAATTATGGTTATTTTTTAATGTAAATCGAGTATTATTGTGGGCATGTACAACAATAATACATTAAGACTAATATGTAGTTGATTGATGACAAAGTGTTGTCATTGACATGAAGATGTCAAAATCAATACATAAGTATGTGTTAGAGAACGATATACTGGACTGACCCGCTATGAGCATGTTTCTTGGATTATTGTGTGACAGTCACAACATTGCTCATGGTGATAACTACATGTATGATCCTTAAACTTGAGATCATCATTATTTTAACATTGTGAGTGACATATTTTGATACAGTCAAACGTGTGTCGTAACTGACTACACTATAAAAATTAATATTAGATATGTCACAATCTATGTAATGGGATATGGTTGACTAAGATAGGATTTGTCCCTCCTATATAATATGAGTAATATCATAGGCCACTTGATTGAGTGAGACTAGAAATGCATATTCATGCTTGAATAAATTGATATGAAATATAGTTATTCGTTTATAACAGTCTACTCAAGATATCAAGAAATATTAGATGAACTATACAAATGTGATTGTTCAATGACTTGTGTTCAATATAGATATAAGAACAAAAGGATGTAATACATGAAAATAGTTAATCACGAATAGGTTATGCCAAACCACGACTTTTTGTAACTTAGGTAGCAATGATGTATTGCTAGATGTCCCTCATTGCTTGTAATATTAGAATTGTTCTAGATATTATTGCTAACATTACATAAAACTAAAAGGGTCACACCCTATGATTGAAACGAACAAATATCGACTAGATAACATGTGTGCAAACTTGTTGTACACGAAATAAGTTAAAACCACAATTATTATAATTATTGTAAGTATATAGATAATTACGTTTATATATTTTTAATACTAGATAATTATTGTAATTATCAAACACCATTAATATATATTATATATTCCTAAAGAAACCTAATTGAAGTAGAACTAGATTATACATATATAATTATATTCGATTAAATATATTGTATATTTAATGAATCTGATTTAATTAGGATTAGAGTTTTGAACGATATATAAAAGCATAAGGTCTAGCAGTAAAAAATATGTCTATTGCAAAAAACTTCTCTAACAATTAGAGAAGTAAAATATTATTTGTTTTATTCAGGTGGACTGCGTAAGGTCGGAACGATGTTTTAACGACTTGGACTCGACATCGTGCTAGAATAATTAGATTCTCTTACGTCCCTGTGGTTATTAGATTTAATTGAGGTAACATTTCATCCCTTTTACATCCGGATTCGTTCTTCGTACATAAATCACAGATAGAATTTACCGAATAATTTTTCCGCTACGTCATGAGGTTTAACGGCGTTTCCCTACGCATTGTGCATTTAGAGAATTATTTATCTGCAATTGTTTCTTATCCACAATTGTGTCATTGCACCATCTCGTGAATCTCCGATCCAAAAGAAACCGTTTCAATGGCAACCTACCCAAATATAACATCCAAAGGAAACTTAGATGTCTTTATTCCCTAAAAGATGAAAAAAACGATGAACAAAGCCCCGATCCAACCGGGGACTCAACAAAACATCACTTGGAACCGCCTTAGATACAACCACTCAGCCAACCTGTACAACCTCACAAACACAATACGTAACGGTCGTAATCCGCACCATAAATCTTCTGAAAACAAAGTAGAATTGTCATCTCCAATTTGCCAAACAATCGAAATTCTCCTAACCTTTGAGCAATTAACTTACCACAAATGAAAGAGTTCCCCATACTTTGACCCGAAAACAATGTTGAAATCACCCCATTATTCAGCTACCCACGTCCATGATCCAAGAATTTAAGTTTGACGGTTCACTTATTTACCTTATTTAGAGGTTTAAGGCTTTGATTCCCTCCGAACAATCAATTTGACTACAACGGACTAAATAAGCATAAAAATGCATTTTGTTAAAGAAATCTCTCTACTTGAAAAAAGAATTATAAAAGTAATAACAATCCCTTAATTGATAAAAGCGACAAGAAAGTTGAATTGACATATGTTTATGGTTAGTTGACTGATAAATTTTATTTATGGAAAGGTAATTAGACACAAAATGAACTTTGATGGTTAAAATACTTTAAAAACGAATGAAATTACTATATAGTCAAACGTTAAAAATATTTTTTTGACATTGTCTTGATGTAATATCTCCCAACTCAAATAATAATAAAAATAAAAATAAAGGTATAGAAATTATTTAAAAAATGAAAAAGGTAATGCCTCAAAAGCTTAATTATAAGCATTGAAAACGATTAGGTGATTGAAGAAAACATTTGCTTTTTCAAAAGTTTACTCGTTTTCGTCTTCTGCGATATAATAAAATCAAGTCAACCTCCCTAAATGGCTGATCCTAGACATTTGACGTTCATGTTATTCTAATATTTTATACAAATTGAAATCTCAGTCTTTGAAATACATAGAATAATATATATATATTTGTATTAAATAAAATACCTGACTCGTACAGTTGGAGCAACGTGGCTTAATGCTCAGCTGCTGCATTTGTGTTTTGAGATCATGGTCGATTTTAGTGGTCTGAATAAAGTTAAAACTGAAGATTTTATTCCGGAGGGAATGATAAGGAAATGCCAGGTTGCATGAAAACATCTTAATTATGAATCCCACATTCACCATTTGAATATTTTGATGTAGAATAGGGTAGGTTTAAAGATTTAAGGGTTTTATATAATTACTAAAATGAGTTTTTAAGTTAAAAATAAATATTTATTGATTTATTAGGCGCTTGGTAAGACTGGTTTTTTTTAATAAAATGGATATAACATAACTCAAAATCTATAAATTACTACAACAATATTTTTCTTATGTGCTTTACCATTTAGTCTATAATTAATTTTTTATTGTAAGCATTTAACTTAACTTATTTTAAGATTTTTTGTCATTGAACAATGTGCGACTGTTCTTATTGCATACATTTAGAATATTCACCCATATTTGAATGCGTAGTTATACATGGGCATCGACAAAGTAGTAAAATATTCAATGGTAGACAGGCTCGACCGAGAGGGTTAGAGGGGACGATCGTCCCTCTAAAAATTTTAAATTCGTATAAAATTTAATTTTTTTAAATTTTTTTTTACTAAAAATTTATTTTTCCTTTACAATTTTATAAGTTCGTTCCCTTAAAAAAAAATCTTATATCCGTACCAGGCTTATTCATTGATGTTTTATGTTCATGGATTGTTCAGGTTTATAATTCATCATTTCATTTCTACTATAGTGTATCGATTCCTCTCTCTGGCATGGCGGGGTAGATTGAGGTGTTTTCGACGCTTAAATTAGTATTTTTAGTAAAATTTAATAAGATTGATGACAATAATTAACTAGGAGTATGATTTATTCGAGTTTCGAATCTATCAATTGATCCATGATTAATTGATGTGTTCTCTCGTATTTATTAAAAACATTTCTACTCGATTTTTTATTTTTTTTATTTCAATAACATTATCAACAATAAAATACAATAAAACTTTTATTATTTAATAATGTCAGGATCACGTGATTTTATTAATTTAAAGAGGTATTAATTAATCGATAAATTAATAATTTATTAATTAAAAAAAATTGATTGATCGAACCTATATTATTCTTCAACAATAAAACATATACATTGTAATGACTAATTAAATGATGTTCATGTACAATGTGACTAATTAAATATAATGCATATCCCTAAAAAATAAAGTTCATTGTAGTACGTAGTATTAGTTAAAACTTGATTCAAGTTCATGTATGGTAAGAAAATCAACCACTGTATAAACAACATAAAACATTCTTAATTAGTCAATCCAAATCAAAACCAACCAACCATTGCTTCACATCTAAATTATGTCCAAAAATCAACCATGACAGATCAAATACGTAAAGCACTATGAGATGAAAGTTAGAGATGAAATACAATTAGATTTAAATTTTAGGAAAACAAACAACAACAATAAAATCATATTTTACTAAGTTGTCCTAGTTATATTTGTAATTTTATAGAATTATTAATTTATAATATTGAAGGGACATAAATTTATATAAGCACTATATAAACAACATCAAACATTCCTATTTAATCAATCCAAATCAAAATCAACCAACCACGGTTTCACGATGCTGCTGAAATGTTTAGGACGAGAACCATCACGACGACGGACACGAAAACTAACTTTTTCTGACTTGAAGAGAATTGAAAATAGATGTTTGGGATGGAGAATTGGGTGACAGAGAAGGGTATTTATAGGGAACTAACTACGATATGTAGGGCAATGGTCAGCCCCTGGGCATAAAACAATAAACTAAGTTAGAAGAAGAGCAAAAGGCAGCACATTCACATTCCTAAAATTCAAATACTAAACAAATAAATAAATAAACAAATTCAAGAAAAACATGTAAAACCTCCATTTACAAAGTTTACATATCCAATGCAACAGTTGGAGAAATCTAATCCACTTTGTTGACAACCAATGCTTTGATTTGTATACGTGACATTTAGCATATTTATGAGTATTTTCCCCATAGATCAAACGAATTCGATTCATATTCAACAAGTAAATAAATAAATGAATAAATAAAGAACTTAATTCATCTAAGCATAATTACACAAACCAAGAACACAAAACTCTCCGTTGCCGCATCTATTGTTGCATCCACCACAATGTCTGGTATTGAAAGATGGATTCACACATTTCCCCTTACAACATATCTCATTGTACTTGCATTTCTTCCCGCACTTCCCACAGTTTTGCCTATCCGTTAATACGTTTACACATTTTTTCTTGCAGCATGTAGGTCCAGGGCTGCCCTTGGCATGACAAATCCCAGGGAACTTCTTACATGTAACCCTACGACTCCGTTTCTTTTGCAAGAGTGAACGGCGACCTTCGGCCGAAGAGTACTCAGATAAATCCATTACAATTGCATCATTATGGTCATCTTCAGAATAATTCTCAGTACTCTCCTGTTGTGATGCTGCTGAGATGCTTAAGACTAGAACCATGACGAGGACCGACACGAAAACTAGCTTTCCGAACTTCATGTGGATTGTTTGTAAGCAAATAGAGGAATCAGAGATGGTGAAGACTTGAATAGAAATGAAAAGAGATGTTTGGGATGGAGAATTGGGTAACAAAGAAGAAGGGTATTTATAGGGAGAACTAATGGAGTTTGTGAACATTTTGCTCTTAGTGGAAGGGTCAGCCCTGCACATAAAATAATAAACTAGCAAAGACCAAGTTCACAAAAAGGTACCACATGCACATTCATTTTTTTAATCTTTTTGTTAGTCAGATTTTGACAACTTTGCAAGTTCTCTAGCAGAATTAATGAAAACCAAAGATTTTTTTTAGCTGAAAAGTCAATTTTTCACTACAATTAGGCTTCCCGGTAATGTCAAATTCAGGGTCAGAATAAAACACCTTACAGATTTGGCAAGTTTGCAATATTGGCGATGTGTTGTTTATCAAATTTATATAGTTTCTCAATTCTCGGGAAATGCTTTCAGCCTCTTTTCAATTAGGGTAAACTACACTAAATTATTATTACTTACTCGAATATAAATAATATATTTTTATTTGATATATTAGTATATATGTAAATAGTATATTTTATATTACTTATATATTAATATTATCTATAGTATTATAAATTTCATAAAGTAAATTAAATTAATCTCAGGTGTAGTTTGGCATATATTTGTGGTAAAATATTATATAATTCTATGATGGTTTAGCGGTTAAAGTTTATCCTTTATATTTGAAGGTTTTGAGTTCATCCCTTCAAATGCATTGGTTTTATTATATTTTTCTCCAGCAAAACGACATAGTTTTAAGTTAACGGTTCCGTTAAGAGTTCATAGCGGAATGATATAAATGAGTCATAAAATAAAATTCGGTGTTATATTTGAACATTTTTAAAATTTAATAACATTTTCGAGTCAGTGATAATAGTTTAGTGACATCGGTTATAGTTTACCCTTTGAATTATTATTGCTGAAGTGCCAAAGATTCTAAATCCTAGTGCAGTGTCATATTTCAAACCAATTTCATGTTGTACGACAACCTATAATTATGTAACTAAGATGCTTGAAAAATAGAATGAAGCAATGCTTGCCTAGCGTTATTACTAGCAATCAAAGTGTCTTTGTAGGCAGTGGCGGGTGGCGGATGGCCGGATGCAAGGCTACCTTAGGGTGGGGAGATGCCCCCACTCAACTTTTTAAACTTCATACATTTGACTTTAAAATTTTTAATTTTTACGAATTAGACCTTTAATGTTTTTCATCTTAATGTGTTATGCCTATTTTAAAATTTTAAGATATTACGTGTGCTCACTCTCAGAAATATTTCTGGATCCGCCACAAATTATTATAGCATCGTCTATTATCTATATGGACTAACAGAACGCAGATGATTAATCACTAAAATTGCTCTAGTGTATATCTTGGGGGAAAATTACTTGTGTAGCCAAGGAAAAGTCAGTTGAATAGTTAAAATAGAACGAACCTAATAGTTAAGTGGTCACCCAAATAATTTACCCTAAAATTACTTGGACGAGCGAAAAAAATAATCTTCTATGATCTTCTGTCATCAAAGTCTGTCATCATAAAATGATATTAAAAAAAATATTTCTTTTAAGACTTCCAATATATAAGTTGAAGCAGATAAGAAAAATCGGTCGAAAGCTTTTCAAGTTTCCAATCTCCTCAATAGGGCCACATCTATATAAATAATCCTTTAAAAATTAACAAGCTAATTTGGATGAAAGATGTCAATTAAAACGGTTAAAAATTTATTCAAAAATTATTATATTAGCACAAACTTGATCGAAATACTCCTTCAGAATTAGAATTTTATATGATTTCTTATGTATATAAATATAGGATTTGTAGAAGACATTACACATACTTCAATTAAGATAGTATAGGATTTGATTTTTCTTATTGCTTCGTTATTTTATTTCATAAACATGTTATTAGCACGAGCTTGATCGAAATACTTTGATTAAAAACTAAGTTTCTTTAAATTTAAAGAGGATAGTCCAGCTCTCGGCGTAACGTTAGAAAAATTAGGTTCACCGCACTTGATATTTCATCTCAGGTTGTATGAGGAATAGAAATTCTCTACTCATTTTCGTGCCCTTAATTAGTTTGTGCTTTATATTTGAGCTTTGCTGGCTGCAAACCTGTAATCTGATATTGTTTGGGGGAAGTGGTTTGATGATATTCTCTATTCCAGTCAGTTTTGGCAGTGTGCTTCGAACCATATTGTTGGTTGGATGTGCCATGTCATCACATTTTTTGATGGAGAACAGTTGCTACGGGGTTTTTCGTTTTTTTAAGTTTGAATATAGATTGTTTTTTATACGTTTTTTTTTTTTTGTTTCTTATTCGGTTTTTGCTTCAATGTTCGATTAGTTTAGGGTAAAGTACATAAATTGTCACTAAACTATCACAAAAAATACAAAATGGCCACTGAACTTTAAAAAGTAACATAATGGGCACTAAACTTTAATTTTTTTACAAAATAGTCATTGAGCCGTTAACTGTTGTTAATTGGGTGACTTGACAGTTACGAAAATTTGTATAACATCACATTTAACCCTCAATATTTACACACTCAATTATTTTAGACATCAATAATGCGGGTTAAATTAGACTGAATTGATTAACTGTGTAAATATAGATGATTAAAAGTTTTATTATTTAAATTTCCGTAATCGTCGCATCATTCATTTAATGACAGTTAATGGCTCAATGATAATTTTGTAACAAAAATTAAAGTTTAATGCCCATTATATAAATTAACTAAGATTGACCAAATATATCTAGGAAGTATCCATACTCTTTTAGGCATAGATCTTTCTACATGTATAATAAATTTTCAAGGTTCGCTGCCTGTTCCGTGCCATGCCCATGGGCCATGCTGCCGCAGAGAGCCCCGAGACTGGCCACCCATTCACCGGTTTTGGAGGGGCATTTTCGCAATTTCCCCATGACTATTGTTTCCCGTTTTGGGAGAGACAACCTTTGGCTCTAGGGTACTCGCTTTCCTTTTTTTGAGTCTTTGTCGTATGGGTGAGGAGCTGTTCACCAAGCAAAATGTCAACGTCCTCCAGCTAATTGTGACCAATTGGACGAGCAAGGGTCATCGTGTTATGTCTGATATAAAAATAAACAATAGAATGAATGATTACATTGGGCCACCCTACCCCAGGCCGACTCAAAGAAAAGGACTGGTTAGGGCTCCTCCAAAGCTAAAAATTCCAAAATTTACACAAAATGTATGACATTGTTCTTGTTAAATTTCAAAAATTACACAAAATGTATGACATTGTTATTGTTTTTCTTTCTTCATGTAAATAGTTTTGAATGAAAAATTAAAAAAACATTTATTTCTTATTCTCCGATTTTAAACGAACAATTCTGAGCAATACTAAAATTCTTTAAAACGTGTCAGTGATATATTTTTAGGTTTATGGATATCCAAATTATGGTTGCTTTTTTTGATAATTTCAAGAGATAAAACAGTTTAAAAGTAAAAGACTATTTTATAAATTAAGACCATACTTAGGTTTATTCTTTTTGATCGCCAATTTTTTTTTTGCTAAACAAATTATTTTATTTAAATTATTTTTGAGCCAAACATTGGGTGCCTCGTTAAAAACCTTCCTAGACCTATTGGAGGAAAAGAGTACAACCCAACGTGGCATACACGACTCCATTTTACAAAACCGAGATACAAAATAATCCTGCCAAACCAACCCATTCTACCACCATGCTTTAAACAATACACTCTTGCCTGCTCCTAATTTTGCTAGATTATCTGCTAATCCGTTTCTTGCTCTTGGAACATACTCGAATGACACCGCAGCTATATTTTTTGTTAAGCTTTCAATTTCCTCAAAATAATTCCACCATCTCCACGGTCGAATCAAGGGGTTCGCAATCCAGTTCAACACCACTTGTGAATCTGATTTCACAATCAAACTTTCTTTTTCTATCCATCCCGCTTCTATGAACACCAAAAGCGCAGTCTTTATCGCCATAAGTTCTGCAAACTCAGGACCAAAGTTTTCAACAGGCCCGGAAAATAAAGCTCTCACATCTCCTACATAAGATCTTAGTACTCCTCCACATCCTGCACCGATTTTATCTCCAAATAGTTATAGAAAGTGAGGTTATTGCCAACAAAAGAAATTGTGCAAAAGAAAAATAAAAGGAGATGATGAACAACAGTTAGAAGAGAGTTGTGGAGAGAGAAGAAATCAACATCTACATATACATACATATATATATATATATATATATATATATATATATATATATATATATATAAAAGGGAAAAAAGATTGGTGTTCTAGAGAAAAAATGAGGTAAAAATTTGATCTCGTAATGTTCTCTAAATATTAATATCGGTCCATGCAATGTTAATTATAACTGCATAATAAGATTTGTGTCTAAATGATAATTTGTATTATTAGTGCGAATTAGTTGGGAATAATACTGTCAAGTGTTTAGAAATTTCAGACAACATTATTGCTTTGTATAACTTAAAAATCATGGGGAAAACAATAGGGTAAGTCGTAGCTTCAATGGCGTCTAATAATTGTTACTAATTTCTCTAATAATAAAATATTATAAATTTAAAAACAATAAATAAATTTAAAAATAAATTACGTAAATTATCACTAGAATTAATTCTCCATTTTAAAATATTTAATTTACTCATTTAAATTTAAAAATTGAAAATATTTTACCTTCCAAATAAATAAGATTCCAAATCAAGTTTATATAATGTTTTTGTTACAGCTGATAACACCTATAGTTAGTTATTTCTATTATTAGGGTTAATTAGTCATTAGGGTTAATTAAGTTCTATATAAGCTTCATCTCTATACTTTGTAAACTTAAGTTTTTCATTTGAATAAAATCTTCTTATCTTTTCATACTTCAATATAGTATTAAATGTTTTCACTTCTTGAATTCCCAAGAAACAGTTTCTAAATTTCTTCATTTTTTTCTTTTCGTGTTCGCGTTGCTTCTGCCTGTACATTTCTGTTTTTATTATCCACAGTGATCTTTCAGTCATGGTTGATCTCAACGACCAGTTTGAAGAGGGTAACAACCCTTATTATCTTCATCAATCGGATAATTCATGGATGATTTTGGTGACTCAACCCTTAACTAATGACAATTACAATACCTGAAAACGTTCAATGTTTAAGGCATTGTCTGCCAAGAATAAACTGAGATTTGTTGATGGTTCAATCTCAGCACCTACTTCTACTTCAGATCATTTCAATGCTTGGACCAGAGCTAACAATCTTGTTAACTCATGGATCTTGAATTATGTCTCTAAGAAAATCGCAGCAAGCTTGCTTTATCATTCCACAACAACTGCAATATAGAAAGATCTTGAAGAAAGATTTCAACAAACAAATGGTCCGCGTATTTTTCATCTTAAAAAAAGCTAAATGAATTGGCTCAGGATTCGATGTTTGTAAGTACGTATTACACTAGTCTCAAGATTATATGGGATGAACTAATGTCTGTCAAGAGTGTGTATTCTTATTCTCTTTGTTCCTGTGGAGGTGTTCGAAAGATGTTGGATGATCAACAACGTGAGCAGACCATGCAGTTCTTAATAGGTCTAAATGAGTCATATGCTCATGTTCGTGCTCAAATCTTGCTTATAGACCCTTTTCTCATATATTTCCAAAGTTTTCTCTTGGATCTTACAAGAAGAGAATCAAAGATCTATTTCTTTGAATACTTCTTCAACTAATTCTGAAGTTCTTTCCAATCATGTTTTTGTTATTTCAAATTAAAGGAATGTTCCTCAAAATCCAAAACGATCACACCCACAATGTACTCATTAACATATGTTAGGGCATACAAAAGACAAGTGTTTCAAGTTACATGACTATCCTCCAATGTATACTTTTCGATCTCAAAAGGTTGTTCATACTGCTCATACGCATGTTGTTACAAATTTAGGAGCTTGTCCATCTACCAGTATTCCTGAATCTCCTGGCAACATTGATAGTGCCACTAGTGACTTGTCTAGCCAACAATGTCAGCAGCTCATTGCTATGCTCACTTCTCAATTACACACAGCTTCACAAACACCTTCAGTTGTGGACATTCCTTCTTCCTCAATTAACTTTTCCATGCAAGGCAAGATCCTATCCTATATTAATAATTTGGTTACATTTCATGATAGTTTCAATGGATCATTGATTCAAGGGCTTCTCGACACATTTGTTGTTCTAAAGAAGCTTTTGAATCCTTGGTTCCCATTCATGATGGTTCTGTCATGTTACCTAATGCAACTATTGTTAAAGTTACACATGATGGAACAATTAGATTATCTTCTGATTTAATTCTAACTGACATTTTATATGTTCCATATTTCAAACTTAATTTAATTGTTGTCAGTGAATTAGTAAAGCACTCTAATCTGACTGTGTTATTTGATAAAACTCATTGTGTTATCCAGGACCTTCTCAACATGATTTGGAAAGATGATCTTCTTCAAGGGCTTTATCTTCTTCGTTTGTCTGCTGATAGCCTGATAAGCATGTTATCCATTCAAATTTGATTACTCTTGTTCAAAATACTCGAAACTCAACCTGATAACCCTAGTACTCGTGTTTTACATTTACTAAAGGATGTATTACCTTCTTGTGATGTAAATAATAATGATCCATGCTATGTTTGTCCTATGGCTAAACAACATTGGCTTTCTTTTCAAAATTCTTCTTCTCATTCTACTCAACCTTTTGAGTTAATTCACTGTGACATTTAGGGGCCTTATAACTTCTCAACCTATGATAATAAGAGGTACTTTTTGACCATTGTTGATGATTGTACTCATTGTACATGGACCTATTTGATGCAATACAAGTCTGAGGTGTCCACTTTTGTTATTGCTTTTATACAAATGGTTAAAAGGTAATTTGGTTTTGATTTGAAAATTTTTAGGTCTGATGATGCCCCTGAACTATAGTTCACTAGTTTGTTTAACTTTCTTGACATCATTCATCAGTTTTTTTGTGTGGAAATGCCCCGGCAAAATGTTGTGGCTGAAAAAAAGCATCAGCACTTGTTGGCTGTAGCTCGTGCACTTTACTTTCAGTCTAAGATACCTATTCAGTTCTGGGGAGATTGTTTACTCACTGCCACATATATTATTAACAGACTTCCTTCTACTTTATTAAATAACAAATCACCTTATGAGCTTCTATTTCACAAAGTTCCTTCTTATGTACATCTTCGAAACTTTGGATGTTTGTGCTTTGTTTCCACCTTTAAATTCAAACGTGACAAATTTTCTCCTCGTGCTTTGTCTGGGATTCTTCTTGGTTATGTTTCTGGGGTAAAGGGTTATAAAAAATTTATTGTTTCTACTCGAAAAATGGTTATTTCTAGGGATGTGATATTTCATGAATCTGTTTATCCTTTTCATATTGTGACATCACCTACAGGTTCTTTACTCGATCCTTTTCCAGATGTTTCTTTACCACATGTTCATTCTGATAACTTTACTTCATCCTTTGATCAGCTTACTTCTCGGGCTTTTAATGAGAATGACATTCAACATGACATTGGTTCTCCTTCAACTTCTCTTAACAATATTTATAACACAAGTCTCAATTTTCCCATCAACACTAGGGTTACTCATGATGTTCCTGAAGTTTCCCAACCTATTCTTGATAATTCCCCATATAGCTCAACATGTACCTAGTCAGAGTGGTAGTCCTACCCAAACAACTTTTTCTCAAGAGAATGGTAATAAACCACGCCATGAAATTTTTGTTCCACATGCAGAGATTGTTCGAAGATCATCTCGTGTTTCACAAAAACCCTCCTACTTGCAGCATTATCAGTGTAATAATGCCTCTGCTTGTTCTTATCCCATCCAGAATTACATTTCTTCTTTCAAGCTTTCAGAAACCTATGCAGCTTTCATAAACAATGTCTCATCTGTTTATGAACCTACTTACTATCATCAAGCTGTCAAATATCCTGAATCGAGGAAAGTTATACAGGATGGGTTGCAAGCAATAGAGGATTTACATACATGGACAATTGTTCTCCTTCCAGAAGGTAAACAACCTATTGACTATAAGTGGATTTATCGAGTGAAATATAAGGCTGATGGCATTGTGGACGGATTTAAAGCACGATTAATTGCTAAAGGCTTCACTCAAATTGAAGGAGTTGACTATACAGACACGTTTTCACCTGTTGCTAAGATGAACTCTTTCAAGCTTTTACTAGCCTTAGCTACTACATATGACTGGCATCTGTTGCAATTAAATGTCAATAATATTTTTTTTAAATGGACAGCTTGATGAACAAGTCAATTTATGGTCTTAAACAGGCTTTTAGACAATGGTTTCATGCCTTTTCTCAAGTAATTCTCAAATATGACTTCACACAGTCCCCTTCAGAACATTCTCTTTTCACCAAAGGCACAGGTGATGATTTTATAGCATTACTTGTATATGTAGATGATGTTGTTCTTGCTGGAAATAATTTACAATTGTTAACTGTTGTGCAAGAGTTTCTCCAGCAACATTTTAAACTCAGTCTTTGGACCACTGAAATACTTTCTTGGATTTGAGATTGCAAGAAATGACACTGGCATTTCTTTATCTCAACGTCATTACACTTTGCAACTTCTGGAATATATTGGCTGCCTTGGAAAGAAATCAGCTGAAACTCCTCTTACGGCTTCCCACAAACTAAGTGCTCATGAAGGAGAATTATTACCTGACTCGCAAATATACAGAAGGTTAGTTGGACGCCTGTTGTATCTAACACATATGCGTCCAGATATCACTTATGATGTTCACCTCCTAAGTAAATTTGTTTCATCTTCACGCCAGCCTCATCTACAAGCTGCATATCACCTTTTATCCTATATTAAAAAGTCTCCTGGACAAGGATTGTTCTTTTCTAAAATCAACAATCTCCAGCTCCATGCCTTTGTGGATGCTGATTACGATTTTTGTTCTCATACTCGTTGATCCACCACAGGTTATTGCACATACTTAGGTGATAGCCTTATTTCTTGAAAATCCAAGAAGGAGCACACTGTGAGCAGATCATCCTGCGAAGCAGAATATTGAGCAATGGCCTTTGCGACGTGCGATCTTACCTGGCTTGTTGCTCTTCTTTCTTCCTTTGGGATCAAAGTTCCTCGTGCTTCATTATTTTGTGACAACCAATCAGTTGTTTATCTTGCCTCGAATCAAGTATTCCATGAACGCAGTAAACACATTGAAGTTGATTGTCATTTCATTATGGAGATAGTCGTTGCTGGATTTCTCAAATTTTTTCACGTTCGATCTATCAACCAGCTCGCTGATATCTTCACTAAGGCTCTTCCTAGTTCCACGTTCAACGATTTCGTTATCAAGTTGGGCTTGTTGAACATCCATCAACCTCCAGCTTAAGGGAGGGCTGTTACAGTTGATAACAACTATAGTTAGTTATTTCTGTTATTAGGGTTAATTAATCATTAGGGTTAATTAAATTCTATATAAACTTCATCTCTATACTTTGTGAACTTAAGTTTTTCGGTTGAATAAAATCTTCTTTATCTTTTCACACTTCAATAGTTTTGGCCGCCAATCGCAATCATTGTGTTAGCCGCTAGAAATTAATAGATTTAACTTACGTGTTAGCTGCCGTCCAATAATTTGATAGGTTTTAACTTCTGTGTTAACGGCCGGTTACATAAAGGCTATTTATTTAGTCTTGAAAATGATATCCAAAAGGCCATTTTTATAGAACAAAAATCATCTTTCCTTTCTTTGTCGTTGTTTTTTTTTTTATTTTTCAATACTAAAAATTAAAAAAATTATTCATTAAGTAAAAATTATTTATATTTTCAAGATAAATGTTAAAATTTAAACTCATACAAATAAGACAACATAAATATTACTAGCCACACAACCAATTAATAAATTTTTTTATATTACATTCATTATGTTCAATTTTGATATTATAAATTCATTTATACATAATAACAATAATTTATATTATATATTTGATGTTAGTTGTCATGTGTATATGTCACAACGTGTTTTAAACGGTTTATTATAAAAATTTAATTTAGAGAATTATATTTATGTTAAGGGTCGTTTTATATCTCGTTTCATATAAAATATTTTATGAATTATATTTTGATACTTAAAAAAATGACATAGTTTAGGTACTTATTTTAACCAAAAAATAGTTTAAAGACTTAAAATAATAAAAAATAATAATTTAGAGACTTATTTTGACCGAAAAATAATTTGAAAGTAAAATACAAAAAAAAAACATAATTTAAGAGTTGAATTTTCATTTAAACCTATTTTCAATTCAAAAAGAAAAATATATGTTATTAATTAAATATATGTACATATTGTATATTTCAAAAGAAAGAAAATATATGTGCATATTGTATTCCTGATTTTTTGTATTTAAAGTATTTTAAATGTTATTAATTAAATTTTGTATAATTTATTATAATCAAATAATTTTATCTCCAATATTATTTTTAAAAAATTATAAAAATCATATATTAATACATATGAATTTTCTGTGTCCGTTTATATGTTTCACTAGTGATTATATGTTATGTGTATTAATAGTTACAGATTAATTGTGATAAAATCTTGAACAACTAAAAAAAATGCATGTGACATAAAACTATTGATTGGCACATAAAGGGTGCCTAAAAGGGATTGACGAATTCTATATAATAAATTATTCACAAGAAATGTAATTTCATCAACATCTGTTCCTCTAGTTCTGCTTAGTTCTACCATGGATAACCAATTCAAGCTGCTCCCATTCTCCTTCACCTTCCTCGTCTTCATTTTCATGGTGTTTAAGCTACGGGCGAGATCCAAAACAAAGCACTCCCCCAAAAATCTACCCCCTGCGCCATGGAAACTACCTCTGATAGGCCACCTGCACCTTCTACTTTTCTCTCTTCCCCACCGTCGCCTGGCGGAATTAGCCAAACGGCACGGTTCCCTCATGCACCTTCAACTCGGTGAATTGCCACACGTCGTGGTTTCTTCTCCGGCGGCTGCGAAACAAGTGATGAAAACACATGATATCATTTTTGCTAACAGACCCTTTCTCCTTGCTGCAGAAACCATAGCGTATAATTTTTCAGATATTATTTCTGCGCCCTATGGTGATCACTGGAGGCAGCTTCGGAAAATTTGCACGTCGGAGCTGTTAAGTACGAAACGTGTGCAGTCGTTCCGGTCGATCAGAGAAGATCAGGTGTCGAGTCTGATTCGATCCATCTTTAGTAAAGCAGGAACGGAAATTAATCTCGGAAGTATGTTATGTAACTTATTGTATAACATTACTCTAAGGGCTGCATTCTCCGGAAAATGTGAGCAACATGAACCATTCCTTTCACTTCTGAAGAGACTTGTAGAAGTCGGAGCCGGTTTTAGTGTCGCCGATCTGTTTCCTTCCGTCGAATCGCTTTCGGTGATCAGTGGGATGAGGTCGAAAATAGACACGATTCACCGCGATTTGGATGCGATGCTCGAGAGCATAATCGAAGAACATAGAGCTAGCAATGCGAATTCGAATAACCGTGATGATGTAACAGAGGATCTAGTTGATGTTCTTTTGAATCTTCAGGGTCATGGAGGCCTTGAATTTCCCTTAACAACGGACAACATCAAAGCTGTTGTCCTGGTTAGTACTTATTGGTATATATTGTTTTGTTTGTATGGTCCTATTAATCAAAAATCAAACACCTTTAACTAAGTAGAACTGCTTTTCAGGACATGCTGGTTGCCGGAACCGAGCCATCTTCGTCTGCAGCCGAATGGGCGATGTCGGAAATGTTGAGAAATCCTCGAATCCTAGAAAAAGCACAGGCGGAGGTGAGACGAGTATACGATACAACAGGGGATGTCAATGAATCAGACCTTCATGAATTGAAGTACTTGAAGTTAATTATCAAGGAAACTCTAAGATTACACCCTTCTGCACCTTTGTTACTTCCAAGAGAAAATAGTGAGACATGTGACATTAACGGATACGAAATACCGGCCAAAACCAAAGTGATTGTTAACGCATGGGCGATCGGAAGAGATCCCAACTACTGGAACGAAGTGGAGAGGTTCGATCCGGAGAGATTCATCGATAGTTCGATCGACTATAAAGGAGCTAGCTTCGAATATATTCCCTTCGGTGCTGGAAGGAGGATATGTCCTGGAATCTCATTTAGTATGGCTGTTGTTGAGCTTGCCCTTGCACAATTACTGTACCATTTCGATTGGAAACTGCCTAATGGATTGAAAAACGAGGATCTGGACATGACCGAGGTCGTCGGCGTCACCCTTAGACGAAAAAGAGAGCTGTGCTTGATTCCCATTCCATACCACCTAGCACCATGTGCTTAGTAGTTGGATATAAATCACATTTCACATTTGTGTCTAAATAATGATCTCTTTAAATTGTACCCTGTGGTTTGAGCATGTTAAATGGCAGTTCATGTTTCGAATAGTAATCGATCCAGCTCTTTATTAACTGATTATTCATGAAATATATACATTATTAGTTATCTCTATACTAGTGTGGCATAATTTGGGGGCTGATGCAATAGGATGGAGCTCATGGCTCTTCTGAGATTACAGGCATGAGCTCACTACAGCAGAACAGGTCATTCGCGGCGGTGCCGTTGAAATTACCGCACTTTCCTGGATTTAGAACATGCTGATGCCAATTTCCCTAGCTTTTCTTTGTAGCCTTGTGAAAGCTGAGCCTGTTGTTGTATCTTGAAGATGATCGAATGAACATTCATCGATTAAAGGGAATCGAGGTTTCGAGAATTTGCTTAGCTTGGACAAGGGTCTTCTTAAATCTCTCTAAATTGATCTTTACATCTTGGCCATCAACGTACACGGACCGGAACGCACGATATCCCTTGGAGCTCACGGATTCCGGATCCGTAACCACAGGGTGATCTTTACCATAAGTGTAGAACAATGAACTTTCCTCTGGTTCAATCTTGTACTCCAAGTAACGAACCCCCATCGCCTTTGCCGGTCCACCGTAATAGGTGATTGCACCCCATTCACATCCCAATGGCACCACTTGAATCATCACTGCACCATCAGGCAAGAATATCTCATTTGTTAGCCCTGCACCATGGGCTCCAACCATGACACTACATGAGTTCACCACCTCGGCGAACTCGTTTAAGTACATCATCGTCTTAGGTTCCACCCTTATGATCTGAAAGCCTAGTCCCTCCATCATGTCCACCATTTCATGTTCGTTCAGAAACCGTCTCGTATTCCGGCGCGATATAAACAACAACGTCGGCTTTCGAAGGTCAGACACGTGGTTTGCTTTCAGGTTATATGATTCTCTCAAGAACTTCCTGAAATTCAACATGGAATAGCCCCCTGGACTATCAGAATTTTTTAGGGCTAGATTGTCATGATATTCAAGCCCTATAACAGCCCCTGGAAAACAATGAACACTCCCATCATCAGGATTTATAACATCATAAGCAGACAATTGAGAGATAACCCTGCTGTACTTTTCAACCAACCAAAGCTCGAAATCGGTGACCACGAACTTTAATCTCGACCGAAAATGCCGAGTAGTGATGAACAAAGGGATGATAATCTCATTAAACTCATGAAAAACATTGCCTGTGAAGCCTTTGTTAGCAAAGACAACAGCTGTGACATTGTGGCTAAAATCGCAGGCCGGTGGTGGATTAATGGTGCTGTTCCCATGTAGAATCTGAACCGGCGAGACGCGTATCATGGCGGTTTCATCCTCCTTCCTTGCATATGGCTTAACAATTCTCTTCACTAGAGGCTGATGATCATATGGCACATAAACTGTTAACCCTCTGTTGTAAATCCTTACAGGTTTATTCGCAACACATAGATCGTAATGAACATCGGTGTGGCACGAAAATCCATCGGAATCGAACCGAACACGATCATCTCCTGTTCCATTCAATGAAATATATACAGAATTTATCTTCAATGCAATAGAAAAAAATGGAAGAGATCAAGAGAAGAACCTCTAACAAGCCTTCTTAATAGAAATTCTTGAGAATCAACATCAATATTGATACTTTCACTTCTGATATTGCTTCTTGAATTTGATAACCTATATCCCCCTTCATTTCACAAAATTTCATGTCAGCCAATATATATATATATATATATGAACAAAACTAGTAAAAATGATTGAATTGATAAGAAAGATGATTACATGATTCAAAAATGGTGTCATTAGATTGGAAAAATGTGGCATAAACCAGAACAATTGACACTAAACAGATAGCTAAAGTTGCACAATTCACCAGCCTTCTCGGTTGTCTCTCCATGTTCTTTCAATCTGCTTGTGGGGAGACCCTATTTGATGATAATAAATTTATTAATAACAACTGAAATCATAGAGTTTTACAACCAAGCGAAAATTGAGGAAGGATTGATGCCAAATTTAGCCAACCATTAACCTCCCTACATAGATGAACAAAGGAATTCCGAGCTTGATAATATTATTCGGACTCGGGTGTAAGTGTTGGACACGGATATGATTAAGTTTTTTTCAAGTATTTTCCTGGTGCACCATAGAGGTAGGTTGCCACCCAATCACATGCCAATGGCACCACTTGAACCATCAATGCACCATTGGGCAAGAATATCTCATTTGTTAGCCCTGCACCATGGTCACCAACCATGACACTACACGAGTTCACCACCTCGGCGAATTCGTCCAAGTTCGACATCCTCTCAGGTTCCACCTTTATGACTTGAAAGCCTACTCCCTCCATCATCTCAACTATTTCATCTTCGTTCAAAACTTTTTAAGTTTTACATGTTTTTTGGATCGTTGGACGGAGAAAATAGATGGCTGAGATTAACTCCTTACTTTTTTTTTTCTGAAGTGATAATTTCACATATTCTACTGTTAATCTCATCCATCCGTTTCACTCGTCCAACGATCCAAAATACGTGTTACATTGTGTAACTGTATCTGCCCCTATATATATATATATACTTTTTGTTGTGAATTTTGCATGTAATGTATGCTAAAAAAGTGAAAGAGATGAACCTCTAACAAGCCTCCTTAATAGAAATTCTTGAGGATCAACAGCATCAACATTGGTCCTTTCACTGCTGAGATTACAGCTTGAATTTGGTAAACTGTATCCCCCTTCATTTCCAGAGAGTTTCAAGTCAGTCAAATTTATATATATGGGAAAAAAACTAGAAAAATGGTTCAATTGCTAAGAAAGATTATTACAAGAATCAAAAACGGTGTCATTAGATTGAAAAAGTGCAGCATAAACCAGAAAAAATAGCATTGAACAGATAGCTAAAGCTGCATAATTCACCAGCCTAAGCCTTACTGGTTCCTTCATCTTCTTTCAACCTGCAAAGAAAAAGAGACTGTATTTGACACTAATGTATGTCTTTGAAAAAACTAAACTAAACTAAATATTGAGGGGAAAAAAAGGGTATTTTTTTATATTGTTTAATCTCCAATCATCATTATTATGTTTTGGGTTTTGGGTTTTTCCAAGGCATGCTTAGGGATAGGCACGGGTCATGTTTTTGGCCCACCCGAATTCGACCTGAAAATAAACACATTAAACCAGCACTCGACCCGACTTGAAAATAAATATACTAAATCTGACCCAACCCGACTTATATAAAATAAATTAAATATATGGACCTAATTATAAAAAAATAATTTTAAAAGACTTAATTGTAAAAAAAATATAATTTAAAAGACTAAATTATTAATAAAAATCTAATTTTAAGGACTTAATTATAAAAATATATAAAGAGCAATATTATTATAAATATTCCTAAAAAATTTAGGACAAATTAAATATTAATCTTGAGTCGGGCCGAATATTGTCCACCCTAAACCTGAACTAAACCCAATCTAAACTTAATTTTTTTTATTAAAAAATTTTGACCCGATCAGGCCAGGTCGAAACTCATCAAGTCCGGGTAAAATGCTCATCCCTAGCCACTGAGAGGGAAACCTCAGCTACATTGCTGAATTATGTTGTGTAAGAACAATTCGTTGTACAACTATGTTCATATCTTTATTATATGGTTGTTGGTTCTTCATTTTCTTTCAATTGGAAGAAAATATTGGAAAATAATGTGCACGTTATGCATTTTTAATATTTACTAAAATATTATATTTTATGTGTTCTTTTTAATATTTGAGTATTATGATATTATACATTTTAATAATTGTTCATGATCAATTTATGTTGAGTTTGTCAGATTTTTAAATATTAGTTTTGGTATAGTATCTCGGTTAATTTCATGTGTTTAATTAGGATATTATAAAAATTACATACTAATAGTTTACTTTATATTTTGTGCAAAAAAAGAACAGCATTTTACTTTATATACTTGGTCTTTCGCGAGATTGTATCTTGATTATGGGCTCAATCAAGACGGTGGATCTTGACAATTCAGCTTGAGGGGCCCTATTTAAATTTTTTGAAAAGTTTGAAAGTTTAAATTAAAATTTCGAAAATTTTAGTTTAAAATTTTTACAAAAATGTAAAATTTAACTAAAATTTTTAAATAAAATTGAGACTTATTAAAATTTTTAAAAAATTGGGTAAGAAAGATTTTTATTAAGGTCTAATTTTTTCGCTATCAAATTAGTGTCATCTTCAAGTTTGGGTAAGAAAGATTTTTATTAAAGTATAATTTTTTTCATTACTTGTTATTATAGTTTAACTTTGTAAAAACTGATTAGGATCTACTATTAAAATTTAATATTTTTTTAATATTTATTATTAGATGCTCATTTTTTTAATACTTGTTATAATTTTTTTAATATTTATTATTAGTGCTTATTTTTAAAATTTATTTTTCAATACTGTTATTAAGGGTTTAGTTTTTTTACAATACTTGTTACTAGGGACTCAACTTTTCTCGATTTTTGTTATTAAGAGCACTAGTAAAATTCATTATTTTTCCAATACTTATTATTATTGACTAATTTTCTCAATATTTTTTTTATTAATGGCACTCTTAAAATGCAATTTTTTTCCAATACATATTATTAGAGACCTAATTTTTTTAACACTTATTATTAGGAACATACTCTTGGAATTATTTTTTTCTAATAATTGTTATTGGAGGTTTGATTTTTAGGTTTGTTCTTATGCCAACGAAATTTCAGAAATAGGTATGTTTATAAATCGTTATTGTGTCGGGTCTTATTCTGATTTCGTTTGTGTCTATGTTATGTCAGGTCGGGTATCGGTTTGGTTAGTTTTTGGTTCGGATTAATATTGGATCGGTTGAATTTCTGGGTCTAGTCAATAACGGATCGTTGATTTTTTATTCGGGTCAATACCGGATCGTTTGCTTCTTCGAGTCTGGTCCATATCGGATTAGACAGATTTCAATTTGAGTTTATATGAGGATGATCTTTTAAGAGAGAAAAAATAATATTAAACCATTAAACTATTGTTAAAGGTGGTTGTTTTTAGTAATATATTATAAAAAGAGAATGAAACATACATATTTGAGCAAATTAAATTCGGATTGCTTTCGGTTCGGGTTAATTTTTGGTTTTGGATTCTTTCAGTTCGGGTTACTTTTAGTTTCCGTTCGTGTTTATTTTCAGTTCAATTAAAATTTGATTTATTTTTAGTTTAGTTCGGATCAAGCTTAGAACATAATATTTAAATCCATATTAAATTTTAGATCTAATGAATCAATTCAAGTATCGGGGTCAAGTTTGCTAAATCTACTTAAACCTCTGCTAAACTCAAAGAAGCAACCCCTCAAGAGACTGAGTTGAGTCCAAGGCCAGGCCCGCAACTCTTGCTTCCCAAACATTCATGGCCGTCGGCCGAAAGACAAAATCTTATATCACTTCCAAAGATATTTTCTAGTTTGATTGTTAAAAAGGAATCCTAAATTTTATAGTATTTTCTGATATAAAAATAAATTTAACTTTCAGTGCATGTTATACTTATCAAATTGATTTTTATTTTTTAATTAAATTTGATTCTCAAATTTTTTAATAAAAGTCAAAATATTTTTTTAAGTAACATATTTGTAAAATTAAAACTGTAAATGAGACGAGACAGATCACGAGCTATTCGAGCTCAACTCGCTTAAAGCTCGGTCAACACTCGACTCGAGTTCGAATTCAGCTCGAGTTCTTAACGAGCCGAGTTGAACTACTCAATACCCGACTCGAAAAGCTAGCGAGCTACTCGAAAATATAATATACTAATTTTTTTAAAATTTAAAATCTAAATTCCTAAACCTAAAATCTTAAAACATAAATCATAAACATAAGTCATAAACCCTAAAATCTAAATCATAAATTTTAAACCCAACAACCTATACCTCTAAACCATAAATCAACGCCCTAAAATCTAAATCAACACTCAGAATAAGACAGATCGCGAGCTATTCGAATCTGACTCGATCAAAGCTCGGTCAACACTTGACTCGAGTTCTTAACAAGTCGAGCCGAGCTTAGATTATTCAGTCTCGTTAAAAGCTACTCAAACTCACACTTAAATCAAAATCGTAGTGAGCTAAGTCGAGCTTAATACTACTCGAGCTCGACTCGGCTCGTTTATAGCTCTAAATTTTTAACCATTTTTAGATGTCAAATCACATAATAATTAACATGTCATTCGTACAGACATGACAATATTGATAATATGTTACACAATTCTGAAACATTTGTAAATTTCTCATGATATTATTTTGTAACCCCGCGCCGACACTTATTTCCCACCACTCTAAAGTAAAGAAAAGGGGATTCCAACATTTCTAAGAAACAAAAATTCGAAACATCTGTAATGATAAAAAAAATAGTTTCTTGTCCATTAAAATAAGTTTAATAATTAATTCTTCGTGTTTTGTTAGTCTATATAAAATTAAATAATATATGTCGAAATTTCTTTTCCAAAGACAATGAAAGAGGTTACATATGAAGGAATTTAAATTATGTTTTGATTCTTAAAACTTATTGTTTGAAACAATTGAGTTAAATCTCAGGCTTGCTAGCGTATGTATTAGACCCAACAAGTGTCACAGTAGAAAAGCGGATGATGTTCATCTTAAGATATACGAGTTCAAATTCACTTGATTCAATTCAAACAAAATTTTCTTACATGTTTTGATTTAAACCTGTATGATATATAATATATAAGAGAAGAAATACTGATATATATATGGAAAAATCCATAAATTATATCCAACATACATATCATACATCAATATAGTATGTGTGTACATTCCTTGGCTATCTATGTCCTTTTTGTTTCATGACACTGTAAAAGACTAACAACAAACATGCTTGGCAAGCAGGAAAATGAGAGAAAAAAACATGCATGATCTATGTCCTAAACTGAATATAATTGTAATAACATAGCATGATATGATATGATAGGATAAGAAATATTTGTAAGAGTGATACAGTTTAAAATGCTTTTTGATAAAATCCATGAATCTTTTTCCAAGACTCTTCCCTTTGCATATTCAACTGCTGGTAAAAGTTTCCAATGAATATCTCAGCTTTGGCAAACAACTCAGCCCCACTAAGCACTCCACCGTCTCCTTCTCCTTCTTCTTCTTCTTCGAGCTCGTCTTCGGGTTCGGTTTCTCCGTTTCCGATAAAGAAAAGGCTCGGAGTCGAAGGGCATTTCTTCACCTTATTCGCCTTGATCAATCCGACATTGATCTTCTTCTCGGACAAGGATTTCTCCACAACTTTCTTACCATTATTTTCACTACCTGCTGTAGGAGCAACCTGTTTAGAATCTTCGAAAGAGCCCTTAGCTTCTTCGGTATTCACCGGCCTAGAAAACACCGATCCTAGCCCGGCTTCGGCCCCGAGCGATATGATGACAAGATTGAGGACAAAGTAAAGAAAAGTAGGCCTCAAGGATGAAGATAAAAGTGGTGCAATGAATAGAAGTGCTGCTACAACAGATAGTATCAGAAGCTGAGATTTCTTGAACTTGTTCATGGCTATAAACAGCTTTCGGATCGATCCGTATTAGCTTGAAGGAATAAATTTAAGTAGGGGCGACGAAGAAGAAGAAGCTTTTGAAGATATATATAGAACAAAAGAAATGAGAAAAAGATTCATAATATGGCTGGACTTTATTGTTTATTAATGGCGATGAATTATATCAGTGGACAGAGTACGAAAGAAGATACCTACAGCAGCAAGAAGCTGTTTTGATTTTCCTTTTTGTGTGTTCTTCTTTAGTTTTTCATTAAGAATTGGCATTTTTAATTTTTAAATTTCATTTTTTGAGGTCCCACATTGATGCAAAAGAACACTTTTCTTAATTAGATTGGAACATAAGAGTGTGGATGTGTAGCTTTTGTTATAAATTTTGGATATAATAGGGAATTAGAGCTGGATTAAAGGTAAATGGGAATTAAAGGTAGCAAGCAAGGATAAAAGTGGAGAGACTGGAGAACATGTAAGATTCGAAACAATTGGCCATAGGCTTAGTATGGTCGGTGTAAAAGTATTGTTCATGAGATCACCTCTAAAAATATACCCCATATGAGGCTTATGGTCTAAATTGGAAGAATATGGTCCCACCTTGTTTTTCTTATAACCACTGATATTCATGAATTAATTCATCCTATGAGCAATTCTCTTAATTAAATTTATTTTATTCATAACGTTAGAACTCAAACTCTTAATATTGTTTAAAAAATTAGTGTCTTATTCCGCTGAACCAACTTATTGTTGATATCTTTGTCCTTATTTAAATCTTCTTCTTTTTAATCTTGGAATTTGATTTTGGACCCATTGAAGAATAATTTACCCACTTGAATTGGTGCCTTTGTGGTCCTTTGGGAATAAAAATGTTTTGTCTCTTTTCGGTGTTTCTATTTATGACTTTACATTAAAAAATAGGTTTAGGGTTTAAGGTTAGGGATTAGAGAATTTTTGTAGGGCGTAGGGTGTAGGGTTTAGGATTTAGAATTTAGGGTGTGTTTGGTTCACGGAATGTAAGATTACCTTTCGGAATAAGATTCCCGGAATTTAACATTACTTGACACATTACTGGGAATGTGACATTACATTGTTTGGTTTATTGTGTAGGAATGTAAGATTATTGTGTTTGGCTGGAGGTATATAAGGTTATCTGGAAGTAAAATTTACTAAATTGTCCATATGTTATATTTTCTTTTTAACATGTTAAACTTTTAATATTAACTTAAAAATACATGCACAAAAATTAATAGAATTATTTTTGTTACACTATCTAAAATTTGTAAAAATTATATATTTATCATATTTAATATAATTATTATATTAATTATTCTTTAAAAGAACCCAACAAGTGGTCTCAGTAAAAAAAATGGATGAAGTTCGTCCTAGAAGACTTGGGTTCAATCACTTTGTATATACTACCTAGTAATCACTTTTAGACTATTAAAAAATCATTTTATATTTACTTACCCTAGTTATCCTCTATTAAAATATTTTGTAAATTTTTAAATGCTAGAAATTTAATATGTTTAAAATTTTAATTTTATATAATAAGTTTAACCTACTAAAATATTTTACAAGGTCATAAACATAAAAATAAAATTAAAAACATCAACTCTAAACTTATTAATTTTTAAGCAATATACTATCGCAACATATAACTTATAAACATTATAAATGTAATATTAATAAAAATACATTAAATATTTGTAACACCATTTAAATATTAAAATTAATAATAAATAAAAATATTTAATTAATTTACACCACACACATTTAATCAACTAATTAAATTTTACAAAGGATTTATATGAACAAAATCTATTAACATAGGGGTAATATGGTCTAAAGGGGAGGGAATTAACAAATACCTAAGAAATCCAAGGGAATCACATTCCCACCCTTTAATAAAAAACTGCTACTGTTGGGAATATAAAATTACCCCTTGGAGTGAATGCTCTACAACCAAACGTGGGTATGTGATTCCGAAAAAGATCATTCCCCTAGGTAATGATCTTTTCCACGAACCAAACGCCCCCTTAGAATTTAGGGCATGACTTGGAATTTAATTTTTTTAGTGTATTTTAGTATTGGGGCATAGAATGGACACCGTAAAAGGACAAATAATTTTCTTTAAATCCTAACCCTAAACCTAATTTTCAGCGTGAGTGCATAAATAAGAGCACCTAAAAAACATTCATGAAAATTTCACTACCCTTGTCAAAAACCAAAATTTTTCTCTCCTTCCGCGTAAGTATCGTTGAACCTTTTCATATTCCTTTTGCTTGATCGGCGACGACACTAATTTTAGTGGTGGTTGCCAACCGTAAGTGTTTATTATTTCCCTTACTTTTTTATATTTTGTTTTGTTTTTAATTTTCTTAATTTTTTATATTTTTAATAAGAATCTTTGCTCTTGTAGCACGTGTTTCCCTGGCTTTTGTGACATGCTTTTCATTGACTCGTGTGGTTCGGTTCATCTGTCGTTTGGCACGATTTCAGCATACCTTAACAGTTGTTTGGTGCTCGTATAGAGATCCTCACTGTGCTAGTTTTCTAATTTAATTATGTCGGTGGTCATAGAAAAGATTGATCCCCACTCATTTGATGGTTTGTTAGCCGATGTAATCAGAACTATGTAGGAGAACAATCTGCGTGATAGTTTGGTTCGCTCACCACTCCTTTTTCATCCCGTAAAGCGTCCCATTTGGCTAGAAACAAAGAGATTCATGAAGGTTTCTGGGTTTTGATGGTATGTTAATCTTCATGGAAGTGTTTGCTTTTCCCTTTGCACATTTGTATAAAATTTTTAGTGAACTAGTTCTTTTTTTCTCTCTTTTTTATGGAAAAAAGAACAAGAATAATATCATATGCCTCATTAAAAAACCTCCCTAAGCCTAGGTGGAGGAAAAAGAGTGCATATGATATTATCTACAAACGAAAAGTCACAACAAAAAACAAATGGTAATAAAACCAACAAGTCCAATCACGACCACAAAAGTCACACACTAAAACAACACCCCCAATCACTTAGCCTCCATCAAAGGGAAATTCCGCGTCAACAGCATCCTTCAATACAGTCGGCAGCAGCCATCGCGGGGTCTCATCCAACATCCAGCACTGTAACGGAGCTTCACGCAAAGCGACCGCAAGGCCATCTGCAACTGCGTTAGCACTGCGAGCAACGTGCATAAAAGCAACCTCCCATTCCCTCAATAGCATCTCCTGAACAACCACAAAGAGACCATGCCTGGTCGTCGAAGGCGCAAACTCCTTAATTACAGAGATAACCTCTTTACTATCAGATTCAACCAAGATTCGACGATAACCTAACCTCCAAGCATGCCGTAGTCCATCGACCACAGCCCAAAGTTCCGCATTGAACGACGAGGTACAATGTTTGGCACTCTTAAAATAGCATTATTAACTAGAGCAAGGTAGTAACAGCAAGTTATCGCCAAAAAAAAACCATTAAATTCAAAGTTTCTTTGGGTTCCTACTAGAGTTTTGAATAATTGACCAGCCAAGAGCAAATGAATCAAGAGATGGCAAATTGTAGCCAATAATTCCTTTGAGTTTATCCATATGTTAAAAAGTTTTTCTTCTTTTACTTTTTTTCCAATTTTTTCTAGACAAAATAACGTTTTAGACATGTATGTAATTTAATAATAAAAGAATGTATTAATTTCGAGTAATTAGGAGTACATATAAACCCTATTTGTCAATAATATTAAAACTTGGACCATACATCAACTTTTAATATCGGCAATATTACCTTTCTCATAACCCTATGAAATTTCTTTTTAGCCTAATAAGTTATGTTTTATAGCCCTTTTCTATCTTCTAGACGATTATGACATGACATAAACCCTAAATCTAAAAAGAAACAAATTTTGGCATGACAAAAAACGGGAGATCCTTATCTCATTAACTTTCTAGTAGCTTAACTAATATTGATTTTCCTTTGGATTAATAAAACATTGGCCGATACAGCTAATTTCTTTCTGCAAATCATCATATTACCTTTTAGTTTAACCCCAGTTTTCGATTTATTGATCGATTTATCAAATTGTATTCTGTAGAAATTCATTATACGGCAATATTTTCAATTTAATTTTATCCATTTACAATATTAAAATTCGAACTTTTGATCTTATTTAAGAGATTTAATACTTTATCCTACTAGACTAATTGATTATTGGTATCAAATTATTCTAAACACATTATTAAGAGTAATGTTTATATTATTTAAATTCCTTCCGTAAATTATAAAGTATTAAACGTGCATACATGTTTAATTTCATGTTTAATTCCTTCCGTAAATTATAAAGTATGTACGTATATATATATATATATATATATATATATATATATATATTTTGTAATGACATATCAGTTAACTAAATTTAACCAACAAATTTTTTTTCTTTCTAAAAATTTTGCTCGAAAATGATTAATTTTTCCATTAATATATAAACATACATTTTAAATTGGATAAAAATTTATTTAATGAATTGTATTAAAGTTTATTGAATACCCATTAAATGAGCGTTCGATTGAGTCGAGTCAAAATTTTTTGAGTTATTTGAGTTGACGAGTCTAATTTTATCATTCGAACTTTCATTTGAAAATTTTTCGAGTCGATTCAAGTCGAGTTTTTGAGTTCCTTAAAAAAATTTATTGTAATTATTTATCATGTTATAGTACGGTTTGATTCAAATTTAAATGACTTTCTCTAATCATATAAGATATGCACATATATTTTTTTCATATGTGGCAATATTTCTTCATATTTTTATATATTGGTACGTATATATCAATAAAAAAATTGAGGGACTCGTCTCGAACTTAAAAATAAATCCATTAATTACTAGAAATTTCGAGTTATTCGGATTTTCATTTTACAACTCAAACTTTTTTTGAAATTTTTTTGGAGTCGAGTCGAATATTTTCGCCTCGAGTCGAATTATTCAGTTTTTTCGAGTCGAGTTTTGCTCACCTCTAGACCATATGAGTAGAGGTAACTTTGTCCCGATTCCCAATGTTTCTTTTGGGCCTTTAGACATCCAACATGGTGTAACTAAGTACGAGGTTAAGAGTTTGGCCCGAAATCAATCCATCAAAAGTACTCTCTCTTTAGAACCTTTCTTTTTGTCTTCAAGGGCTAGTGTTTGCTTGGGGGAAAGGCTTTTGTTTTTTTTTTAATAAATGATTTATTAACTTATAATATGAATAAAAATTAGACTAAAGTTATAAACATTTACCAAAAGAATTCTCAAAGTTTGGAAAACACATCGATTTATCTACTATCTTTTTAACTTTTTTTATATACAGAGAAAGATTTTTGTTACATAATAGAATAAAAATAGTACTTTGATGTTTTTATTGACAACGTTAAGATTCATATTTTAAATATTTAATAATGATTATATCAATCGTAAGGTTTAAAAAGAAATAGAAAAAAAAATTTAAGAAAAATAGAAGAAAATTGATAATTAACATTGGAGTGAAATTATGATTAAACATCAGAATGGATAAATTTGTCTAACTTAAAAAAGACTTATTAAATATACACTATATCTGAATTAAAGGCGATCAAACAAACTTTATTTAAATCTTTTAACACCCAAAATATGTGTGAGTTTAGGGTACAACAGCTTAATTTAAGATTTAAAACAACACAATTAAAATGTTAGAAAATATGAAACTTAAATGTTATACTTTTCATAACATTTTAAATATTTGATGTTATTTTTTGTTTTCAAACTTGGTTTGGAATTTTATAGCAAGTTACGGAATTTATCGTTAAAATATAAAACGTAAAATGTTATAAAAATAAATATAATATTTTAATTGTGTGGTAACATTTTAAATTACATATTTTCTAATATTTTAAATTAAAGTTTTTTTAGCTTTAAATTAAGCCGCTAAGCTCACTCCCTATATTACTACTAGACAAAAATTATGGACAGAAACGAAATACGGTTCTGTGAAGCTGACATTGAGTTTGATTATGCTTAGGGGTTAGAATATTCCATTACCAACAATTTCGTCGGGGGACATGCTAAGATGAGATATTTTAGGGTGTGGCTAAAATACGGTTTTATATAAATTTTTATTATTTTAGTAAAAAGTTATGTAAGACTGAATAATAATTTAGGTAGAACCGAAATTTTTACTAACTGAGTAAAAATTTGTGTAACTATATAAATTCTTATGAACTGGATAAAAATATGTATAGATTTTGTCTCATTTAAGTATTTGTGTAACTACATAAATTTTTATATTATAATCTAAATTCTTACTCAAATTTGTATAAATGCTAAAATTTTATGTAAGACCGTCTTATTTTAGCTTAATTTGTTGCCCGTTGCTAATGGGTTGGGTTCTTTGTGTAGTATATGTCTTGGGTTTTAGCCCATGGAAGTAAGTTAGTACGGTGGAGTCCAATGTTTATTATAAGGATATATGATTCGGTTCGGTTTAATTTGATAAGTTACTTTAGTAGCCTATCGATTTTCTATTTAGTTGTTCCCGGTTTTCCATTTTTTCCGTTTTTCCGTATTAACTTCGGTTTTTAAAATTTTGTATGTCATTTTGGAGAAATAGCTTTATTCATAAATATCTTAAAAATTAATTTTAAACTAAATAATAATAATTAGTAATTGGTCTATAGTATTTTTAATATAAAATAATTAAATTTAATTGTAAATGAAATAAAAATCGAATTTAGTTCAATTTGGATAACTACAGTTTGTAAACTTATGAAACATAAACCATCCAAATATTACGGTTCAGATCTGTTTTCGATTAAACAGTTTGTTGCTCGGCCCTAATGTTTATACTATTCAAATTTCTTATCATCCATAAATTGGTTGATATTAAACATTTAAATATGTTTGATCTCATGTACTCATTAGGTGTGGGCATAATTACCCGACCCAATGACCCGGTCCAATTACCTAATGACCCGAAACAAATTTGGTGGGTAATTCTTACAAAAAAAAGTACCCGACCCGGTAATTTTTTCGGGACACGGGCTGGGAGTTTTTCCTTATCGAGTACCCGAAACGACCATATAATTTTTAATATATATTTGTTATATTTTAAATTATTTTTTATTTTAAGTTTCTTAATATTTTTACTCTAAAACTAAGTTTAAATCATTAAATTATTTCTATGTTTGTATTATATACTTTTAAGATTTAAGTTTAAATTTTTTTTAAAAATATTTTTGTGTTTAACATGTTATTTTTTAAAAATTTTAAAAATAAAAAAATAAAAAATATATATGAACTAGGTACCCAAGTTTTACAGGCACCTGAATCTCGGGTACCCGGATGTGATGAACCAGAATACGAGCCGAGCAATGAGGTACCTAAATGAACCGAATATCTAATTTTTCGGGTACCCAAAACCCAAGTACCCGACAATGCCCACCCCTAGCACTCATATATATTGTTTATCCCCTAAAAGATTTTGCTTGGGAATTGGTTTTTCATTAATAAATAAAGATGTAATTTAAAAAAGAAAAATAGAAAAAAAATCATAAATTTACCTTATGAATTATATTAGGAAGTTTATCAATTTATCTCTCATCTTTTATTTTCTTGCAAAAAAAAAGGTTGACTATAGTATTTTACGGCAAAATTAAGTCAATATTTTTCTTTTAGGAGAATATTTAGAAAACAATCTCCAACTAAGATTATGTAGAAAAATATTCTTTTCAACCCACGTTGAATAAAATTCGGGTTTAGCTAAATGTGAGTTTTGTATTGAGTGGGTGAAGTTACCACAATATTGTAGTTGAATTTTTTTTCAAAAATATGATTTTGAGCAAAATATTTTCAACTATATAGTGAGTCACTGTTCATAATAAAAAATTCAGAGGAATTTATATCTTTTTTTAACATTGTTTTTAAAAAAATATTAAAAAAGCAGGTGAAGTTGGAGAAGAATGGTGTTAAGCCAGCTTTATTTGAAAGTGGGAGGAGAAGAATCCGTTTTGAACAGTAAAATTTAATTTTTTAATATATTTTTTAAAACCATATTTTTGGGGGGGAGGGGGGATTTTAACCACAATATTATGGTAAAATTACCGTGTTGAGTGAGTATGTAAAAAATAAAAATAAAAATTTATTATTTTTTTTCACATAACTCACTTTTAGCTAAGTGCGAGTTTGAAACTCTCTTAAACACAAATTTTATCCTACCTGAATTGAAAGGAGTATTTTTTACACAATCTTAGTTAAAAGTTATTTTTCTAAATATTTCCTTAGACAGAAATATTGATTTAATTTAGCCGTATTTTATTTTATTATTTTTGAATACAGAATAATATTTAGGAAATTGGTAAGGATAAGGACCATTAACGTATTCTTATGTCCCAAAAAGGCTGACATAGTTTGCAAAAAAAAAATCAATGTTCAAATTCTCTCTCTCTCGAACATGTGTTCAAATTCACTCACCCATTCTTTTTTTCAAATTTTATAAAATATTAAGAAATAATCTCCTAAGAAATTCGTTGGTTAAATATGCTTACCCCCACCACCAACAACTACCGCAACAATAAATAAATAAATAATAATAATAATAATGCAATTATTTTTATTGATAAACTTACACGTTTTAAAATTAATGATATAATATCTATTCAAAAAAATTAATGATATAATATGACTAATTATGGATACACTCGCAATAAATTTTTTAAAGAAAATATATCATGTACCAACGTTCGAAAATTTATTTTTCACAAGTAAATTTTATTTAAGGTTTAAAAATTTAATTTAAGGTTTAGAATTTAAATTTTAGAGACTAGAGATTGAGATTTAAAATTTTACTTTTTAGGGTTAGAAATTTTAATTTTAAAGTAAAACCGGACATGTTGGTGGAGTATTTTTTTATTGTCTATACATGAAATAATAACCAAAAAATTATTAACAATTTCAATATATTATTATATTTATTTATTTAATATTTTAAATAATTAATTAAATAATATAATAAAATCGAGAAAAAAAACTCAATAGTTAGTGTTTCAAGTAAATAAATATGGATTTATATCCTATACATTGTCGGTAAAAATTGAAAGTTTTCGCAAACACCTAAATTTTAGGGTTTAGGGATTTAGGTGTAGGGTTTAGAATTTAGAGATGATTGTTAGAATTTAGGGTTTATGTTTAGAATTTAGGGTTTAGAGATTGAGTTTTTATTTTTAGGGTAATACGGTTATGATTTAGGTTTTAACTTATAAACCTTGAATTAAAACTCTAAACTCTAAATTCTTACTATTACTCCTAAATTATAAACTTATACACCTAAACCTCTAAATTATATGCCCTAAACTAAGACCCTAAATTCTAAAATTAAAATGCGTGCAGAAACTTTTAATTTTCACATATGTATTAGGATAATAATATAATAAATATATGTTAGTTGGTACAAATAAATGTGAGGAAATTTACAATGTCAGTGTCACGGTGTAAAATCCATGTGAATTTGGGAGCAGTACAAAAATATCTCATTCAAGACGATAAGGCTCTTAATGTTTTTTACTCTTATTTCTTAAGGAAAAAAGGTATCCACAAAATGTGTGGGTCTATCTTTCCAAAATGTGCCAAATAATATTTTTTAATATTATTTATTTTGGCATCTACCGTAAATAGTTAAAATAATAATTGAGAGCCATATGACTTCACATTCACAAATCCCCACCATGTTTGACGAAAAGAAATGGTTAAAAATTGGTGTCAAAAGTATAGAGGGACCCATATTATTTTTAGCTTTAGTAATAAATCTATAAAATTTTAAGGAATTAAAAATAAGTTTTTAGTAAAAATATATTAAGAATTAAAAAAAATTAAATCATATTTTAATTTCAAATTTCTTAAGGGGCGGCCTCCCACCGGCACTCTCTCGATCCATTCTTAATTAAAAGAAGGTTAAAATTTCTTATAAAGAAGGTTGACACTCTCCCTTCTCTCTTAGATTATGGGTTTAAATCTCATTAGAAGCAAATTTCCTTTTCTTCTCTCTAAATAAAAATTGTTCAAAAAAATAGTAAATTTCATAAACCATCACCGAACTTTATTCTTAATTCTATCTTGGTCACTAAAGTTTTAAAACGTTTAACGTTCAATTTACTCACTAAAGTTTAGACAATTTACATTTTTTGTCACTAAAATTTAGACATTAAACGTTTTTTATTACTCTTAAACCCCAAACAATCGTAGATGGTGGGTTCAGTCCTAAGTTTCACCAGTCACTTCGTCTCGGCCCCTGAGTCTGAATTCGACCTCCATTTTATCAGAAAGTGCTTGAAAGTTCACGAATCGGTCAAAAAAAATTTAATTCTCTCTCTTCGATCTCCTTCCTCCGCCGTCGAAAGGAGCTCGTTTCTCATTATGTTGCTTCTCTCGTACCGATAAAGTTTTCTACTGTACGAACCTTCAAGAAGTTCTTTCGTTCGCCGCTAAATAGACATCATCAAAAAATTTAACGGATGAGTGATTAAAAATGCTCATTGTCTACACTTCATGGGTAAATTCAACTTTTGAAACTTTGATGACAAATATAAATTTGAGAGTAATATTCGTTAATGATTTTCGTAATTTACCAAAAAAATAAATTAAGCACATGTCGATGGGCCAAACTTAAATTTAATTTTTTATTTTAATAATGTTATTATTAAGTAAAGCATACCTAATGTTTGGAATTCCAATTGTTTTTTATTCCTTAGTGGGTTGGAATTTCTTCTTGGTTTAAAACTCTTTCATATAGTTTTGGAGGTAATATGCACCATGTCAACTCTGAGACGAAACGTTCTAAGACTCAACTCATCAACCACTAAGTTTTCCTTTAAAGAGATAAAGGGATTACCTATTTTATTTATTTTGAAATTTCTTTAATTACGGTTATAATTATAAGTGCATGAACCAACTTACTTTAGTGGTTAAGGAAATGTTGTTGTTCTTAGAGGTCACGGGTTCGAGCACCAGCAACTGTAGTAGGGTGATTGAGCATGCATTATTAAATGGTTGAGAGTATATTCAAAACAGATATTACTTGTAATCACCTTAGGTTTCAAAAAAATCATACATATAAAGTATAAAAAAAGATTAAATTTTAGACACTGTATTATCTATGTCATTAAACTTTCAATTGCTTCAATTTTAACATTAAGCTTTAGTTTTTACTTCAATTATATCACTAGACCGTTAATTCAAAAAGGACGTGATGATATGGATGACGGTTCTTTCATTGTAATGAGGTGGCCAAAATGACATTGTTATGGTGTGACTATATTGATGCTAAAAAACGCCGTTTGGGAACTAAATTTTAAGGTCTTGTATTGATTTTATCACTAAACTTTAAAATTCATGTATCTATTTTGCCTCAAATTTTTTTGATAGTTTTCTGTGAGTAATCGTCGTTCATCATCGATTGTCATTCACATCAAGATAAGCATCAAAATGTTCACATTTCACTCCTCTTTCTTCTCCGTGAATTGTCTTGTCATGAAATTCAATTGAAATTGGCGAAAATTCATCTAAAAGTTCGACATGCTAATACTTCGATCCACTTTGATAGCAGTTCGAAGAGGCCAATTTTGAGGTATTGTAACACCCGGGTTTAGGGGCCGGGTGAAAATAATATTAAAATATTATTCGGGTCCGATTTTATAATTTAAATAAATTAAATAATGGTTCGGGTTTCGTTTTCAAATTAATTAATTTGATGTTGACTATGCTTTAGGATTTAAACCCCAAATGGCCATGGATTATATACCCTTGTGAATATTCTATTTCATTAAGGGCAAAATGGTCTTTGGGCCTTTAAATTTAAAACAAAATAAAACACCTCTCTCTTACTATTCATTCTCTTCTTCAAAGAGAAAGCAACGGGTTGAAGAGCTCTTCCTCCTCTATCACTATTTCATCTCATTTCTCTTCCATTTCAACTCCATTTTGAAAGGTAATTACGTTTTTGACTTCCCCTCAACTCCCTCTCTTTAAAAGTACCACTTATTTTCATTTTCATGAAAGTTTTGGAAAATAGAGTTTTTGAAAGATTTTGATTAAAAATGGAAACTTTGTGTTGTTAAGCCTAATGTTTTGATTTAATATGGTTAGTTGTGATGTATAGAAGTTAAATGGTATAACATATGTGAATTTTGAATGATTTTGAGCAATTTTCGGATTTGGGTAAACATGAGGTTTTTGAAGGGTTTTGGGTGAGTTTTGGGGGTTGTTTTAGGTGGGTTTTGATAGGCTATTGTTAGTTCTATGGATAGGGGTTGAATTGGGATCGATTGTGGATGTAATGGAGGTTGGAAACATGGTTTTTGGGCATGGTTTTGGGGCTGTCCGAATTGGTTAAAAATGGGATATGTTCATAGCTTGCAACATGGTAAATTGTGATTGAATTGTATTCCGGGTTGGTCTTTTGATGTTGGGCTGATTGGAATTGTTTGAAATGTGTTTGAGGTTGTCTAGAAGCGGTAATTGGTGTTGGAGAAGCTTCGCGAGGAAATCCGGGTTTGTGGGAATGGTTGCTTGCTTGGCTTGGAGCTTGGAAGCTTAGGTGAGTGGTTAAATATTTTCAAAATGGTTTTGAGTATTTGGTTCAAGCATGTGAACCTAGGATGGGCTTGGTAAACCCACCTAGAGTTGGGATTAGAGTGGTAGCCTAATCCCAAGCTTCGATTAGAGACTTTGGTTGCACTTTTTAATGGTTGTATATGCCTCGTATTAAATTGTGATAGTGTAGATTATGTATATGTTGTATACATGTATGATGAGGCATGTTTGATGCATTGTTATATGCTTGATGATGATAGATGTGATATGGTTATACACATGTGCATAATATGATGTGATATGGTTGTTAATGATGTACATGTGGTGTTGACATGTGAAATGATATTATGAGGTGGTTTCATGATCCGAGGATCATGGTGAGTACATGCTAGGCATGGAAATGTGGTTTGTGCATGACGGTAAGTCATGGTAAGTACGTGCTAAGCACGGAAGTGTTATGAATTGATATTATGAATGATTAATGAAATGTGTAGTATTGGCACTAGTATGCTTGGGTACAAATGATCGATCATTAGGATGTTAGTGTGTACACATGAGTCAAAAGTCGCGCGTGGCCTTGGTGGCGTTGAGTCACCAAGGAGGAGTACGGGTTCGCCCGGAAATTTTATTTATATTAGTCGGTGATGAGTGGAATCCCATCGACGGGGCGTGAGGATGAGTGGAATCCCCTCCGCGTGAAATGAGGCGTGAGGATGAGTGGAATCCCCTCCGCGTGAACGGTGATGAGTGTAATCCCACCGTCAGGTAATGGTTGAGTTGTTGGATGTGAGTTCCAACGGTTATCCGCGTATTCGAGTCATAGCTAGGTGCCAATACAGATTGTAGTTTATGTTGCCAATATGTGGTTAATTGTGAGCCAATGTGATTTGGGATGTGTTGCTAACATGGTTTAATATATGTGATTTCATATGTTGTGGATTTAATCATGTTGAGCATGACATGATATTGAATATATGTTCATGCATCATCTATATTTATGGCTCGCGTGGATCGGAGGTAAGATCATGCATTTCATTATGGAAATAGCTCGTGCTTGGACCCTGCATTGTCGAAGGTTTGTTTTTATGAGCTTACCCTCACTAAGCTTTATGCTTACGCTCTCCTTTTTCCGACAATGCAGATCTTTAGCTTGGAGTTAGCAAGGAGCAAGATGAGGGCGTCCAAGCGTGTGGTGGTTTGCTCAAGTATGGTTTAATTAAATAATGTAATAGTCTAGCAATGGGAAATGCTACGTGTTTTAGGAGCTTGTATCTAGACTCCTTTGTGTTGGCCACATGTTGTTAATGCCTTATGTTGATGTTTTGGATTGATTATGGTTTGTAATGCATGAATGTTATGATGAATGTTTGGGTATGGTGGCATGCCTTTAGATGTTTAGATTGCCTTGTCTTGGTGCGAACCTCATATGTTTTCCTTGTGCCTTTTAGGGCCTTTGAGTTCCATGTATGACTTGTATGCCTTTTAAAGGATTAAGGTTGTTTTGATGGTATGTTCTTGTGATACTTTCTTAATGCATTATATACCATGTAGTTATGATTGTTCATATTCATGCCTTGAGTAGGTTGTGGTGCGATTAATCTAAGTCGTATGCCTCTAGATTTGGTGGTTGGTGTTGTGTGCTTTTAGCGTATTAAGCTCATATGTATGGCTATGCATGATTCTATTGTGTTTGTATCATCGAAAGTCTTTTTATTGAAGCAAATTATGCTCCCCTGCATCAAGGTTTCGAAACTAGGGGTGAAGTTTCGAAACCTTTGCAAATTTTTGGATTCCAGAGGCCACTGCCCACCAAAGTTTCGAAACTTGATCAAAGGTTTCGAAACCTTCCCAAGGTTTCGAAACTTTTGGTGAAAAATGGGTTCCAGGGGTCACTGCCAGCCAAAGTTTCGAAACTTATGGGTAAGGTTTCGAAACCTTCTCTCAGAAATGCCTTGTTTGACCCTTGTGGGCCTGTTTAAAGAGAAAAACTTATAGGTACTAAGATGCCTTTAGTCAAGCCTAAAATTGGGATGTTTGAATGTGGTTTGGGGGTTTAAATGTTGTTTCGTGTGTTACGTTCCGCGTGTTGTGGATGATAATAGAACGTGTCGATTCCCTTGACTGTTTTGTATGGCCGTGGTATGAATGTGTTTTTCCCTTGAATGTTTTCCGCTGTTGTGAATCACTTAGGACTTAATGTTCCTCTAGACAAGATTAAAATAAAAAAAAAAAAATTAGGGTTGCTAACCGAGGGGACCTTTACGGGTTTCACTCGGTTTTCCCCGTGTGGCCCACTCGGACCGGTCATCCGGCCAGACCGGGACGAGGGGGTTATAGGTATGTTGTTTGTCTTCTCAAAATAATAGTTCTCACTATTTTAATTTTCAAACAAACACCTAAAATTCCTCAAATACTAAATTTTTAATTTTTAATTTTTCTCAAAAACATATTATATATATATATATTAACTATATATTCATATAAATGAAACGTAAATATTAATAAGAATGGGAAAAAACATGAGTACCAAAAGTGATATCTAAGGACTAAGATTACAATATCATGTTGGATATGTGGTAATAACAAGTTTTGGGAGGGACCAAAGTTTTGCATATATTCCTGACAGAATGAATGGTGGATATTTGTGTCATTCAGTCATGTGAAAGAAATTTCATGAATTGTAATTCTGTTTAGGACACTGGACCCAATCATAGGGACATTTGAACAATAAATGCCACGGTACCAATCAAGGTTAATCTAGAGAAAAAAATGACTGCCCTAAAAAAATATAAGTTCTGAATGGCTTAACTATAAAATAAATGTTTAAATTATATATTTTTTGTTGCAATAAAAGATTAGAGTTTTTTTTTTGCTGAAATATGTGTCTAAAATTTTATTTTTGGCTGAAATGGGTGCCTAAATTTTATTTTTGGCTTGTTTTAAAGTTAACTGAGGCACCTACTTTGGCACATATTTCAACCAAAAATGAATGTTTAGGCACTTATTTCAGCCAAAAAAATACTTACACCTATTTGAGCTAAAATCAAAACTTTAAACAACTATTTCAACCAAAAATACTTTAGGCACCTATTACAAAAAAAAAACATAGTTTAGGTACTTATTTTATAGTTAAGATGGTGAGAATTGAAGTTATAGTTTTCTGATGCTTACAATAGAATTTTATTTTTAATGGAATTTTATTATTTTTAAATGATTAAAAGATTACTAAATTTTGTTACATTACAATGGGGTGAAAGAAACTTTATATAAAAAGAATATTTTTTAAATTTCATTAATCAATTATTACAGGTGAGATAATAAAAGAATCTATATAAATTTTATTAAATACGAGTATTATGATAAATTATATGAAAAAAATTATCATAAAGAAATTTCATTAACAAAAAGGACCCAAACACCATCATTAAAGCAGAAATTTAGGGACAAGCAACTCGGAAGACTGAGACAAAAAAAGGCAAAGGCAAAAAAATTATCTTAAAAATATATGGGAAAGAAATGTCATAACCGGCAAAAGAAAATAAAGACCGTAACAGGCTAGACGAAACTCTTAAACAACTTTAGGGGCATAGAGTTCTTTGGTCAGAAATGAATGCTTGAACCCATAGATTCTCAGTCTGCATCATCGGAGGACCACGAACAAAAATTACGCAGACAGCTACAAAATGTGACAACAACGCTCGTATAGACGACAAATAAAGCCTTCGAGCATCAACATGGAGACACTACCCCACAACAACCACAAAAAAAATCAAGACCTACAACAGATGTAAACACCATCTAAACAACCTTCGTTCTTCTTCAACAACCACCGCGATGAGGAATCGAGACAAGAAGAACACACCAAAATAGAGAAGCAAATGAGGAGGAAGCCTGATAAAAAAAACTCTCCCTCGTTGATATCTCGTCCTAAGCCACCAAGAAGGATTAGAGATGAATATTTTACCCAGACCCGACAGGTTCTGACCCGATCCGACCTAATCGGGTCAGATTTTTTAATGAAAAAATAGCTTCGAGTTGGGTCAGATTTTTGTTGACGATAAACTCGGGTCGAGTTCAGGTTTAGGGTAGAAAATATTCGACCCGACCTGAGACTAATAGTATAATTTCCCTTAAAATTTTTAGGGATATTTCTAATAATATCCCTATATATATTTTTATAATTAAGTCCTTAAATTGTGTATTTTTAATATCAATTCAATCGAAGTAAGATAAACATAAATATAATAATATCACTCTATGTGATGCGAAACGTTATATCCATTTTATCACGTACACAATTTTAATCGACGACGACAAGTTGTCCGTTCAAGGTCTAATTTTTTCCTTCTAATATTTAATATTATGATTTAATTTTTATAATATTTATTATTAGAATTTATTTTTAAATTTAATTTTTTTAATATTTGTTATTATGAGTCTATTTTTTCGATACTTGTTATTAAAGACCAAAAAATTTTCAACACTTGTTATTAAGAGATCATTTTTTATTAGAACTCCAATTTTTTCAATACTTGTTATCATGTCCCAATTTTTTAATACTTGTTAATGAGATTCAATTTTTTTCGAACATTTATTTTTAGGGGACTACTCTTAAAATTCATTATTTTCAATATTTTTATTAGGGTTCTATTTTTTCTTGATACTTATTATTAAGAGCCTAATTTAAAATTATTGAATTAATTGTTATTTTTTTCAATATTTTTTATTAAAGTTCAATTTTTCAACATTTATTATTAGGAGTTTAATTCATTATTTATAATTTTAGAGGTTAACTATAATTAACAGTGTAAATCTATTTAGTTTCATATTAGTTTAAAATTATTGAATTATTTTAATTAAATATAATTTATTTTTCTGATGAAATTTTTCGTTTACTACTATTAATATCAATCATCATTTTTCACTAATATGACAATCATAAATCAAATGAACTTATTAATAAGTAGTATGAGCAGAAAAAATATAATGTTTATCTTAGGTAATTTAAGTTTAAATCACATTGTTTAAAAGGTGTGTATATTGTTAAAGGAGATAAAAATTCGTTGTCTTTTTCGGTGTTCTTTTTATGTTCAACACTAAAAAACACAAAAAAGTTAAATTTCAAGTCCTAACCCTAAAATTTAAATCTTAAACTTTACTCCCTATACCATAAGAAATATACCTTATTTTAAATTTTTTAAACCCTAACCATAAACCTAATTTTTAGTGTAGGAGTATAAATAGAGAAAACGAAAGGACAGATAATTTTTATTTATTAAAGGGTTAAAAATATGTACCAACAAATAACTGAGATAATATTATAAGGAAAATTATTTCTTCACTTTCCCAATAGATTGGGGTTTACTTTGAATCCTGTCTTTAATTCCTTCTACATCATCTTTTCCTTAAATAATTATTTTATTTTCGATTATGTAAACAAATCAATTTCATTCCTTGGAGGAGCCAACCGAACCAGAGCCACCGGAGCCTCTACCCATCCCATCCGTACGGCCGGACTGGGGTTCCAATTCCCGGAGCTCACCATCTCCGGCAACCACCCAATCCCCCTCTTTGAGCCTCCTGTCGTACGGATAAAGTAGAAAAAAAACAACAACAACGAGAAACACATTCACTCTCTTTCTCCCCCTTTCATTTTCGTGCTCCTGTGTCAAGTAATTGTCTTTGAGCCCACAAAAAAAAAGGCTAAAACTGAAGAAATCACAGGGGCCACCAGCTTTCCTTACTTTATAGTATAGCGCCTGCTTCTCACAACTGTATACCTTCAATCCTTCCAAAAAACTACCCCCAATTTGCCTTCTTCTTCACTCCCCTCTTATCTATATATCTCATTTTTCTTCTTTTCCTTCTCCCACCAAGAGAATCAGAAGAAAAAAAGGTTTTTAACTTTGGGTTTTTTGTATTTCATCAGAAAATTTGAAGCTAAAGAGGTTGGGTGTTTGGTTAAATTAGTTTGCAGGTGTTTTTGAATTGTGGGGTTTTCGTTTCTTGGGGGGTAATACCCTGGTTAGACAAATTGTGGACATCACGGCTATACACAGAGTTTACCCGCCTCTTATTCATGCCCGAACTGTACGACGTAAGAGTTGTGTGACCGAGAGCAACCCTTCGCCGCACGGTGGGCGTGGAGCTTTGCCTTCTGAAGGCGGTAGTCCTTCCGATCTCCTCTTCCTTGCTGGTGGTGGTCTTGCCTTTTAGAGTTTCAGTAGTTAGTATTAGCTAGCTTTTAGTCTATTAAGAGAAAAAAAAACGAAAATTATTATCCAAAAAAGCTTATTTAGATCGTTCCTAAGAATAAATTGCTGGTAAGAAAGAAGTAGTAGCAAGATGATGCTCAGGATTAAGAGGGTTCCCACTGTTGTTTCGAATCACCAGAAGGATGAAACGGAAGAGACTGCTCGCCGTAGCGATGGATGTGGAAAGAACTGCCTTAGAAGTTGCTGCATTCCAGGTATTCGTTAAATTTACTGTGTGGCCTTGTTTGTTTGAAGAATGAGGTTTAACTGAAACTGGGTTTTGGTTTATAGGAGCAAAGCTTCCTTTATATGCTTTCAAGAAGCTGAATAAGATTGATGGTGAAAAAGATGAGCTTGCAATTGAGGACAACGAGCCCCCTGTTGCTTTTCTCGACTCACTCATTCTTGGGGAGGTAAATTTTGCTATTACAAATAAGATTAAGATTATTGCGATGGTTAGTAATTGTTGTATATTGGACAAATAGTGAGGTTAAAAGGTGCTTTATGGTTTTATGGTAGTGGGAAGATCGCATGCAAAGAGGGCTCTTTCGCTATGATGTTACCGCCTGCGAAACTAAGGTCTAATTTCGGCTTCTTTCCTATTTCCTTGCTTCAATTGTTTACTTTCAAATAAGCTGGCAATTTATGGTTAATTGGGTTGTTAGGACCATGAAAATATTCTACTTTTATCGTTGTTTAGGTGATTCCTGGTGAATATGGCTTCATTGCTCAGCTGAATGAGGGCCGCCACCTCAAGAAGAGGCCAACTGAATTCCGTGTTGATAAGGTTCTCCAGCCCTTTGATGGGAATAAGTTCAACTTCACCAAGGTCGGGCAAGAAGAGGTTCTCTTCCAGTTTGAAGCAAGTGAAGACGGTGAAGTCCAGTTCTACCCGAGTGCTCCCATTGATGTTGAGAATTCTTCAAGTGTTGTTGCCATAAATGTATGTTTGTTCTACATATCCAAAGTATAGAATAACTAACAGAGCAAAAGTGTTAGGCTTGTAAGAATTAACATTGTTTGCATACAATTTGACAGGTCAGTCCTATTGAATACGGACATGTGCTGTTGATCCCTCGAATCCTTGAGTGCTTGCCCCAGAGGATTGACCGTGAGAGCTTCTTGCTTGCACTGTATATGGCAGTTGAAGCTGGGAATCCGTATTTCAGACTGGGTTACAACAGCTTGGGTGCATTTGCTACAATCAATCACCTTCACTTCCAGGTACTCACATCCCAGTTTCGTGCATAATGTACTTTGTGCCACCAGGATATATCTATCTGTTAGATGTAGTTATGGTTTTGGTGACTTAACTATTCCGATCGTCGCAGGCTTACTACTTGGCTGTGCCCTTTCCCATTGAGAAAGCTCCCACTAAGAAGATAACCATTTTGAAGGATGAAGTGATCATCTCAGAGCTTTTAAACTATCCGGTGAGGGGTCTTGTCTTTGAGGGTGGGTATACTCTTCAGGACTTGTCCGATGCTGTCTCTGATGCCTGCATTTGCCTTCAAGAGAACAACATACCATATAATGTCCTCATCTCTGATTGTGGAAAGCGGATCTTTCTCCTTCCACAGGTAATAAACTAAGAATAATTGACACTCTTTTATTACCTGCATGATGTTCCGCTAGTTCTTACAATAGATTTTGCAATTCGTCAATTGAACCGACAGTGCTATGCTGAGAAACAAGCTCTTGGGGAAGTGAGTCCAGAGCTTCTGGACACCCAGGTGAACCCAGCTGTGTGGGAAATTAGTGGTCATATGGTGTTAAAAAGGAGGAAGGACTATGACGAGGCATCTGATGAAAATGCTTGGAGGCTACTTGCTGAGATTTCTATCTCTGATGAGAGGTTCCGTGAAGTGAACGAACTTATCTTTGAAGCCATTGCCAATGGCAAAGATAGCATCGAAAACACTGCTGATACCGTGCTTAAGGAGTCCGTTGAAGAAAAGAACACCATCACTAAAAGCTCCCACCGCACCATGGTGGCTGGGACGTAAGAATGCCTCGTTCAGCAGTAGGAACCGGCACTCCACAAACAGAACCCTGTCCCTTCTATTTTAAGCTTCTACTATGTCCTTTTGGTGTCTATGATTGTGTATGTGTATTGTATGGCAATGGTAGCCTAAATAATCGAACTTAGTTTGCCGTGATGTGTAAGGTTATTCGACATTGTGTAAACTGCTATCTGCTTGTTGGTGTGGTGTTGTACTTTGATTGGATCATGTAAAATACCATTAATGCTTGGTATTACGAGCAAATAAATAAGTGCATGTGATTATTGTGTGTTGTTATATATATTTCTGTTTGCTGGGTTCTTGGATACGTTGGTAACTGGTTTTGTTAACAGAAAATATGGTTGAACTAACTTTACCTACCTCATTATTTTGGTTCTTCATGTGATTATTGTCATTGTCTTGCTCTTCTTTTGGTGCGGAAGAAATTTCAGGCAACCTAGCCTCCAAGCATGCGAGTGGAATGCTCGACGACTTGCGGATTGGAACAATCCTATACTGGTGTTCCGGTCGTACATCGAACAAAACATGAGGTCTACCACTAACAATCTTATCTTTGTTACTTGTTGCAGGTTATTCTAAATTCTTGCTTCTAGCAGGTTCAGCTTCGTCGGAGACTGCATGCGGTATGATCTTCAGACGAACTGGCTTGCCAAAGCTTCGGTTCTTGTCTTTCTGCAACTGTTGATGTTATTTCCAATTGGGACGGTAGAAGGTAATGTAAAAGCGAAACGGGTGCTATCGGATGCGACTGCTGATGGAGCGTTGTTGTAGCTTAGGGAAGTAACGAATCTGAGGCCGAGACCTGGTGCATGCATGTTCAGGCCGTGGATATGTGAACAAGAGCAACATCCACCCACGGGCTACGGCTCGGATGAGGTGTTGTCGTAATCGACGTGTCGATGTTTCTTCCGATGATGCTCATTGTCAACTAAGCTTTGGTAAGCTGACGTGTCACTCGGTTAACATCCTTCTCTCTTCTTTTGTTTAACTACTGGTATTTATCTTATTGGCTGACTAATCTGAATTGAATACTGCAGTGACCCATTATGGGAGCGGCCCTCTCAACCCAATATTCTTCTTTTACAATCATAAAACTTGAACCTCTCTAACCTTGCTTAAAAAATTTAGTATAGTATCACACTAAACCAACTAATTGCTCGTAATACCTTCTTTTCAATCATAATTAATATATAAGAAAATAAGTTTCAATACTTTGATTGTGTACTACATGTTCACATATATCGTATACGTCACGTGTCAAGCCTTCAATTTTTCTTAGGGTGGGGTTCTCTATTACAATTATCCCTTTTTCTTAATAACCTAATTCGAAAATTACATGCCAAATTGTTATCGTAATTAATCCCAATTATAGGAATTTTCCTTACGCCTGAAGACTAAACTTATTGAAGCATTCAAAAATCAGACAGCAACAATTGATTTGGAAGGCCCAGGTTGCTTTCTTACTCCTTGTTTAACCTTTCGGTGTTAATTTCGTTATAAATTATAAAATTTAGAATTTAAATGTTCGATCTTCATCTATAAAAATTGAATATATCTTATAATAAGTATCATATTCTTTTTCGTTGGAAGTCACTCGTTAAATTTTATTAATCTATTCTTTAGAAGACAAGCGGGATTATACTTAAAATGCTCAATAAACTAAATCAAGTTACATGAATCGTATTTTTTTATTTAAATACATTTTAAAAACACCATTTCCAATATTAAAATCAAATATTTCTTTACCATATTAAAATGGCAGGCTTATTGGGAATGTAATAATCAATCAATATTAATCACATTTATTTATTTAAATACATTTTAAGAACACAATTTCTCATATTAGAATCAAATATTTCTTTACCATATTAAAATGGCAAGTTTATTGGGAATGTAATAGGCAAATAGAGTTAACTTTAGATAGTAAAACATGTCATTTCCCAACCAAATCAATATTCATTCCATTTACTCCAATCTGATCGAATAATAAAACCAAACAGCAATTAGTTGTCAACTCAACGTACGAATTTAAGGAAAAAGGAAACATAGCTTCTAACCAAAAATTGTCATTAATTTCCCTCCACCATCATCATAATGGCAATTAAACATCTCTTAATTAACCTTCCAAACGGTTAATCATCATCTTCATTTCACACGTTTATGGCCAATTGAGAAATATTTGGTTGCTTCTTCAGCTATTACTATCAAATATCTGTTTAAATGGTTAATCTAAAAACTAAAATGTACTTACAAAGAAACAATATCTAAAATTAACATAAAAATAGTAACGAGAAAAAAAGACAGACGAATTCGATAAAATCTCGTATTTTTTTCACCAACCCCACTCTCTATATAAATAATTTCGTGATTATCCCTTTTTCTCCCAAATTAAATTTGCTCATGGCTTCCCGAGCTTTCTCGATTCTCATTATTCTCCTTTCCGCCATTGTTGCTTCAGGTAATTACGTACGTATATATATATGTATGTATGTATGTTACTTAAAACCTACGTATACGTTGTTCTTTCTCCATGTCTGAACTCGGAACATGAAAACGCGAGGTTTTGTTTTTGTTTTGTAGTTGCAGAAGCAGCTGGTTCGGTCGGAATTAACTACGGTCGAGTGGCGAACAACTTGCCATCACCGGACAAAGTCGTGCAATTGTTGAAGTCTAAGGGCGTGACGAAAGTGAAGATTTTCGACACCGACCCCGCGGTTCTATCGGCGTTGGCAAACTCGGGGATCAGTGTAGTTGTCTGTCTTCCCAACGAACAGCTTGCCTCGGCCGCCGGCGATCAGTCCTTTGCGGACAGTTGGGTTGAAGCCAACGTCGCCAAATACTACCCCGCGACAAAGATCGAAGCCATAGCCGTCGGAAACGAAATCATCGCCGCCAGCGTCACCGCCGAGACGAAAGTCCTCGTACCCGCCATGAAAGCAATCCAGGCTTCACTGGTTAAATCAAAGCTGGATTCGAACATCAAAGTCTCGTCCCCCATAGCTCTCAGTTGCTTGGGGAGCTCTTACCCTGCATCCGCCGGTTCATTCCAACCGGCACTGGTGGATGCTGCGATCAGACCGATGTTGGATTTCTTGAGACAGACCGGGTCTTACCTCATGGTTAACGTTTACCCTTTTTACGCATACAAAGATAACTCGAACCAAATCTCACTCGATTACGCTTTGTTTAAAGAAAACCCTGGGGTGGTTGATTCGGGTAACGGGGTTAAATACACCAGCCTTTTCGAAGCTCAACTCGACGCCGTTTTCGCCGCCATGTCGGCTCTAAAATACGATGACATGAAGGTGGTGGTGACGGAGACGGGGTGGCCGTCTGCCGGGGATGAGGCTGAAACCGGTGCAAGCCTAGCTAATGCGGCGGCGTATAACGGGAACTTAGTACGAAGAGTATTGACCGGAAACGGTACCCCTTTGAGACCCAAGGATCCACTTAATGTGTACATATTTGCCTTGTTTAATGAGAACCAAAAGACAGGTCCCACATCGGAAAGAAACTATGGGTTATTTTACCCCGACATGCAAAGGGTATATAACATACCGTTATCACAACAGGGGTTAAATAGTAATTTAGCCACAGCAACGAACAACGGACGAAGCGGTAACAAGTCACCGTCGGCAAACAACGGCACCGGTGGAGTGTCGAAGAAGACGATGGTGGGGCAGACATGGTGCTTGGCCAACCCTAAAGCCGACCGACGTGAGGTGCAGGCCGGGTTGGATTATGCTTGTGGCGAGGGAGGGGCTGATTGTGAACCGATTCAAGCAAATGGTGCATGTTTTAATCCCAACTCTCTCGTGGCACATGCCTCGTACGCTTTCAATAGTTACTATCAAAAGAAGGCACGTGTGAGTGGCTCGTGTGATTTCGCCGGTGCGGCTTACGTGTCCATGCAACTTCCACGTACGTAATTTATCTAATTCTTATTTACATTTAAATTAGGTTATATCCAAATGCAATTAATTAAAGTAATTTTAGGCACATTGGAATTCTTATAGAAGTAACTAAAATGAATGGTGGTGACGAAATTTATACATCCTTGGATTAAAGGGGCTTTTCAGTAATTAAACCATTAAATTAATTCTAACATCGAAATTTATACATAAACTTATTCATTTTTTTATTTTTTGACTTTGTATTGCAGCATTTGGGAACTGTAAATATCCCACTGGACATTGAAGTTCGGAAATTGGAAATAAAACATAGAGATTTGGAGAATTTCAGCAATATATTTCTCTGGGAAATAGATTTTTTTCCCCTATTATTATATAAACAAGGGTGAGTTGTTATCATTTGGTGTAATATTTTCTTTTTTATATAATTTGTATTTAGTGAAATGGATTATTACGAAAGAAATCATATGTATTGTATGATTTCTCTGATTTTAATGAAAGTTTTAAATTTTGTAATCGATGTTATCATTATAAGGCATATATTGTATGATATATTAAAAATTAAATAAAAACATAGTTTGTAACAAATTATAAAGGCCCACCAAATTCACTACGGCCCAAATACCCATTTCACATGCCTAGCCAACCTCACCGCCCACTTTGTTGGACAGATTTGCTCGTGGTCTCAACTCTCAACTAGTTCTGTTCATAAAAACTCGAACCGATACATCGAACAGAAAAATTAGGAGAAAATAGAATAAATGGTAGGTAATCGGTTTGGAAAAATTTCAGTTAAAATTGCATCAATAAAATTAACTGTTAAATAAAACGTTTACGATTATAATTTTTCTGTGATGACTTAAAAAAACTAACAAATTGATTTAGTGCCGTTAAAAAATTAACGACAGATGACGTAGTCATTTTTAAATTTTTATAATAATAAATATAGTCCTTAACCTTTACACTTTGTTATAATTTGAGCCTAATTTTGAATTATTAGCCCTCAACATTTAAATTTCTATCAATTTAATCCTTAACCTCATCTCACTGTGTCTATTTTTTCTTCTCCCGAAGCTTGAATTAATTTCTGGTTATACTCCTTAATTTTCACTTTGGGGATTCTAAAAAAAAAATTCTTACTCCAAATTTAAAATAACATAAAATAAAATAATACCCAAAAAATATTTTTTTATATATGTCTAAAATTAGTTTTTAATTATATATCTTTATATTTGTCTAATGTTAAATACTCCCTCCGTCTCATTCAATATGTCCAGTATTAATTTTTTTTGTGTTAATTTTTTTCAACTTTGACTCATTATTACTTTAATTATTATTAATAAAAATTAATAAAAATTATGTTTTAAAAACCTTCAATCAAATAGTTTAAAAATATATATATTATAAAATTTAATTAATTAAAATATTTAAAATAATTATAGTCAAGGTTTAAAAAACAACCTTTTAAAAGTTAATATTAGACCTATTGAATTAGACAGAGTGAGCATGACTTATTACCGTAAAAGTACCAAGAATACAAATTAAAAGAGCAAACGCATAAGAACAATATCAAGAATAGCAAACGCATAAGAACGACATCAAGAAGAGCAAACATATTAATATTATTGCTCTAAAATTTATTGATTTTATTCCATTTGCATTGATTTTATTTCTACTGTCAAATTCACTCTCACTCTTATTTTGCAAATTGTGATGGATTTAATTTGCTCTTGTTAATTTTATTTTTGTTTTGGATTGAACTAAGTTAAGCTTGAATTGTCCAAAGTTAATTCATTTTTTTTTTCATTTTTTATTTTTTCACCCAATTCATGCCCCATTTGAGCCCTTCTCTACATCATTAATTTTTGTCAATAAAACATTCAAATTAGAACAATGGCGTTGGAAGAAGCATAACAGGTGAATAATAAAAGAAAAAGCGATGAATCGGTGCTTTGTAATTTTTATGAAACTGTTACATGAGCATTTGGGTCGCGTGATAATGGTGAAGAGAAAAAAGTGAAGGGTAGTTTTGGTTGCATTATTATCTGCAGAATAAATGTGTAGAAATCTTGAGAATGCTTGAGGTTTTAACTATTTTTAATTTTTAATTTGAATTTTATATTATTTTTTTCAAATGATAAAAGTGAAGAACGATTTGTTCTATTATCATTTGCAGAATGACGATAGTTGAAGGTAGGGGTGAAGGAACAATGGCGAAGGGGAAAATTAGAATAGAATTGATGTAATTTTAAAACATTGAGGTTTAAATTTTTATAAGTGAGACTAAATTATAATGATGTAAAAATATTGAGGGTTATTTTTTTTTAGAATTATGGTCAAATTAAAACAAGTGTAGAATTTCAGGGGCAACTATATAATTATATCAATTTATGTTAACTGCTAGTCATTAACCGTTTAGTTTTTAACGACATCAGACCAATTTGTTAGTTATTTTAAGTTGGGGGCCAGTTTGCAACTTTGAATAGTCGAGGTACTCAACAAAAAATTAAGTCATAGTCGAAAGATCATTTATGTAGTTTATCCTAAAAATAAATAAGAATCAAAATAATTATTCAACCAAATATTGAAGGTGAATTCGTTTGTAAAGTCAAACTTAAAAGGAAGCATATTTAAAAGATTAAGAATAATTTAACTTAAAAAATCATTTTTAAAATAAATTATAATCAAAGTAATAATGCAACTAAATATTTAATACGATTTTTTTAGATAAATTATTTAATACAAATTTTACATTACAATAAACTTAAAAAAATTATGTTTGTCAACAATCTTTAAAATATGTGGTTAAAGCTCTTAATCGACATTCCCACATTTTCGTAAGTTGTAGGTTCAAAATTCTTTCTCCTCTCTTAAGTAAAAATTGTTAAAAAAAATATTAAAAAATAGTCTAATTACAATAATAATAATAATAATAATAAGTTATTTATTATTTGAATAGTAAATATAGTTTGAAATGGCAGGGTATTTATTATTTATTTACTATTCCGTATCCTACAGGTAAAACAATAATTACTGCGTTGTGGGCCTGTGGCATCAGAACATGTTGTACCTGCTTTACACAGCATATTGTCTTCCAATTCCTTTTCTTTATTATCAAATGAATTAAATTATAAAAAGAAACAGGAGATGAAAACGTCAATACTCCGTTGAGGATTTAACGGATGGATGATTAAAGTTTCGTTCGGCGTAATTTTTTAACGTTAGTTTAAAAGAGAATGTTCGTTAAAAAGAAATTAAAAAATTTAATTTTTTTCAAAACTCTTGATTGAGACCAAATGAAGTGAAAAACGCACATGTGAAACACTGGAACTCTGGAAGAGATCGTTCGATATTTTGCATCTCCGTTTGATAGTCAAACGTCTCTTTAAAAAAACTTTTGCCGAACAAAACCTAAATTACTAATATCCCAATGACTATTTAAGTAGTTTACCCATAACTGAAAGAGAGGTTAAATGACGATGACGTGGCACAGCATTACTGGTCAAGTGGTAAGCTTATCCCGACTCTTACCGGACACTACCCATACCACATCCATAAATTTAGGCCCCACTTCCCTCACCCACCCAACCCGCCCTTTGCTTTGCTTTACACAATTCCAAGAAATACATTTTTTAAAAAAATAACATAAATAAAATTGTTATTTTACTTTATTTATTTAAAATAAAAACAACCAACAAATCCGTCTATTGGGATAAGACACTAAATTTTTCATGCATAGTTAGTAATTTAAATTTTAACATTGTGGATGAAGAAAACTTAATTAAAAAGATCACCCTCATAATGAATATGTGTAAAATTCGAACTGAATTAGTCAATTAATGAATTGAAAAACTAATGGTTAAAAGAAAAATTGAACTGCATAGCAAGGGTAAAACGGGGTTTTAATATTTATCATAGGAAAGAGGGTAGAAGGAAAGGGAAAAGCTGTCCAATCAGAATATATATAAAATAAAATTTTATACGTACATGTGTCATCTTGTCATGGTTTGACGCCGTCTAAAAAGAAATCACAGCTGTCGGTTACGTGCTCTCGAGTCACGAGACGGGTTAGAAGAACGGCCCACATATCCTGCATTCTTGTCTATCCCATCAACCGGCTACGTCTCACCAAGTAACCGGTTGTTGTCGGTTAATCTCCGGAAAAAAAAAATATTGAAACAAAAATTGCTGGTTTTTTATACCTCATGGTTTTCTAGTTAGTGTGGTTCTATTGCTCTAGACACCATTTAAAGTGTCTATTTTTCATAAAACCACTAAATCCTCAAATCTTCAAAATTATCCTTTGTCATTACAGAATCAACTACTACTATCACACATCCTTTTGTGTTCGAACCCCGCTACTAATTACCCAGTCTTCTATCATAGTAACCGAACAACGATGTGTCAATTGAACATCAAACACAAAATGGGTTCAACAAACGACGAATAACGACTGAATTTTACAATTATTCTGGCAAGATGAAGATATTTCTTTGTTGTGACGATTGCCACAGAGTAATGTTTGTGGTTGTAGAACATTTAGGTTTAGGGATTTAGAGTTATTTTGGAAAAATAAAAATTTAACCATGTGTCAAACAATGGATGGATAATATATTTTCCTAAACGAGTCTATTTTAAAATATTAATAATATAAAATGTTAAATACCTAAAATAAAATAAAAATAGTAGTAATCTTATTTGAAAAAAAAAACATCAATACATAAAACAAAAAAAACTGATTTGAACATTTTTTTTCTAAATAAGCCTAAAATAAACTAGGAAGTTAGAAGACATTGTTAAGTTTAAAATTAAAGAGAATTAAATTATCAGCGCACTTAAAAAATCATTTGATGAAATGCCCCCTTGAAGTGCAATTATAAGTGTATAATTTCGCAAAAAAAAAATAAGTGTATAAACTATTTCAAGATTTTCCTAAAAAAAAGTGTATAAACTAAATTAATGGGGTGTTACTGTAAAAATCGAAAATTGAGGGGCTAAATTGAAAAGGAAAAGGATTTTCTTTCTTTTTGTCCCCTGGTTTTTCTTCAGTGTACACGGCTTTTAATATGGGAACAAGACAGTCAGCTGACGTGGTTGAGCAAGTGGGCTCCACAAGCATTATTTTATAAATTATTATTATTATTGCTATATTATTTATTTCCATTGTCCTCGGAATTATTTCTTTTTCATATAGGTTTTTCCTCGGAAATAATTCGAGATCTGTAAATTTATTGTTAAACTTAATTTGTGCTGTTCACAAAAGTCATTTCGTTAATTTTTGGCTTAAAACTTAAATTATATTATTTTTATATATAAAATATATATGTACTTAATATTTTTTCTGACCTATTTAAAGTTCTTTCGTAACAAATGTTATTTTTATTATCCAATAAAATACGAGCATGTGGTATAGTTTTCATTTTCTGATTAAAATTTGAAAATTCAAAAAAATAAAACAATATAACCACAATCTTTAATTTCTATAAAAATCCAAAATTTAAACTCAAAATCCCTAAAAACCTCCACTCTAACCACCGGTTCAATCATCATTGGTCACCATTGTCTTCATCGAACCCTCACTACTGAAAACCCCATCATCTCCTCGTATAAAATCGACGAATGAACCGCCGATTGCACCATCAACGAACACCCAACAATGAAAAAAAAAGGTCGATTGGGTTCCGATCGATGACTAGAGGGTGAGAAATGCCGAGCGGTGAGGTACCCGACATTTGGACGGTGAACCATCAATATGTGGGGATGTCGGACAATGAGGAAGATGTGATTTGAGAGTTTGATTGAAAGAAATTATAAATTTTTAATTTAAAAAAAATCATATTTCTAAAGAAATTCAGAAATAAAATATATATAATAAAAAACATGTCACATGTCATGTTCTGGTTGGATGGCGTAATCTTTTTAACGTCCATCGACAAAAAAATCTTAAATGGGTCAGAAAAGAAAACATTAGGCACCTATTTAGTCTAAAATATAATTTAAGCACCTATATAAAAAAAAGGTATAATTTGAAAACTTATTTGACTATTAAGCTTGACTTTTTCTATTTGTTCTTTCCAATAATAATTTAAATTTCACTAAAACTATAATTATAATAATATATTCAATGGGATAAAGAAAATAAAAAAATATATATATATGTTTCTTATGCTTATCGTTGTAATAATAAATAATAAGACCTACCGATAAATATTAATGTATTAATAAGTCATATTCCAATCCTAAAGAAATGATACATATTCGAATTTTAATGACGAAAATTATTGAAGGAACACATCTAATTCCCGAATGAAACCATGAAACAAACATAAAAATGTCTAATTCCCGAATTTTTATATAAAGTAAAGTGATAAGTGGTTTAAATTTAATTATATTCTAAATAACTTAGATTTTTTTCTATAGAAATTTGCCCTATTCTTTCAAGTGGAGGGAAAAAACTTAAAAAAAAAAACATTACTCAATAGGTAAACAACATATTAGAGTTGATGAACAACTCTCGTAAACAATATGTGTGTATATATATCAATTGCCAATTGATATATATTTAATTAAAAATCACTTACATTGTATTTTATAAGAGTTTGATTTAAATTCAGATATTATGAATAAAATAAATTAAATTTAAAAAATCTTTCTGATAATAAATATATACAATATCAAACTTAAATTAGATATCAATGATTATAAGTGAAATACAATAAATAATATGACTGTGACAAAATAGTTGCTTCAACGTTAATTTTAAATTTTTTTATTTATCTTTTTTTTATCAAAGGGTGGCCTCGTTAAAAAAACCCCTCGTACCGAGCATTCCCGAAAGAACACCGGCAGCGGAAGGAGGAAAAGAGTGCCAATGATTTATTATTCATAACCGATATAATTCATATCCATCACCTTACAAATGAATGCTCAAAGCAAAAGATACAAAGAAATCAAAACAGTATGACCAGTGATACATATTACCAGACTACCTTATTTTACTAAATTGTCTATCTGATACCTGCCTTGGCCAAGCCATCCGCGTCCACATTGCAAGCTCTCGGAATCGATCTGAAAACGCAGCCTCTTCCCTTCCCTATTAGAGCGATTTCCTCCACCACATTTTTTAAAAGATTGGAACACGACGCCGGATTCCGAATCCAACCAATAGCGACGGAGCTATTGCTTTCAATAATTGGCCGACTTCTCAAACAAGCTGGCTCCTCCGCAACCAACCGCAAACCCCTCCGAATTGCAAGTAGTTCGAACAAAATCGGAGGACATGGTCCACAACTTTCCGAGAATTGGCATAGAATTTCTGATTTGTGGTTCCTAGCTAAGCCTCCAATGCCCCCAGCGGATCCGTCCAACCGCACCGCCCCATCGACATTGATCTTGATAAATCCAACGGCCGGAGGTTGCCAAGTCAAAGTAACAGCCCGCATCCCAGTAGCTCCCCCTCTTCCATCCGCTAGCTTCGGATTCACAAAAAATGCAGACTTGACATCTGACTCTACATTATATTTTGCACTATACCAGCTAACCAACCGAGATTTCAATAAGAAAACCAATTGAAGCTCGTCGAGCTTATTACCTCGGAAAATGATATCATTCCTACCTAACCAAAGTGTCCACAAAACTGCTGCAGGTATGGAAAACCATAGCGACCTTCGATCCTTCATCGGAGGGTTGTAAAACCAACCGATTAATAGAGAAGTTAAATCTTGTGGAAGTGCACTTTCGACGTTCCACCAGTTCAGCACTCTAGTCCAGATTCGCCAGGCAACCTTACACAGTAGAAGTAAGTGCGAAACAGACTCAATTTCTTCTTGACAAAAAGGGCACCTAGTGTCCGAAAGCTCACCAATCCTGCGTTTACAGAGCTCCCCACGTACAGCTATCTTCCCCTGTACAGCTTGCCATACAAAAACTTCAACCCTCGGAGGGGCGTTGTCGTTCCACACACAATCCTTCCAAAAACCATCCTTATGAGCTCCCAAGAAAGACAGATTGTAACATGATTTCACAGAATAACAACCTTCTCCTGAACCCTTCCAAATTAAGCAATCTCGCACGAAACCATCCGACCGAAAGCTGTGTAAACAGTCAAGAAAGTCGTTCCACTGAGCCACTTCCCAATCGAAAAGATTCCTGCGCAGGTTTACTTTCCAAATCCAAGTGGAATTCTCCTTTCGGCCGAAATCCGAAACTGTCCCCGACTTGTTGCAAGACAATACGAAAATCCGAGGGAACAATGATTGCAACGGAGCAGACCCCACCCACACATCGGACCAGAACAAAACGGACGATCCATCCCCCACCTGAATCCTGAAATTACCACGAACATTCTCCCCAAAATCATCCACTTCGAAGAAGGAATTGACAATTCCCTTCCACTGCCAAGACGCATGGCGGTGAACAATCCCATCCAACACAATTGATGCCGGATTGATATTGTATTTACAGCAGATCATCTTTTTCCACTGACAATCCGGATCATTCGCGAACTTCCAAATCCATTTGCCGAGAAAGGCTCTATTTTGCAAACTGATATTCTTTATATTCAAACCTCCCAGCTCCATCGGATTGCAGATGGTACTCCAATTGACCCAGTGTGTTTTCTTACAACCCTCCGACTCACCCCACAGAAATCCGGACATGATGCTGTTGATTTTATTTGCCACCTTAACCGGCATGCGAAATATGGCCATGTAATACATAGGTAATGCCGAAATTACCGATCTTATCAGAATCAACCTTCCTCCAATAGACAATTGCGCCCCCTTCCAATTCGATAATTGCTTGTGAATTTTTTCTATAATCGGTTCCCACAATGCATAGGAATTCGACTTCGGCCCTAGGGGTAACCCCAAATAAGTCGTAGGGAATTTGTTCCATAAGCATTTTACTTTTGTTTCCCAAGCTTCTATGCATGCATCGTCAAAATTCACTCCGAAAAGACAGCTTTTCATAAGATTAAGCTTGAGCCCAGCCGCCACTTCAAATACCCTTAGAATTCTTCGCACATTCTCCACTTCGCGCAAAGACGGACCACAAAAGATTGTTAAGTCATCCGCAAACTGTAAGTGACTTAAATTATGACTAAGCTCTCCTCTCCCGATACGCCAACCAGCAAATAAACCCAACGATTCACCTTTTTCAATTAGCAAGTGAAGCGCTTCACCTACAATGTTAAAGAGTAGCGGGGAAAGTGAACACCCTTGTCGGAGGCCTTTAGCTATCGGAAAATGAGGAGTAGGGGACCCATTGACCAATATAGCGATCGATGCCGTCGATATACATTTGAAAAACCACTCGCACCATTTGTCTCCAAAACTCATTCTTCTCATAATATGAATCAGAAACCTCCAATCTACGAAATCATAGGCTTTTTGGAAATCTATCTTAAACATGGCGCCCTTCAAACCCATCTTCCTCATATAGTCAATTCCTTCATTAGCGATAGATGAACAATCCGTAATGTGACGCCCTGGAATGAAGGCGAATTGGGACCGACTAATAATAATATCCATCAAACCCCTTAGGCGAAGGGATAACACCTTGGAAAGAATTTTATAAATCCCCCCGACCAGACTTATTGGCCTGAAATCCTCTATCGATTCCGGGGCTGACTTCTTAGGAATTAGCGCTATGTAAACCTGATTTACAGCCTCCTTCCAATCAGAACCATTGTGAAAATTATGGAATAACTTCATTATTTCATCCTTCAAGATTCCCCAATACTTCTTATAAAAACCCATGTTAAATCCGTCCGGTCCCGGTGCTCGCGAGCTATCAAAAGAATTCACTGCGTGCCACACTTCTTCCTCAGTAAATTCTGATTCCAGCTTGTTAGCTTGGTCGGCATCAATGCTTTTAAAATTCAAATCCAACTTTTCCACCTCCAAAGTGTTCTACTGATTAATTTTTTTATTTATCTGATTACACCCATTTAAATAAAGATAAAAATCTTTTCGAAAAAAACAACAACTAAAGATAAAATAATTATGGCTGGTCACCAAAATAGATACCATAATAATTTGGTGTTTGGAAATGAAAATAGTTCATATTGACCTAAAATTCCTATTTTTGCCCCCACCTTAATTTTAAATCTATTCATATTGATATTTTCATTGGATCCTTTATAGATAAGGGCATAAATAAGAATACTTCAAAGGCAAAGCTAAGGACATTACTTAATTGCCATAATCTCTAATTATAATCTTTATTCCTTCAAATATAATTAGCTGTATTTTAAAAATTTTGGTCAAATTTTTTAAATTAATTTTTAAGTTTAATTAATGTTAGTATCATAACAATTATAATTCTGAATTTTTTTGTTTGTTTTTCAAGGTATTCACTAGAGCGAATTCAATTACTAATTTTTTCGTATTTTGTTAGTTCATATAGAGGGCAGACACTAACCACAACTTTTAAAGCCGCTTCACGCATAGGACAAGAATTGGACCATTAATCACTGGTTAAAGTAAAATAAACCCTTATTATTTGTCCTAAGCTCATGGTTTATGATTTTGAATCTTTAAGTGCATAATTCTAACGAAAATGTATGAAAAACTAGTTGACTATTTTTTCTTTGACAGTTCGGAATTTTTTTTGACAATGGCAATTAAATTATATTAAAAATTATGAAAGATATTGTAAATACAACACATCCAGAATGAAATATAATAGGGACAAGTCCACCAAAATTCCGTACAAAAACTTAAAGATGTAAAGAAAAATAAACACTTCCATAGATATTAGCGTACCGTAAAAATCTAGAAGCCTTCCTGAATCTTATTGTCTATAATCCAAACGAGACGAAGAGGTGAAAAAGGAGTGGTAAGCGAACCAAACTATCAGTCAAATTACTCTGTTACTTAGGTTTGATTACATTGACAAAACAACCATCAACCGAGTAGGAGGTTTATCTTTCTATGACCACCGACAGATTAAAGATTATTGCCGTGAAGATCTCTGTACGAGCACCAAACAAGGGCAAAAGTATGCTTAAATCATGTCAAACGATAGATGAAACAAACCACAGAAAAATAAAGAAAAAACGTGTCACAAAAACAGAAGGAACGCATACCACAAAGATAGATATTGTTGTTAAAAATATAAAAATAATAATAAACTCTTGTGATCGACAACCAATATTAAAATTAGTTGTGGACCAACTACTAACAAAACTAAAGAAACAAGAAGCAACGGCTGGACATAGAAAAAAGCTAATGAACATAGGATTTTAATTCAGAAATTAAATTTTCTTTGGGCTTAATCTCCAATTATCATAAATGAAAGAAACCAATTAAATTGAGAAGAAAATCATAAACTTTACGTAAGATGTTTAATCAAGCATATGATGGATATTGGGACAGGTGGACAGTGACACTAATTATGAGCCATGATGGACGGTAGTTATACCAATAACATTAGGTTTGGATAATATATCAAGGATTATTAGACCCGAACCACAAAGCATGAGAAAAATCAAAATAAATAAATAAATATTAAACCTACTTTTCAAAAAATAAAATTGAGTTTTGTAATCACCTTAGCTTTGTTATAAAAAAAATTTTGAGTTTTGTCTTCATGTTTGCCTTTTTCGAGTTTTTTATCGCGAGGAAAACTATTTTATTGTTTAAACTGTCAATATATATTTATAGCTGTGTAAAAATAAAATGGGTAATTATTCAATACACTGTTAGTGAAAACTAAATTTTTTATAAGTATTTTAATTTTAGGGTTTAAGGTCTTAATTTAAAGTGTATAGTGTAGGGTTTAGAATTTAGGGATGGTGGTTAAAATTTAAGGTTTTTGGTTATAATTCAAGGTTTATAAGTTAAAATCTAAATCTTAACCACATTACCCTAAAAAATAAACCTCAAACTCTAAATCCTAAATACTAACTAATATCCCTAAATTCTAAACACGTAGACCTAATCTCTAAACTCTACACCCTAAACCTTAAAATTAAGACGCTTGTAGAATCTTTCAGTTTTCACCACTAATATATTGAATATAAATAAAAAATATTATTTAATATTTTTGTTTTTATACAATATTTAAACTATCGATAATCCTTTCAAATCCTAAACCAAAATTAATGTATTTAAACACATTCGAATATAAAATATCCAAGAAGTATTAACCGAATTAAGATTTAATCAACTTTTGTTATAAGAGCCTGAAAATTATTTTAAACTCGTAATTTTTTTGATTTTTTTAATATTTCAACCGAATTAGGAGGGTTGACTTTTGTTGTAAGAGCTCGAGAATTGGCTCAATAATAACGCCATCATTATGTGTTGATTTTTTCATGTAGGTGGTGTAGAGTATGGTGGTAGACACGGCCCCATTTTAATGCTCCACTCCATTCAAGGGTAGTTTTACGGTGCGGCATTATTACGATACGATTACGATATGATACTAACCGAAAAATGTTATAAACTACGAGATACAAAACTGAAAATGTTACAATTTTTATAATATTTTCGGTTGTATCTCGCACAATTTCGATACTTACAAAAACTTGAAATGTTATCAGAAGCAATAAATACTTTCATACTCGAAGTTAAGCTTCGATACTTACCACCAGCTGAAAATGTTACAAACAGTGTAACATTTCCAGTTCCGTGTTTCGTGTCTTATAATATTTTCAGTTGGTGCCGTACAATAGTCACACCGCATCATGCCTTACGTTAGACACGCCCCCATTCAGCATAATCAAGCAAACATAATTTACTATTTTAATTTTTCACATTTAAAACTTTTGCATAATATTGCCACCTAATTTTGAAGATTAATTGTGGCAAGTTACTTAAAAGAAGCAACATATTAGAACATTTGTACAAACTTTGGATGGGTTTAATTGCAATAATTAGTTAGTAGATTAATTTAGGAAGATATATCAAAAAAATTGAATTAATTATATCACATGTCCTCAAATTATAATCTTCTTCCTATTACTTTTATTTTCAACTATGGATTTGATTCTAAGTTTGCCCCTAAACTTTTGCATAGTTCAGTTTCATGAAACATAACAATTTATTGGTATAAATAAATAAATATTAAACCTACTTTTTGAAAAATAAAATTGAGTTTTGTCTTCATGTTTGCCTTTTCGAGTTTTCTTTTTTCGCGAGAAAAATTATGGATCTCATTCTAAATAGTCTTCAAACTTTTGAATATTTCAGTTTCACTATCAAATTATCATTTACGACATATCATATTATTGTATAATATACATCAATGTTTACATGAAACATAACAATTATTATAACGGTTTTATTGACATGGAATATGATTAACATATATTGATAATTTGGGAATGGAATTAGAAAGTTTGCCCCTAAAGATTTGCATATTTCAGTTTCATTCTCAAACTATAACATTCATTCTAAATTAGTCTTCAAACTTTTGAATATTCCAATTTTACTATCAAATTATCGTTTACGACATATCATATTATTGCATAATACACATCAATGTTTACATGAAACATAACAATTTTTATAACGATTTTATTGACATGGGATATGATTCACATATATTAATAATTTAGGAATTGAATTAGAAAGTTCAAAAGTTTGAGAACAATTTAGAATGATAACCATAGTTTGGGGACATAAGTGAAACATTCAAAAATTTATGGGCCAATTTAAAATGGCGGTCATAATTTAAAGATAAAATTAAAATAATTAAAAGTTAAAAAACCAACTTATAATGGGCGTCATAGTTTAGGTACGCGTGTTGCAACAAACTCAGAAAATATGAAAACAGAGATGTACAAAAAAAAAATATTTAGGAAAATAGGTCAAAATTAATAATGTTTGTCAAAGTTGTCCCTAAATGAATACAATTTTGGCAAACTCTTCATCTGCTGCGATTTAAAAAAAATACTTGTTGCGGTGTATACACAAATACAAGCACGAAATGGGCTTTGACAACATGCATAATTGCATATGAGAGCCTGTCTCGAATCACTTAATAAAAATAAGTGCATGTTCAGCAATGCTTCTCTAACGAGCATAGAGAACGCCAAACAGAGAAGCAATATCGAAAAAGTATTTTCTACTTGTTGAACAGGCGATTTCCCACATTTTTTTTACCGAGTTTTGCACCCAAACGTGTATTTTGTCACAACTAATTTTTTCAACTTTTCTGTAATCGAACGTTTGACCCTCAACGAGGATTTACAACTCGTTGTTGAACGAAGCCTAAGTTATTTGAAAAAAAATCAATATAAAATCAATATGAGACCGTAAAGAAGCAAATATCTCATATTTGTTGAATATTTACTTTTTTCATGTCTTTAAATATAACATTTTAAGCAAATATGACTTTCATGTGTAAAATAACCTCACCAATTTGTATCAACACATGATGATTATGTCAAAATCATATTTAGTAACAACTTTAACAAATGAAATGGATTTTGACTCATTTCCTTAAATAATTTTTATTGTTTTATCAATTCATTAAATAATTTGTAGGCTAACCTATTTACCTTTTTTTATTTTCCGTACTATTTCCTTAAAAAAACCTAACCAATAAGCAACCCTATTAATTCATTGGATTTGTAGGTGATAAAGTGGTTTTTCGTTAAAAATCATAAATGAGGAATTGAATCTCGCGTTGACATTATAAAAAAATGTAATGATAAAAAACTATTTTGAATTCAATATTTTCACTATCACATTCATATTTTCATTATTGCACCCCCTCAATTTATATTTCAAAACGAGCTTGCTTTTATTTCACTTTTCACCTTTTATTTCACATTAAGTCATGGAAGATCCGAACTGATAAAGATGAGGAATAATCGAAATTTTTACCCACGGGGATAGGTACTGGAAAGTTTTTTTATCACCGAAGCTCAAATGGGAATGGAGATGGGAATTGCTATATCTGAACCGTGGGGATAACCGAACCATAACTATATAAATAATTGTGGAGATCCTCGAAAAATAACCACAAGGATCTCTGATATTTTACAAAAATTTTAAAATATATAAAATTAACTCTCATTTATATATATACATACTTATTTTATTATCAATATATTTGTGTCTTTTGTTTAAACATTATTAAGTTTTGGTGACCTTTATAGTAATTTACTATTTTTGTTAATTAAATAATCTATTTCTCTTTCTATTGTAAATTAAAAACGACCATATATTTTGGTTAGTGAAATAGTAAATTTTGCTTAATTGTTTATGGTAGGGATTTTTTGAAAATTGTGGGGATAAGATGAGGACAAAAAATTCATCGAAACATGTAACGAGGATTATCTAAAATTATACCCGCAAGTGTTGAGACATAATAAGAAATGTAAAACCGTCTCCGAACCGACTGATCCCACCCCTAGTACAAAGTACGATTGGCTTGGAAATTATAAGATTTAAGTTAAAAGGACAAATCGAGGCTTCATTCAGGAACTGTAATTTTACACCATCAAATGTTAAGTTCAACTCTCGTTCATTACTATTCTTTTTTTATATTAGCAAAATTCGGATGTTAATTTACTCTCTTCTCTAAATACCTTTTTTAATATTTTTATTATCTTGAAAAGTAAAAAAAATAGCTGTAATTTTTAGTATATTTTTCTCCTAAATATTAACGGATTTATTTTACTTTGGGAAGTAAAAATTTCAACTTTAATTATCGATTATTTTATATTCTCAGTTTCATACATTAATATTTTTCTTCTTCAAATATTTTAAAATTCAAACTCTAGCTTATTTTTTACTATGTTATTAGATTTGATATTTTTAGTAAGAAAAGTTAATAAACCATTACCCGTACCAAACCAAACCGAATATTTTAGTTAACCAGTCAATCGATTAACTGGTTTAATGGTTAAGGTTTAGGGTTGAGAATTAAGCAACTCGAATTTTCCGGTTATCCAAAATAATTTTCTAATGGTTAACTGAACCCGATTTTGAACACCCCTGTAAGATAAGATTCGAACCCTTAGAAAATAAAATAACATAAACATCATTAGCCATTAAGTCAATTAGTGGATCTATCCGTCATGACTATTCTAACTATTACTACTATTCAATATAAATTTAACTGTAATTCAGTTTATATAATCTATAGATGGAGTCCTATTAGGAACGGACCCTTACGGGTCAGAAGGGGCTTCCCCTAAAATTTTAAAAATCAATATTTAACCCCTTATCATTTTTAAAAATGTAAATTAAAACCTTCAAGGTTTTATTTATTTATTTATAATTTAGAGTATGTTCCCTCAAACTACATTATTAAAATTCGTCACTGAATCTCTCTCATATATATATCATTGATATTAAAAATTTTAACATTAATAAAATAAATTTGGGTAAAGTATGCCCGGTATCACCGAACAATAGGGTGTGACATGTTTTTACCATCAACCTTTCAATTGGTCCAAACTTACCACCAAACTTTATTTTTCGACTCGTTTATACCATCTGCCGTTAAATCGTTAATTCCGTGATGACATGGACGCTGCACCAAAACGACGTCGTTTTGGTGCCGCTATTTTGATAATAAATGACCCAAAACGACGTCATTTTGCTAGAAAAAATTGTGAAATTGTGCACTCAATGGGATTCAAACGTAAGACCTTAAGCATCAAAGACAACATCCTAACCACCAAACCAACCTAATATCTTGAATTATATTTAGCACAAATAATATATATATATTCCAAATTGTAGTTTGTAATATAAATAATATTACTTTATCTGAATAATATAAATATATTATTTCTAATATAAAAATATTCAAATATTGATATACATATATTAATACATAAATAATAAATTAAAAGGAAATATATAGATATTTTTATATTATTAATAATATTAAATATATAAATAGATTATTATAAAAACTAAAAGACTAATTTCCAAAACAAAATTTGTTTAAAAAATCTAAAATTCGACAAAATCTTAATCCCTAAACCCATAAACCCTAACCCTAAACTATAAACTTTAAACCCCTAAAATTTTATTCATAAACAAATAATATTAAAATATATAAACAAATAATATATTATTATAAAAACTAAAAAACTGATTTAAAAAATATAAATTTTTTAAAATTTACGAAAAGACCTAAAATTTCACCAAAATCTTAAACCCTAAACCCTTAACCCTAAACCCTAAACCCCAAAGCTTTAAACTTTTGGTGAATTTTTTGGTCTTTTCGTAAATTTTAAAAAATTTATATTTTTAAAATAAGTTTTTTAGTTTTTATAATAATATATTCTTTGTTTATATATTTTAATATTATTTGTTTATGAATAAAATTTTAGGGTTTAAAGTTTATAGTTTAAGGTCAGGGTTTATGGGTTTAGGGATTAAGATTTTGTCGAATTTTAGATTTTTTTAAACAAATTTTGTTTTGAAAATTAGTCTTTTAGTTTTTATAATAATCTATTTATATATTTAATACTATTAATAATATAAAAATATTTATATATTTTCATTTAATTTATTATTTATGTATTAATATATGTATACCAATATTTGAATATTTTTATATTAAAAATAATATATTTATATGACAAACTACAGTTTAGAATATATATTATTTGTGCTAAAAATAATTCAAAGATATTAGGTTGGCTTGATAGTTAAGAGGTTGTCTTTGATGCTTAAGGTCCTAGGTTTGAATCTCATTGAGTGCACAATTTCACATATTTTCTCTAGCAAAATGACATCGTTTTGGGTCATTTATTATCAAAATAGCGGCACCAAAACGACGTCGTTTTGGTGCAGCGTCCATGTCATCACGAAGTTAACGATTTAACGGCATGATGGTATAAACGAGTCGAAAAATAAAGTTTGGTGGTAAGTTTGGACCAATTGAAAGGTTGATGGTAAAAACAGGTCACACCCTATTGTTCGGTGGTACCTGGCATACTTTACCCAATAAATTTTAATTATTTAAATGTCAATCATGTTTAACTTAGTTGATATATTCTAAAAGTTGTTAATTCGAATGTGTTTAATTATAATTATCTTCCATTTAGAGATATTTTAAAGGGTTTAAATATATGTATGTATTTTTTAAAAAGCCGTGATTACGTGTAGTATCTGTTCTGAATATATACTTAACCATTTAACAATACATGCTCAATCACCTTACTACAACTGTTGGTGCTTGAACTACTGAGGCAAGCTGGTTCGTGTATTCATGTATGTATTTTTAAATATTCCGAGAATACAAAACATGATACACATGTATGTACATTTGGAGTAACATATAAGCAAAGTTGAGAAAAATACAGAGAATTTGGCGGGAAAAGCTGCAATTTTACTTTATTATTTATTGTCGAAATTTGCCTAAACTTTGCAAAGATAAGATCAAATCAAATCCTTCCCTAAACCCAAGATTTCTTTCTTTCTTTTTTCTAAAGAAATGAGTAACAAACAAATGGCACTCATTTTAATACCATATGGGTAAAGTACACTAGAGACCATTTCAATATATAAAAATCATTTTTTTGGACATTGAATTTTAGAGGTTATAAAATAATCATTAAAATTTATATTTGGTTACAAATGATCCTTATTAGTGATAAATTTTGATAAATTTAAGGACCATTTTATACCAGTCTGAATGGTTATTTTGTAATACTTGAAAAAAAAACAATGACAATATCGTAACCGAATCGAAAATTTAATGATTATTTTGTAACTTTCAAAACTTGAGTGACCAAAAAGATCGTTTTACATAGTTTAATGACCTCTAATGTCATTTACCTTACTAATATCAAGGAAGAAACTGGTCAAAATACACAAAACCCAAAAACTTTTGTTAAAATTTGGAGCGCCATAAGTCAAGCTTCAAGTATTCGTTTGGATTTTATACAAAAAGAAAATTGATAATTTATGTCAATAGATCATTTTGTTAAAGATGCTCAAAATAAGCATTATTTAATTTTGAAATCGCGTTTAGTTTGATTTTTTCAAGATAGTATATTTAAATGTAATTAATTTTGATTTAAATATTTGAAGGATTATAAATAGATTAATATTGTATTAAAAATATTTTACCGATGGCAATATTTGTCTAAACTATACTATTACCATGAAATTATCACTTCAATCCATGAGAAGTGAAATCTATTTTTTTTAATTAGAATCATTTTTATGAGAAAAACACTAAAAATGAAAAATTACATACACTAAGGTATGCCGATAAACATCTAAAATTATTAAGAAAAAAAATGAAGTAAAACTTGAGAATCTATTGAATGTTTTATGAAAAAACAGGGAGCTAATTAAAGCAAATCAAAGTTCCCTTGGCCTTAAAGAAAATTAGAAGAATAAAGAATCAATCATCAAGATTATAAAAAAGAAAAGGAAAACAAATTAAAGCAAAATGATTCATTGATTCTTCATGTAATTGAAAATATGAAAAAAATTGTCATATAATATATAAAAGTTAGATTATTTGATGCAATAATTTGGGTTTGGTATTAGACCTTAAAATTATATAGTTTGAAACTCAATTAATATACTAAAATTATAAAAATAGTAAAATATAGTTCGATGAACTTATTATGTATTTTAATATTAATTTATTTAAAAAAATATTTAATCTATTAACCGACTAATTAAATCAGATATAACAAACGATCATATTAAAATAACTCTCACAATTCAGAATTTTTTTTTTCATTCATAATTGTTATTAAGAATATATGTGGTATGCAAATAAAATATTAATATAGGATGAAAATGTATAAAAGGCAATAATGCAATAATATTATTTATTACTTATATATAAAAGAAAGAGAAAACCTGCCCAACGCAAAAAGAATGATGGTGACCAATCTGTAAAAAGCATAAGAAGAAATATTAATATTACCTTCTGACCAAATAATTAAAAGAAAAAGGACTTGTGAATAAAAGAGAAAGGACTTCTCTGTCATTTCCTACAATATTATTTACTAATAAGTAAAATTTTATAATTATTAATTATATATAATTCCTTCAAAAATATATAAATTTAAATGTAAAACACTAAAAGTAATAAAAAGGTGTTATCGTAGTTTTAGTCTTTCTATTATGTTAAGTTTTGAGATTTAATCCTTTACTTTAACTTACATCCCTTGAAAATAAAGGTGTAATTATAGTTTTAGTCCTTGTGTTGAGATTTTAGGGGCTCGATTCGATCAACCGTTCTTGCTCGCCAAGTGTGGAGAAATTGGATAATTGAGTGTTTTAGTGGGAGGTGAAATATTTGCAATTTGACACAAGGATTTATAGTGGTTCAACCTTCTAACCAAGGTCTACATCTACTACCTTAGCTCCCCACTAAGTATTTCCAACAAATTCACTAAGAATTTCGTCCCCTTTTCTAAGATTAGGAGGAAACCGTTACAACTCTCAAAGCTTTCTACCCAAAGCTTGAAGGAAGACTCTCTTTACAAAGAAAGACTTAGCAAACTAAAAATTCCTCTAAAAGGTGTTTGTTTGCAATTCTAAGCACTCACCCAAAACCTAAACACTTGAGCAAATTTAACAATGTAAGCTCACAAGTGTTGTCTAAGCAATAAATGAACAATTAAAGCTCTAGACAAATTTTGACATCATAATGTTGTAACAATTGAAGCATTTTTCATTACAAGATGCTTGGAGGTCTCTTTTATACTCTCAATTGAGTTTGTAGTCGTTACTAGCCGTTGGGGATGATTTGGAGCCGTTGAGGACTTTATTTCCCTTCATAAATGTTGTTCTGCAGCTATTCGTATCGATACGCGTGGAACCGTATCGGTACGACCTTCATGAGGAACTAGCCGTTGGGCTCTTGCCAGCCTAGGCGTATCGATACGCTTGAGGGCGTATCGGTACGGGTTCACATTTAAATGGCCGTTGGGTTGGTTGAAAGGGGATCGGTACGCTTACCTGGCGTATCGAAACGATCCCGATCTGTATCGAAACGGCCAAAGCCTGTTTCGATACGGGTTTTGGCAGTGACCAAACTTGGGCAAAAAGGTATCGGTACGGGTACAACCGTATCGATACGGGTACGTTGAAAATACGAGTTTGGCTATTAAAAACATGAAAAATCTTTGCCAAAAACCTCTTAAAATACCTCAAACATAAATTCAAGTTGTTTGGACTTAAAGCCAAATTTTAAAATTCTTTTCAAATTAGTCCAAAACATTCTTCAATTATTATATCAAAACATTAGTTCTACACCTTGATTATGCTAAAATTTGAGAATTTTCTTTTTAACTTAACATAGTATTATCATCATTTTTTTATAATGTTATTAATGATGGTGTGAATTTTTCACTAGTATTTGGATCACATGAAAGTCTACTTAGCTAATTCAATTAATAATAATTTTATATATTAACCGATTACTTAAAGATATTTTTGAAAAGTTTACTTAATGACGTATTAAAATTTTTAATGTCATTATTGTAACGTTACTAAGGGTATCGTAAATTTGGATAAACAAAATAACATTATTAAAGAAAACAATTTTGATATATAGTTCGTGTAAGTTTACACGTGCTTATCAAATTTAAAAGTTAAAAGTTTAGTTTATGATTTAGAGTTTAGAGGATTAAGCAATATGATTTAGAATTTAAGATTTATTGTTAGAGTTTAGAGCTTAAGGTTTAAAATTTAGATGTTTGTGTTTTATATTTTTATTTTAAAGAAGAATTGTGTAAAAAATGTTTACACATAATATGTATCAAAATATAACCTATTATAAAAATGCTTAAGGGTGTAAGAAGCTATTAAACTTTTGGGAAAAATCAATTAATTCTATAATTTCTTTTACATCCAATCAAGCCATTGAATCGATAAGTTGAATCAATTAAGCCCTTTGACCATTAAATCTTTATCATTTCTCTTTAGATATCATTGCCACATGATACCCTACAATTATATCATATGTCATTTACATATTTTTAATAATTTTTATATGTATTTTAGAATTTTTAGGACTTTAAATAATTTTTAAATAAAATAAAAAATTATAAAAATATCAAGAGGCAACACTATGACACGACGCGTTGCACCAACTAATCTAAAAAAATTATTATATCAACAATCAATGTTGGTCAAATGGCTTAATTGATTCTGAATAGAAAGAGTACTAATACTAAAATTAAAGTAAATGATTAAATCTAAAGTTTCAGAATAGAAGGAGGACTAATACTAAAATTAAACCAGAAAAAGTAAAAGAAGAGAGTCGGCATGTGGGGGCAAGAGAAGGTAGAAGAAATCGAGAGAAAGAAGGAAAGCCATTTAAGCCATAAAAAAAAGAAAGAAAGAAAAACTCAATTCCCCAAAAGAAAATTTCAATTTAATTAATTAATTAATTAATTTTTTTTAAAAAATAATCAAAACACTATCTTTTTTTAATATTTCAATTTTGTATGTGTAGAAGAGAAAGAGCCGGCCTCTCTTCTGGTGCCATCCAGTCCTTTGCCCACCAATCTTCTTCTTCCTCTGTTTAGCGTTCCCTTTCATTTTCCCTTTCCTTCCCCTTTCCATCTTCCTTCTTCTCTTCTTCCATTTTCCTTTGTTTTCTCTCCTTCTTTATCTTCAATCTCTCCTGCTTTCTGTTTTTAGACTCATAAATAGGTTGGTTTTGGGTGGGTTGATTTGGTCAGATTACTTCTTTCTTTTTTAATTTCCCTTGGTTAATCTCTAATCTTTCCATCAACCCTTTTGATTGTTATAAATGATTTTACTATTCTTTTAATCTTTTTAAGTTTTCAATCTGATTTTGGATTTCCCTTTTGAAGGATTTGGGTGAATCTAAACTTTTTTTTGAAAAAAAAACAATATTTTTCCGATGAGGAGAGGCAGAGGTTCCGCCGCCGTCGTGGCTACAACCCCGGCACTACAACCCAGCGGATCTATTAAAGAACAGAGATACAGAGGTGTTAGAAAAAGACCATGGGGCAGATTTGCGGCCGAGATTCGAGACCCTTGGAAGAAGACCAGAGTGTGGTTAGGGACCTTCGATTCAGCCGAGGATGCTGCTCGGGCTTACGATGCGGCGGCGAGGTCACTCCGTGGACCTAAAGCGAAAACGAATTTTCCCTTGAATTCTTCAAATCTCCCGGCTTTTCCGTTCGAAACGAATCATCTTCGGAACAACGATGGGTTCATCGACCAGCACCGGCTGTTTCCGATGGGCGATTTTCATGAGCACGAAGTGAATCCACAGAGACCGACGAGGAGCAGCATGAGTAGCACGGTGGAGTCGTTTAGTGGACCCAGACCGGCTCAACCACCGCAGCAGAAATCGACGGATTTTGCGGTGGTTTCAACCAGGAAGTACCATCCAAGGACGCCGCCGGTTTTGCCAGAGGATTGTCACAGTGACTGTGATTCGTCATCATCGGTTGTCGACGACGGAGATATCGCGTCGTCTCCGTGCCGGAAAACTCTGCCTTTCGATCTCAATTTTCCGCCGTTGGATGAAGATGACGATCTCCACTGTACCGCTCTATGTCTCTGAACACGGTGATAGCGATGAATCCACGACTACGATAATGGTCAATTATTAAATCTTCTCTTAAAGTTTTTAGCTTTTTTTGAGCGGAAAAAAAAGAAGGAAAAAAATATGAGACATGGTTAAGATGCAATGTTCTTAATCTCTATGAGCATGGAATTTGATCCCTTTGATTTTTATCAAATGAAATCTTTGTTGCTAGAAATATGATTATGATTATGAAGATGAAGATGATGATTTAGGGTTTGCTATGTTATTTAACCTTCTGTTATAGATCTTTCTTTGTATAAAATCCACCATTTCCTGCATTTTTTTTTGCTTTCATTTGTTCTTTAGGAAGAAGAAAACAACACCATGGAGTGGTTAGAAATATAATAATGATGAAATTAATGTATTGTTATGTTAAGATCAGATCTGCATTTTGGTTTCTTGTGAAAAAGATCAGATTTTGATCTTCAATTTCCTCTCTTTTTCTTGTGTATGATTGAATTGAGTAGTAAAAAGTTCGATGTTCGAGTCTGGTTTCGTTCGATTTCGAATATAATCAACTTGTTCCATTTCTGATAATAAATGTGGTAGATGCATAGAATTCCTGCAATAAATTCTTTCACAAGAAAGGATTTTTCATGCCTTAGCTGTGAATCAATTAAATGTACCAATTTTGAAACTTTCATCATTTCCTTTTTGCTTCCAATAGAAGGAAATCAAAACAGAAAAAAGAGAGAAAAGATTAAGAAGATCATTGCATTTGCTCATCATTCTGGATTGTTAAATCATCTTTGTTTGCATTGGAAGGCAACTTGAAATTTGATCCATAATTTCATTGAATTTTCCATTTGGGACTGTTTGGTGTTTGTTTGTTCATTGATTTTAATCTTTGAAATCATGTTTTTCATTTGTTTTCTACTGGGTTTTGACTGATAATGACATTTTTTCTGGATTGATATGTTTCAAGGATACTTCCTTATATGAGCATATTTCTTCTATTAGTACAATCTTTCGGCATTTGATTTATTGACTGATTAATATTATAAAGATTTTTTCTTGAAATATGCTTTTATTCATTTTCTTGTCATTTTATTTCCCCTTATTTTTTAAGTTGTGTTTCTTCATGGATTTCAATAAAAAGTTTTGGTTAATGAAATAACATTATGTAAAGCCATGACCAATATGTATGTGTAAAGCATAGTAAAATTAAACAAAACCCTAAAAATTGGTAAAAAAACCCTAATAAACTTGAAGAAATCTTGAAGCAAGAGCTAAAGTTGATATTGGAGAGTGGGAACCAATCATATCTTTGTATCTGCTGATGCAGCTGCACCATCCACTGAGATGATGGAATGGCTATGGTTTCAACTTTAGGGCTAGTTGCATTGTATTTCAACTATTATATATATATATATATATAATATTACATTTTTTGAATCTTGTAAAGTCTATTACAAGAGAGTATTTGTTCATACATATTTTTAACTATTTGACACTGCACATACACCTTGTAGATAAAGTAATTCGAACCCATATCTCCTAAGATGAACATCATCAACTTTTTTACTGGGACACTTGTTGGGTTCAAAAATATTACATATTTATACATGTTTAATTTCATCTCCTTTATGTATATTAAAAGAACTTATCAGTCCAAAGGTTGAAGATGTTTACATTGAAGTCCAAATGGGCTGCACCCAAATTCGGGTCTTAAATTATACAAATATGCATCCAATAGAAGAAGCCTTGGTGAAGTTTGATGAATGGTATATATTTCTTTTGCCAATAATGCAAACAACATATACAGAGAACAAGTTCACTAAATAATATGAGTAGAAAACAGGACAATAATGATCACAAATCCAAACTATTGAAATGTTACTCAACTGCTCAAGGGCAAATTCCGCAATGAACACCGAACCAGTATAACCCAACTATTCAAAATCGAATTAACCGAACTTTTAAAAATTTTAGCTGTAATCTGAACCGATTTTTTTTCTCGACAATCATTAATCGAATCAATCTAAATTTAATTAATTCAGTTTAACCAACCGTTTAAACATCCCTACATGGAACCTTGCTTTAACATTATCAAATTCCTTGCTTAACTCTAGTTTGATAAATAATTTGATTCCTCTTTATTTATAAAGTTACTGGTAGGATCAAATCATGCTGATTACGATGTCGGTTCGGACGGGTTCGATCTTGGCAGAACACCTTAGGATCAGGCCACTAGAGGATCATCAGCCATCGGTATCGGCCTATACCACATTCATATTATTGTGCCTCATCTTGATCACTGACAACCAGTTCACTTCATTGCTCATCACTATAAAGCCTACTTATGAACTGAATATTTTGGAGCTGGAGAGCATGCTGAACTTATAATCATAGAATCGACTCGATCATTAGATTATAGATTATAAGTTTATTAGTGTTTGTTAGTAATACCTGAGTTCGATTAGCATAGATGATTTCAATGCTGGAATTGAATGCGTACGTGGTTTATTCCCACGTTCTCAATCCACCATAGCCTAACATTTACAAGATCTAAGCCGTCTATACATTTGTTGCTGGCTTTAATTCTAACTATTTCTTTAATAGCAATAACAATTTAAGATAATTGCAAATTAGTTATCTCTTACTCCTTTATATTCTTTATTGAGTTGATATTATGGGTTGATTGGTTGTTATTATGTCGATTCTATTAACCGTGATAATAATTTAATAGAATTATACGATTTTGTAACTTCTGATAACTTGAGTGATTAATTTATAATTTTTTAAACTCAAATGAATCTATTTAAAAGATTACTTAAAATTGAATGACTATTTGGATAATTTACGCTTAAATTAAAAAAAATTAATTAAACCATCTTAAATATAATTTAGGAATTAAAAAAAATTCATGTCCCATTTTCCTCCATTCTTTTAACAATAACAACCATTGGCGCGAGTCTCAAGACGAAGCAGCAATTAAAAACCACAAAAACGCTGCCGTTTATACAACTTCAAAAAGCCGTTAAAAACTCGAAGTTGTATACGACGACGTATCAGCTTTCCCTTTTCGTGGTGTTAAACACGGGCGGCGCGCGTACGGCTGTGTTTTATTTTCTTTCCTTTTTTTTTCAATTTTCTTTGGACTATATTTTCTCTCGCTCTTTCTGTACTCTGATTGGAAAGTGGAAACCAGCTTCTCTTCTATCGAATATTTGAAGTACACAGGGGACGAAATATACAGTTTTCTCTTCAGAAATGGAGATCGGGGCCGGCCGGATCGGTTCGTGCTCTAAAGAAGACCAGAAAATTTATCAGGAGTGGTTTAACTTCGCTGATTCCGGTACCGTTTTACGTTTTACTCAAAATTTTTAATCGCTTCTGTTTAATTTTTGTAATTTTTCATTTTATTTTGGCAGATAATGATGGACGCATTACTGGAAGTGATGCAATCAAATTTTTCGGTATGTCAAATTTATCGCGACCAGATCTCAAGCAGGTTAATCTTCAGTTTGATTTTGATAATTTTGTTTAATTTGTATTTATTTAAGTTCTGCTTAAGATTTAAGTATGGTTGAATAAAATCTTAAGGATATTTTGAACTTAAACTACAAAAGTAATCTTTGATTGATTCATAGAAGTTCGATTATTCAGTAAATTTGACATTAGGGGACTTGGAGTTTGGTTACTGTTCTTGCTTCATTTTTGCCTTTTCTAAATGGTTTAGCTTCATAATGTGCAGTATGTTGAATAGATTTGTGCTTTTTTGTTTTGATTGCTTAAAGGTTTGGGCAACTGCGGATTCCAAGAGACAAGGATATCTTGGTTTCAAAGAATTTGTGTTTGCTATGCAGGTTAGGAGTTGGTAATTTTTCTTTGGATTATGATCATATATATTGCTGATTGATTTCTTCGAATCTGACTTGCTGTTACTTTTAATGCTTAGCTGGTTTCTCTGGCACAAGAAGGTCGTCAAATATCGTATGATCTCATGAATGGTGATGGTATGATTAGTCATTAGCTTGCCCCTATTTATGAATTACATTTATGTTAGGTTGAAAACTTTTACGGCGCATTATTTTGTTTGAAAAAAGATACTGTTTTTTGGTTGTTTTGTTGGTCTTCTATAATCTTGTATGGTGAATTAAAAGGTAAAGCTAATGTTAAGATATGCTGATATGTTGCAGTTGACTTTGAGAATATCAAACCTCCTGTAATGGAAGGATTAGATACATTAATCATGGTACATCGTCTTCTTTCTTTTACCTTCTTAAAGTCTTTGTTCCTTATGCTTAGCATCAAGAATTGCTTACATTTTTGCTTTCTTTATTCAGAGAAAGAAACAATCTTCAAAGTCGAGTACCCCTGAAAGCAATGGTATGACTTTCTCATTGTAACATTTGATGATATTTTACTCTGATTTCTTTGTCATATATTAATTTTATTACTTGGGGGCAGTGCAGGTACTTCTTCAACGGAAACATCACCTGCATCTCAATGGTTTTCTTCAAAACCATCAAAGAAGGTTTGTTTCATCATTTTATAATTGATCTTTCTTTGCTCCTGATGCTCTTGTTTATTACTTTTTTTAAAAAAAATTATATAATTATCTATGTATAGTAGCTATAATTAATTCTTTTATTTGTATCGAATGCATATTGGACTCTTTATTTTACTTCCAGAACACTTAACAGTTTTTTACTTTGATATTTGTGGCGGTAATGATGTTAATATGTGCCCGGTTCCATTAATTGATCCTATTTTTAGTGTGTTTTTATTTATCTGCATCCTTAGCAAGGGGACCTAATCCTTTCTTGTGTATAACAGATATCTTTGTCCTCTGTGACTTCAGTCATAGATGGTTTAAAGAGATTGTACATTCAGAAGCTGAAGCCTTTAGAAGTTGCATATCATTTTAATGATTTTGTATCCCCATTCTTGGTGAGTGACTTGTAGATCCGACTCAGTTTTAACAATCTTGAATATGTTCTAAAGCTAATATGCTGATTGTGTTTTTTTTTTACTGCAGACAAATAGTGATTTTGATGCCAAACCAATGGTTATGCTTTTGGGTCAATATTCCACTGGGAAAACAACCTTCATTAAACATTTGCTTAAGACTAGTTATCCAGGTACGTGATCCTCTCTCTCTCACTCGGAAAAATCATTATTTCGAAGGGTCCCCTCCTTTTCACTCATAATTTTGTTATCATTTTCAGGAGCTCACATTGGACCTGAACCAACGACTGACAGATTTGTTGTTGTTATGGTAATTCAGAACCTCTGTTCTGTGATAATATCATTCATCTAGCATGAATAGTTTCAATTACTTGGTGGTTTTAGCATCAATTATGGAAATTAAATTATAATTTTTTGTATAATCTTTCTATAGTGCTTTGCTTGTTATTGATTGTTTGATTTTATTTGTAACTTATGAATTTTGTTTTGATCCCGTGTGTTATGTATGTACTTTCTTTCCCTTCATGCAGTCGGGAACTGATGAAAGAAGTGTTCCAGGGAACACTATTGCTGTCCAGGCAGACATGCCATTCAGTGGTCTCACTCATTTTGGATCTGCATTTTTGTCGAAGTTTGAGTGTTCTCAAATGCCACACCCTGTGAGTTAATTGTTCTGTTCCAGTTTACTGTGATAATTAATTTTCTGCTCATATTGAATTTAATATTTTCTTTTCATGTCTGAAGCTGTTGGAGCACATAACATTTGTAGATACTCCTGGAGTGTTGTCAGGAGAAAAACAACGAACACAACGATCCTATGATTTTACAGGTGTAACATCATGGTTTGCTTCAAAATGCGATCTTATTCTTCTTCTGTTTGATCCTCACAAGTTAGATGTAAGTGATGAATTCAAGCGTGTAATATATTCTTTGCGTGGTCACGATGACAAGATTCGTGTGGTTTTGAACAAGGCAGATCAAATTGATACTCAACAAGTAAGCATTATGGCAGCCTTGTTTCTGACTACTAATCTTTCTCTTGGTGTTTGGATCTTCATGAGCTTATATCTTTTCCTAATACTGTAGTTGATGAGGGTATATGGAGCCTTAATGTGGTCACTCGGGAAAGTCCTTAATACCCCTGAGGTTGTGCGCGTATATATTGGGTAAGCCTTTATCTTAAATAATGAAATGAATGCTTCCAAATGTTTCTTGATGGGCTCATCTATTGATGTTAATACCTCTTCTGTGGCAGTTCATTCAATGACAAGCCAGTAAATGAAGCTGCAACAGGTCCAATCGGGAAAGAATTGTTCGAAAAAGAACAAGAGGACCTTCTTTCGGATCTGAAAGATATTCCGAAGAAGGCCTGTGATCGTCGAGTAAGTTTATTTTTACTATTCTTGTAAAAAATGAATGTTTTTCCCCCTAACAAGATGCACGTTGAAGACAAGTTTCCGTACATTGTTTACCTGCAGATAAATGAGTTTGTGAAACGTGCTAGAGCTGCCAAGATACATGCTCATATCATTGGTCATCTTAAGAAGGAAATGCCTTCTATGATAGGGAAAGCGAAAACTCAACAGAAACTAATCGATAATTTGGAAGCCGAATTCGGAAAAGTATCCTCTCTTCTCTTCTCTTAGTGCGCACGCACGTGCATGTGTCTTGCAAGTTTACATCGAACTCTAAATTCTTTTACCATGCATCAGTTGCTTATGTGGACATCTATTTGTTATACAGGTTCAAAAAGATCATCACCTACCACCAGGGGATTTTCCAAATGTGGAACATTTTAGGGAGGTTTTGAGTAGTTACAACTTTGACAAATTCGAGAAACTAAAACCTAAAATGATTCAAGCCGTTGATGACATGTTGGGTTACGACATCCCCGAGCTTTTGAAGACATTCAGGAATCCCTACGAATAAACGACCGATAAAATTTCTCGGCGATCACGATTGGATTTGCTCAACAAAAATCTTGATTCTACATTACCAATCTTGAGCCAAACTTGTTGTAAGATTACGTCTGTATTAGCTCCTAGAGCTGTTCTTGTTTAGTTGGTGAGTTTTATGTTTAGTATTTCGACTCTTCATAATCATGGTAAACAACAATGATCCTTATTAAGTTGATAGATCAAAGATTTTGTGGGTTAGCTTGAAACTATCGCTAAAATGCTATAGTTTTGGGGATTTTTATTCTAAACATATATTTTGATACATAAATTTAGTTTTTAGATGTAATTTAGTACCTAACTTTTTTGAGGGTCAAATTAGGTACTTGAACTTTTAGATTCAAATTGATATCTTAATTTGGTTTCATGGTTCAAACAAATTATTTTTTTGCAAGTATTAATTTGGATCAAAACTTTACCAATTTGAACTTGATTAGTTGACTAATTCATATTAGGTATTGTAGAGTTTCATTATGGGATGATTTTTTAATTTAATTTACTCCATTTACAATGCCGGTATTCGAATTTTTATATTAAATTAAACTTTAAAATCAAGTTTAAGTACTTACTCAATAAAAATGTTTAAATAATAAATTGTAGTATGAAATCAAATTCAACTACCAAAGTATATGTTTACACGTCAAAGCCTTTGGATCCTTTTATACTGTCTTCGTTACAGATTGTGAGTTGTGACCATGATTTAGAAAGAAAGTATTATTTGTGCTAGAAACCATCATTTTCATTTCGAATAAACCATTTTTCAATTGAGTCATTTTCTGTGATGAAATACAAGCACAAGCCCCTTTCATGGAGGCGTGGTCGGCCATCATGAAATTTGTCTTTTCCGTCGGGTGAAACGAGTATTAGAATATGTATTTATTGGCGTCCGAACATGTAACGGGTTCATTCGATCGATTACACTGGTAACTCATCTCGAAGTATCCAGTCCCACAACATTTTGTGTCTTCATTTTCGAATCATGTCATGATTGTAGAAATTTCATCAGTTAAGACCAAATCTGTTAAAAACGAATACCTTAATGTGCGCTCACACCATGCCTTACCGAACCGAGTCGTATTCTGAATCATTTCTAAGAGCTTGTCGTAGAGGTACGACGTCACGATTTGGATTCCATCAAGTTCCTGATTCGGCTCGGTGATGGACCCCTGTAACTTTACATTAAAATTATTTAGCCACATTGTTATACTCTTCGGTACAAGCACTTCCGCGCATGATATTCGTCGTTCTTCCCTATCAGAAATCCACGTATTTAGCGATCGAATACTGCGAAGATCGGGTTGGAAAAGTGTAGTAGTTCTCTAGGAAGTCCTTGGTTCCTATGCTTAAAAGATGCAACGGTTCACTCAAAAGCTGATTAGCTCAGTCATTGCCTAGGTTCCCTCTTAACTTGCTCTGATACTCTTTGTACTACTCCATTTCTTTCCAAAATGGTATCACTGACTCTAGTGGACATCGGAGATTGCATTATCATAACCGGTTCCGGTGGACGCAAACGAGAACCCAGTAACGAAATCTCTTATGTCATATTTAGGATCCAAATAAGCAGGTATGACCGGCTTGATCCAAAAGGCTTCCGAAATGAAGTCTGTGACAATCCTACCATTGGAGAAACGTCTGGTCGGTTGACCATCGAAGTAATCCCGACCGTATGGCACAAAATTGCTCTTCAAGATAGTGGATATCTGATTGTTGTTCCTCGAATTCACCGTCGAATTTCTGAACACAATAACTGCAGGCACCATTGCACTTATTCTTGAAATTTCCACAAGTAAGCAGCATGCAAAACGAACCTTGAGTCACAAGTCACATGTGATACACCATTTCATCAGCTTTCTTTCTTTCTTTTCTGTGTCAATGTTGCAATGCAATGGGTGGAACTGGCAAAAGTTAATCAACTTCTACATAGTGATCAAACTATAACATAAGGACTAAATCTAAAAAATATATAATATAAGGACCTTATATACAATTTGACCTAAATATGTTCGACTTCTATCTCTTCGCGCACCGTTCTTTTCTCTCTAAAACCCCCCGTTTATCTCTTAATTCCCAATTCGACCCTCTAAAACCCTCATCCTTCTTCTTCAGATATGTTGATGTCCAGGGCTTTGTCACGCGTCTCAAAGAGCGTTGGTGCACGCTCCTTGCTTCTCTCCGCTCCCAGGAAGCTTCAACCGCCAAGCTTTGCCACCGATTTTCACTCTCTTGTTTGTGAATCTCCCAATAAGGTACTAAACACTTGCAGCAAATGAAGTAAATAAATAAAACCCTTGATTTTTTTTCTAGGGTTTAAGGGTTTTGTTTAAATCAGCTCAATTTTGATGGCATTTTTTCATCTGGGCATTATTCTATTGTATATTTATGTTTTATCATGTTGGAATTCTCTGGGGTTTTTTTTTTTAAGTTAAAAGGGTTTAAATTGTTATGAAATTAAGTTCGTTTTAGGATCTTAAGGTTCATTTTATCACTTTATGTGCTCTTTTCCATTGATTTTTTTGCCTTTTAATTTAAATTTTAGGTTGTAATTGAGTTAAAGTTTAGCATTTGGGAGTAAAAGATTTAATTTTTACTATTGGAACGAATCGAACATACCAAAGGAGAGAATTTTACTAATTGCCTCAAAGTATTATATTAGTGATCTATAAGTTGTATGCATTTGATCAATGTCTTGTTTACTTTTAGATTTTGCTTGGTTGAGTGGAAAAGTGGAAGGAAAAAAGTGGGAAGAGAAAAGTGAAAAGAAAATGAATTAGGTTCTCATTTCTTTGATGTTTGATGGAATTTTTTAAGTTGTATATGCTTTCTTCTCTATGCAGTTGGTTACAAGTGAAGTGTCCCGGCAGCATCGTTCAAGCCTTAATTTCTCTGCAGTCCAACGATTTGGGATCTCTTCGTCTGTCCCGCCGCCTGGGCCTCCGGAAAAGGAACATGTAAATGATGCACAAAGTAATAGTGAAGAGCCTGCAAATCCAGGTGGGGATGCAAATCCTGGTGAGGCTGGGGTTACTGAGCAAGCAAAAGAATCGGGTCTTAACCAAGATTTCCAAAATACAACGCCTCAATCTGATAAAAGGAGGAGAAGAGCCGCTAAACGAACTGCATTTTCTGATTCGGATTCTGATTCTGAGAGTGATGGCAACTTATCAATGGCTGATATGGTCAAACTAGTGGAGGAAAAAGATGGGCTCTTGGAGACGAAACAAAAGGAGATTGAAGAATTGAAGGACAAAGTTGTTCGGACTCTTGCGGAAATGGAGAATGTCATGGCCAGAACACGACGGGAAGCGGAGAACTCGAAGAAATTTGCTGTACAGGTATCATTGGTGACTCGACACCACTTGATTTCTGTTGTATTTGGGATCGATGGAAGTGATAGTAATCGTTTCTCAATGTGTTACAGAATTTTGCAAAGGGCCTATTAGATGTTGCAGACAATTTAGGAAGGGCTTCTGCACATGTTAAAGGCAGTTTCTCTAAGATCGACGAATCTAAAGACACTGCCGGAGCTGTACCTCTCCTTAAGACACTACTAGAAGGAGTTGAAATGACAGAGAAACAACTTGGAGAGGTAATTTTATGACTTTCCACTGAAAAAGTCAGTAGTTTTGTTTTTCAGCTACCTATGGTTTTTGGAGTTCGAATGAAGCCGAATTGTTAGAGTTCCTATCTTCCTATGTTTGAATTAGTAGGTTTGATTTCGACATTTGTTCATTCGTAAAAGGGGCATTTGACAATGTTTGGTCTCTGCATCTGCTGTCTATCATATTAAAATGGTTACAAACCAGCCAGAAATGTTTTGCTTTCAGGTATTTAGAAAGTTCGGAGTCGAAAAATTCGATCCTACAAACGAACCATTTGATCCAAACATGCACAATGCAGTATTCCAAGTACCAGATAATTCTAAGCCTCCAGGCACGGTTGCTCATGTGTTGAAGGTATTGTTTTCTAATCCCATTTCTATTGAAACTGTTCCATTTGCGAGTCGTCTGTTACGGTAGATTCAAATTCGGGTGAAGCAATGTGATAGATAACCAAGAAGATTATACAAGTACAATCATCATTTACCAGCTCGAATTTTCTTTTGTTTAACTACAAAGTACTGTTTGAACATCCTAATTGGTATTGTCTCCCATCTTTATTACAGGCAGGATACATGCTGTATGATCGAGTTATCCGACCAGCCGAGGTCGGAGTTACTCAAGCGTCGGATAACAATGCAGCGGAGAATAACACAAGTAACAAAGGCTCCAATGCTTGATGATAGACTAGGTAGGCAAATTTTCAAAAATTTTGCCTAATGTGATTAGAATTATATACATTATGAACTTTTCACTGTTCATGTTAAGATTCATCTTTGAAAAACACAAATTTCTTGTTTCAATACTCAATAAAAAATGCCACAAGAGGGCAAAGCTTTTAGGTAACATTGATAAGGTGCAAACTCGAATATACATCACACACTATTATACGATCGAACGTATGCAAGTATATACCTACTACTATTACTACTACAATATACGATCGAGCATATGCAAGTATGTACCTACTAAATCTATTACTACTACAGCATATGATCCATTATTACTACGGAGTGACCAAATTCATGGATTCTTCTCGGGACATAAACCATGTTCCCTTTAACTAATTACACATCAGCCGACTGCCCAAAATCCCGTCGAGTTTGCTGCCTTCTCCTGACCGATGCTCTCGCCTACGGAAGTGCGGCTGCCATCATGGCCCTTCAAACACAAACCTAAGTCCAAATTACCCATGCTCGAATCCTACAAAAAAAACCCAGAGAAATCTTAATTTCATCCAGTCATCAACATTGAGCAAGATGATGTACATAATTTCAACAACTCGACCGTTTCTGTAAACATATGAACCAACTACGGTGCAAGCCATGGTCGAATAACCCTGGAGTTGCAAGCATTTAACAATGTCATGTTACCTGAATTTCTTTCTTTAAAGGATCATTCATGTTCAGCTTGTTATCGGTCTTAGACGACAGCCAGTCTGGGGATTGCTTGGTCTTGTTATCGTCTGTCTTAGCTTCGTTTTCAACCTGTTTCGCGGCGGCCCTTTTTCGCTCTTCCTCTAACACCGCAACCTGCAAAAATGACAACCAACAACCCATTTTTATGATCACTAAAACATTTTTTGTGTGTGTGTGTGAAATAGAAGTAAATATATTCAAGCAAAATAGACAAATTAATGGAAGGAAAAACCCAATTTTTAACTATATAAACTGTATTGGAAATTCAGTCTTATGCTTGATTTCTTGAATCCATGACAATCTGGGGAAACAGGTTATTATTTTTAGTTCCAGATTAATCAAAACTATGAGAATGAAAAGAACAGTGAGCAAAAACCCTAGTCCCTAAGCTAAAAAAGCCTCAAACCACCAGAAAGGGGACGCAAACGTATATTTGTAGGCATACATAAAAGTTACATGCGTATATTTAGAGACTTACAGGGGTATAGCGGAACTTGCGCTTCGGGGGCTGCTCCTCGTCCTCGCCGTCGACGGCGGATGACCCGGAATCAGCAAAGGAAAGTGGGGTCCACCTGCAGAGTAGGATGCTGGAAGCGGCGGAACCGTTCCCGGTGGACTGGGAGTGTTTAGCGGTGGATGGGGGCGACACGTGAACCCACTTCTTCTTCCACTTCCTCACCGGACCATTGAACACCGCCGTCGAACCACCGTAACGAGCTGAAGCTCGGCCAAGCCTGGTGGAGCCCACACCTTCCATTTCGATGTTCCGAATCTCGAGATAAATTATCAGCCTGCTGTAACCCACAGAGGAGAAGAAAAGCAGAGATTTTTTTGAGAGTGAAAGCGAAAGTGTTAAGTTCGTTTTGTACGGTTGTAGATGCTGGGTTCGGTGTCTGTAATTAAAATAAAAAACAGACAAGACAAAGATATTTAAGACAAATAATCAAACTTTGTACGAGAACGGCGTCGGTTTAGTTCGGTCGTTTTTCCTGTTTCGTACTTGTGATTAGGCGGTAATAATTAATACTAATTAATAAAGTGTTACAAGCATAAAATGGGCTTTAAAGTTTTAATTTTTTTAATTAGGATTAGTGTGCAAAAGATGGTTAATGAAACGCCCCCGTTCACTCCATTGAAAATAATAATCAAAATAAATACACAACAAAGTTCAAGTCTTTATCTTCAAACTGCCAAAGCTTCAAGCTTTACACAGAGCAGCTAACAATGGAGGTCTGTGTTAACTCCATAAATCTCCTCAATTTAAACTAAAACACCCATCTTTTCATTCCCAGAAACTCCATTTACTGCGACATCGAACCGCATCCGCAATTTAAAAAAAAATAGAATTTTTTGTCACATCCGCCGCGACAATTATGTGTTACGTAACGTTCACACCATCAGCAACCGCGACTCTGTAACCGCAATTTGGTCAAGATGAATCTAATGTTCGAAAGATCCCTGCGGCAGAGAGAAAAAGGTCTGCCGATACAAACTAATTACAGTTAAATCCGACTGCCATTTTTTTACTGCACCAAACATGTTAATGTCCACCATAGCTTTATTTATTCCGTTAGGTTCAGAACATCAAATATATACCTACCAGAAAGTGATGGTCGGAATCGATTTTAGAATAAAAACATTTAAAGTGTTGGTTCTTTGTATTTATTCCTTTTGTATGTCTTGCTTCTTTCAAAATCAAAACAAAAACAAAAACAAACCTGCAATGTATAAGAAATAACAAATAACAATCTGATACTGTATTCATGAGCCGGCCGGTGACCGAGAATGCGACCGTATACAAAGAGCATCTCCGTAAGTAAAAGTGCCTGGAAAGACAGATATAACATGAAAGAGACATATATTTTATGTAACAAATACAATACGAACCTCATCGGACCATCTCCGGTGCCGAACTGGAGCACTGGTAGGTGTATTTGGTGCACTGTTATCCTTTTGCATTGTTCTTTTTGTTTTTATACTGCTTACCAATCAGACATTTCCTTGGATTAAAACAATGAAATGTTGTCGAGCAAACAAATGAAAGAAACCCAGAAATATAGAATCTTATGAATTATGATTTGTTATCTTTTGATCATTGAACTATTGGTTTGATTCTAATTTGATCACTGAACTATAAATTTTATCAACTAAACCATTAAATTATTGAAATGGTTTTAATCAAGTCAAGCCACTAACTTTTAATTTTGGACAGAATTACTAACGTGACAATTAAGTAAGTAAATTTATATAAATACACATTTAATCTTCATTACTTATACATTTTATTAAATTAATTCTAATTTTAATTTAATTTAATATTTATTAAATTTCACATGTCCTTAGCCAATAAAATGTTCAAATGTCCAAAACATTAGTCAAACTTTACTTGCCTATACATAACTCAATAAGCATCATCTAATTTCCAACCAACGATAAATTAGTGTAACAAGATGAAACGTTAGATTATCTGAGGTCAGAAAATCAAATCTTAATATTATGAATAAAATAAATTGAGTTAAGAGAATTACTCTTATAAAGAAATTTGTGTTGTCAATCTATGTAGCTATAACCATGTCCATTGCCCTTCCTTTGTCGGTCTCCTCTCCACCGTCTTTCTTCCGCTGCTAATAATATCTTTGATTAAAGAGAAATATTTTAAGGATTGTTATTTCATACACCGACGATAAAAATATTAATTTTTATAAACGAGTTAGTTTAGGGATTTAAAATTTTAATTTAGTGGTTAGATGTTAGGGATTTAAATTCCAAAATATAGAATTTAAGATATAATTTTTATGCTTATAATTTAAGATATAATGTTTAGGGTTGATGGTTTAGTATTTAGGAGCTTAGAGATAGGGATTTCAGTTTTAGATTTTAACTTTGAATTAGGCATGCTTGTGTTAAAAACTTTAAACCGCTGTGTATAGATGCATGTGTTTTGAATTTAGGGATAGTAGTTGAAATTTATAGTTTAGGGTTTATAAATTAAAACATAAATCCTCACCATATTATCCTAAAAACTAAACCTTAACCTCTAAATTCTAACCATAAACTCTAAATTCTAACCACTATCCCTAAATTCTAATTCTATACACCTAAAACCCTAAATTAAGCACCTAAACCCTAAATCTAAGGCGATTGTGGAAACTTTTAGTTTTCACCATCAATGTATATGATAATAATCCATTATTTAATACATTGACGTTAGAAACTAAAAGTTTTCACAAACATTTAGTTTTAAGGTTTAGAGAGTTAGTTTAAGGGTTTAAAATTTAGGGATATTAGTTAAAATTTATTGTTGAATGTTAGAATTTAGAGGTTAGGGTTTAGTTTTCAGAGTAATATGGTGATGATTTAAGTTTTAACTTATAAACCCCAAATTATAACCATAAACTCTAAATTTTAACCATTATCCTTAAATTCTAAACTCTTATACCTAAACCCTGACTACATACATCTTAAACTAAGTCTTCATACCCTAAATCTAGACATTTGTAAAAAATTGTAATTTTCAGTGTAAAAATTATTCATTTTTAATACCTATCAAAATATAACTTTAATTAAATGTATAACGTACGGAGTCCACCAACGGAAGAATCCAAAAAGCCTCTAGAATCACAGGAGGGGATAACCAAGTAAATTCATATTGATATAGTGTCATAATCGTAAATAACCCAAGAAACAGGGGGTACTTATCCAGTTGTCCATCAAAAGAATTTTTCAGGACATTGGATATAATAAAGGGTCCCACACTTCTGCATTTCCCACTCCTCTTCTCTGTATCTATCTAAGCTTCTCTCACTCTAAAAACACAATCTTTGCCCTCTACGTATATCAAAGCATTAGATCTGAAGAAGAAAAACCCAGAAATCTTTGCTGAAAAGAAGATCTGGGTATGCCTTATTTCTTCTTCTTTCCTGCATTTTTGGTTGGGATTAAGGGAGATATAGGGAGCTGTTCTTGCACTTGTTCTTCTGAATGTGTGTGGTTAATTCAGGTTTTTGAGCTTGGTTTTTAGTTGTTGTAAAGTGAATCGTGAGAAATAAGCGAGTTTGTGAAGTTGGTTTTTTTTGTTTTTTATTGTTAAGCTGATTGTTCGGTTTTAGTGAATCAAAGTAAGGGTTTCTTTGGTTGTTGATCGAGGAATGTGAGGGTGAAGAAGTTCAATACATGTTTTATAATGCTGAATTTCTGATGATTTTGCAACAAGTTATCATATATATATTTCTCTACCTTTGTAAAATTTCTACTAGTATGCTTGATCAGTTGCACTTTGGTTCCATAGTCACTGGTTAAGTCTGTTCCTTTGACTTCCTTTTTGGTATGACTTGACCTAAATAATACTTCCTGTTTGTCTGCTTGCTGCAGTTCCTAAAAAACAAAATAATGTTAGACGCATTATCTATTCTGTTTGCTGAATTCCATAGTTGCACTAGACATTGTTTACTCTTTTGAGTTTCTTTTTTATCATTTCGATATGTCAATGCCTTAGCAATTGGTTCTGTACACTTCGAATTTACACATTTTATTGCCATGAGATTATTTAGTTACAAGTTACAACTATAGTTCTTGAAGCTTCATATAACTTAATGATTTGCCATTGTTTGTGGCATTTTCTGTTAGATGTTTATATCATTTAGTCTAGTAAAGTGATGTTTCTAGCTGCTCTACGTATAGTTCTCTACGTATATTCAAAGGAAAATTGTGTCAATGTCTATTAAGTGGTTCCCTTGGTGCAGGCTAGTTTGACGTGGTAGAGTAAATGGCAATAACGGATGCAGAAAACCCTCTTCTAGGAGAAACCACTTGTGGTTCTTTACTGCAGAAATTGCAGGTAATGTGACTTTTAAATCGGTTCTCTCCTATAAAAACTTTTTTCTCGTACATGTCTGGATAAATGTAACCAGTAAAAATGTTCTGCAATTGATTGTAGGAAATTTGGGATGAAGTTGGTGAAAGTGATGAAGAGAGAGATAAGATGCTTCTTCAGATAGAGCAAGAATGCTTGGATGTATATAAGAGGAAGGTTGAGCAGGCTGCGAAATCAAGAGCACAACTTCTTCAGGCTTTGTCAGATGCCAAACTCGAGCTTTCTACTCTTGTATCAGCTCTTGGAGACAAAAGTTTTGTTGACATTGTGAGTGCTCACCTATTTCAGCTTATATTCAAAGTTACTATAGATAATAGGAAGTTATTACTCTTTATATGCAAATTAATGTAAATTATAAAATTTCAAAAAAATAATGTAAATTATAAGTCTACTGTAAAATACTGGGACCTTGATTCCTCATTTTTTCCTTTGGGTTTGATTACAGCCTGAGAAGGCATCAGGCACAATCAAGGAACAACTTGCTGCTATAGCACCGGCACTGAAACAGCTGTGGAAACAGAAAGAGGAGAGAGTTCAGGAGTTTTCTGATGTACAGTCTCAGATTCAGAAGATATGTGGGGAAATTGCTGGGAATGCCAGTGAGCAGACAGGTGCTCCGGAAGTGGATGAATCTGACTTGTCCCTGAAGAAGTTGGATGAATATCAAGTAAAGCTGCAAGAGCTTCAAAAGGAGAAGGTAAATACATTGCCTTGGATATTCTGGTTTCTAGTCTTTTCATGTATCAATCCTCTAACTTCTTATTTATGTTGCAGAGTGACCGGCTGCATAAAGTCCTTGAATTTGTCAGCACCGTGCATGATCTCTGTGCTGTTCTCGGAATGGACTTCTTTAGTACTGTAACTGAAGTTCATCCGAGCTTAGATGACACTACTGGTGTGCAGTCAAAGAGCATCAGCAATGACACACTATCGAGGTTGGCCAAGACAGTTTCAGCTCTAAATGAAGATAAGAAACAAAGGCTTCATAAGGTATCTTTGTTGCATGCAGAAATTTGTTTCTTTTTCTTTTCCTATTTGAAAATGTACAACCCATTTTGCTTCTTGTGCTTTGTTACTTGAATTGTTGCATACTGATAAATGACCTTTCAGAATCATCGGTACAGTGGACCTAGTTATATGAGTTAATATATTCTTCTTCATCCTTTTGTTCCAATAAATGAAATTACGAGGTTAACATTTCCCCCTTTTGATAGCTTCAAGAGTTAGCAACTCAACTAATTGATCTCTGGAATTTGATGGACACTCCTGAAGAAGAAAGAAGATTATTCAACCATGTTACCTGCAACATCTCTGCTTCAGTTGATGAAGTGACTGTGCCTGGTGCTCTTGCTCTGGATTTGATTGAACAGGTAAACCTAGTTTCTTAGTTGGTGTTTAAGTTTGAATGAGAACCGTTGCTTATATTCATTCTCCGTTTTCCTGAAGGCGGAGATAGAAGTTGAACGGCTTGATCAGCTAAAAGCAAGCAGGATGAAGGAAATTGCCTTCAAAAAGCAAGTGGAGCTTGATGAGATATTTTCCCGTGTGCATATAGAGATAGATCCTGAGGCTGCTAGGGAGAAAATTATGGCTCTGATTGATTCTGGAAATGTTGAGCCTACTGAGTTACTAGCTGACATGGATAATCAGATAGCAAAAGCAAAAGAAGAAGCCCATAGTAGAAAAGAAATATTAGATAGGGTTGAAAAATGGATGTCAGCTTGTGAAGAAGAAAGTTGGCTTGATGACTATAATCGGGTATTAGATCTCTCCTCAACCTTTCCTTTTCTCTGGCTGCTTGCTCCCTCTGCTCTCCCCCTTGTGGATGGGTGTATTGATTTGTGTTGAAAATAGGAAAATTTTTGATAATCCGGCCACAATATTTATCCTAACATGATACATTAAGAATCATGGCCGAGTGATTTGGCTTGATCTCTTTCCTGATAAATAGTAAATAGTGCTTTGAACCTTAATGCTAATCCTTGAATTCCTACCTTATTCCGATCTTCCTTGATTAATGTTTGGACTTTTAAAATACGAGTCGCTGCAAGCTCATACCATCCTAATATAATATCCATGCTGCTGTATCTATATAGGGAGAAGTATAAAAATAGTATCCAAGACACAGATTTTATGTTGATCTCCCTGTAAATGCTCATATCATGTTTTACCTCCAATGACACTGAATGTTCGCTCACTCCCACTGATATTTTCTTGCTGGGTCAGGATGAGAATAGGTACAATTCAAGCAGGGGCGCACACTTAAATCTCAAGCGTGCCGAGAAAGCTCGTATTCTTGTCAACAAAATTCCAGGTAGGACCTAAAATCATATTTACAGGATGGTGGTTCATATGCCATTGGTGGACATTGTGTGCATTTGCATTTTTTTGTTCAATAGAAGGTAATAATGTTGGTATAATAAATACGAAATCTCTGTGAAAATCATTTGCAATTCAATTTCTGGTCTTAAAGTTCCTTCTAATCTATTTTTGCTTAGGCTCGTAGTTGATAGAAAGTATGCCCTAAATTTTGTTCTCTACTTCACCTATCTATAATGTGGTAGTCGAAGGTTCAATTGTTTTTATTGGCCTTTTGTAGGTATGGTTGACACTTTAGTTGCCAAAACTCGAGCTTGGGAAGACTCTCGTGGCATAACGTTTACGTATGACGGTGTTCCCCTCCTTGCCATGCTTGATGAATATGCCATGCTCAGGCAAGAAAGGGAAGAAGAAAAGCGAAGGCATAAGGTGAGGTTTCGATTCATTATCAGTTATAACTATACAACTTCAAGATAGGAATTAGGAAGAAAGTGAGCTCAAAAGAGTCTTCAGCTAAAGATAGTCAACTTATGGAACTACAGGATCAGAAGAAGTACAGTGAGCAGCCAAACGCTGAACAAGAGGCCATCTTCGGTTCAAGACCAAGCCCTGCTCGAGCATCTGGTACGAAGAAGGTGGTGGGTCCTCGAGCAAATGGAGGAAGCAATGGAACTCCTCCTGGCAGCAGACGGTTGTCTCTAAATGCTAACCAAAACGGAAGCAGGTCTGGTACTAAAGACGGGAGGAGGGACAGCACGAAACTGGCATCTCCTTCCAATCACGTTGCGACATCAAAAGAGGATGCAGTCTCCCACGTTTCCGGAACTGATCCAGTTCCAGCATCACCCTAATAAAAAACGACAGATTTTACACTAGTGTCTTGTTATTAGTGTTATTCCCAGATGTCATTTAGTTAATTGGTCCGATTCGAAGAGCTGTCGGAGTAGGGATATAGTCACTGACTGGAGAGTATACTGTTATTAGATGTGTAATATGTGTGATATTTAGCATTTGGAAGCTGGTTTTTGATTCATGTTGTGTTCTTTGCATTAGTTAGATTTATAATTACAGAAAAAAAAAGGAAAAGAAAAAAACAAGTTCAATGGCTCATGTAATCATACCAACATCAAATTTTAACTTATTTAGTAAATGGATTAGAACTCAAACTTTGATAAAGTACAGGGATCGTAGGCAAATTTGACCCCAGGTTACGGGGTGTTTTGTTAAATTCCTCAATCTGAAGAGGTAAATCAGCAATTATTCCAACAACTTTCAAAGTTGTCATCTTTTTTTCAGAAACTTAACTACGAAGAGTCTAATTTCCTCTACTTCTCCAAATTGAAAATCGAATCTTTCTCAGGAAAAAAAGCCATGGCAAGCGAGAACGAGCCAGCAAAGCTGATTTTACCGTACCTTCAACGAGCCGATGAACTTCAAAAACACGATCCTCTCGTCGCTTATTACTGTAAAAGATAAATCTTAAATCTTTTCTTAATCCTTTTTTGTGGAAGCTAATTAGAATTTTTCTTTGTCTAAAGGTCGATTATATGCAATGGAGAAAGGATTGAAGATACCCAACGGCGAGAGAACCAAAACCACCAATGCTCTTCTTGTTTCTCTCATGAATCAGCTTGAAAAGGTCTGTCCTTTTTGAACGATTAACTGATTTTGAATTATGGGTTTTGTTATTTAGCTGTGTAATCAATTGGGTCTAGTTTACCTTCCCAGAAAAATGGATACTGTTGAATCAGATGGTGTTACTGTGTTAGTGGCTGATTGGTGTAATTTTGCATGAAAATATTCAAATTTAAAACATTGGTATTTCTCATTGAACTGTATAATCTCAACTGGGCCTAATTTTTAATTTTCTGCTGCTTGTGATGCCATTTCATTGTTGTTTATTCCTTTGTAATTTTTGTTAACTTTCAAAAGAAAGTTTGTTGTATAATATGTATGGAGCTTACAGATAAACTATAAATCTCTTTTCATTTGTGTCCAATGATATTGGTGCTTTGCAGGATAAGAAGTCGGTGAAGCTGGGACCTGAAGATAATTTGCATCTAGAGGGATTTGCCTTGAATGTCTTTGCAAAAGCTGACAAACAAGATCGTGCTGGCCGAGCAGACTTGTAAGTAAATCTTAATTCTTATACATCGATGTTTTACGAAATCGTATTTTGTCCAGAAGCTTACCTTTTTTTTGAGGCATGAGGAGGAACTTATGAAAAGCAGCTCATTTAATGAGCTGAATAGCATGTTTGTAGTTTTAGTGAAGTGTATTTTGTGTTATCTTCTAAATTATGAAAAAAGTTCTGTTAATTGCAACGTTGCATCCTTTTACTTACCCTATATGACTTAAGATTAAATTTTGGAGCTTCGTACAGGAACACGGCAAAGACATTTTATGCTGCCAGCATTTTCTTTGAGATCATAAACCAGTTTGGTCCTCTTCAACCTGATGTGAGCTCGAAGTTGTTATAGTCGCATTAAAATTCTGTACTTCCTAATTTCTTCTTTTGTAGTGGTGGTGTGTTACTTGTTATTTTTGGTTTGAACTTCTTATGGTTTTATTCTACAGCTTGAGCAGAAACAGAAGTATGCAGTGTGGAAAGCTGCTGATATTAGGAAAGCTTTGAAAGAAGGAAGAAAGCCTAACCCTGGCCCTCCTAATGGTGACGAAGATTTGTCAATTCCATCGAGTACACATAATGGTGCATATGTATGTTTCTAATCAGAATGTTGTTGATGTATAACTGAAATTGTGGATAATCTTCGTCTATGTTTATCCTCACAGGATCTTGGATCCAGCGAAGTCCCAGTTACCAGTCCCAGACAAGATTCTAATCCACCACCGCAGTTTCGTGATGAAATAAATAACCACCATTATGATAGTATTCCACCACCATCTCAGTCCCATGATAAGATCGATCGGCAGCATTCTTTGGATATTTTACCGCCACCTCCTTCATTTCCTCCTGGCAGTTACCCTTCTCAGGATCAATCCTATCCACAAGAGCCCCACAGGCACTTTCCTTCACCACCTCCCGCAAACAATTCCGAAGATCCTGAGTATCCTCATTCATACCACCATCAACCCTATCCACAAGAACCGCAACTGCATTTACCACATGGTTACCCATCCCATGATGTTCCCTTGCATTCATACCCTAATTTTCAGTCTTATCCAAGTTTCTCAGAGAGTAGTTTACCCTCCGCCCCATCTCACCATCCTTCTTACCATCAAGGTTCCGAGACTCCTTACGCTCCCCAGTCAGCTCCTCCACCGACAAGCTATCCATCAACACCCCAATACTCTTCAACTAGCAGAAACGAGACAGTCTCAGAACCAGCACCAGCACCAGCTATGTCTCAAAAATACCAATATGACAGCAATTACCAGCCAGCACCAGAGAAAATTGCCGAGGCACACAAGGCCGCAAGGTTTGCAGTTGGAGCCTTAGCATTTGATGATGTGTCAGTTGCAGTAGAGCACTTAAAGAAATCTCTTGAATTGCTGACTAATCCATCAGCCAGTCAGTAAGTTATTTCTTTGAATCATATGACTTGATTTGTAACAGTTTTACTAAGAGTACGGAGATTATGAACACTGCTACTTGCCATGTAATTTTCATTTGTGAATAAAAAAATTCCATGTGGTTTTCTATTAAAGATTCAGCAGGATTTTGCTTTTTCCAGCAACACATCAATAAGGTAATTCCAAAATACTTTGGATATAACTTGAAAACATAGGAAAAGCCTAAAATTACTTGATTGATCGGAAGCAAGCAGCATTGCAACAAGCAGAAGCAAGATGCATGCTTACTTTCTACATCCCTGCCATACTTAGCATTTTGGCCTATATACACACACACACATACAATGTATGTATGTATGTATGTATGTATGTATACATGCATGCATGTATGTATCTTCATAACCAAGGGTTTTCCTCACCTGTGTTTATTGACAACTTTTTAGCTACTTACGTTGGTTTTCTTGGCTTCTTCACCAAGTTTGTCCGCATATATATGTAGGTGAATAAGTCAAGACAGTGTCCAAACCTGTCTGTTCATTGATAGCATTTAAGATAAACTTAATCTGCATTGAAAATGTCTGTTCTGCCAATGGAAATATGGGATCAAAAGGTATTAACGAGGGGGTTTTAGTCATTTTGATAATAAAATGATGTACAGATTCTGTAGTCCTATAAGTGTTGTTCCGGCACAAACAAGTATAGCTTAACATTAACCAATGACTGACTATCGATCATAACTAAGCTATTTCCGGAGAATCTTATCCCATTCCCTTGGAGAATCCATCTAGGAATCCTATATATGTAACCTTATTGTACTATGAAGAACAAACAAAGTTCTTCAGTTTATGATTTTTGATTGTTAGAAACATGGGTTGTAGATTCTCTTGTTCCAGACAACCAAGCCCCCAAAGATTGTCTGATCAACAGGAAACAAAACGTGACAACGATCGTAACCGAAGTTCTTGTTCGGTCCTGTCTTTGCTGATGTTGGTTTGCATGTGGAAAAACGAAGCGAAAGAGAGGGAGTTGTTGCAGGAAAAAGAGAAGCAGCAGCTAAACAAGGGAAAAGAGCTCACCCCTACCCTGGAGGATTGGCTCATTGCTTCACCAGGGTTGCAAAACGGGACCTCACCAGGGGGTGAATACCATGTTTTCAAACACCATTCATCCAAGAGAGTTTTCCCTTCTTTTATCAGGGAAAATACGAATACGAATAGAAGCAGTAGCAGCTCCTCGAAAGCAAGGGGGAGTTTCTCTAATGAGAGGCTTTTGAAAGGCGAAGAAGAAGAAGATGCCGGGAATGAAGACATTATCGAGGTTTCTTCGAGCATGAGCCGAAGTGGGAAGTCGAAGAAAAGAGTGAGCTTTAGGCTACCAGAAGAAGCTGATATTTTCTTGTTTCATTCATCTCCACCAGAAAAAGAATCTCAATAGAAGGGAGCATAAATTAATGTGTGATATGCATTTTTTTTAAGAATCATACATAAACCTCAAAAGATATATTTGTTTCTTGTTATCGGTTTGAGCATGCTTAGTTTGTCAACTTTCTTTCAGTTGTGCAGTTTGGAGAGAATGGATCCAGTGATTTTATAAGCTTTATTCAAGCATCAATGGAAAATGTAAGATATATGCATGTTAATGTCTCATCTTATGTATGATTGTCGATGTCACCGGCTCTCATGAAAGCCCTCTAGACGGGTTCACAGAGTCGAAACATCGATATCAGATATTATTTATAGATCAAGTGTTTCATCTCCCTACTTTGTCGAGGGCTATAACAAGTTCATAGAGTCGAGCGCGTCTCGTGGTGTTTGAATCGACGAAACTGATAAAACAAAAAATCAAATGTTTTGGAATAATCTTTTGCTAGTCAAAGAATGAAAAAGGGGAAACAAGTAGTATGCAGGAGCTAAATGGTCTTAAAGTAGTTTTTGAAAAAGGATAAATTGAATAATATATTTGAAACAAAGTTTGTAATAAGATTACAACCGAAATAACTACCATTGAACCCCACCCCCAGCTTTAAGTTTGTAACAAGTCCTTTTTTAATTGAAGTTTCACAAGTCTTTAGATACAAAAAAGCAAACAATTTTCCACATACAATCTATGTTTTCACATATGCAAAGTTGCAAATATCTTTAATAATTATGAATTAGATTATTTGGTTTGTAATACTATTTTTCAGAAATGATCTAACAAGCTAGAAGTTCAAATTTCAATATATATACATGTAGGGTAACTATACCATGCACTAAGGTGAAACAAAAATTTCTACAAACGCTTTAGTTTTAGGGTTTAAAGATTTAATTTAGGGGTTGTGGTTAGAGATTATGGTCTAGGGTTAGAATTTAGGGTTTATAGATAAAAACTTAAATCTCTAATATATTGTCATTAACCCTAAACTCTAACCTCTAAACCCTAAATTATAATAATAAACCCTATTTTCTAATCACAGCCTCTAAATTCTGAACCTTTAAATTTTAAATTTTAAATCTTAAACTGAATCCTTAAGCTCTAAAGTCAATACGCTTCAGAAATTTTTTCATATATATATATATATATGTAGATTGAGATAAGAGGAACACAAAGTATTAATATTTCATTAACTATAACCACACCCAAAACACACAAAAGAAAGTTAAGAAAAGCAAAAGAAACCCTTTCCCCTCTCTCTTTTGTGTGTTAATTAATTAATACTGAGAATTAACACACAAAAGGAAAAAATATGCATAAAAAAAGACTTTTAATTGTTCTTTTCTCCTCTTTTTTGATTAGTCTTTTCCCCATTTACTTTAAGCAAAAGAAAGTGACGCAACTATGTGAAAGAACTGCAACTTCTCTAGTAGCTCTTTAGCATGACTTGTGGCTCGGCTCGCCACCCGTAAAAACAGCTCCTCGCTGAGCTTATCGCCGATGTGAGCATCGACTAGTACCCCGGAAACGCTCCGGCAGCTATTGGCTAGTGCTCGGCCTACCTCCGACGCATCATCCGGCCGGCTAACGACAAGAGGGCTGCCTCCTTTGAATACCTCAAGCTTGTTTATGGTGAATGAACCATCAGCTTCAACCACTTCCTTGAAGTCTTGCAGGCTTGGAGCATACACCGGGATGTTGAAATTGTCGCGCTTTTCGACACTTATAAGACCCTATTTCAACACATACATGTCGTGACGTTACAATCACGTAAATCTTAAACCTTAAATCTTAAATTGTTCGAATATAAAATTATTATTAAATTGTGATGATAATCTATGTGGCAGCTTGAATAGAACAGTTGATCAAATGAGAGGATGATACGTAAATGTACTATCTACTACATGAATTTGCTGCAAGAGAATGTTTGGTGTCCCACAAAACTTTTATGTTCAACAATATGATCCAATGGACCCAAATGTCTGTTATTGTCGTCTTGTTAGATGCCATGATTATGTTTTTTTTTTTCTTACAATTTGATCCAACGGTGGTGGTCACTGCTTATGTGGGGTCCCCACGACCATTGCCTGCAGTTATCATATTGCTGCCGACATGGCAAAGTGAGACAAGTGGAGGGATAGAACTGATTCTGTTGACCAAACCCATCCAACGGCTGGCGTTGGAGTGAGTTAATCATGACCAGTGACAATCCATCATAAACCCCAACACACCTAATCATTCCCTCTTTTGCATGGTGTTTCCCTTTGCTTTTTGGTCTGCCAAATTGCAGAAACAGACCCTAGGGAGAAATTATTGTTCTTTTTCCCCCTATACCTCCTTATTATTATTCTTATGTAACCATATCTAACAATGCCAAACCCTAATTTTTATTCCAATTTATTTTAATCATTGATATTCAACCTATTAACCGATTAATCTAAATTGAGTTTTACAGAGTCTGAATACAGGGAGACCCTTTTAACCTAGTTTTTTTTTTTCATTCACAATACCAGAATTCGAATCTCTGACCTTGTTTAAGGGATCTAACACCTTATCATACTAGACCAACTGGGTGTTTGTTTATTCGAACTTATTTTAATTATATATTTTTAAGTGATAATTAAAATTCTTAACCCTAAATTATGAAATGGATGTGATGTAAAAGAATCTAATGATGTGAGTTATGATATGGGTACAATTGGAGAGCACTGTTGACACATAAGCCACATGCAAACATGAAGAGCTTTAAGTAAACATGGAGTGATTAGTGATTAGTGATTATCATTAATTAAACAGTGGGTATGTATGTATGTATGCATGCATGTATACCTCTTGGACAAGATCATCCCAGGCATCCTGAAAGTGGGTCCCGAAGAGGAGGCCGGCCCCACCCTGGTCGGTGGGGTCCACGGAAGTTCGGCCCAAGCAGACAAGGAACATGGACCCACCCCTCTTCATCTCTATGGATCTTGCCCTCAGGAACTCCGCCAGGTCTGTCTGGAACTGCTTCCTGTATGCATTGGCCGTGCTCTCGCCTGCACCGTGGATGAACACCCTCCCCTTGTTGTAAGCCGTTGATCTCCTGTCCAACACAGATTCAGGCATCTGGGTGCATGGGGCCCCACGTTAGATACTCCAACAACACATACAAACATATATTCATGTAATAAAAAAGACACGAACCGATGAATCTATGATATGTCTCATAAGTTTCCCCCCCTCTTTTTTATTGTTTTTCTAAATGAAAAATCCATTAATTCTCTTTTTTTTATACATGTTTTCAATTAAATATACCTATAGGGATTGACTAACAATGGTAAATATTACTTTTGAAATAATATTTTATATTTATTTAATACATTATTTCATCAGATTCAAGACTAGACAACACATTAATTAAACCCTTTTTTTAAATTAGAGAAGCACAATATAGTCAAAACATTTTGAAGAAATTAGGGTTCCAATTATTTTTCAAGTTTCAAAAAGAAGGGAAAATGACATATATATATATATATATATATATACACACACATATAGTATTATCATTTGTGCACTCACTTTTGACCTACTAAATGCCGGCAAAAATGGGATGGTTAAAGCATATTCAAAAATCACATAAACTTTTGTATTTTTTTGACCATGAAATGACATCAACTTGAAGATTATGTGTTTTCTCCTGTTATTTTCCCCTTGGAAATCATCCTCGGGAACAAACTTTCACTATATATATATATATATATATATATATTATAAAAATGTATGTGTTTAATAGCTTAGATATTTGGTATTATACAGCAGCATGACCAAAGACTTGTACACTTAAAGGAAGTAATGCGATAATAATAATAATAATAATAATAATAATAATAATAATAATAATAATAACCAACCTGTGACAGCCAGTGCAACGAAAAAGCCGAATGGAAGACGTCGATGGATCTAGCCGGGAAAAGGCGTCGGTAAAACGATCCGGGCACGCCGGCAGCGAAATAGGATCGGTGTCCGTTCGACGCCAGACACTCTTCCATGCTACTGCCTCCGTTATTCGCCAACGGAGGCAGGAGTTGGAAGAGTGTGTTAAAATCATTGCTGGGAAGATCGGAGAAAAACGCGGAGAACTCCGGCGGCTCGTACCCCGACGTCTCATAACGCTTCACCATGTGCTTGATGATGACGTCGATGATGTAGATGGTGTTGCTGCCGCAGGAACACCCCAAGTCGACGACGACGAAGGGTACCTCGGGGGAGCTGAGATGGACACTGTCTAGGGCTTCTTCAAGAAGGTGAAGCATAGAACGAGCATGTAAAGCCTGCATGGATCAAATTGAAAGAAAGAAAACAAATAAATTTCATATGTTGTTATAATCAGACAAAATAAAACATGGGGAAAAAAAAAACAAGGACCTGAGCTTGGGAATTATTGGCATAGCTGCCTTCGCCTTTGCCTCCTTTCATGCTGAGAAGCTTCTCCAGGTTTATGTTCGGAACAACAACATTGTCTCCCATGGGTGCCATTTCTGTTTGCCTTGTGTGGAGAGTTTTGAGTAAAGCTGAGTATATATAGAGGGAAACCAAACTGGTTGGAAGGACAAAATTGGACTAACAATATTATGGTACCTTATAATACGGACAGACCATACTAATAGAAATTTTCTATCCCTTTTCGGTATTATTTTCTATGTTCAAACACTAAAAAAATAGATTTAGAGGTATGATTAAGGTTTAGAGTAATTTAGGGTATTGGGTCTATTTTAGGGTTTAGAATTTATTTTTTTAGTGCATAGAAAGTGGCACCGAAAAGGAGCATAGGGTTTTTGTTCAGATCAAACCGTAATTTTCTTTAAAAAAAAAAAGTATTGGGTCATACGACAGGATGAAAATCGTCTGCCTCTTTATCATGCCTCTTCTATGCCCCCACTTTAAAACAATGAGTTTAGGGTTTAAGGTTAAGGGTTGTGGTTAGGCTTTAGGGAATTAGGGGTATAATATATTTTTAGGGTTTAGGGTTTAGGATGTAAAAATTAGGGTTAAGATTTAAAATTTAATTTTTAATTAATTTCTAGTGTGGGCATAGAAGGGGCATGATTAAGAGGCAGAATTTTTACCCCATGCGACGAGACGTTAGATTCCTCAAACAAAATTAAAAGTTCAAGTCTTTGTATTATGATTGGAGCAAACTGGGCTAATATCTTTTATGTAATATTCGATTTGAATTAACCAGTTAGCGGATCGAAAACTGGTGATGACATTGTATTTTAAGTGTGTCCAACATGTATTGTGATGGGTCAATGTATGCATCCAACACTGTACTGACAAAAGTAGTTCTTGCTCCTCATAACCAAAGCCGAAGGGAAGCTTTTGTGCTTGTACTCTGGTTAGAAAACAGAAGGGAAAAAGCTAATTATTAGTATTAGATATATAGAGTTTTGAAATAAATAAATAAATAAATAAATGACAGATATTTGTATACAAATGTATCCACACTAACGGGACTCACATGCAAGCAATAGCAAGATATAAATAGGCCGGCAGCCCCAGGATTGACGCCGGATTTTCTTGTTTCCGGTCTCCGATGCCGGCGAATTCAACTCAATGATGGTTTAAAACAATATGTAGGACTAAGCTACGGATTTAGCCGTAATTTACTATGAAGTTTTATGAACCTGTTTATTGTCTTATTGACAAAAAAAATTGTAATACAACTTTAAATTTGAACAAAAAAATTACTATCTATACTATAATTTTTTATTTACAAGTTAATAAGAAATTAACTCAATTATGAATTTATAAAAACAATATTTTATAAATCATTTAAGGCTTAAATAAAAAATAATTACTCAAACTATATTTTTTTAAACTTTAGGAGCTTAAAGTATATATATATATATATATATATATTTAAAAAAAATGCCTAAAGTTTTAACCATTACAATTTTAAGTGTATGGCCGTTTAAAAAAACTATTACTCAATTAGAACAATACACGTGGCAAGACTTTTTAAAAAAAATGAAAAAAAAGACTTTAAAACTTTTATTTTAAAAATATCCCGAAATTCTCAAAAATATTCAAATCACTCCCTAAATCCCTAAAAATAACAAAATCCTAAATCTTCACCGATGCCTCATCGATTGTCGACGTCGACCCCACCCTTTCGGTCGCCAGACTCAACCGGCCATTTTCCCATCGTGTCGTCGCTGGAAATCGGCGGACGGTGTGTCAATTGAATGAATATTTCACATTCGTCGTTTAATGTTCGGTTGGCACACCATTCACCGGTTTCCAGCGACGGTACGGTGCGAGAAATAACTGTTGTATCCGACGACTGAAAAGGTTGGGTCGTCGACGGTGGCAATAGTGAAGATTTGAGGTTTTAAGATTTAGGGATTTGGGGCCTATTTTAAAATTTTAAGATTTTTTGAAAAATTTTAAATTATTAAAAAATTATAAATTAAAACTTGACACGTGTCGAATTTTTATTGGTTGACGTATTTTTTTAACGGTAACAAATTACCATGCACCTAAAATTATAACAGTTGAAACTTTAGACATTTATTTTTAGCAAAAAAAATAGTTTAGGCGCCTAAAGTTTAGAAAATGTATAGTTTGTGCATTTATTTTTACATTAATCCACTATTTAAAAATATTTTAAAGTTAATTTTATCATTTAAATTTATTATATCTTATTTGTTAAAAGAGTTAATATTTGATGTGTTGTCAATATAAATTTTTTTACACAAACATTCTTATTAATGAAAATTTACAATAAAAAATAATCTCTAACCTTAAATCCTAAATCTTAAATCATAACCCTAAACATAAATTCAAAACCTTAAAATTTTAAACATAAATTATAAACCTTAAACTAAATCTTTAAATCCTAAATTAGACTTATTTGTGGAAAACAAGTTTTCCGTCACTGGAATTTAAGTATACAAGTTTAATTCTCACCGCATATAATTTTAAAGAAAATAAAATAAAAATTACATATTCTTCCTCAATAATTTAGATTCAAGTAACATTGTTCACAAGAGACGATTTTATTAAAAAAATATATGTTTTAACCTTAAAAATGAGAAATACCAAAATTACTAATTGATTTTTCCTTTTCAATTTGCTTTAGGCCAGGGTTTTATTTTTCATTTTTCATTTTTTTTAACTCAGCTCGTTATAATGTATATGGATAAGTTTAAAACCTTAAAGCCATTAATTGGGTAAATAATAATAACAACAACAGTAATTCAGCTGCTTCCACTATGAATTGTATTGTCATTTTTAACATGGTTTTCATTACATTCCTTTTCCCTTTTAAGGAAAAAGGGTTACATATACATGCAAAAGCTTTTTATGGGTAGACAACACTACTTACCTGATGTATATATTAACGGTATAAATAGATTGTATTCGATTCGAATCATAAAATTCAAAGGTTCAGTTAAAATCATTGTCGATATAATATACATAAGGGTATAAAACCAAACATATTTAAACGTTCAGTATCTTCTAATTTAAAACGGCGAGGGATCTGGATAGAAAATGATTAATCGCATATTGATATTGTTTATTCAAACCGAAATTAAATTAATTTAAGTCTCCCGGCCGAGTCTTAATCTAAATATAAAGTATGAAGGAATTATTGAGTAATAATCTGAATTAGGAGCAGTTTATGTAAAGCGACCCCATGCAAAGTGATAAATAATAAAACAAAACATACAATTATTTTGTTAATCCCATTGGTAATTTTATAATAATCTTTTGTCTTTTATGAGTGTGTATATGTTTAGGTGAATGATTAGGTGGTTTCTGTTACAACAGTTAATTTAAACACAGAGTAATTAGTGCAAACTTCAGCTTTTCTTTTTTATTTTTTAATTAATTAATTAATTAATTTGTTTTCTTTTCTTTTGAGAAATCCGAGAGATCCCATAAAAGCCAAATGATGGTGAATTATTTAGTGGTTTATTAGAACAGAAATGAAGATTCATTAATTATAGGCATAATGACAAAAAATACCTTAACGTTACTGAATAATTACTTTAGCTTATATTTTTCTAATTAATTTAATTTTTAACATTTTATTTTAGGTCAAATTAACCCCTCTGCGGATGATAACTGTTAATTAAATGACGATAAACAACTTGAAATGACGCGACAAACATACATGACAATGCACGTCGCGATAGCTATGTCATATAAAGAAATATGTCGACTTTACATAATGACACATCAGTCAATTTTTTTATAAAATTGTATAAAATATATTAAAAAATCTGTCAAGTCATTTCAAGTTATTTATCGTCGATTGACCATCCGCAGATGGGCTATTTTGACCCAAAATGAAACGTTAAGAGTTAAATTAGTTAAAAAAGAATAGGGATCAAAATGACTATCCAGACAAACGTTAGAGGTATTTTTTGGCTTTATGCCTTAATTTATATACCTAACCCTGTTTTAACTACTAATTAGACTACTAGTCTTTGTTGGATTAGTGTTTAATCCCCACTGTTAACTCTCTCGTTTCTCGCGTGGCTCACAACTAACTTGAACTCGCTTTACCACTTTCTCTTTATAGGGTAAATTTACATTTTGGCACTTGGATTTGGTTTCATAGTTCAATTTGGTACTTAAGTTTTTCTTTGGTTCAGTTACGTACCTGAACTTGACTTCTTGATTAAATTGATATATGAACTTGTTTTTTTTTTTCTTTCCAAATAGATACTTATAATGTTTAATCAATTTGAACCAAGAAGTTAAGTTTAGGTACTAAATTAAACCTTGAAACTAAATTCTAGTATAAAAATGTATATTAACCCTTAACCATACATTAATTGTTATTTTTACGCATTAGCTAAATTTCATATAATCTTCTCTAAATTGAAGAAAAATGCGTTTAAACATATTTGAACCAACGACTCCTTAAAAGTGTCAACTAAATTATGATTTGATCGACAATCATACATTAATTGTAAAATTTGACAATTTAATCAAATTATAGATGATAAAATTAACGAATTGTATCTCTCTCTATATAAAGTAAAAAAAAAATTATCAACACCTTACAAGGTTGTATTGTTCAATGGATTTGCAAGGATGTTGTATTGTTCAATGGATTTGTAATGATAAAATAATTATGAATGGAGGACCAATATATGCACACCTTCATTTGTATTCGTTGCCATTTTTTAATGGTTATATTTTGATATATATTGCGTAAAAAAATTCACAATCATTTTTATTTAAACTATATGATTTAAACTCTAAAACTCTAAACTATATGATTTAAACTCTAAAACGCTTAAAATTAGGTTTAGGATTTAAGTTCTAGGGTTTTAGGTTAGGGCCTATGGTCAGAGTTTAGGGAATTTAGGATAATGTGTATTTTTTAGGGTATAAGGTGTATGGTTTAGGGTTTAGAATTTAGGGTTAAGGCTTGTGATTTAATTTTTGTATTGTTTTTTAGTGTTGAGGCATAAGTAGGGGTACCGAAAAGGGGCAGAGGATTTTTATCCTAAACTAGACCTCTAAACTTGAGGATGGAAATCGTCTGCCCCTAACTATGCCCCCATTGGTGCCTCTATTTTAAAATAGCGAGTTTAGAGTTTAGGGTTTAGGGTTTAAGGTTGGGGCTTAGGGTTAAGGGGTAGGGAATTAGGGGTATGATATATTATTTAGGGTTTAGGGTTTAGGATATAGAAATTAGGGTTACGACTTAGAATTTAATTTTTAGGTGTTTTTTAATAGGGGGTATATAAGGAGGCATTGGTAGGGGCAAAAAAATTTATTCTAAACTTGACAAATTTATGTAAACTTTAATTTACACTTGTGTATCAAAATTTTATTTTTTTTAACATGTTATATGGAATTAAATAAAGAGATTAAATTTGTGATATATACTAAAGACATGTGATATAATAAACGCTATGGATAGGCACACATGACTAGTAATAAGGTTGATATTGAAATGTCACAACCTAAATCCATTCAATCATGGTGCGTATAAGCATGCAAGGAATGTGTGCTTCAATAGTTGTCATTACATTTACTTTGCATCTCTAAAAAACTTTGCTTTCTTTGCTAGTGTGTGCCAACTATGTCCATCCCCCTTGGAGGACTCATGCAAATCCAAAAATTAGACTATAATTAGGTATACTAAACACATAATTAGTAAAAAAAAAACTATGATATGTATCTTCAAATGCTCTAGGACGAAACTTGTTATATCTATTATATTCTCCGTCAAAACGTTTTTGTATAACATGTCTCTGCATATTGATTTTTTCGTAATTTCCTCTCCACATGATAAGATGAGTAATTGTATCTTGATAAGATGAGTATTAAAATCGTCTAATCTACCTGTTATGTCTATTTACCGACAACCATGGTTACTTTGCCGCACCATCATTTCCTACAAGAGATAAACTTGACACACTCGTCAGACCTCCCTATTATAACCATGAGGGGAGACAGTTCTCCCCTAAGTAAGATCTGGCTAAGAAGAACAAGAACATCATACACGGCCACCTTTGACCGTGACTTTTCACTCAAAATACCGACGACCATCGTCATCCGACTTTTTTCATCAACAAATTAAAATCAAAAGGTACATATTTTGACAATTTAAATGAAAATCCAATTAAATTATAAAAAAGGGTCAAGGAATCTTGCTCTAATTTTCTTCATGTTGGCCCCTTTTGATATCTCCATTGTTGTTTCATGGCAATTTACTTCTTTAAAGTCTAAACGGTGGGCGTGATGGCCGGGGAGTTCACGTGAAACAAGGTCGGACCATGTTTACCTACATCGGCTTAGGTCTTTGCTTATATTACAAAATGCAATTCCCATGCAAAAAAGTTGAAACTTTTAAACTGTTAAGAACATGCAATTTCCGATTATTTTAAGCCTTCACATTTAGCCCCTACCCTAGCTTTGAATTTCTGCTTGCCTTTCCAAAAGATTATCTCTTTTTTAAAAAGAAAATATACCCAAAGATTGATGGATCAGTTGATTACTTGACTAAACTTTTAACTTGGTTTTTTTAAGAGAAAAAAAATGGGTTTTGAGTTTGGTTAAAAGTGAAGTTGGAATGGTCAAAAAAGAGGGTAGTTTTAACAATAAAGATAAAGGCTTTGGAACAAGAAATGGCCCCTGCACCGCCTAGATGGATACCTGGTCAAATGAGCTTGGAATTTAGATACTTTTATTACTCTTTTACATGGTATGTTTTCATTTACTTTTCAAGGGTTTACCATTAATAATCAACATTAGTTTGATTATGAGCATTTGAAATGATTATAGGTGATGTAATTTGGTTATGTTAAGAGTTTTATATTAGGTCTAGATTTTATCTCTCGACCCTATTCGTAGAGAAGTCTATAAAGTATTATTTGTATCTTGAATCGAGCTGCAGAGTTTAAGTATCTCGTAAAGTTTTCAGCATAACCGAGACACGTTAACATATATATAATTAACTAACGGATAATTATTTGATACACTGGCGGTGAAATCTTTAGTTTTAACAAATACCTTAGTTTTAGGGTTTAAGGACTCGAATTAAGGTTTAAGGGTTTAGATTTAGTAGTTTAGAATTAAGTGAGTGAGAATAGAATTTAGGGTTTATAAGTTAAAAACTAAATCCTAACCCTAACCCCTATAACCATTACCTCTAAATTTTAAACCCCTAAATCTTAAACTAAATCCCTAAACCTTAAAATTAAGGCGCTTGTAGAAACTAAAAATTTCCGCTGCCAGTGTATTGGATATAAATCCTTAACTAAAATGCTTGATAATCGGTAGGGATGAAATTAAATGGTGAGATCACAGGAATATCTAATCATCACAACTTTGAGTATTTTGTACACCAAAACCCTTTAGCTTCTTACAGGTTGAAAAGTTGAGTACTTGTTATCCAAAGCATGAACGTTGCAGTTCATGAAGTATTGGGAATTGTTATTGGTTTTGGATTTATCAGGCAAATTCCCAACATGAGGTTGGGATCTTAATGGACAAAGCAAGTCAAGAGTCAAAATACCCTACAACAAAACATTTACTAGCTTAATAGATTCTACCCTTTAATTTATCTACAATCAAACATTACACACATATTAATGCTTTCTTTTTGTTGTAATTTTCTCTGTCATATGGATTTGATTTGAGTTACAATTCACATGGTTTGTTAGGGATTAAAATAAGCATTTTTTTTGTGTCCATTAAACCCTATGAAGTTATAGTTATGCCTATTATAGCTTAAAATTTTGGATAAATCAGAAGCCAACAAAAGGCTTTAAATGCAGATGTCTGTTTGCTCCCCTGCAGGTATATAGATAGCAGCATGAACTGAATTTAGTGAGTATTGGGAATAGTAGCTATGATTTGCATGAAATTTAGGGTTTTCCACCCTTCATGTTTCATTTTTCAAATGAGATTTGAGTGATTGGATCCCTGAATTTAAGTAGAAAAGATTTTGGTCAATGCTAATTTTATTTTTTCATTTTTTCTTGCTTGTAAAAAGCTCTGCAAGTTGCTGCAATCTTCATTTATTCCTTTTTCCTCTTTTCATTCTTATGTATCAAATTTTCAAAACATGACATGCTTCCTTGCTCTGCAAGATAGATGACTACAATCTGCTACAAAGCTTCCACCTTGGCTTCATTTCATTAATGAACCGGTTTTTGGATACGACGGAGTTTAACTCGAATTCATCGTAAAACCATCTGCAGAACCAACTGTTGCACAATGGCAGACTTTAGTAGCAATGAGTGATTGTATGTACCATATACACACTTGCACAAGAAAATTGCCGTTAACCCTTCGTTTGCATCGATTGCTAACGGACTCCGCCTTTCGCTTTCTTAAACTTAGCAGCAGACATGGACCTTGAATTGAGCTTGCCATTACTGTGCTATTATGAGTTTCATAAACCAACAATGAATGGGGAAAAGAACTATTTGCTGCTGTAACAGTCTTTGTATACTACTAGACAGCATATAGATGGATTTCGGTCATAATGAACAAGAGCATGGTCTTGCACCAAAAGAATGAACAGCATGCCTTAAAATTCCAGTACTAACACCAGAATTGCAGGCAGGCATTTGCTTGTGCTGGTGCAGCACTTTCCTCATTTTTATTAATATACTCTCAACCATTTGCCATTTGACAATGCATGTTCAGTCACCCTGCTGCAGCTGCGGGTGCTTAAACCGTGACCTCAAAGAACAACAACCGTTCTCTTAACCACTAAGACAAGTTGGTTTTATGCACTTCTAAAATATTTTACACAGAGAGATTAGAGGGAATTCTAGGATAAGAAACTTAAAATAAGAGACAACTACATAAAACATAAGAAACTTAAAATAAGAGACAACTACATAAAACATCATCAAATTACATATGCTATAATTTTAATGTTGCTATCCCGCGCTACAAACTTATTTAAGTTCTGTACCTTGGGAGGACCCTGGAAAGCATTAGCATGACAAGATAGAAGTAAAAACTCGGCAAAAACACACTCTGGACAGCAAGATTACTTACATAGAGGATCAGTTAAAAGGGGATCGAACAACCAAAATTCTGAAAATCATCCCCTAGCGTTGATGGATGATGAACAACTATCTACTCATTGAGCCAACCTGCTGAATTCTGATGTGGGTACGGGTGGTATGGACCAGGGGCAAAACCCATAGGAAATGGAGGTCGGGGTGCACGAGGATCAGCCATGAAAGGGGGTCTAGGATCATAAAAGGCATTTCTATTCGCCATTGGTGGCTCGGGCCCTGCTGGACCCATCCTAGCGTAGTTCAATTCATCTAGACGAGGAGCATATCGCTGCGTAGCAGACGTATGCATCCTGTAGGACGGATTCGTTGTAGCACCGAGGTGTTGTCCATAGGAGGGTGGTGTTGGACCATAACCAGAGTTCAACCCAGCCAGATTGTTTCTCTGAGCAGATAGATCGGGAGTTTGACCATAGAAATGAGCTTGTGAGCGCATGGCAAATTCTCTGTCCATTTCATTGGTGTAATGTCCATAACCATGACTGCGGGCACCAACCGAATAGGGGTCATTTGTCATGGTGTACCTTCTTACCATATCATCACTAACGCCGGTCCTGATGTCGCCATATGATGTTCCATGCGGGATATGTGAACCATGCATGTTGGGGTTTTGATGTTGGTTGGGCGATTTGAAGGAAGCACCTTCCACTGAGGATCTGCTACCCATCACATTGGATGGAGAAGAGTTAAGAATTCCACTGTGCGTCTCGCTTCTTGGAGTCCTTCCTCCACTCTTTTTATCAGTTCCCCTTCCATGATTTTCTTCACTATGCTTTCTTTTATTCTTACCCGAGGTTTCCTTGAATTGGTTCCTCTCATCACCTTGCTGACGACTCTTATTTGAGGTCTCCCTGGATTGGTTTTTCTCATCATTTTGCTGATGAGTCTTACTCGAGGTTTCCCTGGATTGGCTCTTCTCATCACTTTGCTGATGACTCAAGGTTTCCCTGGATTGGTTCTTCTCATCACTTTGCTGATGAGGGGAGCACACTTTCGGAGTATTGGACACAGATTTCTCTTGTTTACATTCCTCAACTTCATGATTTTGCAAATGATCTTTCAACTCTTGTTTACATTCCTCAACTTCATGATTTTGCAAATGATCTTTCAACTCAGAAGCATCATTACGAAGAGCAGCATTCTCCAATGGCAGTTCAGACATGGGTGTTTCATCAATATCCATTTCATGATTTAAACTATCCGGTTCCTTGGGTAGATGACCGTGTTTTTCAGCTATGCTCTTGTGCTTAACTGAAAAATCAGAACGACTCCAAAGATAGAGAGGTGGAGCCGTCATATTCCACTGATCCATTTGTTTGTCATTTGCATCAACAGAACCAGGCAGGTAAAATGACTGGAACACAAGATGCCAAAGTTACTCAAAATACCATAAGATCATAACAAGAACATCACACAAATTTATCTACAAGGAAAAGGCACAAGGTTTATCAGTTACCTTTCCAGATAAAAAGTTGTTATCCTCCCAAACTAGTTCATAAGAAGATCCCAAAGATTTCTTTTCATCCAACCTGGTGAAAGCCAAGAAATGGGAGTGTTTGAGAGAGAGAGAGAGAGAGAGAGAGAGAGAGAGAGAGAGAGAGGAACGAAAGAGAGAGGAAAACACTACCTTTCTGTTTCTGGTGGAACAATAAGGATCAAAAGTTTAGGTTTAAATTCAAGGGCCTTATCAATAAACTTGTTTGCCAAAGCAGCTTTAACTCCAAAAGGAGGATTTAGACCCATTATCTACACAAATAGTGAACAGAAAATTTAAGTGAAACGTGACAACAGGAATACCTGCATGTGTTTAATTCATACATGAGAAAAAATTCCTTACCAATTTTGACCCTTTTGGCAACTCCTTTGGTTTCACGCTCATCCAATCCTTCCTCTCAAAATTAAAATCATTCTAACAAAAAGTAAAAAAAAAAAAAGAATTATGAATCATCTACATATGTATGCAAACAGCCAGAGTACCATTGTAATCCAGGAAACTAAAGCATACCTTTGCTTGAAAAATATCATAGTTTTTGAATGAGCACTTCTTTCCCGTCTCTTCAAGCTTTCTTTTCAATATTAAACTAAAATCATTAGCACCACAACAAAAGTCGACAACCTGTACATGGAAATAATTAACAATCGGACAACTCGCTCAAATATCATACTTCCATCTCATCTTTTATTATAGAGATGTACTTATAAGATGAAGGAAAGAACTGTCAACAAATAACAGCTTTGTTGTTTTTCCATACATAACAAGAATATAAACATGGCCAGCCATGTAGGGTTGATCAGTATTAGGAAATTACTGTACATACTTTCTAGGTGTTATATTATTCCTGTATATCCAAGCATAAAAAGAACTTAATAACCAAAATATCTTTCCCTTTTATTCCATCATCGTTTTCAGTAAAATATGAGAAGGAAACATTTCATTATCAAGCAAATATCAAAGTATAATCACATAGACTTGAATTACAAAACATAAAAGCAAATGAATAAACAGTAGAGGGAAGAGAAGTAAGAAAGAGGGGGAGGGGTAGATTGGCAAGGTACAGAAACCCTTACTGTATCACCATCTTGCACATACCAATGAAGTCTATCAACAATCTGCACATTTAAAACCAGGCATTAGTGTTTTAAAGCATCAAGGAACTTTAAATAATAAGAGAACAATTGAATTAGCAGATACAGAACTATAGGATATGGAAAACAACGGAACTTACCTCCTTAAGTCTATCCACTTTGGTAAAATGGCGACCAAAAGACGTGTAGCGCATGCCATATAGGAAAGGAGCAAGATATACTCTAAGTTTATTCTGCAAAATAATTTTAACAAATTCAAGAGCAAGAAAAGGAGAATGAGATAAAGCACTCAACGGCACCTTGAAAAAACATGTACGTGCAGCAAACTTGCAGATCATATGTTATGTCAAGGGGAACTCTGAAGAAGGAAATAGGCCACTTATAAAAATTCCATATCAACTTATTTTAAGAAACAGGATAATTAAGATTGTATGTGTATCCCTTACCAAACCTTAGTTTTGCAGTGAAACAAAAATTAAAATGAGATTACAGATACTGACTAGAACTCTTAATTAAACTAGGAGGGGATAATTACAAATAATTAGTGGTAATAACCTGCCAATTTAGAATCTGGTTTAAAACCTCTGGCTCACAAACAGCTTGAGCATCATCAATACTACAGCCACCCTCTAGTTTTGCTAAAGCCATCCGAGCAGCCTGCAAACAGTTGAATAAAGACTCAAATAAAAAGAAGAAAACACACAGCAAACAAGCTATAAAGAAAATTTATCTGGAATGATGAAATACCTCAACTGAACCCTCAATCTTTCCAAGTGTAATTCTTTCCATGGCACTTCTTGAAGAATGTTTGTGTGTAGATGGGAGATTTTGCTTCGCTATTATATCTTCTAAGGTTATTGATGATTCAGCCTCCTTCATTAACTGGAGTAATCTACATTGCACAGAATAAGCCCAAGAACAAATCATAAAATAACAACTCCGATCAGTTTAAACATATGCAATGAAGTGTCAGGAAGCAAGAAATATACAACTAACGCATAAATAAAATTAAAACAAGTCCACCTTTTCTCAGAATCAGCATCTAATGAAGGCATTCCCAAGCTCTTGCTTTTTGCATTAGAATTGTCCACTGCAGCCTTATTAAGACCACCTTTAAGCGTATATTGTCTCCCAGGCGTAACCTGATCACTCTCCGTCATAAAGGTGAATAATCTGTCCCCCAACGAGGTCTTGTTTCCACCAGCAGCAGAGCCCACATCCATTGGCACAGGCTTTGAGATCTGCCTCAAATGCTTTTTGGATGGACCAGTGGCTTTGACTTTCTTTAGGGGGATTTTCCCAGGAGTAACTTCTTCACTCTTTTTTCTAGCTTGACCAGCTTTAACAACAGTAGACGATTGCTTTGCTGCCTTCATCGCAGTTCTTTCTTGTGAAATGCTTTCCAACGCAGGACTTTTCTTCTTCAAGCCAGCCTTTTCATGACTTCTGAACACATCTGATGCCTTTCTTTTCTTCGTTTCATCAAAAGGGAATTTTATATGATCCCTTTTTGGAGTTCCAAGTTCGTCGTCAATCTCATGTTTTCTACCCAAACCAAAAGGATAAACAATTTAGAAAACAATTAAAACAAATAAAAGTATAAGAGCAACACATTTAAAACACTTACAAGCAATATATCAGTACACGATTGTCAAGTAGACCATCCCAAGCCCGTATAACACCTTCCTCTTCTATATCATCAAATGCAATCTCTCTGATAGGAGTAAAAAAGAAACCAACTAGAATGTGAAAAATAGGACATTCTGATGAAATATGCTTAATATAAATGAGAAATCTCATTGTACCTTGGTAAGCATTTCCTGTGGTATGATGTGGGACAACGTCTACACAAAGCAAACTGTAGCTCCTCGACTTTCTTGTTTTCTCCTTGTTGACAAACACAGCATTTATGAGCGGGGCATGTAAAAAGTTCCCCTGCTGAAATTTTTTCCCCATGCTCTTCAGCAGAAACCTTATCTTCCCTATGGAGCAATTTTGCCACACAATGTGGATGATAAAAGCGACCACAGGTTGCATTACTGCAGCGAAAGACCTGGCAAAAAAGAATTGAAATTTTGGAGCCATTCAGCAAGAAGTTACAATAAAACTAGAATAAATAAAAATCTATTGGGGATAGCTAAAGACCAGCAGAAGTCATAAAAGAAGATTTATGCAGAAAATTTTCAAAGTAATCAATTGTACCTAAACAGTCTGATAGATAACATGCCATTAAAGCAAACAGACAAATCTAAAAACAAACTAACCAATGCCACAGCAATATAAAGCTCCTATAGATGTTTATTGTTTGGAATTGATTTCACTATGAATTGATTAGCTATATATTTTGTTGCAAGAATGATCAATGACATCGGTAGGTATTATACCTCCGCACCAGAGGACTTATTAGAAGAGCCTAACTTCCCACAAGCAAAGCACTGATGTTGATTATGTTCACAATTCTTGCATAAGAAAGTTTCCAATGCCTGCCATTTAGTAGGGATTAGTAATTAGAAACAAGACAGCAACAAACTAAAAGTCAATGAAGTAAAAATCGGTCACTAGCTTACTTTAGCTTGCTTAGCTTCCGTTGGAGTAAGGCCAAGAGATTCACATGCAGATTCACGCGCAGACTCTTCATCAGCGGTAGGATGAAATGATCTCATGCACCTTCCATCACAACATAGAAGAGCACCCCCATTGTCACAAATAGAACAAACTGAATCATACAAGTCATCGTTGACATCATCAAGAGTGGAATCATCCAGCTCAGGGTCATCATCATGATTGGAATCATCTAGCTCAGGGTCATCAACTGCACCATTAACTATAAATCCAGAAATTGATGTGGCTCGAGCATTCTGATTAATCAATAAGTAGACTTGCTCATGATAATGTAAAATTTTGAGAATATAGATAAAAAAAAAACTGAATAATCAAATTTGAAAAGGAAATAAACCAAGAAACATCGAAGGTGAATATCCAACCTCATTAGCAGCAAGTTTCTTCTTTTGGGGCTTCTCCTCCAAAAATGAGAGCAAAAACTGTTCACAACATAAACATTCCATCGACTTCAATGCCACAAATAACCCGAAAGATAGCAATGTCATTATAAATAGCTACAATCCTTAAGATGAGTCTCTCATGTTCTATAAACCAAAAATCATTATATAAATATCATCACTGACTAAGACATGCTAAATCCGACTCCCGCATTATCCAATGAAAAATAACAATTAAATGTACCAAAATTGTTTTACCACATTATATACAAACCTTGGATTTTGCTAATGAGTCGTCACTTTTAACAGCCTCAGCAATCAAATCCATGTGATCCACCAAATCATTCTGTGAAGGTTTTACCTCATACAAGCTGCAAACAATAGAAGAAATTTCTTTTAAAAGGGAAAAAAGAAAAACCCTCCAACAATTCCATACTTGCAAATAGGAAACATGCTCCCATAAGAGTGATAACCTACCTAAAAGTTTTAGCTAACTGTTCCCACAATGATTTCCCTGACAAATCAGGTTTCCTACTAAGAAGATGCAAGCAATGGACCGTTATTAAAACACTCCTAATCTCAGGCTCAAAACTCTTCCTTGGCTTCTGTAGCTTGAGCCATCTGTTTTCTTTACTTAAAACAGAAATCACTGGCATCCCAACATTAGACAGATCAAATCTCCAAGCAGTGACCTGCTTGCATATAGGTAAGAGCCCATCATCAGCTACCCCTCTCAAAAATATCTCCACTTTAGATCCATCACTTAAGCATTCTTTTCCCACAAGTTGTAGCGGCAACTGAGAAAAGCAAACAGCCTCATCTTTTTCATCATGAAAATAGTAGTTTGAGACAGAATGGAGCACAGCCTCTTCTTCTTCGTCGTCAGAAAAAGCCATTACCACACTGATGGTATGAAAAAACAACAACAACAAAGGAAATAATTAACAAGATTCTATTAAAAATAACACAATTAACAGTGAAAGAAATTGCACCAACATTAACAAAGCCTCTTCTTTTTCATCATTATATAACTCAAGTACCACATGCATCATATTAAAAAAAACAACTGAAGTTTATTAAGAACAATGCAATTAACCCTAAAATAAACAGCGACAACAATAACTACAATTGAAAATTGAATGCAATATACTGATCAAATTCAGATTTTCAAACAGCGGTGTGAACAAAATTCCACATCGATAGCAGCGATCACGGCCGCAAAAAGCAGCGTGATGGAAAACAAAGGCGTTAACGGCCCGTTATTCCCGCTAAACCGATAACTTTAAACATATTCGACGAGACAGATATTAAGGAGCAGAGAAATTCAAGAAGAAATCTTGAGATTAAGTTTAGGGTTTCAAAAATTACCTTATTTGATTTCCCGGTCTGTCGGCAACTTGGAAGGAGAAGAAAGAAGAGAGGGCTTCGATCAGAAGAGAGGGATAAAATTACGAGGGAGCGGAGAGGGGTCTATAAATTTTAATGGAAATTTCAGAGAAAAAAATCTATTTTTGATAATAAAAAAAAGTAAAATATTTGGATTAGATTTTCCGCAGACATTAGTTATATATACTATTTTATTTACCTAAATAATCCTACAAGTGATAATGATGTTACGTTGGTATTTTATTTTTAGAAAATATTTAATGTGGTATTTATATTTTTAAGGTTTATATTTTTAGGTTTATAGTTTAATAGATTAAAGGGACTACTTTACTTAAATAAAAAATTATATGCAGTTTAATAAGAATCACAAACGTCTTAATTTTAGAGTTTATGCATTTAATTTAAAGTTTAAATTTAGGAATTTAAAATTTAGTGTTTATGGTTAGAATTTAGGCTTTAGATATTAGGATTTAGGGTAATATTGTTATGGATTTAATTTTAACCTACAAACCTGAAATTCTAACCACAAATCCTAAATTCTAAACCCATAAACCTAAACTCCTAAACTTTAAATCATTAAACCTAAAATCAAAACACTTGTAAAAAAAATTCTTCTCAACATCAGTGTATAGAATAATTATCCAAAAAAATCAAATAAGTTTCTGATTTAAATTATAGATTAAATAAGTCTTTATTTAAAAAATCATGATCAAATAAACCTTCGAAGGTTGAAAAACAATATATATTTGATCATATTGTTCGAATATGACTCACTTAATCCATGATTTTTAAAACAATAACTTATTTAATCGTGATTGTTCATATAATTACTCGTTTAATTTATGATTCAAACTATGAGCTCACTGCTCGGAAGAGAGGGGAGGACGTCAACAAAGAACTTTAATCACTCGGTCTAGAAATTGTTAAAAAAAATCTACGAGTACACTTATTTTCTTTTGTACATTAGAATGGTCAATTTGATACATAAGTTTTTTTAAGTGTCTAATGTGACATGTACTTTGACAATATATTTTAATATGGTTAGACTGGCAAATTTGACCTTAGTGAATCGAAACTCGAAATCGAACTGAATACGATGACCTAAATTTGATCCGAAACTCGAAATAAATCAAACTGAACCGAACTTTAGTTGAACCGAAAATGAACTCAAACCAAATGGACTCGAACCGATTTTCAACCTAACCAAATGGAATCGAACCGATTTTACTCGAACCAAAGGCAACCCGAAATAAAGAAAATATATTAAAATAAAAAAAATAAAGATGAGATGTGAAATGTCGCATAAGTCACCAAAAAGTCAAATATACATGCTATATAAAGTCATATATAGGGTGGAAAAATCTAACTCGGCCTGAAAACTCGACTAAAATCGATCGATCTCCTATTAACCTGATATTGACCCGATCCGAAATCAACCGACCCAACGTCCTGACCTGATACCCAAACTAAAATTACCATAAACCTGAACTAAAACCAAACCATACCTGAACCCAATCGAACTTAAATATAGTGCAGTCATACTCAAAATGACTCGAACCCAAACTAAATAACCCGTTTGTCACCTCTAAATATGGTACATGTACTTCTAAAATTTCTAATGCGGTACTTATATTTTGCTAAATATCTAATGTGATACAATGGGGGAATTCTAGGGAACAATCTTTAAATACAGGCTAAAAAAGGCAGATGTAAAAAGTGGTACACAAATTGTACATGAAACAGTACACAAATTGGTACAATTTTGTAATAGAAGAATGCATATACCTTTTTATTACAAAGATGCACTGTTTACTGGGTAAAAAGCGGTACATATTTATTACAAATAATGTACATAAATCTTTACAAGTTTGTAACACAAAAGGTACATACCTTTTTTATTACGCTATTTCACCAAGGGGCATCCATACCACCTTTAGGTGGTATCGATGCCGGTTTGACAGACAAGAAAAAATTGGTACATTTATACAAAATGTGTATGTACACAACTTGTTACAAGGAAACACAATTTGGTACAATAATAACAAGGGGCATCGATACCACCTAAAGGTGGTATCGATGCTGATTTGGCAGACACGAAAAAATTGATACATTTGTTATACAAAATGTGTACGTACACAAAAATATTACACAATGTGCATATACACAAATGAGTACAAAAATGTACACAAATTGTAACAATTTTGCAAGAGAAAAAGGCATATACTTTTTTTAATATGCTATTTCACCAAGGGGTATCGATGCTGGTTTGTATTTAGTTGGCTTTTAAGCCGTTTGTTTTTAGAAAAGCCCGATACAATGATCATGTTGTTTATTACTATAATACCAAATAATTTTCACAAATTGATTTGACACTTACTAACAATGTTAACCAAATATATCACATATTAATGGTGTTATAACCCATATACCATAATAATAAATGAAATGATAGTTCATGTATCATGTTGGACATTTTGACAAAATATAGATATCATATTAGATATTTTTTAAACAATTTTTACTTAAGAAAGAACGAATGGAAATTTTGCTTTTAATTGCTTTTAAATAAACTACAAGGACATTATTGATTATTTTGTTAAATTACAAGTACCAAATGTGATATTATCCATAGAGAAAGATTAGCACAATATACCATGGCATGACATGAAACAAAAGTAAAAATTGGCAAAAACAGATAATGTACAACGAGATCATTTAAAAATGTATCAGGTATAATATTTGTTCATTAATCCTAACCGTAAGAGCACTAAACATCAACAATATACATCACCATCTATTCTTAAGGATCAGTTCAAAGTGTCCTAACTCCGAACAACCAAAATTCTGAAAATCATCTCCTAGAGTTGATGGATGATGAACAACTAGCTATTCATTGAGCCAACCTGCTGAATTAGTACGTGACTAAGGATTGAATGGACCGGGAGCGAAACTTTTGGGTTATGGAGGTGGGGGTGGTCGAGGATCAGTCGTGAAAGGTGGTCTAGGATCATAAAAAGCATTCTTGTTCCCCATCGGTGGCTTGGGCCCTGCTGGACCAATCCTAGTGTAGTTCAGTTCATCTAGGCGAGGAGCATATCGCTGCGTTGCAGACGTATGCACCCTGTAGGACGGATTCGTTGTAGCACCGGGGTGTTGTCCATTGGAGGGTGGTGTTGGACCATAATCAGAGTTAAACCCAGGCAGATTGTTTCTCTGAGTAGATGGATCAGGAATATGACCATAGAAATGAGCTTGCGAGCGCATGTCAAATTCTCTATTCATTTCATTGGTGTGATGTCCATAACCATGACTGCGGGCACCGGCCGAATAGGGGTCGTTAGACAGGTTGTACCTTCTTCCCATATCATCACTAACGCCGGTCCTGGTGTCGCCATATGAAGTTCCATGCGGGATATGTGAACCATGCATGTTGGGATTCTGATGTTGGTTAGGCGATTTGAAGGAGGCACCTTCCACTGAGGATCTGCTACCTTTGAATGGAGAAGAGTTGGGAATTCCACCGTGCGTCTCGCTTCTAGGAGTCCTTCCTCCACTCTTTTTATCAGTTCCCCTCCCATGATTTTCATCACCATGCTTCCTTCTATTCTTACTCGAGGTTTCCCTGGATTGGTTCTTCTCATCATTTTGCTGATGAGTCTTACTCGAGGTTTGAAGGGAGCACACTTTCGGAGTCACGAACACAGATTTCTCTTGTTTACATTCCTCAACTTCATGATTCTGCAAATGACCTTTCAATTCAGAAGCATCATTACGAAGAGCAGCATCCTGCAACGGTTCCTTGGGTAGATGACCGTGCTTTTCAGCTATCCTCTTGTGCTTGGCTGAAAAATCAGAACGACTCCAAAGGTAGAGAGGCGGAGCAGTCAAATTCCACTGATCCATTTGTTTGTCATTTGCATCAACAGAACCAGGCAGGTAAAATGACTGGAACACGAGATGCCAAAGTTACTCAAAATACCATAAGGACGTAACAAGAACACCACAAAAAGCTATCGACAAGGAAAGTGCACAAGGTTTATCAGTTACCTTTCCAGATAAAAAGTTATTATCCTCCCAAATTAGTACATAAGGAGGTTCCCAAGATCTCTTTTCATTCAACCTGATGAAAGCCAAGAAATGGGAGTGTTTGAGAGAGAGAGGGGGGAAGCGAAAGAAAGAGAGGAAAACACTACCTTTCTGTTTCGGGTGGAACAATAAGGATCAAAAGTTTAGGTTTAAATTCAAGGGCCTTATCGATAAACTTGTTTGCCAAAGCAGCTTTAACTCCAAAAGGAGGATTTAGACCCATTATCTACACAAATAGTGAACAGAAAAATTAAGTGAAACATGACAACAGGAATGCCTGCATGTGTTTAATTCATACATGAGAAAAAATTCCTTACCAATTTTGACCCTTTTGGCAACTCCTTTGGTTTCACGCTCATCCAATCCCTTCTCTCAAAATTAAAATCATTCTAACAAACAAGTAAAAACAAGAATTATGAATCATCTACATATGTGTGCAAACAGCCAGGGTCCCCTTGTAATCCAGGAAACTAAAGCATACCTTTGCTTGGAAAATATCATAGTTTTTGAAAAAGCACTTCTTCCCTGTCTCTTCAAGCTTTCTTTTCATTATTAAACTAAAATCATTAGCACCGCAACAAAAGTCGACAATCTGTGCACAGAAATAGTTAACAATCAGACAACTCACTCAAGTTCCATACTTCCATCTCATCTTCTGTTATAGAGCTGTACTTAAAAGATGGAGGAAAGAACTGTCAACAAATAACAGCTTTGTTGTTTTTCCATACATAACAAGAATATAATTATATAAACATGGCCAGCCATGTAGGGTTTGTATTAGGAAATTACTGTACATAGTTTCTAGGAGTTATTTTATTCCGTATATCCAAGCCTAGAAAGAACTTAATAACCAAAATATTTCTTTCCCTCTTATTCCATCATCTATTCCCGTAAAATATGTGCACGGAACATTTCATTATCAAGCAAATATCAAAGTACAATAACATAGACTAGAATTGCAAAACATAAAAGCAAATGAATAAACCATGGGAAGGAAGAGGGGTAAGAAAGACTGGGGAAAGCACAGAAACCCTTACTGTATCACCATCTTGCACATACCAATGAAGTCTATCAACGATCTGCATATAAAAACCAGGCATTAGTGTTTTAAAGCATCAAGGAACTTATAATAATAAGAGAACATACATTAACAATTGAATTAGCAGATACAGAACTATAGGATATGGAAAAGCGGAATTTACCTCTTTAAGTCTATCCACTTTGGTAAAATGGCGACCAAAAGACGAGTAGCGCTTGCCATATAGAAAAGGAGCAAGATATACTTTGAGTTTGCTCTGCAAATAATAATTTTAGTAAATGCAAGAATGAGAAAAAGCACTAAACGCCAACTTGTAAAAACATCTCCGTGCAACAAAAATATGTCCGGGGAACTTTGAAGAAGGAATTAGGCCACTTACAAAAATTTCATATCAACTTATCTTAAGAAACAGGATAGATAAGATTTTATGTGTATCCCTAACAAACCCTTAGTTTTGCAATGAAACAAAAATAAATTCTGCATTCCTTTGAAAACGAAATCATAGATACTGACTAAATCTCTTTATTAAAGTAACCTGCCAATTAGATATCTGATTTAAAATCTCTGGCTCACAAACTGCTAGAGCATCTTCAATACTACAGCCATCCTCTAGTTTTGCTAAAGCCATCCGAACAGCCTGCAAACAGTTGAATAAAGACTCAAAGAAAAAGAAGAAAACAAACACACAGATAAATCATACTTTTACTAAAAGATATAAAGCAAACTTATCTGGCATGATGAAATACCTCAACTGAACCTTCTATCTTTCCAAGTGTAATTTTTTCTATGACACTTTTTGAAGAATACTTATGTGTAGATGGGAGTTTTTGCTTTGCTATAATATCTTCAAAAGTTACAGATGATTCAGCCTCCTTCATTAACTCGAGTAATCTACATTGCACAGATCAGTTGCCGCTACGTGAAAAATACAAATAATGAAAAAATAAAATAAAATAAAAAAGTCCACCTTCTCTCAGAACCAGCATCTAATGAAGGCATTCCTGGACTTTTACTTTTTGCTGCAGAATTGTCCACTGCAGCCTTATTAAGACCGCCTTTAGGAGTATCTTGTCTCCGAGGCTTAACCCGCTCACTCTCCTGAGTCATCAAGGCGAATAATCTGTCCCCCAATGAGGTCTTGTTCCCACCAGCTGCAGAGGATTTGCCCACATCCATTGGAACAGACTTTGAGTTCTGCCTCAAAGGCTTTTTGGATGGACCAGTGGCTTCAACTTTCTTTAGGGGGGTTTTCCCAGGAGTAACTTCACTCCTTTTGCTAGTTTGATCGACGTTAACAACAGTAGACGACTGCTTTGCTGCCTTCATGGCAGTTCTTTCCTGTGAAGTGTCTTCGAATGCAAAAGTTTTCTTCTTCAAGCCAACCTTTTCATGACTTGTGAGCTCATCTGATGCCTTTCTTTTCTCCCTTTCATCAAAGGGAAATTTTATATGGTCCCGTTTCGGAGTTCCAAGTTCATCGTCGATCTCATGTTTTCTACCCAAACCAAAAGGATAAACAATTTAGAAAACAATTAAAACAAGTAAAAGTATGAGAGCAACACATTTAAAACCCTTACAAGCAATATATCAGTACACGATTGTCAAGTAGACCATCCCAAGCCCTTGTTATAATACCTTCCTCTTCTATATCATCAAATGCAATCTCTCTGATAGGAGCAAAAATAAACCAACTAGAATGTTAAGCATGGGACATATTCTGATAAAATATGCTTAATATATAAATGAGAAATCTTGTTGTACCTTGGTAAGCATTTCCTGTGGTATGACGTGGGACAACGTCTGCACAAAGCAAACTGCAGCTCCTTGACTTTCTTGTTTTCTGCTTGTTGACAAACATGGCATTTATGAGTGGGGCATGTAAAAAAATCCCCTTCTGAAATTTTTTTCCCATGCTCTTCAGCAGCAACTTTATCCCCCTTATGGAGCAGTTTTACCACACAATGTGGATGATAAAAGCGGCCACAGGTTGCATTACCACAGCGAAAGACCTGGCAAATAGAATTGAAATTTTGGAGCCATTCAGCAGGAAGTTACAGTAAAACTAGAAGAAATTGAAATCTATCGAGGATAACTAAAAGACCAACATAAGTCATAAAAGAAGATTATCCAAAAAAATCAAAAAGAAATCAATTTTACCAAAACAGTCTGATAGATAAAATGCCATTAAAAAATATAGGCCAATGCCACAACAAAAGAAAACTCCTATCGATGTTTGTTGTTTGGAATTGATTTCATTGTGACTCAATTATCTAAATATTTTGTTGCAATAATGATCAATGAAATTGGTAGGTATTATACCTCAGCACCAGAGGACTTATCAGAAGAGCCTAACTTCCCACAAGCAAAGCACTGATGTTGATTATATTCACAATTCTTGCATAAGAAAGTTCCCAGTTCCTGCAATTTAGTAGAGATTAGTAATTAGAAACAAGACAGCAACAAACCAAAAGCCAATAAAGTAAAAATGTGTCACTAACGTACTTTAACTTGCTTCAGGGTAAGGCCAAGAGATTCACACGCAGACTCTTCATCAACAGTAGTATGAAATGATCTAAAGCACTTTCCTTCACAACATATAATATTACCCCCATCGTCGCAAAAAGCACAAACTGAATCATACAAGTCATCTTCGTCATCATCATAATCTGAATCATCTAGCTTAGGGCCATCATCATCATGATCAGAATCGTTAATAAATCCAGAAATTGATGTGGCCCGATCATTCTGATAAATCAATAAGTAGAGTTATCAAAAAAAAAACTTTAAATATTGAGGAAAAAAAGTGAATAATTGGATTTGAAAAAGAAATAAACCAAGAAACACTATCTAACCTCATTAACAAGTTTCCTCTTTTTGGGCTTCTTCTCCAAAAATGAGTGCAAAAACTGTTCAAAACATAAACATCCCATTGACTTCAATGCCACAAAGAACCAGAAAGATAACAGCTTCATTATAAATAGCTACAATCCTTAAGATGAGTTTACCAAATTACATACAAACCTTGGATTTTGCTAGTGATTTATCACTTTTAACAGCCTCAGCAATCAAATCCATGTGATCCACCAAATCATTCAGTGAAGGCTTTACCTCATACAAGCTGTGCAAACAACAGAAGAAATTTAAAAAGAAAATGCAACAAGTTCATTCTTGGAAATAGGAAACATGCTCCCATAATCAAGAGAAACTACCTAAAAGATTTAGCTAACTGTCCCCACAACGATTCCCGGGACAAATCAGGATTCCTACGAAGAAGATGCAAGCAATGAACCGTTATTAAAACACTCCTAATCTCAGGCTCAAAGCTCTTCCTTGGCTTCTGCAGCTTAAGCCACCCATTTTCTTTACTTAAAACAGAAATCTTCGGCATTCCCATATTTGACAGATCAAATTTCCAGGCAGTGACATGCTTGCAAATTCTTAAGAGTCCGTCATCAGCTGTTCCTCTCAAAAATATCTTCGTTTTATATCCACCACTTAAACATTCTTTTCCCCGAAATTGTAGTGGCAACCGAGAAAAACAAACAGGCTCATCTTCTTCATCATGAAAATAGTAGTTCGAGACGGAATGGAGTAAAGCCTCGTCTTCGTCATCGCCAGAAAACGCCATTACCAAAACTCTGATGGCATTAAAAGCAATGAACTAAATAAGTAACTAGGTTTTAATAGAAATAACGCTATTAACAGTAAAAAGCAGCTGAACCGCCGCCGTTGTTTCGTGGTAGTGTGTGTGAACAAAATTTCCCTTCAATAGCAGCGGAATGAGGCCGCAAAAAGCAGCGGAATGGGAAAATGAAGGCGTTAACGGCCGCCTGCTATTCCCGCAAAACCGTTACATTTGAAAAGTTGAATGAGACGGAGAGCGACAAGCAGAAATCTTTAAAGTATAAATCTTGAAGTTTTCAAGAATTACCTTTGTTTAATTTCCTCGGAATCTTGGAAGGCAAGCGAGGGCTTCGATCAGAGGAGAGGGATAAAATGGGCGGGAGAGGAGGAGTCGATATTTTTTTATTGGAATTTAAAAAAAGACCTTGGATATACTGTGGGGAATGGGGTGTTCTATTTTGACGATCTTTTAATTGTGTTATAATTAGAATATTTAATTATTTAAATGATATTAATTAAATTAATTATTATGGGGAATGTGATGTTCTATTTTGACGATGTTGATTATTTTTTATTTTTTTATTTTTAATAAGAACTTTTGCCTTTATGCACGTGTTTTTTTTTGTTTTTGTCGTACACGTTTTTTTTGTTTTTGTGACATGTTTTCTTTGTTTTTTGTAATTTTTGTTTTATTTATCTTTGTGGCATGATTCAGCATACCCTAGCGGTCGATCGTTGATCACATAGAGTTTTTAATCAGCGCTAGTTCCTGATTATGACTTGTCGATGGTCACGCAAAGTTAAGACCTCACTTGGTTGATGATTGTTTGCCGGTATAATCAGTTCTGGGTAGCGAAACATTCTGTCTATGGATTGTTCACCACTCTTTCATCAATTATGAGTCCCGATTAGATAGAGACAAAGAAATTTAAGAAGCTTATAAATTTTGATGATATGCTTATTTTCATAGAAGTTTTTCGCTCTTCTTTGTTTTTGGTTGTAAGAAATTTGGGTAAATTAATCCTATCATTTTCCTTCATAATAAAAATTTAGTAGTTCCAAAAAAAAATATTTAAAGATTAATATTTTATATACCCATGTCTGATAGTGGAGTTTTTCTTTCCACAAACAAATTTTAAATAATATCACATGTCATTTTAAGGACATTAAACCTTATGTATTAAAAATTAAATCTTAAATTTTAAATTATAAACATTAAACCTTAAAAATTAACCCTACACACTAAAATTTTAAAAAAATATCGCTTATGAAAAACTTCATCTGTCAATACATCAAATAATTTTTACATAATTTTAAAATAAAAAAATATGTAAACAATATGACAAAAAATTAAATAATAATTCTACTTTTTTAAAAGTTAATTTTATTTTGAAAAACTAAAACAAGAAAAAATTTTAATAGTTGTAAATTTTATTAAAGTATAACAGTTAATAAATTTTTGACCTAGTTTCATAACATAGTGTAGTTAATAAATTATTAATATAAATAATATTATTTTTTAATCATATAGAATGAAATTTTAATAGATTTAATAATAATAAAACTAACATTGTTATGGGACGTTATAGATAAAAACCAAAAGAAAAAAAATAAAATTGCCTCATTATTTGCAATTTTAGACCAACAGTTTCCAACAGTGATTATGTACCATTTATGAGACTTACCCTATTATTATTATTGTTAAAGAATATTATCTAAAATACAATTGACTGATAAGAAACAAAAACAAAGGGGGAACTTTCCTAACTGCACTGCAACCATATTCACTTATGGGGTTTACACAGTTGCAATTTCAGTATCTTCATTCTCACATTAAGATGACGAGACCGTAATGTCCGAGGCAGCATCATCCATAGTCAAGCTCGAGATCTCACCACACAGCGACGACCTTTCATCTTCACCGCTAATGGATGGTGCCGGAGATGCATCCGATGTGTAAGTAGTACTACCGTTGCCATTTGAAGGGGATAGAGCTGCCTCACCCTCATCAGCGGCGTGTTGAAGGCACCAGTACATTACGCTGGCTGTTAATGTGAGGATCATCTTCTGGTTTACCTGGCACAACTCGATATATTCATCCATTTGCAATAACTAAAACTGATGACATATCCGGTTTCCTAATTCCTATTTGGTGTAGAGATGTAAATTCGAGATTCAAAATGCGGCCTGTCTGCCTATGTTAATGTGCTGACAATATAATTCATGCAACTCAGTTGGAATACTGAAAATATCGCAAGAGTGATGTCGATACAAATGCAGTAGCAAGTGACCTAGTAGAGTTGCACCCTTACCTCCATGATGTCCTCAGGCAACAGGAAAATTGAGCACCCGAGCTTTCGTGCCACGCTTATGATATATGTGGCATTCAACCTCTTCTCCTCATCTATAATCCAACAGGGATAAAAACAGCTAAGTTCAGCTCAATCTCGACACTTTTTCTCAGACAAAGGTATGAGAACTTAAAATAACCGTACCGCTTTCCCCCTTGGTTACAAGGTTCCAGTTGACCACTCTTGGCTCCACCGCACTTAAAAGTTCGAGGAAGAACAATCCAGTGGAAAGGCTTCTGTCCTGCAAATTTAGTATAAGCATCAGCCTAACTCTTAAATTATGATGGTTTTTTGAACCCATTATACTATGAAGGTTAATGTATAATAATAATGCTGATAATTGTAAAACCTTGAAGCTTTCTATTTGAGTAGTTCTTCCTGAGATTTTGACTTTCCGATTTGCCCAATTCAAGATATCTGCATCAGTTATCTCCTTCCCTCGGGTGCGAGATCTCAAACTCTTTAGAAGTTGAAGCATGTTAAACCTCATTAATTGCCACAGGAAAGCTGTTACACGCGTAATCCATGAGCATTTGGACAAGCATCAAATGTTGAGCAACCAAGCATATTTTTAAAGAACAAATACAGGTGCAAATAATTCCCCACAGCATGGAGCAACGAACCGACAACTTTATGTGAACAGAATTTTTCCTTTTTAGTGGAGACAAAACATGTCAAGCTGTGAAGGGAATCATACTAAATCAAGGAAAAAACATCGAGATTACCAACTATGAGCTTTTTATTTCCTTGCACTATATCGTGTCCACCAAGATTCACCACCGAAAATTTCAACTGTTTCCCGATCTTCACTACTTGATTGCAATTTTCCACTTTTCTAAATGGAAACTTAATCGGAGGTTTCGATGCATGCTTCCAGTTCACTGATCCAGTAGCAACTTTATCAAGCACTTCTAAAAGTATCCAGCTGCATAAAAAATCAAGCTTTTTATGTTGATAGTCGAAATTTTGAATTACAAACCTTCGATGCATCCCTCAAAGATCATAGTAAATCTATATGACATAAACAAGCTGAATGAGAAATTGTTGAACATATGCAAGAAGTGCATGCTTTTCGCCATAACAGAAAGGACAAGCACGCAAACTGATGCTTTCATTGTCTCATTATTCTCAAAAGGATTAAAAAAAACAGGACATTAACCCAACCTTTTGTAATGTTAGCTTGATATCTATAGTGGGGACAATTCATGCAAGTCGAGCAATTTAACTACATCAGCAAAGAGAAAACTTACCCAGTTCTAACATCCTCGAAGACATTATTAACATAACTTTCGATTCCCAGACTATTGATCCATAGTCGAAAACACCTCTCTTCTCTGGAAATTTGAACATCGTCAGTCATCCTTTCAGCAAAAGAGATCTTTTTGCTATCTGTGCTCAGGCCATTCCTGAAAAATCACATGTTTTTCTTACTCGATTACATAAAGATCAAAGAGCAGACTTTATTGTTACGAACTAAACAACCTAAACTACTGACATGATAATGGCTTGTAGGCATTGCTAACAATTATATAACACCAAAGTCGGAACTGTTTAAACATCAAATCATAGCACTTTCTCCCTACCTTTTTAACAAGAGATAATGATGGCAATACTATGCAATTAGAACTAAGCCATTCATGACCTGAAGTACATGAAAAATTCCATGCACCTTGACTCCTAATTTCGTATTAACAGTTTTATAATGCGTACGACAATAACCTACTCCTAAAACCTCTTATAGTGGGGTTAGCTCCAAATTCTATGAGAATGCTGTTAAACTGAAAAGGATTTTAAAAATATCAAAATGTCTGTTACAACTACAAAGTTTGTGATTCCTAACCTTTCATGGAAGATTTGGGCCACAAATGCGAGGTTCAAATTTGTTGAGCCCTCAACAATGTCTTTCGGCCTTAGATACCGTTTGCAGCCCATTCTCTCTGCGTGGTCAAGAACAAGTTTAGCCCTTTCGACAGGATCCTTTGTATCCAGGGTCAACGGATTGCAGTACTCTGGTGCCAGAACATTAAGCAGGTAAGTGTAAGCTTTTGCATCCTGCATGTATGAGAAAACGAGTAAAATATGTCAATTTACCAATGCAAGAAAAAAATGTAACAATGCATCTTATTGGAGCATAATCATCCACCTCAACACACTATCAGTTTATCCTACCCTTGTGATTCAATGTAAATTAACAATTTAACATATTCAAATACCTTCACATCTGAAGAAAAATTTGCAACAGTTTTCTCATAGCCGGCTTTATTCAAATGGAAATTCATCCATTTTAGCAGAACTTTCTCAGGAGCTAACCCCATAAGTTCCTCAACATCCTGCAAGTGACGATAATTATAGGGGAAACAATCAGTTCATTTGTTAACATGCTTAATTCATGTTTTATTCTTAATTAAACATCAATCACATGGTAAGGAGATATATTACTGCATTGCTATCCTCCACCAATTCCACAAGCTGAGGTGTCTTCTTAAGGTTGAGATCTGCTAACAATTGAATCTGCAGTTTCAAAGATAAATGAGAAAGAGAGTACCCGAAAACAACTTGTTCCGAGTTAAAATCCTACTTTCCTCAGTCCATCAAGACGGTTTAAAGCCTACACAAGAAATTGCAAATGAATAGTAGAGATGAAATTTAAATGCCTACCTTTATAATTTGAGATATCAACCCAAGTACGAGATGAGGCTGCAATAAAAATAATGTAGATGAAAACCATCGGATTATCAGAGTGTTCCATTCTAACTCATTTAGTAATCTGTTTAGCTGCACTAACCCTTCCTTCAACCAAATCTTGAGTGCCAATATTTACAACAGTGCAGCCAATAGCCTTTGCAGAGTTAAGGCAAAGGGTATGGTTCTCGTTCCTCTCCCATGGGTTAAGTACCCTTTTTGTGTTGATAGCTCTTTCATCTATTGTTCCAGGCACAGCAACATTTATAAGCTTACTGCACGAATATAAGACAGAACAGAATCGGTCACACCACATTGTACCAGCTTTTATTGAAGAAATATATAAGACACGTGCATAATAGAGCACACCCCATAAATGTACCATAAGAGTACTCCGTCTTTTGCGAGATTGAAAATATCATTTGTAGCTGGATCAAGCGGAAGAAACTGTTTTAAAAATGGATCCTCCGCAAGATAAATATTTATGTGTGTTACATAAGTGGCTTTTTCCGATTCACTGATCGTGTGAAGAAGAGTGGTTGTGGAGGCCTTTAGGAACGATGATGAATTCTTCGAACCACCCAGTTTTCCTGTAGCCTGACCTTGCATATTTAAATACACCTGCACATTCCATGCAACCGATCGAAATGTTAACCTCCTTTTACTAATTCCAGTATCGACCAAAGTTAAAACCCATCATTCCCACTCCTATGCAACTTGACAGAATGCAAACTTCCATATAAGTTAAACTGAAGCAATGGTTCCATTTTTAACACAATATTGTGCTCTTATTAACAGTGAGATAGAAAACAAGTATAGAACAGTTAGCACGCACAAGCTCGTATATATATATTACTCACCCTAAGGAATGCCTCAAAATCAATCTCGGTGCTCATGTCAGTATATGATTCGCCCAATATCTGCCTAATCTCATCCTCGGTAAGCAAAGCACTAAAAGCCTTCAATTTCACCATCAAGGGTGGCAAATCTTCTACTGTAACTTTACCATTTTGGTTCTTTACTGAAACAAACTAGAAATCATACACAAAAAGACTGTTAAAACTCTATCAAATTAGACTAAAAAATATACACAGTAATATTAAATAGTAATTCAATAGCTGAATCAATAAGTCGAGGAAGGAACAAAATATGCTTACATTTGATTTAAGGCTGCGGAGCTCGACTTGTGTGAATTGGCTCTGAAGCCATTGATCAGAGACAACAACACCCACAAAACTAGACATACCGACCGATTACTCGAACAGTGGTTCTCAAAATTACACCAGCGGAATCCAGAAACCCAATGACCAATGCAAGACTCAAACTAGACTTCAATCTACCCAAGTAGGTAAAACCTTCCACAAAGTTTCCTCAAGCCCAGAATCTGAATATCAGAAAATCAAACCAATGAAACAAGCAAATTCAAAACAACAACTTTTCATGAAAATATCCATAAGATTGCTTATAACTGATATAAATCATGAAAATCCAATACCTTCATCATCTAACAGATACAAACCAATAAAAATCCAAATCCAGAACTCAACTTTAGATCCCATAAGCATAAATATCAACAAGAAGCCATCATGTAAACACACTACATATTGTTTTCTAAGTCATAACAATCAAAAAAGGAATCACAAAATTGAAAAAACACAATGAAACTAGTACCAAGATAAAACCTTTTCCATGATTCAGGCCCAAGCAACAACAACCAAATATAGAACAGAAAAAGAAGCACAAAGAAATCTAAAAAAAAAACAAATGATGATGACCCAACAAAGAAAACACAAAAACGAAGCAAACCCAGAAATACTTACCTGTAAAAAGCAATGATTTTCAGGGTTTTCAATAAACGAATTCATTTCCTTTCAAAGTTTTTAACTTTACACCCCCATCAAAATATACACACAAACACTCATAACAACAAACATTTAAAGTATTAACCATTGTTTATTCATAGGATTGAGTATATATGAAGATAAAAAGGAAGAAAGGATCAATTTTTCTTCTAAGAAGAGCAAAGTGATAAAAGAGAGAGAAATGAGAGTTAGCTATTACCTTAAAGACAGCATAGAGCAAGACAAGGCTTTGAAACAGATTTGATCCTGTTGAGAATCGGGTATTCCCGAGAGTATTGTGAACCGAGTGCACTCGCTTGATTGTTTGACACGTCAACAAAGTTGTGTGAACACGTGTAATTGTGGGGAGTTAGGTGGAATTTGGGATCTCGTGCAGCGACCTTTTGATGAATTTATTGTAGTTACCAAATTACCAGTCCAAAAATATAAAAGAAATGAATTTTATAAATGGTTGGATGTATCATTATACTTCAACCTAAAGAGTTGTCAATTAAAATTTTTACTTTTTGTATTAATATGATAATTAGTATTTAGTAAACAATAATAAAGAGTTGACAATTAAATTTTTTACTTTTTGTAATAATATAGTATACTTATATTATAAATAAGTATAATAAAATATATCAATGTTTTTTATTTAGGTATTTAAAATATTTTTTTGTCAAAATAAGTATTTAAAGTATAGTTTTTTTGGTCAAAATAGGTACTTAAAGTATTTTTCGACAAGGTAGTATATGTTCATAGATATTCATAACTCTTTGATAATGCACAATATGCACACACACCTTACAGACATGTAACACCCGAGTTTAGGGGTCGGGTGTTAAGTGTGTGAATCGAGTTCGAGTCGTGGGCTTGATTTTAATTAAAAGGGACATGAGATTTCATTAAGGGCAAAATGGTAAATTTCTAAATAAAGGAAATAAGCTAAGTAAAAAGGGATTTTTTGAAAGTCACCATCTTCTTCCTTTCACCAAAAATCACAACCAAAAACCTCCCCAAACCCCAAAACACTGTTCTATCCATTTCCTCATCGATTTCAAGAGCTTTCATCAAGGTAAATATGTTTTTGACTTCTTCTCATCTTTCTAAATATTTCTATAGTTTTAGTTTTTCTTAAACTCCATTGTTGTGATATTTCAAATGTTCAAGCTTTAAGAAAAAATGTGGGAGCTTTAATGGTTTTTCGTTGGGTTTTTTATTTGTAAAGTTAATATATATGTTAATATTGTTCTTAAATGTATTATATCTTAAAATGGTGAGGTTTTATGAAAATCCCGAAATGGGTATTTGTGGGGGGTGTTTAAGAGTAGAAAACTTGAGCTTTTGAGGTAGTTTTGTGAGGGAAAGTTTGGCTGATAGTATGGTAATGCTTGAGGGTTGTTTTGAACGTGTTTAGTAATGATTTGGGTGTTGGAATCAATGAGTTTTTGCTGGGTTGAATGTAAGTCCGAAAATGAAGATTTTGGTTAGTTTTTTGTTTGGGAAATGTAGTGAAATGGTCTTGAGATTGTAATCTGATTTGTGTCAGTGGTTTTGTGGATGATTTATTGAGTAATACGTCGTTTTTGGTTGATTAGAAACAACAGAAATCGTTGGAGAAGCTTCGGGCTCGATTCCGAAAAATTTGGAGGCTTGATCGGCATTATTGGCTTGTTTTAAGAGTGTTCGGTGAGTATATTATTTAAAATGGTTTTAAATTGGTTCAAAGTGGTGGTTGAGGTATTAGATTGTGCTTGGTAAGCCAATCTAATGTGGGATTAAGTTGGTAGCTTAGTCTCTTGTTTGACTTTATGAGTTTCTTGTTAAATGTGCAAATGTAATTTGTGTAATACATGTTCGTTTAAGCATGTTGCGATATATTTATGTTGCATGATGGTGGTTTGTTTCTCGTATTACATGATTGAGAAATCATGGTGAGACTTATTAGTATGTTGGCACTAGTTATAATTATCGGGTATAAATGATCGATCATTAGGATGAGTGTGCACACGAAAAGAGTCACATTCGCATGTGGCCTTGGTGATGTGTAGTCACCAAGGAGGAGTACGGTGAAGTAACATTCCACCGAAAAATGTATGTGTGTGATGATGAGTGGAATCTCATCCGTAAAAAAACAGTGATGTGTGAAATTCCACCGAAAGGTAATATTGTTGTTTGAGTACGTTAGGGCAAAAATCCCAACGGAAGCTATCCGCATATTCGAGTAAGCTATATAGTTGCCTATATACTTTGTTAATGTGTGGTTGATGAGTAAGATGATTTGTTACATCATTGTTTAGCATAACATGAGGTAAGATGCCATGTTCATGCATTCTAGTAGCGGTTGGCTATGTTGTTAAGTTGGTGTTAATGTATGCCTTGTGAATGTCTCATGGATATCATGCTTTGAACCTTGCATTGTCGATGTTTTGTTTTGAGCTCATTTACTAAACTTTCTAGCTTGCACTATCATTTTTGACATTGCAGATCGTTAGTGTGAAAGTTAGCAAGGAACAAGGAAGGGGCTACCGAGAGCGTGTGTTGTTGCTCAAGTATGGTTTTTCTTAAATAATGTAATAGACAACAATGGGGATGCTATGTGTTGTAGGAGCGTGTGTTAGACTCCTATGTTGGTCTTTATATTGTTAAATGCATATGTTTTGTGTTGAAGAATTGTAACCCATGTTTTATGAGATACTTATATTTTTAGTGTGAAGGGCAAGTAAACCTTGTTTATGCAATGCTTTCGTGAATGTATGAATCTTCTTGGTTAAATGTCCTGTTATGCATACTTGTATGTTTGTTCATGCTTATGGTAGGATATGATACCTCTAGATTGTATGTATGATTATTGCTTCTGATCTTTGGTGTTTGGGGAAGTTTAGGGATTTTTAAAAATGCAGAAAACTATTTTCGGGTCACTCTGTGTGCAGGCGTTTCGAAATGCTCGTGGTTGTTTCGGAACGGTGGTAGCTCCAGGGATACTCATATCGGAACGGGGTGATACCGTTTCGATACGATTTGACACTGTGAGCTCTCGTTTCGATACGCGTATCGATACAGTCTGCCATTGTGAGTGCCTGTTTCGGAACTAGTTCTGAAACGTTTCGACACTGTTGACCCCCGTTCCGGAACAACGTGGACCGTATCAGAACGGCTTGGTCTGACTTTTAAACTAGAGCCCGCGTTTTGGAACGGGCAAGTATGTTTCGAAACGCAAGCCTGTAATTTGACTTTTTGGCATCTTCAAAGATTTTCGGGTGTTGTGTTTTAGTCCAGTTTGTTTGTAAGCTTCCTTGTTAGGTTTATATGCATCTTTCATGTATGGTTTTGGTTTCGTAAGCATGCAAATGGACTAACATGTTACTTGGTAAATTTAAGTTACCTTATGTATGCTTGGATGTTTCTATATCGTTTTCTGTTGTCTTTTCCGCACATAGGGCTAAATGTAACATTTAGACAAGATATTCAAATGAAAATTTTTCTAGGGTTGCTAATCGGAGTGGAACCTTAACGGGTTTCGCTTCGGTTTTCTCCGTGTAACCTGTTTGGACGGTCTGTCGGCTAAACCGGGACGAGGGGGTTACAAAAGAAATGATTGAACCCGGATGTTCTAGAATGAACATTCTTCGTTTTTCACTGGACCACAGTGGGGTTCTAGACAGACACGATAAGAGCGACCACACATGGCCCCCGAGATAGAGGGCCCAAAAATAAATAACTTAAATTAAATATTTGTAAAAAAATATAAATTTTATATATAATCATGTATGTATACATATAACAATTATCTAAAACTTAAAACTTGTAAAAAATGACACTTTTAAGTAAAATTATTTGATAATTAGATATTTACAAGTTAATTTTTTGTTGCTTAAAAGGGTAATTTAACTATAATTTTTCTATTAAGGTGAGTTCTTTGAAGAAAAAAATTTATACTCCCTCCGTCCCACTAAACTGTCACATGTTGGTCAATTTTTTTCAACTTTGACTATAAATTATTTAAAATTTTTAATTAATTAAAATTTATAAAATATATATTTAAAAACTACTTGATTCAATGTTTTTTTTTCTATATTTTTATCAATAATAAATTTTAAATTATAAGAAGTCAAATTTAAAAAGGTTTGACTCAAATGTGACAGTTTAGTGAGACAGATGAAGTATCTTTACTGATTATAAATTAAAGGCACATTTTAATAAATTGTACAGAACCCAAAGTCTTTGAACCGCCTTGCTTAGACCAATTGTTAGGTTCAAATCTATTAAAATTTTCATATATTAAGTAAACATGATAAATCGGTATCATAAAAAGTAATAATTTGGTCAAAAAGCATCACACGTTCTAAAAAGGTAAAAATAAAACTATGAGATATAATGTGGTACTCGTTCACCCCATAACGATTTTTTTAATTTATTTATAAAATTAAGAATTACAAAATATATGAAATAATACTTTCACCATCCATTTACAACTTTAATTTAACTTTATTTTTATTTTACATCTAACTTGAGTAAATAATTTATATCAATTAAATCTATCATAGGCTGTGGACCAAAAAAACTTTGATGGTGAAGCAGCCGGCAGACTCTATGGCCCAAATTCTTTATTGCGATTACATTGATATTTGCCAAAATAAATAAATTATATTATTTTAAAAATATATTATATAAATATAAGAAAACTACTTTGATATATAAGTCTTTCAATTTTATGGTTTAGAGATTTAAGTTGTGGTTTAAGATTTAGAAGCTTAGGCTGTAGGAGATAAAATTTAAAGTTTATGGCTATAGTTTAAAATTTAGGGTTTAAAGTTTAAGGTTTAGGTTGTAAGGTGTTAGGGCTAAAGATTTAGGTTTTAGATTTTATAATTTAAATATGAAGAGTTGTGTAATTTTTTACACAGTTTGTGTATCAAAATATAACCCTAAATATAATGGTTACAATGTGTTCACAATCTAGGTATTTTTTGTACATTTGGAAATTAACCATTTATTTTATATTTCTAAGAAGTTAATCCATCTATTTTTAAAATTTAAAATTCAAGTCCAATTGTAATATTGTTTAAATTCCGTTGTTAAACACGTCCATTACAAAAATCATCTTCTAGTTTCATGGCTCTATGTTTGAATTTTTATTTTAAAATGTCTCGTCAATAAATTTATCAAAAATATCTTAATGGCCTTAACTATTAGATTTGATTTTTTAAAATTTAAAAAGCAAATGGACTCAATTCCTAAAAGCAAGAGAATTTAATTCTAAATGAATAAAAAGTATAGGGACGTGAAGCATATTAAAACCAAATATAGTTTTTAGTAATTAAGATTGGAAACTATGGGTTTAGTAAATAGATTATTGTCCTATACACTGGTGATGAAAAATAAAGTTTCTACAAGCAGGATTATTTAAGGGTTCAAAATTTTAGTTTAGGGTTTAGATGTTAGGGGTTTAGGTGGTATGGTTTAGAATTTAGGATTCATTATTAGAATATGGGCTTTAGGGCCCGTGGTTAGATTTTTTAGGGTTTTAAAGTTGAAAATTTAAATTTTTATATTTAAACTTGAAAATATGCATAATTTTGTAATTTTTTTTACACCGACAATATATCAAATATTAATTCTTAATTAATTTCTGAAAATAAAAGGGTTCCAAAATCTAGGAATTGATTGGAAAATGAGTGAAGATGTCCCCATCTATTTAGGAAGAAATCTTTTAGAGGCTTACAATTAATAATTTGATCGCACTAGTCAGTGGTCAATTTGTCCCCCCCCCCCCCCCTCCATTATATATATTATCACATATACAATATTAATTTAGAATTTCAAATTTTTTAAACTTAATACGTTATTTCAGTAAAAAAAAATGGATGATGTTTATTTTAAAAGATTTAAGTTTGAATTATTTATTTGTAAAGTGTATGTATATTGTCAAATGATTAAGAATATGTATGAACATATATCAAATTATTCACCTTAAGACTATCTTAATTTAATTTGTTTTATTCACGACTCCTAGATTTTAACTTTGACATTGTTTAATATATTTAGTGTCTCGCCTCACTAGAGCAACTAGTAGTTAGCAAAATAATTTTAAGAATATATACACTTTAATTTCGAGAGCAGTTTATTAATTTGGTATTTTAATAATTTTAAAATTATTTATAATATTGAATTTTTTTAATATATTGATGTAATTACATTATAATATTTGATAATATATTTTTTTAACTTTTTAACAACGCATACACATATTATATACACAGATACTCAAACTTACCTCAGTAGTTAAGGGAACGATTATTGTTCTTAGAGGTCACATGTTCGAACACCAATAGGTGCAGCAGGATGATTGAACATATATTATCAAATGATTGAAAATACATGCAGAGCAAATATTACTTGTAATCATCTTAGCTTTAAAAAAAATTAAGTCTTCGGACACTTATTTCGGATGACAAGTAGCCACCGGCCCACCACCGACCGAACCGACAATGTTCGTTTTGTTAACCCATGTGGCTTGCACGACATCCTATCCTCGGAAAGGGACAAATACATGGATTTTTTTTAATTATTATTACAAATGACAAGTATAAATGATAAATTATAATAATAAATAACATATATTCGAATAACTATAATTAAAAACATTCGTTGTTCTTATAAAAAAAACATTCGTTGTATTATTCAGAAAAACATTCACTATATAATATATTTGTTCGAAATTTTATCAAAGGAAAAATAGGCAAAAGTTACATTATTATAAAATTCAATTTATAATAAATATGAAGAGAATACTTTTAAAGGTGTTTCATGTCTTGACCGGTAGTCGAGATTCGATTTTCTCCTCAAACATTAAGAAACTTCAAAATTTATGGTCAATGTCTATCCTAACGTGGACAAACAGAACGTGAAAGATAAGTCATTGAATTAGATATAGTTTCTAGTATATACTTTTAGGAAACCATTTTTTTACATATTTACTCTTTAAAATCTAAACCCTAAACTCAAACCCCAAATTTTAACATTAAACCTTAATTTTAAACCTTACAAATTAAACTCTAAACTAAATATTAACCTTTCAATTAAAAATAATTGTGTAATGTAAAAACTACACAATATCTATATCAAATAATTTTCCGATAAATATTGCAATACTTTAAGGATTTATATCCAATATACTGGCGGTGGAAACTTTTAGTTTCCACAAGTGCCTTAGTTTTAAGATTTAGAGACTTAGTTTAAGGTGTATGGTTTAGGGGTTTAGGTGTAGTGGTTTAGAACTTAGGGGTGATGGTTAAATTTAGGGGTTAGGGTTAGTATTTAAGGTTTAGAGGTTATGGTTTAAGTTTTAGGGTAATATGTTGAGGATTTAAGTTTTAACCTATAAACCTTAAACATAAATTCTATTCGCAACCCCTAAATTCTAAACTACTCAATCTAAACCCCTAAACCTTGCACCTTAAACTAAGTCTCCAAACTTTAAAACTAAGTCGCTTGTGGAAACTAAAAGCTTCCACTGCCGGTGTATTAAATAATTATCCATACTTTAAAAAGCCAGAGAAAGAATAGGGTGAAAATACGTTATCAATCGTTTTTATTTTTTTGTTTGAACAATTCCTACGTAAGAAAAAGAGAGAACAAATTTACCTTAAAAAATAAAAAATATTAACCGAGAGCTTTTAATTACCTAATTTAGAGAAATTATATTAAAGCAAAGTAGCATAAGAAAAGAATATCATAAATTAGATGATAGGTCTGCTTGCTTATATTTATAAGCTCAAATAACGGGTTAATTACGTGGATTGATCATTTCAATTAAAGCCCAAATAAATGGATTAAGATTAAATTACCGGTTGATCACCCAACTTCTACTCTTCTAGTATACAGTGTATTTTCTAATCATAAAAATTAATATTTTAAACGTTCAATTATAAAATTTCCTAACAATTATTGACGTAACTTGGGGTGACCTCATCCCAACTCACTTTATATACAACACGATAATTCCGAACTCTAATTTTACTTAAGAAATGTTGTGCTTCATCACACTAGACCAATTGATTGCGGGTCTCATGATCTTTATATTAAATCTCACTTAAACATTTAATGTTTGATTTATATCTTATACACTGGCGGTATAAACTAAAAATTTCTACAAGCGCCTTAGTTTTAGGGTGTATGATTTAGGACTTTAGGAGTTTAGGGATAATGATTAGAATATAGGGTTTATGTTTAAAATTTAAGGTTTAGAGGTTGGGATTTTTAGGATAATATGGTTATGATTTAGGTTTTAACTTATAAACCTTGAATTATAACTACAAACTCTAAATTCTTATCACTATCCCTAAACTCTAAACCCCTAAACCCTACATCCTAAACTAATACCCTAAATCCTAAAGCTAAAGCGCTTGTAGAAACTTTCAGCTTCCACCGCCAGTGTATAGGATAATAATCCTTAATGTTTAGTCAACTAAAATAATAATAAAAAAAGGATTTATATCCAATACACTGGCGATGGAAATTTTTAGTTTATGTGCCTTAGTTTTAGGGTTTAGGGACTTAGTTCAGGGTGTAGAGTTTAGGGGTTTGGGTGTAGGGGTTTAGAATTTAGGGGAAATGGTTAGAATTTATGGGTTAGGATTTAGGGTTTAAAGGTCAAGGTTTAGGTTTTAGTATAATATGTTGAAGGTTTAGGTTTTAACATATAAACTCTAAATTTTAACCCTAAATTCTATTCACAATCCTTAAATTCTAAAATATTAAACCTAAACCCCTAAACTCTACCCCTAAATTGACTCCCTAAACCTTAAAATTAAGACGTTTGTGGAAACTTTTAGTTTCTACCGCTAGTGTATCAAATAATTATACATAATAAAATCTCTCCGTCGAAAACGTAAAAAAATATATACTCCCTCCGTCCCAGTAAAACTGTCACATGTTGACATTTTTCTGGTCAAATTTTTTTAACTTTGACTATAATTTATTTAAATATTTTAATTAATTAAAAATTATAAAATATATATTTAAAAACTAGTTGATTCAAGGTTTTTAAAATATATTTTTTCATATTTTTATCAATAATAAATTTTAAACTATAAGAGGTCAAAGTTGAAAAAGTTTGACCCAAAAAAAGTCAACATGTGACAATTTTAGTGGTTTGAATGATCAAAATGAAATCTCTTATCTAATTATTTGTTCATTCTAAAAAATATGATCTTGAGATCTATTGCAAACTCCATGCGAAAAAGATTCCCCATGTATGCATGACAATAACAAGCTTAAATTTTTTTAAAACCAAGGCCTCAGTATTTTCTTCACTATTTTAAGCTCTCTCGTGACTGCCCTACAGACTGGAATTTGGGTTCACATGTCATATGTAAACAAATTACATACACATACACACACATATATATATATATATATAATTTATTTTATGAACAAGCTTCAAAATCCTTGCTATAAATCAACTCCAAAGAGTGTTGCTTGGCATTGGATTTAGATATAGTTTTGAGGCAAGAAAAAAATGGCAATCTCTGGTGAAAAACTTCTGGTGCAATGCATGGTTGCAACATTGTTGCTCATTGCAGTGGTGGAAGCAACCGATGGGCCAATCATATGTAACATTGCATTGAACAAGCTGGAGCAGTGCCGGCCGGCGGTCACCGGAAAAAACCCTCCACCACCAACCAAGCAGTGTTGCAGTTTGATAAAACATGCCAACTTCAATTGTCTCTGCAAGTTCAAGTCTGCTCTTCCGGCTCTCAAGATTGAACCTTACCGTGCATTTGCATTGCCTAGGAAATGTAAATCTAATCAGCCGGTGCCACCACAATGCAAAGGTAAGTTCTGATCACAGATTATAACATTGGAATTCATTAAATTGCTTTCTAATTCATGTGTTTTGCTATTTGGCAGCATGAATCACTTCAAGTTGCAGATTATGAATCATGTTGAGATGTTATTTAGACCGAAACCCGAAACTGCTGTTAAATTTCACTTCTTGTTGCAATTACTTCAATTTTCTTCTTGTTTTTCACTGATGTCAATGATGAATCAGTAAACATAAATGGTTGCATTATAAAGAAATCGAAAGCAACTCGCTTGTTGCAGCGGATCCGACACAAATACGCGCCATTTTCACTGCAATGTCTGTCTAGGGACATATGTGTAAGACAGTTTCCCACACAAATATTTAAGTCTTAAAGTCTAAACCACTTACAGAAACAAGGGTTCGGAAAAGGAGCAATATGTTATAATATGTTATGCCGAGTTTCAGTTCTGAACTTACCGCTACGTATAATGGAATAGCAAAGATGAGTTGGCTAACTAACATTCTGGTAAACTGCTACGAGGGCCTCCGAATATTGGCCTCATATACTTGTCATCGAACTTTCTCCAATAGGAATGTACGGTGTACACAGGCCTTCCGATCAACATACTCAAACTATTCTTTGCGCGTAGGATATTGGTTGTGGCCGATTCTTCGAAGGAGAGCAAAGGTAGGGTCATGTCCTCTTTTGGGGATTTCGATCCTTGACCGCCATCGCTCGTGTCAGTCACACGGTGCGGAAGCAGGCAGAGTATAAGCGGCTTTGTTAAGAAACCAAACACCTGAAACAAAATGATTTACTTGAATGCCAATTACAACAATTCAATTAGCTTGAGCTGCAAGACATGATGGACTGTTTATAACCTTTAAGCAGTTAATAAACATTACTTCCCATTATATACAGCATGGTACTATAGTAGTTTCTTCTCGGATTCAAAATCTATTAAAAAACGTTCCGCGACATACCAGCGTAGTGAATAGGACAACGATTATGGTGTTGGTTATCATTGCAGCATTGACCGGATCCCATGTAACACCAGAGAATGTGAACTGCAATAATGAAGCGAGAAAAATAGTAGGAAAATGGAATTCGTACGAGCATATGTTTGGTTCTACATGCAATTCAGAAACAGCTAACACAATCGATACGTGAAAATACCTGTTTAAAAGCCAATGCAATCGATACTGCGCCTCGCATTAGCCCTGCCCACCAGATAACCACCTGTATAAATAAATGTTGTTAAACTTGTATTTAACCAATCACAAAGGAAACATCTTACAAGGTTTGAATGGACCGAAAAAATGAATTGCTAACCTGGTGTTTGAACGTTAATGGACGTGGTCTGTTGGGACGCCTGTTCATGTAATTGGAAACAATTGAGAGAGGGAACACGAATGCGGCACGTCCGAGCAATATTAGAAGAACTAAGGTGCTGAAGCTGCACATTAAAGTCCCAGGACTGGAAGAAACAACTCAAAACCGAGATCAGAAGCTATATATATTGTAAGCGGATGTAAACCGGTTTAGGAGGAAGAATGTATGCATAATAAGACACCTTAGTCTAGTCATCTTCCATTTCTCCATATCAAGTGCATCCATTCCTACATAGAGAAAGATGAAGGTTTCTGCAACAAATGACATCATTGCAAATATATGCCTGCAAGCAAACAAACAAAAAAGAAAACGGTGCGATGTTAATCCTTGTCGAGCTCAATGGACCAAGAAACATAAGTCTCTAATTTCATAATACGTGCCTTGTCGTGATTCGTGAGCTTTCGGTCACATTGTACCATGCATAGTGTGACATCAAAATTCCACAGAAGAAAACAGTGAGGATCCCGCTAAGGACTAACAGCTGCACAAAGAAACTGCGGTTCAAACGCCGAACTAGAAATTGCACACTCTATTTATAGAACATTAAACTTCAAGCCTTCTATCGGATGTTACCTCAGCTAACATGTAAGAGAGATATGCCATTAAAACCATAATAGCAAGTTCACGAACGGTTGAATGTCTGCAAACATATAAGGATACAAGTTTTACTAGGATGTCTCCACTAGAAAGAAAATAAAATTTCGACCATTACCGCGTTTTCCATTGTTTTTTATTCAAGTCCTAACCTCCCAAAATATAAGGTTTTGAGCAAATATGCCGTTACAAGTCCGAACTGCAAGCGAAAAAGAAACAACATACCAAGATTAATAAGTAACAAGACTGGATCCAAGCCTAACATTATCCTAAATGACATTTACAGTCAGAAAAATGCTTCAAGAGCCATTAACTCACGCCAACTCCGAGAGCAGTACTCGTTGAGAACAAGTAAATGAAATCACCAATCAACTTGAGAAATGTTTTACTGTTAACTCTCGAAACATCGATCTGTTGAATGGCGTTGAAGAGAACAACTGATGTTGCATCATTCACTACTCCTTCTCCGAAGACTAGGCTGTATAATAAAGGATTTTCATCTTGATGAAGCACCTATAAGGAAGTCATCGAATCTAAAAACCTCCTCCGGTGAAATAATAAGCGAAAACATGACAGAAATTGCAAACCGGCTAACCTGTAATGTACAAACTGTATCTGTTGATGAGAAAATAGTTCCCACAGCTGAAACAGACAGCATGAAATTCAGACAATTCTAGTAAGAAATTAACCGGAATACGGATATCAGTCGACAACATAACATCATTAAAAATCTCACCGAGGTATTCTCTTAGAGTCAATCCACCAAATCCTAGCTTGGGAAACAGCCACCAACTGCCTAGGACAAGAGTACCATCCATGAACTTAGAATATACTTCATGCAAACTAACACCAAACAAATATGCAAATAAAAAAACCAAAGCCTAGACGGAATCGAATTTACCGGCTGTAACAATCGCGGAAGAGATAAAAACACCGATGACTCCGAACAGCATGATGGTTATAAAGTTCTGAAAGAACTGTTTCTTCTTCACTTGGAATCTACAAGCAGGGCAGCAAATAATGAAGTTTAGCTAGTTTCGAAATCCAAGTTAATTCAACAGGGAAAAAAAACGAAAATTTCGCACGACATTCGAAGCCAATTTTACCCTGCATTGAATATAATAGGGGGAAGGAGATAAATGAAGAACAATTCTTCATCAAATCTTAGGATGTGAGAGCTTTTCCCTTTGCTCAATAATAAGATTACTGTCCCAGCTATGCTTCCCTGAGACCAACAACATGTCATTTAGACTTCAAATTAGTAACACTTCCACATGCTAATTCAAAAAGATTCGATACGATTCTCGATAGTCGATTTTAAAGCTTTTCTATGCTCATCTAAGCTAAATAAAGCCAGTTAAAGTACAATCCTGAGAAAAGCACTACATAGTTTGTTCTTCGTTAATGAAAATGTTGAGCCAGTCGACATGTATGATACATGTTGACTGGCTCAACATACTCGAAATAATGCGTCTGAATGTCGAGCCAGTAGACATGTATCAATTCGAAGTTCGACATGCATAAGAACATACTCGAAATTTCTATTTTCGAAACAGATGCCAAGTCCATAACCATAACAACTAGTCTAGTAAACTTCACATGAAGCACATAATTCACATACATTCAAACAACTTCATACATACATACATACATACATACATACATACATACATACATACATACATACATACATACATACATACATACATACATACATACATACATACATACATACATACATACATACATACATACATACATACATACATACATACATACATACATACATACATACATACATACATACATACATACATACATACATACATACATACATACAAGGAAAAAGTTGCAGAGAAATGAGAGAAGTTTACAATTATGATTGCAGTGATTGATTCATTGACCCATCGGTTCTCTTCAAGCAGATGTCCGATGACTAAGCACAGGCAGAGAAGTGCCACAAACACTGAAACAGGCACCACCTGCTCATGCTGATGAACTAAGTTTCTTACAAGCTCAAACATCTGCACTAATTATTGTTCCTTTCTTTTACTTGACTTTGCATTCTTTCTGGGATTCACTGTCGGGAAAATTCGGGATTAAAGGGATTAGATGGAGAAGGGGTGATGAATCGGAAAATGAGTGTTGGCAATTTGGCTATGCCACGTAGGGCTTGAATATGCATGCAGAGTGCCAGGTGCCAGTACGAGCATGAGTTATATATAGCCTCTTCTTGCCGAAGTGTGATCGAAAAATGGATCAAGTTTTAGTGCTGTCTTTTGTTTTGTTCTTAAGGTTTTGGAGCTTTCTGTTGTAAGGATTCGCCAATTCATATTTGCAGCGTTAGGGATTCTTTCATTGGACCGTCTCTTTGATAGTATTTCTTTCTATATTACTATATATAACATATAGTATTCAATATAATATTAAAGAAATGAAAGGATTATTAATAAGTTGGTCCAAGTGGTAAGTAGCTTAATATCGTTTAAGTAAGGTCTCGGATTTAAGTAAGGTCTCGGATTTAAAGTGTTGTGTATGCAGAAAATTTCTGTTAGGAGAGTCTCCCACTAAAGTTTGGTGTGCGACGCGAGTCACTCCAAATTAATCAGGGCAAAACCTAGAAATCAAAAGCAAAACTAAAAAATAAAGAAAATGATTTACTAACAATAAGTTGGTCTATCGAGATAAAATGTTACTCCCTCCGTCCCACTAAAACTGTCACATGTTGACATTTTTCTGGTTAAATTTTTTCAACTTTGACTATAATTTATTTAAATATTTTAATTAATTAAAAATTATAAAAATATATTTAAAAACTAGTTGATTCAAGGTTTTTAAATATAGTTTTTCATATTTTTATCAATAATAAATTTTAAATTATAAGAGGTCAAAGTTGAAAAATTTTGACCCAAAAAAAGTCAACATGTGACAGTTTTAGTGGGACAGAGGGAGTACATTTTTTTTTAAATAAGGTCAGATGTTAGAATTTTGACATTATAATAGAGAAAATTGAGTTAGGATAATCGCTCTATAACGAATAAAAATCATCTGCTCTTTTTTGGTGCCCCTATATATGCCCAACACTAAAAATACTAAAAAAATAAATTCTAAACCTTAACCCTAAATCATAAACCCTACACTTTATGCCTAAAATATACATCATACCCTAAATTCTTTAAATCTTAACTATAAACTATAAACCTAATTTTGAGTGTGGGGCATAAGTAGTGACACCGAAAATGGGCAAGGATTTTCATCCCTCTATTACAAGCCTCTATAAAACTTGATCCAGATTAGTAGACCAATAAGTCGGATACTAGTGATTAAACAAAAAAAAGAATTTAGTGGGATGATGTATTAGGTTTCCTATATAAAGGTAAAATATTGGTACACATATAATTCTCTTAACCTAATTATTCTATTCACAACGTCAAAATTCAAATGTGATCTTATTTAAGGATCTAGTGCTCGTTGCACTAGAATAATTGGTTGTTGGTTATTTTATGGGTATGATATACTTATTTATTCATTCACATTTTATTTGTTTTACTTTTACGTTTGTCTCGTAATTGTGCAAAATTTTTATTTTAATTTTTTTAAAATGTTTTTAGATTAAATAAGTTTAAAGAAAAATATTAATTAAATGATTTCTATTTTGCTTTCTTATTCGGTAAAAAATTCAAAAATTGTGTATGTAATCACTTATCAAGTTAGGATCTATGTCCAACTCCAATCCACTAGGAAAAATAGTGTAAAAATATATATGGTCATGTTTGGCAATTAGCGGATAGTTGATAGATGATACCGGATTATATTAGTTAATAGTTGATAGCTGATTGCATTAGCTTATTTGACTAGCGGATTGTATTAGCTGATTGTATAAAAGTGTTTGGTAAAATTAACTAATAGCTGATAGTTGTTCGATTATTTAAACAAGCAAAATGACATATAAGGATATGGTTATATTTAATACTTGTTTGAATAATTTATCAGTTATTAATATTTTGTATCTACTAAATATTAATTAAATTTGTAAAAAAATATTTTTTAATATAAATTTCCTAAACAAATTTGAAAGATTTATATATTAATTTATTATTTATATAATTATTAAATTTTTTATATGCACATATAAATATGTGATAATAAAAAATAGAATTAACTTATAAATGTCACCATATAAATTAGTAGTAACAAATAAGTCCAATATTTAATATGTTATTATTTATATTAAAAATGTTATTATTTAATTTAGGTTATTTGGAGATTTTTGATAATTGTTAAGGGTAAAAGAGTCATTACAACTCTAATATCAAACCTCTAATCTCAAAAAGCTTATATTAGAAGCTTTTTCAAAATTAGATTTTTCACCTCAATACGCTCTTTCAATCCGCTATTTATCAAACATCAATATTAGCGGATTTGACTAGTCAAACCTTTAACTATACCTCAAACCTCTAATTTTTGCTCAAACCACTATTTATCAAACATGATCATAATTATTTGAATCGTTATTTAATTTTGATTTTAAATGATATACTTAAAGGAGTAATAGTAAGTCTTAAAATCTAATTGCAGCTTGATTTAAGAATCGTATATGAATTTCTTAAAATTTAGTTATTTTAATTGATATATTTAAGCGAATTAACCTATATAATCACTCTTATTGATATTCATTCTCATTTATTTTCAAATTTTGATTTTTTTATGTATGTTTCTCGATATATTTTATATATTTTATCATAATGAAAATTATGCAGGCATGTGCCAAAAACAACTGACACATATAGCGGTAGACTACCACATGGCCTACATGTGGGTTTGATTTGTTATACAACATTTAAAATAGATACAGTTCCCTAATTGTATTACCATTAACATTAGTAATACTAAAATTATTGAGATTTATATTCAATATGCTAGCGGTAAAAATTAAAAGTTTTATAAGCGTCCTAATTTTAAGGTTTAGTGACTTAGCTTATGGTTTAGGGGTGCACGTGTATGGGTTTAGAAATTAGGGATGATGGTTAAAATTTAGGGTTTAATTTTTAAGGTAATATTGTGAGGATTTAGGTTTTAACTTACAAACCCTAAACCCTAAATTTTAAACTCATAAACCCTACACCTTAAACTAAATTCATAAACTCTAACACTAATACATTTATAAAAAATTTTATTTTCCACGTATATATTCATTAAAAAATCTACGTATATACAATGAACGAGCTAAAATATTGACTTGGAAAGGATAAAAAAACGGATAAAAATCCTCTAGCCCTTTTCGGTACCCTTACTTATGCCCCAACATTACAAAATTAAATTCTAAACTCTAACTCTAAATTCTAAATCATATACCCTAAAAAAATACACCCTACCCTAAATTCCCTAAACCATAACCTAAAACTCTAAACATTAAACCTAAATTTAAGCGTAGGGCATAAGTAGGAGCACCAAAAAAGATAGAGGATTTTCATCCAAAAAAAACTTATTATAAAAGAAAGTATATTAACCATGAGGTCATGTATTCGATCCTTATCCTTAGGAATGAAATACATTTCATAATCAATTGTTTATCTCTTATTGAGAGCACCCGCGACAAGAGAATTAGTCATTGTTATCAACGGTGGATATCTTTGATCAAATTAAAAAAAAGTATATTATAATTAATCTAAAAATTTAATCTTTGTATACAAATCAAAGGTAAAAAAAATAAAGGCCGAGATTTGTGGCTCTCCAATAATAATTTTATCACTTTTTACGGTCGAACCCAGATTCACCTTAGATTAATTATGAATTTGTCCCTCAACTTTCAACACCAACCTCAAATTCTGCCTTTTTTTTTCCTCTCAATTTGCTGTTACATTGTCAAACAATGTTATATATATATATATATATATATATATATATATATAAAGAACGAAAAAAAAAGTTTGTTGGTCAAAATAATTAATATAATAAAAATAGAGACAAACCTATCATTCGATCGAAAAAATTATCATACAAATCAAAATCTATTCAATAAAATAAGTGGTCTTCACGATATGGTTTTGATTCGATAATACAGACATTATATGAAATATCAATCAAATTAGCATAGATTCATTTGAATAATTCAAAACAAATGAAAAAAAAAAGGTATTTGCCCGCATACATACCTTTAGACAAATCTTCAGCAATTGAGACCCCCACTACTTATCGACTGCTCCCCATGTCTTTTTGGTCTACTTCCTTTGCAATGAAGAATAATTCGTCAAAAAAATATTTCTAATATTTGAATAAATAATCATTTTGATTCATATTATTCTTTTAAAACGCTTTAATTTTAACGTAGCGTTTTAGTTTGGATCAAAACGGTCACTCTTAGGAGTGGGAATTTGGTAAAAAAAAATCTAAAAATCGCGGGGATTCTAACCGATAGGGATAAAAATAACTATAATCTTCACCCATGGGGAAGAAGACGAGAGACGTTATAAAACTGAAGCTTAAATGGGATAGAGACGGAGATTGTTATATTAGAACCGTAGGGATAACCGAACCGTAATCATATAAATAACCGCGGGAATCTAAAAAAATATCCGCAAGAATCCCGATATTTTACTAAATTTTTAAAAAACATATACTTAATTATCTATATACCCCTAATATATGTCTTAATAAAACCTCTAACTATATTATTATCACCTAAAGTTTCTCTTAAACTTACACTAAGTTTCTAAACATGTTTCTATATTAGTTTTTAGATATAAGCTAAAACTCTTGTCTAAATCTTTCCCAACACAACACTCTTTCAATCTTCATCATCTCGTAATTGTTTACAATTGAAGTCTCCAACTTTTATATTTTGAACTGAATTCACCATTTATTTTGGTCAGTAAAATAGTAATTTTATTTTTTTATGGGGATTCTCCGAATTTGCGGGGATCCGCATGGGGAGGGTATTGAGACGAAAAATTTCTCGAAGCATTTAATGGGAATTTCGTAAAATCGTAACCGCAAGTATTGGGAACGGAGTGGGGAATGCAAAATCGTCCCCGCCCACCCGATTCCCACCCCTAGTCACTATGCTGATAAAAATTATTTTTTGACTAATGTGTCATTCTGTCAAGTCAGCACCTTTTTCTATATGACATTACTATGTTAGCATGTATTGCCATGTAAGTCTGTCACATCATTTCAAGTTGTTTGCTATTAGTTTACTAACATTTTACAGCCATAGAGATCTCACTTTGACCTATATTGAAACGTTGAGGATTAAAAGTGCTTAAAAATATGGGTTGAAGTAATTATCCAGCCATACCTTAAAATCATTTTTTCCATTATGCTTTTTAATCTCAAAAACCATTAAACCCTAAACCATCATTACTTAAAATATTAAAACCCTAAATCTTAATAATCAAACCCTAAACTTAAAAACTTTAAATATAAATACAAACAACTAAAATCTCAAAACATAAACCACAAATCTCTAAAAATATAAACCTTAAAGCTTTAAATTATAACATTAAAAACAAAACAACAGACTAAAAAAATAAGGGTAATTGTTCTATACACAAGCGCTTGTGGAAACTTTTTTACACAAGCGTCTTAGTTTTAGGGGTTAGGGACTTTGTTTAGGGTTTAAAATTTAGGAGTATAAGAGTAGTAGTTTTGAATTTAGGGATTGTTGATAAAATATTGGGTTTAGGGTTAAAATTTAGGGTTTATAGGTTAAAACCTAAATCCTCACCCATATTATCCTAAAACTAAACCCTAACCCTAAACACTAAATTCTAACCCTAAATTCTAAATTCTAAACATAAACCCTAAATTCTAAACCTTTACACTAAAACCTTTAAACTCTAAACCCTAAACACTAACCCTAAACCCTATAATTGAGGCGCTTGTGGAAATAAAAACTTTCCACCGCCAGTGTATAGGATATTAATCCAAAAAATAAAAGTTTAAAGCTTAAAAATTTAAAATTTAAAATGAAATCCTTATTAAAATTTATTAAATACAACAATAAATTTTTTATTTAATTTATATTATTAGATAAATCTTAACCTACATCATGTGGCATAGATTACACAAAGACTTTTAATAATTAATATTTTGTTTATATATATATATAAACAAAATATTATGTAATAATTAATATTTTGTTTGTATACCCGAGATTATCGGTCTATGTGCATTTCATTTTACTTTTAATAATTAATATATTGTTTGTATTATAAACAAATATTATTTAATAATTAATATTCATCGCATCCCATGTGGTGACGGATTAGACCGTTGCCTTTTGTTTTCGCGAACAATCCCTTTGACAGATGTCGTTTACTTGTTGATTTAATTTTGTGTTCTTTGACTATCAAAAATTATATATTAGTCCCAAAACTTAAAAAGAATAACAAATTGGTCCAATATCGTTAAAAATTTAACGGCTGCTAACGTTGCAGTTAATATAAATTGATATAATAACATAATTAGTAATCAAGTTCTACACTTATTTTAATTTGACTCTAATTCTAAAAAGTTAACCCACATAATTTTAATAATTTATCAATTTAGTTCATCTTCTTTTCTATTTCTCCTCTCCCTTTCTTCAATCCAAACCAGTTACATGGATTAAAAAGGCTACTACCACTAAGCCAAATACTCTATTTTCTGGACCATTCATCCTCGCTTGTATCTCCCTTTTCCCCCTTTCAAAAATCGTTCTACCTTTTATTTCTTTGTATTTATACCACTTGTTAAAAAATTTCATTTTCCTCCATCTATTTATCGCTTTTTATAGCAGCAGCCAACTTCAAAACAATAGGGATCGAGCAACCGTCGTTCTTTGCAACAAAAAGGGTAAATCAGACTGATAAATTGAGAGTTCCCTTTAACTAAAACCAGCTTCATTGTGTATGAATACACAAATGTAACAAAACCAAACATCATATTTTGCTGGTAAAGGATCCTCATATCTTGTACAGGTCCATACATGCTGGAAAAATTCAAAGAAGGAGCAAGCAACAATCTTTAAACCCAAAACAATAAGTACTAAAACTCAAACAACAACAATCTTAAAAAAATCAGTGACTTTATTTGAAGTAATTTGAAACATCTTCTTCTTCGAAACTACTATCAACTGGAAATGTCAAATAAATCTGTCTAGAAACTGGCTTAACTGTTGCTCCTAAACCCATGGCTGAAAAATCATGTTTGAAAAAGGAAAATGGAACCTGAGAGTGAAATGAGACTAAATTGATAGATTATTAAAATTATGTGGGTTAATTTTTTAAAATTAGGGTCAAATTAAAATAAGTGTAGAACTTGAGAGTTAATATGTAATTATATCAATATATATTAATTGTCACGTCATCAATCGTTAAATTTTTAACAGCATTGGACCAATTTGTTACTTTTTTAAGTCGATGAACCATTTTGTAATTTTTTATAGTTGGAGGATGCAAAAAATAATTAAAACATAGTCGAGAGACCATTTATGTAGTTTACCCTTATAATTAACTAGTATAATAAAATTCATATAATACTAAAACTATATTTTATATTACAAATGATTTATCAAATAGCTTCGAAGATTATCCAAATTATTGGTGAATATATATATATATATTCATTATGATTAAATAAAATTTCAACTTAAATATAGGGATGATTCTGAATAATATTTTTATTCTTTTTATTATTATATAATTTTTAAACAAAATAAACTAAAATTGCATGGCAAAAAATATAATTAGGCAAATCTCCGATTTAGGATGGAAATCGTATACCTCCAATTATATTTTTTTGGTGTCCTTTAAAAAAAAATTAAGGTTTAAAGTTAGAATTAAGAAATTAAAAATATATTTTTTAGAGTGTAAGATTTAAAATATAAACTTTAGAGTTATGATTTAAAATTTAATATTTTTAATATGTAATATGAAAAAAGATATAATTAGGAGCGAAAGATTTTTTTATTGTTGGAGTTTATCATAAAAAAAATTGCATCCAGCTTGTGTGCAAACTTGCGAATCTCAAGCCATTTCATTTTCCCATGTGGTGGGATCCCACATAGGAACGTGACCTTTTTGTGCGGTTCGGTGCTTGTGGGCAACCACTGAGATCTTCACACGTGGGAACTTGCCAGGTTGGCAACCCCCCTTATCTAGCTGTTCTCCGAATACAAAAACTCGTTGCACCGGAAATAATAATATGTCTGGTGTAATGTTATGAGATTTTTTTTTTCATGAATTATGATGGGTTTTTTTTCTTACGTGTGATTAAACAGTGATAGTGATAGACATTGAGAAGTGTAGGCAACTTTAGAAGGAAAATAATAATATAGAAATGATTGTCTGATGTAATATTGTAAATGAGACGAGACATATCGCGAATTATTCGAATTTGATTTGTTTAAAATTCGATTAATACTCAAACTTGACTCGATTGAACTTAATTCGACTCGAATTTTTAACGAGCCGAGTCAAACTACTCAATACCTGACTCAAAAAGATGGCAAGTCACTGGAAAATATAATATACTAAGTTTGTCAATGTCCCAAAATTAAAGTGAACTAATATGTTGTTGGATAATAACAACAACAACAACAACAACAACAACAACAACAACAACAACAACAACAACAACAACAACAACAACAACAATAATAATAATAATAATAATAATAATAATATTGTAAATGAGACGAGACATGTTACAAACAACTCGAGTTCGACTCAATCAAAGCTCGATCAACTCTCGACTCGAGCTCAAACTCGATTTGAGTTCTTAACGAGTCGAGTTGAACTCAGCACTACTCAGGCTCGACACGAGTTGAACGAGCTCAAACTTAGCTCGAATTCTTAACGAGTCGAGTTGAACTCAACACTACTCAGGCTCGACACGAGTTGAACGAGCTCAAACTCGGCTCGAATTCTTAACGAGTTGAGTCGAATTTGAGCTCAACACTACTCAAACTCGACTCATCTTATTTACACCTCTAATACAAAGTGATCGAGATTTCTAACTGAATTCTATTTTCATGTGTGTCTTATTTATTTATTTTTTGACCAAAGATACTTTCATTAAATAAAAACTGAAAAGGGCCCCACAACCATGCAGGGACCATGCACGTACGAGAAAAACAAGGGCACCAGCAGGCGCCCAACAACAACCGAAGAACAAAAGAAAAATAAGAAGCACCAGCCAAAGAGAAACGACAAACACATAGAAGGATAGGTAAACCGATCCTGGGGAACACAAGAAACCGAAACCATCAACCTAAACCAACAAGACGTCCCATACATAGGTGACGCAGAAAGCTTCTCCATCCTCGGGGGAGTGGGAGAAGAACCAAAGCAGAGACCCCTAATACGTATCGGAGGATGAACAAAACGATTCCTCGCCAACCTCGATCGATGGTACTTTGCCGTCATTGCGCCTGAGAGCTCTTTCCAGAGACAGGCTTCCGATAGATGATCGGTCCTTATCAAGGCGTCGATAGCAACGCACTGTCGGTGAGGGGACTGTGAGAAACCAAGAACTTCCTCCTGCATAGGGTGCTCAACAAAACAAAACACAGGGTTCCAACAACAACGAACTAAAAACTTTGGTGAGGTGAGGTGAAAACAGCCGTCTCCTCCGTTATCAGTGAGGAACGATCGGCAAAACCATAAAGGCTTGAGATACTTAAGCTGATGACAAAACACGTCTTCCACGGAGCTAAGAAGAACAACACCACCATACCTTCGCCTGAGAGCTCTATCCAGAGGCAGGCTTCCGTTACAGAGAAAACGGCCCTTATCAAGGCAAGCGGCACGGTGATTATCCACCCAACACCGATCGAAAAACCAAGACATCAGCAGCTCCTTAAAACCTTCAACGAGCACAGACCCAACTACACTGGAAACTTGATCCACAGAGATGAAAGACCACCTAAATCGGATCTCTTCAATGTAGAAAGACCCGCCCGGATCCCAACCAAAACTTAAAATTCGAGTATCTATCGAGAGCTTAAAAAAGGTGGTAAGGATCCCGTAAAATCCGACGTTAAGTTGAGCCAAAGGACTCCAAATCCCACCAAATCCGCTTGATTGATTACATGCTTTAATGATATCAGAGGGTTGACAGCTTTCCCAAAAGCTTGGGTCAATTTTAACTAAAAAAGGAAACAAAGTTTCCATCATGGGAAAAGACACCCTTGTCCCAATCACCTTACCCTCTATGCCAAGCGAGTTCGGAGCTAACTCCGTTTTGGTTGCTGGCTTTCTTCCGGCGGACAGGCAGATGCCGGAGCCGTCTTCGTGTGTCGTGGCTGCCTCCAGCGTCACCTCTACAGGCTGGAACCCAGTCCCGGAGAACGAGATGATGCCCACTCCTCTGATACGCAAGGTGCTGCCATTCCAAGCCCTTTGACCAAGAGCACCGGGCCTTATGAAGACAACACACAGGGGAGGAGAAGAAGAGTACAGCAGCGGTTTGACAAGCCGAAAGATTTGGTTCCCACGTTCAAGCCACGCAAGGAGGAAGAAAGGTGCGCCTTCGGGGACCGAACAGTACCCTGGGCTGAGGGAGACGGCGGAATCCACGTTCGGAGAACGAAGGTTGTGCGCCTCCTTCTCCCACTCAGCAACTCCCAGCAAGATCCAGAGACCCTTTCTCGCCGGACACGTCGACCCTGAACCATAGAGTCTCCAAGCCACCTTCCACAGCTGCTCAACTACCCACTGCCACGCCGACGATGGAGCCGAAGGAGGGAGATTCCGCTCCTGAAGCTGCCATACGATCAGAGCTCGCCGCGGTTGATGCAGAAAAATGAAAGAGGGAGATCTGATTTTCCGGTAGCAACAGCCGGAGAGTGGTGAAGGAGAAAAGCTAAGCATGTTTTTTCGAATTTGGGCCTTCTATTTTTTCATGTGTGTCTTAAATCGTTAAAAAATTTAACCTCTAAAATACTGTTCAAACATTTATGCTTTAAAAAATAATCCTTTATCATTTTTATTTTATAAAATAAAAAAATTAAGATCATTATTTGTGCGAAATATCTCTGTGCACCCCACAGCCATCTTGCTTTCAGACTCAGACTCAGTTGCACGGATTGAAGGGGGTCGAGCCAATGGGTCCAGTTTCATTCATTGGGTGAGACGGGCGGTCTGACCCGCTCATTGGTTCCGGTCTGTTCAGGACATTTTTACAATTGTTGTTATCGGTTTTTGATTTCAATGAAATTTCGAGCCATCATGAAATTGACCGTTGAGGAAAATGGAGTATGACATAAAAACTACGCATTTAGTCATTTAAGTTTTGCGATGCTTTTGTTTTGATCCTTCAACTTAATTAATTTTGTTATATAACTTAATTTCGAATTTCATTTTCTGTCATCTAATCGTTAAGTGTCTAGTGCTGTTTTTTTTTTAATTTATACGAAAAAGTATCTGGAACTTTTTATCTCAATCCCGAAATTTTAAACTCTTTTATTCATCGACACTTGTATATTTTCTTTCAAATTCAAATAATGCAGATGTCAAGAAGGAGAAAAGGACTATATCTCAATTTTATAATGATCAAAGGGTGAATATTGTAGATTGGACCAAGATAACTTCGTAAACTTTGAATTGAGTTTTGTCAATTTCAAGAAAAATCAAATCGAGAAGAAGAAAAGATGAATATTTTTGGTACCAATCATGTCATAAACAATGGCTATTGGCTATCGATAAAATTGCCTAAAATAATGTGTTTTGCTATTGTCGTTACACAATTAACGACTGGGCAACTAGAAGAATGAAATTAAAAAAAAATTGAGTGGTGAAAATAGGATTTTTTAAAGTTGAATGACTAAAACATAAATGTAATAAAAGTTAGACCACTAAATACGTAGTTTACTATTTTGCATACATTTAATAATGTAAAGGTTTTTATGGGTTTAGTAAAACCATTGTTTTATATTTTCTCACACATTTTTAAATAATGCGTTCAAAGTCTATTGAATTGTAAATTTTAAAGTTTACAAGGATTAATTGAATAACTATTCAATTAACTCTCGTACTACACCTTTTTTAAATAGTCTAGAAATGATTATAAGGTAAAATATGTTCATAAATATTCTTAATTCATTGACAAAACACACACCTTGAAGACAAAACAATTGAATTCTCGTATTACACCTAACTAAATTTAAATAATTAAACAAATATTTTTAATCAGTATTAAATATATTTTAACTAAAAAGATATAACTTGGAACTTGTCTCAAGGGAAAAAGACATAAATATAATTGTTTAGGATAGAAAGACCAAATCTTGAACAAAGTTAAAATAGAGGGACTAAAGCAACAATATAGCATTTAAAGAAAGCAATAAATATTGCGAAAGGTGCATATATTACTGCTAAAATTATCTTCTTTTATCAAGAAGGTTTTCAACTACTATTTTTATTACTTCCAACTACCTTCTACCGGAAAAGAGAAATAAAGAACAAAAAAAAACCCAACAGAATTTTAAAGGTTACAACCGATTAATCCGAATAAAATAATGCAACAATTTATCATGGAACGGCTCTTCCAACTCAATTTACTTAATCTCTAATATTGTTTAATGTTTAATTTTGAATCTCATAATTTTATTTTACATAAATGAAAACATAGTTCATATATTTTAGCTTATTATAATTTAGTCATTTTTTATGAAAATTGAGAAGTCAGTTTTGTTCTTGATAAACACATGAACTTTAACAGTTGATTTTTACTTTTTTTTTTGTTTATAATTTGTCGAACCGTTGAACTTTGCCATTTTTTATTAAAAAAACTTGGTTAGTTCTTTGCATATAAATAGTTGAACCGTTAATTCTTACTATTAAATTGTTGAATTGTTAATTTCGAAGACAATAATTCAACAACTAAATAACAATGTCATGTCATTTAATTAAATTAATTTTACAAGTTTTATAAAATGCGACTTTTTTTCTTGAACAAGTTCTACCTAGTGAAGGGGAGATATATATATATATATATATATTTGCTCATAATGAGTCTAGAACCTACAACTTAAAGTAGAGATGAGCAAAACTCGACTCAACTCAAAAAAAATATTTTTTTCAAATTCGAGTTATTTGCTCGAACAACACATAATTTTTTTTTTTGATTTCGAGTTGATTTTTCCCAACTCAAAAAATCGAATTTTGTAATTTTGCGGTTTAGTCCCTAATTTTCTTTTTTCTTCATTCATTTCAAGTCAATTTTGACCAAATTTGAACCATATGTTCCTAAACCACTGTAAATACATATTTAACTTCAATTCATATTTTTGAAAATAAATGCCCTCCTTTTGCAATTTAGTCCTTTAACTTTATATGATTTTCTCGTTTCTTCAGTTCCTCATTCCTTTTAAGTTCATTTTGACCAAATTTGAATCACATGCTCCTAAAACAATTTAGAATACTTATTTAGCTTTAATTCATATTTTGGAAAATAAATTTTTTATTTTTTCAATTTAACCCCTCAATTTTGTAAGTTTCCTCATTTCTTCAATTCTCCATTCGTTTTAAGTCCATTTTGACCAAATTTAAACCACATACTCCACTAACACTATATAATATCTTTATAAATTCAATTCGTATTTTTAATAAGAATATTTTTTATAATTTAGTCCCTTAATTTTGCATTTTATTCAAATTGATCCTTCAACTGTATTTTTTTTGTAAATTTTTTTTCTCATCAATTCCCTGACTCTTTTATACCCCATCAATATTTTATCCTCAAAAGTTCTTTCTTTTAAAAGTAGCATTATAAATATATTTTAGAATTTTAGATATTTTTTTTATTAAATAGTAACACTACAAATCTTGCTCACGCATGTGAAAAATAACATGAATATACACATGTATACCTTATATGATTAGAGAAACTCGTTTAAATTAGATTCAATACGTACTATAACATTATAAATAATTATAATTAAATTTGTATAGAAACTCGACAACTCGACTCGAATTTCATAAATTAGACTCGAATTAGAAAACTTTCAAATAAAGTTCGAATCATAAAATAGGACTTGTCAACTCGAATAACTAAATTTTTTTTTGACTTGACTCGACTCAATCGAATGCCCACCTTTAATCTAGGAGAGGAGAATGTGTCAACTAAAAGCTTTTAACCACATGGTCTAGAATTAAAATTTTAGAGCCCATGATAATCATGTGGAAGCGATCACACTCAATCATTATCCCACAGCTTCGGACAAAAGCCTCCGTAGAGCCAAGAACTTTCCTTAGACCGGATCCAACCGAGTTGGGACAACACGTAATTCGGTTCGGGAGAAACTCGTTTAATTAACTATAAACCATCATTAACTAATTTAATTAATTAAAAGTGAAAAATAATATAAATATTGAAACCAACATAAAGCCAGCCTAAAAGTTCAGCATATTTTCTCTCTTAAATAATCCACTTTTCTCTATCTAAATCTTGTACGGTTAACGACGGGAGGGAGACACCGGCGGCGGAGATCGGTGGTGGAGCTGAGCTGAGTTGTTCGTGGATGAGATATTTTCCGGCAATGGGAAGCTTCGGTGGCATTTCGGTTGCCATTTTTGTAGTCCAAGCTCTGTTAGCTTCAGTAGTTTTGGTTTCAGCTCAAGGATCTACTTCTGCTCGTCCTCGTTGGCAGACTTTAAGCGGTGCGTTTCTCTCTTTAGGGTTCTTTCCTTTTCTAAATCAGTTAAATGTGGTGATTTTTTAGCTAGATTTGTTGTTTGATTGCTGAGAAAGACGAGGAAATGTTGGGGAAACAGCTTGTTGAGCCGGATGCATTTTCGATTTTCCCTGCGTTTCGCTTAATTTTTAGTTACTTTTTGTTTGATTTACTCGAAAGTGAAGTACATGATGAGAAAATTGCGCATACTAAGCTTAGTTTGAGCTGCTCGAGCCTTTATCAGATTCGTTGTATTATGCATGAAGTTTAGCTAGTTTGAGATTGAGGTTTATTTTTATTGAATAGCCTTTGTTTACCTGCAAAGAGAGTGGAATGAATAAAGAGGAACTTCCATTTTTTCCCCATAAAAAAGAGCTTCTCAAGTGAAAGAAAATGCATGCATCAACTTCCAAGCTTCTCAAAATGGAAGTGTTTTACGTTTTTTTTTCTTATAAAAAACAAAAACAAAAGTCAGTTTCTCTTTACTGATTTTTGATCATTTGGAATTTAGTTATTTTTAATTTGGTTTCAGAGGATATGCATGAATTGAAAAAAAGGATAAAAATTTCTCTATCAAATTCAACTGCAAGTAATTTTTGAGTATTTCATTTATTTGCTAGTATATTTTTTTTTTCAATTTCTGTTCACAGGAAAATGGAACAAATTGATAAGAAATGCAGTTTCAAGTTTCTCCTGATTTATTTATGTGAATATTGTTGCTTTCTACTCTGTCTCTTCTTTCTTATATTAGATTAGACTTCTTCTTCATTGGAAGTTTGACATTTTTTGCTCTACCTAAGAGCTTGAGCTGTCTCCTCCTTCATCTTCTATCATATAAACTATCTTCAGGAGCGGTTTAACCTTAAACTGTTCTGTTTCCTTTTTCAGGGGACCAGCCCTTTGTTGTAGCACGTGGTGGATTTTCTGGAATATTTGCAGACTCCAGTTTTGGAGCTTATAGTTTGGCTTTATTAACGGGTCCTTCTGATGTGATCTTGTGGTGTGATGTGCAATTAACAAAAGATGGAGCTGGGATTTGCTTTCCTGATCTTAAGCTAGATAATAATTCTAACATTGCATCTGTTCTCAATGATAAGCCAACGACTTACCTTGTTAATGGGGTCTCTACCAAGGGATTATTTTCTATTGATTACACTCTCAAGGATCTTGGAAATAATAATGTCTTTTGTAAGTTGCGCTCACAGTTTATTCCACTTTTTTGGTCACCATCAATGCTCTCTACCTTTCATTCATTACTGTTGTCCTTGTTGCATTCTCTTTATTACCATCATCTTCAAAAACTTTGCTTGATAGATAGTTAATGAACTTGTGAGTTTCATGTTCATCTTACTGGTGTCAAAATTAGTTTTGGATCATAAAAGACTAACTCATTTTCTAACCACTATAACCGTTCAGGCAATTTTACAACCAATCGGGTAATTAATTCTAAACTTTGATATCATACTGCTAGCTTTCACGTCAACATTATTACCTGTAGATGTTCCACATCTGTTTTGATAGGTTCCCTTGGTTTGACTTGCTCTGAAATGTACCAGTAGTAAATTCTTCATTGTTTTCTGCTACATGTTTTATGTGTTATATTCTAATGTGCTACTTGTTATCTGGGCAGTAAGTCAAGGTGTTTATTCTCGAACTAATAAGTTTGATGGTCAGAATTACCCAATTATGACTGTTCAGGATACCTATACTCAATTGAAACCACTTGGTTTTTGGTTGAATATTCAGGTAAAGGATTTTTTAGTGCTTAATAATACCTTATTACCGTTTCCCTCTTGTCTTTTCTATCCCTATTGTATAACGAGTGTAACTTCACCTTCCTGTTTTTGGATTTAATTGACTCTCTCTATTTTGCAGCATGATGCGTTCTATGCGCAACACAACTTGAGCATGAGAAGCTTTCTACTTTCTGTAACTAGAAATGCGGCTGTAACTATTGACTATATTTCATCACCGGAGGTGGCTTTCTTGCAAAATATTGCTCCAATTTTCCGAAGAAGTGCAACAAAGTTTGTCTTCCGGTTTCTAGGATGGGAGGATGTGGAACCTTCAACCAATCAGACCTATGATTCTCTCTCGAAAAATCTCACATTTATCAAGACGTTTGCCTCTGGAATCATTGTACCCAAGACTTATATATGGCCCATAGATGGAAGTCTTTACTTGCAACCTTCTACCACTATTGTCTTGGATGCTCACAAAGAAGGGCTAGAAGTTTTTGCATCGGATTTTTATAATGACGTTCCATTTAGCTTCAATTACTCATATGATCCTGTGGCAGAGTACCTTCAGTTTGTTGACAACGGCATATTCTCTGTTGATGGGGTGATATCCGACTTCCCAATGACTCCATCAGCAGCTATAGGTAAGTTGTATTCAGGTGTATGCGATGCGAATCCTTGGGGAAAAGTTTTTGGCATCTTAGGCTGATTTTTACTTTTAAACTTAAATTATGGTCAAAATTCATAATATTCTTAAGGATTGCTATTTTTCCCAATGACTTGCTTTGCCATTTTTCAAGTTTCTTCTAATTTTTTGTGCAAAGTAGGGAGTATATCCCACCTCACCTAAGAGTCTTGCTCTTGTTGATATTTTTCTCCATGTTTGTCTCCTGCCATAGCTTCATCATATAAGTAAGAGGGTGAAGTGAGATGTCTGCCTTTTTTTATCTTTACTCTCTTGGCTTGACATTCTATACAGTCTACACAATATCTTAGTCTGATTATTGAAAGAAAGGTTGCCTTATTTCACTATCTTTTGCTGCTACTGAATATGAACCTCTTTTTTTTAGATGCTAACTTTTGTTTCGCATTGCAGATTGTTTTGCTCACCTAGGAACAAATGCTACAAAACAAGGTATGTAATTATGGAATGCTTCTGATCGAAAGACCTTATACACACACGCACTGAGAGTTGGTGGTCATGGTCATACGAATATGTGTTTTAAGGTTCCTCATAAACTATTTTCTTTTTTGGCATGCTACAGTGGACCTTTTGGTCATTTCAAATAATGGAGCAAGTGGAGACTATCCTGGTTGTACTGACGTGGCATATGCAAAAGCAATTGAAGATGGTGTAGATGTTCTCGACTGTCCTGTTCAAATGACAAAGGATGGAACACCTATTTGCTTGGGCACTATAAATCTCATAGATAGCACAACAGTTACTCAATCAGGTTTTAGCAATCTTACGACAACTATTCCAGAGATTATGCAGGGCAGTGGAATCTTTTCCTTCAATCTGTCATGGAGTGATATTCAAACCTTGAAACGTATGTTGAGTTTATTTCTAATTTGCTTTTTTCTTTACTGTACTGAATTGTTTTCTTTTTCTCTTTGTCTTTTGTAGTGGGTGGGATGTCATTAAATTCTAGGCTCTTTGGTCTTTTTATAAAATAGAAATATAAAATGTTGAAATAAAAGTTGTGTAGCTCAGTATAGATTGAAGTTTGTACATTACATTGACTAGGTTTGTGAGATATACGGTCTTTCTGTGCTTGAAACATGGTTAGCCATCTTGATTGAGCATGAATAATGCCCTGCTTTGGGAGATAATGTGTCCTTGCATACACTTCTTATGTCAGTTTTTTCTAATTTTCCCTATAATCTAAATCTGTGTTTTAGTTGCAGAGATCAGCTGGTTTGTTGTTTCTTTGATAGATATAACTGGCAGCAGCTTTTTGTCAACTTATTTTAATCTATAATTACTTCACCTGCAGCTGTAATATCAAGTCCACAATCACAGTACAAATTGTTTCGAAATCCGAAGTTCAAAAATGCTGGGAAGTTCTTAACGTTATCTGACTTTTTAAGCATGGCAAAAAATGCCAGCTCTCTTAATGGTGTCTTAATCAGCATAGAGGTCAGTTCTTGCCATTCTATATTTTCCTCAAGTTTATTGCTTTATGATGGATGTTAAGAGGTGTCCGGCCATTGTTTTCTGTTGTGCCATGGTGGAACTGTTAGCATGGTATCTTAATTATTGTGAGAAACATATCAGATTGAATCATATTCTTATAATGGTGATTGTCTCTGGTAGCTATGAATTCTGTATATTTGTATTTCAATTAGTTTCCTCTTTGATACCATGAAACAAACATTTTCTTCTGAAGATTTCTGACAGTCCCGAATTGTTTATTCCTTTCAGAATGCTCCTTACCTCGCAGAGCAGGGATTTGGTGTAACTGATGCAGTGCTCAACGCCTTGAGCAAAGCCGGCTATGATAAGCAAACAGCTCAGAAAGTTATGATACAGTCCAGTAATAGCTCTGTTTTAATGAAGTTCAAGGGTGAACCCAACTATCAGCTTGTATACAAGGTTGATGAAGATATTGGCGGTGCTCAAAGTTCAACCATTGAGGACATTAGGAGATTTGCCGACGCGGTTGTCATTAGCAAGGACTCCGTGTTTCCTGAGAACTCAGCATTCCTTGCTGGTACGACAGATGTTGTACAAAGGCTACAAGCTGCTAATCTCTCTGTATTTGTTCAAACCTTCCGTAATGAGTTTACAGCTCAAGCATGGGACTTCTTCTCTGATGCAACCATTGAGATCAATTCCTTCTACGGGGGAGCCGGTATTAATGGTGTCATTACAGATTTCCCGAAGACGTCTGATAGATACCGGAGTAAGTGCTTACCGGTTGAGTTTTGCAACTGTTAGATTCTGAAACTATAAAATCCTTTGATTGACGTGATAATCTTTTTCGTAGGGAACCGATGCTTGAACAGAGGCAACAAAACACCCGGTTACATGACTCCTGTGCAGCCTGGTAGCCTTTTACAACTAGTCACAACTGAATACTTGCCACCAGCTGAAGCTCCAAACCCCTACCTGACCGAGGCAGATGTTGTCGAGCCTCCTTTGCCTCCCGTTGCTGCAAAAACCCCAACTTCCACTCAATCTGGTACCGCATCAGCCCCGAGATCACCAAACGGACAGCCTAAAGTTACTACGTCTGTCATTGTACCACTTATGGCTGTGCTTCTCGCCGTATATTTGCTGTTTTGAAAAATCTTATTCGAGTCAGTCCTGCACTTAACCATTTTTACCCCCTCTCCCCATTTTCTTATAAATCTTATTGCTTGGGTATCGAGTAGCTAGCCGCGGCAAAGACAGCCCTTTCTTAGTTGTCTCCCCTCCAAACAGCAATGTTAATTCTTTCCCTTGTGATTTTGTAGGTATGTTCATTCTTCTTGCTTGTCATTATTGTTTTATTAGCACATAATTGTTGAGAGCTACATATCTTTAATGGACGCATTCCGTATTTGATTTGTGTAAGATTTGTTTCCCATTATTTATTTCTGTGAATTATTTTATGGACTCGATTCAAACTTGAAAATTGATTCACTTATTAATAAAAAAATTGAGTTATTTGAAATTTAATTTTACAACTCAAATTTTATTTGAAGTTTTTAATGTGAGTCAAATTTATTAAATTAGATTCAAATCAAGTCAAGGTTTATTTTGCGTCGAGTCAAAAAATTTAATTTTTCTTGAGTCGAGTTTTGTTCGCCACTAATCTTCATCATCATATGTTGTCCAGTTTTTTTTTATCATAGCCATTGATCTTAATGATGAAATATCATGTCACCAACATTTCTTTAATCCTTATATGCTTACCTTTCACTACTTCTAGCAATCTGATGGGGAAGAACGTAGGAGATATTTACCACAATTACAGTGTTTCATCATATGCATCACATTTTTTTTCTAAATTTGAGTTATTTGAGTTCAACTCGGTCAACACTCGGCTCAAGTTCTTGACGAATCAAGTCGAGCTCAACACTATTTAGATTCGACTCAAATTAAACGAGTTTAAATTCGGCTCGAATTCTTAATAAGCCGATTTACATCCTACTTGAAAACGGCTAGAATTTTGCCATCTCTGTTCAAATACCTTTTCCCTATAATTTATGGATCTTAATAACAAGTTCTTGCCTGGTCAAACATTATATAATATTATATTTTGCAATGCTTCGAATAACTATATTAGATTTTTTAACATAATAGTATGTATTTATATCGAATAGAAATCCACTACTTTTTAATGCCTCTATTTAAGCATCTACACTAAAAAATTAGATTTAGGGTTAAAGTTTATAAAATTTGGGGTAGAGTGTATTTTTTAGCGTGTAGCGTTTAAGATTTAAAATTTATGATTAAAGCTTAAAATTTTTTTTATTGTTGGGCATAAAAAGAACCACAAAAAATGAGAGAAATTTTATAGAGTAAAATAATATAATTATAAATAAATAAACTTGAAGTTAAAATTAAATCATTATAACATAGTAAATTAAGATAACAAACATACAAAAACAATTGAAATATGACATGAATCAATTGCTGAGGTTTTATGTTAGTAGGCGGTAAAAGTCGAAGATCTAAAAATATTTTGAGGGTGAGTATAAATCTTAAAAATTTTAAAATTTAAAGGTGAGCACAAATCATAGAATTTTAAAAATTTAAGGACTAATTCATAATTTTAAAAAAAATTAAAACCAAATGTATGAACTTTAAAAAGTTTAGAGGTAGACACAGTCCCACCCAACCTAACACATAGATACGCCACTAAGTGGTGAACCATTGTGTGAACCTTTGATACAATTCGGACATTTCGTGATGAACACTAAAAAAAGAACAATCTAACTATCGATGATTTCGAGAACTACACGAACAAATTCGAGAAAGCAAGGCACCAGAGATCTGATCTGGTCATACCCTGGGCTTAGGGTTGTAAAAACAAGTCAGGACCTGAAAATCTGACTGAAACCTGTTCAAGTCATAACCTGATTTGACCTGAGAATTTGATGACCCGAACCTGAACTGTAACTGACTGTTGCTGACCCCAGAGGCGGATCTAGAAATATAAATTTGGTAGTTCACTAACCGATAATTAATATAATAACATATAAGCCAAGAGTAAATTAAATAAGTCATCAAAAGCTACATTCTAAATTTATAAGAAATTCAAATTACAAAGTACTAGTACATAAAAAATGTCTACAATTGTTCACGACGAGTTCTCATATTTTGCTATCGCCGTACAATAGCATCCATGCTAATATCTACAAACAAGTCTTTTTCTATAAAAGTAACTAAACAATCATTTAATAATTGATCTCCCATGCTATTACGCAATTTAATTTTCACGATTGTTATTGCTAAAAAAGCTCTTTTTACTGTCGAAGTTGCCACAGGAAGAAGTAATATTAACTTCAAAAGCAAGTAGACTTTAGAATGAATTTCATGCTTCTTTGTCTCAACAAGTTTGATGGAGAGCTCATTTAGGTTCTTCACATCCCAAAATCTCTCATCATTCCGAATATCAAACAATGAAATTTCCCAGTGAATATTCAAAAAATAATAATTCAGTTTCTGAAAATTCTCTAGGATAGAATTGAGCAAGTCGTAGTAGTTTCTTTTTGTCAAAAGAAGAAAATTGATTAGAGGGATGAAAGCAAGACATACAAACAAGTAACTCCTTACTTACCTCACTAAATCAATTTTCAAGTTCTTGTAATTGTAAATCAATCACGCAAAGAAACACTTCAACCCGAAAATGGTGGAGATTTGTCACTTCTGGTTGCTTACTTCCACGATAACGACTCCTCCCTCGGATAGCATAATTTGCCTTCATATCAAGAATCTTCACTCCATGCTTAATCATAAATGAAGTAACTCTTTCCATGAGATCATTCCATCAATTATCTCTCAAATCTTGAAGATTCACTTTAGTTACATCAACTATAGACATCGCATTCACAATGTCTTGCTCCTTTCTTTGTAAAGCTAAATTTAGCTCATTTGTAATCCCAAATATAGATAACATCAAGTGTGCCACAAAAACAAAATCAAATGACATCATTAAATGAGTAAGTGACTCAGCTTTGTTCGTGTCATTCCAGTCAAAAACTTCTCCAATGGCATCAAGTGACTCAAGGATTGTAGGATACAAAGAAATCACATTCAAGATCGTTTTAAAATGCGACCCCCAACGAGTATTTCCAGGCTTACTCAAACCAAACTCTTGATTTAAACCAGTTCTCGATTCTAATTGACCCAAAGATAATGCCTCTACAACATTTGCAGCTTGTTTTTCTCGGAGAAATTCTTTCCTTTTAGGTGAACCACCCACAAAATTTAACAAATGTACAAGAACATCACCAAATAGCCAAGAAACATCTCTATTCTTTTAAGCAACAGCAGCAAGTGTCAATTGAAGTTGATGGGCAAAACAATGAACATAATATGCACTTGGATATTCATTCAAGATTAAAATTTTAAGACCATTAATTGAACCTCGCATGTTGCTAGCTCCATCATAACCTTGACCTCGAACACTAAAAAGACTTAAAGAGTGTTCCATAAACAATGACTCAATTGCAGCTTTTAGAGTCAAAGAAGTAGTATTAGCAACATGCAAAAATACTAAGAAAACACTCTTGAACTTCTATCTTTTTGTTAACATACCACAAATAAAGTGTCATTTGCTCCTTATCAGATATGTTTGCAGACTCATCAACAAGGATTGAAAAAAACCCATCACCAAGTTCTTCTATAATTGCTTTAGTTGTCTCTTTTGCACAAGCATTGACTATGTCCTTTTGAATTGAAGGAGCTATCAATTGGCAATTACCGGGAGCATTTTTCAAAACTATTTTTTTATAATCAGGATTATGCACCGAAAGAAGTTGCAAGAGTTCAAGAAAATTACCTTTATTCAACGATTTCTCACTTTCATCATGACCACGAAAAGCCAACCCTTGAAGCAAAAGTCACTTCAAACATGTAATAGAAGCTTCTAATCGCAAACGATAAGCACTTGTTGATTCATCAGATTGTTTGGAGAAACCTGATGAAATTGAAGTCTTTTGATTCTTGAAATCATTCAACTTCCCTA